>CM057453.1:1051597500-1052895000 GCA_016271365.2 Neoceratodus forsteri
GAGAAGTACCTTCTGGATTAGTAGAAAAGGAGGAAAGGCATATAGAAAGTGTTTTGTCCACTGCAGCCTGAACGCATCCTGACAGAAAATACCAGGCCCTGGATTTCTAGAGCAGAAGAGAGGCAGTTTTGTGTTGAGGGGGATGCAAAAAGGTCCAGTTCTGGAGTTCCCCATTCTGCAAACAGTGACTGAACTATGGTTGAGTCGAGTGACCACTCATCAGGATCTGTCTCTGTTCTACTTAGACGGTCTGTCAGTTTGTTCTGCACTCCTGGCAGGAAAACCACCTGAATTAGAGCCTTGTGCTCTAGGCACCATTCCCACACTCTCATCGCTTCCCTGCATAAAGGGTAAGAGAGTGCACATCACTGCTTTGTTGTCCATTTGAAGGAGAATGTTCTTGTGACAGAGAATGTCCTTCAAAGCTCGGACTACATAAACGACGGCTCTCATTTCTAGGATATTTATGTGAAGCTGGGAATCGTCCTGAGTCCACGTACCTTGGGTGTGGAGATTCTGACAGTGAGCTCCCCACCCTATCTGTGGTAATGGAAATCTGGTGATCCAGGGGAGCAAAGGGATATCCTTCCAGAAGACTGTCCTCTTGCGACCACCAGGTGAGTGACCTTTTCAGAGGTTCTGTCACTTTGATGAGAAAGCACTGAGGTTGAGTGGTTGGGGACCACTGAGTACTGAGCATCCATTGCGAGGTTCCCATGTGGAGGCGTGCTAGGGGTACAGAGAACACCGAGGATGCCATGAGACCCAGCATTCGTTGCATCGAGATAGCTCGAACCGAGCTGCTCTCTCTGCTGTATCGGGCCATCTGTAGGATATCGCTCCTTTTGTCCTCTGGAAGAACAGGTTACTTACCTGTAACAGTAGTTCTAGGAGTGGTATATGCTGTTCATCCACACTCTTTGGCATGTCCCTTTCCCTTTAAATCTCGCCAGAAAGTCTTCAAGCTGGCTCCTCCCACCCACCCAATACCTCGGCTCCGCCCCATGACGCCAGATCTTAGCCCGCTGGAAGCAAGGTGATGTGCCTAAAGCCGGGGAGGTCGGGTGGGTGCGTGTGGATGAACAACATATACCTCTCCTGGAACTACTGTTATAGGTGAGTAACCTGTTTTTCTAGGAGCGTGAATATGTTGTTCATCCACACTCTTTGGCAGACTCCTAGCAGTTCTCCGGGAGGAGGGAGGCAAGGCGCACACCCCCTACTTAGGAAACAGAGATTGGAGAACCGAGGCCCCAAAACCAGCATCCCGGAGTGACTCAAGGTCGATGTGGTAGTGGGAAATAAAGGTGTTTGCTGACTTCAGGTAGCAGCCCGACAGATTTCCTGGATAGGGATGTCCCTGGAAGCAGCCACAATCTAACAGTATGGCGGGTAGAATGAGCTCTTAACCCTCTGGGGGCTCCTTGCCCGCCAACTCATAGCACAGACCTATGCATGATGTGATCTATCTTGCGTGGTCCGTTTGGCTGCAAGTCTGCCAGAAGTGGCTTCAGCGTAGGTGACAAACAGCTGGTGAACCTCTCCACGAATTTCTGCCATTCTTTCCTTATAGTAGGAGAGAGCACATCTCAGGTCCAGAGTATGGAGCCTGTACTCGGCATCCGAGGTGTAGTTAGGGTAGTATACCGGCAGAGTCAACACCTGATTAAGGTGAAACTCTGAGACCGCCTTCGGAAGGAATTTCGGGTGGGGGCGCAAGACAACTTTGTCCCTGTGAAAGACCAGATAAGGGGAGTCCACCGAAAGCGCCTGGAGCTCCCCTGTCCTTCTGGCTGATGTGATAGCCACCAGAAAGGCTGTCTTCCACAAGTGTGAGAGCTCACACTTGTGCATGGGTTCGAATGGCTTGCCCATGAGCTTTGCCAAAACCAGCAAGAGATCCCACGGAGGTGGAGGTTCACGCACCAGAGGGGATATGTGATCCAGGCCTTTGAAGAAGCGCCCGACCACTGTCGCCTGTGCCAATGTCGGCTGACCGGCCCGCGCCCGGTAAGCAGAAATGGCTGCCAGGTGCACCCTAAGGGTTGAGGACCGCAGACCCCCTTTGGAGAGAGAGACCAAAGATAGTCTAGAATGTTAGCCACAGAGCAGGATAAGGGGTCCAGACTCTTACCCTGACACCAAATGGAAAATCTCTTCCATTTGAAGGCATAACATTTCCTGGTCAATTCCTTGCAAGATGCCTCCACCACAGTGTAGACATCCTCAGAAAGACCCAGAGCCTGGAACTCTAGCCGCTCAGGTACCAGGCTGTGAGGTGCAGGGATTGAAGGTCCGGATGGAAGACCTTCCCCTGGTTTAGTGATATCAGGTCCGGGCGAGTGCAAAGCCGCTCTGGAGGCCTACAGCTGAGGCTGAGGAGATCTGGGTACCAGAATTGGCGCGGCCAATCCGGGGCTACCAGAATCACCTTCGCCTTGTCCCTCCTCACCTTGAGTAACATCCTGTGGATTAAGAGAAATATAGGGAAGGCGTAGAGGAGGCCTGGGGTCCACAGCCTTGAAAAGGCATCCCCCTGCAGTGAGCCCTGCTGAGGGGGGCTGGCATGGTACAGACTCAGCTTGGCATTCTCCCTGAAGGCAAACAGATCCACCAATGGTTTGCCCCAATGGGAGAACAGACTGTAAGCTACCTCTGGAAGGAGGGACCACTCGTGGGATGTCTGGCCCAGGCGGCTGAGAGCATCTGCCAGTTGGTTCGAGACTCCTGCCACATGGATGGCTAGAAGATCCGCCTCCAACTGGCTGACGAGGGTCCAGATGCTGAGCGCCTCCTTGCACAGCAGACGGGAGTGCGTGCCACCCTGTTTGTTGAGGTAGTACATGGTTGTGGTATGGTCCGTCTGGACTTGAACCACATGACCCCGGAGCTGAGGAGCGAATGCTGACAGTGCCAGTCTGACTGCTCTGTGCTCCAACAGGTTGATGTGGCATTGGGACTCCTCAGGGGTCCAGAACCCATGGGCCCTGTTGTCCCCCATGTGGGCTCCCCAGCCCATGAGAGAGGCATCGGTCGTGAGGACGATCGTCGGCTCAGGCCGGACAAATGGGATCCCTTCCTGCAACTGTTCTGGGATGGTCCACCATTGGAGAGCGTCCCACACCTTCTGGGTTATCGTGATCACTTGGTCGAATTAACCATGGCTCTGAGTCCACTTGGCGGCCAACTCCCAATGGAGGGGGTGCATGTGCCACCTGGCCCAACAGACCACTGAGTGCACGCTGCCATGTAACCCAGAAGGCACAGAAAGTCCCAGGCACAGTGCAAGAGCCCAACCAGAAATGAGTGGGCAAAGGAGGAAAGAACCTCCGCCCTGTCCGCCGGGAGCCGGGCTCTGGCTTGACAAGAGTCGAGCTCTGCCCCAGTGAAGCCCATCACCTGAGACGGCATGAGTTCCAACTTGGCCTCGTTGATCAGGAGGCCAAGCTGAGAGCAGGTTCTGAGAGCCAGATCCCTGGATCTCTCCACCTCCTGAAGGGAGGAACCTGCCAGAAGCCAGCTGTCGAGATAAGGGTAGATCCGGACTCCTCGATGCCGAAGATGGGCTGCCACCACTGCAATGCACTTGGTGAAGACCCGCGGGGCTGATGACAGACCGAATGGCATGGCTCGGAACTCGTACAGGGTCCCCTCGACCCTGAAGCGGAGGAACCGCTGGTGGGATGGATGGTTTGGGACGTCAAAGAACGCGTCCTGCAGATCCAGAGAATAAAACCACATGTTTAGTTCCAGGGATGGTATGATCTGGTTCAGAGTTACCATCCGGAAGGTGCGAGACCTGAGATACTGATTCAGGTCATGGAGATCTACGATGGTGCGCTAACGCCCCGTCCGCTTGGGCACCAGGAATTACCTGGATACAAATCCTGGGTCTACAGGCGGATCCGGCACTGGAGTTACTGCCTCCTTGCGGAGGAGCTGAGCTATGTTGTCCCGAAGGGCCGACTGCATGCGAACTGAGATCCTTTCCTCCCGAGGTGCGCGGGCTTGGCTGGGTGGGTACTGCTCGGATTCCAGAGGCAGTCCCTTCCCGACCACTTCTAGAACCCACCTGTCTGAAGTGATATCGGACCAGGAGGAAAGAAAGTGGTGGAGCCATCCCCCTATGGGAGGACCCAGGGCAGACGTGATGGGAGTAGGGGTGGCAACCCCCAACCTGTCACTGAGCAGGCTTAGAGGAGGAGGAGGAAGCTCCTGGACCAGCGCCTCGGCCTCCTTTACGGGGCTGTTGAGGGTCCTGCTTGGGCCTAGGGCGCCAACCTTGAGTGTGCTGCTGCTGTTGGTGCTGCTGACCTCCTTGATAGGAGGGCTGCCTGACCGCAGGAGAGGACCGTCGAAAAGGCTTCCTCTTCTGCTGGTTCTTGCCCAAGGAACCCTTAGCCAAAGTGGCATCCAAGGTGGCACTGGACTGTTCAATACGCTGAAGGTGGCCTGCCACTCCTGGGCCGAACAAGTCGGTACCAAGGAAAGGCACATCAGCTAACTTGTGCTGGGTATCCGCAGGGAAAGAGGATAACCGCAGCCAAGCCCTGCGGCTGGTGGCCCTGCGGCTGCTAAGGCGGGCACAAGAATCCCCAATGTCCAGGGCCGTCTGGAGCTGCTGTTTGGCAACAGCACGGCCCTGATCACGGACTTGCTTGACCGTGGTCTGCATGTCCGTGGGGAGGTGAGGAAGTACTTCATCCAATGACCCAAGGAGGGCATGGGAGAGTGTGCAATGATTACAGCCGAACTGGCCTGATGAAGGCCCAAGGAAGAGGCCGCATAGACCTTACAGGCAGAGTGGTCCATGTTCTTGGACTCCTTGTCCAGAGGTCGGTGTCGGCCAAGCTACCAGTATGTCTAAAGACGGAAGCAGTCACCAGGCTCTCAGCCGAGGGATGTTAAGTGAATCCCGGTAGGGATCTCATAGGCACCGCGTACTCACGGGCCATACGGACAGACGGTGCTGGGCAGGAGGCTGGACACTGCCAAAGCTCAAGGGCTGGACCAGTAATGGCTTTAGCCACTGGGAAGGCCTCCATCGGGGTATCCCCCCTCTTAAGGATATCCATAAGGGGGTACTCTGCCTTTTTCTGGACAGACTCCAGGGGCATTCCGGTGGAATCAGAAATAAGGCGGAGGATGCCCTGAAAGGAGGAAGGACCTTCCTCCAGGCATGCCGAGAGTGACTCCTCATCACCCGGATGGGAGTGCAAACCGGTGGCATCCGAATCAGAAGAGTCAGGGTACAGCGGCCTCCCACCTATGTCCCCCTCGATACGCTGAGGGTGGTCAGGGGTAACCATGATGGACAGGTGTCAGGGAAGTCCGGTGTCTGGATGGTCCCCTTTTGAGGGAGCCCCCGAGATAGGCTGTTTAGGTGATGGTTCCACCCTAATCAGTGGTGAGACCGGTATGGACTTAGGAATAATGGCCCACCCCACAGGTGGAGGAACCGAAGATTTCAGGTCCAAAGGGGTCGGTGTCAGCCCTTGAGGTGCAGGCCAAGTAATGGCCGTGGTGGACGGCGTAACCGGCTTCTGTCCAGCCAAAATCAGCTGTTGCCACATAAGCGCCTCATAGCGTCGATGGGGTTTCCATCAAAGCCTCTCCTTGTCCGAGGAGGATGAGGACCTGTGGCGGCGCCTCTTTTTTGAATGTCGGTGGTCTTTCTTCAGTTTTCCCGCTGAAGAAGGAGACCGAGTCCTCGATCGAGACCGACGGGGTCGACCAGGATCGGGTGAAACTGGGCTCGGTGAGAATCGAGGCTCCGGATCAATTCCCTTGATGGGGACACCCGAAGGAAGTGTCTCGTCATCGGGGAAAGAAAAGACCGGGGTCCTCTCTAGAGAATTGTCGACCGGAGTCGATGAAATTGGCTCGATCGGCTCGAGAACAATCTTGGCCAGATCAGCCGATCCCTCAGTCTCCGCCTGGCCAGACAGAAGATCCGTAAAGCCGGCGGCCGAGGAAGTGATCTCGACCAAAGTCAAGGTCGCAGTGTCCTGGGACTCGGACCTCTCTCGGTCCCAGGAACGTCTCCTTTTCGAAGATGTTGGATCCTTGTCCCTCTTCCGAGGGCGGGAGGAGTGCAAGCCCGAGGGTGCCTCTCCCCTGGTGGGGAGAGACTGGCACGTCTCCCTGAAGGAACCTGTGAAGGAAGAACCAAGGTTGAGAGGCACAAAGAAACTTTGGCTGGCTGAAGCTTGGGCAGCTTCTTCTTCGAAGGCCTTCATCTGCTCAAGCTGTTCGGCGGATCCCGCGGCCGCGGAAACCGTCCACTTCGCTTCTTTCTATTTCACCGGCGGGTTCCTTTTCTCTGGTCTCCCCAGCTTAAGGCACGCCATGCGGTTGTCGAGGACGTTGGGATGGAAAGCCAAGCAAAAAGTACAGGTGGTGGTGTCATGACCGACACCTAGGCAGTAGACGCAGGTAAGGTAGGCATCGGTGCGCGACATTTTCTGGCTGCATGTACACCGGCGAAACCGGGGGATGACTTGTCCTCCATATCCGATGCGCTATTATCGGAATCGAAAACTCTGATGAGTTTGAGCATTAAATTCGGTTAAAACCGACGATACGAATCCAGGGCCTACGATGGCTAGAGTTAGCACAAGGGAACCTGAATCTTCCAGCGGAAAGGAAGATCTGGAGTCATGGGGCGGAGCCGTGATATTTACCACCTGGGTGGGTGGGAGGAGCCAGCTTGAAGACTTTCCGGCGAGATTTAAAGGGAAAGGGACATGTCAAAGTGTGTGGATGAACAACATATCCACGCTCCTAGAAGAAAAGCTTTCACACAGGAGGTGTCCAGAAGAGTTCCTATAAAAAGGAGCTTCTGGGAGGGCTGCAACTGTGATTTTCTGAGGTTTAGCAGGACTCCCATGGACATGAGAAAACTTGAGGCCGTGGCTATGGCATCGAGAATTCCTTGCCTGGAGGGGCTTGCTAGGAGCCAGTTGTCCAGATACGGGAACACTTGGATTCCGAGCTTTCTGAGACGCACTGTGAGAATTGCACAACACTTTGTAAAAACTCATGGTACTGAGGATAGCCCAAAGGACAGGACTCTGAACTGATAATGCTGGCCCAGAGCTACAAACCGTAGGTATTTGTGATGGTTTGGGTGTATAGGGATATGTTGGTAAGCGTCCTGCATGTCCAGGGAAGCTAGCCAATCGTGTTGATGAAGCAAGGGTAACAGGGTCCCGGGCGATATCATCTTGAACTTTTCCTTGAAGAGAAACTTGTTCAACTTTCTGAGGTCCAGAATGGGGCGCATGCCACCGGTCTTTTTCGGGACCAGGAAGTAATGGGAGTAGAAACCTGTGTTTCGTTGATCCAGCTGAACTATTTCTACTGCCCTGTTATTCAGAAGGTTTTGTATCTCGGAGGCAAGAAGGTCTGACTGAGCTGTTGACAGCCTGGGCTGTCATTTGGGAGGACGATCCGGAGGGGTTTCTGAAAGGTTGATGGAGTACCCCTCGCGGATTATCCGGAGGACCCATTTTTCTGATGTAATGGACTTCCACTGGTTGTAGAACTGAGTCAGACATCCTCCCACCGCTGAAGGAGGAGTTCCCCTTGGGCAGTTGAGGTGGGACCCGGGCCAGAAACTCAGAAGGTGGCACTGGGCACTTTGGGGCCTTATGCCTTCTGCTGCGTTTTCTTTTGAGGTTGAGGGGCTTGTTTTTTGTTGAAATCTCCCCTGCCCTTGCCCCGAAAGGACTGACAGTTGTGAAACTGACACTTGTTAACACCCCCCGAGAAGGGGTGGGAGTGGGTCAAGCCGTTTTAATGGCCGACCCTAGTCTTCTGTGTGGCCTCCAGAGCTTGCTCTACTTGAGGTCCGAACAGATACATGCCGTCAAAGGGTAATGCCATGACCTGCTGTTGGGCATCATTCGTGAAGCCCGAAGTGCGTAGCCAGGAATGACGATGGGTACAAATGCCCACCGCCGCTCGGGAAGCAGTATCGAAAGTGTCCATAGCTGCTTTAACTTGCTGGTTGTTGGACTTGATACCCCTGGTTATGGCCTGAAGCAGCTCTGAACTAATGTCCGACTTGGGCAGAGCTTCTACCATCTGTTTGAGCGAATGCCAAAGAACAAACTCATATTGAGAAAAGTAACCCTGGTAGCTGGCAATACGCATACCCAGGGTGGAGGCAGCAAAGACTCTCTTACCTAAGGTGTCTGTCTTACGAGATTCTTTGTTTACAGGCCGGGCTGTAGATGCCTGAGGAAGAACGGCCTTATCATTCTCTGCCAAGAGTACAATACGGTCTGCAAAGGCCTGGGAGGCCAAAATGGGTCGATCCTTGGGATCAGCATACTTCCTGTCTGTGGACTTAGCCATAGAAGGAATGAGAGCAGGATTATTCCATACCATTTGAGAAAGTGTCTCAAAGGAAGATTGTACCAGGGAAGTTAAATCCATAGGAATCTCCGGGACGTGAAGGTATTGGAGCCTTAAGAGCTTCCCAGGATCGATATCTGTAGTCTGGAGAGAAAGAGTAGAATTCAAATTTTTCAGCAGAGACTTAAATGACAGGTCCTCGACCACAGGCTCTGCGACAGGATTGGGTCCTGTTCCTTCTATGTCATTACCCAGCCAAAGTTCTGGGTCAGGTTCAATATCATCTCCTGACAGTCCAGGAGGGACTGTATGGACAGGAAAGGAGTGAAAATCAGAAGGAAATGAGGAAGGAAAAGGGTCGGAGTCGAGAAGCCCTGAAAGCTGGAAGACGACATACCAAGCCTCAGTGCTGAAGAGCGCGGCGCAGCTTGACGTAGCGCAGCACACGGCGCCGACAGGGCCCCCAGCACCGAGGATGGCACTGTCAAGCCCAATGGCGCCAAGAATGGTGCCAACAATCTCAACGACGCCGACAGACGCATCGGTGCCGAGGACGGTACCGAGTGACCCATTCACGCCAACGGTGCCGAAAACAACCCAGGGCTCCAAAAAATAGGATTTGAGGAGAAAGAAGGAAAGAGACCAGGAGATAGAGGCATTGGTGTGGCCCCCTGCGCCGCAGCCATGTGAGGGGGGGAAACACCTGAACGTGGAGTCGATGGAACCGAAGAAGGTGCCACATGACTAGGGAGGCCTGACCACCCTACCCGATCCCCCGGAAGGCCCGAAGGCCCCACAGTGACCAGGCCAGGCAGCTGGACCAACCTCCGAGCCCATTGCTCCATGAGTGGCCCACTGATGAAACTGCTCATCTGAAGCCCTACCAGAAGGCGGGGAAGGGCTCCGATGTCGAAGAGGTTGGTGACCAGAAACAGAAACTGACGACTCTGAAGGAGGAGACCGTCGACGCGCAGATATACCAGAGGGCGACCTCGAGTGACGCCTTCTCTTTCTTGACCTGTGGGACGAAGAAGTGCTCGAGGCCGAACGGTGCCGAGAATGCGACCATTTTCTTTTATGCTTCTGGGGGGACCGCCCATCCCCTCAGGCACTGGACCGTCCATTGTCAGACTCTCCCTCTGAAGAGGGCGGTGGACCAGACCCAGCCCGGCTGACTGAACAGCTTTCATACGAAGTCTCCCTACCATCGCCTGACCCGCTCATGGTCGACTCCATCAGTGTAGGCTAAGACTTCTTTCTTGAATAAGAAAAATTTTATATTAATTGGTACTTGTTCGAGATATACTACAAAACAATAAACTGAAAGTATTGCTGCTAGTTTGAAGTTTAACTCCTGGTGGGCGAGCGATGTCATTACTGAAGCGCACTCGACAGCAGGAAAAAAGGAACTGAGGCAGTTGGAGGGTCGACGCCGAGACAGTCATTGCTGCACGAGCTGAGGCTCGCTGCACCGCTCCTCGTGGCTCCATCTCTGGCGCCGGCTCTCTTGCAAAAAGTTTGCTCCTGCTGGGTCCTAGCGCCTCCAGTGTAGATCCCATCAGTGTGAATGAGTGGTGAAGACTTTATGTCCAGGAAGATCTGCCCCTTCCAGGAGAGGGACAACACGTCTCACCAAAAAACTCCATGCCCAGGATCAAGAGAGCAAAAAAATGGCAGTTTTGCGTTGAGTGGGGATGCCTACTGGGTCTAACTCTGGCTGACCCTATCGGTCGAATAGATCTTCGACCAACGAGGTCAGAAGCTCCCACTCATGATCCCATGGCCGAGAGTGGCTGAGACTGTCCTCCAGGATGTTTTGGACACCTGGAACATGTACGGCTGAGAGCTCCAGACCATGCTCGATGGCCCAATACCAAACCCTCATCGCCTCCCGACACAGGGGATGAGTGATCCCCCCCCCGTTTGTTGATGTAACACACCACACACATGTTGTCCATCTGCACCAGCCGTGGACCAGGGAGGAGACGAGTCCAGAAAGCCTGCAGAGCATACAGGACTGTCCGCATCCCCATGACACTGCTGTGGTGACCCTGTTTCACTTCTGTCCAGGTGTCTTAAGTCTGGTGAGCCACCAAATGAGCTCCCCAGCCTAGACCTGAGGGATCTGTCATGAGAATCTAATGAGGGGCCAAGATTTGAAAGGAAACCCCCTGAAGCAGGTTGGCTGGCTCTAGCCACCACGACAGGACTCTCTTGATGGTGTCACAGACCATGACCATCTGGTCCAGGTGATCTATGCATTAATCCCACTGAACTCTCTATGTCCACTGAGGATTCTGCATGTGAAGGTGGGTGAGGAGAACCGTGGCAATGGCTGCTGCCATGTGCCCAAGAATCACAGGAAGACCCCGGAAGGGACCTGATAACTGGAAGGGACCAGGTGGGCATGGGCCATCACGCACTCCACCTGTCCAAAGGCAAGTAGAACATGCCCTGGGTGGTATCCATAACTGCCCGATATACTGGAGGCGCTGACAAGGATATGGACAGGACTTTGGCTGACTGATTGTGATACCTAAGGCCTAGAAGAGGCGGAAGGTGTACCCCAGAGTCTGGACAAGATGGTCCCTGGAAGGGGCCACTAATAGCCACTCATCCAGGTAGGGGAATACACAGAAACCCTGTCTCTGCAAGGCAGGCACTACTGGCCCCAGGCACTTGGTAAAGACCCTGAGGTCTGAGGAGAGGCCAAAAGGGAGGGCCCTGAATTGGAAATGGGCTCCCTGGAAATGGAATTGGAGGAAGCACTGATGAGAAGGAAAGATTTTGATATGCAGATACGCGTCCTGCATGTCCAGAGAACATAGCCAGTCCCTCCGATGTAGGAGGGGCAACAACCCCTGAAGGGTGACAATCCTGAAGCATCTGTAGTCTGTGTAGAAGTTCAAATGACAGATCCAGGATGGGCCAGAGATCCCTGGTCTTTCTGGGGACTAGGAAGACGTGGGAGTAGAATCCCCTGCCCCACTGAGCTGGAGGGACTGGCTCCATAGCTCTTTTCTGCAGAAGTGTCTGAATTTCCTCACAGATGAAAGACATGTGGGCTGGAGCGTAGACAGAGTTTCCTGGAGGATTTTCTGGGGGCCATTCAAGAAGCTGCAGCGTGTGGTCTTGTTCTATGATCTGCAGGACCCAGTTGTCCAAAGTAATGCCCTACCACCCATCAAGGTGAAGGGAGAATTGACCCCTGACAGCTTCCCCCAGAACTTTTTCTGGAGGGGTGGGGGTCAGACAAGGAGTCAGGAGGTAGGGGCAGGCACCAGGATGGTGACCGCGGTGGGCCAAGGGGCTCTGGCGGCAGGTGTGGAGGGGTTGATACCGCTTTGCATTTGCCCTGACCTTGGTGGGTGGGTGGGTGGGCCTGCTTGTGGGAGGAGTGGCGTAAAGGAAGCCACTGACCAGTCTTAGGCTGGGTATGGTGCATCGAGAGAATGGTCCAGAGGGCACCGCCCAGCTCCTGGAGGGAGGAAATGAGATCCTGGACATCCCCTCCGAACAAGATGGCTCCCCAAAAGGGGACATCCAAAATGCTGAACTACACATCTGAGGTAAAGCTGGACACCCTGAACCAGGAATGGCGCCAGAGGCAGACAGCTGTGGCTGCTCCCCTGCCTGAGGCATCCACAGCATCATATGTGACCCGAAGGACATGGTTGCCCACATCTGAGCCTGCCTTAAGGAGCTGGTCTAGCTGAGTTTTGGAGGGGTCATTGGGCAAGGCCTGGACTAGGTCCTGGCCTGGTCCCAGAGGACATCCTGGTATTGGACCATATGGGCCAGGCAGTTGATGGTTCTGATGGCCAGGGTGGTGGATGCAAAAACACGCTTGCCCAGGTGGTCCAGCTGCCTGGATTCCCTGTTAGGAGGAAGGGCACTGAGGTGCTTGGGATTCTTAGTATGGTCATGCACCGCGTTGATGAGCAGAGTCAGCCTCGGGTTGGCCCCCTTAAAAGAGCTTACCTGCCAGAATGTGGGAGAGGGGTGGTTCCAGGGCTCCCTAGTGACATATTCATAAGAGTCAATGGAGGGGGGGAAGAACAATCCTGGAGAGGGCATCAGGCTTCCACAAATAAACAGCCAGACCCCACTGCTCCGGGTCCTGTTTCTCCATTTCCCAACCCATGGTGGCCTGTATGTGCCTCACGATGTCAATGAAAGAAGGATCATCAGGACGGGACTTGGGAAACACCTTAGTGGGTTCTTCACCTTCTGAAGAATCCCCTTGGGTAGAGGAAGACTCCGAATAGTCAGAATCCTCCTCATCTGGCTCCTCCAGCTCAGTTTCAGCTGGTGGTTACTTGTCCTGGTGAGTGCCAAAGCCGACGACAGGTCAGGAGCTAGTGGACCACAGAATAATGGGGGCACCAGCACCCACCCCCCGATCCAAGGGGGGTAGGTCCCCAGCAGGCCATCTAGGGGAACACTGGAGGAGGGTTCTGAGGAGTGGGAGTCAGCTTCTGCATGAAAGATCACCATGCAGAAAACATGGCATTATAGTTCACTGGGGAGGGATAGTTATATACCCGCGGATAAGGGTAGGCTGGTGCCAGACAGGGGAAGAGCGGCATCATGTATGCTAGTATGGGGCCAGCCAGTGCTGGCTGAGGGACTGGCGTTGGGTCCACAGGCTGTGGAAAAGGCAGTACTGGTGCCAAGCCCGCAGCTGTGGAAGAGGAAGAAAGTACAGTTATGTAATAACTTACTGTAACAGTAGATCTTCGAGAGAGGCTCTTGCCGTAGGTAATTACATATAGGACTGATGCCGGCAGGTGGCAGGACCCCATGGAAAAATTTCTAGCTAGCAGTCTCTGGCGGGGGACAGCCCCCATGTCAGGTGACCGACGTCAGTATAAAGGGGCAGTCCCCCATGCCCGCCTTCCAGTTCTTTCCCGCAAAAGGCCAAAAAGGCAAGACGAGAGAAGGCGGATATTTCCCATCCTGGAAAAGGAGCTGAAAAAGCTTAGGGGATGGAGGGCGGAAGGATTCCTACCAGAGGCCTCTCTCAAGATCTACTGTTTTGCACGTCAAGATCGTACTATCTTACTTCTCGAGAGGGCTCTTGCAGTAGGTAATTACATATAGGACTGAGTCCCAAGCAGTCTGGAATAAGAAGAAGCAACGGGAAGAGGAAAACTACTCAGAAGTAGACCCTCTAGCTGTGAAGGCCTTAGGAAAACCGAAGCCTGCTCTACGGCAAGAGGCAATGTCCAAACTGTAATGTTTCATAAAGGTATGAGGCCAAGTGGCGGCTGCACAAATGTCAGCCGCTGACATTCTTGAAACAAGCTGCAGAGGCAGCGACCCCTCTGGTGGAGTGGCCTCTGACCTGACCTGGCAGGGTCTTATTGTACTTGTCATAACAGAAAGTGATACAATGAGCCAATGATTTAGACAGGCATTGCTTAGAAACAGCATTGCCTTCTCTTTTGTGAGCAAAAGAGACAAACAGTGGATCAGTCTTCCTGAGATCCTTCGTCCTGTTGGTGTAGTATCCCAGAATCCGGTGAACATCCAGAGTATGCAGGAGGTACTCTCCATGATTGGAGTGCTGTGTAAAGAAAGCAGGTAACTCCATGGATTGATTCAGCGTAGATTCCGCTACCACCTTGGGGAGAAACTTAGGGTTGGTATGCAGAGCCACACGTTCCTTGTGAAAAATCAAATACGGGATTTTACACATCAGGGCCTGGAGCTCGGAAATTCTTCGAGCAGAAGTAATGGCCACTAGGAAGAGAGTCTTCCAAGAAAGGAACTTTAGGTCTGCTGAGGCTGCCAGCTCGAAAGGGGGCAGAGTAAGCTTCTCCAGGATAAAATTCATATCCCAAGGAGGGGCAGGAACCTGTATAGGAGGTTGCAAGTGGAGGACCCCTCTAAGGAAGGTCTTAGAGACCTCCAGCTGAGCAAACGTCCTGTCTGCGAAAGGGACATGGTAGGCTGAAATGGCCACCATGTGAACCTTTAAGAAAGAATGACTGAGACCCAGGTCAAAGAGGTGTCACAGATAATCCAGAAGCTGTTCAACAGAGCATGAGAAAGGCTCGAAATCTTTGGAGGCGGCCCAGATAGTGAACCGTTTCCAATTCATGGCATAAGTAGATCTGGTGGAGGGGGTTTTCTGGCCTCCACCAGAATCTCCGCTACTTGGGGGGTGGGACCATGAATTGGGGTTGAGCTACATCTGCAGGAGCCACGTGTACAACTGAAGGGACTTGAGGCCTGGATGGACCAGGGTCCCCTGATCCTGGGTCAGCAAAAGTTGTGACAGAGGAAGAGGAAGAGGAGGTTCCTCTGAGTATTGTTGCAGAAGAGAGAACCAAACTTGCCTGGGCCAGAGAGGAGTGATCAGAATCATTTGGGCTCCTTCTGAACTGAGTTTCTGTAAGACCCTCAGAATCAAGGGAATCGGGGGGGGGGAAGAGCGTAGATGAATCTGCCCTTCCAGTCTAGAGACAAAGTGTCTCTCCAAAAAATGCCACGCCCTGGAGCGAGCAAGCAGAAGTCGGGAAGTTTTGCGTTTTGAGGGGGATGCAAACAGGTCTACCTGTGGTGTTCCCCAATGTAGGAAGATATCGTCTGCGACCCCTTGATCCAGTTCCCACTCGTGAGCTAGAGCGGACGACCTACTGAGGCTGTCTGCCAATATGTTCTCAACCCCCGGGACGTGAATTGCCATGAGGTGAATGTTGTGTTGCACTGCCCAATCCCAGACTTACGTTGCCTCCCTGCAAAGAGGGTAGGAATGAGTTCCTCCCTGTTTGTTGATGTACCAGACCACACACGTATTGTCCATCTGTACAGCCAAGTGTCCGGGAAGCAGATGCAGATGCACAGCCTGAAGAGCGTAAACACAGCCCGAAGCTCCAGCACATTGATGTGAAGAGATTTCTCGAGCTTGGACCAAGAGCCCTGGGTCCTGTGAGGCCCGAGATGGGCTCCCCAACCTTTGCCCGAGGTGTCCGTAGTCAGTGTCTGGGAGGGGGGAGAAAGACAGAAGGGAACTCCCCAGCAAAGGTTCCCCTGAACCATCCACCACTGCAAGTCTCGAGCCATAGGAGTGGAGACCAGAACGAGTTGATCTAGGTCATCCACCAGCTAATCCCACTGAGACCGAAGAGTCCACTGAGAGATTCTCATGTGGAGCTGAGCGTGAGGGGCTGTCAGAATCGCAGCCGCCATGAGCCCCAGGAGGCAAAGAACCAACCTTGCGCTGACCCACCTGCGGCTGGACAACAGGCTGACCTGAGCCTGGAGTGTGGCCGCCCTGTTCGGTGGCAGGAAAGCCATGCCAGAGGTCGTGTCCAGGATAGCCCCAATAAACTGAAGCCTCTGGGAACGGGATTAAGTGGGACTTGGTGTGGTTGATGGTAATACCCAGGCAGGCAAAAACCTGCCGGGTAAGGGAAAGGAAGCGCAGGAGTTCCTCCCTGGATGGGGCCACCAGGAGCCAATCGTCCAGGTACGGGAAAACCTGTACCCCCTGGGCACGAAGGTGGGGCGCTACCACCGGAAGGCATTTGGTGAACACTCAGGGTGCCGAGGAAAGACCAAATGGGAGGGCCTTGAACTGGTAGTGGTCCCCCTAGAACGCAAAACGCAGGTATTTGCGGTGGGAAGGGCAGATAGGGATATGCAGGTAAGCATCCTGCATATCCAGAGCGCACAGCTACTGTCCTGGCCAGAGAAGGGGCAGGAGACTCTGCAGATAGAGCATCTTGTACCTCTTGTACTCCACGAACAAGTTCAGGGAACTGAGTTTGAGAATCAGCCTCACGTCCCCTGACTTTTTCGGGACCAGGAAGAAATGAGAATAGTACCCTGTCCCCAGAAGAGAAGGGGGGACGGGTTCTACCGCATCCTTCAAACGAAAGGCGGAAATTTCTTTCCGAACCAGAAGATGCTCCTGAGAGTACGATGACCTGGGGGGGGTGGTTCTGAGGTGGTTTCCAAAGAAACTCTATTGAGTGTCCCTCTGCAATCAGCTGGAGCACCCAAGTGTCTGAAGTTATCCTCTCCCAATCTGGAAGATGGAGGGAGAACCTCCCAACTACCGGTTCCTCTGGAGACCCCAGAGGCTGTGGGAGAGGAAAGGAGCCAGGTGGTGTGAGCAAGCACCGCGGCTGAAGCCCTTGCTGCTTTTTTGGGTGGGGAGGGGCTTGGCAGCCGGGGGGGCCTGGCATTTATTGGCCCGCTTTCCCTGAGGTTTAACCTTTTGCCGATTCCATCTGTGAAAGGGATGACGCTGCATTTGAGGGGGTTTGTACATGGAGTCCACAGACTTCAGTGCAGTCCCCTTCTCCTGCAGATCCTTGACATCACCCCCGCAGAGAACAAAACCCCGGAAAGGCGTGTCCTGGATTGTAGACTGCACTTCCGGGACCAACCCTGAAACACGGAGCCAGGCATGATGCCGTAAAGCCACAGCGAAAGCTGAGCTCCTACCAGCAGTGTCCACTGCATCGAACGTGGCACAAAGAATGTGCCGACTGGCCGAACATGCAGAGCGGACATGATCATCCACTTCCTGTTTCACCTAAGAATCAGGAAGGGAGTCCAACTTGGATTCCACCTCACTAAGAATCGTTTTCTGGTAATGCCCCATATGACTGACATAATTCAGGGCCCTAATACCCAGAGTGGAAGAAGTGAAGACCTTCTTGCCATACTGGTCCAGAAGATGGGATTCTTTGTCAGGTTGCGACGAGCTCAAATGCTTCGGGTTAGCTGACCGACAGTGAGTGGCGCTAATCACGACCGAATCAGCCTGAGGGTGAGAATTCAGGGTGTCAACACCCTCGGGAGCCTGATATAGCCTGTCCGACTTCTGGAGAAGAGGGGCTATTGCCGACGGTTGCTTCCAAATAGTGGAAACAAGGTCGGCATGAGGCTCAATGCAGGGTGGCACCAAGGTCGGAGCGGTCTTGGGCAGTTCCAGGTGCGCAGTGAGTTTTTTACGCTGTGGATCCGGCTCCAAGGAGCACCACTGATGAAGCTCCTGGGTTTTGCACAGCAACTCCGTGAAGGAAGGATCCTCCAGAGGGGACTTCGGAGGAGTCCTTGGCCTGGGTTTATCTGGAGAGCGGGGCTCATCGTCCGGGTCAGAACAACCATCAAAGTCGTCCGAGGAGGAAGAAGAGGAAGAAGAAGAAGACTCCCCTCCTCAGTGCGGAGGAGGAAAAGACCCTTTGGGAAGCCCTCTGGGAAGCGTATCCTGCCCTGCCCTGGAACCGGAGGGCTCGCCTCTGGTATCCGAAGGTGGGGAGGGAGTCACTCGCCTCAGACGTACGGAAACCGGAATCGGCACCGTCGCCAGGAGACGACTCTCCACCTCTCTGGTGAGCTGAGCCTTGGCCTCAGCCCACCAAGAGGCTAGAGTCTCCTTCAAATCCACCGGGGGCTGAGGGGGCGGTGGAGGAGGAGGAGGACGAGGGGGGATACGGATATCAAGTGTATCCGTATACCGCGTATCCGTAACTGGACGGCGGGTAACCCGGTGTCAGGTAATGAGGCACTGTGTACTGTGGCGTCGGATAGGCAGTCGTCGGGTACTGGGGCACCGGATACTGCTGACCTGGGTATGACGGAGTCAGATATGATGGGGTCGGAAACCCAGGAACCGGGGGATCTGCAGAGGCAGACAGGCTGGCAAGGCGCACAGCAGGCGGACCTGGAACCGGAGGCCCAGCGGGTGACAGGCTCGGCATGGGGGCGGCATCAGGGAGGAGGATGTCGCCTGATGTAGGCAGGACCGGCGTCGGAGCCGGCGTCCGGGGAACCGACATCAGGTCGTCCGGCCCAGCGGGAGGGAGACCTGATGGGGGTGCAGAAAGATCCTCGGCATCGCCCGGGGAAGGAGGGGAAAAATCCCCGGGGTCAGGCTGAGGAGGCCCCCGGTCCCCGGAGGGCAGTGAAGGCTGCGGGAAGCCAGGAACAGCGGACAAAATAGGGTCTGGCGTCGGCTCGGCCGCTGCATGGTCATAGGGCAGCCCAATGTCCGACTTATCGGCGGAGTCCAGACGGACGTCGGAGAAGCCGATGTCCGTCTTAGTGGACCCGTCGCCCGAGGCAGGCCGCATAGGAAGGGCGGTCTGGTCGGGCGGAACAGGGGCCATGCACCACCCCGAAGGGTCGAGTGACTCAGTGGCCATTTCCGGGCAGGCATCAGAGGAGCTGACGTCCGGCTTAGCGGAGCCACTCGCACCAGTAGGCCGCATGGCGGCGGCCTTACCAGGAGTGGGGGCCTCCAATAGCCCAGAGGCGCCCGAAGGGCCCAAGTGTGAGCCAGACAGTTGGGCCGTCGCGGAAGCCTCCAAGACGGCCGTCGCGGAGTGGTCCCCCCGGGGAGGGGATGTTACCTGTAACACGGCGACTCCAGCTGAAGTTGCGGTGGATGAGGAGTTCTGGTCCTGATGCATCTCCTTATCCTTCTTCTTACGATGGCCTTCGGGGGAAGTAGAAGCCTG
Organism: Neoceratodus forsteri; assembly: GCA_016271365.2. Taxonomy (NCBI): domain Eukaryota; kingdom Metazoa; phylum Chordata; order Ceratodontiformes; family Ceratodontidae; genus Neoceratodus; species Neoceratodus forsteri. The sequence continues at coordinate 1,051,616,343 of CM057453.1, forward strand.
ATGGAGCTTTTTCAACTCCTTCTCCATGGAGGTAATTTTCTTTTTAAGGATGTGGGCCTCCAGGGACTGCTGCCTCCATCTGCGGGTGGCGGCGTTGAATTTCAGGCAATGCTGGCACTTCTCCACCTGATGATCCAGGCCCAGACAGAAGAGACACTGGGAATGGCCGTCCTTGTGCTAGAGTTGGGTGCCACACGAGTCGCACTTATTCTTGTGCTCGGAGGGTGTAGGGGACGACATACACCATCGAAAAAGTAAACTATTTATCGAATTAAATCGAGAAAAAAATGATGTTAGAACTACCGATGACAGGCTGACGAGCGTTGAACTTTACCGCGAGGCACTGACACGAGCTAATGGTGGGAAAGAACTGGAAGGCGGGCATGGGGGAGTGCCCCTTTATACTGACGTCCCATGACGTTGGTCACCTGACGTGGGGGCAGTCCCCCGCCAGAGACTGCTAGCTAGAAATTTTTCTGAGGAGTCCTGATGCCTGCCGGCATCAGTCCTATATGTAATTACCTACTGCAAGAGCCCTCTCAAAGTAAGATCTGTTGTTGGGCCCGCAAACTGTGGCAGCGTTAGTGCAGGGGGTTCAGTGGGCACCGGGTGAAGGTGCCTGGGAGGAGAATCCGCCAACACCGGAAGAGAAGAAACGGGCACCTTGGGGGGAAGGAGACTTCCCTGGCGAAAGCAGCAGTGATGCCAGGCTAGATGAAATGGTGGTAGCCTGCTGCGTGTGCTGCCAAGAGGGAATGGCATCAGATCCTGTAGAGGGGACCAGCGCAGGCAGCATCTTGGCTGGAGGGACGATGGCAGAGGAGCCAAGACTGGTCATACCCACACCAGCCAAGGCTCCTGGCTACGATCCCGTGGATGTAATGGGTCTGAGCGTCAGGGGCTGAGGAGTAGGAGACAGAGTCCCCTGCCCCATGTAATCACCACCCATGACAGAGATAAGGGTGGGCGGCGAGGCCACTGGCAGCCCTGCATAAGCAAGGGCAGGTGGGTCCATAGGGGCCGACCCCATGCGAGAGGCCGACCCCAACGCAGTTGAAGGTTTGTGTGGAAACCACGAGTGGGAAGCAGACCAGTACCAGTGTTTGTGTCTGTGCTTCCCGCCAGATTTTTCCCAGGACTTGAAAGAGGAGAAGGAAGCCCTAGAAGACCCGGCTGGTGAAGCTGAAGAGTTCCTGGCCTGCAGCTCCTTTTTCATCACAACGAGCTTCTGCTTGATGAGATGGCTCTCCAGAATTTTTAGATGACATCTTCAACTGGCCTGGTTGAATTTCTGGCAAATCTGGCAGGCTTCTGTGTTGTGACTGGGGCCTAGACACAGGATACAAGCAGAGTGACTGTCATTTTCAGGAATCTGCTTGCCACAGGCACACTTCGTGGAGCGGTCAGATGACGAGGCTGGTACAGAAGACATAAACTTGATGACTGTAACACCAAAAAATCAATGTTAATACTGAAGAAAAGGAAAATAAAAGAGCGCAAATAATGGCAGTCGACTGTAGCTGCGCCATCCACTAAGGTCCAATGTGCGTGGGTCAAAAGCGGGAAAAGAACTGGGGAAGGTGTGGGGGACCACCCACTTTTATAGGATAGGCTGACCTCAGAGGGTGATGTCGGAGATGGGCGGTCCCCTGTGATAGACTGCTAGCTAGAAAGTTTTCCGTGTGTTCCTGACGCCTGGCGGCTTAGTCCTACCGGTGTTGGCCTGCTGCAAGAGCCTCCCTCGAAGTAAGATCTGAGGGTTCCAAGATGTCATTGAGGAGGGGGAGGAGTCAGGGTTCTATCAGAAGTCACAGCTTTGGGGTGTGGTCAGTCCATATTAGGAATGTATGTTAGGAAAAAAAGTAAATAAATTGTCAAATGACAACGTGGAAAGACACAGAAACCACATTACTTTCTTAAACTGCACTACTGCTGGATAGAACAACACTAGCTGAACAGAGCGATCTGGATTTTGCCTTGAGCTAGAGAGTCTGGCAGGTAAGGCACAATTTTTTCTAAGGTTTTATCCTCTTGCCCCCGCCTTGCGTTCCTGTTAATGACCATCCAGCAATGAACTCCACCCCCCCCCACTCCTTTTGGTCCTCCATGGCTTTCCTCCATGGTGAGGCCATCAGGGAGTGGTCCACCGACCCTACTGGACTGCAGTCTGGTGAATAGTGGCTGAGAGTGTACGGCCTGAGTGTGCTATCTCTGTGACACTTGGGGTTGCCATTTTCCTCCAAATTTGACCCCAACCCCAATCTCACCCACCACCATTGGCCCCATGTACAGCCCGTTTCTGGCTTTGCACGCATTCAGTGTGTCTTCTGTGTGGAAGAAAATTCCCTGAGCCTGCACTGGGTGTTGCTACAGTGTTGAACTGTAGTGCTATTCCTTCTCATGCGAGGAGGCACTGCCATGGGCAGTGCTCTTTCCATTCTGAAGCCCAGTGACCTGCATCCCAGGTTCTCTTCCAGTGCGCTGCTGCTAAGTCACTGGGCAGCCCTGCTCAAGTACATTTACTGCTATGTGGTGAAGCTACAGTAAATGGATAAATCTCACTTCATCCTGCAGGGACCACTTGGAGGTTTAACCCAGCCTAGGTAAATAGCCAGCAACCAATTATGTATTGTAAGCTAGCCTGCAGTCAAGCTGTTTGAAGAAATAAACATCTTCCACGAAGGTCCTTAGATAACTGTTCACAGGTAGCCAAAACACAGTATTTTAAGAGTCTGGCTACTTGTCTACTGAATTAAACCTTTTCCTGAGCCTACAGGAAGGCGCATCCACCTCCCACGTGAAGGAGGTGACTATGTTGTATTTTGGCGATTCCAGTCATGCCAATAGAAAGCTGAGACTAGAAACCTAGGGCAAGTGATGTCTTTGGGGTGGGCAAGCAGCATGTGCTGCTGTAGCCTGAGGGACTGGAGAGCCATGCATCCAGAACCCACCCACTCATGCTCCTCCTTGATATACAGTGGGATGTCGTTCCAACTGATGAATTGCACAGTATAATTTGTCCGGTGCTCTCTTGCCCGACCACTGCAAGATAGGTGAGACCCCCCATCCTGTATGATCCCAGCCCAGCGTGCCCCCCCTTAGGGTTTGTGCAGTGATAAATAGATGAGACATGTGCTTGATGCAGTAGGGATGAGGAGCAATAACTGGCTAACACAGTTACAGGAAAGAAAAAATCAATCATAACAGTACAAAGAACAAAAGAATAATGTTTTCTTTGTAGTCTGCAATTTGTGCAGTATGACATAAGGAACAAGATAGGTTATACACCTTGTACTTGCTGTGTAAAAAATAATTAAAAAACTCAGAAAGCATACATCCACCTTACAGTACCTTTGACTTCACCAAGGCTGTCAACAAGTGTAGCTCTAACACAGTTTGAATCCATTCGTATTATGATCAGCACCTGTAAGAAGCACACGAAACAAAACCATTGCCATAGATGGACTTGGATTACCTAACATTACTATACCAACAGAGTTGTGAAATTTCTAGTCTTGCCCTTGACATGTTTCTTAGCAGTGGGTAAGGCTTACTTGGGGATGTCTTCAGAGAGTTCACTGATATTACAATACAGATCAGTACATCATTTAGTTAACTGCCTTACAGTGTAAGTCAAAATTTTGATATTCCAATCTCATTATCAGATTATCCGACATCCCTATTTGGGACTAGAGACGAGCAAAGTCGGAACGCTTCATTATAGGAAATTATTTATGAAGTTCCCCAATTTCCCCAATGTAGTTCTTTGCCTGGCAAAGTTTCCACTTCATGAGATGAAGACTACAGTACACATAGTGTCAATATGCCACTATATTTCATTCTTTGGGTGATGAAGTGGATACTTTGCCAGTTGATGAGGCACTTCACTGATGAAGTGCCACTGTGCTTAGATGCTTTTCTTTACAGTGTTTAAAAAAGCATCCCCACATAGCTATGTTCTCCAACTCCCCTTCCACTAACCACAATCACAGAAGTGAAAGCCCCCAATCCTCAACCTCAAAGCACTCATACCTCCCTTCTCCTTCCCCAGTCCTGGAAAAGTTGCATATTATTTGCACCCTTCCCTCCACCCAAAATCCACTTCATTGCCACAGTGTAAAATACAAGCCAGGCCACCCCACCTCCCATCCCTACCCAATAAACCAAGATAGAGAAACCCTTAGCACACCAGCAACCATCCACTCCCCAATCACCCCAAAAGGATAATAAGTGATGTCCAGTCAGTCAGTGAGGTGTTCTGTAAGAAAGAAAACTGTCTCTTGCAAGGCTGACCAGCCACTAATAGCCCTCTATTTTCCTAGGTTGACCACCAACAAATAAATGAAACCAGTGATGTGCTCCACCAGTGATACATTGAGCCAATCAGGTGTTAATATAGGAGCGTGTTACCTGTTTCATTTATTTGATGGTGGCCGGCCTAGAAAGACAAAAGGCTGTCAACATCTGGTTGCTATGGAAAAGGACAGTTGTCTTCACTGCATGACACCTTGATGACCACCCAGATGCCACTTAATGCTTAGGCGGCGAGGGTGAAAACCCTGTCTAGACGCTAGATCAATGGATAAAGTAGGGTAAAACTGGGCAGACTGGCTGGACTGATCTTTTTCTGCAGACATTTTCTATATTTCTATGTTTAACCTTTTCGGGTAAGTGGTGGGGAGAATGGGATAGTGTACCAGATGATGGTGGAGTGAGGGGCCTATCCTTGTTGTTTTATTGGGTTGTATTGGGTTGGAGAAGGTGACTGGTGGGGTTATACTGTATACTACATCAACAAAGTGGACACTGGGTGGGGACATATATACTGATAATGTGCAAACTGGTTGAACTGGGAAGAGGAGGGAGATACTGGTGCTGCAAAGGTGGCATGGGACTTTCCTTTTTATGGCTGTGGGTGGAGCCTACAGCCATCTTGCTATCTGTAGCTGGAAAATGGAGTATCGTGGAACACATGTTTTGGACTTTTCAATGTATCCTTCCATGCCAAATGAAATAAAATATCCCCTTCTTTCTGTTAAGAATGTAGGAGACAAAACTCCAAGCTGCTTATCAGATGCCATTAGGAAACTGAAAGAGCTCGTTAAATATTTGTTAAATACTGATTGCCTTTTAAACTGGAGCTTTGTTTACCCCCTTCAGAATGCAACAAACTGCACATTTAAATACTTAGCATTTAAACAGCTTCTTGATACTAGTTTTACTTGGGAATGTATTGTCATTCAAGAAAGATTCATACCTCATAAATGTCACCCTTTCCCAGCAAGTCTATGATTTACACTGTTTTTTTTTAACTTTTACAGACATTATCTGATGAGCACTGTCTCAGACATATGCCAGGTCTTCAGTGAACTGCTTAGACTGAATATGTAGCAATCAGAAGCTATTTTCTACTATGCTTTTTGGGAAAAAATATAATGAGCTACAGCAAACACACACATACACACACACACTCTGTACACACCATCCTCATGGCCACAACATTTAAAATAAATATTGAATTCTAATATGTTACAAAAAAAAACTGTTTATGTCAGTGAACACAGTGAAGTTCAGTTTAGAACAGATTTCCTTTAAATATTTCTTATCCTATATTTTGTACACACACACACACACTACACATCATCCTCATGGCCACAATACTGCCGGGCGGCCTGGGTTCAGGTCCCAGCTGAGGCACTTATTCTTTCTCACCTCTGTTTGCATGTGTTCCATAAAATAAACACACCACACTCCTGTATGATTGTTACAAGTAAATATTTTGTTTGTGCATTTGAGAAAGAGTAATGTGCTCAGGGACGGCCCAGGCTCCAGTTGTCTCAGTGGCATAGCTGGTTAGCGCAATCGGAACAGTATTCTGGGTGGCCTGGGTTCAAGTCCCAGCTGAGGCACTCATTCTTTCTCACCTCTGTTTGTATGTGTTCCATAAAATATGCACATCACAATCCTGTGTGATTGTTATAATAAAGAAACAGTTTGTTTATGTCAGTGACCACACTGAAGTTAAGTTTACAGTCAATTTCCTTTAAATATTTCTTAACCTATATTTTGTATTCTGGATAGCGCAAGGGAGATGCTACATCTTACTGTCATAGGGATAGTACAGTTACTTAAGAACTTACCGTAACAGTAGATCTTCGAGAGAGGCTCTTGCAGTAGGTAATTACAAAAAGGACTGAAGCCGGCTGGCATCAGGACCCCATGGAAAAATGTCTATCTAGCAGTCTCTGGCGGGGGACCGCCCCCAAGTCCGGTGACCGACGTCATGCGACATCAGTATAAAGAGGCGGTCCCTCACGCCTGCCTTCCAGTTCTTTCTTGCCAAAGGCCCAAAAAAGGCAAGATGAGAGAGAAGCGGATATTTCCCTTCCTGGAAAAGGAGCTGAAAAAGCTAAGGGGGATGGAGGGCAGGAAGGTATTACCTACTGCAAGAGCCTCTCTTGAAGATCTACTGTTACGGTAAGTTCTTACGTAACTGTACTATTTTACTTCGAGAGGCCTCTTGCAGTAGGTAATTACAAATAGGACTGAGTCCCAAGCAGTCTGGAATAAGGAGACGCACACGAAAGGAGGAAAACTACCCAAATGTAGACCCTCTGGCTGTTAAGATCTTAAGAAAGGAGACCTTGCAGAACAGCCAACCTGAAGCCAGCACTATGGCGAGAGGCAATGTCCAAACTGTAATGTTTCGTAAAGGTATGGACAGAAGTCCAAGTTGCAGCTGCGCAATTGTCAGCCGCAGACACATTCTTAAAACAAGCTGTAGAGGCAGCTACACCCCTAGTGGAGTGGCCCCTGACTTGACCCAGCAGGGTCTTGTGATACTTATCATAACAGAAAGTGATACAATGAGCCAACCATTTAGATAGGCATTGCTTGGAGACAGCACTGCCTTCTCTTTTGTGAGCAAAAGAGACAAACAGTTGATCAGTCTTTCTGAGATCCTTCGTCCTGGTGGTGTAGTATCTTAGAATTCGGTGAACATCCAAAGTATGCAAGAGGTATTCCTCTTGATTAGAGTGTTGCATAAAGAAAGCAGGCAGTTCCATGGATTGATTCAGCGTAGATTCCGCTACCACCTTAGGGAGAAACTTATGGTTGGTACGCAGAGCCACATGTTCCTTGTGGAAAATCAAATATGGGATTTTGCACATCAAGGCCTGAAGCTCGGAAATCCGTTGAGCAGAAGTAATGGCCACATGGAAGAGAGTCTTCCAGGAAAGGAACTTCAAGTCTGCTGAGACTGCCGGCTCAAAAGGAGGCAAGGGAAGCTTCTCAAGAATAAAATTCAGATCCCAAGGAGGGGCAGGAACGAGAATGGGGGTCTCAAGTGGAGAACCCCTCTAAGAAAAGTCTTAGAGACTTCCAACTGCACAAAAGTTCTGTCCCGAAAAGGAACATGATAAGCAGAGAGGGACGCCACGTGAACCTTTAGAGAGGAATGACTGAGAGCCAGAAAAAAAGAGATGCCGCATGTAGTCCAGAAGCTTCCCGACAGGGCAAGAGAATGGCTCGAAATCTTTGGAAGAGGCCCAAATACAGAACCGTTTCCATTTCATGGCATAGGTAGATCTAGTGGAGGGCTTTCTGGCCTCCACTAGAACCTCAGCCACCCGCAGGGAAACCCCGAATTGGGCTTGAGCTACGTCTGCAGGAGCCATGCATGCAACTAAAGGGATTTGAGGCCTGGATGGACCAAGGTGCCCTGATCCTGGGTCAGCAAAAGTTGCGACGGAGGAAGAGGAGGTTCCTCTGAATACTGTTGCAGAAGAGAGAGCCAGACTTGCCTGTGCCAGAAAGGAGCAATTAGGATCAAGCGAGCTCCTTCTGAGCTGAGTTTGTGTAAGACCCTCGGAATCAATGGAATTGGGGGGCCACGCATAGACGAATCTGCTCTTCCAGAATAGAGACAAAGCGTCTCTCAAAAAACTGCCACGCCATGGAGCGAGTGAGCAGAAAACAGGAAGTTTTGCGTTGTGAGGAGACACAAACAGGTCTACCTGAGGTGCTCCCCCGCGTAGGAAGATATCGTCTGCTACCCCCGATCCAGTTCCCATTCCTGAGCCTGGGCAGATGACCGACTGAGGTGGTCTGCCAATATGTTTTCGACCCCCGGGACACAAACTGCCGTGAGGTGAAGGTTGTGTTGCACTGCCCAATCCTAAACTCGCATTGCCTCCCTGCATAGAGGGTAGGAACAAGTTCCTCCATGTTTGTTGATGTACCAGACTACGCACATGTTGTCTGTCTGGACAGCCAGATGGCCAGGAAGCAGATACAGATGCAGAGCTTGTAGAGCATACAGCATGGCCTTGAGCTCGAGCACATTTATGTGAAGAGTCTGTTCGAGCTTGGACCAGGAGTCCTGGGTCCTGTGAGACCCCAGGTGGGCTCCCCAACCCTCGCCTGAGGCGTCTATTGTCAATGTTTGGGGGGGCAGAGGCAGAAGGGAACTGCCCTGCAAAGGTTCTACTGAACCATCCACCATTGCAAGTCCCGAACCATAGGGTTGGAGACCAGGACCTCTAGATCCAGGTCATCCACCAACTGATCCCAATGAGACCGGAGCGCCCACTGAGAGATCCTCATGTGGAGCTGAGCATGAGGGACTGTCGGAATAGCAGCCACCATGAGCCCAAGGAGGCGAAGGACTGACCTGGTGCTGACCCACCTGCGACTGGACAACAGGCATACATGAGCCTGAAGGGTGGCCACCCTGTCCAGCGGCAGGAATGCCATGCCGGAGGTCATATCCAGGATCACCCCAATGAACTGGAGCCTCTGGGATGGGATCAAATGGGACTTGGCCTGGCTGATGGTGATACCCAGGCTGGTGAAAACCTGCAGGGTAAGGGAAAGGAAGTGCAGGGGCTCCTCCCTGGACGAGGCTGCCAGGAGCCAGTCGTCCAGGTACAGGAAAATCTGAACTCCCTGGGTATGCAGGTAGGCCAATACCACAGAAAGGCATTTGGTGAACACTCGGGGTGCCAAGGAAAGACCAGATGGGAGGGCCTTGAACTGGTAGTGGTTCCCCATAAACGAAAAACAAAGGTATTTGTGGTGGGAAGGGCGGATAGGGATATGAAGGTAGGCATCCTGCATGTCCAGAGCACACAGCCACTGTCTCGGCCGAAGGAGGGGCAGAAGGCTCTGCAAAGAGAGCATTCTGAACCATTTCTACTCCACGAACAGGTTCAGAGAGCAGAGGTCTAGAACAAGCCTCACATCTCCTGATTTCTTCAGAACCAGGAAGAAATGGGAGTAGTAACCCGTCCCCCAGAGGTGGGATGGGACGGGTTCTATCGCCACCTTCAGAAGAAGGAGCATATTTCTTCCTGAACTAAAAGAAGGTGTTCTGGGAAGTAAGACGACCTGGGGGGGCCTTGGTGGTTTCTGAAGAAACTCTATTGAGTGTCCTTTGCAATCAGCTGGGTGCACCCAAGTGTCGGAAGTGATCCTCTCCCAGCCCAGCAGATGGAAGGAGAATCTCCCTCCTACCGGTTCCTCTGGAAGGCCCAGAGGCTGTGGGACATGAAAGGAGTCAGGAGGTGTGGGGCAGCACCGTGGCTGAAGCTCCTACTGCTTTTTTGGGTGGGGGGAGCTTGGCAGCTGGAAGGGCCCGACGTTTATTGGCCCGCTTGCCCTGAGGTTTCACTTTGGGCCGAGAACGTCTGCGAAAGGGGTGACGCTGACCCTGAAGGGGTCTTTACATAGAGTCGACAGACTTTAGAGCAGTACCCTTCTTTTGCAGATCGGTGATGATGTCCTTGACATTACCACTGAACAGCACCGAACCCCTGAAGGGCGCGTTCTGGATAGCAGACTGCACCTCCAGAACCAAACCTGACACTCGGAGCCAGGCATGACGCAGCAAATCCATGGCGAAAGCTGTGCTCTGACTAGGATCATCCACTGCATCGTACGTGGCACGAAGCATGTGTCAACTGGCCGTACGCGCAGACCGGACCAGATCTGCCGCTTCCTCCTTAGTCTGAGACTCAGGAAGGGAGTCCAATTTAGCTTCCACCTCGCTAAGGATCACCTTATGGTAATACCCATATGAGCAACATAGTTCAGGGCCCTGATACCCAGAATGGAAGAAGCATAAACCTTCTTCCCATACTGGTCCAAAAGGCGTGATTCCTTGTCAGGTGGGGACAAGCTCAGATGCTTACAGTTAGCCGTATGGCCGTGAGCGGCGCTAATCACAAGAGAATTGGCTTTCGGGTGTGATTTCAGGGAATCAACACCCTCCAGAGCCTGGTATAGCCTATCCATCTTCCTCGGAGGGGGGGCAAATGCTGACGGTTGCTTCCAAATGGTGGAAACAAGGTCCGCATGAGGTTCGATCCAGGGTGGAATCAAGGTTGGAGAGGTCTCGGGCAGATCCAGATGCGCAGCGAGTTTTTTCCACAGTGGATCCGGCTCCAAAGATTGCCACTGGTGAACAGACTGGATCTTACGCAGCAACTCCAGGAAGGAAGGGTCCTCCAGAGGAGAGTTCGGAAGAGTCCTAGGCCTGGGCTTGTCGGGAGTGCATGGCTCGTCGTCCGGATCGGAGCACCTGTCAGAGTCATCCGAGGTCTCTGAAGAGGAAGGAGAAGAAGAAGACGACACCTCCCTACGCAGGGGAGGAACGGACCCCTTGGGCAGCCCTCAGGGAAGCTTGTCCTCCCCTGCGCTGGGACCGAAGGGCTCGCCTATGGTGTCGGGGGGGGGGATGGAGTCTCTCACCTCCGACGACAGAAGTCCAGAACAGGATCCAGCATCGGAAGACGGCTCTCCACCTCCCTGGTGAGCTGAGCCTTGGCCTCAGCCCACCAGGAAGCCAGAGTCTCCTTCAGATCCACTGGTGGCTGAGGGGGTGGTGGAGGAGGAGGAGGAGGAGGGAGTACAGATATTGGGGATATCCGTACGGCGAGTATCCATAACCCGACGGCGGGAAATCTGGCATCAGGTACTGGGGCACTGGGTACTGAGGCATCGGGTACTGCAGTGCCAGATACTGCGGTCCCGGGTAGGACGGCGTCAGATACAATGGGGTCAGGTACCCGGGCACCAGGGGCTCTGACGGAGCAGAAGACCCTGGGAGTGGCCCAGCAGGTGGGTCCAGAATGGGAGGCCCAGCGTAGGGACGGCACCTGGCAAGGGGATGTCGCCCAGTGCCGGGTAGGCCGGCGTCGGAGCCAGTGTCCAAGGTCAGGTCGTATGGCCCAGCTGGAGGGAAGGAGACCTGATGGCCGCATACTTGCATCCTCTTTGTTACCCGGGGAAGGAGGACTAACGTCCCCGGGAGCCAACAATGGAGATGCTGGAGCCTCAGAGTGCAACTGCGAGTGTTGCGGTGAGCTGCGGATGACGGACAGGTCCGAAGGGTCCAGCGTCGGCTCTAACGCCGTGCGGCCATCAGAGTGGCCGACGTCCGGCTTACCGGTGGGATCTGGGTGGATGTCGGAGGAGCCGGCATCCGACTTATCAGACCCAACGCTCAACGAAGGCTGCAAAGGGGGGAGCGGCCTTGGTGGGTGCTTTAGAGGCCGGGCGCTGCCCCAAAGGGTCAGGCGTCTTATCGGCCTTACCCGTGTGGGTGTCAGAGGAGCTGACGTCCGGCTTACTGGGGCCGCTCGAACCGGAAGGCCGCACGGTGGCAGGCTTACCAGGAGCAGCGGCCTCCTTTGATCTAGAGCTCCCCGAGGGAGCGGTAGCGAGCCCGATGGGAGGGTTGAGGCTGCCTTGGAAGCCTCCAAGACAGCCGTCGCGGAACGGTCCCCTGGAGGGGACATTACCTTCAACACCGCAACCCCTGGGAGTCCCGGTGCTTTTTCTTCTTGCGGAGAACCTCAGGGGAAGTAGAGGCCTGCCGGAGCTTCTTCAACTCCTTTTCCATGGAGGACATCTTCTGTTTTAAAACATGGACCTCCAGGGACTGCTGCCTCCGCTTGTGGGTGGTGGCGTTAAACTGTTGGCAGTGCGGGCACTTCTCCATGAGGTGGTCTGGGCCTAAGCAAAAGAGGCACTGGGAGTGTCCGTCCTTGTGCAGGTGCTGGGCACCGCAGGAATCGCAATTGTTCTTGTGCTCGGATGGAGTAGGGGGTGACATACACAGCAGCTGAAGGAACTGACAAAAATTTGAATAAACTTAGAGGAATTTAATGGTAAAAATACCAACAATAGACTGACGAAGCAGTAAACTTAACCACGTGGAGCTAACATGAGCTAACGGTGGGAAAGAACTGGTAGGCGTCTGTGGGGAACTGCCCCTTTATACTGACGTCGCATGACGTCGCTCACTTGACGGGGGGGTCCCCCGCCAGAATGCTAGCTAGAAAGTTTTCCGTGGGGTCCTGACACCTGCCGGCTTCAGTCCTATTTGTAATTACCTACTGCAAGAGCCCTCTCGAAGTAAGATCTTCATTTACACTTTTTTGCACTGTATTTACTCAGGCTGTACCAGATTAGATGCAATATCTTGTTTTTAGTGGGGTCATGAGCATCCCATTTTGATAATGTATTTCTTCAGGTTAGCCTAGTCTAGGGCCCCAATATTCAAAGGAGATGCATAGTGCATCCCGGCAGAAAAGGGAGATGTGCCACACAACTCCAACAATGCACCGCAGTGTGATATTCAAATGCACGGGATGCACCTGCTGCAAGGGAATGGGCCACGGTGCACACAAATAGTATGCCATGCAAGTCGAGGGTGCGTTCCATGCTATGCCGCACTGCGGCATACTCAGTGGGAAATTCGCCCCTCGCAGCCCAGAGAAGTGTGGCCCACAGCTAGGCCATGGATAGCTGGCCTAACCCGGCCAGCCACCAAATGCCGAACTGTGGAAGTGCACCCAGGTGCACAGCAACCTGGCAACCTTGGTGGGCTAGAGGTACCCCCCCCCATCCCCAATCGATCCAACTCCATCCCTGATGAGCCCCATAGTGTAGGGCCCCCCTTGACCCAATCACACCAGAAGAAACCATGGTCCATTGCATACAGGACCCCCACCCACCGCCTCGGTAGATACACAACCCCGCTCCCCCCATACCTGACCTGTTGAGGAGACTGGCACTGCCCTCCACACCCTGCCATAGCCAGTCACCAACTGAACTGGACCCAGGCCAGGGACCTGCACTCCAGAATGACCCAAGTGGCTATACCATACATTGGGGCACTACACAAGCTGTGGACCCACCAGTGTATGCAGTAGTGTGTATGTCCCTGGCAAACCATAAGAAGGAACTGACATACCTCCAATGCATGCCTTGTCGATGCTGTATCTTCCTGCTGTCTTACACTCTCCGCCATTCCCCTGTGTAACATGCCACCTTCTGGACTGCTGAGGTATCCTGGGTGCCATGGGTTACGGTATCCCGCAATGCCGTTTGTAGTGTATACTCCAGGCTATGGATAGTGCATTCGCGGTTCCCCGATTGTGCAAACAAATAGGAGGTTGGCTGTAACATGTCTGTTCCAGGACCTGTGTGAGAGAGTACAGCATCGGCTTTCACCCACACTGAGCAGTGCAACAGCACCGGGACGATGGATCTGCATGTGCTTGCCTAAGGTGTATGGCCACTGGGTGTTATTGCCCGCACACAGCTTGTACCTATGTATGACACATCCCAGTGTCCTACTGCTATATCTCCACCACCCGAAAATAAGATGCCATTTCTTCTGTGAACTATCCAGGATAAATATATAGCAATCAGCAGGCATGTTCTAGGAAAATACACTGTAAAAATGTGTAAAAGGAAGACCACATTGAAACTGCCTCTAAGCAGATCTGCATTGTGCAAATTCATTAGAAATAATGGGTAAAAGCATCCCAAAAGCTCTCCACAGCCATATCAGCTCTGACCAGAGTTTGTTATAGTTGGGCTGATGGGAGGGGTTGGGAGAACATAGCTACTATACATGGGGGGGGGGGGTATTTTAAAAACTTTAAAGAGCTACTGACACCTCAAAGAAATCTTTAAAAAACATAATATTTAGGTACAATTCTGCTTACATTCCATTTATATTTTATATATTTCTCCTCCCCATAATTTATTACAAAGGAAATGTGTATGAATATACGATTGCTGTCTCTAACAGTTTATTCTGAGTTCATCTGCCTCTATAGCTTACTCCCTACTCCAAGTCATAATCCTCTGTTGTGATATCACAGTCTGTTGTCATGGGAGTAACTGTGAGGTCACAAGCAGTGCTCCGTGACTTCAGGTAGGCAGAAAGCAGTAAGAATAGATGAACTTTTCAGTAGCAGAAATCCTGTTTTCATACACATGACCTTAATAATAAACAATGAGGAGGAGAAGTACAGAACTAATGGCAAATACAACTTGGACTGTGTTTAAATATTCTGTTTTGTTAAAGTTCATCTGAACGTGTCACCAGCTCATTAAATAAAATTACTTTGCACAGTTGCCCTACACCAGTGACGTGCCTCTTTGGATGGCAATGTACCCACTTCACCAGATAAAAAAACTGACTAGTAGCACTTCATGTAGACTCACCTGGTGAAATGGTCACTTTGTCAGGTGACGAAGACATGCCACTGACTTTGTACTATGTGAAGTCAGGAAACTTAGCAAAGAATTTCATGAAAAGTTTCTTGTCTTTGCCCATCTGTAGTACAAATTAGTGATGTAGGATAACTGGATAATTATTATCTTACCCAACCAAATGATCCAATTTTCAGTCAGAGCAGAACTGCATTATCTGACCTTTCCAAATTACAAGAAAGCCAATATCTGAGGTTATCTGTCAGAATTCTGGATTATCCGAGCATCTCTCCTGTGCATTCAACATTTCATTGCAAATATTGTATAGACGTAGTCCAGATAGCAGTCAATTCCACAGGCAAGGGGCCTAGCTGGAAAGTGCTCTTTCCAGAAGCCTAACAACAGGGATGACCAGATGGTCCTGGAGAGCAGAGTAAAATATGAAGTAGGCTGCTAGTAAGTGATGAGACCACATATGTTGGGTGGCTCTAGCTTATTGCATCCTGATAACAAGCGGCACATTGGACACTTTTAGGTATAACAAATTCTTTATAACTTTAGTTGATATATTTTTACTTAAAAACAGCTTTACAGAAGAAGCTAAGAGATGGTCAAGATGGTACAACCCAGGGTCACCAAAATGATCGGGGTGTGGAGTATAAAAGCTGTGAGGACAGACTGGAGGCCATTATCATATTCACCCTGAAGAACATGTATTTATTTGTTTGTTTTTTTAGTAACTGGGTAAGCCTACTGGGAACCAAGACCACTTTCAGCAACACAATCTAAGTCTTTCACATATTAAAGGGTACTGACAAAGTTGAAAAGATGGAGACCTTTGATTTGGTGTGCTACAGTAGAGCATCGCTGGGAGATGTCCTAAAATGCAGAGGTGGCAAGTGCAGGGGTAAAATTAGGATGCCTTTGTTTTCCCAGAAGGTAGTGAACCTCTGGAACAGCCTACCAGCAGCGTAGTGGATATGAAGACATTACAGTCCTTTAGAATAAGCCCGGACAAATTTCTGCATATCAAGGAAATCACAGGGTACCCTGGCCAGTACACTGTTTGCAATCCCTATAAATTAGTACACGTTTGTACAGCATACTTGTTAATACCTGCTTATGAAGTGTGTGTGTGTGTGGGGGGGGGGTTGACCTGATGGACCTAGAGTCACTTCTGACCTAGAATTAATATGCTTGTATGTTATTTACTTACAATATTTGGTAAGGAAGACACATTGAGTAAAAGAATCTGCTAGTTTCTAAGGGCGTCCTGGGGGTATGAGGGATACATCATAATGTAACCCCCCTGCAAATGGGGGTTCCCAAAAGACTTCCAGGAGCTTGCTTGAATGCTCCGAGCCTGAATAGTGTTTGGCGTTTAAGCCATTTATCTGTGAGTGTTTTTAGAGCCTCTGGTACTGTCTCTTTAAGAGCTGTCTGCTTGCAGACATAATTAGTCTGTATGGGGGGGACTGTGTGTTTCTCTGCTTGAGTCCCACTCGAGCTGCTGCCAATTCACTCAGTTTTTGCAGTCACTAGGAGTGCAAAGGGAACCTATCTGAAAGATGTAACTGTTTGCCAGAAATCATTTAGAGTAATAATGAAAATACAGTTTGTCTAACCTGCTTTTCTTTGCCATCAGAACTGTGTTTGCCTAGTTCCCCATTCTAGTTTTGAACTGCTGAACTGGACCAATCAGTGTAGGTTAAGGTAGCTCTAAAATGGTGCCTGTGGACGAATCAGAACTTGGATTCGTAATCTGAGCCAGCCACAAGAGGATTGTATGGGCAGTGACTCTGGGAAATGTAGTTTGGACTTCGGCACCTTTTTGCACCAACAGGGGGAGGCTATTGCGAGTGACAGCCAATCCAGCCAAGAACTGGGAGGAACTAAAAGGAAGTGCCCAGTTTTGTCTACTGGAGTTTCAGTTTTAGCCTGGTGAAGAGAAGAGCCCTGTGTTCTTCGTGCAGTTTAGTCGGGAACGCGTGTAAGGCCCCAAATTTCGTCTGCAGCTTGTGCAAGTGCTTGTTTGGACTGAATCTGACCTGTGAAGAGAATCAAGGAGATCTGAAAAGTAGAAACCAGGCTCACCCTGTAGAAGACTGGAGAAATTGCTGAATCGTGCTCGGTCTGTCAGGAACTGAATCTGCTGTGTGTTCTCCCGGGTACTGTGCAGTAATTGCGATCGGGACAGAGAAGCAGCCTGCCTGGTATAGTACTTTCTTTTTCCATATAAATGTGTGTAGTGCTAGTGGGGACTCGCGTTTCAAATCCCCTGTACAGTGAATTGAGTGCATGAAGCTGCAAGTAAACCCCAGCTTAATTCAGACTACATTCATTTGCTCTGAACTGCCTTGGGGTCCAGTCACAAGGACCTTGTCCACATGGTCTGCTCCGCCTGGCAATCCAGGACAATCTGCCTTCCATTCAGTTTCAGCATTGAATTTGTGAGTATAAATCAGGGTAGCTCCCTGCCATCATCTTTTCCTTTCTTTCTCCGCGAACTGAGCCTACCGGCTCCAGATTACAATTTGGGTATTGTGCATGCATTTTCCATCTTCAGGGCCCCAACCAGCTGCACCAAATAGGCTAGCCTCTTATTGCCTGGGTACCCAGTAAGAGTGACATTAGGGACATTTGGGATTCTGAAATATGTGCACAGTACTGTGATTAATGTCGTTTAATTAACCTGATTTCCCCTGTCCTTATATCCCCTAAATAAATCAGATCTGTTTGTTTCAGCAAAGTTACACTGCCTGAGGTATTCGCTTTATGTTAAAGTATTGTACTGTGGTTTTGCACTGTATCATCTTATTTTACAGGAGTCCCAGGAGTCACACTGCCAGAACCAGTCCTGGGGTAAGTGTATACTGTGAAGGTAATTCTGATATATTGTGTGGCCACTAGTGGGAAGAAAAGGGAGTCGCAGTGTCCCAGAGGGCTGTGACCAAGTTAGTTTAACTATTGCAAACCCTGACCTCTGGGTGGAGGCACCCGCCATCGGATCCAGGCCCCTCAACCTGTTAGTGGCAAATCAGGCAGGGGTAGTAGCCCTTGGGATACCGCCATCTAGGGGTTACAATAATAATTAGCTACATGAGGGTGCAGTATAAATGGGACAGAATAAAATGCATGGGTTCAACAGAAAAATAATAATAATAATAATAACTTTATTTTTAGGGTGCCTTTCAAAGTATCAAGGTGCCCAACAAATTTAAAAGAACATTTCAAACATCCAGATCATTAAAACAGTATAAACAGATATTCCAAATACAAAATAACTTATTCACCAAAGGCTTGGACCCACAAGTGTGTTTTTAAAGCTTGCTTAAATCCCTCTATGGTCGTGCACTCCTGTAACCGACGGGGTAGAGAATTCCAGAGGGTTGGGGCCGCATACATAAATGCACGGGCCCCAGAAGATTTCAAGCAGACCCCTGGAATCTCTAGCAACCCCTCGTCAGCTGAGTGGAGTAATCGTCCAGGGCAGTAGGACACCAGAAGCTCTTTCAGGTAATCTGGGCCTAGTCCGTGTAGGGCTTTAAAAGTCAGAAGACCGACTTTAAAGGTGATCCGCCACTGTACCGGCAGCCAGTGCAGTCCGTGCAGCACCGGAGTAATATGACAGGATCTAGAAGTACCCATCAAAAGCCGAGCTGCAGCGTTCTGCACTAGCTGCAAACGATGGATTTCCACCCCAGGTAGCCCTAGGTAGAGGGAATTGCAGTAATCAGGGTGCAAGGACACAAAGGTGTGGACCAGCGTAGGAAGATCGCCAGACGGAACAAGGTGCTTAATCCTGGAGATATTCCTCAGATGGTAAAAAGAGGATTTGATGACAGCTGACACATGTGAATGCAGTCAGCCCTTCATCAAAAATTACCCCCAGGTTTCGCATCCATTCAGAGTTCGGGAATGATACATCCCCAAGAAAAAGCCCTGAGGGTGAACCCACCACCGGCACTCCTATCCGGCGCGCCGGATCCACAACCAACACCTCAGTCTTTTCTGAGTTCAACTTTAGCCAACTGGAATCCATCCACTCCTGGACTTCTGTGAGGCAGCTATTAAAGACTGAGAGAGCTCCATCTTGGTCGGGTGCAAAAGAAAGGTAGAGCTGGGTATCATCAGCATAGCAGTGAAACCTCAGCCCATACCTTCTTAAAATGTCTCCGAGGGGCAGCATGTACACTGCGAAGAACATGCGGGACAGCACTGAGCCCTGAGGAACCTCACAAGACAGAGAAACTGGGTCCCAGGAATAAACCGCGGACACCACTCTCTGAGTTCTTCCAGTGAGGAAAGATGTAAACCACCTGAGGACTGTACCTGACAATCCACAGATGAACTTCAGGCAGTCAAGCAGAACCCCATGGTCCACAGTGTCAAATGCTGATAAGAGATCTAGAAAAACCAAGATGGAACAGTTTTTCCGATCTCTAGCCATCAGGAGATCACTGAGCACCCAAACCAACGCTGTCTCAGTACTATGTCTCTTTCGAAATCAGAACTGGAGGGGTTCACAGATGTCATGGATGGTCAAATGGTTCTCTAGCTGCACAGCCACTACTTTCTCAATCACCTTCCCCAAAAAGTGAAGGTTAGAGACTGGTCTGTAGTTTACATGGCAGTCTGGGTCCAAAGAAGCTTTCTTTAAGAGGGGTGTCACCACCGCCTCCTTCACGGAGCTAGGAAACTGACCTGTTTCCAAGGAGCACCAGACTATCCATGCTAGGACCAGTCCGATGGAATCAACACAACCCAAAATCAGGGAAGTTGGTCCTGGATCCAAACTACAGCATGTAGGGCGAGCACCCTGGACAATCTGCATGACAAAGGTACTCCAGGACAGCTGAGAAGTAGTTGGCCTCGAACCAATCCACAGCAACGCCAATAGAGTGTGCTGGTTGGAGCACTGCCCTGAAAAAGTACTGCATCAAAGGATACAGTATAGAGATTCATAACAAGGATGATGGGGGACATCTAGAATGATCACAGAGCTAGAAATAAACATGGGTACCCAGAGTTACAATAACAGTGTCTACAAGATTTAAGAGTGGGTGCAGGCAGACAACTGTAACATACAGTTGCTGCGCACCACTGATGAGGTGGGGGGGGGGTAGCAGAAGTAGTAGGGTAGGTAGTGAGAGGAAGAAGAAGAGGGAGAGTGAGGGGAAGGAAAGGAGAGAGGGCAGGGAAAGGGTGGGTCTGGAAGACACAGACATGGGTGGTATGAAGTAATGCAGGAAAGCTTTTAGAGAACAGATTAATACCATATGTCTGTGCAACCTATTTATACTTTCCTGCTTATGAAGTGGGAGGGCACCATGGACCCTTGATCCCCTCCCACCTTACATAACTATGTGACTATTTAGAGAAAAGAAGGAGGAGGCAGAATTTAGGGAGCTAGTGCACCAGATGATTGTGATAGTGAGAGAAAGGGGCCTGCCAGGCAGAAATTTGGAGGCAAGGGGAGCAGGTAAGGAAGTAGTTGGAAACTTAAATTGAAATTTTGAGATGAGGGATAAACAGTGAAAGAGACATCTTCCTTCAAGTAAGAGAAGGGTGAGGTTGCCATTTCATGTGCCATGTTACAGAAAAGTACAGTTACGTAAAAACTTACCATAACAGTAGATCTTCGAGAGGATCTCTTGCATCAGGCCACACCTACGAAACTATAGCCGTCAGGCACCAGGACCACACGGAAACATTTCTAGCTAGCAGCCTATAAGGGGGCCACCCACAACGATGTCAGACGCCCGACGTTCCTTCCAAATAAGCGTGGGCAGCCCCCGGCCTACTCATTTCTCCCACGAAAGACCATAAGCAAGAGATCCCTAGCAGGGGAGCTGTGTGGGCCCATAGGTTCCTGCTAAGAAAGAAAAAAATTACTTACCATAGTAATGTTGTTTCTTCCAGGGGATCCTTCAGTATGCTTAACTGATACAGTTAGCTTCCTATGCTGAACTACCCCGGAGAGATTGGAACGTATGTAAATGATGGCATCACTGGCACGTGCCAGTAATTCAAACTGCTGCCCCTAGGTGCTGCTGTGTTCTAAACAGTTCAGATTCATTGAATAACGCCTGATGGGATCTAACCCCCATATCTATCTAGCTTACAGGGAAAAAATTACCATGAGGGTAGGAAAAAAAAAAACAATGTTTAGGAGAGAACATGAACAGACTGGTTTCCAATGTGGAAACCATCAATATTAAAATATCCCCAAATTTTGCCCAAGGGGCTAAACAGAAGGTAATACTTGGAGGATGTAGAACCTTTTCTGGCTCTGGAAAGGGAAGGAGGGAGAGTTAAGCATACTGACGGATCCCCTGGAAGAAGTACATTACTATGGTTAAGTAATTTTTTCTTCAAACCCCAGGAATCCCTCAGTATGCTTAACTGATGCAGATTACCAAGGAGAATCTTGGGTGGTCGCTTAGAGAACCTACTTAGTGAAAAGGTTCTGCAGTGCTAAGCCTGGCATCACTTCTGGACCGTACATCCACACAGTAGTGCTTTGTGAAGGTATGTACAGTTTTCCAGGTAGCTGCTCTACAGAGTGCCAACAAGGGAACATCTCTCACTGCTACCACCAATGCAGCTGTTCCATGAGTGGAGTAAGCGCTGAGGCCCTGAAGGGGCTGCTTACCAGCTTTGCTGTAGCAGAACTATATGCAAGAGACTATCCTCTGTCGTTTTTGATGCTGGCCTACCTTTACCCACGTCACCATAAGTCAGAAAATTAAAATTACGTATTTACTGTAATTATTGATCTTCCCAAATATCTTCACCATTCATTACTAATGGGTCCTACCATCCTACCGGAGGTCAGGACCCTACTCAGTAAATAAAGAGCACTGCCTCTTTATATTTTTCAGAGCTGGAGGAGCCGACACTGGGGCAACACCGCCCACGAGGCCAGCGCTCTGCGTGGCTTTCGAGGTTGGCGAGTAACTGACGCCGACTCCTCCCAGCCCTCGGTTCAGTCCACCAGTTGAGGAAAAGAAAGACAGCAATAGAGAGAGGGCAAGGGTGCCAAAGGATAGAGGGGGGGACGGGAGAAAATAAATATAAAGCCAACTGAGAAGGGTACAGACAAGAGGGATGGACTAAGAACGGCAGGGATGGCCAGCATGCTGGGCAGCCCTAAGAGGCAGAAGAAACAATAGAAAAGGAAAAAAGAGAGAAAGAGAAAGAGAAAAGAGAGAAACATCAGTCCCTCCCTCCTGAGGAAGTTTGCCCTTTCCACATCTATCGTCCTCCTCTTTTTTTGTTGTTATATGACCCCATACGAGGGGGTCAAGCCAGGTTCTCCAACCCATGTGTGACAGACAAGAGTCTGTAAAAAGGAAAGGATTCAGATCCAGCTGAGCCAAGAAGAAGCCCCAGGAGAAACACAATGGCATCTGATCAGCTGAGAACTCTTCCAGGTTAACCAGAGGGAGGAAGAAAAAAGGGGGTCAATCCTTCACTGCACTCCTCAGTGGGGGAACGGTTGGAGACCCCAAAGGTCTCCCTCTCCTCAAAAAGGACTCCGAGAGGGTCTCCAGGAGGAGAACCAGAGTGGAGACACATAACAGCAGTAAAACATGAACCATGCTTGCACAAGTTTGTTTTTTTTTGTTTGTTTTTTTATAGAGGGGAATCCACCAGCAAAAGAACTCATGCTGAGAGAAGAAGGTTCCATTGAAGCAGGGGTCGAAATTAGTTTTGCAGACACCAGCCAGCAGGGCGAGTGAGTGAGAAGACCATAGCCCACACAGACTTTCCCACTGGCCCAGTAGGTGTACATACTGAAGAGAACCTTCTCCAGTACCAGCTCGCAGGGCCAGTTAGAGAATATCCTACTGCCAAAACAAAGTCTACCAACATAGACAAACAGGCCAGAGTCAATTTCGACCTCCTGCTGAAGGCAGGAGACTTAGAGGGAGCTGGAGAGAAGTCTCCCAGAGGAGGCCCCCCCCCCCATCGTCCAAAAGAAGTAGAGGACAGCCTCTTCCAGAAGGCCAGTCAAGGAAAAAGGCCAGTAGAATGCCAGGTGGCATAAGGAGTGGGGTTTGCCCCTCAGAAGAGCTATCCCCCCCCCCCTTTGACCCTCGCCACAGACTCAAGTAGTGGGGGAAGGGGGGCAGCACTGCCCAGCACCTGGTTACAGGGAGGGAGGGAGGGTGGAATGAATGGTGAAGATATTTGGAAGATCAATAATTACGGTAAGTACGTAATTTTCATATCTTACCCAAATTAGTGTTCACCATTCATTACTAATGGGTCCGAATGCCAAGATGGCAAACCCTGAGGGAAACAAATCTAACCCCTAGGCAGCGCTATTCTAAGGGCTACTACCCCTGTCTGTATGGCAATGCACAGGTTGAGGGCCCTGAGTTCTCTAATTTGGTGCCTCCATCCAGAGAAATGGTATTGGGGTTGCCTATCTGCTCTGGTATAGCCCTCTGGGAAGCTATAATCCCCCACCAACCCTTCTAGTGGCCTAGGAAACAACACAAGGATACATTCACAATCAACAGGCAGTAATAATAATGTGCTCAACCCTTTTCACTTACTACCAGGGCTGGATCTGCTGCAACTGCCCTGGAGAACCCCTGAAAAATAAGATCAGTAATGCAACAATACAGCATTAACACTGTAACACAACTAATAATATGCACACTAGCCAGGTTAAACATGAAAAAAGACAATCAGGTTTATTTAGGGGCAGTGAACAAGGGAGGGGCGTGAATCTAGTAGAATGATTAGCAATCTGATTTAAATCAGGATTGTCTGGCATGCACTTTAAGTCCCAGCTTGACAGTTCAGCAACCCTGGTACTCAGAATGTCATGCAGGCTAGCCTGAAGCGTTGCCCGGGGTGGCTAACGTTACAGCTGATGTTGGGGCCCATAATAAAAGAAAAACAGTTAAGCATGCACACAACCCAATAATTTGTAATCCAAGCTGGATGGCTCAGTCCGTTGCAAGAACCCAGTAAAAGAAACAATTAGATGGTACCACAATGATTTTTGCTTTCGTTGCAGAGAGCTATCCTGATTTGTACTCACCCTACCAGGACCTGGATGCACTGCAGGCGAGATGTATTCCCCGTGGTGGTGATCAAGGAGGCTGGGGAAAGCTGGGCAGACACGACTCACCTCCGGGTGGTCGCTACTTCCTCGATGATGTTGGGCAAGGGTCTGAATCTCCAAGCCGGTCTTTCACCAAGAATATCTATGTTGCATGAGTAGCGGCCTAAGCCAAGATGGCAAGGCTCAGGCAGGATGAACTGTTTGGAAAAACTTTGTGATCTTCAGCTGGTAAAGCCTCCAGCTGGCGTAACAGATTCTACTGTGGGGGGAAAAAAATCAAGACCCATGAAACACATTCAGCACATTTAAATCACTAACTTCTGTAAATAACAGTTTGGATACTGTCCAGTTGCAAAAATTGACAGCTTTACTGCGCAAACCTTCTGATCCAAGTGTAATTCTCTTACAAGCTGGGCCGATTGCTTCAGGAGCAAGTCTTCATTCCAATCACAAGTCGCAATGACACTTCTTTTCTTCTGCCGCAGTTCCAAGGCTGGAAATCGGACAGGTCCGACTTCTGCAATAGGCAGTTCAGATTACTGGAGAACGTGGCAGGAAGGCCATTTTAGCCTCTTCCCTCTGATTCCCTTATGCTCCTTCTGGGAGCAGCTGCTCAAAAACTCGAGCTGTTCACTCTTTCACTTCCAACACTAACTGATCCACTGCTTCAGGCAGTTCTGGGCAGTTCCCTTGTAATCCAAAACATTTGGCTGGCTGAGGGAAATGGAAATTACGTACCTACCGTAATTCTTGATCTTCTTGGACAAAGTCTCCATCACTCATTCACACTAATGGGATCTATGCTGGAGGCGCTAGGCCCCAGCAGGAGCAAACTTTCTGCAGGAGGTTCGGCGCCAGAGATGGAGCCGTGAGGAGCGATCTTGCCGTTGACCCTCCAACCCCCTCAGTACCCTTTTTTCCAAGGAGGTGCAGCGTAACTAACCTAGAAGGATAGCCTAACCAAAAACTGGACATAAGATAGTCTGGAAGACCCATATAAGAAGGGTCAAGAAAGAATTCTTCACAGCCTAAAGATTGAGGGAGTGAAGACCAACAACAGAAGTGAGCTTGGGGGATGGTGGGTGGGGTAGCCAGACTAGTGGTGGAACTTCGTCCAGGAAGATAAAGATCTACAGTAGGTATCTGTATTTCTATATCTTCCTGGACATAAAGTCTCCACCACTCATTCACACTAACGGGAGAGTACTAAGCTAATAATCTCCCGAGAGGGCAGCAGGAGAGACCAAGAGCTCACAGATTTAAGACAGAAGTCCATTAAGGATGGGTCTGCAAAAACACAACATGTCGTTTGGCATGGACATCCAGGGCATAGTGTTTGACGAAAGTATGCACTGAGCTCCAGGTGGCCACATTACAAATATCTGCAATGGGCACATTGCGGATTTCTGCCAGGGATGCTGCGACTGCTCTAGTAGAGTGAGCGTACACTCTGCCTTCCAGCTTATCCTGCGCCATGGAATAACAGTGGCGAAGGCATGCCACCAGCCATGCTGAAATGCATCTGATAGCGACAGGTTGACCCAGCCAGGTCTCGCTGATGGAAAAAAACAGTTGTTGAGCTTTGCAAAAATCTTTTGTCCTATCTAAACAGAAACGCAAAGCCCTTTTGACATCCAAAGAATAAAGAGAACACTCCCCTTCATTTTGGAAGTTCGCAAAAGTAAGTAACAAGGATCAAAGTTTGGTTTAGATAGAATTCTGAAACAACCTTAGTTGGGAACTTAGGATGGGTCCTAAGAACTACTTTATCTTTATGAAACACAGTATACGGAGGGTCTGTGACCAAGGCATGTATCTCAGAGACCCTGCGAGCCGAGGTAATGGCCACCAGGAAGGCCATTTTCCAAGTGAGGAATTTCAACTCACAGGTAGCTAGAGGCTCGAAAGGTTTTCGAGTGAGCATGTCTAGCACAAGATTAATGTCCCAGGTTGCAACCGGACGTCTGATAGGAGGTCTGGTATGCAGAATTCTTAGGAACCTCTTAACCACGGGTAACTGAGCCAGTGACAAGGAAAGTACTGGCTCTTGATAAGCTGAAATGGCACAAAGGTGAACCTTGACTGTAGAGTACTGCAGACCTGAATTTGAGAGGTCCAAAAGGT
Source organism: Neoceratodus forsteri (assembly GCA_016271365.2). Taxonomy (NCBI): domain Eukaryota; kingdom Metazoa; phylum Chordata; order Ceratodontiformes; family Ceratodontidae; genus Neoceratodus; species Neoceratodus forsteri. The sequence continues at coordinate 1,051,642,066 of CM057453.1, forward strand.
ACTCTAGAACTTTATTTGGTGGGCAGGAAAAGGATTCAAAGAGGATTTTGCACACCAGAGTGAAAAACGCTTCCATTTGGGTGTGTAAATTTTCCTAATGGCTGGCGTGCGCGCAGCCAGAAGAATATCTGAAACTCTGTGGGAGACACTGAACCTGTTCACTTCTATCTTCAGGAGCCAAGCGTGAAGGTGAAGCGATCTCAAATTGGATGGACCACAGGCCACTGAGTCAGAAGGTTCGTCTGAAGGGGAAGTGGCTTCGGAGGGGTTTCCGACATACTGTTGAGTAACGGAAACCATATCTGCCGAGGCCAGAAGGGAGCAATGAGAATCATTTTGCTTCCCTGGGACTCGAACTTGAGAAATACCCTCTGAATTAGAGGAAGAGGCGGAAAGGCGTATAGAAAGCATTTTGTCCACTGCAGCCTGACTGCATCCTGACAGAAAATGCCAGGCCCTGGATTTCTGGAGCAGAAGAGAGGCAGTTTTGTGTTGAGTGGAGATGCAAAAAGGTCCAGGTCTGGAGTTCCCTACTCTGCGAATAGTGACTGAACTACGGTTGAGTCGAGAGACCATTTGTGAGAATCTATCTCCGTTCTGCTGAGACTGTCTGCCAGTTCGTTCTGCACTCCCGACAGGTAGGCCACTCGAATTAGAGCCTTGTGCTCCAAGCACCATTCCCACACTCTCATCGCTTCCCTGCATAAGGGGTAAGAGTCAGCCCCGGCTTGCTTGTTGATGTAATACCTCACTGCTTCGTTGTCCGTTTGAAGGAGAATGTTCTTGTGACAGAGAATGTCCTTCAAAGCCTGGACTGCATAAAGGACGGTTCTCATTTCTAAGACATTTATGTGAAGCTGGGACTCGTCCTGAGTCCACATACCTTGAGTGTTGAGAGTCTGACAGTGAGCTCCCCACCCCATCAGGGATGCGTCCATGGTAATGGAAATCTGATGATCCAGAGGAGCAAAGGGATACCATTCCAGAAGATTGCCCTCTTGCGACCACCAGGTGAGTGACTTCTTCAGAGGTTCTGTCACCTTGATGAGAAAGGACTGAGGGTGAGTGGTTGGGGACCACTGAGTACTGAGCATCCATTGAGAGATTCTCATGTGAAGACATGCTAGGGGTACAGTGAACACCGAGGATACCATGAGACCTAGCATCCATTGCATCGAGATAGCTCGAACCAAGCTGTTCTGTCCGATATATCAGGCAATCTGTAGGATATCGCTCCTTCTGTCCTCTGGTAGAAACGATTTCGGACAGGAGGTGTCCAGAAGGGTTCCTATGAAAAGGAGACTCTGGGAGGGCTGCAGCTGCGATTTCTTGAGGTTTGGCAGGACTCCCATGGATGTGAGAAAGTCTGAAGCCGTGGCAACAGCATCGAGAGTTCCTTGCCTGGAAGGACTCGCCAGAAGTCAGTTGTCCAGATACGGGAACACCCATATTACGACTTTTCTGAGATGCACTGCGAGAATTGCACAACACTCTGTAAAAACTTGCGGCGCCGAGGATAGCCCAAAGGGCAGGACTCTGAACTGATAATGCTGTCCCAAAGCCACAAACCTTAGGTATTTGCGATGCTTTGGATGAATGGGAATATGTTGGTAAGCATCCTGCATGTCCAGGGAGGCTAACCAGTAGTGTTGATGAAGCAAAGGTAACAGGGTCCCTAACGATATCATCTTGAATTTCTCTTTGGGAAGAAACTTGTTTAATTTTCTGAGGTCCAAAATGGGGCGCATGCCCCCGGTTTTCTTTGGAACTAGAATGTAATGGGAGTAGAACCTTGTGTTCCGTTGATCCAGCAGAAAACTTCCACTGCCCAATTGTTCAGAAGACCTTGTATTTTAGAGGCAAGAAGCTCTGACTGAAGAATTGACAGCTTCGGCTGCCGCTTGGGGAGACAATCCAGAGGGTTCTCCGAAAAATTGAGGGAATACCCCTTGCAGATTATCCGAAGGACCCATTTGTCTGAAGTTATGGACTTCCACTGGTTGTAGAATTGAGTCAGACGACCTCCCACCGCTAAAAGGTCCCCCTCAGGCAGCTGAGGTGGGACTTGGGCCAGAAACTCAGAAGGCGGCACTGGGCGCTTTGGGTCCTTGCACCTTCTGTTGCGTCTTCTTTTGAGGCTGAGGGGCTTGATTTTTATTAAAACCTCCTCTACCTTTGCCTCGAAAGGACTGACGGTTATGTAACTGGCGTTTGTTAACACCCCCTCGAGAGGAGGCGGGAGGAGGTCGAGCCAATTTAATGGCTGACCTAGTCTTTTGTGTGGCCTCTACAGCATGTTCTACTTGAGGGCCGAAGAGATACACACCATCGAAGGGCAATGCCATGACCTATCGCTGGGCATCATTTGTGAAACCTGAAGTGCACAGCCAGGAATGGCAGCGGGTACAAATGCCCGCCACCGCCGCTCTGGAGGCAGTATCGAATGCATCCATAGCTGCTTTAACCTGTTGGTTGTTGGACTCGATGCCCCTGGTTATGGTTTGAAGAAGCTCTGAATTAGTGTCAGACTCTGGTAGAGCTTCAACCATTTGTTTGAGCGAATGCCAAAGAATATACTCTTATTGAGAGAAATAGCCCTGGTAGCTGGCGATACACATACCCAGGGTGGATGCAGCAAAGACTCTCTTACCTAAAGTATTTATCTTATGAGATTCTTTGTTTATAGGTCGAGCTGTAGTAGTCTGAGGAAGGACGACCTTATCATTCTCTGCCAAGACTACAATAGGATCCGCAAAGGCTAGGGAGGCCAAAATGGGTCGATCCTTGGGAGCAGCATACTTCCTATCTATGGACTTAGCTACAGAAGGAATGAGAGCAGGATTATTCCATACCATTTGAGAAAGGGTCTCAAAGGAGGGTTGTACTGGGGGAGTTAAATCTATAGGGATGTCTGGAACATGAAGTTATTGGTGTCTTAAAAGTTTCCCAGGATCGATGTCTATAGTCTGGACAGAAAGAGTGGAATTCAAATTTTTCAGCAGAGACTTAAATGACGTCCTCGACCACAGGCTCTGTAACAGGATTAGATCCTACTTCTTCCACATCATCACCCAGTCTAAGATCTGGGTCAGGCTCAATATCATCTCCTGACAGTCCAGGAGGGACTGCATGGACAGGAAAGGAATGAAAATCAGCAGAAAAAGAGGAAGGAAAAGAAATCGGAGAGGGGACGCCCTGAAGATTGGTAGAAGAAAAGCCCAGCCTTGGCGCTGAAGAAGAGCATGGCGCTGAAAAGCCGCACAACGCCGAACAGATGGTGCCGGAAGAGCACGGCACTGAAGATGGCACCGAAGGCCACATGGTGCAGAGAAACTCAACGGTGCCGAAAAGCTGCATGGTCGCCGAGAGTGCTCCCTCAGATGGCGCCAATAGGGCGCTGGAGGCACCGGTGCCAGAGACGGCACCGAGCAACCCACCAATGCCGACGGCGTGAACCAACCCAGGGCCCCCAAAATTAGAATTTGAGGGAAAAAAGGAAGAATACCAGGAGATAGAGGCACGGTGGCCCTGCGCCCGCAGCCATGTGAGGGGTGAAACACTCTGAGGTGGAGTCGACGGCACCGAAGAGGGTGGCGCGCAACTAGGGAGGCACAATCTCACCCTGCCCGATCCCCCGAAGAGCCTGAGGGCCCCTGAGTGACCGGGCCAGGCAGCTGGACCAGCCTCCGAGCCCACTGCTCCATAAGAGTGGCCCACTGATGAAACTGCTCATTGGAAGCCCTACCAGAAGGCGGGGAAGGGCTCCGATGTCGAAGAGGTCTGACCAGAACCAGAAACCGGCGACTCTGAATGAGGAGACTGGCAACTGACCCCAATGACCGACTGTCGACGCACAGACATATCAGAGGGCGACCTCGAAAGTGATGCCTTCTTTTGACCCACGGGTCAAGAAGAGCTCGAGGCCAAACGGTGCCGGTGGAATGGGACCGCGACGCTTATGCTTCCGGGGCCACCATCCTCAGGCACTGGACCGTCTGTTGTCAGACCCTCCTTCCAGAGAGCGGTGGACCGACCCAGCCCGGCTGACTGAACAGCTTATATGAAGTCTCCCTACCATCACCTGACCTGTTTCCGGTTTTAATTCGTCAATGTAGGCTGAGACTTCTTTCTTTGATAAGAATAAATTATCGTAAGCGGTACTTTATTCGAAAAATACTACAAATTAATAAACTGAAAACTATGCTGCTAGTTTGAAGTTTGACTCCTGGCGGGCGAGCGACGTCATCACTGAAGCGCACTCAACGACGGGAAAAAAGGAACTGAGGCGGTTGGAGGGTCGATGCCGAGATAGTCATTGCCACATGAGCAGAGGCTTGCGGCGCCGCTCCTCGCGGCTCCATCTCTGGCGCTGGCCCTCCTGCAAAAAGTTTGCTCCCGCTGGGTCCTAGCGCCTCCGGCGTAGATCCCATTAGTGTGAATGAGTGGTGGAGACTTTATGTCCAGGAAGATCTATCAATCACAGTAAGGGCTCCCCCTCCAGGTCCATTTGGGCGCCAACACTCCAAAACTCCAGAATTTCCTTCCCACAAAACCCCTGGGGACAGGATCCATTTTAAGTCCCAGCGGTTCGATTGGGCCAAATACTGGAAGTCCAGGACCTAACATGGTGGCTCCCATCCAGATGTTCGAGCTGCAATAAAAGCAGGTTAGACAAACTTCTCTATCTTTACTATAACAGCAAATAAACAATAAACAATCACATCCTATGAGAGCTCCCGCTACGCAAGTAGCGACTGCAGAATGGAGTGAAATACCACACTGTCTGGCCGGTCACAAGCCTTAAACTACTAGGACCCAGCCCAGACTAATTTCTAAACACAGATTAGCTATGCTGTTAAAGAGACAGGCGCAGAGGCTCACTAGGGCACTCTCACACAAACAGATAGGACTACTTAAGACAGAATACCAGCCTGACAGTGGGCATTAAGGAGCACAGGAAGACATTACAGTAAACCCCAATTTGTAGGGGGGTTACGCAAGGTTTCCACCAGCCCCCTGTGGGGGAAGACCACAGGAGGAGAGGGCCCTGTTTATGGGCCTGGTGGGGTCCATGGACAGCCATGGGCTGGCGGAGACTCCTGAGACCTGGGAGACGGCATATGGTCCTGCAGTTCCTGTCATGCCCTGCAAGAGAAGAAGCAGGCCTCCCAGAAGGGTGAGGACAGCACCCAATACCAGGCCAAGGGTGACAACCTCGACAGGCGAAGACATGCAGTCCGCCTGACGCAGACCAAAGTTCCCATCGGCCTGGAAGCTGGCTCACCGGCATCATACACTGTCCTTGAGAGGTGTCTTCCTAGCTCCAGGCCCTGCGCAGTGAGGCCAGGTTTCCTTACCATCAGGCATCACTGCAGGCAGCTGGCCCAGCAGCATCCAGATATGCCTAGTATAGGCCACCTGGTGAGCCTGATGAGCAACAATCTGCAGCAGAAGGCATACTGAAAAGAACACCCTTCTCCCTCATCGGTCAAACTCAGCCAAATCAGTGTCTGGGGGGGTGGTCATGCCAAAGGTGACGATGCCCAGTTGGAGTGCCAAGGAGCTCCACTCCCGAACTGGGGTGGAGCAAGGCACCTGGAGACCCCATTGTAGTGCAATACCTGCGCATGCAGTCCCTAGTGGCAGGAGATGGGGTGACCTAACCGAGCCAGACAGTGTGTGAGGCCTCCACGAATGGCCGTGGCTAGGGAGGTATGACCAGTCTGTCAGCACTGTAATCCCCCAGGAATGACAGTGTTGCACAGCCTAGGTTACGTCTGGCAAAGTGGGAAATATGGAGCTCCTCCAACATCTCTGCCAGGAAGCACTGATAGGATGTGAAGTCCACATCAACTGAATAGTGGAGTGTGGCATCCTCTTCCTCGGTGGAGAAAGAAGACTTGGAGGAGCTCAATTCAGAGGTAGGCGGCACAGGAGTCTGAGGTCTAAAAATGACCTCATGGAGTCCCCTAAGGTAATAGGGGAATGTAGCAGCTGAACCCCTCCACTGTTCCAAGATCATGGGGCCCCTGGACCCATTAGACTGGGAAGAGGGGGAGGAGATGGCAGAGGAACAGAAGCAGTGACAGCCTGGCAAACCAGGGAAGGTCCTCTGCAAGGATTGCAGGATCATGCAGGGGAACCCTCTCGGAGGTGGAGGCTACCTATCCCACCCACCACAGTGAGTTCAACTGGCGAGGGGTGGATTGTGTGTTGTCCTTGAGGGGAAACTCCCAGGTGGGGAGACTGGAGCTGTGCAGAGTCCACTGGAAGGCCCCTGTCCCCACCAACTGCAGGACCTTGTCCCAAAGCGAAGGAAGGCAGGGACATGTCTGCGCTACGACTCCTGCCAGGGCCCTGAAGGGCTCCCCGATGGGGCTGTTGCCCAGACAGGGCCCTGCCAACACCTGACTCCGAGGAGAGAGACCTGCCCCTCGGGAGAGGCCTGTTGGAAGAATCTGGGCTAACCGATCTGGAAGGGATAGCCCCAGTCACCGCAGGGGTGACAGTGGAGATATCCTGAGCATCATCCTCGTCAGCCTGAATCAGTACTACAATAAGCCTGAAGCTGGCCCAAGAGACAGCACCGGCTCCTAAGTCAGCAAGTGTCATGGCACTGGAAACTGAGATGGTGCTGGCTGCGGTGCTGCCGCCAGAAATGGTGCTGTCCACGGTGCCACCACCCAAAATGGCACCATCCATGGTGCCACCTCTCCCAGGATCCCTAGAAAGAACTCCCACAGAGTCCCCGGCACCGGAGTTGGCGCTGGAAGGCTCAGGAGTGGTGGCACTGCTAGCGGCACTGCTCAAAGACGCCGCCAGCCGAAGGTCTTCTGAAGGCCTCGGAGAGCTCCGGACAGAATCCAAGGGCTCCTTGGAGCCCAGTACCCAATCAGGATCATCCCTATCCTCATCTCCCAAGGTGGAAGATGAGATCAGGGAGATCTCCAATCTGGCAACCTCCTGGATTCTCGGCCTCAGCACCGAGAATGGCGTTAGAGGGTTGCCCGGTGCGCAGATGGCACCGCCCCACTCACCAGTGCCAGAGACGGCACCAGGAGCAGGGTCAGCAATGGCCCACGGCACCGAGGGGACCACCGGAGTAGAGCCTGCGAATAGCTCAGGCACCACACTGGGGGTTGTCCATGTCTGAGGAGACCTTGGACCACAAGGGGTGACCAGATGCCCTCCCGGGGGAGAAAGCTGCCCAACCAACCCTTGCTGGGACCCCTTGCCCCAACAAACTGTGGAGCAGAGGGGGTCCTGCCCCCACTGGCCTGTATAGAGCTGGGGGGGCTCGGGTTGAGCACAGAGACCTGGTTTTGGTGTCATGAGTGTGCTGGCGTCCTCTGAAGGTTGGGGTGTCTCTCCCCAACTTCACTGCGTGGTTAACGAGAGTACGGTAGTCCATTGAGAAACAGGTGTTACACTCATCCATTGCGTGGCTGGGACCCAGACGTTGAAGCAATGGTCGTGGGGGTCTGACACGGTCATTGAGTTGCAGCAGGGGCACCGACACATAGGGGCAACTCCCGAGCACTTCGATTGCGATTTATACTCCGACCCCCACATACTGTCATGCGGAAAAACAAATAAAAGGGATAAAAAATTGAAATTTACACCAGCACCGCGACAGCAGAAAAAGAGAATAAAACTCTGGAACCGATATCAGCACCGGTACTCACGGTACCGGGAATGTAGTGGATCTGTTGGCCTAGCGGACTTCAAACTATGCAGTTACTTTTGCTTGAAGCGGTCTTCCCTCACAGGATCCTTCCTCGATGGCGGGAAAACAAGAACTGAAGGCACGGAGGAGATGGTGTCAGTTACTGGCCACCACACAGAATGCTGACCTCATGGGCAATGCAGTCCCAACGTTGGCTCCTCCAGCTCTGAAAAATTTAAAGAAGCAGTGCGCTTTATTTCCTGAGCAGGGTCCTGACCTCCGGTAGGACCTAGTAGTAAAATGAATGGTGAAGATTAATTTGGGTAACATCAGCTGCAAGTGGCCGAAGTCATGGTGGGGCTCTTCAAAGCGACTCTTGTTACGTCTTGGAAGGGCTCCACTAACGGTGGGACGACCAAGGGCTTAGGGTCACATGCCCCCAAGAACACCAAACGGCGACGTTCTGATCCAGCTCCAGATTTAGAAACTGGATGTGCCCCATCACATCTAGAAATGACGGATCATCTGGAGGTGATCTCGGAGAGTCCTTCCTGGGATCCAGTGAAGGGAGGGAAAGGTCCTCATTTGAGGAATTATAAGAGGAGGAGGAGTCCCTGGAGGATCCTTCTGAAGAAGAATCTGGGCACCCCCTGGAGAGGGGCTAGATGAAGGGTGGTGACTGCACCTCCCAGGGATTGGGGACCCTTGTCCTTTGTACCCCAACAGCGGGTGAACTGGAATTGGAGGAGGTGGGGGAGCAGGTACCCGAGGAGGAGCCAGAGCCAGGACCCCAGTGAGGATCAAGGCCGGTTCCAGCGGCCTTGGCAAAAGGTCTCCTTTAATGGTATTCCACCAGCTATTAAATCATGCCCCAACCTCAGCCAGGGGAATGACAGGGCCTGGCTGAGGAACTGATGAAGGGGTGGGAGCGTTAGGAGCCCCTGGTGTCGGCCCTCCTGGGATTACCCTCTCTGGTGGTGGGTCCACTATATTGGGCCTTGGTGGAGCCGCATCCTCTGGCATTGGGGCCCTGACACCTGGTTGTCAGGCTCCCGAGGTGGAGGAGAGGGCGGTGGAACTGGAGCTCAGTCTTTGGAGTCCTTGGAGGTGGGTGACTGGTCACCTGCCGCACAGCCTGTTGCCAGATCATCTTTAAGATGTAGGGGAAGCAAGCATCAGCTTTGGGGGTGGCATACAGTCCAGTTCGGTGTTGGAGCCTGAGGGTGTAGCCAAAACTTCGACTGATGTCTTGGGAGGAGGTGAACGATGTTTCCTGTCCGACATCTTTGAAGGAGTTGCACAGTATTTCTTTTGGCGTTCATGCTCCTGGAGCCTGCTGTTGTTGTCCGACCCTGAAATCAAGGCCTTGTGGACAAACAGGTTCCAAGCTGTCACCCGACGAAGAAGACACCTGTCCTACTGACTTAGACCCTAGTGCAGCTTGAGGGGTCAGATATTCAGGGACACTGGGGCTTCAGACAGCCCAACCCTAGATGTCTCTCCCCTGTGCGACTGGGAAGAGGCGAGTGCTTCTTAGAGAGCACCCGGGGAATGGCCAAGGAAACCAGAGGTACTGAGCCCGACCTGGCGTCAGAGGTCTAGGCCTTAGAAGACTTATCCGGGGACCTAGGACACGATTCTGACCTGGCTCTGTCCTTGTCCCTGTGATGGTGTTTCCCGCTCGATTTCTTCTCTCTGGGGAAAGAATCCCTGGCTGAAGAGGAAAATGAGCTATGCCCTGAGTGGGATTTTTGCATGGTGTCTGTAACGGAATTACCGTGTACTAGTTATGTGTATATAATTTTGATATAAATATATGCTTTAGAATTCTGTTTGTGAAAACATGGCAGTCTTGCTTAGGAAACAGGCCAAGCAGCAGAGCCTCATGGTATCTTAGATTTTAAAACAGCGGATAAGCTAATTAAGGGCTTCCATTTTTGACACCTACCTGTCAGATACTATGTAGCTGCTATAAAAAAAAAAACAGGTTATGACCAGCCACTGCTTTGAACCTAGAAAACCGGTCATAAAATATTGCATTTTACGACATCAGGAGAGAAGCCAGTTCTGATGGATACCTGTGAAAATTCACACAGCTAAGAGAAGTGTTTTTCAGGATGTTTTTCTGAAGATCAAAGGGGGGAGGCTGTTATAAACTATGCTTCAATGAGGAACTAGACTGTCATGTTTATAATTAAAATATTGCTATCTTTGCAGTTTTTAAACAGGCAGTCAGCTGAGGCATTTGGTTATACTTGGTCAGGTTACAAATTAATTAGAGGACTAAAAGTGACCTCATGTGCTGTGACATCACAAAGAGGATGGGACTATACCTTTGATCTTGATGATGCCTGCTGAAAGAACCATTCACATTTCGGGACTGTCTAGTATGGTACGGTCTGCACACCCATTGGCCCATGCAGTGGACCAATAGGCGTACAGCCGTACTGTACGCTGTCAGTCAGTGGGCAGCTTGTGGGTGGGGAGCTGCTGCCCGCCGCTGACCGGAGGGGTGCAGGGTGGCAGGGGTCTATGTGGGTGGGTGGGAGGGGGTACCGTTGGACCACAAGGTGACTGACTACCACCTGCGAGCAGGTGACGGCAATCGGTCCACTGGACCAGCAAGGATATATGGATTAAATGCCCGCGATCGGGCAATCGGGTAGGGTCCACTGGACCACCAGGGATTTATTTACATCATGCCCGCCATCGGGCGATGGGGTGGGGTTCACTGGACAACCAGGGATTTATTTACATAATGCCCATGATCAGGCGATGGGTTAGGGTCCACTGGACCACCAGGGAGTCGTTTATTACATGCCAGCGATTGGGCTCCGAGGGGCAGGGGGGCATCGGGCCCGACGGCTGCAGCCTGGCAGGGCGCCAGGTGCAAGTCGCCGGGGATTGACGCACCGCATGCAAATGGGGTCATAATGACATGCAAACGGCCCCATTTGCGCCTTGCATGCATAATGGCCTCATTTGCATGCCCAGCGCTAAATATTGCGGTTGTTGTGCCTAGCACACCCGCACTTGCGCTGACGCATCCCCCTGCTCCCCACCTGCCACTTGCGCAGTGCCACTGCGCCGTGCACAGTGTGGGCGCCCCCAGTGCCATATTCAACGGTGCTGAGCCATGGTGCAGCACCGTTGAATATCGCCTGGACTATGCCCTGGCTCAACCCAGGTGCACTGCGCCCAGGCTTGCGCCCCTGCCTGGTGCAGTCTGAATATTCCACCCAGCAAGTGTATTTAGTTTGGCTTTGCTTGTACTGCAATACAGGCTGTTACCTCAATACAGGGCTTTTGTTGCAAGGTAAAGCTTTTTGTTGTTTATAAAGGAGGAGGAAAAGAGAAACCTTCAAAAAGAAATAGATGAGGCAAGCTGGCTGGTCACCCGAGGGAGTTTCTCAAGAAAACAGCATTGATTTACAAGAGAAACCCTCCGTGAAAATATTTACCAGTTTAGATTGTTTACAAGATGGCTCTGAGAACCTGTGAGTGTTTCTGGCAGCAACTAAACACTCTCAGAGCAAACACCATCTCAAAACAACCTGAAAGGTACAACAATAATATGCAAATCGCAGAGGAAAATATTTAGCATCTAACAACTACATTTTAGAGCATTTTGCTAGCTTTGGGAATTTTTTTTTTTTAAAGGCTGACTTTCTGGAACACAGCGTCTGTCTGTGCTACAGTGCACAAAACAGAGCTGACAACCGCAATTCAGCTCTTAAAAGGAGCAGTGCAAGAGTACTAAATTACTTGCTTCTATTTTATTTTAGTCCTGGTTTACCCTGAGCAGAAAGGACACTTATCTGGGAAACACTTTATTTTAACTCTACAAAAAGACTGAGGGATAGGAAGGTGAACACCAAATCCTTCTCTCACTGTTAATACGGGGGCATTTTCTTTCTTTATTTTTAAACATCCCGAGGCAAATATCTATTTTATTAGACTTCCTGACAGCCTACATCGGTAGGCAACACAGGTACTAGAAAGGCCATAAAGGGGGGAAATACCTGGGTGCTATTTCTAGCCACAAAAGCTGCACTTTTCAGTATAGCAGCTACACAGCGCTGCGATCCTGCGCACGTTCATGCAGGAACGCAAGAATGGCTTAACAGAGCAGCTCTGCTTCTAGCACTCTAAAACAGGGCTTTTTGACACATTTATTTTACTGGCATAACAGCCAGTCAAGCAGGCAAACCAGGTAGTGGTAGGCAGTGCTCTCCCAAGGCAAAGGGACAAAGGGAAAGAGACAGAAAGGAAAACAAGAAGGAAGATTTGTAGGTGGCCAGCCTACATGATAGTAAAGAAAAGGAAAGAAAGGTGCTGTTGTGCAACAGACTTAAAGGAGATATAAAGAAGACAGTACAGAGTCTCTTCCCTCAAACCCAAATGGGGGGGGGGGGCCCACAACGCTACCAGAAGGTCTCACTGGCATCGGGACCAAAATTCCTTTACTGTTCAAAGCCTTGATCGCCTCTCCTGGCGTGTCAAATCCCCGAGTGCCTTCGGGGAACATAACTGTGAGTCGAGCAGGGTATGGCGTGGTAAAGTGAAGTAGCTGCTGCTGCTTCAGGACTCTCAAAAATGGCACATAAGCTTGTCGTTGAACTGATACTACTGGTGAGTAATCATTATCAAAGTATAGTTGGTGCCCCCTTATATTTTATTTCCTTCATGCGTCAGGCTCGGGTCAAAACTTGTTGTTTTGTGGAGTAATTTAGTAATTTCATAACGATGGAATGAGGCCTTTGATCCTGATACTGTGGCTTCTGCAAAAGAGCATGGTGGGTCCGCTCAATATCCAAGGGAAAAGGCAGGTCCAGCTGCATTCATAAATGTACACGTCTCTCCCCTCATCCTCTGGTATGCAGTGGATCCGAAGATTGCAATGTCTGGATCTATTTTCCAGATCATTGCATTTGATGGCCAGGTCCTTTTGCTCGTCAATAGATGTATTACCAAGCACTCCAGTCTATCAGCCCTGCTAGTGTAACCCCTAGATGGCGCTATCCCAGGGGCTACTACCCTGCCTGATTTGCCACTAACAGGTTGAGGGGCCTGGATCCAATGGCGGGTGCCTCCACCCAGAGGTCAGGGTTTGCAATAGTTAAACTAACTTGGTCACAGCCCTCTGGGACACTGCAACCCCCCCTTCTTCCCACTAGTGGCCCACACAATATATCAGAATTACCTTCACAGTATACACTACCCCCAGGACTGATTCCGCACTGGGACCTCCTGTGAAATAAGATACAGTGCAACAATCACAGTACAGTACTTTAACATAGACAATTACCTCAGGCAGTATAACTTTGCTGAAACAAGCAGCTCTGATTTATTTAGGGGATATAACAAGGACAGGGGAAATCAGGTTAATTAGCTTATCACTCTACTCATCTCATTATGGCTCTGTGCACAGGCCTATCCCTATCAGTTACTGTCCCTGGGTACCCAAGCCCTAGTGGCTAGTCCAAACCGTGGCAGCTGGTAGGGCCCTTTCACACAGAGAAAAGAAAAATTAGTTAAACAGTCAGCAGTACAGTAATTCGATTTGGATTTAATGTGGCAATTCAACAGGAGCGACTCTGAATTAGTACTCACGACCTCCAAACAAGATAGGGTCCTTCAATGTCAGCAGGGCTACTCTTGAGCTCCAAGAGACTCCTCACACATTTATATGGTAAACAGTCACAGGCAAAAGTCACTTAATGGCAGCAGGATTCACTTGAGGTACACAAACCTCTTCACACATTTATATGGTAAAAAGAAAGCACTATACCAGGCAGGCTACATCTGTATCCCGATCGCAATTACTGCACAATACCCGGGAGAACACACAGCAGATTCAGTTCCTGACAGACAGAGTGCAAATCAGCAATTTCTCCAGTCTTCTACAGGGTGAGCCTGGTTTCTACTCTTCAGATATCCTTTGATTCTCTTCACAGGACGGATTCAGTCCTAACAAGCAGTTACACAAGCTGCAGACCGGAACTCTGGACCTTACACATGTATTTTGACTAAAACTGTGCACTGAAGGAGCACAGGGTTCCTTTCCCTTCACTGCCAGAGCTAAACTGAAACTCCAACAGACAAAACCGGGCACTTCCTTTGAGTTCCTCCCAGTTCTTGACTGGATTGGCTGTCACTCACAATAGACTGCTCCTGTTGGTCCAAAAAGGCACCGAAGTCCAAACTACATCTCCCAGAGTCACTGCCCATACAATCCTCTTGTGGCTGGCTCAGATTATGAGTCCAAGTTCTGATTCGTCCAAGGCACCATTTTAGAGCTAGCTTACCCCACACTGATTGGTCCAGTTCAGCAGTTCAAAACCAGAATGGGAACTAGGCAGACACAGTTCTGACTGCAAAGAAAGCAGGTTAGACAACTGTAATTTCATTATTACTCTAAATGATTTCTGGCAAACAGTTACATCTTTCAGATAGGTTCCCTTTGCACTCTAGTGACTGCAAAATGGAGTGAATTGGCAGCAGCTCTCGAGTGGTACTCAAACAGAGAAGCACACAGTCCCCCCATACAAACTAATTATGTCTGCAAGCAGACAGCTCTTAAAGAGACAGCACCAGAGGCTCTAAAAACACTCACTGATAAATGGCTTAAACGCCAAACACCATTCAGGCTTGGAGCATTCAAGCAAGCTCCTGGAAGTCTTTTGGGAACCCCCATTTCCAGGGTGGGTTACACTAGTCAGCTCCATTTTTTTTTCTGCCCCTGTGCTCACTGGTCCCCACTCCTTCAGGCTCTGCATGTTCCCCCCAGCCCTCCTCTGGACGTTCTATCGCAGCCGATCCCGGAATATCCCGGTGTATCCCTTCACCATGCGGGTCCCACTCCTTCGAGGGGGAAGGCACTGGGGGAGAGGGGATGGCCCAGCACATACTTCTAGGGCCCGGAATGCTGCCGAGGAACAGGAGGCCCTAGGAAGGCACTGGAGGCACTTCAGGGAACAGAGGGCTGTCATCCAGCTGCCAGCAAGCGATTTTTTCCTGATTTCCTTGTGGTGCGTAACGTCTGGACATCAAGGCAAGAGCAGACGGCTGCCACACACCTCCCAGCAACAACCCATGTTGCCCTACCCCTGGTCTCCACCAGTGGTCGCCCAACACCGGTCGCAGCCCTCCCTCCCTCCCTGAAGACAACAAGCAGTCGGGATGCTCAAGCTGTCTCTCGGCTGGCCCTCCAGCTGCCTCGAGCTCGCTCGAACTCGGTCGCTGGCGCCGCAAGCGGAATCCAACAAGGCGCCGGGTGGCTGGCTGTCAGCTCCATTTGATGAGATTCGAGGTTCGCTACCTTTTGGCCCAGTTTTGTTAATTCAGCCGTTAGGTCAGAATGAAAGAAGATCTCACTGTGAAAATCCTGCAATTCGTTCAGGATGGCTGCATTGCTGGGTTGGCTTGCATCCAGCTGAGGGCCTACCATGCTGTGAGTGTTCTCCAGAACCTGGGGTTCCTAATCGGGAAATCCAGCTGCATCAAATTTTTGTTCAGGCTTCTTATGTTTCCGGTGACCACCCATTAACTTTCTGAAGCTCCTCTTGCTTGTTTGTTATATTTGATATTTAAAATGTTGTTATTTTAGGAGCTTTAATGACTCAAGGAATGGAGTTCTCACTCCAGTGCTGCATTTCTGGCAGTGACATCACCAAAAGTACCGAGGGATGCCTTTTTGAGGGACTTACAGACTGGCAGGAGTAACCTCTTGGTGAGCACCAGCCCCATCGTGTCCAGGAACTTGGTCTTATCCTCATCTTCCACTGCCTCTTGTGTAGAGAGGTCGAGGGTATACACCATATTTCTAACGAATGCACAGTGGGTCGAGTAGTCCTCATGGCCATGAGGAGGGGAACCAAAATCTTGTACTGGGGAGACCTCTTGTTCACTAGACTCCTCTTCTGCTTCCTCCTCCTCATAAAGATACTCTGACACCTGGCTAGAGGAAACCAAAGACTGGGTCGGAACTGGGGTACCCACAAGGGAACTGCAGGCCTGGAAAGCCTGGAGGATCTGCAAGGCCTTAGCTATGTTCTCCACAGAAGGAATATAATGTTTGTCAGCTGAGAGCTCATTTGCTTTTTCAGCGGGAGGTGCAGTGACATGTTTTTCCTTGTGTTTTTTCTTTGCAGGAACCCAGTCGGTAACCTGCTCTGTGTCTCTTTTAGATTTACAGAAGTCCATTTATTGAAAGATCAGGACTCAGAAGGCTCCTTAGGATTGCCTTTAGACTTAAGAGTGTGAGGAGTAAGCCTCCTCGGAAGGCTTTGGTGACAAAGAGGCAGGGGAAGCCATTGCCTCTGATTGTTTGGTCCTCTTTTTAACTGTTTTGGGGCAAAATTTTTAACACAAATCTCAGTTAGCAAAAATATGGCTAGGGCCTAGACACTTTAAACATAAATTGTGCCTGTTGGCTGTAGCCAGTATTTGAAAGCACTTAATACAATTTTTGAAACCAGTTGGTCTACTTCTCTTTTTTTGGCCTCACTGACATCCCAATAGTCAGGAGGTAGAGAAATAAGGGTCCCAGTAGGAAAAAATGGAATTTGCGGTCAGTTCCCTGTACAAAAAAGGAACCACGAATTTAGCCCCAAAAAGTAAAGAAAAAAGGAATTTAGGGGTCTGGTTCCTGGAAAAAGGAACCAGAGCAAGTTCAAAAATAAGCCACCAAAATAGTGAAAAGCGCAGTAAAAACCACTACACAGAGAAGTCTCTCTGGTTCTCTGGATCCGCTGTGGAACCAGGGAAAATCGCTCGAAAATAGGAAAAAAGAATACATACCTAAATAACTAAACTGTAGTTTAAACTCAGGTCAGTAAAAATAAAAGAAATGCAAATTACAGTTTGTTTGTTTTTTTTACATGGAAAACAATAAAGTACAGCAAAGTGCTGAGAAGAACTCTCCGAGGCATCTTAATAGGCAGGCGGAGAAAATGAATCTGATTCCAAATTGTTTAGAACACAGCAGCACCTGGGGCAGCAGTTTGAATTACTGGCATGTGCCAATAATTCCATTATTTACATACATTTCCAATCTCTACAGGGTAGTTCAGCATAGGAGGCTAACTGCATCAGTTAAGCGTACTGAGGGATTCCTGGGGTTTGAAAGGTGTAGCAGAAGTTGGACCATGTAGGAGAAAGACAAGGACAGAAAGCCTGAAGGGGGATGTGGGTGGGATGGCATGGCCTGATGCAAGAGATCCTCTCGAAGATCTACTGTTATGGTAAGTTCTTACATAACTGTACAATCTTACTTCAAGGGTATCTCTTGCATCAGGCCACATGTAAGGAATGAGTCACAAGCAGTTGCAGACAAGTGCAGACGGGGTGACTGGAAGCTATAGGCCTATGTCAAAAAAAGCTAATAGCCATAGGCCCAAGAAATGATGCCTGAAAGGAGGCAATATAGGCCTAAGACAAGAGGTCTTAAAGCACAGCCAGACCAAAGTCTGCCCTCGTCCTAGAGGCAATGTCCAGACTGTAATGTTTAGTGAAGCTGTTTACAGTACTCCAGGTTGCAACCACACAGATGTCAGCAGCTGAAACATTCCTTAAACAGGCAACAGACGTGGCCATGCCTCTGGTAGAATGGCCACGGACAACCCCAGGAAGTTACTTATCGGACTTCCTATAACCGAAAATAATACAGTTGGCCAACCATTTTAACAGGCACTATTTAGAAAATGGAATGCCCTCTTTCTCAAGGGCGAAAGAAACAAACAGCTGCAAGGACTTTCTGAAGTCCTTTGTTTGGTGGGTATAGTAACACAGAATTCTATGTACAACTATGGTATGGAGCAAAGCTTCCCCTGGACTGGCATGCTCTGAATAATAAACAGGCAGGTGGATAGTTTGATTTAAGGTAAACTCAGACTCCAACTTAGAAAGAAACTTAGGATTCATACACAAGGACACCCTGTCTTCGCTGGGAATTAAATAAGGAGACTCACACATCAGAACCTGAAGCTCGGAAATCCTCAGAGCAGAAGTAGTAACAACTAAAAGTAACGTTTTCCACAACAGAAAGCGCAACTCGCAAGTCATGGATGGCTCAACAGGAGCCAAAGTAAGTTTCTCCAACACAAAATTCAGGTCCCAAGGTGGGACTGGATTGTGGATAGGAGGCTTTGTGTACAGAATGCCCCTTAATAAGGTACGTGACACTTCAAGTTGTGCCACCATACGGCTCTCAACAGGCACACGGAAGGCCCAAATGGCTAACAGGTGCTCTTTAAGGGAGGAGTATTTCAGACCAGAATCTGAAAGGGACAGTAAATACTCCAACATCTGACTCACAGGGAAAGTGAATGGATCCAGCTGATGTGCAGTCGCCCACAAAGCAATGCGCTTCGACTTCATGGAATAAATGGCCCTGGTGGAGGGCTTCCTGGCAGCCACCAGAACATCAGCAACCTTGGGGGACACCCCAAACCTGGCCATGGCTATGTCTTCCGGAGCCAGGCATGAAGATGCAGTGATTTGAGGTCAAGATGGATCAGAATGCCCTGTTCCTGAGACAGCAAGCCACTGTACAGAGGTACTGCAGAGGTGCTGGAGGTTCCACTGCCAATTGCTGCAGCAGAAGGAACCAAATCCGACGAGGCCAGAGGTGGGCGACTAGGATCATGGTGGCCCCCCTCCATCTGGAGCTTGATTAGCACCCTCTGGATTAGAGGAAAGGCAAAAAGGAACCTCCCTTTCCAAAAGAGGGACTGTCGCACGATAGGTCTATATCCATTTATGTGGGTTCATATTGTTTATGCTGTAATGTACTTTAGAATTAAGACAGTCTCTTTAAAAGGCTTAGGAATGGACTTACAAAAATAGCCTTAATTGTTCTAATGGCTAGGGTGAATCTGGTACATCTCAAGATAAGTGAGACAGGTATATAGCCCAGAAAGGAATAAAATACCCCACTGTGGCTTTCCATGACAGGGAAAGGTAATGTAGTGACCTCGGGTTCGGGGGTCAAGCCAAATGCAAGGACCAGATGTCACTAGGGTTGACATGAAACCTGACATGGAACCACAGTGACACCTACAGGGAAAGGTAAACTGTTGCACCTCATCACATAGGGGGTGTGGCTTGAAAATGACCAGCATGTATTTATGAGACACATTTTTTGAACTAAGGGCAGTTGATAAACAGTTTAACTGGAAGTCAGATCGCCTGTCCAGCTGACATATACTTGAAGACCAGAAGTATATGTGTCGGCCTGGAAAAATCTCTAAATCCAGACCCGAGTGTGTGGAAAGTTTGACTAACCACATACTAAACAGAAAATTCTGATTTTAAGTCAGAATTTTGGAAACCAAGACTTTACACCAATGCAGCAGCTGAAGCCTTTTTAAAAAGGACATTTCAGAGAAACTGATTTGGTACAACCTTGCTGCCAAACTGCTGCTTAAGGACTCATCTCTACAAGAACATTTAAAATCTTGTCTGGACTCTAATATCAAAACAATGTATAATTTAGAATACAGTATCTGTCGTTTTCTGTAAGCCATCCAGTTTTACTTTTGTTATTGTCTGCATTTCAAAGTTCTTCCAAACTGTAGACTTTTCTGTATTGCTTTTATTTTAAGAAAACTTTTATGATTTCCTTATCAACTCTGCCTGGGGTCTGATTGTGTATTTTAACAGAAGGGTTTTGAAAAGACTGTGTGCCTTGACAGATAGTACCACTCGGCTATCGTAACAAACTACTTACTCAAGACATAGCCAGTGGCCATGGTGGGATTCAAATACTGAAAGTAATGCAGAGTCAAGAGAACTCGAAACTATAGAATCCACCCTCCCACTGGGAAAAGGAAGGCTGGTAAGTCTTCCGGAAACCCTTACTCCTGCTCACGAGTTCTTAAAAAGTGGGATCCTCTATGCAAACAGGAGGTCTTACCGGGCTGCTCGAGTTTTGGGGGCCAGGGGCTCGTGACAGGGACAACGCACCTCACCAGAAAACTTCAGGCTCTGGAACGAGTGAGCAAAAACAAGCACTTTTACGTTGAGTGGGGATGCAAAAAGGTCCAACTCTAGATGACCCTATTGGTCGAACAGGTCATCCACAACTGAGGTCAGCAGTTACATCACGTGCATCTTGGATTGTGACTGGCTTAGCCTGTCCGCCAGGACATTTTGGATACCTGGAACATGGACAACTGATAATTCTAAACTGTGTTCTAAAGCCCAGTACCAGACCCTCATCGCTTCCCAAAAGATAGGATCCAAATTAGTGTCCCCCCCTTACTTACTGATTTAGTGAACTACACTGATATTGTCTGTCTGCACCAGAAGACGGTCCAGGGACAGCTGAGTCTGAAAGGCTTGTAAAGCATACAGTACGGCCTTCATCTCCACGACGTTGATGTGGAGAGCAGCTTCCACCCTGAACCATGTCCTCTGAGTCTGATAAGGCCCCAAATGAGCCCCCCAGCCCAGCCCTGAAGCATCCATGGTGAGAACTTGCTGAGGGAAGGAATGAGAAAAGGAACCCCTTTCAACAGTTTGCTGGAGTCTATCCACCAGAGCAGCACCTTTTTGACTGGAGAGGAGACTAGGACCTGTTGTTATAGGCTGTTGGTGCGTTGGTCCCACTGGACTCTTAACATCCATTGAGTGATCCGCATGTGTAGCCAAGCAAGAGGAACCATGACAACTGCTACAACAATCAGGCCCAAGATTCTCAGGAATATTCTGGCTGTGACTGTAACAGGGTGACCCCTGTCATAGTGGACACCCCTGGGATAAATTGAAACCCCTTTCTCAAGCAGTTTATGTTTTGTATAATGTCCAACATGCTAGTTGGCTGGTTATAAATTAAGGGCTGAAGTGCTTATAAAGCTTTCTGTGCATATTAACCAAAAAACAAAACTAAGAGTACAGTTACAAAATGAGAGGGTCGTCTTAATATAAGAATAACAAACACGCGTCTCTGCTTTTTCTAGATGTTAGCAGCTCCCTTTTAAGATATATTTTGCAGCAGACAGCATGAGGTAATTTGACCCTGCAGGAGTGTTTAGGAGAGCGCAGAATGTTCTGACCTTCGCTGTGACCTTTAGTAATGTTATAAACAAGTTATGTAATGTGCTTCAGGTAGCTGCCAAATAACTGTTCTCTGTGGTGCAACAGTGGCCCCTAGTGGCTAGTTTAATGTTATGTCTGCTGTTAATCAAAAGGCAGGGGAAATTGTTTTTCCAATGGCTAGTGAGCTTATAAAAAGCCCTACCTCAGTGCTGAGTTAGGATAGATAGGGTGGTCAGTGGAATACTGACTGAGGAAGGTAAAAGACCTCCTTGTAGTGTGTGCTTTCACACTGTTAGGCTGAAGAAAAAGCATTAGAAACTGTTGAAGCTACGCAGTTATCTGACTTACCATTTTGCTTTCTGCATATTTTATTTGATGAAAATAAAATGATAAACGCAACCATGTGTTTTTTATGCACCTGACTTGTGGTCTGCCTGAAATTGTGTTATGCTAAACCCACGCCCGGTGACAGTGACATATCTACTGCCATAGACCAGTTGAGCCTAAGCTATCAAGCAGTCCACCCTGTCTTGAGGCAGGAATGCAAAACCATCAGCCATGTCCAGAACAGGTCCATGACGCCGTTTCGACAACAAAGTTGTCGACCAACATTACAGTGACGGATTTATGTCGACTGCAATTGCAGTCAACATAAGTCCGCCCAAAACACTTTGTTTCTTTCGGGGTTTTGCTCTCACTCTCTCTATGAGGGGCACTTGACCTCGCCCCCTGTAATTCATATAATCAACTCCAAGTTGGATTTGATTCAGGAAGGGAGTGCAAGACCCCGAGAAAGCAGTGCCGGGGTCCCACGATGACAGTACAGTGACCTGTCGCTGTACTGTTGTTTGCAGTGCCGGAGTCGCTGTTCGGTCAGCATATGGTCCAGAACTGCCCCTAAGTACTGCAGGTGTTGGAAAGGGGGTGAAAACTGACTTGGGCCGATTGACCGTAATTCCCAAGGCATGGAAAAGCTGCAGGGTATGATCTAGAGTCAAAAGCAGCTGTTCCCTGGACTGTGCCTTGAGCAGTCAATCATCCAGATAAGGGAACATGTAAACCTCTCCCTCCTGAAGGCCACTGCAACCACTGCCAAGAACTTAGTAAATACCCAAGGTGCTGAGGACAAGCCAAAGAGCAAAGTTCTGAACTGGTTGTGTTCCCCCTTGAACTGGAAAGAACAGTTACGTAAGAACTTACTGTAACAGTAGATCTTCGGGGGGATCTCAGTCATCAGGTCACACCTTAGGAATTTCAGTGTCGGTGAAGCAGGATCCACATGGAAGATTTTCAGCAGTACAACTGGGGCCACCTATGCCGACGTCATCTGCGACATCACCAACCCTATAAAGGCATGAGCAGCCCCACTCCCTTCTCAATTCTTTCCCCTGGAGACAAAGGGAGCATAGTTCTAGCCATAGGGGACTGAGGAGATAGAGAGGTGCCCAGGCCTATACAAAAGGCTGAATACAACAGATAGCAAGTTCCAGGAAATAGCCCCCAAAAAGGGGGATGGTGGGGAGAAGGCAGACCTGATGACTGAGATCCCCTCGAAGATCTACTGTTACGGTAAGTTCTTATGTAACTGTTCTATCTTCTTCGAGGGTATCTCAGTCATCAGATCACACCATAGGAATGAGTCCCAAGCAGTTACAGATGCAGCAAAACAGTCTGGGAGGAAGGCCAACCATAAACTTAAGACAGGAGGCCCTGCAGCATAGCCCTGCCAAATCCTGCACAGGGTCTTGGGGCAATGTCTAGACTGTAGTGCTCGGTGAAAGTATGGACGGTACTCCAGGTGGCAGCCGTGCAAATGTCAGCAGCTGAGACCCCATGAAAGCAGGCCACTGAGGTAGCCATATCTCTGGTGGAATGAGCTTTAACTGCTCCTGGCAACTCTTTGCCAACCATTTAGATGAACATTGTTTAGAAACCTGAATGCCCTCTCTGCCTGGTGTGAAAGAAACAACTGCTTTGACTTTCTACATTCCTTGGACCAGAGCAGGTAATACTTCAAAGTTCTGCGCACATCTAACGTATGGAGCAGTGCTTCCCCTTGATTGGCACGCTCAGAAAAATAAACATGAAGGTGAATAGATCGATTGACGGCAAACTCAGATACCACCTTGGGGAGAAACTTATGGTTCGTGCGCAAAGGCACCCTGTCTTTTTGAAGAAATCAAATAAGACTCCTTGCACCAGAGGGCCTGAAGCTCAGAAATCCTTCGAGCAGAAGTAATAGCAACCATAAATAATGCTTTCCAGGAAAGAAAGCATAGCTCACAAGTCGTGTCTGGCTCAAAAGGAGACAACACAATCTAAAATAAGTAAAAATGCTGGTTTTATTTGAATAAATTGCAGGCTTTTAAGCAGCAGAGTGGGGAGGGGGGAGCACTGGGACCTTAATGCTTTTGTTTGGTCACACACCAGGTGCACCCCTATAAATCTTATAAAGATGTATTGTAAATGTGATGGGTTGAGCTTGCTGAACCCTTAGTATTGAATTGCATGCAGGAGAACTGTGGCCTTTTCCTAATTGCTGAGCTCCCATGTGAACCTCTAATTGGCCAGGGCACATGATAGAAGCAAGGAAGCCAGAGAGTGGACTCCTTATAAGATATAGAGAAATCTGAGGATCCACAGCTCAGAATGGCAAGGTAAAATGTGATACCCTTCCTGACCGATGAGGTGGTCACTTTGTTGCAGTGGTCAGGCTGGAACATATTTCAGCTGAAACATGAGACCAAGTACCCTCTAACAATCTAAAATAAGTACAAACGCTGGCATAATTTGAATAAATTGCAGGCTTTTAAGGAGCAGAGTGGGGGGGGCCACTGGTACCTTAACTTATACGAAGCTGTGGATCTGTCTGAGGAGAGGGGTTCTTCCCCTTTTTCATCAGGAAGAATAAGATCCGGATGGTACTCCTCCTCGACGTCGACCTGTTCCAATTCCAGGTCCAACAAGTGAGATACCGACGAAGGCCTGTGGGGGGCAGCCCACAGAGGCCAAAGTGGTGTCAAAGACAACAGTGCCATCGATGTAGGCCTATATAAGCTTAACTGGTGGACCAAAATCATAATGAATTTGGTCAAAATATCATTGAGGTCGACGACAGTAGATGACTGCATCGACAAGGGGAAGGGGGGGTTGATAGAAAAGGAAGCGACAACCCACTAGATGAGCCCAGAAAGCCCGAACAGCCAATAGCCCAAGGACCTGAAGAAGCATTAGGCTTCAATGGGAGGGCTGACAACCCTGAGGTCAATGACCGGACACCTTGGACATCAGGTGGAGCTGCTCTCGGTAGGGGGTCTGGTAGGGATAGAGACCTGGACAGCAGATATGTGCATCAGCACAGATGATGAAGTACCCCCGGATGAGGAGGAAGAGGCCATTGGGGAGCAGGACTGCTGCTGGAGGGAAGGGTTCCTGATCTCTGTCTTTCTTATGACTTTTCCCTGAGGACTTATTTCGGGCCTTAGTGGCCTGGGAGCTTGATGACCCTGCCAGCAACTGGGAAGAAGGGATCCCGGAGGACCCCTGCCCAGAACTGCCTACCTGTTGCTCCATGAGGACATTTTTAAGTGCCTTTTTGTGTCACCTGAGGGTTGTTTGATTAAACTTCTGGCAGAGCTAACAGTCAGAGACTTTGTGATCAGGCCCAAGACAGTAGACACAGAGTGAGTGTTTGTCTGTACAGGAAATCTTTCTGCAGCGGCAGCGATGGAAGAGAGAAGTTAAAGAATTAACTCTCAACATAAATGAGATAAAGGAATCTATTCAGAAAAAGAGATTCTAAAAGGTTAAATATAGAAATGCCATAGGCACAAAAATGGTGCGAAACTGCAGCAGAGCTTCCGTGGAGACCCATGCAATCGAGTCGATGATGGGAAAGAACTGAGGAGGGAGCGGGGCCGCTCACGCCTTTATAGGGTTGGTAACATTGGCAGATGACGCCGATGTGGGTGGCCCCAGTTGTACTGATGAAAATCTTCTGTGTGGATCCTGCCTCTCCAACGGTGAAGTTCAATGGTGTGATCCGATGACTGAGCTACCCCCAAAAAAGATCCTGAGGTACTACAGGTGGGAAGCACATTCCTTGATATGCACACATGCATCCTGCATGTCTAGGGAGCAAATCCAATCCCCCTGGTGCAGCAGCGGTAACAGTCCATACAGGGTTATCCTAGGTAGGGTGTCTTATAGGGACGAGACCTGGACAGCAGATATGTGCATCAGTGTAGCCACTGACGATGAAGTACCCCCGGTCGAGGAGGAAGAGGCTGTCAGGGAGCGGGATCACTGCTGGGGGAGAGGTCCTGATCTCGGTCTTTCTTATGATACTTCCCCGAGAACTTGTCTTGGGTCTTAGTGGCCTGGGAGCTCGACGACCCAGCCAGCGACTGGGAAGGAGGGACCCCTGAGGACCCCTGCCCGGAACTGCCTATCTGTTGCTTCATGAGGAAATTTTTAAGTGCCTTTTTGCATCATCTCAGGGTTGTTCGATTAAACTTCTGGCAGGGCTCACAGTCGGAGACTTTGTGGTCAGGCCCAAGACAGCAGACACAGAGTGAGTGTTCATCTGTAGAGGCAATGTTCTTTCCGCAGCGGCAGAGATGGAAGAGAGAAGTTGAAGGATTAACTCTCAACATAAACGAGATAAAGGAATCTCTTTAGAAAAAGACATTCTGAAAGATTACATATAGAAAAGCCGTAGGAAAAAAACGGTGTAAAACTGCACTGGCGCTTCAGAGACCTATGCGATCAAGTCGACGGTGGGGAAAGAACTGAGGAGGGAGCGGGGCTGCTCATGCCTTTATAGGGTTGGTGACATTGGCAGATAACGTCGGCGTGGGTGGCCCCAGTTGTACTGCTGAAAATCTTACAGGTAGATCCTGCTTCTCCGACGGTGAAGTTCCTATGGTGTGACCTAATGACTGAGATACCCCTGAAGAAGATCCTGAGGTACTGCTGGTGAGGAGCACATACTTTGATATGCATGTAAGCATCCTGCATGTCTAGTGAGCAAATCCAATCCCCCTGGTGCAGCAGTGGTAGCAGGCCATGTAGGGTTACCATTCTGAACTTTTTTTTTATTTATTTTTATTGGTTAACTGTATAGGTGAAACAGTACACTTAGCCTGTGGGTAGGCACATAGTAAACACATAGATATTACTATAGAATGAGGACATCATTGTTACAGTCAGGAGACTGATGTGGGTGTAGCATCCCCACATCCAATAATGGGAGTTAATTATGACATGATTAATGCAGAACTCTACCCCTTAAGAACATACAGATATTAACAAATCTTTTAACATCAATTTCCTAAAAAATGCAGGAAAACAGTTCAACCGTTTGGAATTTAGCAATTATTATTAGCATACTACATATTGCCTAGATGAAAAGATACTTCCAGGAACTAAAGGAGAACTCACAGCTACAAACTGCTAAAATTTTTAGGAGCTAACAGAAATGTGACAAGGGCGACTGTGTATCATACGTTCCAAAGAGAGAGCCAGGAACTATATTCAGAGTATTTAGCAAACTTAGTGAGGCTCGTTGAAAGAGCAGTCCTTTGTCGGTACGATCAAGAGAACAGTTCCACTGTACACAGTTCCGTCCCGGAGGAACAGTAAATCCCAAAAGTCCAGTGTGCATGTACCAAATCTTGAAGGCGCCAAAATAAGCAGTCTTGATGAGAAAGACAGGTGACATGACAGACAAACCAGGTACACCATCTGAAGATGCCATTTTGCCCACTCTCCCCCTAACATCCCCAACAATTCAGAGTCAAGTCCCACATAGTCGTCACTCTGAAATATTAGCAAAAGCACAAACTGAACGTTGGCCAAGGTCGGGGCAAACAAGGGAAGGTAAGCTTATTTTCTTGTACACCGCTGGTATCTGGGTCACGTGGTTATTTAGGCACTGTCCTCTGAGTCTATGTCAGATCCTTCACCCTTGCTCCTAAACTCCTTCTCTGTTCGGTCAACAATCCTCACAGCTTCACCAGCATCAGCAAATTGATAAGCACGCACGCATTTTAAATTGCCGCAGAAAAGGCTCACAGGTCTATCAAGTCTGCCTGCAGTGCAGCTCTCAGTTTAATGCCACTGCAGCTGCCCCCCACCCAGTCCCCTTCCTTCCTCCCTCTCCCAGTCCTTCTCCCCATTGTGTTCTTGTCTGTATTAACCCTGCCCCTGACTCTATCCCAACCGCGCTTATAGCTATCCACTGTCCTCAGTTTGATCAACTCCTCCAGAAGTGTGTTCCATCTTGTCACCACTCTCGCTGTGAAGTAGTGTCTCCTTAATTCCTTCCTGAACCTTCCCCCTTCCAACTTCAGACTGTGCCCCCTAGTGACCCTACCTCCCTTTAAGCAGAACAATCCTCCCTCTCTGACTTTGTTTATGCCTTTCAAGTACTTGACGGTCTCTATCATGTCCCCTCTTTCCCTTCTCTCCCCCAGCGAGTACATGTGGAGCTCCCTCAGTCTTTCCTCATAAGGCAGCTCTCCTAGTCCCATGATGATTTTTGTAGCCCTACACAGCACACCCCCCCAGTAATCTCACATTCTTTTTGAGATATGGGCACCAGAACTGTACACAGTACTCCAAGTGCGGCCTCACCAGTGATCTATACATGGGTAGGATGACCTTCACCTTTCTAGAGGTGATCCCTCTGGCAATGCACCCCAGCATGCGATTTGCCTTTACTGCCGCCCTCCTACACTATGCTGATACCTTCATGATCCCTGTGACTAGTACTCCCAGGTCCCTTTCCTCCTCTGATGCTGCTACCTGCACTCCTCCCAGACAGTATCTGGTCCTGGGATTTCTATTATCTTTATGTTTTAATTTATTAAAGATCTTCAAAGACACCTGTGAGCGGTTGCTTATTGAGAGGTTCCATGTCATTTCTGGCTCCGAGGTGCATTACCTTGCACTTCTTAGCATTAAACCCCAATTGCCACTCCCTAGACCAGTGTTTGAGTTTAGCTAGATCCTCCCTGAGTGCCTGCCTCCTATCCTCACTGTCCACATTTGCACAAATCTTAGTGTCACTGGTGAAGTGACTGATCAAACTCTTAACCCCCTCTGCAATGTCTCCAATGAAGACATTGAACAAAACAGGGCCCAGCACCAAACCATGTGGTACCCCACTAGTTACTGGCCTTGGCTTGGATGTTTCCCCCTTATGACTTCCCTCTGTTGTCTACCCTACAGCCAGCTCTTAACCCACCCCACTAGTTTCTCCCCTGCCCCCATGTCCCTCAGCTTGCTCAGTAACCTCCCATGTGGTACCAAGTCGAAAGCCTTGCTGAAGTCCAGATACAGGACATCCACAGCGTGGCCTTCATCAACCGCCCTAGTGACCCAGTCAAAGAAGTCGATTAGGTTAGTCTGACGCAATCTTCCTGAGACAAATGCATGCTGTCTCTCATGCTACAGACCATTACTATCGAGAAAGGTTATTAACCTCTTCTTCAGAATGGTCTCCATCAACTTCCCCACTACAGAAGTCAAGCTCACTGGTCTGTAATTGCTCAGTTCGTCCTTGGGTCCACTCTTGTGGAGGGGCACCATGTGAGCCATCCTCCAGTCTCTGGGTACATTCCCCGTCTCCAAGGAGGTGTTGAACAGGTCTGTCAGAGGGTCTGTCAACACCTCTGCTAGTTCCTTCAGGACCCTTGGGTGTACACCATCCGGTCCCGGTGTCTTGTCCACCCGCAAGGGTTTAAGGCCCTTCAGAACTCTATCCTCTTGGATGACCCCATCTGTTATCTCTGCCCCCCCCCGTCCACCCTTCCCCCTTTCCCTTGTGGTATTGGGACATCCCTTTCATTCGTGAACACCGAGCAAAAGTACTCTTTGAGTGCCTCTGCCTGATCTTCCCCTTTTTCTGCCATCCCCTATCCCTTTTGATTCTAACGTCATCCCAACAACTCCCCTTCTCCCTAATGTATTTAAAGAACCCTTATTCCCCCTCTTTGATCCCCTGAGCCATTTCAGCTTCTTTAGTGCCTTGGCTGCCCTGATTGCCCTGCTCACCTCCTATGCCTCTGTGAACACCTCACTGTCCTCCTCATGCCCATATTTTTTTAACTTAATGAAAGCCAATCTTTTTTCCCTCACCTTCCCCTCCACTTCCTTGCTGAGCCAGCTAGGTTTTTTGACCTGGACTGCTTACTCTGAGACTTGGCACATGTGTTCGTGGCCTCATTCAGTCCATTCCTAATGACTGCCCACTTCTGTTCGGAATCCATCTCTGGGCTAATACAAGCTAAATATCCCTCTAGGATACTGCCCATTCTGGCAAAATCTGCCTTAATGAAGTCTAACACTCTTGTCCTGGTTTTAGCCGACTCCCTCCCTCCCTGTGTTGAGGATGAACCACATTGAGTGGTGGTCACTTTCTGCTAGAGGGTCCTGTACGACCACATCATGGACTTGGTCACCATTTGTTAACACAATGTTCAGTATGTTTTCCATCCTGGTAGGCTCTGTCACTTCCTGCACTAGGATGCTGTCTTGGATGGCCTCTAGCAGTACCTGTTCCCTGGTGTATGCTGTAGTTACCGTCCGCCAGTCAACCCCAGGTAGGTTGAAGTCTCCTACTATAACTGTACTTCCTTTGCCACCGACTTTCCTGATTTGCTCCCCCAGCTCCCTATCCAACTCCTCACTTTGTGAGGGTGGGCTGTACACCACCCCATCCTGAGCGTCTTTCCTTGGGGCTTTGGAGCAGTACCCATATGGCTTCTGGCCTCCCCTCTTCCCCCTCCTCCCTGGTACACAGTATACCCTCTCTAACATAAATAGCCACCCCTCCCCCTCTTCCCTCCTCTCGGTTCCTGCGGTACACCTTGTATCCTGGAATCGTGGGAGCCCAGTCATGGTACTGGGTGGCCCAGGTTTCTGAGATGGCGGCAATATCTACCTCCCCTTCCACCATCAATGTCTAGAACTCTGCCACCTTGTTTGCCAGGCTCCTTGCATTCAAGGATACAACAGCCCACCTTGTTTCTTGTCTCTCCTCTCCCAATCCCTCCCTCCTACACTTCTACCTTGGTAACTTCCCCTCATTCTCTTCCTCCCTCTTTGGGGGGGGGTGAACACTTCCAGTCTCCCCTGGAACATGACTCTCTCTTGCTGTCTGACTCAGCCCCCCCAGTTTAAATCTATTTTGTTTTTAATGTAATTCTCCAGCCCCTGTTTCAACACCCACTTACCCTTGATGTTGAGATGTAGCCTATCCTTGGCATAAAGCCCCTTATTATTCCATGTCTCTCCACACTCTCCTACTACCTCGTATCCCATTTCTGCACACCACCCCATCAACCACCTATTAAACTCCTGTATTCTTAGCTTCCTAGCGGAGCTTGTCCTAGGTACCAGGAGTACCTCAGAGAATGTCACTGAACTTCCCACCCAATTAAAGGTACTCCCTCCCCACCTCCCTGAACTTCCCCTGCACTTCTTCCACTGTACTGCCCTCTAGGTAGTTTATACCTAGATGTACTATGGTATGAAGCTTCCCTCCCACCTTCTTCACACCTTTCTCAATGAACTGCCCTACTCTCCCCGCTGTCATACCTGGCATACACTCCACCCAGGTTCAGTTCTTCCTTGCTCCCTTACTTCCCCATCTCACCCCCCCTGAGCATAGAATCCCATAGTACAAGTACTCAATCCCCCATCTCCTGCACTTCCCTCATGGTTTGTCCTCCTATGAGCCCCTTTTCCTCAGTGTCCTCTCCTCTAATACCCTGTCCTTTCCCATCTTCCCCACCGATTGCACCTCCACCTGCTCTTTTCCTCCTCCATCCTTTCTGTGCTCCTTCACTTGCACAACCACCCCTCCACTAACTGTACTTCCTCTCACCCCCCCAACATTGTGCCTCCCTCTCCCCCCAACATGTTTGGCCCCCTACCCCTTCAGACAGTGTGTTCCTGCCAACTCCACCTGCTTCCATACCCCTACCAGCTTCTACCCCACAGTCTTCCCTCTCTCCTTGCACCCTGTATTTCCCCCATCCTTCATGGTCCCCGATCCCCTGTTCTATTCTGCCTTCCCCATCCTCCTGCTCTGTTTTATCAACAGTACTGTGTACCTGATTGTTGTCTCCAACCCCCTGCCCATGCCCTCTGCTTACCCTGAACCTCTTCCCTACTTTCTTTCTCTGTAACCTCGTTCCCTACCACCTGCCAACTCCCCCTTTCTGCGCTCCCTGGTTCCTGTGGACTTGGGCCCCCTGGCTTCCCTTGCCAAGCACCCCCTTTCAGCCTGTGGTAGCCTGGTCTATCTTGTGATGGAGTCCTCCCTTCCCCCTTGCCCCATCTCCTCTTCTCCCACTCATACCTGCCCCCTCCCCCCAGTTCCCATTTCAAGCTATTTCCAGTGTAAGCTGTCTGAACATCCTGCACAATGGACACCCCACCACCTTCCACCAGGTTTCCAGGAACAGTGCTGCCCCACACCCATTGCAGCTCACTACCCTTCTGGCCTCCCTGTGCCCTCAACTCCAGTCGTCCCTGCCCCACCCCACCTCTCCCCCCCATTTGTCCACCTGCTTACATGCCTTGTCCTCCACATCTCCTCTCCTCTGTATCTCTTACGTGCTACTAGCCCCCGTTACTTAGTCTGGCCAATCCCTCTCTGTAGATTCCTTGCAACTCGTACCCCTCCCTGTGCCTGCCCTTAACCAGTGTGGCCTGCTGTCCTCCCTACTGACGCTCTGCAGATGCCACTCGAGACACCACACTCCTGCGTCTTGGCACTCATGCGTCGGGGCTGCTCACGCGAGGGGTCGCTAGGCCCTCTGTGTATTAAATATGGATACCAGCCGCCCTATTGGCCCAGCTGGGTCATGTGGTCTTGGCCTCCGGCTCCACGTACAGTCCCTCCCTCAGCCTCCCACTGTTGGCATCCTCCCTTCTCCCCACGTCCCACAAATCACAATCACTACATTTTAACTACTTGCACAGTACAGAACCCCTCTCACATTAGCAGCACAGTGATTTTTAAGAACTTAACTCTCCCCAATGTTCCGCTCCTCCGCTCCATTCAGTGATCACTCCTCAATACAATACTATTTAAAATGTCCTACTGCTTTCACTTTCCAAAGGCTCTAGCTCCGCCCTCTAGAGTCTCCTCTCTGCTGCCCCTTTGCACTGTTAGGCACTTCCTGTATGGTGGTAGGAAGGAGTAGTGCAACAAGGGACCGCCCCATAATAGGAGGATAAGCCCAGTGGTGGGTGGGTCCAGGGGGGAGTGTACTCTGCTGCTGGTACCCTCAAAAAACAATCAACTGCCTCTTATAAAAACCACCAAAACAATATGCCACTTTTAAAAATCAAGAACTCTGTTCTGCAGCTCTCTCAGTGACCGCTGCTTTAAATAGAAAAAAAACAGCACTTCCCTGCTACTGTTCTCTTGGTCTGCTGCCCCCAGTAATTCTGTTAGCAAAGACTTTTCCCCGTAGTTGATTTTTAAAGTCACTGGCATAAGTAAGACATGATGGACTCCCAACTGACGTAATCGGGCATTTACCCCATCAAAGCTTTTACAGCGTTGTTGGGTCGTATACGTAAGTCTGGAAAAAGGTGAATTTTATCACCCTGCTAGTCTAATGGGGCTCGTTAAACAGGAAAAATACAGCACTTCCCTGTTACTGCTCCCTTGGTCTGCTGCTCCCCAGTGATTCTGTTAGCAAAGTCTTTTCCCCATAGTTGATTTTCAAACTTACTGACATAAGTAAGATGTGATGGACTCCCAAGTGACGTCAAACCTTTTCTGACGTTGTCAGGTCACACAACTCAAGTCTAGAAAAAGGTGAATTTTATCACCCTGCCAGTCTAATGGGGCTCGTTGTCTTGCCCTTGTCAGAATAGTTTCTTTATCAAGAACAGTTTCCAGGACAACAAGCAGGGTACGTGGTGGCAGTTCGTTTGTTGCTGTCCGACTTCTCCCACCTCACAGACTGATCTGGTAAGCTTTCAATATAGTAACTGGGATTTCCACATTTAAGGCTTCATGAAAGAAAGTGGCAATAAACTGAGTGTCACCAGGCGTGGGTATAGGATAACACAATTTCAGGCAGACCACAAATCAGGTGCACAAAAAATGCATGGTTGCATTTATCATTTTATTTTCAAGTAAAATATACAGAAAGCAAAATGGTAAGTCAGACAACTGCTTAGCTTCAACAGTTTCTCTTCTCAGGAACACCAACAAACAGTGTGAATGCTGCACACTACTGAGGTCTTCCACCATCAACAGCCAGTATACAACTGGCCTCCCTATCTATCCTGTCTCAGCACTGAGGTAGGGTTTTTTATAAGCGCACTAGAAGTTGGATAAATTTTCCACTACCTTTTGATTAAGAGCAGACATAACATAAAATTAGCCACTAGGGGCCACTGTTGCTCCATAGAGAACAGTTATTTGGCAGCCACCTGGAGCACAGAAGAACTTGTTTACAACATTGGAAAGGTCAGAGCTGAGGTCAGAACATTCTGTGCTCTCCTAAACTCTCCTGCAGGGTCAAATTACCTCATGCTGTCTGCTGCAAAATATATCTTAGAAGGGGGCTGCTAACATCTAGAAAAAAAGCAGACACAAGTTTTTGTTATTCTTGTGTTAAGACAGCCCTCTCATTTTGTAACTGTACTCTTAGTTTTGTTTTTAGGTTAATATGCACATAAAGCTTTATAAGCACTTCAGCACTTAATTTATAACCAGCCAAGCATGTTGGACATTATACAAAACATATAAACAGCTTGGGGAAGGGGTTTCAATTTATCCCAGGGGTGTCCACTATGACAGGGGCCACTCTGTCACACATATCCCCCCGCATAAGAGGGAAACTGTCCTACGGTTCTCCAAATCTCAACTAACACCCTGGAAGGCTGTGGGAGTTTCGACCCACCCTCACCGGAAGCTCCATCTCAGGGTCCCTTTCATAATTATCTTATTACTCACTAAGGTCCTATCAAACCAAAGCATATTTACTCAATACTTTATCTGTTTATAGCACCAGAGTCAAACGTGTGATACACAGGTTGCTCTAAACATTGCGGTATCTTTTCCATCATTATACAAATACCTGGATACATCTTAAATTATTCTGAAATGAGTCTCTCCATTAGAAGACTACAATATCATCACATACATTTACAGTAGGAGAAAGAACCACTAACGGCAGTTTTATGCCATTTATTGACTTTCCCATACGAGATACATTAGAACGGCTGGACAATCCAGCACCCAGTAGAGCTGCCTTCGGTGGGGGAAGAACTACCTTGCTCCGTCCCCACTTAGACATTTAAAGGTAGTCTCATAATATACCATCCTGCATGCCTAACAGCCTGTCTCTAACCTCTGCGTTTTCGTATCAAATCTTATACACTACCAGTGGTGTCGGCTACCACCTAGTCTCTTCCGTTCTATGTGGGAGTCTCCCCCCTTTCCACGGGTGCCATTTCTTGCCCTTCACCCTATGGGTTACTCCTCCCACATCACTATCAGGGATCACTGTCTGCCCCAACAACAGATCTTATAGTATGCTGCTACCTACCTATACATGCCGGGCCAATAGAAATTTGGGGTTAATCTAGCAAAAACCTTTCCATGTCTCACATGCCTCAAGTGACTGAAGTGCTCATCCTCCATCACCTTTTCCCTATATGCCATGGGCACCACTACCTGGACATCCACCTGCTTCATCCAGTGGCTCTCTGGGCAGAAAAGGAGACCCTCCAGGCTGCTATGAAGCGGATCAGGGCTGCAAGCTGGGGCATCAGCGGCAGCTCTCAGGACAGAAAAGGGGACCCTCCTGGCCACTAGGAAATGGGTCAGGGCTGCAAGCTGGGAGATCAGCGGTGGCTCTTGAGGCAGAAAAGGAGACCCTCCCGGCCACTAGGAAATGGGTCAGGGCTGCAAGTCATGGGATCAGCGGCAGCTCTCAGGGTCGCAAAGGTGACCTTCCCGGCTGCTAGAAACTGGGCCAGGGCTGCAAGTTGGAGGAGCCTTCTCAGCCACAAGGGAGCAGGACAGGGCTGGCAAGAGCGGAGCGAGCAGAGCATCTTTCCCGGCCGCAAGGGAGCGGGCCAGGGCCGGCTAGAGCGGAGCAGCAGAAATTGAACACCGGTGCTGTTTTTTTGGCATATCAGCAAGGAGAACTTCCAGTAGGAGCTGTAGTGGCTGGTGTTTGTCCGGCGGGGCTCAGAGATGACCAATCACTTCGTGGGAAGGGCACTGTGGTGAGCCAGTCAGCGGACAGGACTAGGCGCCAATCGGGGGCCAGAGGCGCTAGAGCTGAAAGCCGCCAGGCTTTAAAAGCACCCCGGTCTGCAAGTGATGGATCTAGCAGCGGCTCTCTAGGCAGAAAAGAAGACTCTCCCAGTTGCTAGGAAGTGGGTCAGGGCTGCAAGCCAGGGGATCAGCGGTAGCTCTCAGGGCAGAAAAAGAGACCCTCCCAGCCGCTATGAAGCGGGTCAGGGCTGCAAGTTGGGTAATCAGCGGTGGCTCTTGGGGCAGAAAAGGAGACCCTCCCAGACACTAGGAAGTGGGTCAGGACTGCAAGTCGGAGGATCAGCAATGGCTCTCGGGGCCGAAAAGGTGACCTTCCCGGCCACTAGGAAGTGGGCCAGGGCTGCAAGTCAGAGAATCCTTCCCGGCCGCAAGGTAGCAGGCCAGGGCCAGCATGAGTGAAGTGAGTGGAGCATCTTTCCCGGCTGCAAGGGAGCAGGCCAGAGCCGGCTAGAGCGGAGCAGGAGAAATCGAACACCAGCGCCAGCTTTTTGGCATATCTGCAAGGAGAACTTCCAGGAGGAGCTGTAGTGACTGGTGTTTGTGTGCCACCCACTCTCCCCAGCCCCAACCTCTATTAAATGCTTGCAGAGAGAGGAGCTAGCTAAAAGGGGTTGTGGCTATGAATGGGGGGGTGAACTCTGAGGGTAGAGCTGCAAGACTGGTGCAGTCGTGGTGGGGGTAGTTATTTTATTTTAAGTCCTGTATCTGTACTTTGCTGTTTTTCTAATATGTCTGAAAGGGCAGTCTTTATTTGGTAACTGGCCCTTCACGCATTGGTGGGGGGGGGTGACATGCTCTGGCATTGCTAGGACAAATGGAGAGGGGGCAGACGACCTGGATGGAACTAGGGCAGGGTCCACAGAGCACGATGGCCGGCATCTTTGGAAGGGTAGTGGGGTGCATAGGGTGTGAGTCGGCCATGGTGAAAGCCCTGGCCTGGAGGATGGGGGGTTGTATGGTGTGCCAAAGATTGGCACATCTCAAGGAGGAGGTGAGTGGCTAAGATGGTTGTAGGGTGGGGGGTGAAAAGGAATGTGGCTCTGTGGTGGGAATGGGTTGGGGGAGGGCAGTAGAGGGGAAAAATGGCAGAACGGTAGTGGGTCCAGGTGAGGCACCCAAAATGGGAGGGAACAGACTGGAGAAGGATGACACAAGTGCGTGGGACCGCATTACCACAAAGGGAGGTGTTGGAGTGAACCCTAGGGGAAGGAGGGGATCACTAGGGGGCATGGGTTGGGGTGGCCCCAAACAAAATAAGAATCAGGGGGTCTGGCATGAGGTTAGGAGCAATAAGGAGCAGATTGAGGCCTGGCAAGAGGCTAGAAGAAGAGGGCTGGGGTATGAGCAAAAGAGAACTGAGAGGGGGTGTGGGACAGCAGGGGGAGCCAGGACAGTAGGCATAGAGTATAGCAAGAGATTCGCACCCCTGGCCCAGTCAAGCACGGGAGAGGAATCTGGGATGGAGGAGGCTCCTCTGGAGGCAGGTAAGCGGGGGGATGGCAATAGGTTCAGCAGACAGGGGAGGAGGAGGGGATACTCCCCGACATAGAGTCTCGGGGGGAGCAGGATACAGAGGATGTGCAAGCACCAGCAGGAGAGATGGGAGGCAGGATGCCGAGGGGAAGGGAGGGGACGGCAAGGAAGAGGGAGCTTGGAGTGGGGAGGCCTGGGGGGTAGAGGGGGACCTAGTAAGGGACATGGGTAAAATACAAGGGGTTGTGGTTATGCAGGGAAGGGGAGAGAGAGAAATACGGAGGGGGGCAAATGCATTTGCCAGTAGGGCGGGGGGTTCCCTGTCCCTGGGGAAAGTACAGAGATGGGTCTGGGTGCAGCAGGCGGAAGGCAGTATAGCACAGTGGTTTAAGGCTCTGAGCTGCAAATCTGGTGACTTCCAGCAGACCAGACCTGGGTTTGAATCCCACAGCTTCCACTTGCATACTGTGTGACCCTGAGCTAGTCACTTAACTTCTCTGTGCTCCCAGGTCACACCTGTAAAAAAGCTTTCAGCTTAGTGTGCAACTCCTGGATAAATAACTAAATAAAAAAAAGGGAAGGGCTTGTGGAGGATAGGTCTGAGAGGAAAGGAGCTGGGAGCGGGTGGGGGGCCTTGCCCCAGGGGGATACGGGATGGAGCCGGGTACAGAAAGGGGAAGGAAAGTGGTTGAGGTGAACAGGGCTGTGAGAAGGAAGAACTGAGGGTGGAAGGGCCCTTGTCCCTGGGGGAGATAAGGGGATGGACAGT
This sequence comes from Neoceratodus forsteri, assembly GCA_016271365.2. Taxonomy (NCBI): domain Eukaryota; kingdom Metazoa; phylum Chordata; order Ceratodontiformes; family Ceratodontidae; genus Neoceratodus; species Neoceratodus forsteri. Next base: position 1,051,679,338 of record CM057453.1, read on the forward strand.
GGTTGAGGTGGACAGGTCTGTGAGGAGGAAGAGCTGGCGGCGGGGGCCTTGCTCCTGTGGGAAATGCGGGGATGTACCAGTGTGCCGTAGCAGGAAGGGAAGAGGCCAGGGAGGTCATGTCAGTGAGGAATAAGGGCTGGAGCAGAAGGGACAGGATGGAAATTGGGCGAGGGGAGGGGAGGGACGACAAGGTAACGTGGGGAGGGGGACAACTGGGATAGTGAGCAGGCATAGGGAAAAGGAGGCAGTCAGAGTGCTTCTTGGGTGACTCCATGATTAGGGGGATCAGGTGGGGTGGGGGGAAGGGGAGAGGGGAGACTTCCTGTGATATTAAGACCAACAGTATATCTGGCTTGACAGTGCATCAGGCTAAACATCTGGTCTATGCTCTGGCGAGAGAGTGCGGTGGGACCCCTGATATATTAGTGCACCTAGGTACAAACCATATAGAGGGGAACAGTGTGCTGGAGACTCAGGCTAGTTTAGGAAGCTAGCCAGAGTCTGTCAGGGCGTGGGGTGCTTGGTGTCCTTCTCGGAGATACTACCGGTGCCTAGGGCTAGTGTGGAGAATAAGGAAAAAATTAGGAAGGTAAATGTATAACTCCATGAATGATGCGAGGCCAGGGGGTATGGGTGGATGGGGACTGGGGCGCAACCTGGGAGGACAAGGAACTGTAAGTAAGGGACAGGCTCCATCTTAGCTCAGAGGGGAAAGAGGTCTTGCAGCTTAGATTGGCAGAATTCATCCACTCCAGGTGGGGTGAATTCTGCCAGGAATGCTCCCTTTGGCCAGGAAGTCCAAAGGGGGCATTATTAGCAGGAGTCGATCTTAACATTGTTTTACTCGCCCAAACCCTAGTGCAAATTGACCAGGGCTAGTGCAACTAACTCTCTACTTGTCCATCTTGACTAGTGCAGATTTTCATGGCTGTTAATGAACTTTAAAGAGTCTCTACTTCAGCAGGCTCTAGTCCTCATGCTAATCTCTCTCAATGTTCCAGATGGCCTGGTGTGATTAACAGTTCATTAAGAGCTGCAATTATCTGGCAGTTCAAGAGGGGGATCCCACAAAAGACTTAATGTCATCATTATCACTCCACTGTTAGGACTTTCAGCTAGTGCCCAAGGTGTGATCAAGGGTAGAGTGCTGTTAAGTCACTAGCTTCCAGTTTTCTGAATGTGTCTCTGTCTAACAATTTGTCCCATATTATTAAGACCAGTGCCCCTCATTTCCCTAAACTCTGAGTGTCTGTATCCAACATTTAGGTGACAAAATGCAAGGAGGTATACAGGATCGGCCCTGCAGGTGGTGGGTTTTATCCCAGCCTCACCATAACTTCCATCTCCCCTCCAAATCTCTCAACTCTGTTCTTTCCTTGCAGACCAAACTCTGAAATGACCATCCACAGATCCATAGCTGCCATTACTGGCAAGTGTAGATGGTCCCCAGCTTTTCTAAATGGACCATGCCAACCATCAACATTCATACAGTCCTACCCTTATCCCACCCATCATGTCCTTTCATCCTAGAAACAAAGTTTTGGATCATGGACAATACAAAAATAAACCTTAATAAAATACATAATTTGAACACTTAAAATAGGCATTCCTTGGGTACACAGATCATCCTATATAGAAATAGAGACAGTATAGCATTATGCCTGTGTACCGTTTCCCCTGGGCTGATGAAAGGACAATGTTAAAGAAAAGTACAGTTACCGTAACAGGTTCCACAATGAGGACTGACACCACCTGGTGGTGGTTCCGGCAACTTTTTCTTTAGCAGTACCGACGTGGGAATACCCCCCACCATCGGCTTCACCCCCGATGTCGCCCTAGATAAGGGAGGAGTTCCCCATGTGCTCCAGTTCTTGTTTGCCCCCACGTCAGGCAAAGATAATGACAGGCAGTGGTCAGAAAAACGATTGCGAATGGACAATCTCCTAAAGAGGGAGAAAACCAGCCTGAACAGGGCCTGATCCCTGGGGGAAGGAGGGTGGGAAATATACCTGCTGCAAGAGCTTCTCCTCGAAGTAAGATAGTAGAGTTAATGTAAGAACTTACCATAACAGATCTTCGAGAGAAGCTCTTGCAGCAGGTCCCACAATGACGACTAAGTCCCAAGCAGTATAAACATATAACAACCCCTGGGAGGGGGAAACAGTAAGGAAAGGAACAGCAGGATAAGGTAAAGTCCCTCAGGAAACCAGGCCTTGCAGAACTGCGAGGCCGAACCCTGCTCTGCATCTGGAAATAATGTCAAGGCTGTAATGCCTGACAAAGGTATGAACAGAGCTCCAGGTAGCAGCAGCAAATATCTGCTGTTGCTACCCTCTTCAGCGCTGGGAAGGAAGCAGCGATAGCTCTAGTAGAATGAGCTTTAACCGGCCCCAGTGTCAACCTGTTGTACTTCACATAACAGAAAGAGATACAGTGAACCAACCAGTGCGAAAGTGTCTGTTTGGTGACCGGGCGACCTACGGACCGTTGAGCAAAGGACAAGAAAAGCAGATCAGATTTCCTGTCCCCCTTGGTTCTAGCCAGGTAGCATCAGAGGGCCCTGTGGATGTCCAAGGAGTGAAGCAGGGCCTCCCCCCTATTTGAATGCTCTGGGTAATAAACCGGGAGCTGAACCGATTGACTCAGAGTGAGCTCCGAAACAACTTTCGGTAGGAACTTTGCATTAGTGCGAAGATCAACCCTGTCCTTGTGGAAAATAAGGTAGGGTTCTTTACACAAGTGCTTGAAGCTCTGAAATGCACCTTGCCGAAGCAATGGCTACCAAAAATAAAGTCTTCCAGGAAAAGAAATGGAGCTCAGACTCCACTGCCGGTTCAAAAGGGGGAAGAGTAAGCTTCTCCAGGACGAAAAGAAGGTCCCAAGGAGGAACAGGGTCCCTGATGGGAGGTCTGATGTGAAGAATACTGCGCAAAAATGCCTTGGAAACCTTCATCTGAGCCACTGTCTTACCCGACACAGAGAAATGGTAAGCGGAGATGGCAGCCAGGTGTACCTTGAAGGAGGAATAACTGAGACCTTTCTCAGAAAGAGAAAGCGGATATTCTAAGACCGTATTAACCGGACAGACCAATGAATCCACTCTTTTGGTTGTGGCCCAAATACAAAACCATTTCCACTTCATAGCATAAGTGGCCCTGGTGGCAGGTTTCTATGCCTCAACCAACACATGAGCGACCTGATCAGACACCCCAAACCTGACCTTAGCTAGGTCCTGAGGAGCCAGGCATGCAGGTAAAGAGAAAGCAGATATTCTAAGACCATATTAACCAGACAGACCAATGGATCCATGCTTTTGGCTGTGGCCCAAATACAAAAACGTTTCCACGTCATAGCATAAGTGGCCCTGGTGGCAGGTTTCCGTGCCTCAACCAACACTTGAGCGACCTGATCAGACACCCTGAACCTGACTTTAGCTAGGTCCTGAGGAGCCAGGCATGCAGGTGAAGAGAATGCAAGTTCGGGTGTAACAGGGGCCCCCTGTCCTGTGACAGGAGATGAGAAGACAGAGGAAGAGGCATCGGTGACCCTGCCACTAAACGCTGTAGTAAGGGAAACCAAAGTTGATGAAGCCATAGCGGAAAGATCAGAATAAGAGTGGAAGGTTCCAACTGAACCTTGAGGAGGACCTTCTGTAAGAGCAGAAAGGGGATGAAACGCATACAGGAACCTCCCGTTCCAGCAAAGGGACAACGCGTCTTGCCAAAAAGCTCCAGGCTCTGGACCTAGCAAGCAGAAATTGGGCAGTTTTGCATTGAATTGTGATACGAAAATGTCCACTTCTGGCGTCCCCCACAGACAGAAGATGTGATCTGCAACCTCTTGGAGTAGCTCCCATTCGTGTGATTGCAATTTTGTCCTGCTGAGCGCATCGGCCAACATGTTTTGGTGCCTGGGAACATGCACTGCTGTCAGAAATGGGATGTTCGAGACCCCAATCCCACACCTGCATGGCTTCCCTGCAAAGGGGATAAGAATGTGTGCCACCCTGTTTGTTGATATAGAACATCACCGAAGTGTTGCCTGTCTGCACCAAGAGATGGCCCGGCACTAGGAACGAGACCAGGGCTTGGAGGGCATAAAGTACCACTCTCATCTCCAGGACGTTGATATGCAGATTCACTTCTATGGAAGATCAAGAACCCTGGGTACGGTGTGTCCCCAGGTGAGTGCCCTCCCCCCCCCTCGGATGAGGTGTCCATGGTCAGAGTCTGGGACGGTGCCTCTGATTGGAAGGGAATGCCCGCCAGCAAATTTTTGGATGACATCCACCAGCGTAGCTCTCGGCAGACTGGCTCTGATATCAGGATCAAGGTGTCCAGATTGTCTGATGTCTGATCCCACTGGACTCTCAAGGACCACTGTATGGTCCTCATGTGTAGACATGCCAGAGGAATTGAGACTATGGCAGCGGCCACATGCCCCAATAGCCTGAGAAGTATCTGAGCCAACACCCCTGAGGCTGAAGCACCCTGGGACACCAGCACCTGAATACGACCCGCTCTGTCGGAGGGAAGAAAGACCTTCCCAAGAGTGGTATCCAGAAGAGCTCCAATGAATTGGAGAATCTGGGCTGGGATCAAATGAGATTTGTCCCTGTTGATGGTGATTCCGAGACTGAAACAGCGAGATGGAATCCTTGATAGTTTCCAACAGGCGAGACCTGGAAGGAGTCAGGAGAAGCCAATCATCCAGGTAAGGGCATACGAAGTGGCCCTACCTCCGAAATGCCGTGGCCATGACAGACAGGCACTTGGTGAAGACCATGGGGGCTGAAGAGAGACCGAAGGGAAGGACTCAAAACTGATAGTCCTTGTCTTCGAATCTGAACCTTAGGAATCTTCGATGGTTCCTGGCGATAGGAATACGCAGGTAGGCATCCTGCATGTCCAAGGATGCCAACCAGTCTCCCGCCGATATGAGTAGGAGGAGAGTGGGAAGGGAAACCATCCTGAATCTCTTGTAGGAGACCCAATGGTTTAGATCACTGAGGTCCAGAATGGGTCTGAGATCCCCCAACTTTTTCGGAACCAAGAAGAAGTGGCAGAAAAACCCTCTCTCTGACTCGTCTGGTGGCACCAGCTCGATGGCCTTTTTGTCCAGAAGGGAAGAAATCTCCCGTCTGACCAGTGCTTTGTGTTCCCTTGGATAATGGGATGGGGGAGATGGTCTGTCTGGCGGAATGGAGTCGAACTCTATGGAGTGCCCGAACTCCACGAGATCAAGTACCCACTGGTCGGAGGTCACCTGACCCCATGCATCCGTGTAGAGGGAAAAGTGACCTCCGACCGGCTCCCCTGACTGAGTGTCTAGGGAAGGAGGGTAGCCTGGATAGTCAGACGGTGGGAGGAGGAGGGAGGGAAGGCAGTAGTGGCTGCTTTGGCCCGTTGAGAGGTGGTGGCAGACCTTCTAGCTCCTCCGCTGCGACTGCTGGTGGAAGTGAGGCTGCCGTGGCTGATGTCCCCCACGGCCACGAAAGCGAGGCTTACGAGCTTGCCTGTTTCGAGCGGTACGTGGACTGCACAGATCAGATAGTCTTCCCGGAGTCCTGCAGCCTGCTGATGATCTGCTCCGTGTCTTCGCCAAAGAGCTCAGAGCCTCTAAAGGGAGCATCCAGAAGATTGGTTTGGACGTCTGGATCGAACCCCGAAACCCGAAGCCACACATGGTGTCGGAAACAAATGCCAGTGGCGGCCGCCCTAAAGGAGGTGGCTGCAGAGTCATAGGTCAACCGCAGAACATGGGTACCCACGTCTGAGCTGGTCTGTAAAAGCTTGACAAGCTCTGCCCATTGAGGGCAATCGGGCATGCTCTACACATGTCCAATCCTTGTTCCCAAAGGGCGTTCTGGAATTGGAACATAAGTGTCAAGAAGTTGAGACTCCTGATACTGCAGGTCGCAGCAGAGTACACCTTACGGCCCACAGAATCCAGCTGCTTTGACTCCCAGGCATCTGGGTGCTCAGATGTTTGGGCCTCTGCGAACGGTCATGAGCCACTGAAATCACTACAGAGTCCGCAGCAGGTGGTTCGGCCAAAAAGGGGTGGTCCAAAGGTGCCCGGTAGAGCTGGTGAGCCTTCTTGGGCAAGGCAGAGGAGGAATGAGGCCACTTCCAGGTCGCACGCATGACATCCTGAAAAGTGTCGACCATGGGAGGGATGACCACCGGCTTCGGATCTTTTTGGCTGAGATATTTAGCCAACTGCAGCCACTCGGGGTCCAGGGCCTCAGTGTCCCAACCCATGTTGACCTGGATGTGCCTCATCACCTCCAGGAAGCTGGGGTCATCAGGAAGGGATTTGGGTAGACCCTCCGTGTCCCCTAGATCTGGCTCCAAGTAGGCATCAGAAGATGAGGAGTCTGAGTCTACATAGGAGTCCAGCGTGGAACAGGGTGAGGGGCTACATCTCTTCCTTTTGCGCCTCCTATCCAGTGAAGGAAAGGGAGAGTGGGAGGAGCTACTGGCCCTGTCCCTCCTAGACTTCTTAGTCCGTTTCTTAGGAGGGGGCTCCTCTTCCGCCCCACCATCTGTCGGTTCAATATCAACTGGGTTAGGAACCGATACCGGAGTGGGAGGGGGTGCACCCGCTGGCACAGCAGATCCTTCTTCACTGTATCCCACCAGTGGGAGAAGAGCTCCTTCACCTGAGAGAGGTGCGGCTTGGGGGAACCAGGTGTAGGTGGATGAGCACCCAAGCCCAAACCGGTGTCGGTTCCGCCATCAGGGATTACCGGCGTCTGGTCCGTACCCTTGTCAACCGGCGTTGGCCGAAGAGGGGATGTCGGGGCAGCGTCAGCATCACCGTCGACAGGGTCTGGCATCAGGTGGACCGGCAACCGAGGAGAGGGAGTACCTAAGCTGACATCGGGTGTCGCCGGGATAACTGGTGTCAGACGAACCCCAACCGGCAGTGGAAGAACCGTCACCGGGACAGGGGCCGTAGGAGTCATGGGTGGACGTCAGTCCGGCGTCCGCTTCTCTTTGTGCGCTGATGATCATCCTTCAGCAGCATGAGCCTTGTGATGGTCGACTTTGTGGCCAGCAGACTTCTCGACCGAACGCCGGTCTGTAGCCGGGGGTTGGCGTCGGTCGGAGTCACGCGATTTTGGCGGCAAGGATGAGGCCCTGCCACCAGAAGACCCAGAGGCCTTGCTCGACTCCTGGGAGTCGGCCTTCAAGGAAGAGGCCGAGCAGGAGGAGACCTTACCTGAGCCCTTCGATTTCTCAGTGGGCTGAGGAACCTTCAGCAGCTGGAGAGTAGAAGAAGGCTTGGAGACCGCAGAGGAAGGCTTAAGGGTCGTGAGGTGGGATTCGTGACCCAACGACCCGGACTTCGATCCTGAAGACCTGTACTTGGAGTGAGACCTTCCCCTATTTGCTCCCGGTGTTTATGAGACTTGTGGGCTGGAGGAGGATCAGATTCCCCCGAGGAGGAGGCCCGTTCCATGGCGGCAAGTTTTGTCTCAGCAAGGTAGGCCATGAGAGACTTCTGGCGCCTGATCTGCATCCACGAATTAAAGGCCTGGCAATGAGGACAGGCGTCCGTGTCGTGGTCGGGTCCCAGGCAATAAAGACATGCCCAGTGACAGTCTTTGGTGGGTATCTGTTGCCCACAAGCGCACTTGTTGAGATGCGATGACACAGAAGCAATGACTATGAAAAATGAATGAATTTCCAATGGTGGAGATGAAGCGATCAGTACTGAGCTGTAGCCGAGTGAACTAACCCTGACCGTGCGGCCGGAAAGAACTGGAGCACATGGGGAACTCTTCCCTTATATAGGGCAACTTTGGGGGTGGAGCCGACATCAGCAGAGAGTGTTCCCACGTCGGTACTGCTAAAGAAAAAGTTGCCAGAACCACTGCCGGGTGGCGTCAGTCCTCATTGTGGAACCTGCTGCAACAGCTTCTCCTTGAAGTAAGATCATCTGTTATTATTGAGGCAGAGCATTGTAAAATCAATACTTTTAAAAATAGAAATGTCATAGTTTTCTATTTCGCAACCCCTTAGGTTTGTGTAGCCCCCCCCCACCCCAAAGAAATCTTAGATGTGCTCCTGGCTCACTTAAGACTGTACAAAAACTTCCAGAAGTGCAGGTCTCCAGTTGACTATAGGGTGGGGGCTGAGAGTGTCTTTCTCTGCCTGACTCTGTTCATTGCCCTGTGAGTGGTGGTCACAGTGTGGTGAGGTGCATAATGATGGCAGCTATTACGTCTGCAGAGCTAGAACTGCTTGATTGAACATTTGTTGCTGCGATGTCTGCTGATTTGGTGGGGAGAGGGCCAAAAAGAGGAAGAGAGGAGGCCATAGTACAAAACAATTGGGGGGCTCACTGTGTGTGATGGCATTGCAGTCTTTTTTTCTGCTGGGGAGCTGGATAAATGCGCAATAATCAGGGGATTTCTTGGCTTGCATTGTTTCCTGTATAAGTGATCAAAATTTACCATTATAATTAAGGGCTAGTGCAACCATCTGCGGGTTAGTGCAATTTTGAATCAATTTGCTCTGCTGGCTACTGCAAAAAAAGGTTAAGGTTGACCCCTGAATGTTAGAATCACAAAAAAAGATGGACAAACCACAGAGCAAGACAGGGAGAAGGCAGAAGCACTCAATGAGTACTCCTGCTCAGTCTTCACACAGGAAGCAGATGGTAATGGACCAACAATAGACATAAAGAAGCGTCCGACTGAAGGAATAGACATGGGTCCCTTCACAGAGGAAAGGGTCCTGGTGGAAATAGACAAGTTAAAGGGAGATAAAGCTATGGGGCCAGATGGGATACACACAAGAATACTGAAAGAACTAGGGAGGGAACTGGCAGACCCCTTAGCAGTGCTCTTCAACAAATCATTAAGGAGCGGGGGAGGTGCCGGAGGATTGGAAGAGTGCAACAGTAGTACCACTCCACAAGAGTGGAAGCAAGGAACAGCCAGGTAACTACTGTCCAGTTAGTCTAACATCAGTCATGGGAAAACTGATGGAGTCCCAGCTGAATGAAAGAATCATAGATTTTTTGGAGCAAACTGGTCAGCTCGACAAAAATCAACACGGTTTCATGGCAGGGAAGTCCTGGCAGACAAACCTGGTTGATTTGTTCAATTGGGTCACCAAAACAGTAGATCAGAGTGGGGCAGTGGATATGGTTTACCTGGACTTCAGCAAAGCTTTTGACTCCGTTCCGCAGAGGAGACTAATCAAAAAACTGGAGAACATGGGAATTGAGCCTGAGGTTACAAACTGGGTCAGAAATTGTTTACATGGGAGAACTCAGAGTATTAGTAAATGGCACTCTGTCTGTGGCGGGGAAGGTGACTAGCGGGGTCCTGCAGGGCTCAGTTCTGGGGCCAAACCTCTTCAACATATTCATCAGCGCCACTATGGATGAACTGGAGGGAAAGGTGTGCCTGTTTGCAGATGACACCAAAATCGGCAACAGGGTAGACACAACAGAGGGACAGCAAAGCATGAAAGCTGATCTCCGAAAACTGGAGGAGTGTTTCAAGACCCGACAATTGAAATTCAATGCTAAAAAATGCAAGGTCATGCACCTGGGAAAGCGTAAACTAGGGAAACAGTACTTAACTGGAGGGGAGCACCTGGTGGCTACCAGGCAAGATCGAGACCTATGGGTGATCATATCAGATGACCTCAAGGTCAGTAGACAATGTGAAAAGGCAGCACTAAAGGCAAGTAGTATCCTGGGATGCACAGGGAAGAACATCATGAGCAGAAGGCATGAAGTAATCATGCCACTGTATTAGTCCCTGGTCAGGCCTAACCTGGAATACTATGTCCGGTTCTGGAGGCCACACCTCAGGAAGGACATAGATAGGCTGGAGACGGTGCAGGTAACAGCAACAAAGGTGATGCAGGACTTGCATCAGAAACCATATGAGGCAAGACTGGATGACCTCAAATTATACTCCCTACAACAACGCAGGAATCGTAGTGACATGATAGAAACATTCAAATACCTTAAAGGTAACAACAGGGTGCACATGCAGAACCTTTTCCAGGTAAAGAACTACAGGAGAACTAGAAGGCACAACCTTCGACTTAAGGGAGGAAAGTTCAGAAGCAATACAAGGAAATTCTTCTTCACAGAGCATGTTGCGGAACCATGGAATAGCCTGCCGGTGGGGGTGGTGGGAGCCAAGACAATGGAGGAATTCAAGCGGGCATGGGACAGACACTGTGGGATACACAAGCAGGCAGCTAAGTAGGGGGGTAGGAAGCCAAGGGTAGACTTGATTGATCATATGGTCCCCATCTGCCGACAACTTCTATGTTTCTATGTTTGTAAAGGGTGGGGAGGGAGAGGGCTCCCTGGCAGGACTAGCCAGGATGGCCATGGCCTTCTCCCACCAGCGGGGGGAGGGGGCACAGGCCAGGAGCACCCGATAGTGCACAAGGGGGTCCTTGTAGGCAGAGACCAGGGAGCCCCCAGGGCAAGGGAAGAGGGGGTAAAGGGGCACATTGGAGGGTGGTCCTGATTAATGCCAGAAACATGGGGAACAAGATGCTGGAGCTTCAGGCACTGTTAGTGGAGGGTTGGGTGGATGTGGCGGCTGTCACTGAGACTTGGGCCACTTCCAGACATGACTGGGACCTAAACCTACCAGGATACACCACGTGCAGAAGGGATAGGGTGGAAGGAAGGAAGGATGGAAGAAAGGAAGGGGGGTAGCATTTGTCATTAGGGAAGGCATAAGGATAAACAAGGTTGAGGAAGCGGGGGATCAGGTGGAGGCTCTGTGGGTCACCCTGTGGGCTCCAGGGGAGCAAGCAGGTGAAAATGAGGGTAGTATAGAGACCACCAGGGCAGGGGAAGGTACAAGAGGAAGGCCTGGTGGCAAACCTTAGGGATCACTGTGGTAAGGTAGAGGGCAGAACTGTGCTGCCGAGGGACCTGAATATTCCAGAAGCAGATTGAGGAACTATGGCGTCCTCATCAGGTAGGGAGCAGCGCCTGCCGGACATCTTCCAGGATGCATTTCTTGCCCAGCTGGTGACTGATCCAATGAGGGAGGGGCACATTCTGGATGTGGTCCTGTCAGACGGTGAGCTCATTAGGGACCTAGCTGTTGGGGACCCACTAGTGGGAAATAATCACGCCACGGTCTGGTTCCCCCTTGGCTGGGGGGGGGGGTAGATCACATAAAAATGTCAGTGGTTGATTTTGGAGGTGTGGACTTCGCGGGGATGAAGCGGATACTTAGGATCTACCTACATGAGATCAGGCCAGGTATGGGCACTGAGGCCTGGTGGGAAATTATTAAAAAGGGGCTCCTGGAGGCTACCAAGGCCTGCATGAGGGACAGACGCACGTGGGGAAAAGCTAAGAGGCAGAACTGGTGGAGAGGGGAGGTCCAGGATGCAGTGAGGGGAATAAAAGGCTGCTTACAGCCAATACAAACGTTCTCAGGGTGGGGGCTACATCCAAGGGGGAGTATGACATGATAGCCAGGAGGGTCACCAGGGTGGTGAAGTCGGCCAAGGTGGGGGCGGAGATGAGACTGGCACAGGGAATAGAAGGGAGGAAAAAGGGTTTTTCAGGTATATCAGAGAAAGAAGGAAAGGGAAGGGGCAGATTAGTAGGCTGAGGACAGGGAGGGGTGGGTGGAGGAGGCGCAAACAGGCGGAGGTACTAAATGATTTTTTTGCCTCGATCTTCACCAAGGAGGACGGGGGGTAGCATGGCAAGAGGGGGGGGGAGAGTGGGACCGGCAGATGAAGTGAGGACAATGGATGTTGAAATCCCTATTGGGAGGGTGTGGGAAGCCCTCAAGGCCCTAAGAGCAGAAAAAGCACCGGGCCCATACGGTATCCAACCCAGGGTGCTTAAGGAACTGGCAGATACCCTGCCCGCACCCCTGGTGGACATTTTTAACTCCTCCCTTCAGACAGGGTGGGTGCCTCAAGACTGGAGGATGGCCCATAGCATGCCAATACACAAGGGTGGCTCATAAGAGGAGCCGGGAAACTATAGGCTGGTTAGCCTGATGGCAGTAGTGGGCAAGGTGATGGAGGTCATTTGGAAAGAAAGGCTGGAAGGGGTTCTGAAGGCATGGGGCCACCTAGATGACCGCCAACATGGCTTTGTTAAGGGTGGATCGTGTCAGACCAACCTGGTGGAGTTCTATGAAGGGGTGACAAGAGCGCTGGATCAGGGCAGGTCAGTGGATGTCCTCTTTCTAGACTTCAGCAGGGTGTTTGACTCAGTGCCACTTCCTAGGCTGCTGGAGAAGCTGGGGGATATGGGGGTTGGGGGACAGATGGTCATGTGGATAGGAAACTAGTTAGCGGGGGCGTGTACAGACGGTGATGGTTGAGGGGGAGGACTCATCCCCCAGGAGAGTCATTAGTGGGGTCCCACAGGGATCAAAATGGATTGCTGGACACCTCAGACAAAGCTGGACACATTAAACAAAGGTAGGGGCCCATCCTTCTGGACCTATATGGCCCTGGTCGCCTCACAGGGGTGTGAGAAAAAGTTTATCCTTAATTTTATATTTCTATAGTCAACACCACCATGACCTATGAAAGGCCTGGGGTCATGTTTAAGGACATATTTCTTAAAGGGGAATTGCTAGCAATAAGAGCCTTGCACCCAAATGTGAGACAGATCCCAATTAGCACTTTGTGTGCAAAAAAGTACAGTTATGTAAGAACTTACCATAACAGTAGATCTTTGAGAACAGCTCTCGCAGCAGGTTACACCATTAGGACTGAAGCTGGCAGGTGCCAGGACCCCACGGAAATTTTCTAGCTAGCAAGTATCCAGCGGGACCACCCACGTCGGCTCCGCCCGCCAGCATCATACAAAAGGGGGCGTCCTCAGAATCCCTAGTTCTCCCGCCGGAGACTCCCGGCAGCTAGATGACATCTGAAGTGGAGACCGAGGATCCGCCTTCAAAGAAGGTGTTCAGAGCGGTGTTACAAACACCAAATCCTAGGTAAAGAGTAAAGGACCAACTCTATCTCCAGAGGGGATTGTGGGAAGGAAAATTACCTGCTGCAATAGCTGTTCTCGAAGATCTACTGTTACGGTAAGTTCTTACATAACTGTACTATCTTACTTCGAGAAACAGCTCTTGCAGCAGGTTACATCATTAGGACTGATTCCTAAGCAATTCCGGAAATCCCTCGCAGGTGGGAGGAGGCTAGGTAGAGATCGTTAGTTGGGCCAAATCCTAGGATAGTAGTCCCTGAAGGACTGCTAGACCAAAACCAGCTCTTCGCTGTGATGCAATGTCCAGGCTATAATGCCTGATAAAGGTGTGCACAGTGCTCCAAGTAGCTGCTGCGCAGATGGCTGAAGTGGACACGTTCTTCAGAGCAGCAAAGGAGGTAGCCACCCCCCTTGTGGAATGTCCCCTAGCCGAGCCTGGTAGGGATTTGTTACGTTTCTGGTAACAGAACGTGATACAGTGGATGAGCCACCTGGACAGCAATTGTTTAGAAACCGAAGCCCCCAGCATCCTTTGGGCGAAGGAGACGAAAAGCTGATCAGATTTACGGTGGTGCCTGGTTCTGGTCAGGTAGTATCTTAGACACCTATGCACATCTAGAGTGTGCAGCAGGGCCTCTCCTCTATTAGAGTATTTAGGAAAGTACACTGGCAGGTCAATGTCCTGATTGAGGGTGAGGGCTGAGACCACCTTAGGTAGAAACTTTGGATTTGTCCTTAGGGACACCCTGTCCTGGCGAAAAATCAAATAAGGTTCTTTGCACATAAGTGCGTGAAGCTCGGAAATCCTTCTGGCTGAAGTAACAGCAACTAAAAATAATGTCTTCCATGTCAGGAGACGTAGCTCGCAATCCGCGGCTGGTTCAAAAGGTGGCAGCATAAGCTGCTCCAGGACGAAGGGTAAATCCCATGGAGGAATGGGATCCTTAATCGGAGGCCTAAGGTGGAAGACGCCTCTCAGGAATGGTCGTGCGGTGTCCAACTGAGCTATAGACCGTAGGCCTATAGGAGTGTGATAGGCCAAGATGGCACAAAGGTGTACTTTTATTGAGGAGTAGGCCAAGTCTGCCTGAAAAAGGGACAGAAGGTAGTCTAGAACCAAAGCTTCCACACAATCCATCGGGGAAAGTCCTCGTGCTTGAGCCCAGAGGCAAAATCTGTGCCATTTCATGGCGAATGTGGCATGAGTGACCGGTTTTCTAGCGGCGCTAGAACATCTGCTACCCCTTGCGAGACCCCATAGTGTATGACAGCTATGTCCCTAGGAGCCAGGCGTGCAGTTTCAGAGAGCGAAGGTCCGGATGGACCAAGGATCCTGCCTCCTGGGACAATAAGTGAGAGCTGATTGGCAAAGGCACTGGAGGTTCCTGAGACAGCTGGTGCAGCAGAGGAAACCAAATCTGCCTGGGCCAAAAGGGCACGATTAGTATCAGTTTTGCCTGCTCTCTGTGGAGTTTCTTAAAAACCCTCTGGATCAACGGGAAGGGAGGAAATGCGTAGAGGAATCTGCCCATCCAGGAGAGGGACAACGCGTCTCGCCAGAAAACAAAAGGCCCTGGATCTAGCGAGTGGAAACTGGGCAGTTTTGCGTTGGATGGGGACGTGAAAAGATCTAACTCTGGTGTGCCCCATCTGTGAAACAGATCCTCTATCACCTCCTGGAGTAGTTCCCATTCGTGGACTCTGGCCTGAGACCAACTCAGACAGTCTGCGATAATGTTGTCCACTCCTTGGACATGTACAGCGATAAAGTTTGCGCTGTGTTGCAGAACCCAATCCCACACCCTCATGGCCTTCCTGCAAAGTGGGTAGGAATGGGTGCCTCCTTGTTTGTTGAGGTAATACATCACCGCGGTATTGTCTGTTTGCAACAGTAGAGTACTCGGTGGAATCTCCGACTGGAAGGCCTGCAAGGCGTAAAGGACTGCTCTCATCTCCAAAATATTTATGTGGAGATGAGCTTCCTGGGGCGTCTATGAGCCCTGAGACCTGACCCCGTCGAGGTGTGCTCCCCAACTGGATCCTGAAGCGTCTGTGGAGAGTGTCACAATCGGAGACAGTGCAATAAAGGGGACTCCCACTGATGGGTGCTTTGGTTCAAGCCACCATTGCCAATCCCGGATAACAGCATTCGTGATCCGAATTGGGAGCTGTAGATGGTCTTGCTTCTGATCCCATTGTACCCGTAACATTCACTGGGTCACCCACATGAGGAGATGGGCTAAAGGGACTGTCGCAATGGCCGCAGCTATGTGTCCGAGCAGGCAAAGGATCAGTCTTGCTGGGACCGTCTTCTTTGTCAAGATGTCCCTCATGAGGGATCTGATGTGTTCCTCTCTGTCCTGGGGCAAAAAAGCTTTCCCCAGATGGTGTCCAGGACTGCACCTATGAACTGCAGTCTCTGCGACATAACCAGGTGTGAATTGTCCTGATTGATGATGATGTCCAACGACCCAAAAAGGGAATGAGTACAGTGGATTGCAGACATCAGAGCCTCCCGAGAATGGGCCATGAGGAGCCAGTCGTCCAGGTATGGTAACACGTAGTGGCCTTGTCTCCTGAGACCCGCCGCTATGACTGCCATGCACTTCGCAAATACCCGAGGTGCCGAGGACAGTCTGAAGGGGAGGGCTCGGAACTGATAATGGCGACCCAGAAACTCGAAGCGCAAGAATTTCTTGTGCGCTCGAGCTATAGGTATGTGCAGGTAAGCATCTTGCATATCCAGAGACGCTAAGAAGGTGCCCTGCTTGAGCATGGAAATTAAATCCAGAAGAGTCACCATGCAGAAGCATTTGTACAGGACTGAAGCATTGAGGTCGCTGAGATCCAGAATCAGACAGAGGTCCCCTGTCCTTTGGGGAACCAGAAAGAAGTGGGAATAATAACCTGCACCTCTCTGGTTCCGCGGTACGTGCTCTATAGCCTCCTTTCCTAGAAGTGTGAGCACTTCCTGCTGTATGAGCAGTGCATGCTGACCCGAATAACGGGAAAGCAGGTGCGGTCTTGACGGTGGGTGGTTGAGGAATTCTATACAGTGTCCTCTCTCGACCAGTTGGAGGACCCACCGGTCGGCGGTTATCATCTGCCATCCTGAAAGGTGGCGAGCGATGTGACCCCCAACCTTTTCTTCCCATTGATGCAGAAATCATGCTGTGGCGGCATTACCCTCCGCAGGCTGGGTCGGTTTGGTATATCTCTGACCATGGCCTGGGGAAGACTTAGGCTGGGCCTTACGGTTGAAGTTGCCCCTTTGCTGCTGGCTGGAACGTGGCTGCTGCTGTTGTTGCCGGCTGCGAAAAAGATTCTGGTTCCTATGAAAGGAACCAGATTTGGGCCTGTACATAGCCTGTACAGTCCTTACTGCCTTCCCCGCGTCCTGTAATTTGGTGATCACCTTTTTGGAATCTTCACCAACTAGGACTTCACCATTGTAGGGAATGTCCAGGATGTTTTTCTGGACATCCGGGGTTAATCCGGAGATGCGAAGCCATCAGTGTCTCCGGAGACAGACGCCTGAGGCTGCTCCCCTTGCTACGGAGTCCGCTGAATCGTAGGCGGCTCTCAAAACTTGGGTTCCCATGTCTGACCCAGTGTGAAGGAGGTTCAGAAGCTCCTCCTTCTGCTCGCCATTCAGAAGTGCTTTGACTAGGTCTTCAACCTTTTCCCATGGGCCATTCTGAAACTGAACCATGTGTGTCAGGTAGTTCAGTGATCTAATGGAGCATGTAGCAGCCGCATACATGCGCCTACCCAGTGAGTCCACGTGCTTGGACTCCTGGTCCAGAGGCTATGTACTCAAATGTTCCAGTCATTGAGACCTGTCATGGGAGGCCGTAATGACCAGGGAATCAGCCAGGGGTTGTTGCACCAAGTACGGGTCCTCTGCAGGGGCCCTGTACAGGCGGTCAGCCTTCTTCAGCACCGCGGGGGTGGAGTGCGGATGTTTCCATGTGGCCTTGGTGACGTCCATGAAGGTGTCCACAAAGGGTGGCACCATCACAGGCTTAGGGTCCTTCTGCCGAAGATAACAAGCTAGGCGCTGTCGTTCGGGGTCTAGGTCCTCCGTTTCCCATCCCATGTTCTCCTGGATGTGCCTCATGATTTCAGAAAAGGAGGGATCATCCAGAGGTGACCTGGGGAGGTCTCATGGGTCAGGCGATGGGATGCTGACTGGAGAAGGAGACCTGGAGGTATCTGAAGTGTCAGGTCTAGAGTCTGTGGAGTGGACCGTCTATGTCTGGGTCGCTTGAGACTGGGGGCCCTGAGGGAGATCTTGAAGGGGGCCTTCTCCTTTCTTTGAATCTGCCCCTAGGAGGTGGAGTAGGCTCCTTGGGGGTCGGAGGTCTTCCTACTGGCCCCTGTGGAGGAGGAGGAGGAGGAGGAGGAGTAGGGAGGGAGAGGAGTAGGAGGAGTAGGTCTCACTGGGACCACGTCTTTTTTGATTGTGTCCCACCAAAAGGTAAAGAGGTCTTTAACCTCCTGAATGTTCATACCGGACGACGGTCCTGGCATCGGGGTTGGTCTGTCGCCAGTATTGGGCGTCAGGTCCAAGGGCGTTGCTGGATCAGGCGAAGGCTCCTGTGGAAGCCCGGCATCCTCGTTGTCGCCTTCCTGGTCATCAGGCAATGTCAGATCCTCCTCTGTAGAGCCCCGGTGACCGGTATCCACCAGTGACAGAGAGGCAGTCGTCGGCTCCTGAGAATGTTTGGCTGACATCGGGTGTTTGGCCGACGTCTGGTCTGACGGGTGCTTAACCGGGGAAGGGTCGGCAGCCTGTTTAGTGTCCGTCGTCCGCTTAAGGGACGTCAGGTCCTTGGTCTTCCTGGGAGGGGGGTCCGGTTCCCTAGGAGGTTGGGAGGCCAATCTGGCGTTGGGGTCCCGGTGTCTGTCCGAGGAAGCCTGAGAGATTTTTGATGAGGACTTGGACCGGTGACGGTCAGCAGACTTCACGGAAGCCTGGGAGGGTGCTGGAGAAGGGTCCGAGGTCCTGGAAGTCTTGATCAAATGCAGAGAAGCCAAAGAGCTGCCTGAAGTCCTAACCTTAACGGGAGGGGGCTGACAGCGAGCCCTGGAGGGAGAGCGGTCCGAGCGCATGGAGCTGGAGCTGGTGCATGAGTCCGGGGCCTGGTTCGGGGATCTGGACCTGGATTCTCCCGGTGCTTGTCCTGGTGCTTATGGGACTTAGAGGTAGACTCACCTCTGGAGGCAGGGTCTTTATCCATAATCTTTAACCTTTCTTCCAAGAGGAACCCCTGAAGTGCCTTCTGGTGGCGGATCCGGGTGCAACTATTGAACTGCTGGCAAAAGGAGCAGGCCTTGGTGTCATATTCTGGGCCTAGGCACCGCAGGCAGGACGAATGCAGATCCTTAAAAGGTATCTGTTTGCTGCAGGCACACTTAGAGGGGTTTCCTTCTGAGGAAGGAGTTGGAGATGCCGACATTTATTAGATAAATGCTGGAAGTTCTAGACATCGTTCGCTGGAGCGGGTCCGTGAGGCCGATGCTGGCGAGTCGACGGTGGGAAAAGAACTGGGAATTCTGGGGGACAGATCCCCTTTTGTATGATGCCTGACGTCGAGGGCAGGGCCGACGTCGGGGGCAGTCCCCACTGAATACTGCTAGCTAGAAAATTTCCGTGGGGTCCTGATGCCTGCCGGCTTCAGTCCTAGTGGTGTAACCTGCTGCAAGAGCTGTTTCTCGAAGTAAGATCGTTTGTATTTACTTACTGTTTACTACAATGTAGTAGATTGTATCAAGCTAATTTCATTGCCTTGTAAGGTGACATTTCCTGTAACCAGAAATCCTAGAACCACCTGTAGCTGACATCAGAGGAGGGCTACAGTAGTGGGAGATTCAATAACCTGCAATGTTAAAAGTTTTTAAAAGCTCTAATCTTCTGTTTTCTGGTCTGCTGTTCTCCTGGGGCTAGGTACAGTCACAGAGGACTGTACTAAGCCCAGTGAGCACAGTAGGACCAGCAAACATCTGATTTCAGCTTACAAAATCTTTTTATCACATAAACTGCGGGCTACTGAATCTCCTAGTTCTGCAGCCCTCCTCTGATGTCAGCCACAGGGGATTCTGGGATTTCTGGTTATAGGAAATGTCACCTCACAAACAGTGAAATTAGCTTAATACAATCTACTACACTGCAGTAAACAGTAAGTAAATAAAAATGTTTTTGCACACAAAGTGCAAATTGGGATCAGCCTCACACTTGAGTGTGAGACTCTTATTGCTGACAGTTCCCCTTTAACAAGCACTGGTGTAACTTGCATAAAATAAAATTTAGAGTGAGCATCAGTGAGTTCTTTCTTCGGAGGGTAGAAGATTATCAGGATCTAAAGATGTTCTACAAAATATTAAGGTCCCCTCCAAAATTATAAAAAATTCTGAGACCTTAGTAGAGTCACTAGTGAGATGTTCATCATGTTGTATAGAGGGTATGGAGTCTTTTTTCCCCCCTACCTATTAACATATTCAAGGCTTGCCATGTTTTTTTTTTTGTGGATTGCCCAGAGAATTTTTTTGCTCGGACAAACAGTACTGGATTTAGGCTCTCCTAATCTCAGATTGACATTTATTTCTAAGTGTCTTATAGTTTTGCAATAGAACAGGATCTTTATTAATCTTAAACTGTTTTCAACTTTTATCCCTAACTCTCATGAGATGAAGCAGATCCTAAGTTACCCATTTCTGTTTATTAGCTCTGATTCTAATTTTGAGCGGGGCAACCTTGTTAACTATAGAATAATACGCTGAAGAAAATGTCTCAAGAAGTGTGTCAATATCATTTAAAGAATCAAAAAGGGACCAGTCTATATCTATGCATGCTGCTTCTACCAGTGCAGGAGTCAACTGGGCTAGATTTCTAAATTCAATATACTTAGGGGGCCCCTTATAGATCTTCACAAACCATTCGCATTGGACTGGATGGTGGGCACTCACGACATCCGGAAGGACTCTACAAGTTGTAATGCTATCAGCATGAGTGACCACAATCCAGTCGAGGATGGTTCAAACTCCCGACTTACAATCAGGCCTGGTTTCCTCTTCAATTATTTGGTGAACACCTAGGTCCATAAAAGTTTCCCAGACTCCACTTTTTAAATCAGAGTCCCAATTGCAGTTAAAATCACCAAGTAGAATCCACTCTCTATTTGCAGGTAATTCATTACGTGCTGTTTTTATTAGCTCCATTCCAAGCTTCCCTCTTTTCCCTACCCTATCCTGTCTAGTGTGATTGTAACCTGACAGGGAAATTTCAGAATCTGAAATTCTGTCATTCAGCCAAGTTTCGGATAGAGTGATATTGTCAAAACTGTGATATTCAGTCCAGGCTACAAAATGTGTCCACTTAGCAGGAAAGCTTTGAACATTTAAATGAACTATTTTTAATGTTGTATAAGTTTGTCCAGTATTACCATTAACAAATAATGATGGTTCACAATCACCACCACTGAGGTAAAAAGGACCACGGTGGGGATAGTATAGTTACATAAGAACTTACCATAACTGTAGATCTTTTAGAACAGCTCTTATAGCAGGTTACACCATTAGGACTGAAGCCCGACAGGCAGCAGAACCCCACGGAAAACTTCTAGCTAGCTACATACAGCGAGAGACTGCCCCCGACGTCGGCCCCACCCCCAATGTCCCATACATCATAAAAGGGGCGGTCCCCCAGCATTCCTCAGTTCTCCTGCCGAAGACTCCGGCATAGCAATGTGAGTTTGATGTGAGACCGAGGATCCGCTTCCAAAGGAAGACTAAAAGGAACTACTATTGCAGAAGCAGCTGATCTCCTGAGGGGAAGGTGAGTGGGAAAGTACCTGCTGCAAGAGCTATTCTCGAAGATCTACTGTTTCGGTAAGTTCTTACGTAACTGTACTATTTTACTTCGAGAAACAACTCTTGTAGCAGGTTACACCATTAGGACTGGGTCCCAAGCAGTGATAAAGATTACCCCTAAATCTTGGAGGAGGATAGAAGGGTGAAAGGGAACCCCTCATGAAAGAAGCCCCTGCAGGACAGCAAGGCCAAAGCCCGCTCTGCGCCTGGAGGCAATGTCCAGACTGTAATGTCTGATGAATGTGTGCACTGTGCTCCATGTAGCTGCTGCACAAATGGTAGGAGCCAAAACATTTCTCAGGGGAGGCAAATGATGTTGCCACCCCTCTGGTGGAGTGACCTTTTACTGGTCCCAGTAAGGGTTTGTTTCGCTTCTTGTAGCAGAACAAATGCAGTTTAACAACCATTTTGAGAGTGTCTGTTTTGACACCTGTGCCCCTAACATCCTGTGGGCAAAGGACAAAAATAACTGGTCAGACTGTCGGTGTGGTCTGGTCCTAGTCAAGTAGAACCTGAGTATCCTGTGCACATCCAGTGTGTGCAGAAGAGCGTCTCCCTTATTGGAATACTCTGGGTAGTAAACCGGGAGGGTGATATCCTGGTTGAGGGTTAACTCTGACACTACCCTGGGTAAAAACTTATGACTGGTCCTTAAGGACACCCTGTCCTTATGAAAAATCAAATACTGTGCTTTGCACATGAGTGCTTGGAGCTCAGAAATTCTCCTTGCAGAGGTAACTGCAACTAAAAATAACGCCTTCCAAGAGAGAAGGCGTAGCTTGCAATCTGCGGCTGATTCAAAGGGAGGTAGTGTGAGCTGTTCTAAAACAAAGGGACGGTCCCAAGGAGGGATCAGATCTCTAATGGGTGGCTTCAGGTGGAGGATGCCACGCAAGAAGGTGCATGACAAGTCCAGTTGGGCTAAGGGTTTGTCCCCAAAAGGTGCACGGTACGCAGATACTGCAGAGAGGTGCACCTTTATTGAGGAGTAACTCAGCCCCGCTTCTGACAAGGAAAGGAGATATTCTAATACAGATTTCACCAGGCAAGTTAAAGGGTCTAGGTCACAGGCTGAGGACCAAAAGCAAATCCTGTGCCATTTCATGGCATACGTGGCACAAGTACAGGGTTTCCTTGCTGCCACTAGGACATCAGCCATGCTGTCTGAGACTCCGTGGTAAGACACTGCTAGGTCCTTAGGAGCCAAGCGTGCAGGTGTAAGGATCTGAGATCCAGGTGAATCAGAGACCCGTTGTCTTGTGACCGTAAATGAAAGCTGAGTGGAAGTAGAAAGGGTTGCTCGCGTGCCTGGTGTTGAAGAAGAGGAAACCGTATCTGTCTGGGCCAATATGGGGCCACCATAATCATGACTGCTCCCTCATCCTGCAGCTTGAGCAGTACTCTTTGGATCAAAGGAAAGGGAAGAAAGGCGTAGAGGAACCTGCCTGTCCAGGAGAGGGACAACACGTCTCACCAGAAAACACCAGGCTCTGGATCTACCAAGCTGAAACTGGTCAGTTTTGCACTGGATGGGGAGGTGAACAGATTTAATTCTGGTGTCCCCCATTTTGCAAACAGTGTTTCTGCCACTGGTCGTACGAGCTCCCATTCATGTGCGCTGGATCGAGATCTGTTGAGTAGCTCCACCAGCGTGTTCTGTAACCCAGGAACATGAACTGCAGACAGCGTGATATTGTGCTGTATTGCCCAGTACCACACATTCATCACTTCTCAACAGAGCTGGTATGAGTGAGTGCCCCCTTGTTTGTTGATATAGAACACTACTGACATATTGTCTGTTTCTATCAGTAGATGTCCCGTGGTTAGGTCCATTTGCAAGGCCTGAAGGGAGTAAAGGACTGCCCTCATCTCGAGGACATTTATATGAAGGGCTCCTTCCATCCCTGACCATAGTCCTTGGGTCTTTTTGCCACCCAGATGGGTGCCCCAGCCTGAACCTGACGCATCCATGGTCAGGGTCAGTGAAGAGGTAGGAGATAGGAAGGGAACTCCTACCGTGAAGTGTTCCAGGACCAGCCACCATTGCAAGACTCAGAGAATAGAGTTGGGGACCGAGACCAGCTGATCTAAGTCGTCCTGATGTTGGTTCCACTGGACCCAGAGTGTCCTCTGAATGGTTCGCATGTGTAAGTGTAATAGGGGAACCATGGCTATGGTGGCCGCCATGTGGACTAGAAGACGCAACATGGTCCTTGCTGAGACGTTTTTTGTCTCATGATGTTTCTTGTCAGGTTTTGTAGACATTCTGCCCTGTCTTGTGGTAGAAAGGCCCTTCCCTTTCTGGTGTCCGGTACTGCGCCAATGAACCACTGTCTTTGGCAAGGTGTAAGGGTCGACTTTGACAGGTTGATGGTGACACCTAGGGAGTCGAATATCAAATAGGTGTCTTGTAGTGTGTGATTTAGCTCTCTCTGGGATGAAGCCATCAGGAGCCAGTCGTTCAGGTAGGGGAAGACATAATGGCCTCTTCTCCTGAGTGCTGCCACTACTACTGCTAGGCATTTGGTGAATACCCTCGGAGCCGATCACAGGCTGAAAGGCAAGGCTCAGAACTGGTAGTGGTGACCCTGGAATTCGAATCGCAAGTAACCTCCGATGATGTTTTGCAACTGGAAGCATCTGGGCATAGCATCGGGATTAAGCCTGGCAAGGTGACCATCCTGAAGCATTTACATGCCACAAAGGTGTTGAGATCGCTGAGGTCTAGGATGGGGCACAGGTCCCCTGTCTTTTTGGGTACTAGGAAGGAGCTGGAATAGTACCATTTCCCTCTCTGGATCCATGGGACCTTATCTATGGCCTCCTTCTTGAGAAGGGCACCGATTTCCTCTCGGATCAGTGTGGCATGTTGTCTCAAATACTGAGACCGTAGTGGTGGTCTGGATGGTGGTTGCTTGGTGAATTCGATAGAGTGCCCTCTTTGAATTAATTGAAGCACCCACTGGTCTGAAGCGATCTGTCGCCATCCTGCTAGGTGTCTTGAGACGCGAACCCCGACCTTCTCTTCCCTTTGAACCAAAGGGGGAGGAGGGGTTTGCAATTAATCAGGCAGTGGAGGGAGAGGGGAAGGGAGGGTTGCCTGAGGAGTTTTTGTGTTCCTAGCACCTGAACCTTCTGCAGCTCGAGATGGGCCCTTGTAGTTGAAGCCACCTCTCTGCTGCTGTCTGAATTGGGTCTGCTGTCCTTGTTTGCCTTTAAAGCGGTTCTGTTGCCTCCAAAATGGCTTCAACTTGGGTTTGTACATGACCTGTACAGATCTTATCGCCTTTCCAGTGTCTTGCAGTTTTGTAATTATCTTCTCGGATTCTTCCCCAAAAGAACTGAGCCTTTGAAGGGAACGTCCAGAATGCCCTTCTGGATGTCTGGTGTAAAGCCTGATACCCTCAGCCAGGAATGCCATCTGAGGCATACTCCTGATGCTGCGCTTCTTGTGGCTGAATCTGCCGAGTCGTATGCTGCTCTGAGTACTTGTGTGCCTACATCAGAGCTTGTTTTAAGGAGCTTTGTTAGTTCCTCTTTTTGGTCTCCATCCAGAAGGTTTTTAACCAAGTCTTGACCTTGTTCCCACAGGGCATTTTGAAATTGGACCATGTGGGTCAGGAAATTTAATGAGCAGATGGAACAAGTTGCTGAGGCATACATTTTCCTCCCCGTAGAGTCAAGTTGTTTCGACTCTTGGTCCGGGGGCTGGGTGCTTAGGTGTTGAGGCCTCTGTGACCAATCATGAGTGGCAGTGATTACCATAGAATCTGCCACTGGTTGCTCTCCCAGATAAGGATCCTCCAAGGGGGCCCGATATAGGCGGTCCACCTTCTTGGGGACTTCTGAGGAAGAAAAGGGGTGCTTCCAAGCAGCTTTTGACACGTCCTGGAAGGTATCAACTAATGGTGGGACCACAAATGGTTTTATACCATTGTGAGCAAACTGGAAAATCGATAAGCACAAAATGTTTTTGGGCGAAGAGGCCACAGACCAACAGTGGAAACAATGGTCGAAAAAAACTTGAATGGGTTCATTATAACGGAAGTTAGTAAAACCACCACATGAGATGGTGTCCTCAGTCCCAAAACAAGAACAAACAGGATTTCTTTGGGAAATAAAGAGAAAATGTAACAGTAGAACCCACATCATTAAAACTTTCATGGTTAAAAATCAGATACAGTAAAATTCACTAGATAACAACTATATATTAACTACAATAATTACCTCCTATTCAATCAAGTAAATCAGTTACCTTGGGGTGGGGAAAACCCTACTTACTATGTGAGTTTTCCGGTGAGCAACACTCGCACTACCAGGTGGCGCAGGCTTTTAAACACACAAGCCCCGCCCCTCCTGACGCTTCCCAGCTGTCACGTAAGTTCTGAACCCCCTACATACTGAGCCGATATACCAGTTCTAGGAGCAGACGCCCCAACAAGAAAAGCAGACTGTAGGCTGTAAGCAAGTCTCTCGCCTGGTGCAGTTCAGGAGGCAGATGACAGGGAGCTAATTGTAGGCTCTATCAGTAACTAGAAAAAAATGGCTGCATAGCCTAAACAGTAAAATAACATTTGCACAAAAATGAATATCAATATTTTCTTCCCCTGACAAAAAATCTAGAATTTGTTGCAGCACCCATTTTTCACCCCACTCCCCAAGATAAACAGTAAAATGTCCCAAAAACATTTCACGTCTCTTTTAAAAGTCACAGTCCCTGCTACCGCAACCCAAATGGGTGTAGTCCATGCTGATAAAATCCTTTGTTGTGCTGCCCTGACTAAGGATTGATGAGGTGTCCTCTGCTGATGTACAGCTGCTCCTTTAGTCCTCCCAGGTTCTGGTTTTGCTCAACTGCACCTCTGGTCCTCTTCTGTTCATTACACACATAGCCAGCATCAGGAGTGGAAGGCTGGGCAGGCTCTAAAGGTAATTACTGCTCTCCTATCTGCAGAGATACCACTGGAAGGGTGTTTACCAGCCGATGCTTTGCATCAACTCCCCACCCCCACCAGGCCGACCCTCAATTTATCCTGTCATTTTCTAAGTGTCCATTTCCTCTTTAGCAGGTTATCACAGATGGCCACCAGGGGTCAGTCCTGTGCTTCCCACCCCTAGCTGCCTTTTAACTTGCTCCCTATTTCTCAGCACTCCCCCTTTACTTTTATCACCTGCCCTCCTTCTCCTGTTCAGTTATTGCCTCTCTGGCCCTTCCTTCCTTCTTTCCTCTTTGCTTCCCCTCTCCAACCTTAAAGCCTGTACCCTTTGCATCCAAATCAACAACCTACCACAGTCCACTACTCCATCTGACAAGAATCACTCAGGAAGGCACACTGTCATTCTTGAGTCCCTGTGGCCTGAAGGTCTCACTGCCCTCTTGTGGTTACTTCACCTTAGCTCATCTCTGTGTCTCACTATGTCCTCCTCCCTATTCACTGGAGTACTGCTTGTACTTGTGTTCCTTCCCCCCAATCACATTTCTTGCCTGATAGCCCTGTAGGAACCCTACATTACGCCCCCAGGTGTGGGACAGCCAACCATACCCAACCTGCCATGCATATAATTTCCCATTGTCTGGAGCACCGGAATCTGGTCCCGCTTACATCCCCAGCCCTCTGGGTGGCTGCTCACATATCAACCCTCCCTATACCTGTATCCACCAGCTCCCCCAACTCTCGGCCCCAGAATCCCAAACTCGTAAATAGATTGCTCAGACTTGCTCTCCTTCACCATGCCCTCCTCCTCCTCTTAATATCTGGCAATGTGCACCCAAACCCTGGCCCACTTCCTTCTCTCAGTTCTCCCAACGGGCCGTCCAGTGGTCTACTCATAGCCACCATCAATATTTGTAGCCTCCAGAAAAAGCATGATGTCCTACAAGGCTGGATGGCACTTATCTCTGCTGATACACTAGCAATAACCGAGACCTGGCTTGACCCTGACACATCAGACTCTGCCGTCCATATACCTGGATACTCTATCCTCAGAATTGACAGGTCAAAAGGGGAGGGGGTTGTGCCTTATACTACTATTACCCTCTTCAAGTCTCTCTAGTCCCTGATGCCCTCACCCCATCCCATGGGGCCTAAGCCCTCACCGTCAGGCTGCAACCCGACGCCTCAGGAAAAGCTCTCCACATAGTTATGGTATATATCCCCACCCCGAACCAAAAGTCTGCAGTCGACTTGGTACTGAACTGCCTTGCTCAGCTGCCCTCCTCTAGTGAAATCATTGCCTTGGGCGACTTTAATGTCAATTGGCTTGCCACCTCCTCTGCTCCCCTGCAAGGATTCCATTACTGCCCTTGACCTCACACAGGCTGTCCAGTCCCCCACAAGACTCAATCATAAAACAGGCACCTCCACTCTCATTGACCTCATCCTCACGAACAGGCCCGCTCACCTTTCTGAGGTTTCAGTACTCCCAGATGCTTTGAGTGACCACTCGCCAGTTCTCTGCAAATGGACCTCAAAAACATCTCCAAAACAGTCACCAAAATTTACCTCTCACTGTCACTTAAAAAAGGGCTCCCTCCCCAGCTTAAGCAGTACCTGCTGCATTGTGACTGGTCCCCCATCAACTCTGCACCCACCACAGACCTCGCCCATGACCACTTTATCTCTACATTTAACTCGGCCTGCAACCGCTATGCCCCAGTCTCCAAGCAATTGAAAAAAATGATGATACCCCCTGGCTCTCCCACACGCTACTTGACCTCATGAAGTAGCGGGACAACCAGTGGCACTTAGCTAATGAATCAGGCAAACCACACAACTGGCAATTATACAGGGAACTCAGGAACAAACGCACAGGGGAAATTTGGACAGCCAAAGCTGCCCACTACCAGGAATCACTGTCCTCCACCTGGGGCTTGGGGCGTAAGTTCTGGAATAACATTAAAGAACTTAGTGAAAAAACATCCCCCATCCCCCCCCCGGCCCAACTGCTGGTAAATGGCTCCCTACCCCAAGACCCCTTTCTAATTGCGGATACCCTTAACTCTGCCTTTTCTGACCTCAGCGGTGTCCTTCTCCCCAGTTTTTTTCGACCCGGCCTAAGCTGCCCCCAATCCTACAACCACCCCCACCTTCAGGCTACATACACTCTCCCCACATGAGGCAAGACCTTACCTTACCAAAGCCCTGAGCAAATTGCGCTTTAGTTGTCACTCACTGGACCTCAAACTTGTCCTGCCCCCCTCACAGACATCCTCAACTAGTCTCTCTGCCTTGGACAATTCCACACATGCTAGAAATCAGCCGTCATTACCCCAATCCATAAAGGTGGGGACTGTACCTACCCTGGCAACTACCGCCCCATCTCAATCCCCCCCCATCTCCAAGGCTTTAGAAAAAACAGTGTCAGACCAACTCACTGACTATCTCACCAACTATGACCTGCTCTGTCCTGAACAACATGGTTTCAGGAGGGGACACAGTACTACTACTACTGCTCTTCTTGAATTCACCACTTTCATCAACAAAGTCCTTGACCAAGGGCACTTAGTTGGCTCTACCTATATTGATTTAACCATGGCTTTCGACTCTTGTCAGCCACACGCTTCTCCTACAATCCCTGCCCCTCTTGGGGCTATCTCTGGAAGCCACCACCCGGTTTAAAAGCTATCTGAGCGATAGAACCCAGAGGGTCAAGTTAAACACCACACTCTTGCCCAGGAAACCGGTTCACTCTGGGGTCCCCGAAGTCTCTATATTGGGCCCCCTCCTGTTTAGCATGTTCTTGAACACCCTTCCCAAGGCCTGCTCGGGTTGGCTGCTTCTCTACACCGATGATGTGGTCATATTCGACAGTCACCCTGACCCCCTTTCTCGTCAAGCCTCCCTGCACTGCTCCTTCACTGAGGCTGAAGCCTGGTTTACAGATCACCGCCTTGTCATGAACTACAAAAAGACCAAGGCCACGCTCTTCACCCACAGACAGAACAAACATAAAAACTTTCCCCTCACCATCCTCAACTCCAAGGGCTCCCCACTTGACCTGGTACCCACCTTTAAATACCTAGGCATCACCCTTGACTCCTCTCTCACTCTCCACAAACACATCAAGCTCCTCTGCTCTGCTGTCAGTACTAGACTAGGGCTCTTGTATAGGCATAGGGGTTGCCTGCCCCCAAACCCCCTAAACGTTGCTATGACATCTTCGGTGCTCTCACTTATCGACTATGGGATTGTCGTCTATGGCTCCGCTGACCCCACTGCTCTACACTGTATTAAGGTCTCCCTAAATAAAGCCTGCAGACTTGTCACAGGATGTGACCGGTGGGCCCATACCTGTGAGCTTTACCGTCGCACCAACTGGCTTAACTTCAAGGGACGGCTCAGATACCAGACCTGTCTCCTTGCCAGAAAGCTCTCACTCTGCTCCTCCCCCCCGGGACTTCGCCATCTTGTGCATTACTCCACCCAACCCCGGACAATTAGAAGCTCTCTGTCTACCCCTCTCTTAGTACCCTGTTGCAGGACTTCACTGGGCCAACGCTCCTTTTTCCACAGAGCCCCCCCCCCCCCGGTTTAATGAACTACCTCCTGCTGTCTCTCTGGAGTAGTGTCTAGGCTTATTTACATCCCGACTCCACTCAGAAATTCTCTCCCACTCCTGCTGCGACTGCGCCTAGTCCCTATTTACAATGTGGACGCAAGTCACCTACCACTCTCCTCCACTTCCCCTTCGACCTGGGGTCTGCCCCATCGCTTGACCCTGCAGAAATTGTAACTAGACTGTAGTTAATTGATCACTGTCTTTTGATACTGTAACTATTGTTGTTTACTGCTTGCTTCCTGACTTGAGCTGGATCTCTCCACCCTTGAATTTTGTTACTTGTCCTCCTTTCAACATTGTAATATTGCTCTGTTCTTGTCTTTCTTGTACCCTGTTATGTTATTTCATTTTTGACGTGGAGTCTTTGCAAAGGATCCTTGACTCAAAGGTCGTAATTCCGATTCTTTCAATAAATAAAAAATAAATAAATAAACAGGTGAACCCTCCCTACAAATTTTAACTAAAAAAAAAAAACTCTTTGCAGGTCTTGACTGTTATCTTGCCAACTTGGCTTCTACCCTTCCTTCTTTGCTTGGTTTATCAGGGCCCAAAAACGTCTGGAACTCAATTACTCTAACTAGCTTTCCTAGCTAGAAAAACATTTCTTTTACCATGGCAATGATAGCCCCTTAGCTAACTACCCTATCACTTTTATTTATTTATTTAGCTTTTGTTGACCAGGTAAGTACACTAGACAAAACATATGCCTATTTTCAGGTACGACCTGGGAGAGTACAGTAGTTACAATACATACACAGTACATTTTGACACAAACAAGGCAGATACATTGACCGTAGAAGAAGCATGACAGTCACAGTAAGATAATTTAGTATCAACCAGCAATCAACCACCACTTCACCAACCTTGATGCATATAAGGTACGGCTACCAACACCCATGCCTGTACAGACCTTTGTTGAATTCCCCAATCTGAACAGACCCCAATTTCACCAGAGAATGGTCAAGGTGAGCGAGGTCCATAAACTTCTGATAGCCCTCAAACACAAAGGCTCTGGTGGCCCAGATGGAATCAGCCCGAGGCTACTCCAGGAAGGTGCACTGTCCCTGGCCAAAACTCTGACCTGGATCATCAACAGGTCTTTACTTGAAGTGTACGTTCCATACCAGTGGAAGGCTGCCAACGTGGTCCCCATTTACAAGGGTGGCTCTCGTGAACAAATTGGGCCCATCTCCCTGCTGTGTACCCTGGCCAAATTGCAAGAAAGGCTAGTTTATGGGCAACTGAGAGACTACCTGGAGCGCCACCAAATCCTAGCCTCTTCACAGCATGGCTTTCGGGCAAACCATGGAACAGACATGGCACTCATCAAACTCAAAGTGGACCTATTCAGGGCAGTGGATGAGGGCATGTCGATGGGTGCTATCTTCATAGACCCATCCAAGGCATTTGACCTTGTAGACCACAACCTTCTTCTTACTAAGCTTCCAGGCATTGGGCTTGATGCTCGGGCCCTAAACTGGTTCAAGAGCTACCTCTCAGGCCCCTCCCAGAGGGTCATTTGGAAGGGAGAGCTTTCCACCCCTTTACCCATCAAGGAGGGTGTGCCTCAGGGCTCAATTCTTGGCCCCCTCCTGCTCTCTCTCTTCACAAATGACCTATGCCAGCACTGTGGGGATAGCTCAGTAGTTCAATACGCAGACGATACTGTCATCTTCCGAGCCAGGTCCACACCACATGATCTTGGCCCTCTCCTACAAGGGGACCTAAACACACTCGAGGCCTGGCTCACATCAAACAGAATGATCCTCAATGCAGCAAAAACAAAAGCCATGCTGTTTGGTCCTAGATCCCTTGGCCAGGATCGGACCAATTCCCTAAAACTTACTACCCTTGGGGATGAATGAATAGACGTAGTTGACAACATAAAATACCTAGGGCTAACTATTGACCAGGGTCTCACCTTTAAGCCCCACATTGATCAGGTAACAAGGTCTAGCCACATCAAACTTGGCACCATGTACAGGCTAATAAAACAACTTATCCCAGAGGTTAGATGAGCAATCGCCTCCAGTGTCCTCCTACCCACATTAACCTATGCTGCCCCAGTAATCCAGGGCATGGCAAAGGGCGAGGTTAGCAGACTTCAGGTCCTGTACAACAAGGTCGCGAGGTTTGCGACAATGTGTCAACCAAGAAGCCACCCCTGCATCTCACTAGCCCAGCTGCAATGGCCTTCTTTTGAAGCTCGTCTATACGAGCTTACTTGTCCTCCTTTCAACATTGTAATATTGCTCTGTTCTTGTCTTTCTTGTACCCTGTTATGTTATTTCATTTTTGACGTGGAGTCTTTGCAAAGGATCCTTGACTCAAAGGTTGTAATTCCGATTCTTTCAATAAATAAAAAATAAATAAATAAACAGGTGAACCCTCCCTACAAATTTTAACTAAAAAAAAAAAACTCTTTGCAGGTCTTGACTGTTATCTTGCTAACTTGGCTTCTACCCTTCCTTCTTTGCTTTACCTTCTGCCATGCATACAAATTGCAGAGCCCAGTGGAACACCAAGCCTGACAGGAATAATCATGGCTAAGCCTAACCCTCGAATGCTCAGGACCTTGGGTCGGTCCCTTCTGACAATCCCCAGAATCAAGACTCACAAGGGAGGCAATTCCTTCGTTCTCACAGCCCCTAAACTGTGGAACACTCTCCCACCTCTAGTACAGGAAGCCCCCTCACTACCAATCTTTCACACCAGGCTCAAGTCCCATTTACTTGGGACAAGCTCATGCCACTGTGACGGTATAGGATAATCACCCCCGATCCTAATCACAACACCCATCCCCCCCTCTTCTCACCTTAACCTACATTTAATCATGCCTTAAATCCTTAAATCTTTCAACTGTTGCACTTATGGTCTACGATTTGAATAATTGCCTGCACTGTTATCCTCATTATCTTGTCTACTTCTCGTAACCCTGTATCACCTGACTGTATGTACTGTATTGCTTCTGTTCCCCGGGTCGCCCCTGAAAAAGGGACCTTCGTGGGCCCATTGGGCCAACCCGGTCATTAAAATTCAATAAATAAATAGTATAACATGATGGCAGAGTAAATACAGAGACACTAAGGCGATAATTTAAGTATTATGTACAAGTATCTTATCAGATATAAAACTTAGTTTCCTTTTTTCCTTTCTTTACTCTTGTAAACTGGGTGGCTGAGCCCACCATTGCACTGCACTCTTCCAGCTCAGAGAGAGAGAGAGAGAGAGAGAGAGAAAAAGAACGAGAACAAAGGCTTGAACTACACTACTCAGCACTCTAGCTCACCCTACTTGGAGCATTTGGTGCTGAGGTCACTGGCAGCCAATCAGGAGAGAACTTAAGCCCCTTTCAAATGGTAGGAACTTGTTTTGAAATAAGCTCTTTCCCGCTGCTGTTGTACCCCTCCCCCGAACATCACACCCTTTACTCTGCTTAAAAATTTTCTTTTATCCAGCTGGTCCCAGCTCCTGCTGATGTCATCCTAGTGACATCAGAGCCAGCCAGCAGACTTTAACTCAACATGGCCTGCCTGGACTTGCTATGAGGACTGCTCCCATAACATAACAAAAGGGCAGTAGCCCACCACTAGCCTTCACTAGCCACTTGTCTACTAAATAAAATACTGGCCACTTGGCCACCATTGAGGCAAAGGGGTTTTAGCTGAGTCCCCTTCCCCAAACCATTTCCTTCTCTTTACAGGTGTGCCAGACAACTTCTCTTCAGGACTATACCTTGGCACCCTGCATTCAGGTAGGTCCCTTTATTTTGCACTTATTTGGTGGGTTGACTGTAACGGGGTGGCTGTGCCCATTACATAACTACCTCCTTTCTATCCTTTCCGTGAAATGATACCTTTGTGCCTGTCCCAGGTGTTTGTGAACCTGTTTACCGTTTTGGCCTCCACCACTTCCCAGGGCAGGCAATTCCACAAGTTGACCACCCTCTCAGTGAAGAACTTCCTAACATTGCTCCTGAATTGCCCGTCCCTAAACCTCATATTGTGTCCTCAAGTTCTGACACTTTTCTTCTCCTGAAGGAGCTCTTGTACCCTTACCTTATTTATACCCTTAATATACTTGAATGTCTCAATCATGTACCCCCTCTCCCTCCTCTGCTCCAAGGAGTACATGTTGAGCTCCCTCAACCTATCCTCATATGCCATTTGATGCAGACCCTGAATCATTTTTGTGGCTCTCCTCTGCACTGTCTCAATCCTATTGAAGTCTTTCCCTCAAATCACGGTCTACAGAACTGTCATAATACTCCAGGTGGGGCGCACAGAGCCCTGTAAAGTGGAAGCATCACCTCTCTTCTGTGACTCATGATTCCCCTCCATATGCAGCCGAGCATACCACTGGCTTTCAACACCACCTTTTTACACTGCTTCCCCACCTTTAAGACATCTGATATAATGACTCCTAGGACTCGTTCCTGGTTGGTGCATGCCAGCTGATCCTCTCCCAGGTAGGGATGTGCAAAGTTGCAAAATTTCACTCCACGAAATAATATGCGAATTTCACTCATTTCATGGATTATTTCATGGATGTGGATCGCAAAGTCTTACCAGCGAAGTGCGGAATTTTGTCTGTGAATGGCAGAATTTCACCATTCGCGGGCAAAATTCTGCACTTTTGCAGTGAAATTTCACAACAAAAACCCATGAAGGCAAATCTGTGGCCTGACTGCAAAATTTCGGGACTGCTCTACAGATGTGAAATTCCCAACTTTGCCGGCAAATTTTAATTTTGCTGCATCTCTACTCCCAGGTAGTATTCCACTTTGGGGTTTCCCTTACCTAAGTGCATGACTTTGCACTTTTTGGTTTCAACTGCCAGATGTCTGACCACTCCTTAAGTTTCCTCAGGTCTCATTCCATGATCTTGACTCCTTCTGGGGTGTCCACTCTGTTACAGATCTTGGTGTCATCTGCAAACAGACACATCTTCCCTTCCAATCCATTACCGATGTCGGCTATGAACACTTTGAAGAGTAGGGGCTCCAGCACTGACCCCAGAGGCACTCCACTAGTCACTCCCCTCTCTGTCGATACCACTCCATTTACCTGCACCTGTGGTGTTCTTCCCTTCAGCCAGTTGCTCATCCAACCCACCACTTCCTTACCTACACTGCTGTGGTCTAGCTTTTTTACCAGCCTTCTGTATGGAACCGAGTCATGGTCTGGATGCACATAAAGAAAATCAGCATTCACTTTGTCTAGCTGTTATTTCTTTTAAATCTTTTTTTCTGCTCCAGAAACAGAAGTAGGGTTTTGGAATATTATCACAGTTGCCCTTTTAAGAGCATTATGAATGGGCAAGGTTAACTTCCTAGTGGGAGGAAGACCCATAATTTCTACATTGTCTTCCTCCTCTTCTTCATTAGTATCCTCCTGGATAGCAAGGCCCAGTGTGTCCACCATATGCTTTAAGGAAGTAAAATGAGATGAGAAATCCTCCTGACCATTAGAGGGGTACCAATTCTTGGTCAGGGGTCCCATCAGACTCTAAAGACTCACCCTCTGCTTTATTTTCTTCCTCTTCCTCATAATAAAAACCCTGGTCATAGCCAGGATCTGGGAGAAGAACACCAAGACCTGAAGGGACACTGAAAAAGTTGCCTACAGATTGCAAAGTCTGATATATATGCCAAGCCATATCCATTTCTACAGCAGAGGGCATACCTTTATGTGCCACTGGCGTCTCCCCTTGCTTTTCAGCAGGAGGGGCAGTGGCATGCTTTTCTTTTCCACCCTTTTTAGCAGGGATTAAATCAGAACCCTGCTCAGCTTGTCTTTTAGAGGCTTGGTCAGAAATGTTACTTTTATCATACTTCTTTAGTGTCCTTAGAGGAATTATCTTTATTTTTGGAATGGGAAAAGGACCCCTCCTCAGCGATTTTAGAGGAGGGGGAGGCAGACCGAAAGGCCAGGGTTTTCAAATCTTTAGTCCTCTTAAGGACTGCTTTTCTTGAAAATTTAGAGCAAGTTTCACAGGAGTGATCTGGACCCAAACGACTTAAAGAAATGTCGTGGCTGTCTGCCTTAGCCATAATCTTAAAACACTTGTAACCCCTAGATGGCGCTATCCCAGGGGCTACTACCCCTGCCTGATTTGCCACTAACAGGTTGAGGGGCCTGGATTCAATGGCGGGTGCCTCCACCCAGAGGTCAGGGTTTGCAATAGTTAAACTAACTTGGTCACAGCCCTCTGGGACACTGCAACCCCCCTTTCTTCCCACTAGTGGCCCACACAATATATCAGAATTACCTTCACAGTATACACTTACCCCCAGGTCTGGTTCCGGCACTGGGACCTCCTGTGAAATGAGATACAGTGCAACAATCACAGTACAGTACTTTAACATAGACAAATACCTCAGGCAGTATAAGTTTGCTGAAACAAGCAG
Organism: Neoceratodus forsteri; assembly: GCA_016271365.2. Taxonomy (NCBI): domain Eukaryota; kingdom Metazoa; phylum Chordata; order Ceratodontiformes; family Ceratodontidae; genus Neoceratodus; species Neoceratodus forsteri. The sequence continues at coordinate 1,051,715,150 of CM057453.1, forward strand.
CTCTGATTTATTTAGGGATATAACAAGAGACAGGGGAAATCAGGTTAATCAGCTTATCACTCTAATAATCTACCTATGGCTCTGTGCACAGGCCTATCCCTATCAGTTACTGTCCCTGGGTACCCAAGCCCTAGTGGCTAGTCCAAACCGTGGCAGCTGGTAGGGCCCTTTCACACAGAGAAAAGGAGAATTAAACAGTCAGCAGTACAGTAATTCCATTTGGATTTAATGTGGCAATTCAACAGGAGCAACCCTGAATTAGTACTCACGACCTCCAAATAAGATAGGGTCCTTCAATGTCAGCAGGGCTCACTTGAGGTACACAAACCTCTTCACACATCCATATAAAAGAAAGCACTATACCAGGCAGGCTGCATCTGTATCCCGATCGCAATTACTGCACAATACCCGGAGAACACACAGCAGATTCAGTTCTGACAGACCGAGTGCAATTTTCAGCAATTCTTCCAGTCTTCTACAGGGTGAGCCTGGTTTCTACTCTTCAGAGATCCTTTGATTCTTTTCACAGGACAGATTCAGTCCTAACAAGCTGTTACACAAGCTGCAGACCGGAACTCTGGGCCTTACACGTTTTTGACTAAAACTGCACATTGAAAAGCACAGGGCTCCTTCCTTCTTCACTGCCAAAGCTCAACTGAAACTCCAACCGACAAAAACCGGCACTTCCTTTGAGTTCCTCCCAGTTCTTGACTGGATTGGCTGTCACCACAATAGACTGCTGCTGTTGGTCCAAAAGGCACTGAAGTCTAAACTACATCTCCCAGAGTCACTGCCCATACAATCCTCTTGTGGCTGGCTCAGATTATGAGTCCAAGTTCTGATTCGTCCAAGGCACCATTTTAGAGCTAGCTTACCCCACACTGATTGGTCCAGTTCAGCAGTTCAAAACCAGAATGGGGAACTAGGCAGACACTGCTCTGACTGCAAAAGAAATCAGGTTAGACAAACTGTAATTTCATTATTACTGTAAATGATTTCTGGCAAACAGTTACATCTTTCAGATAGGTTCCCTTTGCACTCCTAGTGACTGCAAAAATGAAGTGAATTGGCAGCAGCTTGAGTGGTACTCAATCAAAGAAACACACAGTCCCCCATACAAACTAATTATGTCTGCAAGCAGACAGCTCTTAAAGAGACAGTACCAGAGGTTCTAAAAACACTCACTGATAAAAGGCTTAAATGCCAAACACCATTCAGGCTTGGAGCATTCAAGCAAGCTCCTGGAAGTCTTTTGGGAACCCCCATTTGCAGGGGGGTTACACACTTCAGACAACGTTTAATCTTTGTTGGTCCAGTTCTTTTGTTTGGCTTTTCTGACATCCCAAAACATCAGAAAAATCCAGAAAATACATGTTTCCCAAAGAGAGAACAGTCACCAAAGGTCGGGTCCAAAGCCCAGTGGAACCGCAGGAAAATGGTTCTAAAACACAGTAAAAATAAAGCTAATGTGGGAAAAACACGGTTCCTTGTGGAAAAAGGGAACCACGAATACTTTAAAATATTAAACTGTGAAAACCGCAGATTTTTTTACCTCAGGTGCAGAATTTTACCTCAGAAATAGCGGGAGATAAGAGAAAAAGTCCTTGGTTCCCTGGAACTGGTCGGGAACCACGGAAAAAATAGAAAATGCGGTAAAAATACCTGAAAATTACTGAAGGCAGCACAAAATAAAACTTTCAAAGAGAAATTAATTTCTTCAAGCATTGAGAAGAGAGAGTACTCCAGGGCAATGTTGCTCAGTCAGCAGAGAAAACATTCTGGAGCCCTCTAGGTTGACTGCAGACAGCACACCCCTTCTCTCTGTTCTGAGTGGCCAGTGTGCCAACTTCATTTACATTGACTCCACCTCTGAGGCAGCTGAACCCAGTTGATATTCTACACCTGTGAAGCATACCAAAGGACCCCTGGAGTGAGAAGTAACATTTACAAATTCAGCATTTGCTCCTCCGACGTCCGATGGCATGTTGACAAGCCGACAGCGTACTGTTGTGTGCTATAATGTATGATATCTTTGAAAATGGTGATGGCTACCACTATACTTCAGATATTTAATTTGGTCAGCACCAGCAGTGGCAGTGCTGGATTTGTTCTTTTCACCTAATTGACTTACTGAACTGTACTCTCTGGTGAGAGCAGACACAGCTGGGCAAGATTTGTGGTTTGTCTTCCTTAGGCACAATATTTAAGTTTGTTAAAATGGACTGAATTTCATCAGTTACTGAAAAGGGATTACTTCTCAACTGTTGCACATAGAACTTAAAGAAATGGAAAAAACGTACCTACTGTAATTCTTGATCTTCTTAGACGGAGTCTCCACCACTCATTCGCACTGATAGGAACTACGCCAGAGGCACTAGAACCCAGCGGGAGCAAACTTTTTTGCAGGAGGGTTGGCGCCATAGATGGAGCCCTCGAGGAGCAGCGCCGCGAGCCTCGGCTCGTGGGGCGATGACTATCTCGACGTCGACCCTCCAACCATCTCAGTACCCCCCCCCCGAGGAGGTGCAGCGTAACTAACCAAGAAGGATAGCCTAACAAAAACCGGGTATAAGATAGTCCAGAAGACCCATATAAGAAGGGTCAACAAAGAAGTCTTCACAGCCTAAAGACTGAGGGAGTGAAGACCAACAACAGAGGTGAGCTCGGGGGATGGTGGGTGGGCGTGTGAATGAGTGGTGGAGACTCCGTCCAAGAAGATCAAGAATTATGGTAGGTATGTAATTTCCATATCTTCCTGGACATAAAGTCTCCACTACTCATTCACACTGATGGGAGAGTACCAAGCTAATAATCCCCCGAGAGGGCGGCAGGAGAGATCAAGAGCTCATAAATTTAGGACAGAAATCCATTAAGGATGGTTCTGCCAAACAAAATATGTCGCCTGGCATGGACATCTAGGGCATAGTGCTTGAGCTCCAGGTAGCCGCATTGCAAATATCTGCGATGGGCACGTTGTGGATTTCCACCAGGGATGCCGCAACCACTCTAGTAGAGTGAGTGCACACTCTGCCCTCCAGCTTAACCTGCGCAATGGAATAACAGTGGCGAAGGCATGCCACCAGCCATGCTGAAATGCATCTGATAGTGACAGGTTGACCCAGCCGGGTCTCGTTGAAGGAAACAAACAGTAGTTGAGCTTTGCAAATTTCTTTTGTTCTATCTAAATAGAAATGCAGAGCTCTTTTGATGTCCAAAGAATGAAGGGAACGCTCTCCTTCATTTTGGAAGTTCGAAAAGTAGGTAGGAAGGACCAAAGATTGGTTTAGATGGAATTCTGAAACAACCTTAGGGAGAAACGTAGGATGGCTCCTAAAAACTACTTTGTCTTTATGAAACACAGTATACGGAGGGTCTGTGACCAAGGCATTTATCTCAGAGACCCTGCGGGCCAAGGTAATGGCCACCAGGAAGGCCGTTTTCCAAGTGAGAAATTTCAGCTCACAGGTAGCTAGAGGTTCGAAAGGCTTTCGAGTGAGCATGTCTAGTACAGGATTAATGTCCCAGGCTGCGACTGGACATCTGATAGGAGGTCTGATATGCAGAATTCCCCTAAGAAACCTCTTAACCACAGGTAACTGAGCCAGTGACAAGGAAAGTACTGGCTCATGATAAGCTGAAATGGCACAAAGGTGAACTTTGACTGTAGAGTATTGCAGACCTGAATTTGAGAAGTCTAAAAGGTATCCTAGAACATTATTTGGTGGACAGGAAAAATGATTCAAAGAGAATTTTGCACACCAGAGTGAAAAACGCTTCAATTTGGCTGTGTAAGTTTTTCTAGTGGCTGGCTTGTGCGCAGCCAGAAGAATATCTGAAACTCTGCAAGAGACATTGAACCTGTTCACCTCTATCTCTTCAGGAGCCAAGCGTGAAAGTGAAGCGATCTCAGACTGGGATAGACCACAGGCCCCTGAGTCAAAAGGTTCGTCTGAAGGGGAAGCGCTTTCCGAGGCGTTTTTGACATACTATTGAGCAACGGAAACCATATTTGTCGAGGCCAGAAGGGAGCAATGAGAATCATTTTGTCCCCCTGGGACTAGAACTTGAGAAGCACCCTCTGAATTAGAGGAAGAGGCGGAAAGAAAGTGTTTTGTCCACTGCAGCCTGAATGCATCCTGACAGAAAATGCCAGGCCCTAGATTTCTGGAGCAGAAGAGAGGCAGTTTTGTGTTGAGGGGGTTGCAAAAAGGTCCAGGTCTGGAGTTCCCCACTCTGCGAATAGTGACTGAACTACGGTTGAGTCGAGAGACCATTTGTGAGGATCTGTCTCTGTTCTGTTGAGATGGTCTGCCGAAGAGCATGGTGCCGCCTGGCTCAGCACAGCGCACGGTGCCGACAGAGCCCTCAGCACCGAGGATGGCACTCAAAAGCCGCATGGCACTGAGGGCGGCACCAAGTCCAATGGCACTGAGGACGGCACCAAAAAGCCATACGGCGCCGAGAAGCCCAACGATGCCGAGGACAGCGCCAAAAAGCCACACGGTGCCAAGGGCAGCACCGACAATCTCAATGGCGCCGAGGACAACGCCGAGCAACCCATCGAAGCTGATGGTGCCGAAACCAGCGCAGGGCCCTGAAAACCAAGATTTGAGGAAAAAGAAGGAAAAGTAGCAGGAGATAGAGGCATCAGTGTGGCCCCCTGCGCCGCAGCCATGTGAGGGGGGGAACACCTGAGCGCACAGTCGAGGGCACCAAAGAAGGAACCACGCAATTAGGGAGGCCCAACCGCCCTACCCAATCTGCCGAAGGGTCAGAGGGCCCCTGAGTGACCGGGCCAGGCAGCTGGACCAACCTCCGAGCCCACTGCTCCATGAGAGTGGCCCACTGATGAAACTACTCATCTGAAGCCCTACCAGAAGGGCTCCGATGTCTAAGAGGTCAGAGACCGGAGACAGAAACTGGCAACTCTGGAGGAGACCAGCAACTGACCCCAATGACCGACCGTCGATGCGCAGACATACCAGAAGGTGACCTCGAGTCATGCCTTCTCTTTCTGGACCTATGGGTCGAAGAAGAGCGCGAGGCCGAACGGTGCTGCGAGAGCGACCGTTTTCTTTTATGCTTCCTGGGAGACCGCCCCTCCCCCCGGGCACTGGACTGTCCATTGTCAGGCCCCCCCTCCAGAGAGGGTGGCGGACCAGACCCAGTCCGGCTGACTGAACAACTTTCATACAAAGTCTCCCTACCGTCACCTGACCCACTCATGGTCAACTCCATCAATGTAGGATGAGACTTCTTTCTTAGAATAAATTACAGTAAGCAGTACTTTATTCAAAAAATACTACAAAATAAAAAAGGAACTGAAAACTATGCTGCTAGTTTGAAGTTTAACTCCCGGCCGGTAAGCGATGTCGTCATTGTAGCGCACTCGACGGCGGTAAAAAAGGAACTGAGGCGGTTGAGGGACGACGCCGGATAGTCATCGTCGCACGAGCCGAAAGCCCAGCGCCGCCTCCTCGTGGCTCCATCTCTGGCGCCAACCCTCCTGCAAAAAAGTTTGTTCCTGCTGGGTCCTAGCGCCACCGGCGTAGTTCCCATCAGTGTGAATGAGTGGTGGAGACTTTATGTCTAGGAAGATCTGAAGACTGCTGAAGTGTATTTGGGATGAGAGTGGTTGAGGTGAGGTATAAGTAAGAGTGACTGGATAGCAAGTAATTTATTGTTAGGTCTGACTGACAGATATGGATGTGTTGATCCTATATTCTGACTTGTGGAGACCTGACTGAGTGACAATGCAGGCTCTGTGTTGGAAGCAGCTGTCCCAGCTGGATTTTCCATGGTCCATTGTCTGAAGAAGGATGGGGGGGGGGGGGCATCTATTTTACATCTGAGCTGAACTTGGTTGTGTACCCAGTGAGAGATACTTTGTTGTTTGAATGTGTAGCTGTGCATGGGGGTCCAGGTGTAGGATGTAGGATCCACTGGCCTCTGGGGCACAAGGGGGAGTTCCTTCAGGAAGTCACGGACTTCACTGCTGACAGGGTGATGGGGTCATCCAGATGGTTTATTCTCGGTGACTTCAATTCCTGGGTCGAACTCTCACTCTTTGGACAAGATTTCCTTCAGCTGGTGGAGTCCCTGGGCCTTGCACAAGTAGTTACTTCTGTGACTCACCAACATGGTCGCACCTTGGACTCGGTATTTTCTCTGGGGCATGAGGTGGAGTGTCTCAAACTGATCCAGTCAGTTGTTTGGATCACTGCATGATCAAGTTCACTGTGTCTTACTGTGATAAGATGGTGAGTTAAGGGAGATGAAAGCAAGGGGGCGGAGGATGAAGCATTGTTGGAGGAGATCCAGAGAGGTGTAGGACAGACTGGCTCTGAGTACTCATATGGTGAATACCACAAAGCAATCACCAAGAAGAAAGCAAGTTTTCTGCATAGGGAGATTGCTGCCAGGAAGAACTGGTCAGCTCAGCTCATTTAGACTGTAGATAAGTTACTCCATCTGATCTATTTGGAGGCCGTGAGAGCTTCTTCACCCGCTAAATACAAGGAGTTTACTCAATTCTTTTTGGGCAGGGTGTCCTCCATTTGAGCTGGGGTCTTGCCAAGTGGGCTGTGGCAACCTAGCGTGGTTGAACCAATACACCCCAGATGCATTCAGCTGTTCTGGGGAAAGTTTAGACCAGTGACAGTGGAGGAGGTGACTGGGGTGATCTCAGAGTTGCAACCAACTTATTGCAAACTGGATCCAGACCCAATGCAGTTACTAGTGGGTTGTGCTGGGCATCTGGGCCTGGTGTCTGTTGGGACTTTCCAGTGCTCACTGATGGAGGTTTTCTTCCCAGCTGCAATAAAGGATGCACTGATGAGGTCTGTCCTGAAAAAAGCCATCTTCAGACCAGGAAAACCTAGCAAATTAATGACCAGTCTTTATCCTGCCCTTTTTGGGCAAGGTTGTTAAGAAATTGGTTTTGTCGCAGTTTGAGGCACACATTTATTTCTTCCAATTTTCTGTTTCTTGAGAATAACATTTTACCTAACCTGGATAATAAATATATGAGAAAGAAACTAATGTTGACAATGCTGTCAGAGTTTGCTTAGCTTAAATATTAAATGTAAAAGGTAACCCTAGGAGGCAAACGCCAAGCGCGGTCTAGCCCCTAGCCTTACTGTCTGCTGAGCTTCACTGATCTTCGTCGTCTGGGAGAGAGACCAATCATGGAGGGAAGGCAGATTCTCACAGGTGCAGAAGCAAGGATTCCTTGACAGCAGTTCTACCTGGCTTAATCCCCCTTGGAGTGCACAGTCCAGGCTCCTATCTCCGCTGAGGCGCTTTCTCTCCTTGATCGCTCTGCTCAGACCCAGCCAGTGGCTGCTCTCTCAGCATAAGCAGCAGTTGGAACACTTACCCAGAATTCCTAGCTGTTGTATGTAAATCAGCATTTGTACTGCTGTACCACTACTGAAATACTGGTTGACTAATAGAAAGCTCTCAGCTGGAAGCAACAGCTCCGACACAAAGGGCACCCCTAGGAGGCATACCCTAAGGGCGCTCCAGCCCCTAGCCTTACTGTCTGCTGTACCCACCACTGAAATAGTGGTTGGCTAATATAAACTTCTCAGACATAAAGGGCAACCCTAGGAGGCACATGCCAAGTGCAGTCCAACCCCTAGCCTTACTGTCTGCTGAGCTTCACTGATCTTCACCGACTGGGAAAGAGACTTTCTCTCCTCCAGTCTCTAGTTGTGTTACTAAGTGGCAAACCTTAATAAACTGATTGTTTTTTTTCAGCAGGAAGGAGTAACAAGTGTTCTGCCCTACCCCCTAATCCCACCCATCCCGGGTCCTCTTCCTATATAGGTTCTGCATGTCACCGCCCACTTCCTGCCTGACCTGACTAGAAGACAAAAAAAAAAAAAAAGCCTGTTTCTCTTTCATCTGCCTGGAACAGATCTTCTTCCTCTAAATTTGAATCATTATGTACTCTTTCTTTCCATCCACTGGCATACAAATGGATATCGTTGGCTGCCAACACTGCAGGGCACTCTTCAATGGTCACATCACCTGAAGGCAGGGCCGCTGTCCCATATGCTCGGAGATATGTCACCTCAGGGCTCAGCTGCAGGAGGCATGGGGAGAGATCAGCATCCTGCAAAACCACCTACAGGAAAACATTTCTTTTAGGAATGCACCTCCACATCGCCGACACAAAACCAGCATACCTCTCCCCCAGAGAACGATCAGGCCTGGGGGATGGCATCTGGTTGCAGGAAAAAGGGGCAGAGTTCGGGCACCTCTCCCAAACCAGCAAAGCACTCTAAACACAGCAAACAGGTACACACCTCTTGCGTCCATACCATCTGTAGCGACGGAGGATGTCGTGGGCCAAAGGAAAACCAAATGCAACAGGATAGCAAAACAACATCATAAACAAAACTCAACAGGAAAAAAATCATAATCATAGGGGACTCCATGATTCACGATGTGGACCACCACCTGAGGCAAAACAAACATGCAGATGTGCAGGTCAGATGTCTCCCAGGAGCATCCGCTTGGAGGGACACTGACCGAATAGTCAACATAGTTAAAAAGGAAGAAGCGGGCTCAAACAGCCTGGTCCACCTAGGCACCAATGACCTTGCTAGCTGGTCAGTCAAGGAGGTTAAGGAGCACACTGCACAGCTCGGCGAGAAATTGGGTTTCATTTTTATCCAGCACCTCATTTTCTGAGATTCTGCCTGTTTGGGAAAAGGGGAAGAACAGGCAGAAAATCTGTGAGAAAGAGATAAGTGAGCTCAACATATGGCTCAAGGACTGGTGCCACACAAAGAAGCACCACTTCATCGGAAATTGGGGCAACTTTTGGAAAAGGGAGTTCTTCAAATTCAATGGCCTCCACCTAACTAAAGAGGGAGTCAGAGCACTGGGCCAGAAATGTGATGTTCACATAGGACATTTAAACTAGCGGGAGGGGAGATGACGGTAGATCTAGAAAAAACACACATAGAGCCTGCTGTCTCTCCCCCTTCAGCTAGCACCAAATCTACACACTCCAGGATAGCAGAAGCAGAAAGCAGGGAACATAAAATCCTTTCTGGCTCAGGCGTTGACCATCACAATGGAAAGGGAGGGACCATAAACAGGGAAAACTACGAAGGGATGAACAATAAAATCAAGGGAGGCATGACAAACAAAGCGACACAGCAAGAGTGGTCAGCATTATGCTTCAATGCACACAGTCTGGCTAACAAGATGACTGACCTCACTGCCACAATAGCTGAGGCAGGACTAGACTGGGTGGCCGTGACCGAAACATGGTTCACAAATAATCATGGTTGGGAGGTGACTATCCCGGGGTACAGCTTGTTTAGGAGAGATAGGACTAGGAAAAAAGGGGGGTGGGGTTAGCCATTTATGTTAAGGATACCATCAATGCTACAGAAATGCAGCAGGCACTACGGGAAACAGAGGATCTACAGATCACAATAGGGGCTGGAAGATGGCAACCCATTCGGGTAGGAATAATCTACAGACCCCCCAAATCAGGAGGAAGCCAGGGAAAAGGAAATCCTGGAAACCATCCTCCAGACGTCAGGCAAAGGGGACATGGTGCTGGTTGGGGATTTCAATCTGCCAGACATAGACTGGAATACCCACACAGCGGCATCACAGAAGAGCAGAAAAATCCTAGTCACACTACAGGAAGCAGGTCTAAATGAACTAGTGACATCACCCACAAGGGGTAACACGGTTCTAGATCTGATATTCACAAATAGCGATTGGGTTACGGGTGTCGAAGCAGGGAACCACCTGGGCAACAAAGATCATAACACACTATGGTTCAGGGTAAATAGGACTGCAGACTCCACACACTCCAAACTGAAGGTCCTTGACTTCAGGAGGGCAGACTTCACAAACATGAAGGCCTGCCCAAGAGACAACCTTAGTAACTCGACAGAAGGGAGCATTGAGGAATACTGGACAAGGCTGAAGGATGCAATAACCATGGTCACATTACAGTGTACCCACCAGGTTAGTAAGAACAAAAGCAGGAAAAAAAACACTGATTTTCCAAGGAGGTGGCAACCATGGTGAGAGAAAAGCGCATAGCCTTCAGAAAGCACAAGGAGTTGGGGGAACGAGGCAGACAAAACAGAATATAAACAGAAACTAAAAGAAACAGAAAAGTGATAAGAATGCATAGGCTCAAACAGAGGTTAGGACAGCTCAGGAAGTAAAAAAGGGTAACAAAACCTTCTACAGGTACATATGTGAAAAAAGGAAGCCCAAAGGGGGCATTGTCAGAATCACAAAAAAAGACATACAAACCACAGAGCAGACGGGAAGAAGGCAGAGGCACTCAATGAGTACTTCTGCTCAGTCTTCACACAGGCAGCATACGGTAACAGACCAACAATAACCACAAAGAAGTGTCTGACTGAAGGAATAGACACGGGTCCCTTCACAGAGGAAAGAGTGCTGGAGCAAATAGACAAGTTAAAGGTAGACAAAGTTATGGGGCCAGATGGGATACACCCAAGAATACTGAAAGAACTAGGGAGGGAACTGGCAGCCTCCTTAGCAGTGCTTTTCAACAAATCATTAAGGATCGGGGAGGTGCCGGAGGATTGGAAGAGTGCAACAGCAGTACCACGCCACAAGAGTGTAAGCAAGGAACAAGCAGGTAACTACCGTCCGGTTAGTCTAACATCAGTCGTGGGAAAACTGATGGGAGTCCCTGCTGAAGGAAAGAATCATAGCTTTTTTGGAGCTAACTGGTCAGCTCAACAAAAATCAACACGGTTTCACGGCAGGGAGGTCCTGCCAGACAAACCTGGTTGATTTTTTCAGTTGGGTTACCAAAACAGTGGATAGGGTGGGGCAGTGGATGAGGTTACCTGGACTTCAGCAAAGCTTTTGACTCCGTTCTGCACAGGAGACTAGTCAAAAAACTGGAGAACATGGGAAATGAGCCCGAGGTTACAAACTGGGTCAGAAACTGGTTACATGGGAGTACTCAAAGAGTATTAGTAAATGGCACTCTGTCTGTGAAGGGGAGGGTGACAACCGGGGTCCTGCAGGGCTCAGTTCTGGGGCTGATCCTCTTCAACATATTCATCAGCGACATTGCGGACGAACTGGAGGGAAAGGCGTGCCTGTTCACAGATGAAACCAAAATCGGCAACAGACTACACACAACAAAGGGACAGCAAAGCATGGAAGCTGATCTCTGAAAACTGGAGGAGTGGTCCAAGACCTGGCAATTGAAATTCAATGCCCATAAATGCAAGGTCATGCACCTGGGAAAGTGTAACCCAGGGAAACTATACTCAATGGGAGGGGAGCAGCTGGTGGCTACCAGGCAGGAGCAAGACCTAGAGGTGATCAAATCAGATGACCTCAAGGTCAGTAGACAATGTGAAAAGGCAGCACTAAAGGCTAGTGGTATGCTGGGATGCATAGGGAGGGGCATCACGAGTAGAAAGCATGAAGCAATCATGCCCCTGTATCTGTCCCTGGTCAGGCCTCACCTGGAGTATTGTGTCCCATTCTGGAGGCCACGCCTCAGGAAGGACATAGATAGGCTGGAGACAGTACGGAGAAGAGCAACAAAGATGGTGAGGGCTTGCATCAGAAACCATACAAGGCAAGCCTGGAAGACCTGAAATTATACTCCCTAGAACAACGCAGCAATCGTGGGGACATGATAGAAACATTCAAATACCTTAAAGGCAACAACAGGGTGTACGTGCAGAACCTCTTTCAGGTAAAGGACTACAGCAGGACTAGAGGGCACAGCCTTCGACTTAAGGAAGGAAAGTTCAGAAGCAATACAGGAAATTCTTCTTTACAGAGTGTGTTATGGAACCATGGAATAGCCTGCCGGTGGGGGTGGTGGGAGCCAAGACAGTGGGGGAATTCAAGTGGGCATGGGACAAACACTGTGGGATACACAAGCAGGTAGCTAAGTAGGGGAGTGGGAAGTCAAGGGCAGACTTGATGGATCATACGGTCCCCATCTGCCGACAACTTCTATGTTTCTATTCTCAAGAGACAGAAACAGACAAGATGATCTTTGGTCTTTTTCTGCCATCATTGTCTATTTTTCTAAAATGGGAGAAAAATGTCTCTGTTCTTGTATGACTATATGCATTATAATGAAGCAATTTCTCCTTAAAATAAGCACAGTCACAATAGTGTTAGGTTTTTATTCTCATGACTGCACTTTAAGCACTTTCACATGTGTTTACTATGTGAGGTGGTTAAGTATGATACAGGAGTTACCACCATGATGTGAAAAAAATGAAATTAATATAATTTAAATAATAAATACAGGGATACAAGGGGTGGCATTAAGCTTTAACTCCAGTGCAAAAAATGTTAGTTTACCTGTAGTGATAACATTATCAGTAGCAGCCCTATAAATTGGCTGTAACAGGTACACAGACTCCACATCCTGATGAAGCCCTGTAAGAGGGGAAAGCACTAGGGAGTCTGTGACCGCATTCTAAAAGGTAATTACGTGCAAAGGCCTTGTCTTACAGCCTCCATAGATGTTTTGTCCGCACAGAATATGTACCAGCACTGCTATGTTTGGCATGTTCTAATAAAACTCCTTGAAAGATTTAGCTGGTCTCGTGACAATCTCTTTTGGAATGTTTATGGATGTCCATGAGCGCAACAGCTCACCTGCTTTCTTGCTGCTGATCACTGAGGTTAGCCACCTCCAATGTTTGTACCGGACCCTCTCATCGGTTTGACGCATGATCAACCTGTTGCTACAATGGATGTATAGTAGTAGCAGTTGATTTGGCAAGTTTATGTTGCAAAATCTCTGGAGATCTCTGTGGACATTATGTATTGAAGCAAGCGGTGCAGCGCTGCACCTTTACAGATAATGGCTCCAGCAACCCATACTTCCACGTTGAAGACTTTTCTTTATTAAAATAAAGTTTGTTGCGGCATGAGAAAAACGCTGCAACATACTTAAAAGGCTTAACCGGAGGGTAAGTATTGCAGGGGCGAGAGCCCATATTAATGACTGCTTTCCTTTAAATCCAGCCATCGCCATTCGTGCAAGTCATTTAACCTCCCAGTGCTTAACTTTATCTCTTGCTCTCTCTCTCTCTCTCTCCCTCTCTCACATTGCTTAACCTGCATAGGTTTTCCTTAACCTCCCTCTATCTCATGTAACTTCCCTGTTCTCGTCTGATGAATGATGCCACTGTTCATAGCTTGAAATGCTGTTTGGGGCAGAGTACATATGAAAGGAACTACACAAAACCAAATGTCTTCGACTGTGAAGGTGGGTGTTGCAAGTAGAGAACATGGAACATAGCTGCTGATGATATAAAGTCAGGGATGTGTATCAAATACATCCCACAATAATGAAGGGCCCAACTCAGACACGGGCAATTTACAAACTGCAGGCCTGCACAGATCCACCCCCCCATGCTTTTCTGTGTGTCTAGCTAGGGGGCAGCATCCACATCCTCTGGCTGCCCTGTCTACAGTCACAGAGCTCCTCACAGATGGAGGTAACGGGGCAGAGCTGATTCAGACACCATGCTTCTAATCAGAAGCCCAAGCTGGCCGACCTGTGGATCCCCTGCATGGTGTGAGAGCATAAGATCATGGGATGTGGCAGTCTGCTTGACTGCCATATCCCTTTGTCAGAGGGGTAACATTTAAAAAAGAAATCAACTTTACTACCCTCCTAGTTCTCTGTGCCATTTTTACGTTCGCTTGCACGCATGCGCAAGGAACGTTTTGGGAGAGTAGCACACTTTGGAGGTGTGCCTCTCCCGTTCAATCCACTGTCTGCTGAGCAGGCGTGGAGAGTCCTGCACCAATGGGTGCGGAGCTGTGTGGCGACAGCGTGGTCTTCGCTCAAAGAAAACCACTGTTGTTACACACAGCGCTGCTAGACCTCACGCCCAAAAGCTTTGGTGCCACGCTGGGAGCCCACCCCAGCGTGCAATCGTCCTGGTCCTCTGTCGACAGGTGCCCAACCTCGCCGGCTCCACATCCCCAAAGGCCTCCCAAAGCTTTGCTGCCACGCTGAGAGCCCACCCCAGTGTGGCAAACGTCCGCTGTCGCCTGCCGACAGGGGTGCCCAACTCCCGTCAGCTCCACGTCCCCCAAACGCCCCCAAAGCTTTGGTGCCATGCTGCAAGCCTACCCCCAGCGTGGCAAACGTCCCGCTTCTTTTTTTTTTTAACCTGAAAAGCAAAAACGGTCCCACGTAGTCTCCCAGCCCCCTCCCCAACCCGCACTCACCCACTGCGCACCCCGCTTCCCCACACCCCCCACCCCATACTTACCTCCGAGCTCAAGCGCGATGATCATCGCTGGACCAGGAACACGTCTGCACTCTTCAAAGCCGACTGCGAACTGAGGAAATGCCGGTAAGCTGTATAATGGGCTAGATAGGGGTTTCAACTTTATTGTATATCTGTAGAGAGCTTTGTCTTGCACCAAATTAACATGAGTTTTAGACCCTTTCATCGATCATGTCATTGTTACATAAGAGCTCAGTTCGGCGGGTGATTTCGCAGTCACTGGCGTAAAATCACCCTTCGGCTTGAAAAACGCCAGTGACAGTGACATCATTCAGCGAGAAGGGGTCCCAAAATTCCATGCTGAAAATTTGTGCAAAAATTCCTAAAATGACTGCTTTACTAGCGCAGCGTGCAGTTCCTACGCAGGCTCGTAAGTTCGCGAATTTTCAATATTTTCACTCCAGATTTTCAACATTGCCATTTTACCACACCTCCTTATGAGCAGTACAGCTGTCATTTTTCACATCCTGCCCAAAACGTGTTTCCGCCCATGTAGCGCACAATGGTGCAGTCAGTGTGCGAAATCAATGTGTGAGACATATTAAGAAAATCACAGTGAAACTGTTCATTAGCAGAGGTCTTAAAATGGCTATGTTGAAAATTTGATGAAAAAATTCTTAAAAATTACTGTTTTACGAGCGTGCGATGCGCAGTTCCTACGCACGTTCGTAGGTTTGCGAATTTTCAATATTTCCACCAGATTTTCAACATTGCCATTTTACCACACCTTCTTATGAGTAGTACAGCTGTCATTTTTCACATCTCACCAAAACATGTTTCCGCCCATGTAGCGTGCATAATGGCAGTCGGTGTGCGAACTCAGTGTATGGGACACATTAAGAAAATCACAGTGACACTGTTCATTAGCAGAGGTTTTAAAATGCCAATGTTGAAAATTTGGTGAAAAATTCTAACAATGACTGTTTTACGTAGCGCATGCTGTACAGTTCTATCACGACGTCAGAGGGTTTGCGAATTTTCAAGATTTCCACTCCAGATTTTCAACATTGCCATTTTACCAAACCTCCTTATGAGCAGTACAGCTGTCATTTTTCACATCCTGCCCAAAACGTGTTTCCGCCTATGTAGCGCACAATGGGGGTAACAAAAAGGTCATGCTGAAAATTTATTGTGCAAATACCAGCAATCGCACAGGGCATTAGGGTAAAGCACCATACATGCCAAACACCACTGCAAATACCTGCAAGCAAGCGTTCGGCATTGACAAATGCTTGTTAAAGAATGGGGACACTCATAGGCGCCTGTTTGGGGTCCTGAATGCTCAGTGGGTCTTCAGTGGAGGGGCATGGATGATGTTTGTCAGAGGTCAGACCCACACAGCCTCTGTACCCTCCCTGATCCCAAAGCCATGTATACTCCTACTCGACTGCTGACACACCCATCAGCTTAAGTCAGCTGATGGTGCGGCATATTTTATGGGGCCACAAACAGCAAGTATGTGGGGGCTTTGAGGATACCACGGTGTGCTCCACATATGCAGAGAGGGCAGTCCTTGGCATTTACTAGTTCTCTGCACCTGCAGATGGCTCTGTGAATGAGGACATAAAGTAAGATAGTAGTTACATAAGAACTTACCGTAACAGTAGATCTTTGAGAGAGGCTCTTGCAGTAGGTATTCACATATAGGACTGACCTGCCAGACGTCAGGACCCCATGGAAAAATATCTAGCTAGCAGTCTCTGGTGGGGGATCACCCCCACGTCAGGTCACTGGCGTCATACAATGTCAGTATAAAGGGGCGGTTCCTCATGCCCGCCTTCCAGTTCTTTCCCACCAAGGGCCAAAAGAGGTAAGACTAGAGAGAAGAGGATATTTCCCCCCAAGGAAATGGAGCCAAAAAATCTTAAGGGGATGGAGGGTGGAAAGGCAATACCTACTGCAAGAGCCTCTCTCGAAGATCTACTGTTACGTTAAGTTCTTACGTAACTGTACTATCTTACTTCGAGAGGGCTCTTGCAGTAGGTATTCACAAACAGGACTGAGACCTAAGCAGTCTGGAACAAGGAAATGCACTCAGGATGAGGATAGTGATCCATAATATGGAACCTCAGGATGAACGGGTCTCATGAAAGGAGACCTTGAAGCACAGCCAACCCGAAGCCTGCTCTACGGCGAGAGGCAATGTCCACCCTGTAGTGCTTTGTAAAGGTATGGACAGAAGTCCAAGTGGCAGCTGCACAGATGTCTGCCGCTGACACATTCTTGAAACAAGCCGCAGAGGCAGCTACTCCTCTGGTGGAGTGACCTCTGACTTGACCCGGCAGGGTCCTGTACTTGTCGTAACAGAAAGTGATACAATGAGCCAACCATTTTGATAGGCATTGCTTGCAAACAGCATTGCCTTCTCTTTTGTGAGCAAAAGAGATAAAAAGCTGATCAGTTCTCCTGAGATCCTTAGTCTGAGTGGTGTAGTATCTCAGTATTCTGTGAACATCCAAAGTATGCAAGAGGTACTCCCCTTGATTAGATTGTTGTGTAAAGAAAGCGGGTAGCTCAATGGATTGATTCAACGTAGATTCAGCCATCACCTTAGGGAGAAACTTAGGGTTGCTGCGTAAAGTCACACATTCCTTGTGAAAAATCAAGTATGGGATTTTGCACATCAAGGCCTGGAGCTCGGAAATGCGCTGAGCCGAAGTAATGGCCACTAGGAAGAGTGTCTTCCAAGAAAGGAACTTTAAATCGGCTGTAGCTGCCGGCTCAAAGGGAGGCAGGGTAACCTTCTCCGAAATGAAATTCAAATCCCAAGAAGGGGCAGGAATACAGATGGGGGGGTCACAAATGGAGAACCCCTCTGAGGAAGGTCTTGGAGACTTCCAACTGAGCAAACGTCCTGTCCCCGAAGGGAATATGGTAGGCCGAAATAGCGGCCATGTGGACCTTTAATGAGGAATGGCTGAGACCCAGATCGAAAAGGTGATGCATGTAGTGCAGGACTTTATTGGCTGGGCATGAGAAAGGTTCGAGATCTTTTGAGCTAGCCCAAACAAAAAATCATTTCCACTTCATGGCATAGGTGGACCTGGTGGAAAGCTTTCTGGCCTCTACCAAGATGTCCGCTACGAGCGGAGAAACTCTGAAGCGGGCTTTTGCTACGTCTGTAGGATCCACGCATGTAAATGAAGGGATTTGAGACCTGGATGAACAAGGGTCCCCTGACCCTGGGTCAACAATTGTTGCAACAGAGGAAGAGGAAGTGGCGGTTCCTCTGAAAACTGTTGCAGAAGAGAGAACCAAACTTGCCTGGTCCAGGAGGGAGCGATGAGAATCATTTGAGCTCCCTCCGATCTGAGTTTGTTCAGAACCCTCGGAATTAAGGGAATAGGATGGAATGCATAAATTAATCTGTCCCTCCAAGCGAGAGACAGCTTCCCGCCATAAAATGTCTCGCCCTGGAGCGAGCGAGCAGAAGGTGGGAAGTTTTGCATTTTGGGGAGAAGCAAAGAGGTCTATCTGAGGTGTTCCCCATCGCTGAAAGATGTAGTTTATGACTTCTTGATCCAATTCCCATTCATGGGACCTGACTGAGGACCGACTAAGTTGGTCCGCCAGCGTATTTTCCACTCCCAGAACGTGAACCACAGTCGAGTGAAGGTAGTGCTGGGTTTCCCAAAGCCAGACTCTCATCGCTTCCCGGCACAGAGGGTAGGAATGTGTTCCTCCCTGCCTGTTGAGATACCAGACTACACACATGTTGTCTGATTGTATGTGGAGGTGATCGGGAAGGATAAGGGAGTGTAGAGCCTGAAAGGCATAAAGGACTGCTCTCAGTTCGAGCACATTTCTGTGCAGGTTTTGGTCAAACTTGGACCATCTGCCCTGAGTCCTGTGAGACCCTTGATGGGCGCCCCAGCCTTCTCCTGACACATTTGTCATCAGTGTCTGGGAGGGGGGTTCGATACTGAAATGAACTCCCAGGCATAGGTTCTCCTGCACCATCCACCACTGTAAGTCCCTGATCATGGGATTGGAAACTAGTACCTCTTGGTCTAGATTGTCCAGGTTCTGGTCCCATTGTGACCTAAGCGTCCATTGAGAGATCCTCATATGGAGCCGAGCGAGTGGGACTGTCGGAATGGCAGCCGCCACTAGTCCAAGGAGGCGAAGGACTAACCTGGCTCCGTCCCTCCTGCAACCGGACCGAAGACAGGCCTGAGTCTGAAGGGTGTCTACCCTATCCAGAGACAAAAAGGCTTTGCCGATGGTCGTGTTCAGAATCGCCCCTATAAATTGGAGGCTTTGGCAAGGGACCAAATGGGACTTTGCCCGGTTGACGGTGATACCCAGGCTGGTGAAAACCAGCAGGGTAAGGGAAAGGGAGTGCAGGAGTTCCTCCCTGGATGGGGCTGCCAGGAGCCAACTGTCCAGGTACGGGAACACTTGAACTCCCTGGGTACGCAGGTGGGCCACTACCACAGACAGGCATTTGGTAAATACTCGGGGGGCCAAGAAAAGACCAAATGGGAGGGCCTTGAATTGGTAGTGATCCCCTGAAAGCAAAAACGAAGGAATTTGAGGTGGAAAGGGCATATGGGGATATGCAGGTAGGCATCTTGCACGTCCAGAGCACATAGTCACTGTCCCTGCCGAAGAAGTGGTAGAAGGCTCTGCAAAGAGAGCATTCTGAAGCATTTGTACTCCACGAACATGTTCGGGGAGCTGAGGTCTAGGATAGGCTTCACATCTCCCGTCTTCTTTGGAACTAGGAAGAAATGGGAATAGTAACCTGTTCCCCAAAGATGGTTGGGGACTGGTTCTTTCACCGCCTTCGACAGAAGGGAGATGATTTCCTCTAGGACCAGAGGAAGATGTAGCGGGGAGTAACACGACTTGGTGGGGGGGAGGGTCTTCGGGGTGGTTTCTGTAGAAACTCTATTGTGTGTCCTGCTGATGTCAACTGGAGCACCCAAGCATCTGACTTTATCCTCTCCCAACCCGGCAGATGGAAGGAGAATCTCCCCCCTACTGGTTCCACTGGATCCTCCACAGGCGATGGGAGAGGTAGGGAGTCAGGAGGTGTGGGGCAGCGCAGCAGCCGAGGCTCCCGTGGCTTTTTTGCTGGGGGGAGTCTTGGTTGCTGGAGGGGCCCAATGTTTGTTGGCCCATTTGCCCTCTGTTTTTTGTCTTTGTCAGTTTTGCCTACGAAAAGGACGCTGTTGCCCTTGAGGGGGCCTGTACATAGAGTTGACAGACTTGAGTGCAGTGCCCTTCTCTTGCAGTTTGGTAATGATGTCCTTGACATCACCCCTGAACAGCACCAAACCCCTGAAGGGAGCATCCTGGATAGCAGAGTGCACTTCAGGGACCAAACCTGACACGCATTGCCAGGCATGACGCCGTAGGCCTACGGTGAAAGCCGAGCTTCTTCCAGCTGTGTCTACTGTGTCGTAAGTGGCATGAAGCATGTGCTGACTGGCCGAACGAGCAGAATGGACAAGATCCGCCACTTCCTTCTTAGTCTGAGACTCAGGAAGGGAGTCTAATTTGGATTCCACCTGACTAAGAATGGTCTTCTGGAAATCCCCCATATGTGCCACATAATTCAGGGCCCTAATACCCAGGGTAGAAGAGGAATAGATCTTCTTCCCATATTGGTCCAGAAGCCGGGATTCCTTATCAGGTGGAGACAAGTTGAGGTGTTTGGGATTTGCGGAGCAGCCGTAAGCAGTGCTGATGATGACCGAGTCCGCCTTGGGGTGTAGGTTAAGGAAATCTACACCCTCAGGAGCCTGATATAGCCTGTCCACCTTCCTTGGAAGGGGGGCTAACCCAGAAGGTTGTTTCCAAATGGTGGAAACAAGATCCGTGTGAGGCTCTATCCAGGGTGGAATCAGCGTAGGAGCGGTTTCGGGCAGATCCAGATGAGCAGCGAGTTTCTTACGCTCTGGGACTGGCTCCAGTGATTGCCACTGATGGACTTCCTGAATTTTCCTCAATAACTCCAGAAAGGAGGGATCCTCCGGAGGAGACTTCAGAGGGGTCCTTGGCCTGGGGCAATCTGGAGTACGTGGCTCGTCTTCGGGATCAGAGTGTCCCATCTCTGAGTCCGAGTCAGACGTATCTGATGACGAGGAGGAAGACTCCTCCCTATGAGGGGAGGGACAGATCCTTTGGGGAGTTCCCTTGGGTGCGTATCCTCCCCTCCTCGGGCACCAGAGGGCTCTCCACTGCTGTCGGGAAGGGGGGGAAGGGAGTCTCTCGTCTCCGACGCAGGGGATCCTTTTCAGGGTCCGGCATCAGCAGATGACTCTCGACCTCCCTAGTGAGCTGAGCCTTGGCCTCAGCCCACCAGGAGGCCAGTGTCTCCTCCAGATCTGCCGGCGACTGGGGAGTGGGCGGCGGAGGTGGAGGAGGAGGGGGATATGGATATTGAGGATATCCGTAGAAGGAGTATCCGTAACCTGACGGTGGGTAGCCCGGCGTCAGGTACTGTGGTGTTGGGTACTGAGGTGCCAGATACTGCAGAGTCGGGTATTGTGGCACTGGAAATTGCGGTGTCGGATACCCAGGTGCCAGGGGCTCTGATGGAGCAGAGGGGCCAGGCAGTGGTATTGCTGGCCCCACAGGTGTCGGGTCTGTCATAGGTATGCCTTCGACAGGGTCCAAAGGACCTGACAGTAAGGGGACGCCAGATGGCGTCAGGTATGCTGGCATCGGGACTGGCGTCTGAGGGTCCGGCGTCAGGATATCAGGCTCCAAAGAAGGGTTCCCTGATGGCAGCGTCTCAGTATCCCCCATGACGACCGGGGAAGGAGGACTATAATCCCCGGGAGTCAGCTGAGGAGACGGGGGGACCTCAGAAGGCAACTTAGCACGCTGCGGAGAGCCTGGGGCATCGGACTATTCTGTAGGGTCTGGCGCAGGCTTCTTGGTCAGGCGGGTGTTAGTGGAACCGGTGTCCGACTTATCGGCCGAATCCGGGCGGGCATCGAAGGAACCGACGTCTGACTTATCGGACTCCCTGCCTGAGGAAGGCCGTGCTGGAGATGCGGCCTTGTCGGGCAGAGGTTTGGCAGGGTGCTCCCCTGAAGGGGTAAGCGGCTTAGCAGCCTTGTCCGGCCGGGCGCTGGTAGGACTGGAGTCTAACTTACCGGACCCACTCTGACCTGAAGGCTGCATGGTAGAAGCGGCCTTAACGGGAGCGGAGGCCTCCTTTGCCTTGGAGGCTCCCAAAGGGCCTGAACATGAGCCAGACGGGAGGAGCGACGCCTTCTTGGTCACCATCAAGACGGCCGTCATGGAGCGATCCCCCGGAGGGGACGTTACCTTAAGTGCTGCGACTCTGGCTAGAGTTGCGGCTATTGTGGAAGCCATTTCTCGCTCCCGGTGCTTCTCCTTGTTGGGCTTTTTCTTGTGACCTTCAGGGGAAGTGGATGCCTGCCTGAGTTTCTTCAGCTTTTTTTCCATGGAGGCCATTTTTTTTATGTTGTTTGCACGCATGTGCAAGAAACATAGTGCCATCATCGGAGATTTCGAGGTGTGTCACCTCCTCCATCCTAGTCAGTGAGCTGGCAGGCGCTGCTCGTAATCGCATTTTGGAGCCGTCTATGACACGCTCCAAAATGCAGTGGCATACAGTTGAAAGGGGAGCCACGCCAGTGAGCAGCGATAAGAAGCGTAGCCTCACACGCAGGGGTGCGCGCCTCAAGACGCACTGTATAGCCGACGGGTGCCCAATCCTGTCTGCTGAGCTGCGCCCCCCAGTAGGTGCCACGCGAGAGCCCACCCCAGCGTGGGCAAGCAGTCTCTGCCGACGGGGTGCCTAATCCCCCGCTGGCTGAACGCCTCCGCCCTGTGTCATGCTGGGAGCCCACTCCAGCGGGCAAACGCCCCACAACGCTCTTTTTTTAAAACCTGTAAAACAAAACGCCCCACGCGCTGCCTCCGACCCTCCCACAACCCGCACTCCACCCACTGCGCACTCCAGCCTCCCACACCCCCACCCCATACTTACCTCCGACTCCGCGATGATCTTCGTGGACCGG
This sequence comes from Neoceratodus forsteri, assembly GCA_016271365.2. Classification (NCBI taxonomy): domain Eukaryota; kingdom Metazoa; phylum Chordata; order Ceratodontiformes; family Ceratodontidae; genus Neoceratodus; species Neoceratodus forsteri. The sequence continues at coordinate 1,051,737,468 of CM057453.1, forward strand.
AACACGCCTGCACTCTTCAGTGCCGACCGCAATAACTGAGGAAATGCCAGTACGCTGTATAATGGGCTAGATAGGGGTTTCAACTTTGTTGCATATCTCAGGATTTTTGGGAATTTATCACCAACATTTGAATGGTTTGAGTCTTTCGATGATTCATATTCGGTTCGGCGGGTGATTTCATGCAGTGACTGCGAAATCACCCTTCGGCCCGACACCGCCATGACAGTGACATCATTCATGAGAAGGGGTCCCAAAAACCCCATGTTGAAAATTTGGTGCCAAAATTCCAAAAATGACTGTTTTACGAGCGTGCGTTGCGCAGTTCCTACGCAGGCTCATAAGTTCGGAAATTTCAATATTTTCACTCCAGATTTTCAACATTGCCATTTTACCACACCTTCTTATGAGTAGTACAGCTGTCATTTTTCACATCTCACTCAAAATGTGTTTCCGACCATGTAGCGCAGAATGGCGCAGTCGGTGAGCGAAATCAATGTACGGGACAAATTAAGAAAATCACAGTGACACTATTCATGAGCAGAGGTCTAAAAATGGCTATGTTGAAAATTTGGTGAAAAAATTCCTAAAATGACTGTTTTCACGGTACGTGAATTGCGAAGTTCCTATGCACGCTCGTAAGGTCGCGAATTTTCAATATTTTCACTCCAGATTTCCAACATTGCCATTTTATCACACCTTCTTATGAGTAGTACAGCTGCCATTTTTCACATCTCACCCAAAACGTGTTTCTGCCCATGTAGCACACAATGGCGCAGTCGGTGTCCGAGATCAATGTACGGGACAAATTAAGAAAATCACAGTAACACTGTTCATGAGCTCAAGTGTTAAAATGTCTATGTTGAAAATTTGGTGAAAATATTCCAAAAAATGACTGTTTTACGAGCGTGCGTTGTACAGTTCCTATGCACGCTCGTAAGTTCACGAATTTTCAATATTTTCACTCCAGATTTCCAACATTGCCATTTTGCCACACCTTCTTATAAATAGTACAGCTGTCATTTTCACATCTCACCCAAAACGTGTTTCCACCTATGGAAGATAATGGCGTAGAATGGTGTACAAATCAATGTACAGGATAAATTAAGAAAATCACAGTGACAGTGTTCATGAGCAGAGGTCTTAAATGGCTATGTTGAAAATTTGGTGAAAAATTCCTTCAGATGTATAGTAATATTACTAATGAAGACATTGAACAGAACTGGCCCCAGGACCGATCCTTGCAGCACCCCACTGGTCGCCCCCTCTCCCTAGACTGCATACCATTTACCACCACTCTTTGCCTCCTGTCTGTTAGCCAGTTTCTAACCCAGTTTATCACCCTTTCCCCATGTCCAGCCTACCCAGCTAGTTTATCAGCCTCCTATATGGGATGGTGTCAAAGGCTTTGCTGAAATCAAGGTAAGCGTTGTCCGCTGCCCCACCCTGATTCACTTCCTTTGTCACCCAGTCAAATAAATCAACCAGATTTATCTGACATGATGTCCCCACTGTGAATCCATGTTGTCTATGGTCCTGGTTCGGTGGCATCTAGATGCCCCACTATCCTTTCTTTAAGCAATGTCTCCATGATCTTCCCCACTGCTGAGGTGAGGCTGAATGGCCTATTGTTCCCCTGCCTCCCTGCTGCTGGACTGTGTAGAGGGACCACATGTGCCCTCCTCCAATTCACTCATGTTGAATGACTCAGTGAACATGGCTGCCAGGAGGTACTGCTATCTCCCTTTGCAGTTCTGTTAACATCCTTGGCGATGCCATCTGGTTCCATCGCTTTGTCTACCTTCAATTTAGTGAGCTCCTGCAGGACTCTTTTGTCCACCTCTTCACCCCCTTGGCAACTGCTGTACTGCTGTGGCCCTTGCCCCTTCCACTCTTCTGTGAATACTGAGCGGAAAGACACAGTGGATGTCTTGGGAGGAAGGCATGAAACTGTCACTTCCAAATACCTAAACAGCACATACAAGCAAGCAACATTCGGCATTGACAAATGATTGTTCTTTAGGATATGGGCTTCCAGGGACTGCAGCCTTCTTTTGCGGGTAGCGGAGTTAAATTTCTGGCAGTGCTGGCACTTCTGAACGGGGTGGTCTGGGCCCAGACAGATGAGGCACAAGTAGTGTCTGTCCTTGTGTGGAAGTTGGGAACCACACGAGTCGCACTTATTTTTATGTGATTCGGAGGACGTCGGGGACAACATACTGTACACAGCGAATCGTGTGATGAACTCGAAAAAACAGAGAAAATAGGTAGAAAAGTTCGAAAACTAATGGACCGACGAAAGACTGACGAGCGTTGATTCTACCGCAACAAACTTTCACAAGTCGACGGCCGAAAGAACTGAAGGCGGCGTGAGCCCGCCCCCCTTATACTGATGTATGACGCCAGTCACCTGATGTGGAGGCGGTCTCCCGCCAGAGACTGCTAGCTAGAAATGTTTCCGTGGGGTCCTGACGCCTGGTGGGTCATTCCTATATGTGAATACCTACTGCAAGAGCCCTCTCGAAGTAAGATCTAGAGAGATACTGTACTATTTAATTTAATGTTTTTACTGCTTTTGATCTATTTAAAATTGCTGCCTGCATGAAATCAATGGAGCAACACCGGGGATACTGCTCTCTTTCTGTGCGGCTATATCAGCCACCCTGCTGCTGTAACCTGCCAACCAAAAATAGTTTGTCCCTTGCCCTGCATGACAAAAAGGAGTTTGAAAAAGAACACTACGGCCATGGGTTGGCCATCATCTAGTAGTTAGGTAGGTGGTAATTTCACATGGAGCAAAAGTAGGAACTTTTAAAAAGCAAAAACAAATCTAATTTAAATCTGGTGAAAACTGCTTAAAACAAAGTTATCAAGGTTTCCTCTGCCGGTGACCCGGATTGTATTTGGGGAACCTGGACTGGGTTGGACATGGCTAGCATCCCAGCCCCGGGAAGGGATGGTGCCGAGCAGTGTGCCAGATAATGATGGCATTCAGGAGTAATGTACTAACCATTTTTGATATCAGGTGAGTAAAATACAATTCTAATGAGTAAAAGTGCTGCTTTTTAAGTATCCATTGAAGCATTACCAAAGGTTGGGATGTGTATGGGTACTCATCAAAAACACTTTTTACAGAGCATTTCTTAAAACTGGCGGGTGAAATCGTCCGGTACTTACCTTATCTGCAGCACTGGTGTGGGTTCCACCACCGTGTCTTCAGCATGGGTTTGCTGTGTGCGCAGTGTGTGCGCGCTACAAAGGGCCACGGGGCATAAAGGTGCTGCACAGGTGGAGGAACACTTAGATAGCATTGAGAAGAAAAGGAAAAATGGCTGCATCCTTGGGCCCTGCGGTGGCACCACTGCTCCCACACCCGACTTTCATTGAGGAAGGAAGCTTTTCCAGTAACCACATCATGAGGGTTAAGAAACAGGGACCCTGCAGAGCAGGATGCCAGGCGAGAAGACTGGGAGGTCACCCAAGGAACAGCCTACTGGTGGACAGCAGACCAGGAGGATAAAAAAAAAAAAAAAAAAAGAAATTATCAGGGTCCACCTTTTGCAGGCCAGCTGTAATGGGAGTTTCCAAGCCCCCCCCCCCAAAAAAAAACATTTTTACCTTTCAAATGTTTTAACATACAAAGATATTTGGTAGGTGTGTTTCTGACCTTGCACTGCTGCTCTTTTACATTATTCTGTTGTATCCATTTTAACACCTGGTGCTGTAGCTCCATGGTTTTGGGATTGGTTTCGTGTTTCCTCTGGCTGACGAACTGAACAATCCTCAGCTTTTTCCACAGTCTGTCTAAACAGGAGCCCAGCGTGCTTACATACATTTCCTTGGCTTCGAACACATACCCTGCAATAGTAATAATAATTAATAACACAGAAAAAAATAGCCCGTCCATCACTTTGGAAACCCTTTTAATACTTGGATGAACACAAATTTTATTGTACTCAGTGACAAACGTTACAGTCCTCCCCCATCTTCCCTCCAAGTTCCTTCTCTGAAATAAACCCTTTTTTCTAACTCTTTTTCTTCCCCTTCTTTCCCTTTTTCTGTATATAACTCTATATGAAATAAGCTCCAATTAAGTAAATGTATGTTTACTGGAGTGATGTGCCTGTTTGGGCACCATCTTTCTCTGACTTAGGCGATCTGGCTTTTTAATATTTTATTATTTCTATATAGTACTTAGCCTAATTTTGCCACAGTCATTATAGAATGGTTTCAAATCTGACATGATATACTTTCTTTGTGGTGAATAATAGCCTGCTTATCCTTATTTGACAAAATCTTTTTAGTCACTGTATTACAAGTTTGTGCTACAAGAGGCTGCTCTGCTAATTTTTTTTATTTGTTTTTATTTCTTTTTTATTTATTGAAAGATATCAGAATTACAATCCTTTGAGTCATAGACTCCTTTGCAAAGGCTCCACGTCAGTAAGAAACAATACACTTACGATCACAAGCATACACATTGGGTATAGATTATACATTAGGCAACAGTATAGACTTAAAATACATGACACGGCAGTGGAAGAAAAAAAACCACAGAAGAGTAAACATTTGGTGCAGTGTGTAAGTAAGGTTACATCATCTGGGAACCTTAAAGGAGGTCCCGGGTCTACACTTTGGTTCACAAAACAGTATTTGAGTTCAAGAGGGTCTTATATGCTAGGCCCTGAGTCAGTATATGCTAGAGGGGGACTGAGGATACTAGCTTGGGGCTAGACATGAATGTTTGGAGGATGGGGGGAAGGTATCCATCTAAGTGGTATTGGAGACAAGTTATTTATTTTAACTACAGTCACAGGGTGCCGAAATTAGGAAAGTCCGAAGATCAGCTTTTAATTTGGCTGATACCGGAAGTAAGGGGGATTGTTGATGGTAGGTTGTTTAGCCATAGAGGGGCACGATAACGGAAAGACCGTTGCCCAAGGGATGTTCTACAGTGTAGTACTAGTAAGGGGGCATTTGCAGAGTGTCTTGGAGCCCTCCTGCGCGAGGCAATTTGAATAAGAGGGTGGAGGCCTGCCGGGGCTTGCTTGTTTAGTACCTTTTTAGCTAGAAGGCAGGTGTGATACTTTACCCTGTCTTTGAAATTGAGAAAGCCGGTGAGCTTGTAAAGCTCACACATATGAGTTTGTCTGCTACAATTTGAGACCAGGCGGCAGGCTTTGTTGAGGGCAAGGTTTATGCTACGCAGGGCAGTATGATCCGCAGTCCCATAAATTACTATGCCGTAGTCAATCAGGGGCAATATTGAGGAGGACACTGCTAGGGGAAAGCAGTGCCTATGTCTGAAAAGGATTCCCAACCTGGTATTAACCGAGGAGGATACTTGTTTGATGTGATCGTGGCAGGCAAGAGAGGAGTCTAACCAGATGCCCAGGTATTTAAAAATGTTAACCTGTTCCAGGGCGACACCAAGAGAGTTTGTGATGGTAAGAGGTGTGTTTTGGAGCGGGTTTTGTCAATGTGTGAAGATCATAGCTTTGGTCTTTGTGTAATTGAGTGTAAGTCGGCGTTCCAAGAACCAGGTTTTGAGCTCAGCAAAGAAGGTCTGTAGGGCAGATTGTAAGGTGCTGAGCTGATGATGCTTCCAGAAGACTACAGCATCATCAGCATACAGTAGAAGTTTCCCACTACAGGATTTGGGGAGAGAGTTTAGAAAGAGGGTGAAAAGTAATGGGCCTAGTATGGACCCTTGTGGGACCCCTGAGTGAACTGTTTTCCTGGATGATGTGGACCCATTTGTTTTTACCTGCTGGGTCCTGTCTTTAAGATAGTCAGTGAGCCAGGCGGTGACTTCTGGGGCGATATTAAGGGATGGAAGAGCGTAGAGAAGAAGCTCATGACTAACTGCATCAGAAGCTTTGGCCAGATCGATATAGAGAGCCCCCGCTATTTCACCATGATCCAAGGCCTCATGTATATAGGAGGTATATTCAACGAGAGCCGTGGAGGTGCTATGACCCCTCCTGAAACAGTGTTGTTCTTGACAGAGCAGATTGTGTTTGGTCAAGTGGTCTGTGAGCTGGTCTGCCACTATTTTCTCAAGAGCTTTAGAGAGGGGTGGCAGTATGGATACTGGCCTGTAGTTGTTGGCAGAGGTGGGGTCACCACCCTTTAATATTAGAGTAATGACTGCTCTTTTCCACGAGGTGGGGAACTGGCTGTGACATAGGGATAAGTTAAATATTTTCATAAGATGGAGTAATGTCACATCCAAAGTTAGCCGGACTAGCTTGAGGTCCAGGCCGTCACTACTATAGCAAGAGTTTGCCAGGGCTGTGCTGATATAGCGTTTGGCCTCATTGCAGTAGATGATTCGTAGTCGGAAGGGTGGTTTGTTACCATAGGAGGGGGGGTTTAGGGGAAGGTTACTGATTGGGTCGAAGAAGTTTGTGGGGAGGATGTGACTGAGGTCCGAGAAGGCAGTATTTAGTGCTTCTGCAATAGAGTTTGGGTCCTGGGACGCAACTCCATTTATTTGAAGCTGTATGGGGGTGGGTGATACATTTTTACCAGTTAGTTTTTTAATGTTTTTCCAGAAATTGCTACCCGAGTCCCAGGAGGAGGTAAGGGCATGGTTATAATAATTGGCTTTGGCTTAACGGATAGTCCAAGTGCAACTATACTTGCTATAAATGCTGAATTAATGGTATATTGAATATAAATTAATACTGCGGTGTGATGTCGCGCTTTGTTTTTTTGAGTTCAATGTAATCAAAACTGGTATTTAATTAATTGTCTGTGACATCATACCTTGTTATGCATTTAAATTGTACCTCTTTGTACTCCAGAGCCCGCTCCCTGAGGAAGACCTTATGGTTGAAGCGCAGGGGCATTTGGCTGAGGTTTGCCTGTGGTTGTAACTGTGCTATACCACAATAAATTTCTACTTTTTGCATTGATTTTGGTGTGGAAAACCTGTTTTTGGTTGTGCAGATGCTTTTGTCTTCTATCTCTGGAACTTTAGTTAGCAACCTGGTCTGCACCCCATCTACACGCTGTTGGAGCGCAAGTATTGTTTGGCTCATTAGTACAGGGGACCGCGCAACACCGACATTAGTCAGCTGATGTCAGCCTAGCCTATATAGGTGGGCAGTCCCCCACACCTACCTCAGTTCTCCCACTGGACACCCCATACGGGCAGCTAAAGGAGAACCGAGGAGGTTTCCCAAGAGTCAAAAGAAAGGCAGTAGTAGTGTGAGAGAAAAACAGCAGCAGGGGGAAGAAGGAAGGGAAAGCAGGGTCTGTTGCAAGAGCTTCTCTCGAAGATCTACTGTTACAGTAAGTTCTTATGTAACTGTACTATTTTACTTTGAGGAAGGCTCTTGCTGCAGGCCACATCGGTAGGACAGAGTCCTAAGCAGTACCAGGTATCACCAGGATAACCACCATTGGGAGGAGGACAGATCAGCAGCCAAGAGCTCAGAGGAGGCACTGAAGAACTGCTAGGCCGAAATTGGCCCTGTGCCTAGAGGTGATGTCCAGACTGTAATGCTTGGTGAAAGTGTGGACAGAACTCCAGGTGGCAGTTGCACAGATCTCTGCAACAGACTCACTTCTGAAACATGCCATGGAGGCAGTCATACCCCTAGTGGAATGGCCTTTGACCGCCCCCGGAAGGGTCGCCTTGTACTTGTGGTAGCAATAAACAATGCAATTCACCAACCACTTAGACAAACACTGTTTGGAAACAGGAGTGCCCTCTCTCTTGGGGTGACGAAAGAAACAAGCAACTGTTCAGATTTTCTGAAAGGGTTTGTGTAGTACCGCAACAGCCTATGTACATCCAACATATGGAGCAATGCCTCCCCCTGATTAGAATACTCAGGAAAATAAACTGGCAGGTGGATGGATTGATTTAAAGCAAACTCTGACACTACTTTAGGTAAAAACTTTGGACTAGTACGCAAAGACACCCTGTCTTTGTGCAAAACCAAATAACGCTCCTTAGACATAAGAGCCTGTAGCTCAGAAATCCTTCAAGCAGAAGTAACAGCAACTAAAAAGAGTGCTTTCCGCCAGCCCAGTGGCGCTGATGGTTGAGGCGCTGGACGCCACACCCGCGCTACGCTGGCGACCTGGAGCGAGGAACGGACTCGGTGGCGGGGTCGGCAGGGAGAGGAGGATCAAGCGTCCCAATGGATGCCTCCTCCCTCAGGGTGGGAGACCAAGAACGCACTCTAGTTTCTGCATCCTCCACAGCCAGTGGAGCACCGCAACAGGAAGGGATGGAGGCGGCTCCGCTCGCTGGAGCCGGGAGGGGGACGCCGCAGCGCATGAGAGGCTTGCATGCGTCAGCACGCCACCACTCAGGACGTACATCCCAAGTGCCGACGTCTCAGAGGGTCGGGGATCTAGGGGAGAAAATACAGGTTACTCACCTGTAACAGGAGTTCTAGGAATGGTATATGTTGTTCATCCACACTCATTGGCAGGTATCCTTGCCGCTTTAAATCTTGCCGGAAGGTCTTCAAGCTTGCTCCTCCCACCCACCCGGGTGGTATAACTCTCGGCTCCGCCCCATGACGCCAGATCTGGCCCGCTGGAAGCTCAGGTTGTGCGTCGAAGCCGGGGAGGTCGGGTGGGTCGTGTGGATGAACAACATATACCATTCCTAGAACTCCTGTTACAGGTGAGTAACCTGTATTTCTAGGGACATGGATATGTTGTTCATCCACACTCACTGGCAGACTCCTAGCAGTTCTCCGGGAGGAGGGAGGCAAGACGCACACCCCATATACTTACTTGGGAAAGAGAGACTGAGAACCGAGGCCCCAAAACCAGCATCCCGCGTGACTCAAGGTCGATGTGGTAGTGGGTAATGAAGGTGTTTGCTGACTTCCAGGTAGCAGCCCTGCAGATTTCCTGGATAGGGACGTCCTGGAAGCAGCCACTTGCAGCAGCTATGGCGGGTAGAATGAGCTCTTATCCTCTGGGAGGCCTCCATGCCCGCCAACTTATAGAGAGATCTATGCAGGAGGTTACCACTGCTTATCGTCCGCTTGGCTGCAGGTCTGCCAGATGGCTTCAGCGTAGGTGACAAACAGTTGACGTAACCCTCTCCCAATTTCAGCCGCGCGCCTTATAATAAGCGTGCGCCTTCTAGGGTCCAGAGTATGGAGCCTATTCGCCTCCGGAGGTGTGATTGGGGTAGAACACCGCAGAGTCAACACCTGTTAAGGTGAAACTCCGACACCACCTTCGGAAGGAATTTCGGTGGGGCGAGGACAACCTTGTCCCTGTGGAAGACCAGGTAAGGAGACTTGATGGAAAGCGCCTGGAGCCTCCCATCCTTCTGGCTGACGGATAGCCACCAAGAAGGCGGTCTTCCACGACAGGTGAGAGAGAGCACACCTGTGCATAGGTCTGAATGGCTTGCCCATGAGCTTTGCCAGTACCAGCAGTAGATCCCACGGAGGTGGGGGTTCCCAAGACTGGAGGGAAATGTGATCAAGGCCTTGAAAGCGCCAGACCACCTTCCTCCTGCGCCACCGACTGCTTCCCGGCCCGCCGCTCGTAAGCAGAGATGGCTGCCAGGTGCACCCTTAGGGTCGTCGACCTAAGCCCTTGACTAGAAAGGGACCATAAATAGTCCAAGATGCTTGCCAAGGAACAGGAGGAAGGGTCCAAGCCCTTGCCCTGACACCAAATGGAAAACCTTTTCCATTTGAAGGCATAGCATTTTCTGGTCGACTCCTTACGGGACGCCTCAACTACATTGAGGACCTCGTCGGAAAGACCCAGCCTGGAACTCTAGCCGCTCAGGAACCAGGCCGTCAGGTGCAGGGATTGAAGGTCCGGATGGAACACCTTCCCCTGATTGACTGAGAGCAGGTCCGGGCGAGCTGGAAGCTGCCGCGGAGTCCTGGAGCTGAGACTGAGGAGATCTGGGTACCAGAACTGGCGAGGCCAGTCTGGGGCTATCAGAATCACCTGCGCCTTGTCCCTCCTCGCCTTGAGAAGCACCTTGTGGATCAAGGGAAATGGGGGAAAGGCGTAAAGAGGCCCGGGGTCCACTGCCTCGAGAAGGCATCCCCCTGCAGCGAGCCCTGCTGAGGGGGCGGCATGGAACAGACTCAGCTTCGCTCCATGGAGGCAAACAGGTCCACCTGAGGTGTGCCCCAAAGGGAGAACAGATGTCTACCTCCGGTAGGAGAGACCACTCGTGGGATGCAGCCCTATCCGGCTCAGGGCATCGGCTGTGGGTGCTGGAGGCTCCTGCCACGTGAATGGCTAGGAGATCCACCTCCAGGCTGCGCAGACGAGTGACTAAATGCGGAGAGCTTCCTGCATAGAAGCATGGAGCGCGGCCCCGCCCTGGCGGTTTAGATAGTACATGGTCGTGTATTGTCCATCTGGACTCGACCACTTGACCCCGGAGGAACGGAGCAAAGGCGTGTGAGAGCTAGGCGGACCGCCTGAGCTCCAGCAGGTTGATGTGGCATCGGGACTCTGCTGGGACCAGAGGCCATGAGCCCGTGTTCCCCAGATGGGCACCCCAACCCATCAGAGAGGCATCGTCGATAGAGAGACCGTCGGCTCGGGCGGACGAACGGGATGCCCTCCTGCAAATGATCTGGAACGGTCCACCACTGGAGCGCTCCACATCCCCTGTGTCACCGGCTACAGCTGGTCCAGGACGGGATGCGTTGGACCACTGGCTGGCCAGTCCCCACTGAAGGGGACGATGTTCCAGCGGGCCCAACGGACCACGCTGGTGCAGGCCGCCATGAGACCCAGGAGGCGCAGGAAGTCCCGGCAGGGCGAATTGCCCAACCAGAAATGATCGGGCAAAGGAGGAAAGAACCTGCCCTGTCCGCCGGGAGCCGCGCCTGGCTCGAAGAGAGTCGAGCTGCGCTCGATGAATAGAATCACCTGCTTCGCCGAGTCTCGACTTGGCCCTTTGGATATGAGGCCCAGTTGAGAGCAGACCTGAGGGCCAGATCTCTGACCACTCCGCCTCTTCCTGGAGGGAGCTGCTATCAGCCAGTCGTCCAGGTAAGGGTACACCCGGACCCTCGGCGCCGAGGAATGCTGTCACCACTGCCATGCATTTGGTGAAGACCCTGGGAGCTGGAGACAAGCCGAAGGGCATGGCTTGGAACTCAAGAGGGATCCTTCCGCCGAAGCGGCAGGAATCTCTGGTGAGACGGACGGATAGGGACGTGAAAACGCTGCCCTGCAAGTCCAGAGAGCAGAACCACACTCGCTCCAAGGATGGTATTATCTGAGCCAGAGTGACCATCCTGAAGGTTCTGAGACCCAGGAATCCTGTTTAGGTCGTAGTCGAGAATGGGGCGCCAGCCCCCGTCCGCTGAACCAGGAAGACCTGGACACAAACCCTGGGTCTGAAGGAGGGTCCACCACCTCTCTTACCACCTCCTTCTGGAGGAGGAGAGCCGGTCGGCTCGACGAGCCGCCAGTGAGGCTGGGGATCCCGGCCCCCCGAGGGGCCACGGCCTGAAGGGTGGTGCCTGCTCGAATTCCAGAGGCAGGCCTCTTCCCACCACCTCAAGACCCACCTGTCCGTGGTAACAGCGGACCAGGCGAACGGAAGTGCTGGAGCCGCCCCAATGGGGACCTAGGGTGACGGGATGGGGGCCACCCCCCAGCCTGATTACTGGGCAGGCTTGGAGGAGGACCGCCGAGGGACCTCCTGGCCCTTTCCTCCCTGCCTCCTGTTAGAGGAAGCCGGGCTTGGGTTTGGGATGCCAAGGTCGAGCCTGCTGGCCCTGATGCTGGTCCGGTGCTACCGGGGCATCAGAAGGACGAAGGGCTTAGGCTGTGGTTTGCGGCCTTTGTCCTTCTGAGTGGAAGAGACCGAGTCCAAGGTGGCATTGACCTCTCGATCCTCTGCAGGTGACCTTCCAACCCCAGGTCAAGAGGTCCGTCCCAAAAGGGAACATCCGCCAACTTGTGCTGGGTATCCGCAAAGGTGGATATCCTCAGCCAAGCCTACCGACGACAGCCACTGCGGCCGCCACCGATCTGGCACATGAGTCCCCTATATCCAAAGCAGTCTGGAGCTGCTGTTTGGCCACTGCTCCTGCCCTGGTCCCGCACCTGCTTAACCGTAGTCTGCAGATCGGGCGGAAGATGAGGGATGACCTCATCCAGGGAGCCCAACAGGGCATGAGAAAAATGTGCCATGAGGACGGCCGAACTGGCCTGACGAAGGCCGAGAGAGGACGAGGTGACTTTTCGCCCGACATAGTCCTATTCTCTGACCCTTGTCAGGAGGTTTGTCCACATCCCTGGCGCCGCCGCGCCACCGAAAACGCTTGTCGGTAACCAACCCCTCAGCAGAGGGGTGTTCCAAAAACTGGACAAGGAACCGGGGACCGTGATACTTCCTGGCCATCCTGGTCAAGGCGAGGGCAGGAAGCAGGGCGCTGCCAAAGCTCCAGTGCCGACCACTATGGCCTCGCCACCGAAAGGCCTCCTCGGAGAATCCCTCGTCCAGAATTCCATGAGGGGATACCTGGCCTGCTTGGAACGGGTTCAGCCCATCCCGTAGACCCGAGATGAGCCGAAGCAGTCCTAGGAAGGACGACGGCTATCGCCCATTGACTCTCCTCCTGAAGACTCCAAGTCCAGTCGCTTGGAGAAAAGGAGGAATCATCTTCGACTGGAAGAGTCCTCAAGAGCTGCTCTCGGCCTGAGCCACCCTTCACCTGCCGAGGTCGGCCGGGAGTGAGGGTAACTGACAGCCGATGGGTAGACCCTTAGCCGACCGAGAATCCTTGGTCGGAGCCCCAATTGGTGGCTGTGGAGGCGGAGGTTCCACCGAATCGGTGGAGCAGCTGGTTTGGCCGTAACAACCGCCTGCGTATAGGCCCTCTGATAAGTCGAGGGTTGTGTCGGCTGCCCGTGACAATACTTAATGGCCGGGAAGGCGACGGGTCGGCTTATTCCCGCCAGGAGGAGCTGTTGTGAACATAAGGTCTCTCGCATCACGACGAATTTACGCCAGCTTCCCCTCATCCGAGGAGGAGGACGAGGACGAGCGGTGACGCTGCTTACCGGGCGTGCCGAGACCGAGACCGCCTATGACGGTGGGATCGCTGACCGCCAAGAGGTCCGAGGACCGAGAGTCCCGGAATTCCGAGTGTCGGTGCGGGAGGTGTCGGCCGGAACCGCACTCCCTTCGCTCGGATGGTCCATCCGAGGCCCGAACCGGAGGCACAGGCGAGCCCACGGGATCCTCAACTCTCCCGGGGAACCGGGAGAGGGAATCTCGCTGCTAAAGGCGACAGCTCGTCAATGGGTCGAGAAAATTCTCGATTTCATCGGTGGGAGTCTCGGCCAACTGACCTGACGGGACACCGGAGACCAGTGGCCAAGCCGAAGGTCGACCGGGCCGACGGGTCACGGCCCGGGAGAGGGACCTTCCTGCCCCAAGAGCGCCGACGGAGGGATTCTACCCCGTCCCTCTTTTGACCGAGAATAAGGTCCAGCAGACGAGGCCCTTCTCCTTTAGTGGAGAGGGACAGACAAAGCTCCTAAAGAAGCCGGTAGGAAGAACTCAGAGAGAGCGGGATAAATGCCGCGCCGAGGAAGATACGCCTGCGCCCGCCTCTTCGAGGGCGTACTCATCCGCCGAGCTGATCCGCCGAGCCCGGCCAAGGACACCGGCTAACCGGCCTCTGGACTTTCACCGAGGGAACACGCTTCGGACGGCCAAGCCGTAATCGGCAGCACGGTCTTCGAGGACGAGGTCGAGAAAGATGAGCACAGGTCGCAAGCCCGCGGGTCGTGCTCAAGGCCTACAGTAGACACACGTGGAGTGTGGATCCGTCGAGACATCTTCTGCCGCATGGGCATCTCCAAACCGAGTCGATTGTCCATCGCAGCCGCTGAGGGATAGAAGACTAGTCTTTTTGCAAATTTATTTTAAATCGCAAGCGGAGAAATAGGAACCAGTCACAAACGAGAGCGTTAAGGAGGAACCTGAGCTTCCAGCGGTAAGAAGATCTGGCGTCATGGGGCGGAGCCGAGAGTTATACCACCCGGGTGGGTGGGAGGAGCAAGCTTGAAGACCTTCCGGCAAGATTTAAAGTGGCAAGGATACCTGCCAATGAGTGTGGATGAACAACATATCCATGTCCCTAGAAATGGAAAACACCTCTCGGCAGCCCTGGATGAAAGCCTCTCCGGTTCCATCCAGACCACCAGGAAGGGACAGACCCCACTGTGCAAGGAGAGGGGGAAAGAGGCACTCTAGGGGCAGATCCCATGGAAGGTGGATTGGAGGACATGAGTGGACGGAAGGAGTGGGCACCGGGAGTAGATAGGAGAGATAAAGAGATAAAGTTAAAAAAAAAAAAAAAGAGTGCTTTCCATGACAGAAAGTGCAGCTTGCAACTCGCAGCTGGTTCAAAGGGAGGTAAAGTGAGTTTCTCCAACATAAAATTAAGGTCCCATGGAAGTCCTGGGTCCTGAATGAGAGGTTTCAAATGCAAAATGCCCTGCAGAAATGTGCGGGACACCTCAAGCTGGGTGACAGCTTTGCCCTCAATAGGTGCATGGTACGCAGAGATGGCAGAAAGGTGCACCTTAAGTGAGGAATGCCTCAGATCTGAATCTGCAGGGGAACGGAGATACTCCAACACCTGATTCACCGGGCAGATGAAAGGACTGAAATGGTGAGCAGACGCCCAAATGAAGAAGCGCTTCCATTTCAAAGCATAAGTGGCCCTGGTGTAGGGTCTCCTGGCAGCCACCACATCTGCGACCCTAGAGGATACCCCAAAGCAGGTAATAGCCAAGTCCGCAGGAGCCACGCATGGAGATGCAGGGACTTCAGGTCTAGATGGGCCAGGGTTCCCAGTCCTGCAAAAGCAAGCCAGTGTACAGGAACAAGGGCACTGGAGGTTCCACTGCTAGCTGTTGCAGCAAGGGGAACCAAAAAAGTGGCAGTCTTGTGTTGAGTGGGAACGCAAAGAGGTCCAGCTCTGGACAGCTCCACCTGTTGAAGAGATCTTCGGCCACCAAGGTTAGAAGCTCCCACTCATGGGCCCGCGACCTACAGTGGATGAGACTGTTGGCTAAGACGTTTTGAATGCCTGGAACATGTACAGAGGAGAATAGACATGCGGCTAAAAGCAAAGACCGAGCCAAATGCAAAAAGTACTTACATTTGACAAACAGCAGCACGGCTACACTTCACCTCAGGGTATCCAAAACAAACAATTTAAGTCAGGCTATAGGCAAAAAATAATTTATTTGCGCCAAGAACACACCAGCACATATTGCATCGTGCCCCTTCCTCTTGGCGCAAATAAATAATTTTTTGCCTATAGCCTGACCTAAATCGTCTTTTTGGATACCCTGCGGTGATGTATAGCCATGCTGCTGTTTGTCATATGTACAGCTGAGAGCTCCAACTCATGCTTGATGGCCCTATAACAGACTCTTATCACCTCCCAATACAGGGGGTAAGAATGGGTCCCCCCACTTGTTGATGTAATATACCACACACATCCGTCTGTACCAGCAGCAGACCAGGGAGGGGAGGAGAGGAGTCTGAAAGGCCTGCAGGGCATAAAGAACTGCCTGCATCTCCAGGATGTTGATGTGATGACCCTGCTCTACATCCATCCAGGTACCCTGGGTCTGGTGATTGGCCAGATGAGCACCCCATCCCAGGCCGGATGCGTCTGTCATGATAATCTGCCCGGGGGGGTTGGGAGCTGAAAAAGAGACTCCCTCCAAAGGAGATTGGCCGGATCCAGCCACCATGAAAGAACCCTCTGGACCAGGTCAGAGGCCAGGACCAACTGGTCCAGGTCATCCGTGCACTGGACCAACTGGACCCTCCAGGTCCACTGAGGAACTTGCATATGCAGACAGGCCAGGGGAACCACGGCAATTGCTGCTGCCATGTGGCCTAGAAGGCGCAGGAAAACCCTGGCTGGAGGAAACCAGACTGGCCAGCTCCATCAGTCATGCCGCTTTATCTTCGGGCCAAAAAGCCTTGCCCTGGATGGTATCCAGAACTGCCCCTATGCATTGCAGGCACTGGCAAGGAGACAGGCAGGACTTCGGCAGATTTATAGTGACCCCCAAGGCCTGGAAGAGCCAGAAGATGTATTCCATGGTCTGAACTAAGTGACCCCTGGAGGGGGCTGCTAAACAGCTTGTCATCCAGGTAGGGGAACACACAGAAGCCCTGTCTCCTCAAAGCAGCTGCCATCACTGCCACGCATTTGGTAAATACCCAGGGGTGCTGAGGAAAGGCCAAAAGGGATGGCCTGGAATTGGAAATGGGCCCCATGAAAGTGGAAGTGGAGGAAGCGACAATGGGCAGGAAAGACTTGGATGTGCAGGTATGCATCCTGCATGTCCAGAGAGCAGGGTTGGTCCCCCGGTGCAAAAGGGGTAATAGCCCCTGGAGGGTGACCATCCAAAAATGTTTTTGCTCGATGCACAGGTTGAGATGGCTCAGGTCCAGGATGGGCTGAAGATCCCCGGTCTTTCTGGGGACAAGGAAGAAGTGGGAATAAACCCCCTTTCCCCAATGAACCTGAGGGATGGGCTCTATGGCTCTTTTTTGAAGAAGAGACTCAATTTCCTCTCACACCAGAGACAGGTATGTGTGTGGGGGGTCTAAGTGGAGTGAACAGGAGGGTTTTCTGGTGGCAACTCTATGAACTCCAGAGTGTGACCATGTTCTATGATCTGGAGCACCCAGTTGTCTGTGGTCACCCCCTGCCACTCCTCTAGGTGGAGGGAAAATCGACCCCCGACTACCTCCCTTGGATCAATGGCCGGGGAGTCAGCTAAGGAGTCAGGAAGTAGGTCTGGGCGCAGGAATGCGGGCTTTGGCAGTGGTAGCAGTAGGGGCCGCTGGGGCCTTACACTTGTTTTGACCCTTGGCAGGCTGATTCCGAGACTGCTTGCAGGAGGACTGTTGGCCCACTCTAGGTTGGGTGTGATACAGTGATGGACCGACTTGAGGACCAACCCTGGCTCCTGCAGGGTAGAGGTGATGTCCTGGACATCCCCCCCCAAAAAAGGACCGTTCCCCGGAAGGGGGTGTCCAGAATGCTGGCTTGCATGTCTGAGGCCAAGCTGGATACTCAGAGCCAAGAACAGCACTGGAGACAGACCCCAACAACTGCCTCACGCCCAAAGGCATCCACAGCATCATAAGCTGCCTGGAGAATATGACTGCCAATGTCCGAGCCCGACTTCATAAGTTGGGCAAGCTGCGTCTTAGTGGGGTCCTCTGTTAAAGTCTGCACCAGGTCCCTGGCTTGGTCCCAAAGGCCATTCTGGTATTGACCATGTGGGCCAGATAACTTATGGTCCAGATAACCAAAGTGGTAGGGGCCAAAACACGCTTGCCAAGGTGATCTAGCTGCCTGGACTTCCAGTCTGAGGGAAGGGTACTAAGGTGCTTGGGCTTCTTAGTACAGTCTTGCATCGCATTGATAACCACTATATCTGCCTTCGGTTGGCTCCCCAGAAAGGGCTTACCAGCCGGGGTGTGGCAAAGGTGATCTGCCTTCTTATGCAGAGGAGAGGTGGTAGAAGGGTGATTCCAGGCTTCCTTAGTGACATCCTCATATGAGTCAATCAAAGATGGCACCACCACAGGGAGGGCATCCCGCTGCCGGAGGTAGATGACCAACTGGTGTCTCTCCGGGTCCTGCTCCTCCATCTCCCAGCCCATAATGGACTATATGTGGTGCATTACATCCATAAAGGATGGATCATCGGGGGGGGGGGAGCTTTGGCACTTCTTAACCTGGTCATCCCCCTCCGACAACTCACCAGGGGAGGAGGAAGACCCCGAAGAATCGGAGTCACCCTCAGTATCACTATCCAAGACAGATGCCGGAGGCCGGTGATTGTTCCTTCTAGAACCTGAACCGATGTCAGGTCAAGCCCCTGAGGACACCGATGTGCGAGGTTCGCTCAGACCAGCCCGGTCTGGATTCTGGGGCTGGGGATCCTGGGGAGGGTGGACGCCGGAGGTAGCCCCTGAGGGGCAGGGATCTGCTTTTGTAAGAAGGGCCACCGTGCTGAAAAGAGGGCATTATAATCCCCCAGGGGTGTTATATTGTATTCCAGCAGGAATGGAAAGGAGGGTGCCAGAGAAGGGTACGATGGCTGAGGAGCCAGTGAAGGGTACCCCGGAGTAGGTCCACCCAGCGCCAGGTAAGGATCTGGTGACAGCCCAGAAGGCTTTGGCTATGGTACAAGCTGTGGCAGGGGCGACGATGGAGTCGGGCCCATAGGCTGGGGCTGCAGCAGCACTGGTGGTGGCCCAGCAAACTACGGCCTGGACTGCCCAGGGGAAGGATCCATCTTTGATAAAGCCTCTTAAGGTGAAGCACATCGTTGATAAATCCTCTTGAGATGAAACGTCAGAGCTCATTCCTTTTCCCTGACCCAGGAGGGTCTGTTTGTTTGTTTGATCTGGCAATTCTGTAATAGAGATTTGATGCCGGGATTGTGGTTGCTCTGTTTATGTTCAAGTTCAAGCTTAAGGTGAGTGCCGTGACTTGTGACTGCCTATCCTATATTATTGTCACTGAGCATCCCAGTCCACCTTGGTGCAGCTCTGAGTTATTCACAGATGATCAGGAAAGCTACGCAGAAAGGTGAGTTGGTGATAATGGGAGCTTCAACCTGCCCGATGACGACTGGAGCATGCTACAGGCCAGCAGCAGTAGGAGCCAAACGCTCCAGGATGCAGTACAAGATGGGTTTTTAATCCAGGGGTGATGGAGCCAAATAAGGATCATGCCATCTTAGACTTAGTACTGACAAACTGTGATCATGTCAGAGGCATCAGCATAGCTGTGCCCTTGTGGGGGTAGTGATCATAGGTCAGTGTGGTTTCATATCAATATGGGAAGGGAGATACTGAACACAAAAACATGTGGTCTAGATTTCAAGAGGGCAGATTTCACCAGCATGGGTGAGAAACTATTTATTTAAATTTTGATGACCAGGTGGGTCCACTGGGACAGACATGTCCATTTTAAGGGGTGACTCAAGGAATAGAGGCATTCCACATACAGAGAGATAAAACGCTATACAAAAAGTAGCTAGGAACAAATGCGTAAATGCATTGGTGAAACAACAGAGACAGCCAGGTGAGGACAATGAATAACAAAACAGTACATAATCAATTTCATAGTAATCCAATGCCGGACAATAAAATAAGGTGCAAATGCAAAGCGAGCTTAGCCATGTAGCAGTAACAAATTATACATTTATATAATACAATATATTACATATATAGAGACCGTGAGACTGAGAAAAGGTGTAGTCAAGAGGGGGGGAGGAGTGGAGAAGATAGAGTATCAGGGTGGGACGGGCAAGAGTAGAGAAGGGGAGAAGGAGGGAGAGTAGACGCAGAGGAAGACAGGAGAGGATTAGGTGCAGTTTCTGTTACAAATAGGAGGTGGAAAGAAAATTTCTTTGAAGTGTCTTGAACTGGGGAAGAGACATACATGAAAGTAAATTGTGTGGGAGGCTATTCCATTTATGAGGTGCTGCAAAACAGAAAGAGAAAGACCTCTTGCCTTTGGCTAATTGGGTTTTGGGTATGCTTAGTATAGAGAGGTGGGAGGATCTGAGGGTCCTAGGGAAGGATTTCAGCATGAGTAGATTGAAGAGTATGGGTGGGGAGGAAAGGTGGATGAGTTTGAAAACAGTGCATAGTATGAGAAAGCCCATTTTGGCCTCAAAGGACGGCTAGCCTAGGTTGTTGAGTGTCACAAACGCGCTCCACAGGTCAGGCCCTCTGCTCCCACAGTGCCAGCCTCGAAGTGCAATAGTGTGAACAGGAGACAAACAGGGTAATCCTCCTGTCTGTTTTGGGTCCGAATCACCTACCAGCCTCAAGTCCTGGGGGTCAAATGTGAACCTTATGCTAGCGCACCCAGTTAACAGGCTCAGATATATATTCTTTTCCGGGAAATGCAATATAATCCTTCGCCCAGTGGCAGCCAGGTTCCCAAAGTGTACCCTTACGACTCAATATGAGACCTAGGTATATTCTTAACTTTAGCAAAATAGTAACACACCCTTTTTGAGCTCTTAACAGTAGTCAGAAATATTAACACTTTTCCAGCATTCACATGCAAAAGAAACTGAGAAGTCACAGGTAGAATTTCAAGGAAAATAGTGTTTACTAAAAATTAAAACTAGATAAAATATCAAACACAGAACATGTAACATCAATACTTACAGTCAACAAAATATTTGGGAAATTACAGAACAAACAAAACGCCTGCAAAATACTTAAAAGTTCCTGCTGAATTATATCTTTCTAAAGTGCCTAGTTATCAGCCCAAAGAATAAGTGTGTCTTTGATATTCAGAGAGAGCATCTGCACTAACTTCTCAGATGCAGGCAATATTCAAAAGTCAGTTTTTCTCCACCTCCTGGTGATGTCACAGCACCCATGTCACTGTTAGATTCTGCCATAAACCCAAATTCCCAGTACAAACATCCACAAGGATGTGGAAATCTGCAGTTATCAATTTTTAAAATATGACAGTCACTTTCATCAAAGCCTTTCCTTTGATCACTCTGCTGGTTCCTGTTTTGCAAGAATGATTTCAGTTTTATGACTTTTAACAAGATTCTGTTAAAAAGTTGTCTCTTCCTTCAGAATCATAAAATTCCTATTTTAGTTTTAGCTTCAAAAGGGATATTTTACGATGTCTTATCACCTGGCATTAGGCAGGAAGCCCTAGGTGTTAAAACAGAACAGGAAACTTTTAATTAGTGTTCTCCACTGGCCAGTTTTTATGACAGCATGCTGCTTCAGTCACACTGACACTTTTGAGGTCAAAGGTCAAGCCTCTTTACACGGGCTGACTGGTGTGTCCTAGGCAGACAATTATATACGCATTTATTTATAATATAAATATTATACATATAATAATAAGCAGGTGGCAGAGCGTCACATTGAGCACGTCACAATGGTGGGCCCAGGCTGGTGTTCTGGCTGCAAAGTGTGCGACTCTGTGATAGGCCTGGTTAAGTTTGGCCAGAATAGAGGTCTTGGCAGAGTGAATTATTGGGGCCCCATAAAATAGGCCTGGGAGAAGGGTAGCCAAGGCAATGGTCTTTCGCGCATGGGGTGTAAGGTAGGGGCAGTATGGTGTAGCAGGTCAAGTTTTTGATTAGTTGCCTTAATAATATCTGTTGCATGTGATTCGAAGAATAGATGCTCATCAAGAGTCATGCCCAGATATTTGAAGGAGCCCACTCCTTCTAAAGGCACACCAGAGGAGGTACTGACTGTGACGCTTGGCCAGCTGGTTATCATTATTGTATGATATTGGTAGTATAAATAAATGGTCAGTGTATGAAATGTCAGCTTGAGAGATTTGGCCCATTTAGATTACAAGGTGTCAGCAGCTGAAATCACAGGATGTACTACACTGACCAGGAGAGCTCTGTAATTTTTTTTTTTTTTAGTTTTTGTTGACCGGGGAAGTGCACTAGACAAATTCTGCCTATTTTCAGGCACAACCCGGGTGGAGGGGGATACAGATGAATGCCAACTGACTTTGAACCAGATTAAGCTGTTGGTGGTATTTTAGTGACAATTTGTAATTAACTTCCTTGAGAAATTGCATTTTATGGCCTTTTTATGACCTCATGCTTTTGAAGTTGGAAACTAAATATACATTTTATTACATCAGGACCAGGATGTCATTTACCTGATTCCTGTTGGCTATCTCACACCTGGGTGATGGACTGCAGGGTTGTAAACCTCAAAGGAACTGGTTGATCAAAGACTCATAATTTGAGAAATGGTTTTTTGCTGATGTCACATTATTAACATACCTCCTGGTAGGAAATCATTTTTTGTAATTTTATATTCAAAAAGGAAGAGCTACATGACTCACAGAAGGGGTGTGGAGACACAGAGTTTAAACTGATACTTGTGTCTGAAATGAATGTCATATCATCTTGGGAGTCTAGAGAGACACAGCTCTCTGATCTAACTTTAAAACGCACTTCCCCTAACACACAGGAGCCAGCGAGTCAAAATCGGGCAGATGTTATCCAGCTCCAGAGATGTACTCCTAGGAGTCCCTCAAGGATCAATTCTAGGTCCCCTGCCTTTCAGTCTCTTTGTAAATGACCTACCCACAGCTTGTGACACCAAACTTATTCTGTATATGGACGATGCCGTGCTGCTGAGCAGCAGCACCTCTCAGGTTGCCCTACAAACAGAACTACAGAACTCTTTCAATAAACTCGAGGACTGGTTCAGTAGGCAAAAGCTGCTACTAAATTACAAGAAAACCAAGGCCATGCTGCAATCCAGCCCCTACAACAAACACAAGCATGCTCCCCTCGTAATCACCAACAAGGCTGATGAGCAAACTGAGCAGGTGCACTTGTTCAAGTACCTTGGAGGCACCATTGCTGACTCTCTCACTTATACACACCACATAGACTCCCTTATCAGAGTGGTAAACATAAAGATTGGGCTCCTCTATAGACATAAGAAATCCCTCACCCCGGAAGCACTCCAAATCTCAGTCTCCAGCTCCATACTCTCCATGACAGACTACGGGCTGGTGGTCTATGGAGCTGCTACTAATACAGTGCTCAAAAGGGCCCAAATTGCACTCAATAAGGCATGCCGCCTCACCCTGTGTGCAGATTACGACACTCATACTTGCACCCTGTAAGAGCGTACAAACTGGCTTAACCTAAAAGACAGGATCAAATACCAAACTTGCCTCCTGGGAAAGAAGGCACTCCTCGGAAAAACCCCGCCCTGTATAGGAAACCTGCTCGAGGCTTCTCTCTCAACACACATCACCAGACGAAGGAAGAATGGAGCACTGTCCATACCATTCCGCTGAACTTACTAGGGCAGCATGCTTTCTCCTATCGGGCCCTCCTCTGGATAAATGAACTCCCGATGAAATTACAAACAAACAATAGCCTGTTTCAATTCAAAGTAGGTCTCAAACAGCACCTAATGTCTAACTCAAAATGCACCTGCTTCTTAGGCCCCACTTGATAGACAGGCCTACCCCCATGGTAACAGCCAGCAGGGCTACCTAGAGAACCCTGCCTCCATTCCAGCCTAGCCAAGGGCTTAAGTAAGCTATCAGTCCTCTTTAAACGCACTTGGTACTGCCCCTCCCAACCCTCCCCCACACATACACCCATACTTGACAAAGCCTCTGGAGCTGCTCCTCCCATCACAGCCCCCCTGCTTCACTATTACAACAACTCTCGCTGTTAGTGGTTGGTTCAAACCCAACCCCTTGTTTCACTGTCACCCAGCCTCTCGCCATCTGGGATAGCGTTAAACCCAATGCAGTTACTCTGTCATATTCTATCAATGGATTTGGAGGTTTCCACGGGTGTGCTACCTAGGACAACCAATTAGAAATAGCTTAGTATTCAATTACAACTGCTCAGATTTTTTCTCCTATTTGTCTAATTGTCATGTAATCGCTGTTTAATGCCTAATGATCAGGCCTCTGTAACCACTGAATACGTGTATTGTCTTATTGTCCACCCTGATGTGGAACCTTTGTAAAAGAGCTCACACTCAAAGGTCTTTCTGAAATACTAATTAAATTAAATTAAATTAAAATACCTTAGATGACAAAGATTTAAATGTATTGTGGTAGTAGTTTTGCTTTGTAATTTTCCCTAGTTCTTTTATGTGATTGTGAGCGTTGATATATTGTTCTGTGTTTACATTTTTCATACTTTTATGATCTTTTAGTAAAGTACCTTTTCTTTGAAAGACTGCCTGGGTGTTTGCCAGTTCTTTTTGCATGTGACGTATAGGGGGTTAAGTCTGACAAAACTGTTCAACAGCTTGATGGTGTTACTAAGCTTGGAAAAAGGTAAGACTATACCTAAGGTCTCTTATAGAGTTAAAAGGGTTCATTTTGGAAGCCTGGCTGGGTGCCCCTGGTGAAAGATTGTACCGTAATCCCTGAAGAGGGTACGTATCTGAGCCTGTTCATTTGGGTAAGCTAGCAAAAGGTTCACAGTTTGAATCCTCCCAGAACTTGAGACTAAAGATGATTCGGACCCAAAAGCAGAAAGGAGGGTTACCCTGTCTGTCACCTGTTCACACTATTGCACTCTGAGGTTGGCACTGTGGGAGCAGAGGGCCTGACTTGCTGAGTGCATTGTGACACTGACTACCAGGGGAGGCTGGAAAGTTATATTGAAGAAGGTATGATGGAAAAGCATGGTTTTGGTTTTCTTTCTATTCAACACCAGCAGGTTCTCCTTGAACCAGGATTTCAACTGCTAGAAGTCTTTTTCCAGGTCAGACTTAGCAGGGGAGATGTCTCTGCTGGATCTGTATAGTATGGCATCATCTGTGTAGAGCTGAACTGATATCCCCCCACATTGTTCAGCGGCAGTTTACTGATAAAGCTGGAGAATAACAGAAGCCCAAGGATTGATCCCTGGGGGACCCCGTCAGTGACTGGAGATAAGAAGGAATAGGCACCAGCCCATTTGACACACTGAAACTGGTTAGATAAGTAGTTAGTGAACCATGTTACAGAGTTGTAGTCGAGGTCAAGACAATGGAGCTTGGAGATGAGGAGTGGATTGTTTAGAAAGTCAAAGGTCTTCGTGAGGTCTATGAAAACGGCCCCGGTGGCACAGCTTTAATCCATGGCCTGAAAGATGTCTGAGGTGACCCTCAGAAGAGCAGATTCTGTCCCATGTGATTTCTGAAAACCATGTTGATGTATGGTAAGGGCATCGGTCTGCTCTAGAAAGGAGTAAAGCTGATTGTATAATATTCTTTCTTGAATTTTTGCAATAGGACATAAAATGGCTATAGGTCTGTAGTTCTCAACGAGGTTAGTCAGGCCATTTTTGTGTACTGGGACAACGATTGCAATTTTCCATTTGTCTGGGATGGTCTGTGTGAGGAAGGATCTATTAATCAACTGTGCGATTGGGTGAGGAAGAGCGGGGGCTCCTGCCCTGAGGAATTTAGGCGGCAGGGAGTCAAATCCTGGAGAACTATCAGGGTTGAGACTCATTAAGAGTTTGAGGACTTCTTTCTGCGAGGGGTGTTTTTATATGGAAGAGGGGGTGGGGGCTTCAGGGAGAGACACTTGCAGAGTGAGGTGGGTAGCAGGTAGACCTGTCCTATATACGTCTAGGTCTGTGAAGAATACCTTCAAACGATCTGGGCTCCGCGCGGCTGTCTCCGAGGGCGAGGAAAGTAAGGAGCCTTTCAAGACCATTAAGTTACTGGAAGGGGTGCAGCGCAGGGCGACAAATATGATCAAGGTGCTGGGGGTCTTACCATATGAGAGGAGGCTGAGGGAGTTGAAAATGTACTCGCTGGAGGAGAGGACAGACGGGGGGATATGACTGAAACCTTCAAGTACATGAAAGGAATAAACAACACAGGTACGGAGGGGCTGTTCAGAGTAAGAGATGGGATGGGAGGGACACCCAGGGCCATGATATGAGACTGGAGGGAGGAAGGTTCAGGAGGGAGATGAGGAGACACTTTTTTACAGAGAGGGAGGTAGCTGGGTGGAATGCATTACCGGTGAAAGTGGTATCTAGTAGAACAGTGGACTACTTCAAAAAGGGCTGGGACAGGACAAGGGGGAGGGGCAAGGGAAGGGCAGCTGCAGAATAAGGGGTGCTGGCTGCACATTCAAGCAGACTTGATAGACCACTAGGCCTTTATTTGCTGGCAAATTTCGAATGTTTGTATCATATTTTGGGGAACGTTACACTCACTGCCCTTAAGTAGGGCATTGATTTGAGTCCAGAAACTTTTGGGGCTGACGAGGTGCGTTTCTTGCATGGATAGTAGATAGTCCCACTTTGATTTGTTTGTTTTGGCTTTGCAGGTGTTCCTCAGTTGGCAACAGGTTATCCAATCTGAGCGGAGCCCAGATCGTTTGAAGGTTTTCCAGGCTTTGTTTCAGGAGCGCATTAGGTACCTTAACTCCTGAGAAAGCCAGGGGGAATGGGTAACTTTGTCTCTTCTTAATTTGAAAGGGGGTTGGAAGTCAAGAATGGCAGTGAAGGCATTGATAAGGTATTCTAAAGCCTGATTTATGTCAGGAAGAGAGGTAATGGAGGTCCAGTTGATGGAAGCAAGACTTTGTAGGAAAGCTGCAGAGTTAAAGTTGGTTAGGTCTCTGGATTTGATAATTTTAAGAGGGAAGAGTGCAGAAAGTTGTTTTTCCAGACACAGAATGTGGGGGAATGATCGCTTACCATGTCAGGGAAGATTCCTGCAGCCTTAATGTGGATCATGTTGTTGGTTAGCATCCAGTCCAATAGGTTGTGGTTGCCTGACTTCATGTTAAGTCTAGTTGGTTGGTCAAGTAATTGCACAAGTTTAGCATCTGAAAGAGCTGCTTGGTATTGAGCTCTATAGGGTCTGGTTCAATCAAGGCTGAAATCTCCACAGAGTATGGTATCTCTGGGTGACAGAGTGTCAAGACTGGAGCAGAGTTCAACGAAGGAGGAAGAAGCAAGTTTACGGGGTAGGTAGACACATCCTATAGTTATTTTTTTAATCTGGCCAAGGGTAATTGAAAGGAATAGATGTTCAATGCCAGGGTTAATTCGTAAGCCAGTCAGCTCACAGACTGCCAGCCTGACCCTAGTGTAGATCAGTACCTGCCCTCCTTTCCTATTGGGCTGGTCCCGATAACAGGAGGAGAAGCCAGGGAGTGAGATTTCATGGAGTAGGATAGCGGGCTTTAACCAGGACTCCATTATGCATAGGACATCTGGTTTATAATGTTGGGCCCATGTTTCTAGTTCCGCCATTTTACGCCTAACACTCTGTACGTTTATGTGGGCTATCTTGAGCCCTTTTAAGTTTGACCAAGTGGGACATGAGGTTAGGAGGTTATGCTTAGCCCTCCTGCAGGGACTGGAGTTCAACTCAATGTCACCTAACAAAAGAAGTAGACACAGTCAGGACCGTATAGTGGGTGGGTGGAGAAAAGGTGACATGTACATTCTTGGTCCAGGATACAAACATAATCATTTTATCATGCTAGTGAAGGCAAGAAATCCAAGGTGAGGGATGGACTTATTTAGTGTGTGATGCAAGTAATAAAGGGGAGTAGGCAGAAAGAATTCATAGGTGTGGGGTAGCCTGGGTACCCTAACTGTATTAGCTGCATCAAGACGGAGCCAGAGCCAGCCCGGTGGCACTGAGGGTTGAGGCGCTGGATGCCACACCTCGTGCCATGCCAGCGACCCGGGTTTGGTGACAGACTCGGGTTGTCAGGGGTCGGCAGGGGATGGAGCATCCAGAGTAAAGCTCTCCTCTCCCTGGGGAGGGATCCAGGGTCGCTCTGTGTCCTGCCGGCCCCATTGGTGATCGGGGGCACTGCAGGTACACCAGCCAGCGCAAGGGGAGGAGTGCGGCAGACACCAGCAGGGAAGCCATCATTGCATGCTGCACTACAAGGGGGAAAAACACCACAGAAAATTCCTCTGCGGTGCCGCAGAGATGAAGGGGACTCCAGAGGCAGGCCCACATCCCACCACCGGCCCAGCGCACCAGGGGACTCCATGGCCAACCCAACACCCAGGTAGGCCCCTTTAACTTCAGAAAAGCTGCCACAGGAGAGCGGGCCTGCCCTGGGGGGTGATCTGGGGGGCTGGACCTGCCTGGGTGTTCGAGGGAGGAAGCTGGTAGCATGGGGTTCAGGTAGGGAGTAGAGGCCTCTGCCGAGTGAGTACCCTAGAAGGATGCCCGGGGCTGCAGGGTGCATAAAAAAAGTAAAAAAAAAAAAAGATGGAGGCAGGTCAGGAAGGAACGTAACTCTTTGGTTCAGAAAAGGAACATAATTGCAAGTTTAGAGTGGTCTTTAGAGAGAGGCGGGAGAGTGGTCAGACAGGTATTATTGGCCTATCAGGTATGCAGTAAACCTATAGTGAGGGGACAAGATATAGCCATGGAGGAGAACAAAATGTTTTGTGAGACGTTTTTTAGATTTCACTTTTTAGTTATATTGAGCACAGCAACATAGCAATGTAACACTGTCCTCTAGTGGCAGAATCATATAAAGTGCAGATGGAAAAGGATAAACAGGAGGTTAAGCTTAATTGAAAGGTGGTGAGAGTTACAGACGAGGAGAAATTAGGTAAGGGATAATGGCCCTTTAAACATGTGGATCTGCCTTAAGTTGCAGACAGAGGAGGAGGAGGAGAAGAAGAAGAAGAAGAAGAAGAAGAAGAAGAAGAAGAAGAAGAAGAAGAAGAAGACAAAAAAGGGAAGAGTTACAGAGTATTTAATAGAGGCCGGGGACAGGGTGGGAGGGCAGAACAAAATATCAGCTAAGTGAGAAAGTCAAGTCCACAGATCAAGTAGATAGAAGGGCCGTGGGAGTGAAACCCGGGCTGGGAGACTGAGAGCTAGAGTCTCTCCAGTGGCTTGCAGGAATCAGTCAATGGAGTCCCAGTTTCTCGAAAACTACCCAGTAGGAGGCACAGTTAACTCCAGAGTCAGTCAATTAAAACAAAATCCGGAACCCATAGTCAAGCTGGTGCTTTGGCAGGGATTTGTGGCGTACCTGCTGTTGTTCGTGGCGGTCCCGTGGAGAGTGTATGGCGGCAGTTGCAAGCTGCATCTGGGGTGGGCAAGGTCGGCTTCAGGTTGGAGTGCTCAATCAGGGCCTCCAGCTGGAAGAGAGAGAGAGAGGGGAGAGAGAGAGAGGGAACATGCCTGACAATGCTCAGGGTGGACATAAGAGTGAACAAGACATGGCCCTTGATTCGAGATAGGGTCCAGGCAGCCACTGCAACTTGTCTAAAGCAGAAGGGGAAAAAGTATAAACACAGGAAAGTGCCGTGGTTTACAGGAGAGGTTGGCAGTGCAGTAAGGGAAAAAAATAACTTTCTACAAAAAATATAGGAATTCCCAGAGCGAAGAAGACACAGAAAATCTAAAGACAGCTAGCAGGGTGGTAAGCCAGGCCAAGGCAAGGACAGAGCTAAGGCTAGTGGAAGGGATCAGGGAAGGAGACAAGACCTTTTTTGGTACATCCAGGAAAAAAGTACAATGAAAGAAGGTACTGTGACTCTGAAAAGAGGGACAAGTTGGTGGAAGATAACAGAGGAAAGGCAGACATATTAAATTAATATTTCTGGCCAGCATTCACTAAAGAGAACAAGCATTTGTCAGTGCCAAATGTTGTCTCGCTGGCATTGGCAGTGCAGGAGTTAGAGATGCATAATAGGAATGCTAGTGAAGTATTGAACTGACGCCAGCCTCACCCCCACCCTGAAGAGACACATTTTCAACACAGGCATTTTGGGACCTCCCCTCATGAACAGTAGCACTGTGATTTTGTTAATCTGTCCCAAAAATAGATTTCCCACAGTGACCACACCATTGTGCGTCACAGGTGCAAAAACACATTTTGGTCAGGATGTGAAAAATGACAGCTGTACTGTTCATAAGCAGGTGTGAAAAAATGCCAGTGTTGAAAATCTGGCATGAAAATATTGCAAATTTGCGAGGTTACATGGTGGAAATCAGCACACATGCTTGTAACACAGTCATTTTATAGACTTTATCACCAAATGTTCAACATATGCATTGTAGGACCTCTGTTCATGATCACTGTCATTTTCTCAAACTGTCCTGAAAACTGATTTCTGCGACATGCATTTCACAGCTATTCCAGCCGAAGTGCGAAACACATTTCGCCAGATATGCAAAATGACAGCTGTACTGTTCATATGGAGGTATGGAAAATGCCAGTGTTGAAAATCTGGAGTGAAAATATTACAAATTCACGAAGTCACAAGCGTACGTGGAAACTGCGCAATGCACACTCATGAAACAGTCATTTTTTGGATTTTTTTTACCACATTTGCAACATAGGCTTTTTGAGAGCCCACCTCATGAACAGTGGCACTGTCATTTCATTAACTGGTACCGAAAGGTGATTCCATGCAGTGACTGCGAAATCACCTTTTAGGACCGAATGACACCACGAAAGTGACTGAATTCATGAGGAGGGGCCCCAATAACCCCATGTTGAAAATTTGGTGCCAAACTTCCAAAAATGCCCAAGATATGCACCAAAGTTGAAAAAACCCTATTTATGCCATTATACAGCTTACCGGCATTTCTTCAGTTCGCGGTCGGCTTTGAAGAGTGCAGACGTGTTCCCGTCCACGAAGATCATCGCACCGACTCGGAGGTAGGTATGGTGGGGTGTGGGAGGCAGGCACAGAGGGTGGGTGCGGGTTGGGGAGGAAGCAGGACAGAATGCGAGGGACTGTTTTGTTTTACAGGGCAAAAAAAAAGTAAAACATCACAGGATTTTTTTTTTAGAGCATTTGGCACGCTTGGGGTGGACTCCCAGTGTGCTACCTGAGTATTGGGGGGACTAGCTGACAGGATTGGGCACCCCTGTCGGCACATACTGAAGGGGGGGCTAGAGCCAGGGGATTGGGACCCCCCTTAGTACACAAATAAATAGGTATTATGCCGACGGGGAGTGGCCCCTGTCGTGGCACATGAACTAATTCAGGGCATGCCGATAGGGGATTGGCCATCCCCGAAGTCGGCATGTTTACTAGCATGCTTCACCAGGAAAGACACATCGGGAGGTGCCGATGCATGATGAGCTTGGCTCTTATTGCAGCGGACCTTTCCTTAGATATGCTCACCACATTATGTATTCCTGGTGTGGCGCCTGCATGCTGCCTTATTGGGGAATGAGGGACACACCTACTGATGCGTGCCCTGCATTCACCCACAGTGACCGTGCCTCTAAATCTGCTACTAGTGCAATATGTTGGCCGCAAGCCTGAGCCAACATAAAAGGGACCAGTTCCACAGGAGAAGACAGGAATATGGGAGGGAGGGAGGGAGGGAGGCAGGATGAGACAGGAGGTGATTACAGAGAACAGGGTCCTCAAGGGGCCCATAACCCTCAGAGTGGATAAATCCCTAGGCCAGATGGCATAAACCCCAGGAGGCTGAGAGCACTGATGGAAGCTCTTGCAACCCTTCCAGCTGACCTGTTAAACTGCTCCCTGGATACAGAAGTGGTGCCACAAGAATGGTATGATGTAGTACCCTGCATTAGAGCTAACTCGGTCCAGTGTTGTTCAGTGTGTTCATAAAAGACACTGGGGACAATATAAAGGTCAAGATCTACCTCTTTGCAGATGACACCAAGCTCTGTGAATGGGTGGACCGAACACTCTGAGAGAGGACTTAGTGAGGTTAGAAAGATGGCCTGGGCACAGACCCTTACAGTCCTGCTGCCATCGTCTACATTTAGGAGTTTGAATGAACTGGTCTACCCGTATGTATTGGGGGGAGGGGTCAGAAACCTAGAATTAAATTTACCACCTTACAGCTAGCCAAACACAAGGGTGGCTTAGGCTTACCCAGCTCTAAATTACTGTATATCATACTGCGACGCAGCTCCATACAACCCAATACTGGTTAATACCATCTTGTAACACCCACTGGAAGGTTCTAGAAATAATGGAAGACCATGTCTCCCCGTATAAGGCTCTACTAACCACATCACCCCAACCCCCCATCCAACAGACTGAAAATCCTTTCACTCATGCCATATTGGTATGTTGGCAAAAAACCCTTACCCAAAAAGTCCTCCGAACAACCCAATTTATGGTCATAGCCCCTTCTCAAAAATGACGCTTTTTTACCTGGCAAATTGGACCATACTTTTAAATGATGGGAGCGCCTGGGGCTACTCATCCTAGCACAATATTTCAGCAACCCAGATCTGCTCTCACTAAGGGAACTGACCCAGACTTATTTCTTGTTAACCATCACTAATTCTAGATACATGCAAGTCTGCCATTTCTTAGAGGTGATGTCACGGACTTCGCCTGATGACAGGGACCTCCCCTTATTACAACAGTTAACTATTTCAGTAATAAAAGAAGACACCCTGACATCCCTCTTTTTTCTACTAAGTAAAAAAACAGTGCTCAATGGAAGAAGGGGGTGCTATACCTAAATAATCTGAGCAAAGATTAATTCACGAACAGCCTTTGTGCCATGCGCAAATAAAAGGTGAGCAACAGGGTAGGTGATCAAAAAGTAAAAAGCCCCATTAGGCAGCTTTGTTTCAAATAATTTTTCTCAGTTTTATTGCAATACAGCAGATAAAAAAACACACCTTACCCAAGTCCAGCAGCCAGCCACACTAACCCCTGACATCCCTCATCTCTTCCCTCTACCAGGCTCTCTTGGAGATGTAAGATTATGATGCAGAGATGATCAAACTTGCATGGGAAAAAGATTTACATACACAGACTGATCCTAAAGATTGGAAACAATGGGGCCTATTCATGAACGGGCGGAAAATACATGCTGGAGGCACGTATCCCACCGCATAGCTCCACGCCTGCAGACAGGTGCGCCCGTCGGCATTTACCATCAGCTGCCACCTGTCTGCGGCTCCGCCTCCCGGCACACAGTACTCTGCACAGTGGCTGGGGGTGGAGTCGCGGAACCAGTCGGGTATCCAATGGCATGGGTCCCACAGTGGATCCCAGATCCCTTACGCAGGCAGATGCGGGTCCAGGTGCGTGAATTTCACCTGTGGTCACCCTGACCCACATGGCTATGCCCCAGCTGGTGGTGGACCCTATGGCCGAGCACCTGGTGCACAGGGGCACCCAATGCACCTCCCTCCAACTAATAGCAGTCTGGTACCCACACAGCAAGGCCACCCCCCACATGCTACCCTGTCCCTGTCACAGCAGAAGCACCACCCCCCACCCCACATATGGCTGACCCTGTCCCCGGTGTGCAACATAACACCCCTCCCACCCACAGTTGCCCAATCCTTGGGTCTCACAAGCCCCCTCAAAGCACATAAGTGCCCTGGTCCCACACACCTGACCCCTAATCCTGTCCCCTGACCCTCATTGGTAGTCAGTGGCTCTCCCCACTCCCACAGCACTGACACCCCCCGTACCTGCATAGTTGGTGCTGCAGCTGGATGACCAGCAGCCCAGCCCTCCACACACCTCCTTGGCCACCAGCTGTCTAAGTGATGCTGGGAACGTGCCGCTATTAATAGGCTGCACGCTCCCAGCATCACTTGGACAGCCAGCAGCCGAGAAGGTGTGTAGAAGGCTGTGCCCCAGAAATCTGTACTGACAAGAACACAGACAGGGTTTAGAAATCCTGATATGGGGCCCCAGTACCTGTTGGCACCACAGAGCCAGCCTTGAGATGTGTAGTTTTTCTTGTTCAGCTGGCAGTATAGCCTAAAGGTTAATGAAATCCTAAAGATGGAGTATTCTTACTAACAGTTTGAAATGTAAAGGTGATAAATCACTAGTTTCAATGCACATAGAAAACAATTATTATAAATGTAGAAAGTGTTGTAATAACACCTTAAAACACACTTAATAAAACAGACAACTTCCCATTTAACCTACAGTAAATGGAAGGCCAAGACCCTTGGTGACATCATTTCCTGTCAGGAACCTAAAACATATGGCTGCCCCCCAGCCCTTAATTATAGGCTAATTTACATATGAATGACTCTGGACTGCAAAAACTCACAGATAAACACAATGACTCAAATTAGTTTTTTATGGGCTTTCAGACATGAAGAAACCCAGAAGATGACAGTTCAGCTTTAGGGACCTGTTCGGAGTACTGCGAAGCAGGGTACTCTAACTCCTCAAGAGCCAAGCTTTGAGGTGAAGAGACTGCAGGTCTCGGTAAGTCACCCCTGAGTGGGAAAGAGTCAGGAGTGAGTGGCTGAGGGGAAAGCGAATGGGCCTGCTGTGCGAAAGTGTTAGCAACGGGGGTACCAAATCTGTCTCGGCCAATCTGGTGCCACCAGAATCATTAGTGCTGGTTGGAGCCTGCGTTTTAAGAGAACCCTGAAAATGAGAGGAAATGGAGGGAAGGCATATAGGAACTTCCCTGTCCAATCTAGTACCAGTGCATTTGCTGGAACAGTGCCCAGAACTGGAGGTCTGCAGCAGGAGTGAGGAAGCTGGTGGTTGATGGGGAAGGCAAATAGAGCTATTTCTGGGGTCTCCCATCTTCTAAACACTGTGGCTAGCACCTGCATGTTGAGGCACCACTTGCTGTGTCCCTGACTTATGTGGCTGAGGGCATCTACCAGGGTACTGTCCTTTCTAGGGAGGTGAACTGCTGAGAGAGACACCTCTAGAGAATATACCAAGGTCCAAATCCTCATGGCCTCTGTGCAGAGGATACCTGACCCTGTGCCACCCTGTTTGTTTATGTAAAACATGGCTGTGGTGTTGTCTTTCTGGACCTCCATCGAGTGGCCTGAAATTAGGGGAGCAAAGGACTTTAGTGCCAGATAAATGGTCCTGAGTTCCAGAAGACTGATGTGTGACCTTGACTCCTTCAGGGTCCAGGTGCCACTGACAGAGGAATTGTCCAGATGAGCCCCTCGTCCTAGCAGGGAAGCATCTGTAGTGATGATTTTTGTAGGAGGGGAGATCTGGAAGGAGACACCTACTGACAGGTTGGCAGTGTCCTTCCACCAGTGCAAGGCTTGAAGAAAAGCTTGTGTTACCAGTCTTAGTTTTGACAGAGCGTTGCTCTTTTGAGACCAATGGGAGCATAAATGAAACTGTATGTCTCTCATCCTGTACCTGGCCACTGGGACTACTGCAGTCATGGATTCCATGTGTCCTAGAAGTCTTAGGAAGTGCCTGGCCAGTTTTGACTGACACAGGGCAAAGGAGTTTGCTACTGTTAGCAAATTCTGAATTCTTTCTGGAAGCAGAAATGCCCTGCTCTGCTCTGTGTCCAAATGTGCCCCTATAAATGTTAGGAGCTGGACTGGTTCTAAGTGGCATTTCTTTAGATTCATGAAAAAACCCAGAGAGAGAGCGAAGAGTTTTTTGTGATTAACAGGAACTCCTGGACCTGAGCTGGGGTTTTTCCTACTATCAACCAATCATCTAGGTAGGAATACACTGACATCCCTTGTTTCCTGAGATGTGCTGCCACAACATGTTAGGCCGAAGGACATGGCTGTGAATTGGTAATGACCTGAGGGAATCCTGAACCTCAGGAACTTTCTGTGGGACTTCCTTACAGGGATGTGAAAGTAGGTGTCCTTGAGATCTAGAGAGACTAGCCAGTCTCCCTGCTGTAGGGACTGAATGGCCATTTTTAAAGTCACCATTCTAATCTCTGGATTCAGGAGGTGCCTGTTGAGGTACCTGAGGTCTACGATAGGTCAACACTCCCCATTTTTTTATGGGCGAGGAAGTACCTTGAATAAATGCTCTTACTTTTCTGTAAGGCCAGAACCTTTTCCACCACCTTTGATGCCAAGAGGTTACAGACCTCCAGTTCTAGCAGTTGTTTTTCTACAGGAGTCAAGGGTTTTGAAAACAGAGAACCCCTCAGAACTGGCATCTTTTTGATGTGAAGAGGCAGGCCCTTTTCCACTACTTCCAGGACCCACTTGTCTGATGTTATGACAGTCCAAGCTTGAAGGTAGTGGGAGATCCTGCCCCCTACTGGTGGAGGAGAAGTAACCAGGGCACTGAAGTCAGGGCTTAGACTGAGATGCAGGGGCCTGGGAGACGGCTGGTTTTCTCTGGCCTCTCCTGCCCCTTCCTCTATAGTACCCTCTAGACTGACAATAATTGTACTGAGGAGGAGGAGAAGGGAAATAGGGTTTTGGGAAGTAGCCCCTACCCCTACCTGCCTTAGGCTGAGACTTTAAGGTGGTAGCCCTTTGCTTGGATGTATTGTTCTGGCAAGTGGATTTGTACTCGTCCACTTTTTTCATGTATTCTTCTGTTCTGGAATCGAGCAGGAGATTTTTATCACAAGGAAAGTCTAGAGCTTTAGATTGGGTGTCCTGTGTGAGGTCGGTTGTCCTTAGCCAGGGAAAGCAGCATCATTGTTATCACCTGCCATACGGAACTGGTACTTTGTTGCTTCCAAGGCAGTCTTAGCAGTCTCAATTAAGTCCTGGACCATGGACTCAGACTCTGATTGAGCAATGGCCAGAACAAAATTCCACAAGACCTTCTAATACTTGGCTGTATAGGCCAAGTAGGAAGACAAGCTAAGAAGCAATGACGCTAGGGTTACCACCTGTCCTGATTTTCACGGGACACTCCTGATTTGGGCAGCTATGTCCTGCAAAAACACATGAAAAATGCTACATGTCCTGACTTTACAGTAGTAAAAATATTTTCTAACTTTCCACTAAATGTTGCAGAAAACTATAATACCTTAACTAAAATGCCTTAAAATGATAAGAATTAATATAAGCCACTAAGAAGCTACAATACTTAAGCAATAAGGCATGACCAGGGGTTAGATTAACAGTCTGTTAATCACCCACTAGGGGTGCAATGTGCGCCTCGTGCCATATTGCCCCTAGGGGGTGATTAACTGACTGTTAATCTAACTCCTGGGAGTGCCTTATTGCTATTATAAAAAACACACCAAAAGAAAAGAGTTTAAAGTATACTTTTTCAATGTTTTTCTCATTTAGAGGGAGATTTTTAATAACATAGTTCTTCCACCCACAGTTTAAGAATGCTGGTTCAAAATCAGAATGCATCATTCCACACATTCAGTAGGGCTAGAGGATGGAATGCTGACAGAAAGAATTCATGTGCCATGGTGATCAGGCTGTACATGACAGTATAACATGTATTAATGTAAGACTGTTGGAATCCTAACAGCCAAGCAGATTGCAGCATTTCTCAGACCCTTTTTATAATTAGCCTTAATTCTGATTACGTAGAGAAAACAAGTATGTTGCATTGGTCGAGGTTACGTACTGTCCTGCAAAAAATCATGTTTCAGTAAGAAATGTCCCACTTTGGGCTTCTTAAAAAGTGGTAACCCTAAATGACACAAAAGTGTATGTCTTCTTCGCAATGTAATCTATTTTTCTGGAGTCCTTTTCTGGAGGTAAAGAAGACAAAGGTACTCCAGCTTTATCACATGTAGCTTGCTGCACAACTCCCTCATGACCAGGGTGGACAGACAAAAAGTCAGTGTCTGCTCTGGAGAGCTGGTATGTTTTCTCAATTCTCTTATCAACCCCGGGAAGAGAAGATGGGGTCTGTAACAGTTTCATAGTGTTTCTCCTCAAAGCCTTGTAAATAGAGAGAACCATCTTTTTGGGAGGAGGGAGACCTTTCATTTCCCTGTAGTCATCATCCTCCTGGTTAGATTCCTGACAGGGAATATCAAGGGTATCCACCATATGCTGGAGGAAAGTTAGCATGGACAAATTTTCCTCCTGATCTGGGGAGGCACCAAAGGGAGGATCAGGAGAAACATCA
The DNA here is from genome assembly GCA_016271365.2 of Neoceratodus forsteri. Taxonomy (NCBI): domain Eukaryota; kingdom Metazoa; phylum Chordata; order Ceratodontiformes; family Ceratodontidae; genus Neoceratodus; species Neoceratodus forsteri. The sequence continues at coordinate 1,051,774,788 of CM057453.1, forward strand.
GGCTCCAGGGGGCTAATCCCTGAAAGACTGTCTGGAACACCAAAACAGTCATCTTTGTCACCACCCCCATAGGCCCCTGCCTCAGAGGGTGCTGCAGAAGGGTGTTTGCTTGACAGGGCCGAAAAGATAGACATCATGCCTTGCAGGTTCTGAAACATATGCCAAGCTTTTGCCATCTCCTCAGCTGATGGCAGCTCCTTCTGAAAATCAGGGAGACTGTCAGGCTGTACATGCTTAGACTTACCCTTATATTTTTTGCCTCCTGTCTGATCACCTTTGCCATTGCCGGGAGTAACAGGAGGCAATTTTTCCTTACACACTTTTTTGGTGCCACTTCATCAGTGGCAGAATCTGGCTTCCTTTTAGATCCAGGCACTTCATCAGTGCTCCTATTATTTTTGTTTTTTGAAGAAACTTCATCAGCCCCTTTGGAAGCTTTTAATTTTAAAGGCACTTCATCAGCACCTTGTGACAGGGTAGAATAGGACCCTGTCTCAGTTTTTATGGAGAAAGTGTTTAAATGCAAGGATCGGTTCATTCTTTTTCTGTCTCTTCTCTGTCTGGTTGTGCAACCAAATTTTCCTGTGAGACTTCAGACTTGATCAACCCTGACAATCTTGCAGTCCTGTGCCTCTCACTGTCTCTTAGTTTTCTCTTGCTATCTGTTTTTCTCCCTTGCATATCTAGATCTGCTGATATACAGATATGTGCAAATCATTGTATGGAAATGTAACTGATATTGGGATCCCTTGTGTTTGGAAAATACATAGCATTACTGTTGAAATGTATACAATTATAATTTGAGATGACTGCAAAAAGCTGTTGGAAGCTAGAGGTTACCAGTGTTCAATTTTTATGCCTTTTGCAAAAGCTGTGCAAAAGGGGGCATCAACTCAAGAAACACACTGTGTTCTAGCAGCTCCTGCCTGATATTTACAAAAACAGAATGCTTGCTAAGGATGGGGGTAGAAAAGACTTATACGAGCTAAACTGCAACTACAAAAAAGATTAGAAGAAGAAAAAGGGACACAGATACTGCAGGACAACTCAATTTTATTTTGACTTTGTAAATAGTTATACTGAACAAGTTTTTTTCTTTTCATGTTACTGCTACTGTAAATAAATATTTTTGGTGAATTCTACAACTGCTCCTGGTTTTCCTATGCTTCCTGACCGGTGCCTCGATGACAGATGGTGTCAGTGTGGGATTTATGCCATGCATACCCTAAGACAGGAGTTCTGTACGTGGGTACTGGACCTAGTACCAGGGAAGCATAGAGAAAGGTATGGATTCTGCAGCAGCAAGTCCAGGAGAGGCTACCAGGAGAATAGCAATGCTGATTTTCTGTCAAGATATGGATCAGGAATTAAGGGTTCTGAAGGCTGAAAAACAAATGCATGAGTTTGAACTTTACTGTCTGCTGTACTGTTACAGAACAACATATAATGTACACGTGCTTAATTTCTGAAAGCAGAAAATGTTAGTAGAGAATAAAAGGTTTTGGAAACCTGTTTTAATAAAACAGGTTCCCTCTTAAGGAGGGGGGTGTATGTGACAGGGTAGAATAGGACCCTGTCTCAGTTGTTATGGAGAAAGTGTTTAAATGCAAGGATTGGTTCATTGTTTTTCTGTCTCTTCTCTGTCTCGTTGTGCAACCAAATTTTCCTACGAGACTTGGTCTTTGATCAACCCCGACAATCTTGCAGTTCTGCGCCTATCACTGTCTCTCAAGTTTTCTCCTGCTGTCTGTTTTTCTCCCTTGCATATCTAGATCTGCTGATATAAAAATATCTGCAAATCACTGTATGGAAATGTAACGGATATTGGGATCCCTTGTGTTTGGAAAATATATAGCATTACTGTTGAAATGTATATAATTATAATTTGAGATGACTGCAAAAAGCTGTTGGAAGCTAGAGGTTACCAGAGTTCAATTTATAAGCCTTTTTGCAAAAGCTGTACAAAAGGAGGCCTCAACTCAAGAAGTACACTGTGGTCTAGCAGCTGCCTGATATTTACAAAAACAGGATGCTTGCTAAGGATGGGGGTTGAAAGGACTTATAAGAGCTAAGCTGCAACTGCAAGAAATATTAGAAGAAAAGCGGACAAAGAGACTGCAGGAAAACTCTATTTTATTTTGCCTTTGTAAATAAATAGTTATACTGAACACGTTTATTTTTTTTGTTACTGCTACTGTAAATAAATATTTTTGTTGAATTCTACAACTGCTCCTGGTTTTCCTGTGCTTCTTGACTGGTGCCTCGACGACACACCCCATTTATTATTTGTTTCTCGAGAAGACACTTCATCAGTGCCTCTTCTAGGCTTACAGCTGGTAGATGCTTCATCAGCACCTCTATTTGAATGTTTTGAAGGCCCCTCATTGGTAAGCCTGGGTCTTTTTGGGACTGCAGAAGACCCTTCCTCAGCCATCTCTCTAAGCCCTTTTGGCTCTGTTAGAGCAAAGTGTACAATAATGGTCTGGGCCCAAACACTTTAAACACAGATCGTGGGTGTCAGCTTTGGCCACAATCCTGTTACAGTTTAGACAATTTTTAAAACCTGTGGGTCCAGTTCTCTTTTTAGGGATTTCTGACATGCCAATTGACAGAAACCATTTTAAATTCAAAGATTCCACTACTGTTAGTAATGGAATGAGGTCGGTTCCCTCGTGGTATGGAACCACTATTTCTGAGGTAAAAACTACCTAAAATCGTGGTTCACGATGAAAAAAAAAAGGGAACCATGATAAAATTTTGCAAAGGAACCGTCGAAAAACCACAAACGCGATAAAAATAAATATAGAAATATATAGGAGAAAACCATGGAGGAACCACGGAACCGACCCATAAACGCAGTTCCCAGGAACTGAGGGGAACTCAATAATACTAATAAAGTTCAAGAAAATTTGTTTTCTTGGCTAAGACAGTGTCAGTGGCTCAGTAGGTAGCACACTCGCCTCTGAGGCCGGGAGATCAGAGGGCCATGGGTTCAGTTCCCACATCTGGCACTTGGGTTAATATCCCAGTACTGACACTGTAGTGCAGTATGAGAGGGGTGCTGCACTTCTGAGGTGCCGTCCTTCGGATGAGACGTTAAACCGAGGTCCCATCCGCCTGGATTGGTGGTAGTTCAGGTGGATGTTAAAGATCCCATGGCACTCATTGAAAAGAGTAGGGGAATTTCCCCGGTGTCCTGGCCAAATTTCCCTCATTCACTAAAAATACCACCAACAGCTTAATCTGGTTCAAGGTCAGTTGGCATTCATCTGTATCCCCTTCCCTTGGGTTGTGCCTGAAAATAGGCAGGATTTGTCTAGTGCACTTACCCAGTCAACAAAAACTAAAATAAAAAAAATAAAATCAAATGAGTGGAACACCTCAGAGGCAGTGTTGCTCAGTCAGTGGAGAAATAATTATGGTGCCTTCTCAGGCAATCTCTCCTCGGCACTCCCCAAAAGTCTCCTCTGATTGGCTGATGCTAATTAATTAGCATAAACCACACCTCCGGGGCAGTACTATCTAGTCAGCTAGCTGCTTTGAGTCACTGATGCTGAAGGACCCATGGGGTAAGAAATGTACGGTTCTCGGAAACCCGGACCCCATAATGGATTCCGAACAACTTGGGGGGGGGTCAAGTTCGGTTGCAGCCGTTAAATGGCACTATACAACACTTGCCCAGCTGTTTTCATCTCAGATGAGATAGAGGGTTCATCTTTTATGCAGGGCAACCTAAATCCTGTTTTTGATATGGGGCATGCATGCATTTAAGTAATGCCTGTGATCAACTGAAATGTTCTCTGTGTGGGAAAATTGGGCATACGAGCGTTGGTTGCCCTACGCCGGTTAGCTGTAACCTTTGTAGTGAATCTGGCCATTCTTTTCAGGGCTGCCCATGGGCGGTGCATAATAAGCCTCCTACTGCGCAACAGGACCAGGAAGATATGGTATCTACAGCACAAGGGCAGTTTGTGCAAAAAACAACCCTGGAAGCTCCTGGACCACCTCAGAAGGAAGAGAGTGTCCTTCACCTCCTCACTCTTCTCAGTGACAGGGACTTTTGCAGACAGTAAGAAATGGGGCAGAACTTCCTGAACATCAGCAAGTGGAGATGGAGAATGCACCTGTGGAAACTGCTCCCTCAGGACAACCAGAAGAGTTAACTGTTGAACCACAAGTGAGTGAGTCACCAGGGTCTGCAATGCTTCCCTCCCAAAAGTGGCATACACCGTTACACAGGAGGAGTTCTAGGAATAAAGTGCCTACAGACCCCCCCTCTTCTGAAGACAGTGTGTAAAATGGCAGTTCCTATTAACAATAAATTTGCAGTGTTGGCAAAATGGAAAGCCTGGGGTGACTCGAAGGAAGAGTCTAATAAGTCATCCATCACGTCTTCTATCGCCACAGATACAGATGTGGCATCTACAGACTCTAGAAGACACAAAAGAAAAAAGTAAAACTGAAGAAGGCTACCAAGGAGAACACCTGATTATCTGACTATACTTTTATTCTATCATGTGTAGCGGCTTCTTGTTTGCTGCTCTATGTCACCAAGGAAAACCAGAAATATTCAGATTTTCGGTTTTGAAACATGTACCCAGACATCCAAGAGGTGGCAATAGAATTAAATTGCTATCTCAAAAAGAGACAAAATGGATTGTGAATCTGGGCACAATGAAACCATATGGATTAAATGATAAGGTGGACTATACAGTTTATCTGTAAATAGTCAGATGGATTAAATGAGGAGATGAACTGCTCAGTCTATTTGTAAATAAGATTTAAATGATGAAACAGTTTAAGTAATTATTAAGTTGGAAAAATATTTTCAAATTAAGTCCTTTATACTTTGCCATGACAGTGGTATCAGTTTCAGTATTAGAAATTATCCCCTGTAACTAATATGTATCTAAATTGAGATGTACGTTGAAATAATAAAAAATAGGGGTATACAATATATTAAAATACAATGAAGCTAAAATATCACTTTCATGGTAATTGGTTTAGTGTCCAATTTATGTATGCATTTTTCCCTCTTTTTACTTTTCCTTCCCTCCCTTATTTTCCCCTCTTTTTTCCCCTTCCTCCCCCCCCGAACCTCATGTAACAACAAATAACAAAACACATAGAGAAGCTGTTTTTGAGATGTTATGATGCATAATAAATAATGTTTGCCTTATATTAGATCAGGCCATTTTTTATGATTAGTAATCTTTGCTATGCAGAATAATTATGGAATTACTAATAAGTTTTTTCCACTTTATGCACTATTAGGGCAATCTTATGATTGCACCAATGACTTAATTATATTTGTAAAATGTAATGATAAATTACAAATAGTAAGTGAAAAAATATAAAAAAATGAGTCAAATGTGTGCATGAAAAAGAATTTAAAATGTTGCTCACATATTGCCTATGGTGTTTTAAATGTTAATTATGAGACCGTCTTATGTAGAGGTTTTCACAATAGGTGTGTATCACTTTAACTGATATAGTATTTAAGATACTTGATTTTTAATTCCCCAGACCCACCCCTGAGGAAGACCCTGTGTTAGGGTCGAAGCACAAGGGTAAAGGTTGTTGTCCAGGCAGCCGGCAACAATAAATTGGTGAACATCACTACTAAATTTTCTGAATGTCGTGAGTGCTTCTTTTTGTTTCTTTTTACTTTGAGTTTTGGGCTGCCAACCCTATTGGAAGCACCGACTGCGAAGTCCTGTGCACACACTGAATTTTTTAAATGGAAAGCCTGGGGTGACTCAGAGGAAGAGTCTGATAAGTCATCCATCACGTCTTCTATCGCCACGGATACAGATGTGGCATCTACAGACTCTAGGAAGACACAAAAGAAAAAAGTGGAAATGAAGAAGGCTACCAAGGAGAAGAAAAAATTACTCACCTTAGTAATGCTGTTTCTTCTAATGGAGTCTTGCTGTATTCTGACTATTGCAGTGATATCCAACCTTTGAACTGCCCCCGGAGAGGAAAGAGTTAACTTTCCATGCAAGGCATGGAACGCTGAGCTCGAGCTCGGTTGAGACTCTGTTGTTGTTTGAACCCAAACCGCCAGATCTTTACGAGCTGTACTCACTGGGCGTCCTGTGTGGAAACTGTACACTCACACTAGCCAACTGGCAACTAAATCTAATAAAAAGATTTTTTGGTTCCAAGGCAAAGACTCAAGTCAGGAAACCCAAAAAACAAAACACAACACACACACACAAAAATAAGAGGGTCAGAAAAAGGGGGCACCTCTAGGGTGCCAACACTGCTGCTGCCCACCCACATCCCAAAACCCAGGTTCTGAGAGGGGAGGCGGGGGGAGGTCAGAATACAGCAAGATTCCATTAGAAGAAACAAAATCACTAAGGTGAGTAATTTTTTTCTTCAAACAACATGAAGTCTTGCTGTATTCTGACTATTGCAGACTACCAAGCAGTACCTCCATGGAGGAGGGACAAAACCTACTTTGGGAACAGGCTCTGAAGCACTGCCAAACCAAACATCACTCCTAGCCTGGATATCCAAAGAGTAATGCTTGGTGAAAGTATGGACTGTTTTCCAGGTGGCTGCTTGACAAATCTCTAAGATAGGAATATCCCTGGCAGCAGCCAGGGAAGCAGCTGTACCTCAAGTAGAGTGAGCCCTCAGGCCTGAGGGTGGGGTTCTACCTAATTTTTCATAGCAGAATTGTATACAAGAGACAATCCACCTGGCAATAGATTTCTTAGTGGCAGGTTTTCCCTTACCAACCTCACCATAAGTGAGGAACAATTGGAGGGGAGTCAAACCTGTGACCCTTGGTGCGCTCTATGTAGTAGCTAAGGACCCTTTTCACATCCAGGCTGTGTAGCCTCCTCTCCCCAGAGGAGGAATGGTCAGTGAAGAAAACAGGAAGAGACATAGACTGATTAAGGTGGAAATCTGAAACCACCTTAGGTAAAAACTTCCTATTGGTCCTGAGGACCACCCTATCTCTATGGAAAGAGATAAAATCAGGCTCCACTGACAGGGCCTGTAACTCACTTATGCGTCTGGCAGAAGTAATGGCTACCAAGAACACAGTTTTCCAAGTCAAGTACTTAAGCTCTGCTGAGGACAAAGGCTCAAAAGAGGGTTGCATAAGCTGAGCAATGCAAACATTAAGGTCCCAAGCAGGGGCAGGGTCCCTGAAGGGAGGGTTGGTATGCAGCAATCCTTTGAAGAATTTACAGAATACAGGATGAGCTGAAAGGGAAGAGGGCTTGCCCGCTGACAAGAAAGCAGAGACAGCTGCCATATACACTCTAAGTGTAGCTGATCTGAGTCCTAAGCTATTGAGATGAACCATATAGTCCAGGACTGTAGGCAACCCAGCAGACTCTGGAGAAATATGCTTACCAGAGCACCAAATAGTAAACCTTTTCCATTTGGAGTTGTAAGTCTTTCTGGTGGAAGACTTTCAAGAAGCCTTTAGAATATCCAGAACACCTTACGAGAGATGCAAATCAGCAAACTCTAACTCTTCAAGAGCCAGGCCTGGAGATTAAGAGATTTGAGATTCGGATACCAAACCCTCCCCTGAGAACATGTTAACAGGTTGTAATTCCTGGGAAGAGACAGGGGAAGGTGGACTGCTAAGGACAGCAAGAGAGGGTACCAGGACTGTCTGGCCCAGTCTGGAGCAATCAGAATCACTTTGCAGGGTTGAGACCTGATTTTGACTAGTACCTTGAACAGGAGAGGGAAGGGGGGAAAAGCATACAGGAATTTCCCTTCCCAATTGAGAACTAGAGCATCCAGGGGGACTGAGCCCACACTGGGGGTCTGCAGCAAAAAAGAGGAAGTTGGTGATTGTCTGGGGCTGCAAAAAGATCTATCTGTGGAGTGCCCCATCTGGAGATCACCTTTAAAATTAGGGGATCCAGGGACCATTCGTGATAGCCCTGGGATATCCTGCTGAGAGCATCTGCCAAGACATTGTCCTTCCCTGGGAGGTGCACTGCTATTGGAGAGGTATTCAGGGAATAGGCCAGAGACCACAACTTCATTGCTTCTGTGCACAAGGCCATAGACCGAGTGCCCCCTTGCTTGTTGATGTACCACATTGTGGTGGTATTGTCTGTCCTGATTTGAACTAGTTTGTTCTGAACAGACTTGGAAAAAACTTGAAGTGCTAGAAACATTGCTCTGAGTTCTAAGAGACTGATGTGAAGCAGAGATTCTTGTGGTGACCACAACCCTTGGGTGGTCAGATCCCCCAAGTGGGCTCCCCAGCCCAGGAGGGAGGCATCTGTGGTAAGGATTAGAGAATGAGATTGAGTGACAAAGGGAACTCCTTGCCTTAGGTTGTCCTAATCCTGCCACCACTGCAAAGCCTGGATCAGGATTCGAGTCACTGGGATTAGCTTGGTCAGAGAATCCTTTCTCTGGGACCAGAAGGCTCTTAAGTGGAACTGAATGTCCCTCATCTGAAATCTTGCTCCTTGGACCACTGCCGTAGAGGCAGCCATGTGGCCCAGGAGCTGCAGAAAATGCCTTACTGGTCGAGACACCTGAAGGGTGAATGAAGAGGCCAGTGTCACAAGGGTCCTTGCCCTGTCCAGGGGAAGGAAGGCTCTTGCCCTTATTGTATCCAGCTCTGCCCCTATGAAGGTGAAGAGCTGCAATGGCTCTAGAACTGACTTTGAAAGATTCAGGAGGAATCCTAGAGAAGTGAGCAGTTGCTGAGTTATCTGTAGGTATGACTTGACTTGGTCTGGAGACTGACCCACTATGAGCCAGTCGTCCAGGTATGGAAAGTCGGAGATCTTTTTTCTCCTTAGGAAAGCAACCACTACTGCCAGGCATTTTGTGAACACCCTTCGAGCTGATGTTAGGCCAAAGGGCATTACTCTGAATTGATAGTGGCCTGAGGGCAACTCGAACCTGAGGTACTTTCTGTGGGAGCAACTGATGAGAATGTGGAAATAGGCATCCTTGAGGTCCAGGGAGGCTAGCCAGTCCCCTGGCCTTAGAGAGGGTAGAATTATTCCCAGAGTCACCATTTTGAACTTTGGCTTTAAAAGGTGCTTGTTTAAATATCTGAGATCCAGGATGGGCCGCCATTCTCCTGTCTTTTTGGGGGTTAGGAAGTACCTGGAGTACAATACCTTTCCCCTGTGTAGGGGTGGAACCCTTTCTATGGCTCTGAGAGCCAAGAGGGAAGAGACCTCTGCCTCTAGGGCAAGGGCCTCTGAAGGATTTGCAGGCGGAAAGGATCTGGTTCTCATCTTGGGAAATTGTTAAAAGCTGAGAACCAGTCCCTGACTTACTACTTCCAGGACCCATTTGTCTGATGTTAAAGACATCCAGTCCTGGACAAAGTAAGCCAGCCTGCCCCCTACGGGTAGTGGAGAATTGGCCCAGGCAAACCCATCAGGGTGCCTGTTTGGCAGGGGCTTTAGTCTGAGGGGTGGTAGCAGGCCTGCTTATACCCCGTCTGCCTCTCCCTCTGAAGAACCCCCTCTGAGCAAAGGCGGAAGAGGAGGCCTGGGCTTGGTAGAAAGGCTTAAGAAAAGGCCTGCCCCTGCCCCTGGAATGCTGCCTCTGGGGAGTGGCTTGCCTTTCCTTCACTCCTATAGGTGGTCCTGTACTCATCCATTTTCTTCATGTAGTTCTCTGTCTGCTCCCCAAACAGAGAATTACCAATAACAGGAAGATCCATGGCCTTAGTCTGGGTATCCTGTGACAGGCTAGTACATCTGAGCCAAGCCATCCTATGAAGGGCCACAGATGTAGCCATGACTCTAGATGAAACATCACTGGAGTCCACTGCAGCATGAAACTGCACCTTGGATGCCTCAACACCATCTACAGCCACCTGCTCCAGCTCCTTGGCAAGCTGGCCAGGACCTGTTTAGCTACAGCCATCACAGTGTCCCATCTAGACTTCTGGTATCTAGCTGTGTAGGCCATATAATTAGCCAGCCTGAGTCCCAAAGATGCTGCCATGTACTGTTTCTTTGCCATGGCATCAATCCTCCTGGAGTCCTTATCTGGGGGGCGTGAAGCCAAGGGTATATTTGCCTTATCACAGGCAGCAGCCTGCACTACCCCAACATGGCTGCATTGCTGGGAAAGGAACTCCGTATCTGAGCCTGAGAGAGGATACCGCTTGTCCATTCTTTTGTCCACAGGAGGTATAGAATTAGGAGTCTTTAAAATTTTAAATGTCTGTTTCCCAAAAGACTTATGGAGGGGAATAAACAGTCTCCTGGACTCTGGGATGTCCATCATCTCAACATAACCAGGCTCCTCCTGATCCTCTACTGCTTCCTCCATAGGAAGCTGGAGAGTTTCAGCCACTTTTTTGTAAAACATAAAGCGGGAAGGGGACTCAGAAAGCCTAGGAGGAGAAACACCTGTAGGTCTGTCTGGGGAGATGTCCGGGTCAATGGGTACATCCAGACTTTCAAAATCACCATCACTATCCTCATACTCTCCCTCCTCCTCTTCCGGTTCATAAAAATCCTCTAAATTATAATCCGGACTGGGTGAACCAACCAAACCGAGCCCCTAACCGATGGTGCCGGTTCGGTCAGAACCGAAGTTAGCGATTGAACAATCCTTATCGCTTTGACTATTTCATCAGCGGTCGGAGAAAGAACTTGTGGATCCGAACCGGCTGACTTATCTCTTCTTTTTCTTTTAACCGGAACCGACTCCTCAGAGTCGGTTCTCCTTTTGCCCGAAGAAGTTTCGCCCTGGTCAGAGGGCACTCCTTCTGGTTCGGTTGGAACCAAACCGGGCTGGCCATCCGGTCAGCAGACTTCTTGCCTCCCTTTCCCTCAGCCTACCTACTCTCTTTCCACGGTAGCTGTGGGAAAACTTTTACAAATCTGGCAGTCTGAATCGAGGTGGTCAAACCCCAGACAATAAACACAGGTGGTGTGGGGGTCAGCCTTAGCAAAGGCTTCCCCACACACACTATAGTGTTGAAACCCAGTGGGCCCGGTTTTTTCTTGGGTTTCTCAGACATGGACAGTCCTAACCAAACGTACCCTTTTTTCGGCAATCCGCCAGGCAAGACACCCCTGACCGTGTTACGGGTCGTGGAAAAAACCGTAATGAAATCCATTTTTTTAGAACCGATAAGGACCGGTTACCACACTCTAAAAAACAGAACAAACTTTTTTTACAAACCTGATCGGTTCAAACGAACCGATCCGATGTTTACAAGTCTCACACAGAAACTAATAATAATAAACCTATCTAGTACTCATGGTACCACAGACATAGACTGAACCGACAGGTTAGATAGAAGAAATTTGGTTGAACCGAAGGGAAAAAACGACACTTTAACCGACTAAATTGAACCGGGCAAAGGAGAAATCTCCGGAGCGACTGTTCAGTGAGGCGGAGTAAAGAATCTGGCGGTTTGGGTTCAAACAACAACAGACAGAGTCTCAACCAAGCTCGAGCTCAGCGTTCTATGCCTTGCATGGAAAGTTAACTCTTTCCTCTCTGGGGCAGTTCAAAGGTTGGATATCACTGCAATAGTCAGAATACAGCAAGACTTCATATTGTTTGAACAATTGATTATCTGACGATACTTTTATTCTCATGTCTAGGGGCTTCTTGTTTGCTGCTCTAAATACTAACTGCATCAAAAATTTAAAGAGAAGACAAATGACTTTTTACCATCTTGAGGGATCTTCGTTGTCATGTAATTTCTTTTACAAAACACAAGACTACATATACTACAGGACGTGGCTAGTGCATCTTCTGCATGGTTTGGAGGTCCAGTTTTCCAGGGTGGGAATTTAACACCCTGGGAATAACTGTAAACAGGCTATTAGATTTGGTTCCAGGCAGAGTATTGCTGCTTGATATTTACTATGATTATCAGGAATTCTGTCTGATAGCCTTGTATGCACCTCAAACTAAGGCCTTAAGAATTGAAGTCCTAAAGAAAATACAGCCATTTTTGTGTACCACCAAAATGGTGGTTTTTGGGGGAGATTTTAATTGTATTTTGACATTGAAGGGCAAAATGAGGAAAATGACCAAATTGTATAACAACTCCAATTTTGTGAATAAACTAATAATTACTACGGAACTAAAAGATAGTGCTGGGGTAGATTCAGACCCTCCAGGCCATACATTTTTAAAGGAATTTTATCCTCAAGAATTGATTTCTTTTTTGTCTCACAATAGGTGTTGTGTTCGGGGTATAAGGTGGCACCCACTGAAACTACCGACCACGGGATGGTCATAATAGCAATTGGAGCTGCACTTTACAAACCAGTCACATGCCACATGTGGTGGCTAAATGTGTCCTTATTGGATGACCAGCATGTGTGTCGCTCTACAGGACTTACTGGAAGCAACACAGTTGGTCTATGATCTTTATGATAGTTCAGTGAACTGGTGGGTTGACACAAAATTTGATTTTAAAAACTTTTTTGGTTATGGGCTACACATAGAAACACGGCTCAATATGTTTCGTATCTAGAACTTTGAAAACAACTACAAACCTTGATTTCCTAGAACATCTGAGACAGAGTTTAATTACACTACATATATCGCCAATATTAAAAAAGATATGTGTACTGTTCATTATGACAGGGCAGCAACCCTGTTGGTGGAACAAAAGAATGGGACTCAAGGTAAACAAGAACAAGTAAATCCCTATGACAGTTGTAAAGACAGGACTGAGACAAAAAATACGGATAAATTACAGAGACAGGATGGCTCTATGGCCACACACAATTTGGAAATGGCACAGACTGTGCATAATTATATGTTGACATTATTTGGGTTTACTGAAAATGATACCTGTAGGACATCCAGATTCCTAGATATGCTTGAAATCCCGGAGTTGCCATGGGAGATACGGGAGAACTTGGTGGCCCCCATTTCAGATGGGGAAGTAAGGGCGCTACTGGCATCATTTAAAGGGGAAACAACCCTTGGACCTGATGGTCTACCTATTGAGCTGTATAAAAACTTGATTTGGATTTCCGCTTGAGACGCTGGCAACCTGGGTTCGGGAATGGACTTGGGTCACTGGAGGGCTGGCTGAGGGGGAGAAGGCTTGAGCATCTGACAACTTATTGCCTTCTCCGGGGGGAAGGTGGGGATGTGGGCCAGCATCTGCTGACCCCCAGTGAAGACCGGCAGATTCGCAGTACGCTGACCCAACGGGGGGGCATAGTGGACATCGGCATATGCTTAGACATTGTGGCACTCTGTGCTCCAAAGGGGAGAAAATTGAAATTGGAAAGAGCATCTATACTATAGTGCTTACAAGATAAGTGCTTGAGTTGTAACTCACCACTTTGCAGATGACTGCAATGGGCACAAAATGAAACTCTGCCAGGAAGATGCAACCACTCTGGGAGAGCGGCGAAAACCCAGCCTCACAATTTGGTATAGGACCAAAATTAATAGTGTCAAAGACATGTACTAATCTAAGGTCAAAGGACGTCAGGAGCTGAACGAGCTGGAGGAAAAAGTCTACTGGTTCAGGGTAGACCGAAAAGCGCAGATAGACACCCCCACTACCAAATATGGCTGACTTGTGAAGAACAGGTCCAAGAGCACTTGAACCCCCTACTTGATGAGCAAAAAGGGTGTCCAGGTGGGGTTAGCCCATCGAGGAGAATGGTTTTCACTTAATCACTGAAACCTTTCTGATGGAAGGCCAAAGCACGATTTCGGAGCCTCTTATGATGGTCTAGTAGAACCAGATCCTACCCACTTTATGTTCCAAAAAGGAATCATTCTGTCTCTGTGTGTACAACTGTAGTAGCAGTCTCTGAACTCAGGGAAGAGAGGAAAAGTGTACAGGAGAAAGAGTCCACTGTGGAAAAACATTCCGACAGAAAAAAACAGGGGCTGGATTTGTAAGGCAAATAGAGGTAGATGTGCGTCGAGGAGGGACGCATCAGGACCAAGTTAGGGCTAACCATTTGCTGAAAGTGACTGAACAGCGGTAGAAGTGACTCAATGCAGTGAGGCACTACTCACTCCAGCCTCCCTGAAGATAGTAGGAAAAGACTCTAGTTTGTTTGCTGAAAAACAAACATCACAGTTCCATCACGCTCTTGGAGAAATAGTTTTGTGAGCAACTGGCATGAAACCAGTGCGCAGGAACTGAAGGTGTATATATTTGAGAAGCCATCTCAGAAAAAAGACCTACTTAACTTACGGTCAAGAAAGGAGTATATCATCTGTTAAGTGGAAGCAAGCAAGAAAGTAGGAACCTGAGTTCTGACTCACTGGAGAGTCACTTTGTTGCTGCGAGGCTCTCCTCAAGAGAAGAAAGCCCGATAAAAAGAAAGGGGAAGTAACAGACTGGGCAGTCACCTAGGTCTAAGAAATGTCTCTGAATGAGAGAACTCTCTCCTGGAGAAAGAGATGATCCATACTGCCGCTGGATCAGACTCCCCTTAAGGGAAGAAAAAGTCAGGTACTCTTTACCGTACTCTGGAGATGAGCGCCTCAGGGGCTGAGATGGAACCTGACCAGATCCAAAAGGGTGGTATTGGGTAATTACGGCTAAGCCCTGTGCTGTGATACATTTTTTTTATTTTTTTTTTAGTCTGAGCCTAACAAGGCTTTAAGGCTGCTATTTTACAAGGATTGTCTGACACAAAATGATGAAGATGTTCTCCATCTGAGTGCAGGAGGAGCCTGAGCGTCCATACTGAAATCATGAACAGACTAATAATCACAGCTGGAGAGATATTAACCACCTGTGCCAAAGAAGCCATCAACGGGGCAATATCACAAGGGGGATATATACCCCTATCAAAGGAGCGGAAGAGCCTGAGCGGCTCCGACCATTAAGTTAGAGTGTTCCACAGAGTGTAATTGTCTTGATGACTGAAAAAGTCTAGACGCAGAAGTGTATGGTCCATGGATGCAGCCTGAAATATTATAGTGGACCCCATTACTGAGGAACTACTGAAAAGATCTTCTATCATGGACTCTGATGATAGAGAGGTCGTGCCCTTCAGTATATAAAATAAGTCATCCACTGTATTATTGACCAGAAGAACAGGGAAAGACCCATCTAGATGCACTTCTACCCCAGAAGGACTTCTAAGGGAGGTCTAGGTCAGAGCCACTAGAGACTCTGCCACCAGGAAGGATGTCAAGGAGCTTGGAACCACGTAGGGAGCCAGGAAGTGCTGAGTGGAATGAGAGATTCCATTGGCAGAACAGTACAGCAGAGTTCCATCAGCAGAAAACTGCTGGATGACACAAGATCCCACGTAGACCGCCACTCACTAAGATGTGTGGAAAAAATAATCCGCAGAATAGGATTCATTCTGCAGAAAACATCCTGCCACAAGTTCTGTGGGGAAGAAATCTGAAAAGGAAAAATGTGTCACCAATTCTGCCAGACAGCACCCAGTAGCACCCCCGCAGCACCAGCATCACTTGTGGCACAGGAAGGCACCAAGCAGTGCCTATGCCAACCTGGGCGATACCCGAGGGCACCCGCGGCGGTACCAGCAGGCACCCCTGGCACCCATGCAGCAATGGCACCCGAGGGCACCCCTGACACCATGGTACCCATTACACCCATGGCAAGAATGGCACTCACGGTTGCTCATGGCCACCTTTGGTGCATGAGTGCACCATGGGTGCTCGGTGTCGCCCACGGGTGCACTGCGCCACCTGCGGGTGCATGAAAGCACCCGTGAGGTGCATGGCACCACCTGTGGTTGTTTGGTGCCACCCAGACACCCACAGCACCACAGCGGAACCAACAACCAACGACAGCAACAAAACCACCAGCGCCACAAAGAGCTATGGGAGGCCACCCACGGCACTGACCAAAGGCATGGTGTCAATGGCTGAAATCCTGGAAAGAAGGGGAGAAAGAAAAAGGTTGTGCCCGTGCCGGCCCCTGCATGGAAATGAGAGAGGGGGGTAGGCACAAGGGGTCAACACGATGGTGAAGGTACCAAGAGGGCACCGTGTTCATCCTGATCCAATTGACCTGGCTCCAGTCCAATGGCTCTGAGGCCCCGAGACCCCGAAATCAGGTACACAGCCAGGAAAACTGGAGAAGTCAAACCCCCTACTCCACAGGAGTGGCCCAGAGGTGAAACTGCTCACCGGAGCTCCAACGAGGACAGAGATGGACTTCCAGTGCCATCACCCTACTGCATGGCAGCATAACGAGTCTGCTCCTAGACCGTCCCAGCAAACAGCCTCAATTAAAGCATTTTGTAGGGAAAGACTAAGCGAGTAACGTGCGGAGGCAAGCAAGAATGCCAAAGGGAGGAGAAAGTACTAATTTAAAACCTGATGAGGAGCGAGATGAAACAGGATTGTCAGAGGGGGATTCGAGCAGCGAAGGCTCCCAGGCCTCAGTTCCCTCCCGGCGCAGTAGAGCGAGATCGACGCAGCCATCACTCTCAACAATTCAAAGGCAAATGGCTATCATGCTCTCTGAGTTGAGAGACTTCCATAAGGAAATGAGAGTGACAGTAACAGCCCTCCGCACAGATATTACAAAGTTGGATAAGCAGCTAGAAGAACTGGAGGAGCAGGCCACTGCAACAGATCGCAGAGTAGATAGCACAGAGCATGCCATTGCACAACTGCATCAGGATGTGCAAACCCTGCGGGCACGAACGGAGGACGCAGAAAGTCACAACCGAAGGAATAACATCTGTATTTCTGCAATTCCGGAGGGGGCAGAGGGCTTCGATATGTTAGTGTTCATCAAGCAACTTATCAGGGAAACAATAAAACTCCCAGAAAGTCTAACTCTGGAGCTGGAGAGAGCGCACCGTACCTTAGGCCCAAAGCCTGCTGCTGGGGCCCACACGCGGGCTGTTCTGGTGAGGTTCCTCCGTTTTCAAGAAAAGGAAGTGGTGTTGCACCCAGCCTGGAAACAGGGCGAGGTGCTCCTCCAGTCCCAAAGATTAAATTTGGAAAATGATTATGCCCCAGAGGTGATGAATAGACAAAGGCAATGTATTCCAATAATGCGAATCTTAAAATCAGCAGGCCTCCACTTCCATACTCCCTACCCTGAAAAGCTGGTAGTTATGTTCCCCGATGGCACCCAGACTTTCGAATCAATGACGGATGCAATCACTGAGCTGAAAAAGAGAGGCATCGAAACCCCGCAGGGCCCCCCAAGCCAAAGACCCTTACTAGCGGTCAAGCTATCGCAGCAAGTCTGGAATATGAGGAACAGGGAGGCCCGAAGGCAGCAAGGCAGAGAAGCCATCCAGCAAATTACCAACTCCCTCCATAATCAATCGCAGGGTAGCCCTACGGATAAGTCCTCCGAGAGGAAAACGAGCAACGGATCCCCGCACTGAAACCCCCCAGAATGTCGCCCTGAAAGTAGCTGGTGTTCTGTCATGTACTCTTTTTTAGGACATTATTTGTTTTCTCAACACCCGGATCCTTAGAAAATGGACAGCACCCGAAGGAGGACTAGGTGTCTTTTAAAAGATGCCTTCACTTACCTGACCAGCAAGAGGGGACTAATAGGAAGCTTCATAAAGCATGATGGCAGGCGCAGATAAGTCCCAGTCTAACTAAGTTTCCTTTCACTTCTTTACTAATGGGTTTTCTTTTTTTGTAATAACAGCGTAACTAACTTAAAGAGGTTATCTGAACACATATAACCTAAGATCCACTCACCTACCCCTTTTTTTTTTGTTCTGACTAACATACAGGTATGGATCACCCTCTTGTAAACCTCTATGTACTTCCTCCTCTATACCGTATTCCCTCTAGCTTCTGCCGCACAACCCCCTCGGAGCTGGATATACGAGGGTAAAAGAGGGAGCCTATACTTGTTGTTCGTGACTGGGACAGAAGGCTACTAACCTTATACTAACCCCATGTTAAATCACTAATACATCAGGAGGACAAAGGAATGGCGATAGTAAAATCCACTACAAGCCTTCCCCCAAAGGGAAGGGGGGAAAAAAGAAAAAAGCTTACAATCCCCAAAAATGGAGTATCCTGTTAGAATTACTGTTGGAGTCCCTAGGCCTGTGGAGCCTCAGGGATCTACACCCTTGCGGTAGAAATTTGTACTGATGGTATTTCCCCTTCCTCATTCACTGAAATAAAGAATAGTGGGATTTAATTCTCGCCCCTCGCATCAAGTTGGCTTTTAGCCCCTCACCAGAATACATGTAATCCTCTCAAATTACAAAGAAGGATGACTGGGGCAGTCTGGGAGAGTAAGGGGACGACCCTAACTCCTATTGCTCACCCATCCCACTTGGCTATAGCCTTACCTTTGTTTGGCTCTGCCTACCGCCCCCACCACAGCACTGTTAGTGCCTTGAGCTCTAAAAACAACAGGAGCTCAGGTGTGTAGTACGACTGCACACCACAGCCACAATGAGTGGCCGCTGTGATGGAAGACCCACCAATCGATGGACTACCAAATTAGTTATGTTGGCTCTGTTGGCCCACTTATTTTCCAGGTTCCATCAAGTCAGGGAGGCTAGCTCCCCTCAAAGTCTGTTTTTATCTTTAATAGTTGGATATCAAGTTACCGATCAGTTTCAAGTTATAGTTTGTATTCACAAAATACAGTACCCAAGGATGTTTACCAATAACATATTTGGGCCCTGGAGCCCACAGAGACTTATTAATACACAGTTTTCAAAAGATTTAATAGAGGTTTCAATAGGAGGTGCTTCCAGTTCCGATCTTGACTGCTTAGCCCAGATATATAATAAGAATGAATAGCCGACATTTAACACTGTATTCTTTAAATGTTAATGGTCTGGGGAGCCCTATTAAGAGGTCTAGGATTATTGCGCTTCTAAAAAAATCTAATTCAGATGTGGCATTTTTACAAGAAACGCATATGACACAAAATGAACATGGGAAGCTAAAAAGGAGAGGGTACTCCCAGGTGTTTGCTTCAGCAATGGGTAGTGGAGGCAGAAGGCAAGGGGTGGCCGTACTGATCCCCTCACACCCCCCATTTCGATTAATAAAGGAATGGGCGGATCCTGAGGGTAGACTAGTTATCGTACAGGGCTGGCTATGGGATAAGGAAGTGACACTGGTGAATATATACCTCCCTCCAGGGGCAAACATGCCTACAGTCTGGTCCCTACTAGACAGGGTGGTTTCCCTGACCAGGGGGGGTATTATTATTTGGGGAAGACTTTAACATTACCCCAAATCCCTCACTAGATTCCACTAAACCTGCGAAGGGTAAGCAACCCACCCCACATAAATTTTTTAGGCGCTTCACGCGAGAGGTGGGCTGGTTGGACGTTTGGCGGTCACTGCACCCTGGAACAAGGGATTACTCATTCTACTCAGCAGTACATGGCACCTATACTAGAATAGACTATTGCTTCACACAGAAGGAAAACTTAGATAAATTAATTGATGCAAAAATGGGTGCCATAGCTCTTACAGATCATGCTCCAGTAGTGACCATTTGGTCCCTGGGTGCAGGGAGGCGATGCACTAGATGGAGGCTTAATCCGGCCCACCTTAAGAGCGAGGCATCCCGGGAATTCCTAAAATAAAAAATTGAGGAAATCACAGGAGATAACTTAGACCCAGACATTTCAGCATCTATCCGGTGGGACACCCTGAAAGCTGTCCTTAGGGGCCACCTAATAAAACATGCAGCTATGCTTGCTAAAGCAAGGGAGCAGAGCCGGAATCAGCTTGAGCAGACCCTGCAATGCCTACAGCAGGTACATCAGCAGGGTGACTCCTCGGTTTTGCCCCAAATTAAAAGAGCAAAAAAGAATTGGAGGACACGTGTATTCAGCAAACAGAAATGGCTTTAGCCTTTCTAAAGCAGAAGTACGGAGAGATAGGCCCAAGGGCCTCCCGCCTGCTAGCATACAGGCTACGTAAACAACGTAAGATGTCCACAATTGCGGTCATTAAGGACCCAAACACGGGTATGCAACTAACTAAACTTGAGGAGATCACCCAGGTTTTCCTCCAGTACTACCAAGAGTTATATACTCCCAAACAACAGACCCCCCCCAACCAGATTGATGCTTTCTTGGCTGATCTGGACCTGCCCAAGCTCACGGCGGAGCAACAGGCCGCGCTGGTTGCCCCCATAACCCTACTAGAATTGAGCGCAGCAATTGCCAGATCAAAAACTCAAAAATCCACAGGCCCAGACGGGTTTGGGACGAATTTTATAAAAGTATGGCCTACTCATTAAGCCCCCTCTTATTGAATGCTATGAATGAAGTTATGCAGGGCGATACCCCCCCCCCCACACCTAGCTGGTCTTATGCTACAATTTCACTTATTCTTAAACCCGAAAAGGACCCCCTACAATGTAGCTCTTATAGACCAATATCGGTCCTTAATGTAGATTATACTGTAAATATTACACGTCCATCCTAGCTCAAAGGTTAGATACAGTTCTTCCGCATTTGATTAACTTGGACCAAACGGGTTTTCTTGGGGGCAGATCTACCACTGACAATACCCGTAGAGCGTTACAATTAGTTCAGAAAATGCACTCCAATGAGAAGCCGAGTGTCCTTCTCAGCCTAGATGCTGAGAAGGCATTCAGTCGAGTATCCTGGCCCTTCCTTTTTTCCACTATGCGTAAGATGGGCTCCCCCCCTCTTCATAGCAATCATCACAGACTTATATTCCTCACCCCAAGCCTGCGTTAAATTATCAGGGCATCATTCTAAATGTAGAGGCACAAGACAGGGTTGCCCCCTGTCCCTGGGCCTCTTTGCTATATTTATTGAGCCGTTAGCCCAGGCAATAAGGCAGTCCCTGGGGGTAGAGGGAGTCAGGATGGCCGACTCGGAACATCGAACAGCGCTATAAGCAGATGATGTCCTTCTCTTCCTTTCGGACCCAACCAAGTCAGTCCCCATAGTTTTTAGTGTTCTTGAGGAGTTTGGGACTTGCTCAGCATACCGGCTGAACACCAGTAAAACGGATGCCCTTGTCTTCCACTTCGACCCTCCAGAATGGTTCAGGGACAGATACCCTTTTCGGTGGAAATTAGACAAACTCAAATACTTGGGTATATTTTTATCCCACAATTCAGAAGACGCCCTACGCTATAACTATGACCCCTTCTTGACCCAGATGAAAAATGACTTGGAGAGATGGAACTTTCTCCCATTGAACCTGGTGCAAAGGGTAGAGGTGATACGGATGGTAATTCTTCCAAGAGCACTCTACCTATTTCAAAACATCCCCTTTAACCTATCAACGAAATTATTTCAGGAATGGAACAAAGTAATTTCCAGGTTCCTTTGGGCGGGCAAACGGCCTACAATAAGCTTTAGCATCCTTACATTACCAAAATCTAAAGGCGGACTGGCCCTCCCTAACCTCAAGTTATACAACTGGGCCTCGCATATAACATTCCTGATTCAGAGGTTCACACTCGATACCACCGCCCGACGGAAAGAAATAGAGGAGGCGACAGCACCTAACTCAGAGTGGGAACAAGCTCTATTCTACTGTACCCCCCTCCCCCTTTGGAGCAGATTCTGATGAATCCCTGGATCACTCACCAAATACGAGCCTGGCACACGATCCGTAAATCCTTACAGATCCTCCCATATCTGACCTTGCTGCTTCCCATAGGGCTGTTGGAAAACTCCCCCCCCCCGGACGTACTGATCACATCTTTCGTAACTGGAGACACCAACACCTCACTAGCCTGACACAATTTGTGACAGGCTCACAGGTTAAGACTTTCACCACACTCTAGCAAGAGTTTAACTTAAGATATGAAAATTACGTACCTACCGTAATTCTTTTTTTTTTTTATTTTTTTATTTTACTCTTTAGTCCCCGAGCTACCTGCCGCCCAATTATCAGCCCGGTCACGGGCCGCGGCTTCTGCACCCCAAAATCAGCCACAGCCCCGATGCCGTGGCTGCCCCCGCGATTGAGGCCTCACGCGACGCCTCCGGCATATGCCGCAGGCACTGGGATTAGGTCGGGGGCTTGGCCTGGGGAGCACATTGAAGCCGCGGCGAGCTTCATTCGCGGCGGCAGGCAGCTCCTCCATTTTCCGCTTTTCTGGGGAGGCGGGGTCGTGCCATGATGTCACCATCCGCCCCGCCTCCAATGGGTTGTCAAGCGTTGGCTGCGTGGGAACTCCCGGCCTCTGCCAGGGGTCCCTAACGCACGAATGCTACCACACCCCTCCCCAGAAGGAAGAGCTGCCCAGCGGGCCTTCGATCCCTACTCCCGGCCCGGCCCTCGGCGACCGGATTCGTCCTCGAACCCGGTCGCCGCGCCATGCCGGAAATCCCACCGCCCGCGGTGGGCCGCTCATCTACCGTAATTTTGATCTTCTTGGACGAGTCTCCACCACTCATTCACACTATTGGGATCTGCGCCGGAGGCACTAGGACCCATCAGGAGCAAACTTTTTGCTGGAGGGTCGGCGCCAGAGATGGAGCCGCGAGGAACAGCACCGTGAGCCTCAGCTCGCGCGGTAATGACTACCTCGGCGTCGACCCTCCAACCGCCTCAGTACCTTTTTTACCAAGGAGGTGCAGCGTAACTAACTTAGAAGGATAGCCTAACCTAAAACCGGACATAAGATAGTCCGGGCGACCGGTATAAGAAGGGTCAACAAAGAAGTCTTCACAGCCTAAAGATTTGAGGGAGTGAAGACCAACAACAGAGGTGAGCTTGGGGGATGGAGGGTGGGCATGTGAATGAGTGGTGGAGACCCGTCCAAGAAGATCAAGAATTACAGTAGGTACGTAATTTTCATATCTTCCTGGACATAAGTCTCCACCACTCATTCACACTATTGGGAGAGTACCGAGCTAATAATCCCCAAGAGGGCGGCAGGAGAGACCAAGAGCTCACGTTTCTAGGACAGAAGTCCATTAAGGATGGCTCTGCCAAAGGAAGAATGTCGTCTGGCATGGACATCCAGTGCATAATGTTTAACAAAAGTATGCACTGAGCTCCAGGTTGGCGTGCAAATATCTGCAATGGGCGTATGCAATTTCCGCTAGGAATGCCGTGACCGCTCTAGTAGAGTGAGCGTAAACCCTACCCTCCAACTTAACCTGCGCCATGGAATAGCAGTGGCGAAGGCATGCCACTAACCATGCTGAGATACATCTGATAGCGACAGGTTGACCCAGACGGGTCTCGCTGAAGGAATCAAACAGTTGTTGGGCTTTGCGAAAGTCCTTTCTAGATAGAAATGCAAAGCTCTCTTAACATCCAAAGAATGAAGAGATCGTTCTCCTTCATTTTGGAAGTCCGCAAAGTAAGAGGGAAGGACCAAAGGTTGGTTTAGAGGAAATTCTGACACAACCTTAGGAAGAAATTTAGGATGAGTCCGAAGGACTACTTTGTCCTTATGGAACACAGTATACGGAGGGTCTGTGACCAGGGCATGTATCTTAGAGACCCTACGGGCTGAGGTAATGGCCACTAGGAAGGCAGTCTTCCAGGTAAGAAATTTTAGCTCACAGGTAGCCAGAGGTTCGAAAGGTTTCTGAGTGAGCATGTCTAGCACAAGATTAATGTCCCAGGCTGCAACTGGGCGTCTTGTAGGAGGTCTGGTATGTAGAATTCCTTTAAGAAATCTCTTAACCACAGGTAACTGAGCCAGTGTTAAGGAAAAAAACGGCTCATGATACGCTGAAATGGCACTAAAGTGAACTCTGACTGTAGAGTACTGCAGACTTGAATTTGAGAGGTCCAAGAGGTACTCCAGAACCTTATCTGGTGGGCAGGAAAGGGATTCAAAGAGGACTTTGCACACCAGAGCGAAAAACGCTTCCACTTGGCTGTGTAAGTTTTCTGAGTGGCTGGCTTCTGAGCAGCCATAAGAATATCTGAAACCCTTCGAGAGACACTGAACCGGTTTACTTCTACCTCTTCAGGAGCTAAGCGTGAAGGTGAAGCGATCTCAGGTTGGGATGGACCACTGGCCCCTGAGTCAAAAGGTTCATCTGAAGGGGAAGTGGTCTCGGAGGAACTGCCAACATATTGTTGAGTAGTGGAAACCACAGCTGCCGAGGCCAGAAGGGAGCAATGAGTATCATCTTGTCCCCCTTGGATTCGAACTTGAGGAGTACCCTCTGAATTAGAGGAAGAGGTGGAAAGGCATAAAGAAAGCGTTTTGTCCACCGCAGCCTGAACGCATCCTGACAGAAAATGCCAGGCCCTGGATTTCTGGAGCAGAAGAGAGGCAGTTTTGCGTTGAGTGGGGATGCAAAAAAGGTCCAGGTCTGGAGTTCCCCACTCTTTGAATAGTGACTGAACTATGGTTGAGTCGAGAGACCACTCGTGAGGATCTGTCTCTGTTCTGCTGAGACGGTCTGCCAGTTCGTTCTGTATTCCCGGTAGGTAGACCGCTTGAATTAGAGCCTTGTGCTCCAAGCACCATTCCCATACCTTCATTGCTCCCCTGCATAAGGGGTAAGAATGAGCACCGCCCTGCTTGTTGATGTAATACATCACTGCTTTGTTGTCCGTTTGAAGGAGAATGTTCTTGTGACAGAGAATGTCCTTCAACGCTCGGACCGCATAAAGGACGGCTCTCATTTCTAGGACATTTATGTGAAGCTGGGACTCGACCTGAGTCCACGCACCTTGAGTGTGGAGAGCCTGACAGTGAGCTCCCCACCCCATTAGGGACACGTCTGTGGTAATGGAGATCTGATAGTCCAGAGGAGCAAGGGGATACCCCTTCCAGGAGATTGCTCTCTTGAGACCACCAGGTGAGTGACCTCTTTAGAGGTTCCGTCACTTTGATGGGATAGGACTGCGGGTGAGTGGTTGGGGACCACTGAGTACAGAGCATCCACTGAGTGGTTCTCATGTGCAGACGTGCTAGGGGTACAGTGAACACTGAGGATGCCATGAGGCCTAGCATCCATTGCATCGAGAGAGCTGGGACTGAGTCGTCCCCGATGTGACGGGCCATTTGAAGGATATCGTTCCTTCTGTCTTCTGGAAGAAAAGCCTTCGCACAGGAGGTGTCCAGAAGAGTCTCTATAAAAAGGAGCCTCTGGGAGGGCTGCAACTGTGATTTCTTGAGGTTCAGCAGAACTCCCATGGACGTAAGAAAGCGAGAGGTCATCTCTATGGCGTCAAGAGTTCCCTGCCTGGAAGGGCTTGCCAGAAGCCAATCGTCCAGATAAGGGAACACCTGTATTCCGACCTTTCTGAGGTGCGCTGCGAGAACTGCACAACACTTTGTAAAAACCCGCGGCGCCGAGGATAGCCCAAAGGGCAGGACTCTGAACTGATAATGTTGTCCCAGAGCCACAAACCTCAGGAATTTGTGATGCCTCGGGTGAATAGAAATGTGCTGGTAAGCATCCTGCATGTCTAGGGAGACTAGCCAGTTGTGTTGATGAAGCAAAGGTAACAAGCTTCCCAGAGACATCATTTTGAATTTCTCCTTGGGAAGGAATTTGTTTAGCTTTCTGAGATCCAGGATGGGGCGCATGCCCCGGACTTCTTTGGAACCAGAAAGTAATGGGAGTAGAAGCCTGTGTTCCGTTGATGCAGCGGCACTACTGCTACTGCCCTGTTGTTCAGAAGGCCCTGAATCTCGGTGGCGAGAAGGTCTGACTGAAGGGCTGACAGCCTGGGCTGTCATTTGGGAGGATGATCCAGAGGGGTCTCCACAAGATTGAGTGAATACCCCTCGCGAATTATCCGAAGGACCCATTTGTCTGAGGTTATGGACTTCCATTGTTTGTAGAAGTGCATCAGACGACCTCCCATCGAAGAGGAAAAGTCCACCTCGGGCAGCTGAGATGGGACTTGGGCCAGCAACTCATAAGGTGGCGCTGGGCGCTTTGGGCCCTTGCGCTTTCTGTTGTGTCTTCTTTTGAGGTTGGGCAGGTTGATTTTTATGGAAACCTCCTCTGCCTCTGCCTCGAAAGGACTGACGGTTATGAAACTGATGTTTATTGACACTCCCTCGAAAAGGGACAGGAGGAGGTCGAGCCAACTTAATGGCTGACCTAGTCTTTTGCGTAGCTTCTAGAGCTTGTTCTACCTGAGGACTGAAAAGATATGCACCATCGAAAGGCAACACCATTACCTGCTGCTACGCGTCATTCGTGAAGCCTGAAGTGCGCAGCCAGGAATGATGGCGGGTACAAATACCAGCAACTGCTGAACGGGAAGCAGTGTCGAAAGCATCCATAGCTGCTTTAACCTGCTGGTTATTAGATTCAATACCTCTGGTAATGGTTTGAAGAAGCTCTGGCTTTGTATGCGATTCTGGTAGAGCTTCAACCATCTGCTTGATAGAGTGCCACAGGATATACTCATACTGGGAGAAATAGCCTTGGTAGCTGGCAATATGCATACTTAGGGTAGAAGCAGCAAAGACTCTCTTACCTAAGGTGTCTATCTTATGAGATTCTTTGTTAACAGGTCGAACTGTAGTAATTTGGGGAAGAACGACCTTACCATTCTCTGCCAGGACTACAATAGGATCCGCAAAGGCTTGAGACGCCAAAATGGGACGATCCTTGGGGGCTGAATATTTCCTATCTATGGATTTAGCCACCGAAGGGGTGAGAGCAGGATTATTCCATACCATTTGAGACAGCGTCTCGAAGGAAGGCTGAACCGGAGAAGTCAAATCCGTAGGGATCTCCGGGGCATGAAGGTATTGGAGTCTTAACAGTTTCCCAGGATTGATGTCAGTAGTCTGGAGAGAAAGAGTAGAAATCAAATTTTTCAGCAGAGACTTAAAAGACAGGTCCTCGACCACAGGCTCTGTAGCAGTAATAGATCCTGCTTCCTCCACTTCATCACCCAGCTGAAGGTATGGGTCAGGCTCAATGTCATCTCCTGACAGTCCAGGAGGGACTGTATGGACAGGAAAGGAATGAAAGTCAGAGGAAAGGGATGAAGGAAAAGAGTGAAAAGAGGAGTCTTGAAAAGCGGAAGACGCCCCGAGAGCCCCCGGCGCCATGGAAGCGCACGGCACCAAGAATGATGCCGAGGGACCACGTGGCACTGAAAACAGTGCAGAGGACCCACACGGCACCGAAAATGGCGCTGAGGACCCATACGGTGCCGAAAATGGTGCCGAGGACCCACACGGCACTGAAAACGGCACCGGTGGACCCACACGTCGGCGAGGATGGCGCCTGAGAAGCCGCATCGGCACCGGTGCTGACGGACCGTGCCTTTATGCGCTGAAGCGTGCTGTCATGCTGAAGGCACCAAAACACTCCAAGACTCCAAAAAACAGGTTTTGAAGGAAGAAGAGCAGGAGACAAGGGCATCGGTGTGGCCCCCTGCGCCGTAGCCATGTGAGGGGGGGAGACACTTAAGTGCAGAGTCAACGGCACCGAAGAAGGTGCCGCACGACCAGGGAAGTTCAACCGCCCTACCTGGTCTCTCAAGAAGCCCGAAGGCCCCTGAGTAACCGAGCCAGGTAACTGAACCAACCTCTGAGCCCATTGCTCCATAAGAGCTGCCCACTGATGAAACTGCTCATCTGAAGACCTACCTGTGGGCGGGGTAGGGCTCCGATGTCGAAGACGTTGGCTACCAGAAACAGAGGTTGGCGACTCCGAAGGAGGAGACCGGCAACTAGCCCCGATAACCGAATGTCTACGTGCAGACATATCAGAGGGCGACCTCGAGTGATGCCTTCTCTTTTTTGACCTGTGGGCCGAAGAAGAGCTCGAGGCCGAACGGTGCCGAGAATGCGACCGTTTATTTTTATGCTTCCGCGGAGACCGCCCGTCCCCTCGGGCATTGGACTGACCGCTGTCAGACCCCCCTTCCGGAGAGGCGGCGGACCGGACCCAGCCCGACTGACTAAACAGCTTTCATACGAAGTCTCCCTACCGTCACCTGACCTGCTCATGGTCAACTCCGTCAAAGTAGGCTGAGACTTCTCTTATTTTTAAAATAAGAATAAATTTAAGCGATACTTATCGAGATAAAACAGTGTCAGTGGCTCAGTAGGTAGCACACTCGCCTCTGAGGCCGGGAGATCAGAGGGCTGTGGGTTCAGTTCCCACATCTGGCACTTGGGTTAATATCCCAGTACTGACACTGTAGTACAGCATGAGAGGGGTGCTGCACTTCTGAGGTGCCGTCTTTCGGATGAGACGTTAAACCGAGGTCCCATCTGCCTGGATTGGTGGTAGTTCAGATGGATGTTAAAGATCCCATGGCACTTATCGAAAAAAGAGTAGGGGAATTTCCCCGGTGTCCTGGCCAAATTTCCCTCATTCACTAAAAATGCCACCAACAGCTTAATCTGGTTCAAGGTCAGTTGTCATCTGTATCCCCCTCCCCCGGGTCGTGCCTGAAAATAGGCAGGATTTGTCTAGTGCACTTACCCGGTCAACAAAAGCTAAATAAATAAAATAAATAAAATATTACTACAAAATAACAAAACTGAAAACTATGCTGCTAGTTTGAAGTTTGACTCCGATGATGACGGCGTCGTCACTGAAATTGCACTTTCGGCGGCGGAAAAAAAGGAACTGAGCGGTTGGAGGGTCGGCCGAGATAGTCATTACTGCGCAAGCTGAGACTCGCGGTGCCGTTCCCGGCGCCGACCCTCCAGCAAAAAGTTTGCTCCCGATGGGTCCTAGTGCCTCCGGCGCAGATCCCAATAGTGTGAATGAGTGGTGGAGACTTATGTCCAGGAAGATCCGTGGATTTCTTCCGATACCTACAAATTCGACACTTCTATAATAACCTCCCAGCAAGAGTACGAAACCAAGAGGAACACCCACCCCTGGTAAAAATGCTACTTCAGACTCTTCGCATTGGGTATCTGCCACACGCTATCTCAGCCCTATACAGATCGCTGATGGAAACATCAGGGGAAAACTCCCACCAGACTTTGGAGAAATGGAGAGGTGAGTTGGACCTCCACCTCTCCAGAGAAACATGGGATGCTGTTTGCAGCTCCGCCTCCAGACTCACTAGCTCACACGCATGGCATTTGTTCTCTTGGCAGCTCCTCACAATGTACTTTCGCACCCCGGTTATAACCTCACACTATAATAGGACTAGGTCCGCTGTATGCTGGCGGGAATGCGGCGAAACGACAGCTCACCACACACGTGTTCTGGGCATGCCCAAAATTGCAACCCTTTTTGAGGACTCTCCTAGAGGAATCAGAAGTGATTTGGAGCCCAGGGCTCCCATGGACAGGGGAATTTTTTCTATTACATATCTTCCCCAGACATTTAAGAGGCCCTTATAGTGGTCCCCTCCTGGGAGTTTTATTGCTGGCAGCCAAGAAGGCAATAACTAAATGTTGGCTTACTAATAAGACCCCCACTGTGGAGACTTGAGAGAGCTATAGTAAATGGTATATATAAGGCAGAAAGGATCACTTATTCTCTAGATTCTAAATGACAAAACAGCACTTTGTACCACAAAATGGAGTAAGTGGATAATGTACATTATGCTCAGGGAACCAGATTTTGTCCCTTAATGGAGAGACGATTAGCCTGATTGAGGTATGCGTGTTATGACCAAATCACCTACGAGATACTCTCAGGGGGCTGAATCAGCTTACTGCCCCCAGTTACGATAAATTTAGGGCCTCCCATATAATAATAGTAATAATAAAACATAAGTTCGAGGAGGAAAGATAATAAGAAGACCTCATAAAAGATCGGAAGTGGAACATAAAAACTCCGGTTTAGTTTCTTCCCATGAAGCAACAACAAACAATTTAGCTTGGAAATATAACTATGTCGATAATACCGCTAAAGATTTTTTGTCTAATGAAATGTATCTCTGTAAGTTACAATATAAGCCTACTGATTTATCCTGCATACTGATGAATGGAACTGTATTGATGTGAAATTTGAAAATATTCAATAAAAATTATATTAAAAAAAAAAAAATGAGGACCGAGATGGAGTTTGGAGTTGAGAATGCAGCCATTAGGAGTGGGGCCAAGGGTAACCCACCAAAGCCAGTTCAGGCCTATCGCCCCTCCTGACGTACAATCCTCGTGCAGACGTACCAAAGGGCAACCTCAAGCGGCACCAATTCTTCTTCCCCCAATGAGGAAGAAGAGCTATATTTGTGCTTTGGTAGACTGTCCTCCCGAAAGCACAGGACTGTCCGTAGTCAGACCCCCCTGCTTATTAAGGGCGGCAGACCGACACACAGCCCCTCTGCCATAAAATCTTTCAAACAAAGTCCTCCTACTGTCACCGCTACCGTCTAAGGACGACTCCATTGATGGTAGGAAATAATTTATTTTTCTTCTTCTTCATAATCTTCTTTTCTTGTTCGTAAAAATAAGAAATGGATATTAAAATATAAAATTAAATGCTAAAAGCTGCTGTCATATAGACGAAAACTTTGACTCTGGCAGATGAGCAACGTCGACATCCAAGCGCACTCGATGGCGGGAGAAAAGGAACTGAGGCAGTTGGAGGGTTGACACTGAGATAGCCTACACAGGAACAAGCTAGTCTTGTGATGCCGCGCATGCATGGCCCTGTCTCGGCGCTGAGCCTTCTGAAAATTTTAGGCTCCTGCTTGGTCCTAGTGCCTCTGGCGCTATCCCATTAGTGTGAATGAGTGATGGAGACTTACTCCAGGAAGATATACTAGTTCCCTGCCAACTGGATGACGAGCGCCAGGCCTACATCACCACAAAGCCCTGGACCAGCCTGGAATGACCCCGTGGCAGCTTGCCAGGGATACAGAGTTCGTCTACAGGCACTTCCCGCTTGGAGGAGAGGGACTCTCCCGACACAGGGATAGGTCAGGTTACTCTATGGTAAGACTGCATGGCAGGTCGGATAATGGTGCTGTGGGGTCGAGTGGGGTGTGGGGCATTGGTACTGCGAAGGAGAGGACGGCAGGGGTGCCAAGAGGAGGGGGAGGAAAAACAGATAACACACACACAAAAAAAAAAAAAATGATAGATGTAGTGTGTCCCTATCTGGTTACTCTATTTAATGATATATTACGTGGCCAACTGGACAGTTCCCCAAAACTATCTGAAAGTTTTCTGACTTACATATGTAAAAAAGGAGAGAAGACAATTTTAAGTAATTGGCGTCCGATTAGTTTACTTAATGTGGACTGGAAGATACTGTATAAATTACTGAGTGTTAGATTGGCCAATGCAGTTCAAATTGTGATTGCTCCAACACAAACCAGTGTGGTTCCACAGAGAACT
Organism: Neoceratodus forsteri; assembly: GCA_016271365.2. Classification (NCBI taxonomy): domain Eukaryota; kingdom Metazoa; phylum Chordata; order Ceratodontiformes; family Ceratodontidae; genus Neoceratodus; species Neoceratodus forsteri. The sequence goes on from CM057453.1 coordinate 1,051,805,917, forward strand.
GCACAGGATAATCTTTTTCTTCTCTGGGAAATCTGTGCAGAACCTGATACGCATGGTTATATTTTTAGCTTCGATCAGGTGAAGGCATATGATTCACTTAACCATGAATTTCTGTTTACAGTCTTATTACATTATAGTATACCACCCGTGTTTGTAGAATGGCTTCATGGGTTATACAAGGGTGTTGTCACTAGGCCAGTAGTTAATGGCCTTCCTGGTGAAGTTGTGCCCCTAGGAAAAGGAGTTCGGCAGGGGTGCCCTCTTAGCCCCTTATTGTATGTTTTTAGTTTAGACCCACTTCTTCGGAAGATTTATCAACACACTGCTATCAGTCACATAGGTAGTGATCAGGGGAGTGCTTATCCATGTATTATGGCATACGCGGATGACATTTATTTGATGGTAGCAGATAAACAGTCAGGTACTGTAGCTTTATCTGTGATCCAGGACTTTTCCTCTGTGTCGGGGGTGGCTCTCAATACAGAAAAGAGTTTGTGCCTAGTCCTCAGGGATACAACAGGGAGTGGAGGGGAACAGATACTGTAGAAGGAATAAAAACTGTCCTGGGCCCTGTTCAAATATTGAGAATTTTTTGGGAGGTCCTGATCCCACATTGCTAAATTGGACAGAAACACTGGGGTTAGCAGAAACAAAGGTGGAAAAATGGAAGTCTTGGCCTATGACTAAGTTAAAATGGATTTTTTTGTTAAAAACATTTATATTGCTTATTATGCTGTGTATGAGTTATATTCTTCCACTGCCTCTCCAACTTGAAACTAGAGTGTATAGTATATTTTTTTCGGCTCCTATGGGGAAGTAGATTGAATCCGGTTAAAAGGGCAATTACATACCGGCCTCTGAAACAAGGAGGTCTTAATATGACTAACCCCATTGTTTGCTTCTTCACCATATTTACATAAGCCACTTTTTTACAGATTTTGAAGGCTCAATAAAAAACGTATTGTGGTTTAATGCAAATAAGGTGTCGGTTCTTTTTTTAAAATGGACATCAGGAATATAGGGAGTGTTTCATAATATACCTCCGGGGGTGGAAGCTAATTTGGTGGCCCACTTTTGGAAACTAAAGAAATGGAATATCTCCATGACAGATGTGATGTCTACACCCTGAAAAGACATGTATAGACTGATTTTAAGAGATAAGTTTTTCATAGAACCTTGTTTTCAGTGTTCCCATCATGTTCCAGATAGTTGTCTGATAAATCACATTACAGAGCTCCACCTGCCCCCAAAAATGTGGGATTCTGTATGGCTGTGCTGCCATGAGAAGTTGAACGTCAGAGGTAATCATAATCATAAAATAATGGATGAAAGATACTGTTTACAAGAGGCTTGTGATAGACAAATAGAAACAATGAGACATTTATTTTTGCAATATCCGTAAATTGTTGAGAAATGGCTTAAATTAGCTAGTAAGTGGCACATTCCGCTATTTCAGAATATAACTTATGAGGTCTTGGTGTATGGAATGTTTCAGAATGAATGGAAAATGTTCTATCCAAGTACATTAAGGATTGTGTTGGCATGTAGCAAATGGAGTATCTGGCAGGGGTGATGCCAATATGTATTACAGCAAAAATATCTGTCACTGGACAGATTAGTGGAAATCATTACTAATGAGGTTATGGCCATATTCCAAAAAAATAAAAAGGGATTACCCAGCAAGGTTTTAGGGACTTGGTGAAGACATTTTCCATGACTGACACCATGAGGACTCCTTGAAGAAGGAGTAGTCAGTTGGTAGTTTCATACAGTATGATAATATGTGGTGAAGGGCACTAGGGTGATGGTTTGGTGAGCATAAAGGAGTAACTGATATTACTAAATGGTTAAACAGATCTACTAAATCAAAACCTACGATAATACTGCATCATGAAAAGTGTAGAGCAAGGAGCGAGAATTGTGTGCAACAGTTTATAATAGGAGTTCTTAAAATTTTTTACTTTATGTACTCTGTTGCCACATACGCACTTGTTCCACACGCATATTTGGGCCTCGGATTGACTTATAAAAACTAGACTCAGGCTCCTAATCATTGAAAAATTACTCTGTGTTTCACTGGGACACTCAACAAGTCTTGGAAGTGGGGGAGGGGGGCAATTATAAAACTATAAACGCTTGGATCTGTGCTTTTACTGTTGTACTGGGTTGAGCTCATTTCAATCTTCATGCTCCACATCCATGTGCACCAATACTTACATGCAGTCCGAACAATCGGCTGAGACTCAATTTTTTTTTTTTTTAGAGTCCAGGAGAACTGGGTCACCCTAGTGGCTCCTTTTTCTCCTCTCTAGGTAGGGCATAACTTGTTTGTGCATACCTAGACCATTAGGGCGCCCCTTGTATGGTGCCCCTACCTTGGAGGTCATACTGTAGATAGTTCTTCCTCCCGAGATGGCCCTCAGGTTTGGGGGTCATCGCTGAAGGAACTCCGTTACCTAAGTTTTTGTTATATGTTCTGGATACCTGTTGTTTGAATGTTTTTTGTCTAAGTGCCATATTAGCAGATTGTAAGGTTATTGAGACTAATGGAAGTTCGGAGCACCGAGGAAATTCTCCCCACTTTGATGACAGGGATGGGGAAGGGAGACTTTTATTCGAATATGGAATATTATCGAGTGGAGATCTGACAGGACCGTTGGGTCAATGAACACTTGCTTTTTATTACTCAGAAGAAAATGAGTAATAAACGAAAACTCACAATCATATCCCAAAATGTTATTGGATTAAACAATCCAGTGAAAAGGCAAAAGGTTCTCTCATTTCTTAAAAGACAAGCCATGCTTTTACAAGAGACCCACCTTAGGAAGTTAGAACATGCCAAATTAGAAAAAATTGGCTTTTCTCAGGTAGTGGCCTCCACATATGGAAAAGGGGAGAGACGGGGCACTGCTATACGGGTGGCCAGGGGCTCTCAGCTGAGAGTCATCTCCACTTATACAGACCCCGAGGGCCATTTAGCAATCTTAATTGGAACTCTAGAGGATGCCCCAATTACCCTCGTTTCACTGTATATTCCCCCCAGGCTCAACAGTTGCTGCAATAAAAACCCTGCTATACAAAATTACTGAACTACAAGTAGGGACTTTAATAGTGGGTGGTGATTTAAACCAAACGATGGACCAGACAGATTCTTCTAACCCTAGACCTCTTAAAAAAACTCCAGCCAGTAAAACAATAAATACATACATGAAAGTGCCACTATGGGTTGATGTCTGGCATCTCTTACATCCTGGGAGATGAGAATTCATACACTGTTCCCCTCCTCATGGTTCATACGCCCGCCTTGATCACTTTTTGCTTTCAGGTGAGCATCATTTTAAGGTGTTAGATTGTGTGCATGCTCCTTCAGTCTTGTCAGACCACTCCCAGCTCACCTTAACCCTGGAATGGGACCCTGATCATAGACAGTCCTTATGGAGATTTAACAACTATCTACTCAATCTAAAAGATTTTACGGATTTCATTCAAGATCGTATACTCCAAATTATCCAAGAAAATGATTCCCCACAGATCACTAGAGTGATGCACTGGGATACAGTAAAAGTGGTATTGAGAGGTGATGTGATTAAATACATAGCACAAAATAAAAAAACAACAAAATCAACATCTAGCGAAGCTTCAGCTCCAGTTAGCTGACCTCCAGACGGTTCATGCAGGATGGGACCAAACTGTCTGGCCCCAATTGCAAATCACTAAGCAGCAGATCCAAAAAATAATTAACATCAAAACTGAGCAGGCCTTACAATGCCTTCATCAAAACTTTTATGAGACAGGTCCGAGAGCAATCCAATTATTGGCCCATTGCCTGTGGCAGAAGAACGCTCAGACTACAATAGCCCAAATTAGGGACCCCACAACAGGACAGTTAGGGACACATCCAAAACAAGTACTGGAGTCCTTTACGAAGTATTACAGTACCCTATACACCCCAGAACAATCGGCGGAGGATACACAAATTCAGAGTTATCTTTCTAAGCTTAGATTACTGAAGCTTACCCAGGAACTTAAGACACAAATTGATAAATCATTCTCTCTACTGGAGTTAACCGGGGCAACAAATTCTTTAAAAGCATGCAAGGCCCCCGGCCTGGATGGATACACGCCTGAGTTCTTTAAGTTTTTTAAAAAGGAACTTGAAATACCTCTCCTGGCCGCCTGCAGAGCCTACCAGGGAGGAGAAAGCCTCCCTTTGATCTGTAACTTTGCTGTCATCACTAGCATCCTAAAACCGGCCAAAGACAAGACCCAATGTGAGTCATATAGACCTATATCTATATTAAATATAGATTATAAACTGTACACCTCTTTGTTGGCGAAGTGCCTAGAAGAAGTCCTACCTAGGCTTATTGACTATGATCAGGTGGGTTTTATCCCGGGCTGACAGACTCAGGACAATATTAAGCAAACACTATCCCTCCTTTTCCATGCTGCCCGGTCTGGGTCTCCCTTCTTACTGATGAGTTTGGATGCAGAGAAGGCCTTTGACCTGGTGGCGTGGAACTTTCTGAGTCGGACTCTTGAAGCATTTGCGTTCTCGACAGCCTTTGTTAAAATTATTGACAATATTTACATGAGTCCTAGGGCGTACATTAAAATAAATGGAGAGGTATCCACCCCCATAACACTGCTCTGGGGGACCAGACAGGGATGCACTCTCTCCCCAATCCTATTCACTCTTTACCTGGAACCTCCTGCTCAAGACTGGAGACAAAGAGAAGAAATAGAGGGCGTGAGAGTTGGGGGCGAAATGCATAAAATAGCCCTGTACACAGATGATCTTTTGATCTCTCTCTGTAACCCAGAAAGGGGATTAGCTCCTCTGTGGGACACTTTAAAAAACTTTAGCTTATTAGCAGGCTATAAAGTGAACACAGCTAAAACCGAGGTCCTAGCAGCAGCCTACTTCCCCTCGAATAAAATTAAAAATATCTACCCCTTTAAAGGGAACAGGGAACATTTGCGGTATCTTGGAGTGCACCTATCTCTGGACAGTATCCAGATCTTCCAACTTAATTTTACCCCTATCTTAGAGCAATTGAAAGCTGATCTAGAGAGATGGGCACTTATCCCAATCTTCTAATACAGAGGGTAGAGGCAGTTAAAATGGTTCTACTTCCCAAGTTTTTGTACCTTTCACAGACTTTACTGATGTATATCCCAGTCTCATTTTTTCATAGATTGAATAGGGGAATCTCACGATTCATCTGGGGGCAACAGAGACCTAGGATTAGATTATCAATACCCCAGATCCCAAAAAATGAAGATGGACTATCCCTTCCTAACTTAAGGTTGTACCACCAAGCAGCGCAGCTACATACAGTCTTCTACTGGTTAAGCAGAGCATATATTGCCAAGTGGAAAACCCAATTCGGACTACCATGGCAAGATAGACTCAGATATTTGCAGGCCCGGGACTATGTTCAATCCCTCCCCCTTCCCGAGGAGAGAGAGTTCCCCCCAAATTGTTTGTCTTTTTAAAGTGGCATTGGAGAACTGCGCACCCCAAGACAAAATCGTCTCATACTTATACAGAGCCCTCTTACAGTGGAAAGGGACACGTCCCAAATAATTAGAAATGCATGGACAAAGGACCTGGGTACCCCAATTCCTGACACAGTTTGGGTCAAAACACTGGAAAGAATCGACTTCCGGTTGGGACATGGCTGCGTGAACACGCAAGGGTTCGGGCTCCTCTACTGCCTTAATTTAGAGCAACATTTTTCCCCTGTTCAAGAGACAAGCAAATTGATATAATTGCAGCAAAGAAGACTTGGTTTACATAGAAACCCCCCGGACGTAACAAAAGTACCAATCGAGGGTATGGCACGCCAAGAAAAGAATCGCTTTCACCCTCTGCAAGATCTCCAAGATGCCGACAAAAGCGGCCTGTTAGACTCGGAATCATCCTCTCAAGCTACCCAACCAGCAGAGCCTAAACGTGGGAAAGAGGGGATAATAAAAAAAAGCCAATACTGGAGAACGTGTCTACGGAGACAATACTTCAAGCTATAACGGAATTTCGAACAGAAATGAGAGATGCTTTAAAGGAGATACGTACTGATTTGGGAGAGCTTCAAACTAGAGTAAACGAGACGGAAACACAGACAGCAGAAAATACGAGCAAAATAAGTGAATTAGAGAAAGCAATACATGCAATAGCAGAGGAACAGTTAATTCAATCGATGAGACAAGAAGATATGGAAAACAGGGAGAGAGGAAAAATATACGGTTATACAGTATACCTGAGGGGGAAGAAGGAAACGATGCCATAGCTTTCTCGGATTACTTCCTACGCCTGACCCTGGATCTAGGCCCAGAAATACAGATAGATATTGAAAGGGCACATTGTGCATTGGAGGTTCGCTCATCAAAACCTGATGCCAGACCCAGGTCATTTGTAATCAGATTCAATAGCTACTACCAGAAAGATCAAATTTTATCTAAGGCTTGGCGTAAGCAGAAAGTTATGTTGGGGAAACATTGTATTATTTTCGACAACGATTATGTGCCAACTACACAATGCTCAAGAAGAGAATATTCTCCTTTATTCCCCCTACTACAAGCTTTAAACATTAAGTTCCGGACTCCTTACCCTGCGAAATTAACAGTTAAACTACCAAATGGCACTATCACATATAACACAGCACTAGAGGCAAAATCTGATTTAATCCAACGAGGCATAATCTCAAAAGCCGATCTCAAGTTACAAATAAAGAACTGGCAACTACCTCCAGGACCTCCCATACAGGTCACAGTGCAAGGAGAAAATGGAGATCGAGGACTGCAGGCTTTGCTGGACAAGATTAGAGTTTTGAGAAACCCCACTTTACAGCCACCATGAGGAATATGGGACTGGACAAAGATGCTGTGGTCTTTTTTTTTTTTTGTTCCTAAGTGGAGAAGACCTTGTGGGGAGGGGGGAGCTATGAGTGGAGAAGGAACGTATGTGCAAAAATGGTTAGAGAGAGAGAGACGAGAGACAATTTACTAGAAACATACTTGATAGAACAGTAAAACAGCTTGTAAAATATGGAGAACCCAAATTAGAAAGCATGAGAGTGATCGTCCTTCTCCGGATCAGCACTAGTCTGTTCGGTTATGCATCTTTCCTTCCCTTTGAACCCCGCCTCCATTACCCTACGGAGCAGCCCCCCTTGATCATTTTCTTGGAGAACATCATCGAGGGAACCAACGGACTAAAAAGCAGCATACCCGTCTTTATGTTGGAGAACAGAGAAGCGGATATCCCTTTGAGCAATATTACTGGAAACAAAACTTTGGGTTCACCCATGAGGCCTTAAGTTAGAAATCGCCCTAGAGAAGGAAAGGAAGGGAGAACAGAATGATTTCCAAAGCAAGAAACCTGATGACAATAATACTCAAAAGGCTAGTTAATGGATCTTCTTTTACAAGGCAGATAATAATACATTGACACTAAGGTCTACCTAAGACACTATATAAAGGAGGGAGAGGGGAAATATTACTTAGAAAACATTTTGGTGTTTAGACCGAAAGAAGGCTTATTCTAAGAGACGTATAAATTTAGGCAGACGTGATAAGTAATGATTTAGAGATATAGCAGAAAAGCTTGTTTTCCAAATATTATAGAATTGAAATAGAAATCAGGATATTTTCTGCATAATACACTAGAGGGCGATACAGAACACATTTTATCTAAAGGAAATGTCACTTAACCTACAAATGACACCCTGAATAGAAGGGAAGCAGCCTTTTTTCTCCTTTTTATTTCTGTTAACATTATTTGTTAAATATGACAGGGGCAGGAGGAGCCCTTCCTTTTAGAGCTAGACAGATAGAAAATGCACTGAATAGATTAAAATTTTGATCCCACCATATTAGGACTAGTGATAGACAGAAACTAGTCACTGGAGAGGGAGCTCCCTCTCAAGTGGGCATCGTTCCACGATCAGTGGATTACTCCCCACTTACCCCAGGGGAAAGGGGAGGGAAGGATATCTCTCTCTTCTTTTCCTTTTGCCTTTCTTTCCCTGGGACCTGGGTTGGAGATGTATGTATCTCCCCCACTAGTGGAAGATCACGTGTATATAGTTTTCTCCTTCGGGAGACTAGAGGTTTTAGGTTTAGAAATACTGTGGTTAATATGTTTACTTGTTTTTTTATGCAAAAAAAATGTTGGTGTCAAATCAGGTAAAATAGGGCAGAGACTTCCAAGTTTGGCGATGGGCTTCGGAGAGGCGCGTATTGAGGAAGCAATTCCAAAATAATACCCAGGTACACGGTATTAGGACCGACTGGACCCCTGATAAGAAAAGGGAAATTTCCCATAAAAATGAATATCCTTCTTCCGTTCTTTATCCTCTGAAGCTGCGCCAAAAAAACATAAATGTTACTTATCATGGGACAATGGCTAACATACCAGTAAAAATCTATTCACAGAATGTAAATGGCCTACATTCCCCTATCAAACAATATAAAGTAATGCATCATCCTGGTAAACAGGGAGCTGATATTTACTTTCTTCAGGAATCCCATCTTTCCTCATCGGAACATTTAAAGTTACATTGGGGCGGACGCTACCAGGTACTTGCATCTTCTCATTCGAGTAGCCATAAAAGGGGTACTGTTATTTTAATTCCCACCTCAACCCCGATCGAAATACAGGATACCTTTATAGACCCCCAAGGTCGGTAAGTGATTATAACAGGTATTCTTTTTTCACAAACGGTTACCTTGGTAAACACATACCTTCCACCACAGACCCCACTTTCAGTAGTTAGGATGTTTCTGCAAAGGGTATTGGAGAAGCTTAAAGGAATCCTTATAACGGGTGGCGACTTTAACATAACATTCCACCCTCATCTGGATTCATCGAATCCCAAGCCGCAGAGGTTATCAAAGACAGCAAAATATTTAAAAGATAATTTATCTTTTATGGGAATAGAAGATGTATGGAGAAAGAGATTCCCTTCTAATCCAGGATTTACTTTTTATTCGGGGAGACATAAAACATTCTCGACTGGATTACTTTTTTATAACGGGAGAACACCTCGCCTTAGTACAGGATATACAGGCAGAACTCAGAATTCTATCAGACCATAATCCTTTAATTCTTAAAGTTAACTTGGGAAAACAGAAAAAATTAAAACTGTGGAGATTGAATAATTCTTTATTACAAGACCAAAAATTCTTGGAACATATTACAAAACGTATTCCACAAATAATTCAAGATAACAAAACCCCAGAGATATCCTCTGCAATTCAATGGGATACTCTAAAGGCGGTTTTACGGGGCGAGGTGTTGTCGTATTCATCCTATAAACAGAAAAAAGCACAAACAAGATTAAAGTCTCTAACAGAATTACTAGCATCATACCAACTATTATATAGAGAGGGAGACAAAGTACTTGCGACTAAGATAAAGGCCCTAAAACAAGATATCCAAGAATTAATGGACTATAAGACCCTACAGAGCTTGACCTATCTCCGTCAATCCTCATATGAGGGCGGGGCGAGGGGAACTAGACTATTGGCAAGAAATTAAGAGCTAAAAAGTGGGCATCCACAATTTTAAAAATAAAGTCTCCAACTATAAATCTTCTATCTTATAAAGAAGAGCATATAAAACAGGCATTTCAACAGTTTTATGAAGTTTTATACACTGCCCCTCTCCCCACTCAGAATCAGAGAGAACGAATCACAGATTTCTTTAAAAATCTTAACTTACCTAAGTTGACGGATCCCATGAAGAGAAAACTTGAGCAACCCATAAGTCAGAAAGAGATCCATTACCAAATAAAACAGTTAGAACCCTTAAAATGTCCAGGCCCAGACGGATTTGGTCCAGAATGGTACAAGACTTTCAGCTCTCAGCTTCTCCCAAGTTTATTATTAACCTACAGGGAGGTTAAGAGAGGGGAACCCCCACCCTCCCTCTTGGAACTATGCAGTCCTTTCCCCAATATTAAAACCTGACAAAGATCACTCCCTCCCTTCATCTTACCGTCCCATTATAATTTTAAACGTAGATTATAAAATATTCATGGCCATATGGGCCAAAAGATTAGAAACAGCTCTTATTACATTAATACATCAAGATCAATCGGGCTTCATAAAACAAAGAAATACTTTCGATAATCTGCGCCGTCTTACACTTCTTTTAGAATACATACATACTAGGAAAATTCCATTCACCATCCTCAGCTTAGACGCTGATAAAGCGTTCGACACGGTAAGCTGGGAATATCTGTGGATTACCCTGTCAAATTTCTCTTTCCCCGAACCTGTTATTTGCTGTATAAAAAATTTATATGAGCATGCTAAAGCTTATATCCGGGTGAATGGATCGTTAACCCAACCAATCCAAATTCAGAGGGGAACAAGGCAGGGATGCCCTCTGTCTCCATTATTATTCGCCCTTTATGTAGAATCACTGGCTGAAATGATTAGAAAAAATACAGAGATAGAGGGGATCTCTATAGGTCAAAGAGAATACAAGATAGCATTATTTGCTGATGACATCTTGATAACCGCCCTCTCCCCGGAGAAGTCTCTGCCTGCCCTCTGGCAAACATTAGAGCATTTCACAGGAATAGTGGGGTTCCAATTAAATATAACTAAAACAGACCTGATGCCCTTATTCTTTGCTCCAACTCAAGATTTAAAAGATAAATATCCTATTAAATGGCATAAAACTAAATTTAAATATTTAGGTATAATAGTCCCTAAACATTTGGACATGCTAGAATTATTAAACTATGAGCCCTTATCTAACCAAATACAAAAAGACCTGTCCACATGGTCATCATTACCACTATCTTTTTTTCAGCGAATTGAGACGATCCGGATGATAGTTCTTTCTAAATTACTATCTCTTTTTCAGAATATCCCCACCTTACCATCAGACTTTTATTTTAAATCATGGGATAAGCTCGTATCTAACTTTATTTGGAATGGCCAAAGACCAAGAATAAGACTTTCACTTCTTCAACTCCCAGGCTCAACAGGGGAAGTAAACCTTCCGAATTTAAGATTATATGCTCTGGCATCAATTTTGAGAATTGTGTCCTTGTGGCTCACTTCTGCATACCAATCCCCCTTGAAAGACTTGGAGTTTGCAATAAATGATCTTTATGACATTATAAAGATCACAATGACCTCGGTCACAAATCCGCCCCAATTCCATGATTTTACCGGATTTATAGCCCATATATTAAAAATATGCTATAAAATAAAAAAACACAAGGCCTTTAGAGGACTTTTTTTTCCACACCTTAATTTCAGAAGATAACCGGTTTCTTCCAGCATCTCTAGACCACACTTTCTCTAGCTGGAGACAAGTAGAGCTTCAATTTTATAAGCAGTTTCTCTCCCAAACAGGAATTATCCCATTTGAAACACTCCAGACTAACTTCAGTTTAACAGAAAGTGATTTTTTCAGATACAACCAAGTCAAAAATGATTTACTACGACAAAGAGATGCGGAGGTTAGGCTTCCTGCCCCCCTTCCCCTGGCCTGGAGATATATCAAAGACTATGTCAATGGCCAGTTATGGACCCATCACATAGGCTTTCTTTATAGAATTTTAAGGGAGGGATTGGGAGACTCCTCTATCTCAATATTAAACAGCTGGAATAGAGACCTGGAGATGGAAGTACAGAAACAGGAATGGCTTCAAGCATCTATTCAGGCGTACAAGATTACTCATGCTACTAGATGGCGTGAATTTGCATGGAAATGCAGAAGCCGTTTCTTTCGTACCCCAGCAGTTCAAGCTAAATACCATTCTCAACCATTTGGGGAGTGTTGGAGAAAGTGTTCATGTAAATTGGCTGATCAAGGCCATATTTTCTGGTCATGTCCCTTATTGATGCCATTTTGGTATATATTACAAAGAGAAATCTCGGAGAATCTAGGGGTGACAGTGGAGCTTACAGCAGAGATAGTGCTGCTTTCAATTTATCCTTATCATAATCCTTTATGGCATCAGACTTTGTTACCGGTGTTAATATTAGCAGCCAAAAAAGCTATAACAAAAAGATGGTACTCTCCAACTATCCCATCGGTACACAAGTGGAGGAGGCTTGTGGTAGATATTTATCAGATGGAAACCTTAACAGCTAAAATCCATAACAAACAATTGTTAATAGAACCATTATGGAGACCATGGGTAATCTATTGTTCACAAAATGAAATAGATAATGGATATTGAGGTTTTTTTATATATATCTTGGAGGATGAGTTAAATGTAGGAGGTAAACCAGTGGTATGAAAGGAGAGAGGCCGATACAGCCAACTGGGGTCCCATGGAAAGATGTTAGACCGTTAGGCTGGAAGTCTACTAGCCCTAGTAAACTATTAAATTACTTTAAAGTAATACAAAATGTTACATGGAAATATGATCTATGCTTGTTGTATGATCATTTCTGAAAGTATGTAAGTAATTGTACAGTATGAAATAATCAACAACCAATAAAAAGAAAATAAAAAAAAAAAACACTGGAAAGAATCCATAGGGGAATGGCAGCAGTGGCATGGAGGGAGTTCTCCTGGAAGGTGTTCTCCAGATACTTCTGTACCCCAGCAATAACAGGGAAATACAAGGGGGGAGGGAAATCGACAAGTTGGAGAGGCTGTGGTCATACATCAGCAGCTGTGGGCCATATTCTTTGGAGGTGCCCCTCACTGAGCCCCTTCTTCCAGGACCTACAGCGGGCCATACATCTTATTTTTGACCCAAACTTGGTCCTAACCCCAACATTCATTTTTTTTCTGGACCTTCCCCCTGGATACAGAGATGAGGGAAAGTACGGTTACGTAAGAACTTACCGTAACAGTAGATCTTCGAGAACAGCTCTTGCAGCAGATTACACCATTAGGACTGAAGCCGGCAGGCGCCAGGACCCCACGGAAATTTTCTAGCTAGCAGTCTTCAGCGGGGACCGCCTCCGACGTCGGTCCCGGCCCCGATGTCAGGCGTAGTACATAAGGAGACAGTCCCCCCATAATCCTGTTCTCCCACCGGAGACTCCCGGTCGCTGGATGACATCAGAAGAGGAGACTGAGGATCCGCCACCAGATGGCAAAACAAGTAAATAGGAATGTCCCATCTAATGAGATGGGTGCTTGACTCCGACCTACCTCCAGCGGGGATGGTAGGAGGGAAAGTACCTGCTGCAAGAGCTGTTCTCGAAGATCTACTGTTATGGTAAGTTCTTACGTAACTGTACTATCTTACTTCGAGATACAGCTCTTGCAGCAGGTTACACCTTTAGGACTGATTTCCAAGCAGTAATGGCAATCATGCACCATCGGGAGGAGGAAAGGTAAAGACCTCGAGGTAACTCGAGCCTAGGACAGAAGTCCCTGAAGGACAGCTAGACCAAACCCCGCTTTTTGCCTCGATGCAATGTCGAGACTGTAATGCCTGATAAAGGTATGCACAGAGCTCCAAGTAGCTGCAGCGCAAATAGCTGAGGTGGAGATGTTCTTTAACGCTGCAAAGGAAGTAGCCACCCCTCTAGTGGAATGACCCTTGACCGCGCCCGGTAAGGGTTTGTTGCGCTTCTCATGACAGAAAGTAATGCACTGGATGAGCCACCTAGAAAGTGACTGTTTGGAGACAGGAGCTCCTTTCATCCTGTGAGCAAAGGAGACGAAAATTTGGTCCGACTTTCGGTGCTGTTTGGTTCTAGTCAAGTAGTATTCGAGGCACCTGTGCACGTCTAGTGTGTGCAGAAGGGCTTCTACTCAATTAGAGTACCTTGGAAAATACACTGGTAGATCGATATCCTGATTAAGGGTGAGAGCTGAGACCACCTTAGGCAAAAACTTTGGGTTTGTTCTTAGGGATACCCTGTCCTGGTGGAAAACCAAATAAGGCTCTTTGCACATAAGAGCATGCAATTCTGAAATTCTTCTGGCAGAAGTAACTACAACCAAAAATAATGTTTTCCAAAAGAGAAAACGTAGCTCGCAATCCGTGACTGGTTCAAAGGGCGGCAGCGTGAGCTGCTCCAGGACAAAAGGCAAGTCCCAAGGAGGGACTGGATCTTTAATGGGAGGCCTAAGGTGGAGGACGCCCCTTAAAAAGGTACGAGTAGTGTCCAGCTGGGCCACTGTCCGATGGCCTACGGGGGTATGGTAAGCAGAGATGGCACAAAGGTGTACTTTAATCAAGGAGAAAACCAGTCCAGAGTGGAAGAGGGAAAGCAGGTAGTCCAGAACCAGCTTTTCTGGACAATCTAACAGTGGAAATCTGCGCGCTTGAGCCCTAAACAGAATCTCACGCCATTTCATGGTGTAAGTTTTGTGGTAGCTTGTTTTCTGGCAGCAAAGTAGTCTGCCACTCCTTGTGAGACCTCGATTGCATCATGGCTATGTCTCTAGGAGCCAAGCGTGCAGGTTCAATGAGCGTGGGTCGGATGGACCAATGAACCCCGCCTCCTGAGACAATAGATGGGAGCTGATTGGCAAAGGAACTGGAGGTTCCCAGGATAGCTGGTGTAAAAGAGGGAACCAAATCTGTCTGGGCCAGAAGGGTGCGATCAGAATGAGAGTCGCTTGCTCCCTGCAAAGTTTTAAGAGAACTCTCTGGATCAACGGGAAAGGAGGAAAGGCATAGAGGAATCTGCCCACCCAGGAGAGGGACAACGTGTCTCGCCAGAAAACACAAGGTCCTGGATCTAGCCAGCAAAAATTGGGCAGTTTTGCGTTGGATGGGGATGTGAAAAGGTCTAATTCTGGAGCACCCCATCTGTGAAACAGATCCTCTGCCACCTCCTGCAGAAGTTCCCATTCGTGGACTCTGGCCTGAGAGCGGCTCAGGCTGTCTCTGCAGTGTTGTCCACTCCTGCTGGACATGAACTGGATTAGGTTTGTGCCGTGCTGCAATACCCCCACCCACCTCATGGTCTCCTGCGAGCGGGTAGGGTGAGTGCCTCCTTGTTTATTGAGGGTAATACATCACCTTGCGGCATTGTCTGTTTGTAACAGAAGTTTACCCGGTGGGATCTCCGACTGGAAGGCCTGCAGAGCGTAAAGGACTGCCCTCATTTCTAGGATGCTGATGTGGAGGTGAGACTCCTGGGCTGTCCATGATCCCTGAGACCGAACACCGTCAAGGTGTGCTCCCCAACCGAGCCCTGAGGCCTCTGTGGAGAGAGTCACAGTCGGGGACAGCGCTGTGAAGGGAACCCCCACAGAGAGGTTCCCTGGATGTAGCCACCATTGCCAATCTCGAATTGCGGTGTTCGTGATCCAGACTTGATGCTGCAGATGGTCTTGCCTTTGGTCCTATTGCACCCATAACATCCACTGGGTTACCCGTATGTGGAGATGGGCTAGTGGGACTGTTGCAATGACCATAGCCATGTGTCTGAGCAGGCAAAGGACCAGTCTGGCTGGGACGGTCTTCTTTGCCGACAACTCCCTGATGAGGGATCTGATGTGTTCCGCTCTGTCCGTGGGAAGGAAAGCTTTCCCTCTGACAGTGTCCAGAACTGCTCCGATAAACTGCAGCTTCTGAGATGGAACCAGGTGTGACTTCTCGTAGTTGATGAGAATACCCAGTGATTGAAAAAGAGACTGGGTGCAGTGAACTAGCAGTCATCAAGGCCTCCTGGAGACCCGGCATGAGAAGCCAGTCGTCCAGGTATGGAAACGTGGTGGCCCTGTCTCCTCAGAGACGCCGCTACGACCGCCATGCACTTCGTGAATACGCAAGGTGCCGATGACAGCCCGAAGGGAAGAGCTCGGAAATTATAATGGCGGCTCTGAAACTCGAAGCGCAGGAACCTCCTGTGCACTTTAGCACTAGGAATGTGCAGGTAGGTGTCCTGCATATCCAGAGACGCCAAAAAGGCATCTTGCTTCAGCATGGGAATTAGGCCCGGAAGGGTCACCATGCTGAAGCGCTTGTAGGCGACCGAAAGGTTGAGGTCGCTCAGGTCCAGTATTGGACAGAGGTCCCCTGTTTTCTTTGGAACCAGGAAGTGAGAATAGTACCCTAGTCCTCTCTGGTTCTCTGGGATGCGCTCTAAGGCTTCCTTTTCCAGAAGCGTGAGCACTTCCTGCTGTATGAGCAGGGCATGCTGACCCGAATAATGGGAGAGCAGGGGAGGTTCTTGTAGGTGGGCTGCCTACAAACTCTATATAATGGCCTTTTTTGATCAGCTGCAGAACCCACCTGTCGGTGGTGATCGAGTGCCACCCTGGAAGGTGGCGTGCCATATGACCCCCGACTTTCTTTTCCCGTTGATCCTGGGGAGGGGCGGGGGCCAGGAAGGAGTCATGCTGTGGCAGCGTTTGACCTGGCAGGTTGGGCTGACTTTGAAAATTGTTGACCTCTGCCTGGGGATGACTTGGCCTGGGCCTTGCATGTGAAAGTGCCCCTCTGCTGCTGACCAGAACGTGGCTGTTGCCTTTGTAGCCAGCCACGAAAATGGTTCTGGTTCCTACGAAAGGAACTAGGCCGAGACCTGTACATAGCTTGTACAGATCGGACTGCCTTCCCTGCGTCCTGGAGTTTGGTGATTACTCTCTCGGAGGCTTCATCAAATAAGACCTTGCCGTTATAAGGGACATCTAGGATGTTTTTCTGGACGTCCGGGGTAAATCTGGAGACACGGAGACAAGAGTGTCTCCGGAGACTAACGCCTGAGGCTGCAGCTCTGGCTGAAGAGTCCGCAGAATCATATGCGGCTCTGAGCACTTGGGTCCCCACATCTGAACCCGTGCGGAGGAGGTTCAAGAGCTCCTCCTCGTGATCGCCATCAAGCATCTTCTCAACCAGGTCCTGACCCTGTTCCCACAGTGCATTCTGGAACTGAACCATGTGGATCAGACAGTTCAGTGACCTAATGGCGCAAGTCACAGCTGCGTACGTGCGCCTTCCCAGGACGTCCAATTGCTTGGATTCCTGGTCCAGTAGCTGCGTGCTCAAATGCTGAGGTCTCTGAGACCGGTCATGCGAAGCAGTGATGACCAGGGAATAAACCAGGGGATGGTTCGCCAAATACTGGTCCTCCCTAGGGACCTTGTATAGGCGGTCATCCTTCGGCACCGCGGGAGTGGAATGCGGACGTTTCCAGGAAGCCTTGGTGACGTCCTCGAAGGTATCCACCAACGGTGGCACTACCACAGGCTTTGGGTCCTTTTGCCGAAGGTAGTGGGCAAGGCGTTGTCGCTCGGGGTCAAGCTCCTCAGCATCCCGCCCCATGTTCTCCTGGATGTGCCTCATGATCTCTGCGAAGGAGGGATCATCTGGAGGAGACCTGGGAAGGTCGTGTGGGTGAGGAGAGGGAACACTGAGAGGAGAAGGTGATCTGGAACACTCTGAAGTGTCCGACCTGGAATCCTCCCCCGACGGCGTGTACCAGGGTCGTCTGGGTCTCTTGGGGTTAGGTGACCCTGAGAGGGATTTGGAGGGAGGCCTTCTCCTTTCAGAAGACCTACCCCTAGGAGGTGGCGTCTGCTCCTTGGGGGATGGAGGTAGTCCTACGGTCCCCTTAGGTGGAGGAGGGGGCGTAGGCAGAGAAGGAGTGGGTGGAGGCAGAGTAGGTGTAGGAGAAGGATGTGCAGGGACCACATCTTTTTTGATGGTGTCCCACCAGATGGCAAAAAGCTCTTTTACCTCTGCCAGATTCATACCCGACGACGGGCCTGGCGCCGGTGGCCTGTCGCCGGGGTCGGACGTCGGGTCCCTGGGGGTCTCCCGCTCCAGGGAAGGTTCCCTTGGGAGCCCGGCGTCTCCGGTGTCACCCGCCTGGTCCTCGGGCTGTGTGGCATCCTCCTCGGTGGAGTCCCTCTGACCGGTGTCCGCCAGCGATGGGGGTGCGGTCCTCTTCTCTGGAGTAGCCGACGTCGGTCCCCTAGCCAACGTCTTTGGAGGTGAATGCCTGGCCGGTGACAGGTGTCTGGTGTTGTCAGCTCCTGGGAGCGCCGGTGATGTTTGGCTGACGGGTCCGACGTCTGTTTAAGGGACATCAGGTCCTTGGTTTTATTGGGCACCAGATCCGAACCTCGGGGTGGCGTCTGTGTCCCAGCAACAGGAGGACGATTTATGGCGCTTCCCCGACTTCGACAAGGCCTTGGAAGGAGTAGAGGAGGCTGAGAGCCTCGAAGTCTTCAGAGGCTGAAGAGAGGAGGAACCGCTGGATGACCTGACCTGGACCGGGGGAGGTTACGAATGAGCCCTGGAGGGAGAGCAGTCCAATTTTGAGCCGGAGCCTCGGGAGTCCGAGGCCCTAGCAGGAGACCTGGATCTTTCTTTTTCCCGGTGCTTGTGGGTTTTGCTCGAAGGCTCTCCCCGGGAGGAAGGTTCCTTGTCCATGGTTTTGAGTTTCTCTTCCAGGAGAAACGCTTGAAGTGCTTTTTGGCGGCGGATCCTGGTGCGACTGTTGAAGCCCTGGCAGAAGGAGTAGGTCTTGGTGTCGTGGTCCGGGCCTAAGCAGCGCACACAGGCCGAATGGGGAACCTTGAATGGGATCTGTTTGCTGCAGGTGCACTTCATATGGTGACCCTCTAAAGAAGTGGTTGGAGAGGACATCAGTTGTTAGAATTCGAAAAGTAGATGAAAATCATCGTAGTTCTTATAGTCGTCGTGCTAGAAAAGGAGACTGAGAGGCTGATACTGGTGAGTCAATGGCAGGAAAAGAACTTAGGATTATGAAGGGATCGCCTCCTTATGTACTACGCCCGACATCGGGGGCAGGACCGACGTCGGAGGCGGTCCCTGCTGAAGACTGCTAGCTAGAAAATTTCCGTCGGGTCCTGGCGCCTGCCGGCTTCAGTCCTAATGGTGTAACCTGCTGCAAGAGCTGTATCTCGAAGTAAGATCCGCTAAGCTGCTAAGAATAATGATCCTGGTGGCCCAAAAAACAATCACCAGGAATTGGCTTATGAAAAAAAATGTTTCCCTGGGTCAATGGCAAGAAGTGATGATCTCTGTGTACAGAATGGAATGTCTTACAGCTTGTATTAATAAAAGACAGGCCCAATTCAAACTGCTTTGGAGAAGATGGGTCATATATATCATGGCACAGAGGCCTGATTTTATACCATGATGGGTGGAGGTTGAGAATGATTTGCCACCTCGGTGCTCCTGGGTGTTGCCAACGGAATTGAACCTTGTTTGACAGAATGCACCAGAATTACTACCCCTTTATATCATATGTCCGGGTTCAACCAGACTTCCACTTATTGATCTGAATTCTTAAAGACTAAATGCATTTTTTTTTGCAATGTTCTTTCATTAGAAAATCTTAATTCAGAAAAATGTACTTCATTTATTTATTAAATTGCCACTAAGTGTTTTTAGTTATGTGTATCTTTGTAATGTCATACTTAGAAATTAATAAAAATTAAAGTTTAAAAAAAGTTTAAAAAAAAAAGATTTGTTTTTAATAGGATCTGCCCGAAACAAACCCGTGCTGATGACCATCTTGGAAACCACTGTACTCCAAGAAGGTCACCAGCCTCTCTTTTAGGACTGTCTCCATGAGTTTCCCCACAATCGATGTGAGGCTCGCGGGCCTATAGTTGTTTGGTTTGTCCCTGGGGCCACTCTTGTAAATGGGAACAACATGGGCCATCCTCCAGTCCTGTGGAATGCATCCTGTGTCCAGGGAGGTATTGAACAGGTCAGTCAGTGGTCCTGCCAGGATCTCCGCTAGCTCTTTGAGTACCCTAGGGTGAATGCCATCTGGTCCCGGTGCCTTATCCACCCTTAGTGCCCTCAAGCCCTTCCTCATCATGTCCTCTGTAATCCCTACGTCAGTCACCCTCTCCCCCCCACTGCCCCCCTTGGGGTATCTTCCCCCCTTTCTCCTCCGTGAACACAGAACAGAAGCATTCATTTAGTGCCTCTGCCTGTCCCCCACCCCTTCTTCACCCACCCTCCATCCTTCCTAATCCTTACAATCTGGTCAATGTTCTTCCTTTTTTCTCTAACGTATCTGAAGCAGTCCTTTTTTCTCTAACGTATCTGAGTAAGTCCTTTTTTCCTTCCTTAATACCCTGTGCCAGTCTCAGTTCCCTTGAGGCCTTGGCCACTCTGACCAGCCTGGTAACCTCCCTGGACTTCTTCATATACTCCTCTTTGTCAACCCCCCCACCCCGATGTTTTTCATCTTCCGAAATTCCTTTCTCTTGGCCCTTACTCCCTCCATAACCTACTTAGTCAACCAACTGGGCTTCTTTACCCTTCCCTTCTTACTCTGTGTCTTTGTACACATCCCAGTGGCCTCCTTCAGCCCTTGGCTTATAATGTCCCACTTCTGACTAACATCCATGTCTTGACGAATGCCTGCCAGATGCTTGCCCAAAATTTCCCCCATTCTGTTAAAGTCTGCCCCTTTAAAATCCGTCACTCTGGTCCTTGCATCCAGTTTCCCTATTCATATTCAGAATGAACCACACCGAGTGGTAGTCACTCCCAGCCAGAGGGTCCTCCACCCCCAGATCCCTTATAGCCTCCCCATTTGAAAGTATCAGGTCCAGAGTCTTCCCCAATCTAGTCAGCTCATGTACCAATTGTACCAGGAAGCTGTCCTGAAATGCCTCTAGTACGATCTGCTCCCTCGCACGCGTGGTGGCTGGAGTGCTTCAACCCACCCCAGGTAGGTTGAAGTCCCCCACCACAACTGTGTTCCCCCTCCTATAGACACTTCTGATTTCCTCGGCTAGCTCTCTGTCCAGGTCCTCCCCTTGTGCCGGGGGTCTGTATACTACCCCCATCCTCAGTGTCCTCCCTATTGAGTCCTGAAACTGCATTCACAGGGCATCTGTAACGCCTTCCTCCTCCTCCTCCTCCTCCATTATGCACTTTATCCCTTCTCGTACATAGATTGCCACCCCCCCTTCCCCCTAGCCCTGTCTTTCCTGAACATTCTATACCCTGGGATTATCATATCCCAGTCCTGGTACTGGGTAGCCCACATTTCTGTGATGGCCGCAATGTCCAGCCCTCTCACTGCCAAGAAAGCCTGCAACTCCACTACCTTATTGCCTAGGTTCCTTGCATTCAACGTGACAACCCTCCACCCTGTTTCCTTCTTTGTCTTTCCCTGGGATCCCCCCGTGCCTCTACCCTGACTCCTCCCCTGTTATCTTGGGGGGTAAGCTCGTCGTGCTCCCCTGTCTGGGTTCCCTGCATACCAGCTGTCCACTTTCTACCTCGCCACCTAGTTTAAACTCCCCTTGGCTGATATGTTCCCCTCTATCCCGTTTTAATGTTCCCTTCCCCTCCATACTTAAGTGCAGCCTGTCTCTTGGTGTAGATCGCTGCTGTCCCAGGTTCCTCCCCATCCCCCCACTAACCAGCTCCATGTGTTAACATCGCTGGAAAAACAAAGCCGTAAATAATATTGCAGGCAGCACATCATGGTCAAACAGATCACCTGGTACAAAAGTCGCCGGACGAAACTCTGCATTTGCACAGCCTGTAGTGTGTGGCCAGGGTCCCATGCAGCAGAAGCAGGAGGGTGGCAGTGTGTGGCATGCAGGGGTTGGGTCGGAGGCAGAGGGAGTACTCAGGAGACCAAAGGCGGCACAAGCATCCCATATGAGAGGGGATGCAACAGTGATCGGCAATAGATGGGTATGGATGGCAGGGGCAGAGGAACGGGGGAATGTCCATGACAATTACAGGAGCACTGCACCCCACATACAAGCAGGGCACTGCATGCACAGCCAGGACCAAGTAAGCCAGACAGGACTACCAGTTGCACTGCAACCATATGGATACATGTGTTATGTCACATCACCCCCCCACCTGGTTTAGTTATCATGCTTTCAGTACAGGGGGAAGCGACTGAGGGTTCCATGTCATTTCCATGCAATAAACTACAGCGTGGTCAATGTCAGTGTAGCGATTTTGTCGCCGAACTGTACAGTCTATATTAACTTCAGCTCATGCTCACACTGTACAGAGTACCGAGCACACACAGTAAACCTTTCTCTCAGAACAATAAACTAAGCTGCATTACTGCTTCCTGCTTTATTGTCTCACCCTCTATGCATCGCAGCTCTTTGTTCATAGAAAACAAATTCCACCCTATCCCGCTCTACCCTGCATGCAGCTTTTTAATGGGTTATTTATAGTTTTCCTTTTTATTTTCTAATAGTCTGCGCATCGCAGCTCTTTGTTCATGCACTGTCATACCTCTGGGATCATTCACTTATACCTCTGCATCATTTTTGACAGCAGCAGCAAACATTTGTATTAATGTAACCCCCCTACAAATGGGGGTTCCCGAAAAGTCTTCCTCGACCTTGCCTAAATGCTCACTGCCAGGCTGGTGTCCTGCATTTTAGCAGTTTAAATTGCCTTTGATAAAGGATTGTATAATCCGAAACGTGACAGGTATTTATTATTCAAATAAATAGTGATTTTTACTTCAAAGCTCCAGTGTCCGAGTTATATGAGGTACTGTGTGCTCAGTTTCTTTTGGGTATTCTGTCCTGCATTTTAGCAGTTTAAATGTGATTGCCAGAGAGTGCCTGTATAGCCTCTGTGTACTGTCTCTTTAAGAGCTGCCTGGATTGCAGTCATAAGTAATCTGAGAGGGAGCTCTGTTGAAAGATATAACTATAACTATTTGCTGAAAATCATTTACAGTGATCACGATAATGTAGTTTGTCTACCCTGCCTTCTTTGCAGCAAGGACTGGTTTGTTTATCTCCACTATCTTGATCCTGGACTGCGAATTGGACCAATCAGTACTGGTGGGACTACAAGTAAAAATCTGTAGGAATTGTAGTTTTGGGCTTTTTACTCCTTTTTGTACCTGAGGGGGGAGCCTTTGTTGTGACTGACAGGAGGATCAGCAAACCAAACCTTTTGGATCTTGGGGAATTTCCTAGGCTTGCTGCAGTTTGAGTCAGATCTAAGTTGGGAGCTAAAGAAGCAACGCGCTTGAGACAGTCAAATAGCCGTCTGAGTAGTTTTGCATGGGAGAACTGTGGAAAGACCAGAGTTGTGGCCTGCATGCCTGCCTGCAGCCCCTGAGAGGGAGAGAAGAGAATTATTTCAGACTAAATCCAAGTTTGTGAGAACGAAGTAAGCCACTGATTTTTTACCAGGCTCATACCTGAAGAAGACCGAAGATTTTTCTGAATGCGATTGGCCTGTCAGGACTTCCAGCTGCTTTTGAATCCCCGGTTTGTGCAGAGACTTTGCGATCGTGACCTGAGAGCGGTTTGCCTTGTACAGTAGAATTTCCTTACATGTAAATGTGCTGTGGTATTGAAAGTGGGTGATGATTTGGTTCACCACTGCGTGAACTGTGTTCTGCTTGCTGGTACCATAGAATCCTTTACATGTAAATGTGCTGTGTATTGAAAGTGGGTCATGATTTGGTTCCCTACTGTGTGAACTGTGTTCTGCTTGCTGGAAGCTTTATCCAGCCTAATCAGACTGAATCCACATTCATCTCCATTCGGCCTGGGCCATGCCACACCCCACTGCACAGAGAAAGCCACCGACGAGAGACCTGCCTGGGGATCAGCCCCCTGCTCCACGCTTGAAAAGAAACGATGCCTCGGTGAATCGTGTGGGCCCTGCTTCTCCTGGCACTCCAGATTAACCACCTGCTGTCTCAATTTTCATCCAGTCTGTGTCCAGTCTTGGGTATCGTGAGTAATCATCAGGGTAGTTACCTGCAACAACAGCCTAATCTAAAAGTGTCATCTGATTGTCTTGTTTTCTTTTCACGAACTGAGCCCTCTGGCTCCGGATTACAAATAGTGTGTGTTGTGCGTGTTGTTTTCTTCCATCACAGGGCCCCAACCAGCTGCAACATTTCCGGCTAGCCCACCATTCTCCATCTGGGTACCCAGAGTGTGTGACTGTTTATGGACCCTGAAGTGCATGCATAACTGTTTGACTGATAGAGCCTTTAAGCAAATTAACCTGATTACGCCCCTTCCTTGTTCAAGACCCTTAAATAAATCAGATCTAACTCTTTTTTGCATTTACCCTGACTGCGGTTCCAGTTTGTGCAAGAGTACTGTACTGCTGTTATTTGCTGTGTATAACCTTGTTTGACAGGGGACCCCCAAGGCCGAGCCAGAGGAAAGTCCTAGGGGTAAGTGCAAACAGTGTGGGTACTTGTGTGGTGTATCAGGGGTATTGTGAAAGTGATTATTGTGTATTGTTCTGGCCACTAGTAAGGAAAGAGGAAGGGTTACAGTGTCCCAGAGGGCTGTGCCCAGGTTAGCTTGACCACTACCAACCCTGACCTCTGGGTGGAGGCATCCGTTTCAGAACTCAGGCCCCTTAACCTGATACTAGCCAAACAGGCAGGGGTAGTAGCCCTTCGGATAGCGCCACCTAGGGGTTACGTTTTGGAGGCTCACCGCTGGGATTTTGTGCCTTCTAGTGGGCAAAAATTAAGAATTATTGTTAAAGATTAATGGCTACCCGAGTAGAAATGGCTGTACACCAGTTGGTGGGGTGGTGTACTGGGCAGGATATCAACCCCCAAAATGCTCTACTTATACTGGATATTCCCCTGGGTACCAGTTAAGACACTGTAGAGGGAGCACTCTCCAAAGTTGAATGTTTAAAAAACCCAGCGGTGGTGGGTCAACAGGCTGATTTGATCGCCCAAACTTTCATAGCATTGGTAGAGGGTGGTGACCTAGTGGACAGCTCTAAAGTGACACAGACTGCTGCCCCAGAAGGGGTTCCAGCTGCCTAGAGAGTGATAACAAAAGACAGTAAAGATCCCAAGGAGAATGAGCTCCCACCATTATCTGAGACTTTTGAGGAGAAATTTGCTAAGTTGTTGCTGGAGGAAGGGAAAACTGTAGAGGACTTTAAGAAACTATTCCTGCCACCTGGGTGTGTTCCTTCCCCAACACGCCCTCCCACTCCAGCACCTGTTACGGCCCCGCCTTCTGTGCCCATGCCAATGCTGGTCCCTATATCTGTGCCTGCCATTAGTCACGACTCCTACCGAAGGCTGAGAATCTTCTTGGGCACCCTCCCCACCCCCCAAGGGGAGGATGACTGGGAGACATGGATAGACTATGTTGCCCCTCTAGTACTTGAATGGCAATGCTCAGATGCAGAGAAACAGAAGAGATTGAGTGAGAGCCTCCAAGGTCCTGCCCTGGCTACCATCCGTGGCAAGTGGGCCAATAACCCCGAAGCAACTGCACAGGACTATCTGGATGCATTGGAGAATGTGTATGGAAGCCTGGATTCAGATGAGAATCTGTGGTGGAGAGTAAGAAATGCTCAGCAGTACCCAGTGGAGCCATTGTCTGTGTATGCACCTCGGCTTGAAAAGCTGCTACGAGAGTGCCTCAGAAAGGATAGTTTGCTGTCAAATGAATTAGATCGAACTAGGCTGGACTGGATCCTTAAGTCTGCTCCATTTTCAGACTTGTTACTGCTTCAGTTGTGTCTTGCCACCCAACTGGAATCACCCCCCTCCTATGATGAGCTAATGAAAGAAATTCGGGGGTTGAGCAAAGGCGACCCCGAGGGGGAACTGCACCCATATCTGCTTCTGCTGTGCAAGTGACCGAGAGTGCGCAGCCAAGTGAGACTCAGGGGCAAAAGTCGGCACTTAGCGAGCACTCTGAGAATGTAAAGGACTTCCCGCCCTGGGCCCGGCACTGGAAAGACAAGCTACTAAAAGAAATCCGAGAGTTGAAGACAGGTGCCTCTGCAAAGGTTTCCCCCATGGAACAAGATTCTGGTCCCTCTCAGGACGTGACTGCCATGGGGGTGGGGGTGCACCCTTAGGCATCCTCTATCGAGGGTAGCTCCCAGGCTGAAATCCAAGAATTGACTGCCACCCTAAAGGAGCTGTTAAGATACGTTGCACCACTCTCACTGCTGCAAGCAGATACTGGACCCTGATCCCTTGTTACTGCCACAGTCCGTCATGCAATGTTCTCTCCAAGGATGACCCAGGAGTCTATCATTTGTCACAATTGTGGGAAGGCTGGCCATATGAAGAGAGAGTGCCGGTCTCAGAAAGATTTAGAAAAGGTAGCAAACAGACTGCAAGGGGGGCTCCAAAAAGCAAATCATTGGCCAAGGAGTGCCCGTAATGACCACAGTGAGGGTTCAAGAAATACTAACTCATATTTCTTTGTGGCTAACTCATCTGTCCAGGCCTCTGTTACTGCCTCTCCAGAATAGTGGGCCCTTCGATGGAGACTTCTGTGACTGTCAATGGTATCCAGGCTCGGGCTGTGCTCGATAGTAGGTCATAAGTGACCACTGTATTTTAGGACTGGTATGACAAACGCTTATCTGATGTGCCATTACAATCCCTGGAAGGCCTATATGTGTGTGGCCTGAGTGACAAGTCTTATCCCTAGCTAGGGTATGTCCACCTCTGGTTGTCTTTTCCTGCAACTGTAACTGGTGTAGAGGAGCGGGTACAGACATTGGCCCTAGTGTGTCCCCCCACAAGACTGTATGATGGAGTCCTCTTGCTAATTGCGACAAACGCCCATATGTCTGGGAGACTGGCGCAACTCTGTCACGAGAAACAAGGGTGACAGACTGGGAGGGGCTCTGAGAATTCCGGCTCTGATCAAGAGGGCCTATGATTTGCAACAGAAACCTGAGGAAGTAAACCCGGATGAACCGGTGGGGATCGTGTGGAAGAAGGATCCCGATTCAATGGTACTGGCCCGTAATGCCCAGTGTACCATTCAAGGGGAAGTCCGCCTCCGGAAAGATGTCAAGAAATGGAAATTACATAATTACTGTAATTCTTGATTGTCTTGGACGAAGTCTCCACCACTCTTTCACATTGATGGAATCTACGCTGGAGGCACTAGGACCCAGCGGGAGCAAACTTTTTGCAAGAGGGCCGGCGCCAGAGATGGAGCCGCGAGGAGTGGCGCCGCGAGCTTCGGCTTGTGCAGCAATGACTATCTTGGCGTCGACCCTCCAACCGCCTCAGTACCTTTTTTTCTGAGGAGGTGCAGCGTAACTAACCTAGGATAGCCTAACAAAAACTGATCATAAGATAGTCCAAACAACCCATATAAGAAGGGTCAACAAAGAAGTCTTCACAGCCTAAAGATTGAGGGAATGAAGACCAACAACAGAAGTGAGCTCGGGGGGATGGTGGGTGGGTATGTGAATGAGTGGTGGAGACTTCGTCCAAGATCAAGAATTACGGTAGATACGTAATTTCCATATCTTCCTGGACATAAAGCCTCCACCACTCATTCACACTGATGGGAGAGTACTGAGCTAATAATCCTCAGAGAGGGTGGCAGGAGAAACCAAGAGCTCACAATTTTAGGACAGAACTCCGTTAAGGATAGTCCTGCCAAACAAAAGATGTCGCCTGGCATGGACATCCAGAGCATAGTGCTTGATGAAAGTATGCACTGAGCTCCAGGTAGCCGCAGTGCAAATGTCTGCAATGGGCACATTGCAGATTTTTGCCAGGGATGCCGCGACTGCTCTAGTAGAGTGAGTGTACACTCTGCCCTCCAGCTTAACTTGTGCCATGGAATAACAGTGGCGAAGGCATGCCACCAGCCACGCCGAAACGCATCCGATAGCGACAGGCTGACCCAGCCAGGTCTCGCTTGAAGGAAACAAACAGTTCTTGAGCTTTGTGAATTTCTTTTGTTCTATGCAAACAGAAACATAAAGCTCTTTTGACATCTAAAGAATGAAGGGTACGTTCGACTTCATTTTGGAAGTTCATAAAGTAAGTAGATAGGACCAAAGGTTGCTTCAGATGGAATTCTGAAACAACCTTAGGGAGAAACTTAGGATGGGTCCTAAAAACTACTCTGTCCTTATGAAATACAGTATACGGAGGGTCTGTGACCAAGGCATGTATTTCATAAAGCCTGCGGGCCGAGGTAATGGCCACCAGGAAGGCCATTTTTGCAAGTGAGAAATTTCAGCTCACAGGCAGCTAGAGGTTCGAAAGGCTTTCAAGTGAGCATTTCTAGCACAAGGGTAATGTCCCAGGTGGCGACTGGACATCTGATAGGAGGTCTGGTATGCAGAATACCCTTAAGAAACCTCTTAACTACTGGTAACTGAGCCAGTGACAAGGAAAGCACTGGCTCATGATAAGCTGAAATGGCACAAAGGTGAACTTTGACCGTAGAGTATTGTAGACCTGAATTTGAAAGGTCTAAAGGGTACTCTAGAACTTTATTTGGTGGGCAGGATAAAGGATTCAAAGAGAATTTTGCACACCAGAGAGAAAAAGGCCTCCATTTGGCTGGGTACTTTTTTCTGGTGGCTGGTTTGCGTGCAGCCAAAAGAATATCTGAAACTCTCCGAGAGACATTGAACCTGTTCACATCTATCTCTTCAGGAGCCAAGCATGAAGGTGAAGCGACCTCAGATTGGGATGGACCACAGGCGCCTGGGTCAGAAGGTTCGTCTAAAGGGGAAGCGCCTTCGGAGGGGTTTCTGACATAGTGTTGAGTAGCGGAAACCATATCTGTCAAGGCCAGAAGGGAGCAATGAGGATCATTTTGTCCTCCTGGGACTCGAATTTGAGAAGTACCCTCTGAATTAGAGGAAGAGGAGGAAAGGCGTATAGAAAGCGTTTTGTCCACTGCAGCCTGAATGCATCCTGACGGAAAATGCCAGGCCCTGGATTTCTGGAGCAGAAGAGAGGAAGTTTTGTGTTGAGTGGGGATGCAAAAAGGTCCAGGTCTGGAGTTCCCCACCCTGTGAATAGTGACTGAACTACGGTTGAGTCAAGAGACCACTCGTGAGGATCTGTCTCTGTTCTGCTGAGACAGTCTGCCAGTTCGTTCTGCACTCCTGGCAGGTAGACCACCTGAATTAGAGACTTGTGCTCTAAGCATCATTCCCACACTTTCATCGCTTCCATGCATAACGGGTAAGAGAGTGCACCGCCTTGCTTGCTGATGTAATACATCACTGCTTTGTTATCTGTTTGAAGGAGAATGTTCTTGTGACAGAGAATGTCCTTCAAAGCCTGGACTGCATAAAGGATGGCTCTCATTTCTAGTACATTTATGCGAAGCTGGGACTCATCCTGAGTTCACGTACCTTGGGTTTGGAGATTCTGATAGTGAGCTCCCCACCCCGTCAGGGACGTGTCTGTGGTAATGGAAATCTGATGATCCAGGGGAGCAAAGGGATACCCTTTAAGAAGGTTGTCCTCTTGCGACCACCAGGTGAGTGACCTCTTCAGAGGTTCTGTCACCTTGATGAGAAAGGACTGAGGGTGAGTGGTTGGGGACCACTGAGTACTGAGCATCCATTGAGAGATTCTCATGTGGAGATGTGCTAGGGGTACAGTGAACACCGAGGATGCCATGAGACCCAGCATCTGTTGCATTGAGATAGCTCAAACTGAGCTGTTCTCCCTGATGTATCGAGGCATTTTTTTCAGAGGCTGAGGGGCTTGGTTTTTGTTAAAACCTCCTCTGCCCTTGCCCCGAAAGGTCTGATGGTTGTAAAATTGACGCTTGTTAACACCCCCCCCCACGAGAAGGGGTAGGAGCGGGTCGAGCTGTTTTAATGGCCGAACTACTCTTTTGTGTGGCCTCCAGAGCTTGCTCTACTTGAGGTCCAAACAGATACATACCGTCAGAGGGTAGCACCATGACCTGGTGTTGGGCATCATTCGTGAAGCCAAAGGTGCGCAGCCAGGAGTGACGACGGGTACAAATGCCTGCCGCCGCCGCTCAGGAAGCAGTATTGAAAGTGTCCATAGCTACCTTAACCTGCTGGTTGTTGGACTCGATACCCCTGGCTATGGTCTGAAGTAGCTCTGAACTAGTGTCCGACTCGGGCAGAGCTTCCACCATCTGTTTGAGCGAATGCCAAAGACCATACTCATATTGAGAAAAATAGCCCTGGTAGCTGGCAATACGCATACCCAGGG
Organism: Neoceratodus forsteri; assembly: GCA_016271365.2. NCBI lineage: Eukaryota > Metazoa > Chordata > Ceratodontiformes > Ceratodontidae > Neoceratodus > Neoceratodus forsteri. The sequence goes on from CM057453.1 coordinate 1,051,835,791, forward strand.
TAGAGGCAGCAAAGACTCTCTTACCTAAGGTGTCTATCTTGCAAGATTCTTTGTTTATAGGCCAGGCTGTAGATGCCTGAGGAAGAATGGCCTTATTATTCTCTGCCAGTACTACAATAGAGTCTGCAAAGGCCTGGGAGGCCAAAATGGGTCAATCCTTGGGAGCAGCATACTTCCTGTGTATGGACTTAGCCACAGAAGGAATGAGAGCAGGATTATTCCATATCATCTGAGAGAGCGTCTCAAAGGATGGTTGTACAGGGAGAGTTAAATCCATAGGGATCTCCAGGACATGAAGGTATTAGAGTCTTAAGAGCGTCCCAGGATCGATATCTGTAGTCTGGCGAGAAAGAGTAGAACTTTAATTTTTCAGCAAAGACTTAAATGATAGGTCTTCAACCACAGGCTCTGCGGCAGGATCAATCCCTGCTCCTTCAACATCATAACCCAGTTGGAGATCTGGGTCAGGCTCAATATCATCTCCTGACAGTCCAGGAGGGACTGTATGGACAGGAAAGGAGTGAAAATCAGTAGGAAATGAAGAAGAGAAAGGATTCAGAGTCGAGAACCCCTGAAGGCTGGACAGCACCGCACCAAGCCTCAGCACTGAAGAAGCACACGGCGCTGAGGACAAGGGAGACGGCGCCATCAGAAACAACCCAGCACACGCGCTGACAGAGACCACGGTGCCGACAGGCGCACTGGTGCCGAGGACAGTGCGACAACCCCAATGGAACCAAGCGACGCACCAAGAGACCCATTGGCTGAGTAAGTCCCCGAGCGCGAATGCAATCCAGGTCCCGAAGACTTTGAATTGAAGAAAGAAGGAAGAATACCAGGAGATAAAGGCATCAGTGTAGCCCTCTGCACCGCAGCCATGTGAGGGGGGAAAACACCTGAGTGCGGAGTAGACGGCATCGAAGAGGGTGCCGCATGACTAAGAAGGTCCAACCGCCCTACCTGCTCCCTCGAAAGGCTCGAGGGCCTCAGAGAGACCGGGCCCGGCAACTGGACCAACCTCCGAGCCCACTGCTCCATAAGAGTGGCCCACTGATTAAACTGCTCATCTGAAGCCCTTTCAAGAGGTGGGGAAGGGTTCTGATGTCGAAGAGGTCAGTCACCGGGGACAGAAACCGGCGACTCCGAAGGAGGAGACTGGCACCTGACCCCAACGACCGACCGTCGATGCACAGACATACCAGAAGGCGACCTTGACTGATGCCTTCTCTTTTGACCTGTGGGCCGAAGAAGAGCTTGAGGCCGAATGGTGCAGAGAGTGCGAATGTTTCCTTTTATGCTTTCGCGGGGACCGCCCATCCCACCCCCGAGCATCGGACCGTCCGTTGTCAGACCCTCCCTTCGGAGAGGGTGGCGGACCAGACCCAGCCTGTCTGACTGAACAGCTTTCATAAGAAGTCTCCCTACTGTCACCTGACCCGCTCATGGTCGACTCCTTCAATGGAGGGCTGAAGACTTCTTTTCTTAATAAGTAATTTAAAAGTAAGTGGTACTTATTTCGAGATAGATTAAAAAACAATAAACTGAAAACTATGCTGCTAGTTTGAAGTTTGACTCCCGGAGGGTGAGCAATGTCGTCACTGAAGAGCACTCGAAGGTGGGAAAAAGAACTAGAGGTGGTTGGAGGGTCGGCCGGAGACAGTCATTGGCGCATGCAGGCGAGAAGGTGTGATGCCGCTCCTCACGGTTCCATCTCTGGCACCGGCCCTCTTGCAAAAAGTTTGCTCCCGCTGGGTCCTAGTGCATTCAGAGTAGATCCCATCAGCGCGAATGAGTGGTGGAGACTTTATGTCCAGAAAGATCAAAATATTGATGTTGGATGCGCCAGGCACTGGAAAATTGCCAGAAGGATTATTGGTCAAGCCCAGCATCTTGCCTGCTCATGCCCATGCCTATGCATGACGAGTGATGATCCAGATTCACAATGTGTCAGATCGGGAGATCCGGGTGAACAGAGGGTGTGCCCTAGCTACGGTACACTGTGCAGACATTGCAATATTGCCCAGCAACAAGCACCCCAGGGAGAAGGAGAGAGTGACCTCAGACTTATTCGACTTTGGTGACTCCCCGTTGCCAGCAGAATGGAAGGCTAGAGTTAGCAAAAGACTTGCCCAGAGAGACCAAATGTTTTCATTGAAGGAATGGGATGTGGGATGTGTCCAGGGTGCGGAGCATCACATATGCCTGCACGATGAATGGCCATTTCAAGAGAGGTCCCGACACCAAGCCCCAGCAGGCATAGATGATGTGAGAAGACACCTGCAGGACATGCTCACTGCTGGCGTGATACCAGAATCCAGGACTCCATATGCCTCTCCAATTGTGGCTGTGAGTAAGAAGAATGGGGCTGTGAGCACATGTGTTGATTATCGAACCCTGAACCGGTGGACCATCCAAGACCAATACACTATGCCTCGTATACAAGATGCCCTGGACTGCTTGAATGGGAGCAAATTGTTCTCAGTGTTGGATCTTCACAGCGGATACTACCAGATCCCGATGGCCCCGGAAGACAGTGAGAAAACACTCTTCATCTGTCCATTGGGGTTCTACAAATTTCTGATGATGCCACACGGGATATCGGGCAGCCTGGCCACCTTTTAGCGACTGACTGATGGAATGTGCAGTGGGAGATATGAATATGCTGGAATGCCTGGTGTACTTGGACAATGTCATTGTGTTTGGGAGCACCTTAGAGGAGCATGAGAACTGACTGTTTAAAGTCCTAGACCTACTGGAAGACTTCAGCCTCAAGGGATACAGACTGATCCCAATAAGGTTGAAGCACTGACTACTTGGCCCCAGCCCCATAATCTGAAAGAATTACAATGTTTCCTGGGGTTCTGTGGCTACTACCGCAGGTTCATAAAAGACTATTCCAAGGTGATTCGCCCACTCTTGAACCTTACCCAGGGTTACCCTCCTACCAATCGGAAATACAAAAAAGGGGCCATTAAAGAACCAGAAAAAGTACACTTCTGCCCAAGTGAACTCTTTGGGCCCCGCTGGATGCCCAACTGGGAAGTAGCCTTCCATGAGATCATATACCAGCTCGCCCATGTCCCCATCCTCGCCTATGCTGACCCCATCAAACCCCATGTGCTGCATACGGACGCTAGTCTGCAGGGTCTAGGAGTGGTGCTGTATCAATACCATGAGGATGGCCTGAGACCAGTAGCTTTTGCCAGTAGGAGCTTGACACCGTCCGAACGAAACTACCCTGTGCATAAGCTGGAGTTCCTTGTGCTAAAATGGGTCATCATTGACCAGTTTCATGAATACTTCTATGGGGCAAAGATACTGGTGAAGACTGACAATAACCCGTTGACCTATGTACAGACTTCAGCTAAGTTAGACGACATGGGCACCGGTGGCTTTCTGCATTATCAACCTATGATTATGCTGTTGAATACAGACCGGGCCTGAACCATATTGATGCTAATGCCCTATCACGAAGGCCCACTTCCAAGAGTGATTGGGTCAGGCTGTCTGAACCTGACATTCGAGCATTGTGCCAAAAGTTTGACAGAGATGAAGAGATGTCTGTGGAAAAAGTGGACTGTTTAGTAGATTGCTTGGGCCCTTCTGACACCTGCATACCAGCTGCTTATTGCCACTTCTCTGCTCTAGATATTAGTGTACTACCTCAATTTGACAATGACAGCATTCAGTGGGCTCAATTCCAAGATCCTATGATTCAGCCAGCACTTGATGCCCTGCGTGCAGGGAAAGATGTGTCTAAGTTACATTCCACTGACTTGCGAACTGCTTTATTGTTTAAAGAAGGCCCCCGATTGAAGTTGCTCAATCAGTTGTTGTATAGAGAGAGACAGTAGATCATAGTGGCAAAGCAGACAAGCAACAATTGGTCCTGCCCACGGCCTTTAAAGATTTAGTACTGAGGTCCCTCCACAATCACATGGGGCACCTCCGTATTGACAGAGCCCTTGACCTGGTACGATCTCACTTCTACTGGCCCAAAATGCAGGCCGATGTTGAGCACCATGTAAAGACTTGTAGTTGCTGCCTGCAAAGAAAAGCCCTGCCTCAGAGGGCTGCCGCCCCCCCATTAATATTATTACCAGCATCCCCATGGAACTAGTCTGCACAGACTTCTTGTGTTTAGAACCTGATCAGCGGAACATTGGCAATGTGTTTGGGGTTACGGATCATTTTACACGGTATGCACAAGCTTTTCCTACCAAAGATCAAAAGGCATCTACTGTGGCCAAGGTGCTAGTGGAAAATGTCTTCGTCCACGATGGTGCCCCCCTGTGGATCCACTCTGACCAGGGCAGAGACTTTGAGAGTCGGCTAATCAAAGAAATGCTCTCTCTATGGGGGTGTGTGAAAGTCAAGAACCACCCCCTATCACTTGCAGGGAAACCCTCAACCAGAACGTTTAAACCACACCCTTCTAGACATGCTGGGCACCCTCCACCCAAAAGACAAGCATAAATGGAGCCAGCAGATTAGCACCTTGGTACATGCATACAATTGCACGAAAAATTATCCTGCTGGGTTCTCCCCCTACTGCCTCATGTTCGGGAGAGAGGCCCCGCTGCCAGTTGATGTCTGTTTTGAGGTCTCTCCAAATGGGGTCCGAGCCGAAAACTACTTGCAATATGTACAAAAACTGAAAGCTCAATTGAACCATGCCTATCAACTGGCCCAGACAAAGACTGCCAAGAGAAATCTAGCCAAGAAAGAGAGGCATGATAAAAAAGTAAATGCTCAAGAGCTTTGACCTGGCAACCATGTGTTGTTACACAATCTGGGACTGCATGGTAAACACAAAATTGCTGATCGATGGCACCATCTTCCCCATGTAGTAGTTGGAAAGTTGGATGATTTACCTGTGTACAAGGTGCGCCCAGAGAACAACTCCAAAGCTGTCAAGACCATGCACCGTAACCACTTGCTACCTATCGGCCAAGTCATGATTGAGGCTGAACCCCCAGAAATTGAGCCCCCTGGGCCAGTGACTAGTGCTGCTGCAAGAAAGAGACACAGTCAACCTACCTCAGTGGTCACAGATTTAAGGTTTCCTCCGCAGCAGGCCCAGAATGATAGTGAGTGTCAGTCCACTTCTGACGAAAATGAGAGCGACTATGCCTATTACTATTATGAACTGAGTCAGCTGTTTCGAGGTAACCCCCTGATAAATTGTGGGGATGAGCTGGGCCTTCTGGACTGCCCCCAGCTTCGTCCTTGGAGCTAATGCTCCCAGAAAGTGAAGTACAAATTATCACATCTGAAGATGTTGAGTCTCTGTGTATTGTGGAACTGTATTGTAACCCCTAGATGGCGCTATCCCAGGGGCTACTACCCCTGCCTGATTTGCCACTAACAGGTTGAGGGGCCTGGATCCAATGGCGGGTGCCTCCACCCAGAGGTCAGGGTTTGCAATAGTTAAACTAACTTGGTCATAGCCCTCTGGGACACTGCAACCCCTTTCTTCCCACTAGTGGCCCACACAATATATCAGAATTACCTTCACAGTATACACTTACACCCCAGGTCTGGTTCCGGCACTGGGACCTCCTGTGAAATGAGATACAGTGCAACAATCACAGTACAGTACTTTAACATAGACAAATACCTCAGGCAGTATAACTTTGCTGAAACAAGCAGCTCTGATTTATTAGGGGGATATAACAAGGACAGGAAATCAGGTTAATTAGCTTATCACTTTAATAATCTACCTATGGCTCTGTGCACAGCCTATTCCTATCAGTTACTGTCCCTAGGTACCCAAGCCCTAGTGGCTAGTCAAACCGTGGCAGCTGGTAGGGGCCCTTTCACACAGAGAAAGGAGAATTAAACAGTCAGCAGTACAGTAATTCCATTTGGATTTAATGTGGCAATTCAACAGGGCGACCCTGAATTAGTACTCACGACCTCCAAATAAGATAAGGGTCCTTCAATGTCAGCAGGGCTCACTTGAGGTACACAAACCTCTTCACACATCCATATAAAAGCACTACACCAGGCAGGCTGCATCTGTATCCGATCGCAATTACTGCACAATACCGGGAGAACACACAGCAGATTCAGTTCCTGACAGACCAGTGCAATTTTCACAATTCCTCCAGTCTTCTACAGGGTGAGCCTGGTTTCTACTCTTCAGAGATCCTTTGATTCTTTTCACAGGACAGATTCAGTCCTAACAAGCTGTTACACAAGCTGCAGACCGGAACTCTGGGCCTTACACGTTTTTTGACTAAAACTGCACACTGAAAAAGCACAGGGCTCCTTCCTTCTTCACTGCCAAAGCTCAACTCGAAACTCCAACACAAAACCGGGCACTTCCTTTGAGTTCCTCCCAGTTCTTGACTGGATTGGCTGTCACTCACAATGCTGCTGCTGTTGGTCCAAAAAGGCACTGAAGTCTAAACTACATCTCCAGAGTCACTGCCCATACAATCCTCTTGTGGCTGGCTCAGATTATGAGTCAAGTTCTGATTGTCCAAGGCACCATTTTAGAGCTAGCTTACCCACACTGATTGGTCCAGTTCAGCAGTTCAAAACTAGAATGGGAACTAGCAGACACAGTTCTGACTGCAAAGAAAGCAGGTTAGACAAACTGTAATTTCATTATTACTCTAAATAATTTCTGGCAAACAGTTACATCTTTCAGATAGGTTCCCTTTGCACTCCTAGTGACTGCAAAATGAAGTGAATTGGCAGCAGCTCGAGTGGTACTCAGAGAAGCACACAGTCCCCCATACAAACTAATTATGTCTGCAAGCAGACAGCTCTTAAAGAGACAGTACCAGAGGTTCTAAAACACTCACTGATAAATGGCTTAAGCACCAAACACCATTCAGGCTTGGAGCATTCAAGCAAGCTCCTGGAAGTCTTTTGGGAACCCCCATTTGCAGGGGGGTTACAGTATGATTTGCCTGAAGAAGGGGCTGAGGGTTTGAGTCTTTCTGGTGACATACCAGAACTTGAAGAACACTATGAGAGTGCTGACCACCCCCCTTCAGTGCCTCAGAACTTGAGTGTGCCTGAGCCTTCACAAAATGAATCAAGTGTTGTAGAAACAGAGCCTGCAGAGCAAGGAGATGACACTGCCACAAGTTTGGACATTCCCACCCAGGCAGAGGCACCCCTCACAAGCGACAAGAGTCCCGAGATCAATGCTGAGAGTACAGAGACTGTAGTTGTCCCCCTCAGAAAGACTGGCCGAGCTGTCAAGCCAACAGTATGCCTCAGTTATGATTCTCCCTGGAGTCTAGTGGATTTGCCTCTCAATGTGGTGCACAAAGGTGTTTATGTTTCACCAAGCTCACTGCCCAAATTGAGCGTGACAGCCAATTCCAGGTTACTTGTCTTTCCCTCTCTCCATGGTGCCCCGTCTAGCCCCAAGTTAGCTGATAGGGAAGGGCCCCCTCTAGCATTGTTTAAGGTGCAAGAAGTTAAAACCTGATTCAGTATAGTAATGTTCAATTTACCTGTGTGAAATATGCACAATATGTTGTCAGAATGGATATAGTATCATGAAGTGCAGTGAATATGTATAGTAAAGTAATAAGTTTATGTTAAATGATGTGGACGCCAAGTTTTCTCCAGGAAGGGAAGGTTGTGACCCCCCTACAAATGAGGGTTCCCAAAAAGTCTTCCTCGAGCTTGCCTAAATGCTCACCACCAGGCTGGTGTCCTGCATTTTAGCAGTTTAAATGTGATTGCCAGAGACTGCCTGTATAGCCTCTGTGTGCTGTCTCTTAAAGACCTGCCTGGCTTAGAGTCATAAGTAATCTGAGAGGGAGCTCTGTTGAAAGATGTAACTATTTGCTGAAAATCATTTAGAGTGATAATGATAATGTAGTTTGTCTAACCTGCCTACTTTGCAGCAAGGACTGTTTTGTTTATCTCCACTATCTTGGTCCTGGACTGTGAATTGGACCAATCACTACTGGTGGGACCTAAAACGGAGCCGGACTACAGAAGCAGTCTGGAGTAAAAATCTGTAGGAATTGTAGTTTGGGGCTTTTTGCGCCTTTTTGCACCTGAAGGGGGAGCCTTTGTTGTGACTGACAGGAGGATCAGCCAACCGAACCTTTTGGATCTTGGGGAATTTCACAGGCTTGCTGCAGTCTGAGTCAGATCTAAGTTGGGAGCTGAAGAAGAAACATGCTTGAGACAGTCAAGTAGCCGTCTGAGTAGTTTCGCATGGGAGAACTATGGAAAGGCCTGAGTTGTGGCCTGCATGTCTGCCTGCTGCCCCTGAGAGGGAGAGAAGAGAATTATTTCGGACTAAATCCAAGTTTGTTGTGAGAATGAAGTAAGCCACATATTTTTTACTAGGCTCAAACCTGAAGAAGTCCGAAGATCTTTCTGAATGCGATTGGCCTGTCAGGATTTCCAACTGCTTTTGAATCCCCAGTTTGTGCAGAGATTTTGCGATTGTGACCGGAGAGCGGTTTACCTGGTACAGTAGAATTTCCTTACGTGTAAATGTGCTGTGTATTGAAAGTGGGTCGTGACTTGGTTCCCCACTGTGTGAACTGTGTTCTGCTTGCTGGTACCGTAGAATCCTTTACATATAAATGTGCAGTGTATTGAAAGTGGGTCGTGATTTGGTTCCCCACTGTGTGAACTGTGTTCTGCTTGCTGGAAGCTTTATCCAGTCTAATCGGACTGAATCCACATTCATCTCCATTTGGCCTGGGCCATGCCACGCTGGCCCTGCCAGACTACTCCACTGCACAGAGAAAGCCACCGACAAGAGACCTGCCTGGGGATCAGTCCCCTGCTTCACGCTTGAACAGGAACGACGCCTCGGTGAATCATGTGGGCCCTGATTCTCCTGGCACTCCAGATTAACCACCTGCTGTCTCGCCTTCCGCCTCCCCCACACACTGTACGGCTGACGGGGTGCCCAATCCCCCGTTGGCTCCACTACCCCCCCCAAAGCACCCAGGTGCCATGCTGGGAGGCCACCCCAGCATGGCAAAATGATTTATGGCTGATGGGGGTGTCCAATCCCCTTTCGGCTGCATGCCCCCCAAAGCATCCAGGGGCCACGCTGGGAGCCCATCCCAGCATGGCAAAATGATGTTATGGCCGACGGGGGTGCCCAATCCCCCGTCGGCTCCAGCCCCCCCCAACAGCCTTCCAGCTGCCACGCTGGAAGCCCACCCCAGCGTGGCAAACGTTCCTCATAGTCTTATTAAAAAAAACCTGTAAATAACAAAATAACAAAAACTGTTCCTTGGCTCTTCTCCCTGGCCCCTTCCCACAACCCACACCCACCCACTGTGCACCCTGCCTCCCCACACCCCCCCTCACCCCATACTTACCTCCGGGCCTTGGCGCGATGATCTTCAGTGGACCCGGAACACGTCAGCACTCTTCAAAGGCATTTTTTGGAATTTTGACACCAAATTTTCAACATGGGGTTTTTGGGACCCCTCCTCATGAATTCTGTCACTGTCATGGCGTTAATCGGGCCCGAAGGGTGATTTCGCGGTCACCGCACGAAATCACCTTTCGGGACCGATTAACGAAACGACAGTGCCAGTGTTCATAAGGTGGGCTCAAAAAGCCTATGCTGCAAATTTGGTGAAAAATTGCTAAAATGACTGTTTTATTTAGTGTATGTTGAGCAGTTCCTACGCACGCTCGTAAGTTCGCAAATTTTTAATATTTGCATTCTGGACTTTCAACATTGCCATTTTATCACACCACCTAATGAGCAGTACAGCTGTCATTTTTCACATCTCGCCCAAAATGTGTTTCCGCGCATGTAGCATACAATGGCACAGTCGGTGTGCAAAATCAATGTATGGGACACATTAAGAAAATCACAGTGACACTGTTCATGAGCAGAGGTCTTAAAATGGCTATGTTGTCAATTTGGTGTAAAAATTCCTAAAAATGATTGTTTTACGAGCGTGCATTGCGCAGTAGGCTGAAATAGCCGCCATATGGACTTTCAAAGAGGAGTGACTGAGACCCAGGTTGAAAAGATGACGCATGTAATCAAGGAGAATGGTCACAGGACAGGAAAAGGGTTCCACGTTCCTGGACGCAGCCCAGATGGAAAATCTTTTCCATTTCATGGCGTAGGTGGACCTAGTGGAGGGTTTTCTAGCCTCCACCAGAATCTCAGCCACCTTAGGAGAAACGCCAAAGCAAGATTGAGCTAGGTCTGCAGGAGCCATGCATGAAGTTGAAGGGACTTGAGTCCCGGATGGACCAGGGTCCCCTGATCCTGGGTCAGCAATCCTGGAGATAAAGGAAGAGGAAGAGGAGGAACCTCTGAGTATTGTTGTAGAAGACAGAACCAGATTTGCCTGGGCCAGAAAGATGCGATCAGAATCATTCTCGCTCCTTCCAAAGCAAGTTTCTCAGCACATGAGGACCAGAGGAATTGGGGGAAAAGCATAGACGAATCTGTCCTTCCAACTCAGAGATAGAGCGTCGCTCCAGAAAGCGCCTCGCTCTGGAGCGAGCCAGCAAAAGGTTGGAAGCTTTGCGTTTTGGGAGGAGGCGAACAGGTCTATCTGAGGAGTCCCCCAAATCTGGAAGATGCTTTTTAGAACTTTTTCGTCCAGTTCCCACTCGTGTGGTAGAGCCGATGAGTGACTTAGCCTGTCTGCCAGGACATTGTCGACTCCCGGAACATGGATCGCCATGAGGTGAAGGTTGTGAAGCGTTGCCCATTCCCAAACCCTCATTGCTTCCCTGCACAGCTGGTAGGACCGAGTCCCTCCCTGCTTGTTGATGTACCACACCACGCACATGTTATCCGTTTGGACAGCTAGGTGACCGGGAAGGATGTATTGGTGAAGGGCCTGGAGAGCATACAGCACTGCTCGAAGCTCGAGCACGTTGATGTGGAGAACTAACTCCAATTTTGACCATAGGCCCTGGGGTCGGTGAGGACCCAGATGGGCTCCCCAACCTTCGCCTGAAGCGTCCGTGGTCTGAGTCTGATCGGGGGGAGGATGAAAAAAGGGGACTCCCCCCCCGGAATAGGTTCTCTCGAACCATCCACCACTGCAAGTCTCTTACCATCGGCGAGGAGATCAGAACCAGATGATCTAGGTCGTCTACCCATTGATCCCACTGAGAGCGGAGAGTCCACTAAGAGATTCTCATGTGGAGGCACATGCGGAACCGTCGGGATGGCCGCCGCCATAAGCCCCAGTAGACGGAGCACCGACCTCGGCGGAACCCTCCTGTATTCCGACAGAAGGGAAATCTGGGACTGAAGGGAGGCCCCCCTGTCCGGAGGCAGGAAGGCCCTGCAGATTGTCGTATTGAGGATTGCCCCGATGAACTGGAGTCTCTGAGAAGGATCCAGGTGAGACTTGGAATGGTTGATGGTGATACCCAGGCCAGTGAAAACCTGCTGGGTGAGGGAGAGGAAATGCAGGAGTTCCTCCCTGGATGGGGCCGCCAGGAGCCAGTCGTCTAGGTAGGGAAGAACCTGAACTCCCAAAGTATGCAGGTGGGCCTCTACCACCGCCAGGCATTTGGTAAAGACTCGGGGAGCCGAGGAAAGACCAAAAGGGAGCGCCCGGAATTGGTAGTGATCCCCCTGGAACACAAACCTGAGGTACTTTCGGTGCGAAGAGCGAATGGGGATGTGCAGGTACGCATCCTGCATATCCAGTGCACAAAGCCATTGGCCCGGCTGAAGCAGGGGCAAGAGGGTTTGAAGGAGAGCATCCTGAACCTCTTGTATTCCACATATAGGTTCAGGGAGCTGAGATCGAGAATGGGTTTGAGATCTCCCGTCTTCTTTGGTACAAGGAAGAAATGGGAATAATAACCCGTCCCGTGAAGGTGAGGGGGAGGCTCTATACATGCTTGCAAGGAGCGCCAAGATTTCTTCCCTGACCAAAGGAAGATGGTCCCTTGAGTAAGAGGAGTTCAGAGGGGGTGACGTGGAGGTTTCTACAGAAACTCTATGGAGTGCCCCTCTGCTATGATCTGAAGCACCCATGAATCCGATGTTATCCTCTCCCAACCCGGAAGGTGGAGGGAGAATCTCCCTCCTACCGGTTCCTCCGGGGCGTCCGGGGCGGTGGGAGAGGGAAGGAGTCAGGTGGTGTGAGGCAGCGCCGCAGCTGGGGCACCCGTTGCTTTTTTGGGCGGCGGGGGCCTGGCAGCTGTGGGGGCCCGACGTTTAGTGGCCCGCCTTCCCTGAGGTTTCGCTTGAGGCCGGCTGCGTCTGTGAAAGGGACGGCGCTGTGGGGGATGGGGACGGTACATTGAATCAACAGATTTAAGGGCCGTCCCCTTCTCCTGCAAGTCAGTGATGATGTCCTTGACATCACTGCCAGCACAGAACCCTGAAGGTGCTTCCTGAATTGCTGACTGCACTCGGGACCAGACCTGACACACGGAGCCATGCATGATGCCGAAGACTTACGGCGAACGCAGAGCTCCGTCCTGCAGTGTCCACTGCATCGTAGGTCGTCCTCAGAATATGACGACTGGCTGAACGAGCAGAACGGACCAGGTCGGCTAACTCCTGCTTGACTTGGGAGTCAGGCAAGGAGTCAATCTTAGATTCCGCCTGGGTAAGGACAGCCTTCTGGTAATCCCCCATATGTGCTACATAATTTAGGGCCCTAATTCCCAGTGTGGAAGAAGCATAGATCTTCCTTCCATACTGATCCAGAAGGCGAGATTCCTTATCTGGAAACGAGCTCAAATGTTTTGGGTGTGCTGACCGGCCGTGAGCGGCGCTAATCACAACCGAGTCTGCACGGGAGTCAGAGTCTAAAAAGTCTACACCCTCCGGAGCCTGGTATAGGCTGTTGGACTTCCGAGGAAGTAGGGCTAAAGCTGACGGTTGTTTCCAAATAGTGGAAACAAGGTGGGCGTGAAGTTCGATCCAGGGTGGCACTAGATTAGGGGCCGTAAGGGGCAAGTCCAGATGTTTGGCGAGTTTAACCCGTTGAGGATCTGGCTCTAAAGAATGCCACTGATGGACTTCCTGGATCTTCCTGATCAACTCCGTGAAGGAAGGGTCCTCCGGAGGAGACTTCGGAGAAGTCCTCGGATGGGGCTTGGACGGAGAGAGCGGCTCGTCGTCTTTCTCGGAACACCCATCGGAGGCCTCCAAGGAGTCCGAGAGAGAAGAAGAAGAGATTCGAGCAGAGTAAGACTCTGACTCGTCTAGGAGAGGCGGGTTCATAGGGGATTCGAGCAGCGTGTCCTGCCCCTCTCTGGATCCCGAGGGCAGAGCCCGGGAATCCGGAGGCGGAGAGGGAGTGTGCCGTCTGGGGCGTAGGGGAGCCGGGGGTGGCACCGTCGCCGTAAGACAGCTCTCAACTTCCTTGGTGAACTGAGCCTTGGTCTCAGCCCACCATGAGGCCAGAGTCTCCTGGAGATCCACCGGCGGCCTGGGGGGCGGTGGAGGAGGAGGTGGGGGATAGTTGTATGGATGGAAACCGTAGAGAGAGTATCCATAACCCAGCTGCGGGAATACCGGAGCAGGGTACTGCGGCGTCGGGTACTACGGCGTTGGTGGAGTCGGCGCCGGGTACTGCGGCGCAGGATACTGTGGACCTGGGAAAACCGGCGTCGGATAGGACGGCGGATACCCAGGCACCGGAGGAGCTGCTGGAGCAGACGGCCCAGTCGGGAACTCCATGGGCGGATCAACCGTGATAGGCCCGTGGGGTGGAGGGCCTGATAGAAGGGGAATATCCCCCGCCGGCGTTGGAGGGGCCGGTGTCGGAACCGGCGTCGGCGGGGCCGGGGTCGGAGCCGGCGTCGGGGGAGCCGGGGCCGGTGCCAGGGGAGCCGACGTCAGATCGGCTCTGTAGGAAGAGGATTGGACGGTAGCCCAGGATCCCGAGCCTCGTCTGGGGACGGAGGAGAAAAATTCCCGGGGTCAGGCAGGGGGGACTCGGGCTCCCCTGATGGCAGCGAAGGCTGCAGGGAACCTGAGTACGACAGATGTGGTAGGGTCTGCCATAGGCTCGAGGCGGTGCACGTCAGAGAAGCCGGCGATGTGACTTGAGGGGCCGAGTCCGAGACGCCAGAGGGCAGCGTGCGACTCCAGGGTCCCTCGTGGGAGGCAGGCCGAGGGTGAGAAGAGGCCCAGTCCAATGGAGACACTGCTGTGCGCTGCCCGAAGGGTCGGGCATCTTAGCGGCCTTCTCGGCGGACATCGGAGGGCTGGCGTCCGGCTTATGGGGCGCTCGCACCAGTAGGCCACAAGCCTCTTGCGGTGGTACTGGGGCTGGGTATCACTTTGCCCGGAGGCACCGGGCTCGAACCTGAACAGCAGGCGGGCGGCGCATCCTCAAAGCCTTGGAGGCTGCCGTTAGGCAATCCCGGAGGACATTACCTTGGCGTGACTCCGGCCAGAGTCGCGAGGCCTTCTCCCAGTGCCTTTCCTTGTCCGCTTCTTGTGCCCCTTCAGGGAGGTCGCGCCTGCAGTTTCTTCAACTCCTTCTCTATCACGGACATCTTCTTCTTGGGAGATGGGCTTGAAGACTGCTGTAAATCGTCTGCAGGTGGCAACGTTGAAATGAAGGCAGTCACGGACACTTGTCATTTCCAGCGTGGTCAGGGCCTAAACAAGAAGAAGGCAGAGGAGTGACCATCTTTGTGGAGGCAGTTGGCGCCACTGAGTCGCGACTTTATTTTGAAGGGGACAACATATACCGGCGTTCACCTGACAATAGAAAATACAAAATGCTGAAACTTTTGGAAAAAGCAAGCGAAGTAACAGGACTGGCGATATGAACTTCACCGTGACGCTGCATGAGCTGAAGGCGGGAAAAGAACTGGAAGTCGGGGCGTCGGGACTGGCCTTTATCCCGATGTCGTCCGAGGCTGGTCACCTGACGTAGGGCGGTCCCTGCCAGGAGACTGCTAGCTAGAAATTTTTCGTGGGGTCCTGCGCGGCTGGCGTCAGTCCTATGTAATTACCTACTGCAAGAGCCCTCTCGAGTAAGATCATAGATTTTGATGGCAGATAAGGACCGCTTGGCCCACCCAGTCTGCCCATTTCCCTACCTAATGGATAATCTGCAGATCCTAGTTAACCAGCAGCCTACTTCTTCCTACCCCCACCCCCTAGAATTGCCTTATGACTGTCCCATGTATGCTTGAATTCCACCACTGTTTTTGACTCCACAACCTCCATTTTACCACACCTCCTTATGAGCAGTACAGCTGTCATTTTTCACATCTCACCCAAAATGTGTTTCCGCGCATGTAGCGCACAGTGGCACAGTTGGTGTGCAAAATCAATGTTCAGGACAGATTAAGAAAATCACAGTCACACTGTTCATGAGCAGAACTGTTAAAATGGCTATGCTAAAAATTTGGTGAAAAAATTCCCAAAAATGACTGTTTTACAAGCATTTGTTGCACTGATCCTACGCACGCTCGTAAGTTCGTGAATTTTCAATATTTGCACTCCAGATTTTCAATATTGTCAGTTTACCACACCTCCTTATGAGCAGTACAGCTGTCATTTTTCACATCTCGCCCAAAACATGTTTCCACCATGCTGCTTTAAGTAAGCGCAGTCAGTGTGTGAAATCATATTATGGGACACATTAAGAAAATCACAGTGACACTGTTAATGAGCAGAGGTCTTAAAATGGCTAGTTTGAAAATTTGGCAAAAAATTCCTAAAATGACTTTTTCGAGTGTGCGTTGCGCAGTTCCTACGCACGCTCATAAGTTCGCAAATTTTTAATATTTGCACTCCAGATTTTCAACATTGCCATTTTACCACACCTCCTTATGAGCAGTACAGCTGTCATTTTTCACATGTCGCCCAAAATGTGTTTCTGTGCATGTAGCGCACAATGGCGCATTCGGTGTGCGCAATCAATGTTTGGGACAGATTAAGAAAATCACAGTGACACTGTTCATGAGCAGAGGTCTTAAAATGGCTATGTTGAAAATTTGGTGAAAAAATTCCCTTCAGACGTTCTGCAATGTTACTAATGAAGACACTGAATAGGACTGGCCCAGCACCGATCCCTGCAGCACCCCACTGGTCACCCCCTCTCCCTAGACTGCACCACATTTACCACCACTCTCTGCCTCCTGTCTGTAGCCAGTTTCTAACCCAATTTACCACCCTTTCCCCCATGCCCAGCCTACCCAGCTAGTTTATCAGCCTCCTATGTGGGATGATGTCAAAGGCTTTGCTGAAATCAAGGTAAGCGTTGTTCACTGCCCCACCCTGATTCACTTCCTTTGTCACCCACTCAAACAAATCAACCAGATTTGTCTGACATGATGTCCCCACTGTGAATCCATGTTGTCTATGGTCCTGGGCTCCGATGGCTTCTAGATGCCCCACTATCCTTTCTTTAAGCAATGTCTCCATGATCTTCCCCACTACTGAGGTGAGGCTGAATGACCTATTGTTCCCTCCTCCTCCCTGCTGCCGGACTTCTATAGAGGGATCACATGCTCTCCTCAAGTTCACTCGTGTTGAATGACTCAGTGGACATGGCTGCCAGAGGTACTGCTATCTCCTTACGCAGTTCTCTTAATACTTGGCGCATGCCATCTGGTTCCATCGCTTTGTCCACCTTCAATTTAGTGAGCTCCTGCAGGAACTCTTTTTGCCTTTGAATGGACTATTGTCCACCTCTTCACCCCCTTAGCAACTGCTGTACTGTTGTGGCCCTTGCCCTTCCCACTCTTCTGTGAATACTAAACGGAAAGACACAGTGGATGTCTTGGGAGGAAGGCATGGAACTATCACTTCCAAATATCTAAACAGCACATACAAGCAAGCAACATTCGGCATTGACAAATGCTTGTTTTCTTTTACTTACAGATAAAACACATGGTTCTACTCTGGGCTCCTACCTACCCGGTTGGCATTTGCCTCATGGAGTTCTGATTCATGCAACCTTGTCGCTCATCAGACCCAGAATTAATTTTCATAGGACCTGGTAGTGTGTTTGAAATTGTGCTTTAATTTTGTTTTTTGATATTTACTTCAGTAATGTATTTAAGCATATTCAATATTTTGCTGTTTAGGAGTCAATTTTAAATACAACCTGCTACAGATAGTGATTAAGATGCACCGATTTTTTGTAGCTTCTATCATTGTTGTAAATAATACTGTCACTTTAAGGAATTTTGTAACAGTGATGTCAGTTTCATTATCCAATGAAGTGTTTGTACTTAAACAGCAGTTTGCTCAAGTAGCTCCACCACTTGAAGACTCGTTGAGTCGAGGAGCTAGCGGTTAAGCTACCACTTGGATTTCCTGCTTTTTATAACTTTTGAGCACTCAGCATAATAGTAAAAATCACTTTGGTTACTTTAAAAGAGTACTGCTGGGTTCTTTATGGCGCACTACATTGCTTTTTGGACTGTCTAAGGAAGAGGCATGGCAGTGTCCCAGAAAAGGATTCAGCGTGATTTGTGGGGCAAATAAATCGACTCATCTGTTTCAGAGCCCAAAGCGCCTGTATAGGTGTCAGTGTTATCAGTTCTTTTTAAAATGGGTCTGATATATTTGTCAGTTTTTCCCCCATTCGAATATGTGTCCCCTCACATAATCACGCCTATCACGTTCAAATTTTCTGATTTTTGTTTTTTAATCTTCTCATTAGTGATCTTGATAATGTCCTTAAACTTAGTTAAACAGATATTAAAATCAGAGTGTGCTTCAAAAGTATAAAACTGTGCTTCACATCATAAAAGTACAGATCGAAATGCAGTACAGTACCTCATTATCAGAGTTGCCACCCTAAACATGTTATCAATAATATTCTGAAGGGTCAATATGTAAGTGTAAAATGAAACTGCAGCATGGAAGTAAAATATGAGAAAGGAGCTAGATCTTTAACATCTAGATTTGAAGGGAAGGGGTACCATTCAGAATGCCTTAGACAGGCCAAAATGGGTGTCTTGCAGAATCAAAAAAACTCCATGCACCAAACAAGACTAAAAATATATGACACCATCTCTCATGGGAAGAAGAAGATCTATGGACATACTGTTCTGTATTAAATTATCTAATGGACTGAATGTATTTATTTATTTGATGGAAAAGTCTTCATCACATTTACTTAATATGCCAATATTTGATTTGTATGAATGTATTGATAACTGAAGATGTTTATGTTTTAATCAATAATTTTAATAAAAAATTTTAAATATAAAAAAAAGGACAAAATGGCAGTAGAAACTTTAGAGAGAGAGAGAGGCGTTATTAACACCTAAAATTGTGAGGTCAGACACATTTAGAGGTACTAGTTTTGTTACTACCTTTACCACAGAGTCATCATATGTCCAGGATCTTACAAGAAAATTGGCACATACTGGAAGTGGAGCTGACTTTATGAAATATTGTTGACAGGGGCCCAGTCATCACCTATAAGAGAGGGAAGAATTTAAAAGACTACCTCGTTCACAGTGCTGAGAAAAGAAGAGAAACCGGTGGCAATAATAGACTACCAGCTGGTACATATAAGTGTGGGAACTGATGGGACAAACTTTTTCTATCCCTCAAGGAGACAATGTGTACAAGGTCAGTGATTTTATTTTTTGTGGAACAGAGGCTGTGATTTTTTGGCCACCTGCAAATGCAATAGTTTTTATCTGGGAAAGACTAAAAGGAAATTTAGAACCTGCATATTGAAGCACATCAGAAATATTGGGAATAGTACTCCAGAAAATGCACTGGCAGCCCATATTAAAAGTAGGGGTAGTGGCCACCTGTTTACATTCAAAAGCACTGAAAAAGTGATCTTGGATATCAGAGGTGGTGACTTGAACAACAAATCACCGTCTAGAGAAACCTTCTGGCAATATAATTAAAAATCTGGACACTTCCCTGGTCTCAATGAACACTTCCAGTTGGCTCCTTTATTGCACAACAGATTAACATTCATATACAGCATTCCAGAATTATCAGTATGTGCAATAGATTTGTATGTGATCTACTTTCCATTCTGTATACATGTTTTTAATCCAAGTGTTAACAGTGATCTTATTATAAGCCTGTTAATGGGAGTGTGTGTGTGTCAGATGAATGTATAGTTGTTTTTTTTTATTAAAGATCTTGGAAGACACCTGGGAGCGGTTGCTCATTGAGAGGTTCCATGTCATTACATTAACTGAGGAGTCACAATCATGGTGGACAAAATACAGATTTAATAGGTGTGTGTGTGTGTGTGTGTGTGTGTGTGTGTGTGTGTGTGTGTGTGTGTGTGTGCATATATATATATATATATAAACAGTAAACATATACATACACACACAAAATACAGTATACAAACAATACAGTTGGTGGCTCAGACAACAGATAACAAGGTGTGCTGAGGCACTGTACAATGTATGCCTGCATCCTATAAAGTGACAAAGACAGAGGAGGGGGATAATGTGATGGGGGGAGTGCTAAGAAAGGCAGGAGTGGGGGAGGTCGGGATAGCGCATGGGTGAGGAGGTGATAGAGTGTGTATGAGGGTGAGGCAAAGTGCTGCCAAGAGACTATCCTGGAAGGATACGAATGGGAAAGTGCAGGGGGTAGTCCATTGCTGCGTGCGGGGATTTAGCAGTGACACATACAGAAGCTACTATCAGTGAGGTGCTGACACAGCCTACGTTTAAAGGATCCCAGTGTAGTGGCATTGGAGATGTCAGGAGGTAGGCCATTTGTCCAGAGAAGAGCACGGTGAGCATGGTAGTCCAACACCTGGGCACATGGAAGATTTGGGTGGACGAGCTACTGGGGTGTCTGGCATTCGAAGGTGGAGCTAGGAGTCTCTGTACCCCAGGGAGAAGTAGGTGTAGAGTGGCCTTTTTTGCAAGGAGGCAGGTTTGATATCGGATTCTGTTGCTCAAGTGGAGCCAGCCAGTCCGAGCATACAGCTCACAGGTATGGGTAAGCTTTGGGGCATTGTTGAGCAGATGGCAGGCTTTGTTTAGAGCAGCTGAGAGGCGCTGGAGAACAGAGTCAGTTGCAGAGCCATAAATAGCCAGGCTATAGTCAATGAGGGATACGAGCAAGCTGTTTATTGCCAGATTCAGGGTTTCAAATATTAGGTTGTGTCTGTAGAGGATGCTGATCCTGGTGTTGAGGGCTTTAGCAGTGCTGTCGATACGCTGAGTGAAAGACAGGGCAGAGTCCAATGTGATATCCAGATATTTGAAGTGGGGGACTAGTTCCACGGTGAAACCGGCGTCATTCCGGGTTGCTAGGGGGAAGCCTTTTTGCTCGCTCTGGGCAGAGGAGTAGAGCATGGTCTTGGTCTTTTTATAGTTCAAGACCAGTCTGTCCTTTGAGGCAATTTTTGGCAGCTGTGAAGCCAGTTTGGAGGTCCGATTCGAGGAGTAAGGGGTCAGGGTTGCTTGCAGAGATCACCGCATCATCCACATAGAGGAGCATGCGGCATTGGCAGGATACTGGGAGGTTGTTTAGGAAGACACTGAAGAGTTATGGGCTGAGAATGGAGCCTTGCAGTACCCCTAATCTGACAGGCCTACTTTCAGAGAGGACGTCCCCAATCCTGACTTGCTGGGAGTGCAGACTCAGGTAACTTCTAAACCACTGCACAGTTTCAGTGGCTAGTCCTATGTCTGAGAATTGCTGAAGCAGGAGGGCATGATGAACCGTATCAAATGCCTTTGATATGTCAATGAAGGCTGCCCCCACAACGTGCCCTTTGTCTAACGCGCTATGTATGAATCCAGAAAGTTTGAGTACGGCCATGACGATGCTGTGGCCAACTCAGAACCCATGCTGCTCGAAGCATAGAAGCTGATACTGACTGAGGTACTTCACCATCTGGTCAGCCACAATTCATTCAAGGGCCTTTGACAGCGGGGGGGACAATAGAGATTGGCCTGTAGTTGTTGTGGAGTGACCAGTCTCCACGTTTGTGTACTGGGGTGACTGTAGCAGACTTCCAGATCTGAGGGAACCTGGACTGGCTGAGGGACAGGTTAATTATCTTTGTGAGAGGACCAAGTATCTCACTTAGTGCTAGCTGAACAAATTTGAGGTCCAAGGAGTTCCCGCTGTGTCTGGATTTGCCAAGAACTTTTTCAAGCTATTTTCTTGCATCAGCTTCCGGGACCAACTTGAAATGGAAAGATGGGCAGTTAGGTAGAGCAAGTTTTTTCGCATTGGCTCTAGAGGCAGAGGTGATGAAGAAGTCCACAGGGAGCACTCTACTGAGGTCTGAGAATGCAAGGTTCAGCCAGTTGGCAATAAGCAGTGGGTCCAGGGTAGGTACACCCTCAATTTTAAGCACTGCTAGAGGTGTTTTCGGGTCTTTCCCTGTGATGTCATTTAAGTTAGTCCAGAAGGACTTGCTGCTGTTCCAGGTCTTGGCTAGGGCTTCTTTGTAGAAGTTACTTTTAGCAACTCGGACAGCTTTTGTACACTCATTTCCGGCCTTCTTATAAAGTTGGATGTTATCCGCTGTGCCATGAGCTCATGCCTTTAGCCAGAGTTGGTCTCTAGTGACTAATTGAGCCAGTAGGTTGGAGGTAATCCATGGGTTAATGGGCTCTTTGGCATTTCTTGTTGTGACTGGTGCGTGTTTGTCACAAGTAGCGTTGAATTTGGTGATAAATAGTTCAACTGTGGTGTCCACATCTGCAGTACTGTACAGATCAGACCAGTTGAATTGTTTTAGGTCTGCCTTTTGCTGTGGGAGGTGGCCTTTTAAGAGCTCTTGATCTGTTATGATTCTAGTAGGTGGCATGTAATAGTTGTTATTCCAAAGGTATATGACTGGGGAGTGGTCACTACTGGATTTGGAGAGCACGGAAAGATCAGAGATATCAGATGGGTGGTTCATTAATACCCAGTCCAGAAGTGTGCTAGTGCCAGTCTTATAGCTGGTTTGAGTGGGGGTGTCCAGCAGCTGGGAGAAGTGGATTGCAGCAAGGGTGTCCTTCATAGCAGCAGATAAAGGCAGCTTATATTGAAGTCTCCCAGCAATACAGTTTCAGAGTTCAGGCTCAAGGTGGTGATAAAGTCCAACAGGTTGCCGATACCAAGCGAGGTCTGCTTAGGTGGGATATAAACAGATAGGAGGGTGAGCACTTTTTTGTGTGCCCCTAGTAGCAGTTTAATGGTCAGGACCTGTAGGTTGTCACAGCTGCTTGGTGGTGGAATTACATTTCCCTGGAGTGTATCCTTGGTGTATAGAACACATCCTCCACCTCTTTCTGAGTGGTGATCCTGTCTATACAAGGTGTAGCCAGGCAGAGAAATGGCAGTGTCAGGGATTTTTGGTGATAGCCATGTTTCCATGACAGAAATTACATCTGGGTTTTGTTGGGAGACCCAGACCTTGAGGCAGTCCAACTTCGGGAGGAAGCTGCAGAAACTGTGTGAGGCAAACACTAGGCCTGAGGTTTTACGTGGGTTAGTACTGAGGTGGGGTGGGGGTCCAAGGTTAGGATGCACATTGCCAGACATCAAGAGTAGTAGTAGCAGCAGGAGTCTGAGAGGCTGCTCTTGGATAAGTTTTGCATGTAGTTGCTATTGCCGTTTACTGGGTGCCTGGGTTTTCATGTGGAAAATGTAGACTCCTAGGACATTGAGGAGCGGCACCTGGGACAGGTCATAAGTCAAGTTCTACTTTCTCATGGTCTTAGAGGGATGCAGTCTGGGGGGGGGGCCTGAGCCAACAGGGCGGGAGGGAGGATGTCACTGTACCACATACATACAGTGTCACCGCATCACAGGTTGTCAGTGAGGGAACAGAGTGTCCATTGCAGCTGGCTAGCTAGACAGCAATGGAGAAAACAAGGAACCATTGAGGGGTCTTTAGACACTGGGAGTCCTTGTTGGTGCAGCAGGGGGAAGTATCTTTGCCACCACTGTGGGAGGCGGGCACAGAAGAGGATATGGGAGAGGTCATATGAGCAGGTAGTTGGAGGAAGTAGAGTGTTAGCAGAGGAAATAGGCAGACTGTGGCTTTAAGACTCAAAGTGACATGACTACTAGCATCCAATTGGGTGGGATTAAGGGGGAGGAGGTGGGGCTAATATGCATTTAATTAAGGCTGGAGGAGAGAGTTGGGGGAGGGCCGAAAATTAGCCCCAGAGTAGCACGAAAGGCCTTAGGAGCCCAGCTCTAAAATTAATTATTTTTAGCAGCCCAGTAATAACATTAAATGTGTGCTGAGGCTGCAGATTGGAGCGCCAGCAAATCGTGTCAGGAAAAAGGCACAGAGTTCAAAATTGTGCCCTGCAAGCCTGTACCTGGAGTCAGCGGGGGGCGACTTCAGCAGTCCCTGGTCCGAACAGGAGTTTTCACCGCTCAGTTTATTTATTTAAGAGTTTAACCAGGAAGCCATACTGAGCGGAGTACTGCTCGATTCCAGATGCGTCCGGGGGGGGGGGGGTATATACAGTAATATATAGCAGGTTTAGATAAATGTAAGATATTGTAGTGTGCTTCTGTACTATTAATTATGATGGATATATTTTAGACATTATATACACAGATTATGAAATTGTTTCACTTAGTGGTTATCATTGGTAGTAATTATTTATTATTATTTTTTTACCAGAGTTTCACATCAATATGACAGTATATGTTTATAGATTTGGTTGTCCTAATAATTATGTCATCACATTTAATGATTATCTGTTAGTATTCAGTTTCCTTGCACTTCAGCACTTTTAGACGTCTTTCATATATATTTTTATAAACTTCTTGCTGCAAATCTTTGATGGTATACAGTAATAGCTATACAAGTGCATATACGGTATTCATGTACTTATTTGTCACTGTAGTATGGCATCTTGAAAAAACGTCTGTTGTGCGCGAAACGCTGACGTATTTTGCTGAAAGGGGGGTGCTACTAGTGCACTGTATGCACTTTAATAAAATATTTAAAAGTATCCTAGCATTGGATTCCTTGCTTGGTGTTACGAGCAGTCGAACAGTACTGGTTCTTGGGCTTTCTGCTTTGGTTCGGCTCCGTATGGGTAATTGTAGCCACCTGTTATTTGTTTTTTTCCCCTGGATTGGCACGCTCTGGATAATAAATAGGTAGGTGGATAGATTTAGGGTAAACTCAGACACCAGCTTAGGAAGAAACTTAAGAGTTAGTACACAAAGAGATCCTGTCTTTCTGGAAAATTAAATAAAGCTGCTCACACATGAAAGCATATAGCTCTGAAATTCTTCAAGCAGAAGTAATGGCAACTAAAAATAACGATTTTCACAACAGAAAGCGTAGCTCACAAGATGCGACTGGTTCAAAAAGGCAGCAAGGTCAGCTTCTCCAACACAAAACTCAAGTCCCAAACCGGGACAGGACTACAAATAGGGGGCTTCAAGTGATGGATGCCCCTCAAAAATGTACGAGCCACCTCTAACCGGGCCACCAAATGGACATCCATGGGCACATGGAAGGCAGACGTGCACTTTAATGCAGGAATACTTAAACACAGAGTCTGGTAGGTACAACAGGTATTCCAAAACCTGGTTAACCGGACAGGTGAAAGGGTTCAAGTGGCAAGCAGAGGCCCAAATAGTAAAGTGCTTCCACTTCACAGAATACGTGGCTCTGGTGGAGGGTTTCCTGGCAGCCATCAGGGCATCAGCTACCCACTGAGCAACCCCAAAGCAGGCTATGGCTATGTCTTCAGAAGCCAAGCATGCAGCCAAAGGGACATGAGATCTGGATGGACCAGGGACCCTTGGGCCTGTGTCAGCAGGTCCCAGCAGAGTGGGAGAGGAACTGGAGGCTCCACAGTCAGGTACTGCAATAATGGAAACAAAATTTGCCAAGATCAGAATGGTACCCCCAGTATGAAGGAGGCCCACTCCTTCTGCAGTTTTAGGAGCACCCTCTGGATTAATGGAAAGGGAGAAAAGGAGTAGAGGAAACCTTCTTTCCAGGAGAGGGACGTGTCTTGTCAGAAAACTCTAGGCCCTGGATCTAGCAAGCAGAAAAGCGGCAGTTTTGCTTTGAGTGGTGACGCAGAAAGGTCCAACTCTGAGCATCCAAGACTTTTGAACAGGCTCTAGGCACTGGAAGACAGCAGTTCCCATTCGTGCTTCTGGGACTGCAACCTGCTGTTTCTGCCTGCTAAGACGTTTTGGTCTCCTGGAACATGGATGGCTGACAGTTCGAGGCCGGATCCAGAGCCCAGTACCAGACTCTCATCATCTCCTGGCATGGGCGGGGGGTAAGAATGTGTTCCCCCTACGTGTTGAGATAGTACACCACACAGAGGTTGTCCTACTGCACCAGCAGGTGACCCGGGGACAAGTGATTCTGAAAGGCCTGGAAGGCATGTGGGCCACCCAGCTGGTGCCAGAGGCATCTGTAATCAAGATCTGCTAGGGATAGAGGATAAGGAAGGGGAGTTCCTGCAACAGTTTGAGAGGTTTCTGCCACCTCTGCAGGACCTTGCAAACCAGAGAGGAGACCAGAATCAATTGATCTAAGTCACTGTAGCGATGGTCCCATTGAACACGCAGGTTCCACGGGGATATTCGCATATGAAGTCTGGCCAATGGCACTGTGGCTATCGCTGCTGCCATGGGGCCTAGGAGCCAAAAGTAGGACATGGCCGATATGTACTGGTCCCGAACCACAAGGGAGGCCATTGCTGTCAGGCAGTCTGCCCTGTCCTGGGGCAGAAAGGCCTCACCCTGGGAGGAGTCCAGAACTGTGCCTATGTACTGAAGGTGCTGAGACAGGGAGAGGTGGGCTTGGGTAAGTTCATCGGAACACCCAGGAAATTAAACAGCTGCACAGTCCTGTGTACAGTGGCCAGCAAAAGCTCCCTAGATGGAGCTTTTAACAGCCAATCATCCAGAATACATACAGGCCCTCACGGTGGAGGGCTGCCGCCACCGCCACTAAGCACTTCGTAAAGACCTGCGGCATAGAGGACAAGCCCAAAGAGCAAGACTCTGAGTTGGAAGTAGTCCACCTGGAATGAGAATCTGACATAACTCTGGTGAGGGGGATAAACCAGGATATGCAGGTACACGTCCTGCATGTCCAGAGAACAAAGCCAGTCTCCTTACTTGATCAGAGGCAGCAGGCCTTGTAGAGTGATCATGCAAAACCGCTTGTACTGAATGTACTGGTTTAGCCCCTTGAGGTCCAGGATGGGACAAAAAATCCTCCCATCTGCTTGAGTACTAGGAAGAACCTGGAATAGAAGAGTGAAATGTGGTCCAGGGGACAGCCAGTGTGTCCCAGGGGAACGGTGGGAGGCTGTTCCAGAAGCTCCAGAGTGTCGCCCCTTTGCATGAGCTGCAAAATCCAAGCATCTGAAGTGATGTACCTCCGCTGGTTCAAATGGAGGGAAAAATGACCCCCTACCACCTTCTTCTGGCTTGCAACAAGAGGACAGGGGTCGAGCACCCGTCCATTTACAGAAGAAAGGGTTCTGAAAGAACTAATAAAATTGAAGGTGGACAAAGCAATGGGGCCTGATGGGATTCACCCAAGAATTCTAAAAGAACTAAGGGTAGAACTAATGACACCGCTGACTACTCTCTTTAACAAATCATGGGAGGATGGGGTGGTACCTGAGGACTGGAGGAGGGCAGATGTGATTCCTCTTCACAAAAGTGGGAGCAGGACAGAGGCAGGAAACTACAGACCAGTTAGTTTGACCTCAGTGGTAGGTAAAATGATGGAATCACTTCTGAAGGAAAGAATTGTTGAGTACCTCGAGGCCAGTGAGGCAAGGACCCAAGGCAGCATGGATTCATGATGGGAAGGTCATGTCAGACGAATCTAATAGATTTCTTTGACTGGGTGACCAAAGTAGTAGACCAGGGAGGGCTGTGGATGTGGCTTACCTAGATTTCAGCAAGGCATTTGATACAGTTCCACACAAAAGATTAATACACAAGTTAGCCAGCCTTGGAGTGGGTCCCAAGGTGGTAGCCTGGATAAAAAATTGGCTAGGCAACAGGACACAAAGGGTAGTAGTAAATGGAGTACACAGTGAAGAAAGGAGGGTTACTAGCAGAGTACCACAGGGTTTAGTACTGGGACCGGTCCTTTTTAATGTCTTTATAAGTGACACTGCAGAGGAACTGGAAGGAAAAGTATGTCTCTTTGCAAATGACACAAAGATCTGCAACAGGGTTGATACACCAGATGGAGTGGAAAGGATGAGAAGGGACTTGGCAAGGTTGGAGGAATGGTCAAATGTATGGCAGCTCAGATTCAATGCAAAGAGGTAAGTAATGCACCTGGGAAACAAAACCCAGGGCAAGAGTACACAATGGGGGTGAGATATTGACAACAGTAAAAATGGAAAGGGACCCGGGGGTAATTATATCAGATGACCTAAAGGTGGGCAAGCAATGTGAGAAGGCAGTAAGGAAGGCTGTGGGGATACTGGGATGCATAGGGAGAGGCATCAATAGTAGAAAACAGGAAGTTGTTATCCCTCTGTACAGACAGTTGGTGAGACCCCATCTGTAGTACTGTGTGCAGTTCTGGAGACCCCATCTCCGAAAAGATATAGACAGAGTAGAGGCTGTCCAGAGCAGGGCAACCAAAATGGTGCAGGGTCTGCACTAGACGACATACGAAGAAAGACTAAAGGAGCTTAATATGTATACCCTTGAGGAAAGGAGGGAGAGAGGGGACATGATAGAAACTTTCAAGTACCTCAAGGGAATCAACAAAGTCCAAGAGGGAGGCATATTTCAGAAAAAGAGATGTGCAAGAACAAGGGGGCACAATTTGAAGATAGAGGGGGACGGCTCAGAGGTAATGTGAGGAAGTATTTTTTCACAGAGAGGGTTGTGGATGCATGGAACAGCCTCCCTGAGGAGGCTGTGGAGTCAAGAACAGTGGGGGAATTCAAGAATGCATGGGACAGACATAAGGCAGTCCTAGTGGGGGGTAGGAGGAAGTAAGCTGTTGGTTAATTAGGATCTGCAGCTTATCTGTTAGGTAGGAAAATGGGCAGACTAGGTGGGCCAAGCGGTCCTTATCTGCCGTCAAATTCTATGTTTCTATGAGCAAGAAGTCAGGCTTGGCCGGGGCCAGAGACCTGGGCAGTGCCTCCGACCCTGGGACTTTGGCAGAAGCTCCGGAGGTGGAGAAAGGGTCTGGCAGAGAAGAACTGGCTCTGTGCTTGCCCTGTGGATGGGGGCTATAGCCGGACTTCTGAGATACTTTCCAAAAGGAAGGCCTTCAGCAGCTTCTGGGCTGGTATGGTACAGGGAGTGCACAGATCTGAGAGCCCTCCCTGAGGCCTGCAGTTCTTTAATAATGTCCTGAACATCAGGGCCAAATAGCTTGGAGCCCACAAAGGGTCATCCAGGACCTTCTGAGGAACATCTGCAACACACCCAGAAACTTGGAGCCAGAAGTACCTCCTAAGGCAGATGCCCAAGGCAGCAGCCCTGGCTATAGTGTCAGACATGTCATAAATGGCATGGAGGTGGTGCTTACTAACATACTCAGCAGCCTGAAGAGTCTTGAGGATTTCCTGTCTCTGGGACCCCTCCAGGAGGGCCTGAGCCATGGCTTTGTCCTTTTTTCCAGAGTATCTGTCTGGTATTTAACCAAATGAGACAGGTAATTTGAAATCCTGAGGCCCAAGGAAACTGAAGCAAATGTCCTCTGGCACAAAAAGTCCAACCTCCTGGATTCCTTGTCAGGATGGAGGGATATAAGATGCTTGGGCATCTTGGAATGGTCATGGGCACCCTTAATGAT
Organism: Neoceratodus forsteri; assembly: GCA_016271365.2. Taxonomy (NCBI): domain Eukaryota; kingdom Metazoa; phylum Chordata; order Ceratodontiformes; family Ceratodontidae; genus Neoceratodus; species Neoceratodus forsteri. The sequence goes on from CM057453.1 coordinate 1,051,864,458, forward strand.
CACAAAGCCCATCCCTGGCTGGGCGGGGTAGTGGGATTTCCCCAATGGGGCACGGTACAGCTTGTCTGCCTTCCAGTACCCACTTACCCTCAGGACTGATTCTGCAGCACGTCTCTGAGGACCCTCTGTAAAACAAGGTTAGGCAAAAAACACAGACACAATGCACTGCTGATTCTATATGTACTGACACCACAGACAGTATATAGTTCAATAACAATAAATCTGATTTATTCTGGGGACATTAACAAGGGTGGGGACAATCAGGTTGATTTGGTTTGGCAATATTCAAATCACAGTACTGTACTGTGCATGCATATAGGGTCCAAGTGTCACTTCTCTAGGTACCCAGGATGTGGGGGGCTAGCCAGGTCAGTTGCCCGGGGTCGGCCGGCTGGTGCAGCTGGATGAGGCCCTGTAGGAAGAAAATATATGCACAACACACAATTGTAATCCGGAACCGAGGCTCTGTTCAAGAAAAGAAAGCACAAATAAATCAGATGGCACACTTTTGATTCATATGGTGTTGCAGGGGTTTGCCCAGAATGGTACTTACGATACCCAAGACAGTTACAGGATGGATAGTGTTGTTTCTGGGTTTCCAACATTCAGCACACACTGCAGAGTGAGGGGAATTAAGATCACGATTCCACGCAAGCACCAAGCACATTCATATGTAAAGGAAATTACTATACCAGGCAGGCTGCTCCTCGATCCCAATCGCAAAACACTGCAAAAACCCGGGAGCACTTCTAGCAGCTTCAGTCCCTGGCAGGCCGATTGCAGTTCAACAAAATCTTCAGTCTTCTACAGGTTAAGCCTGGTTTCCACACTTCAGCTTCTTCTTTCTTCTACAAAAGCTCAGATTCAGTCCGATTTAACTGTACTAACAGCCGCAGACTGACTTGGGAGCCTACACATGCGCTTCCCGTGAGAACTACTCGCCGCACTAGCACAGAGCTCCTTCTCCTTTCTCAGTCATCTCGCATCTGCCTTGCCAGCAACAGTTCAGGGCATTTCCTTTGGGCTCACACAAGTTCGGTTGGCTGGTTCGGCTGTCAATCACAGCAGGGCTCCCTCTGTTGGTGTAAAAAAGGTGCCAAGGTCCAAACTACAACTCCCAGAAGCACCTGCCATACAGTCCCACTATAACAGGATCCAGATGAGAGTCCAAGGATTGATTGGTCGAATGCAGGCTCCATTTTAAAGGTCCCCCCCCACACTGATTGGTCCAATTCGGCAGTTCAGGACCAAAATGAAGGGGCTACAATGCACAGTCCTTGCTGCAGGAAAAAGCAGGTTAGACAAACCACAATTTCTTTTTTACTCTAAATGGTTTCGGGCAAACAGTTACATCTTTCCATTAGGCTCCCTCTGGGCATATAGCGACTGCAGAAACAGAGTACTTTGCCAGCAGCCCAAGTGGGGCTCGAGCAGGGAAACACACAGTCCCCCATACAAACTAATTAAGCCTGCGAGCAGGCAACTCTTAAAGAGACAGTACATGGAGGCTCTAAAGCGCTCTTGGCGCCCACATTTAAACGGCATTTCACCGAACGCCGCCCAGACCTGGAACACTCAGGCAACCTCCTGGAAGACTTCAGAGAACCCCCATTTGCAGGGGGTTACACCCTTCCTGGCCTGGAAAAACTTGGCGTCCGCGTCAAGTAAGTACCCCCATAAACTTTAATACAACATCATATACATTTACATCATTAACATATTAAGCTTATATGTGTAATCATCAGTCAACATATCACCTTTGCCAGAAACACATTTCTGATACTTTTCAGCACATTACTTTTTGCACAGCATTATATACACATTGCACCTTAACTCAGGTTATTACCTCCTGCACATGAAACATGGAGGGGGGCCCTTCCTTATCAGCTACCTTGGGGTTAGATGGGGCAGGGGCACCATACCTGGAGGGCAAAACAATTAACCTAGAGTTAGCACTGATACTCAGTTTGGGTAATGAACTCTGGGATACATACACCCCCTTGTGGACCACATCGAGAGGCAAACTACAGGCCTCCCAGGAGAATCATAGCTGAAGTGCACCACAGGCTTTACAGCTCGACCAGTCTTTCTAGGGGGAACTGTTACAGTCTCTGCACTTGGAGCCTCACTTTTAGTACTGTCTTTGCTTGCCAGGGGAGTTTCCATCGGGTAAGAAGGTTTGAATTTGGGGCACTTTCAGTTCCAGATCATCAATTTCCGAGTCCACAACATTTGGCTTACATGGAGAGGATTCGGGCACTGGCAGGGAAATACAGGTTACTCACCTGTAACAGAAGTTCTGGGAATGGTATATGTTGTTCATCCACACTGTCTGGCAGGTTCCTTGCCGCTTTAAATCTTGCCGGAAGGTCTTCAAGCTGGCTCCTCCCACCCACCCGGGTGGTAAAACTCTCGGCTCCACCCCATGATGCCAGATCTAGCCCGCTGGAAGCCAGGTTGTGCGTCGAAGCCGGGGAGGTCTGGTGGAGTAGTGTGGATGAACAATATACCATTCCTAGAACTTCTGTTACAGGTGAGTAACCTGTATTTCTAGGGACATGGCTATGTTGTTCATCCACACTGTCTGGTAGACTCCTAGCAGTTCTCTGGGAGGAGGGAGGCAAGGCGCACACCCCTACTTAGGAAATAAGGACTGGAGAACCGAGGCCCCAAAACCAGCATCCCGGCATGACTCAAGGTCGATGTGTTAGTGGGTGATGAAGGTGTGTGCTGACTTACAGGTAGCATCCCTGCAGATTTCCTGGATAGGGACATCCCTGGAAGCAGCCACCGATGCAGCGGTATGGCGGGTAGAATGAGCTCTTATGCCTCTGGGAGGCTCCATGCCTGCCAACCTATAGCAGAGATCTATGCATGAGGTGACCCACCTGCCTATCGTCCGCTTGGCTGCAGGTCTGCTAGGTGCGGCTTCAGCGTAGGTGACAAACAGCTGGCGAACCTCTCCCCGAACTTCAGCCGTCCGCTCCTTGTAATAAGAGAGAGCTCTTCTAGGGTCCAGAGTATGGAGCCTATATTCGGCCTCCGAGGTGTGACTGGGGTAGGACACCGGCAGAGTCAACACCTGGTTAAGGTGAAACTCCGACACCACCTTCGGAAGGAATTTCGGGTTGGGGCGCAGGACAACCTTGTCCCTGTGGAAGACCAGATAAGGAGACTCGATGGAAAGTGCCAGGAGCTCTCCCATCCTTTTGTCTGACGTGATAGCCACCAAGAAGGCGGTCTTCCATGACAGGTGAGTGATGTCACACCTGTGCATTGGTTCGAATGGCTTGCCCATGAGCTTAGCCAATACCAGCAGTAGATCCCATGGTGGTGGAGGTTCTCACACTGGAGGGCATATGTGATCAAGGCCTCTGAAAAAGCACCTGACCACCTTCTCCTGCGCCGACTGCTTCCCGGCCCGCGCCCGGTAAGCAGAGATGGCTGCCAGGTGTACCTTAAGGGTCGTCGACCAAAGCCCTAGCTGAGAAAGGGACCACAACTAGTCCAGAATGCTTGCCAAGGAACAGGAGGAAGGGTCCAGGCCCTTGCCCTAACACCAAATGGAGAATTTCTTCCATTTGAAGGCATAGCATTTTCTGGTCGACTCCTTACGGGACGCCTCAATGATGTTGAGGACCTTGTCGGAAAGACCCAAGGCCTGGAACTCTAGCCACTCAGGAACCAGGCCGTCAGGTGCAGGGATTGAAGGTCTGGATGGAATACCTTCCCCTGACTGACTGAGATCAGGTCCGGGTGGGCTGGAAGCCGCCTCGGGAGCCTGGAGCTGAGACTGAGGAGATCTGGATACCAGAACTGATGGGGCCAGTCTGGGGCTACCAAAATCACCTGCGCCTTGTCCCTCCTCGCCTTGAGAAGCACCTTGTGGATCAAGGAAAATGGGGGAAAGGCATAGAAGAGGCCCAGGGTCCATGGCCTCGAGAAGGCATCCCCCTGCAGTGAGCCCTGCTGAGGGGGGCAGGCATGAAACAGTCTCAGCTTCGCATTCTCCCTGGAGGCAAACAGGTCTGCCTGAGGCGTGCCCCAGTGGGAGAAGAGATCTTGTACTACCTCCGGCAGGAGAGACCACTCGTGAGATGCAGCCCCGATCCAGCTTAGGGCATCGGCCAGGGTGTTGGAGGCTCCCGCCACGTGATTGGCAAGGAGATCCGCCTCCAGGCTGCGCACAAGTGGCCAAATGCAGAGAGCTTCCCTGCACAGAGGTATGGAGCGCGTCCCGCCCGGCGGTTTAGGTAGTACATGGTCATGGTATTGTCCGTCTGGACCTGAACCACTTGACCCCGTAGAAACAAAGCGAAGGTGGTGAGGGCTAGACAAACCGCTCGAAGCTCCAGCAGGTTGATATGGCAAAGGGACTCCCGGGGGGACCAGAGGCCATGTGCTCTGTGCTCCCCCAGATGGGCACCCCGACCCATCAGAGAGGCATCGGTCGATAGTGAGACCGTCGGCTCGGGCCGGACAAACGGGATGCCCTCCTGCAGATGTGCTGGAATGGTCCACCACTGGAGAGTGATCCACGTCCCCTGGGTCACTGTCACTAGCTGATCCAGCAGATCAAAGTGTTGTGACCATTGGCTGACCAGCCTCCATTGGAGGGGACGCATGTACCAGAGGGCCCAACGGACCACGCTGGTGCAGGCCACCATGAGGCCCAGGAGGCGCAGGAAGTCCCAGGCAGGGCACAATTGCCCAACCTGAAATGATTGAGCAAAGGAGGAAAGAACCTCCGCCCTGTCCACTGGGAGCCGTGCTCTGGCTCATAGAGAGTCGAGCTCTGCCCCAATTAATTGTATCACCTGCTTTGGCACGAGTTCCGACTTGGCCTCGTTGATGAGGAGGCCAACCTGAGAGCAAACCTGGAGGGCCAGATCTCTGGAACGCTCCACCTCCGCTCTGGAGGGGGCTGCAATCAGCCAGTCATCCAGGTAGGGGTACACCCAGACCCTTTGGCGCTGCAGGAATGCTGTTACCACTGCCATGCATTTGGTGAAAACCCTGGGAGCTAGGGAAAGGCTGAAGGGCATGGCCCGGAACTTGTAAAGGGATCCCTTCGCTCTGAAGTGGAGGAATCTCTGGTGGGACGGATGGATTGGGACGCGAAAGAACGCGTCCTGAAGGTCAGGAGCAGAACCACATGCCTCGTTCCAAGGATGGAATTATCTGAACCAGAGTGACCATCCTGAAGGTGCAAGACCTTAGGAACCTGTTCAGGTCATGCAGGTCGAGAATGGGGCACCAGCCGCCCATCCGTTTTGGGACCAGGAAGTACCTGGACACAAACCCCGGGTCTGGAGGAGGATCCGACACCTTCCTGATCACCTCTTTTTCGAGGAGCAGGGCAATATCGGCTCAGCGAGCCGACAGAGAGGCTGCGGACCCCGTAGCCCCCCCCGAGGGGCAATGGCTTGGAAGGGCGGGGCCTGCTCAAACTCCAAGGGCAGGCCCTTTTCTACCACCTCCAACATCCACCGGTCCGTGGTCATAGGGGACCAGGTGGAAAGGAAGTAGCAGAACCATCTCCCTATGGGGGGACCCAGGGGGGAGTGACGAGGCTGGGGGTGACATTCCTCAACCCGTCACTGGGCAGGCTTGGAGGAGGGACCAGCCGAGGGACCTCCTGGGCCTTTACCTCCTTGTTTCCTGTTGGAGGAAGCCGCGGGCTTGGGTTTGGGATGCTAAGCGCGAGCCTGCTGGCCCTGGTGCTGTTGGGCTGGAGCTGCACGCAGGCCGCAGAAGGATGAAAGACTTGTGCTGCTGTCAGCGGCCTTTGTCCTTCTGGGTGGAAGTGACCGAGTCCAAAGTGGCATTGGACTTCTCGATCCACTGGAGGTGACCTTCCACTCCAGGGCTGAAGAGGTCAGTCCCCAATAAGGGGACATCTGCCAGTTTTGTGCTGGGTATCCGCCGTGAAGGTGGATATCCTCAGTCATGCTCTGCGGCGCATGGCCACCGTGGCCGTAACTGATCTGGCACAGGAGTCTCCGATGTTCAGAGCCTTTTGGAGCTGCTGCTTAGCCACTGCCATACCCTGGTCCCGCACCTGCCGGACCGTGGTCTGCAGGTCGGCCGGGAGATGAGGCATCACCTATCCAGGGAGCCCATGAGGGCGTGGGAGAAGTGTGCCATCAGCACAGCCGAGCTGGCCTGGCGGAGGCCAAGGGAGGACCCAGCGTACGCCTTGCACCCGGCGTAGTCCAGCTTTTTGGACTCCTTGTCGGGGGGCTTGTCCACATCCCTAGCATTCCCGGAACGCTGAAGACGCTTGTCGGTGACCAACCCCTCAGCAGAGGGTGTTCAAAACCGGGCAAAAAGCGTTGGGACTGCATACTTCCTGGCCGAAGGCGCAGGACAGGAAGCAGGCTGCTGCCAGAGCTCCAAGGCTGGGCCAACAATGGCTTCAGCCACCGGAAAGGCCTCCGTGGGTGAATCCCCTTGGTCCAGTATCTCTGTCAGGGGATACTTGGCCCGCTTGGATACGGGCTCGAGCTGCATCCCGGTGGACTCTGAGATGAGCAGAAGCAAACCCATGAAGGACGATGGGCTTTTGTCCATCGACTGGCCCCCGGAGGACTCCAGGTCAATGGACCTGGAGAACAGGAAGACCGTCGTCGGACGTCGGGAGGAGTCAAGACCTGGGGCCTGAGCCACCCTCCACCTGCCAAGGATGGTCGGGAGTGAGGGTGACCCGACAACCTGTGGGGCAGGCCTTGTGTCCGACTGAGGTCAGCAGTCGGCACCCCCGATTTCCGGTTGAGGCAGGAGGTTCCACCACAGTGGGTGGGGCAGCTGGTTTTCGGCCGAACAACAGGCAGAGCTTGGGCACCTGACTACAGCGCGAGGGATTGTTTACGCGTTGGGTGACAGCCACTTGATGGCGGGAAAGGCGACGGCGTCGGCTTGTTCCCGGACAGAAGTAACTGCTGCCACATCAGGGCCTCGTGCTTATCGGCGTAATTTGCGCTGAAGCCTCTCCTCTTCGAGGAGGGCGAGCAGTATGGCCGACAGCGCCGCTTACCTCGAGTGCCAAGACGAGACCGCCCGATGTCGGTGAGATCGGCCTGAACAAATGATGTCCGAGACCGAGACCGAGATCCTCGGTGTTTCTGAGTGCGGGTCTGGGAAGGAGCAGGGGACACCCGCTCTTCCCTCGGCTCGGAAGCCTTAACCGGGGACTGTGGCACCGTGGGTGCAGGCAGGTCCTTGGTCTCCACCGGGGGAACCGGTGAAGAAGGGTTGTCGGCCTCACCGGTCGACAGCCCGTCTGACAGTAGAAAAATCTCGACTCAAATCGCGATTGTCTCGACCCGGCTGGCCTGGCGGGGACACCGTGAAGCCAGCGGCCTTAGCCGCAACCTCGACCGAAGTCAACAGTCAGCTGTCCAGGGAAGGAGACCTCTCCTGCTCCCATGAACACCGACGATGGGACTTACCCTTTGAGTCCTTCTTTTTGGACTGAGAGGAATGTCCCGATGGTCCCTCTCCCTTCGTGGAAAGGGATTGGCAAAGCTCCTTGAAAGAAGCTGAATACGAGGTACCCAGTGAGAGCAGGATAAATGCCGCAACCGAGGAAGAGGATGATGCGGCCTGGGCCGGCCTCCTCCTCGAGGGCGATCATCTGCTCGAGTTGCTCAGCCAAGCCAGCCGCTGCGGTAACCACCCAACGGGCCTCCTTCGACTTAACTGGCGGGTAGTGCTTCTCGAGGCGCCCAAGCTGTAACCAGGCAGCGCGGTCCTCCAGGATGTTGGCCGAAAATGAACGGCATGACTCGCAGGCCTGCAGGTCGTGTTCTAGGCCGAGGCAGTAGACGCACGTGGAGTGCGGGTCCGTCCTGGACATCTTCTGCCCACAAGGGCACCGCCAAAACCGGAGTCGATTTGTCCATCGCAGCCGCGAGGGAGAAAGATGACCGAAGTCTTGAAAATTTTAAAATGAGTTTCGGGCGAACCGAAGAATTAGGATCCAGTCTATCACGCAGAGCGTTAAGGAGGGAACCTGAGCTTCCAAGCGGTAAGGAAGATCTGGCGTCATGGGGCGGAGCCGAGAGTTTTACCACCCAGGTGGGTAGGAGGAGCCAGCTTGAAGACCTTCCGGCAAGATTTAAAGCGGCAAGGAACCTGCCAAACAGTGTGGATGAACAACATATCCATGTCCCTAGAACTATCATCACACTCAAAATACTCTTCCTGTTCCAGCACATCACCGGTCTGACTCAGAGCATCTGTCTCTGTCTCGGGTAATTCAAACAATTCCACCATACACAGTGATTCCAGGTCATCAGACTTGATACTCGGCACTTCACTCTCAGGGAGCATTGGCTCCAAGGATGAAGCTGGGGGCTTAGGCAGTCCAGAGGGCCCAGCTTCATCATCGTAATTTACCAGAGGGTTACCTTGAAACAGCTGACTTAGTTCATACGAAGGGTAGTACCCATAGTTCTGCTCACGTTCATCTGAATCAGACTGACAGTCATTCTCAACTTGTGTTGGCTGGGGGGGGGCACATAGGTCAGTATCAGCAGGGGCAGACTTTGTTTCTGTTTTGCAGCAGTCTTTATCACCGGTCCAGGGGGAGCAATTTCTGGGGGCTCAGATTCAATCAGTATCTGACCAATAGGCAGCAAATGATTTCGATGCATTGTCTTAACATTTTTTTTAATTGTTTTCAGGTCTTACTTTTTGTACACGGGCAGATTATCCAGCTTACCCACTACAATGTGAGGGAGATGATGCCACCTATCAGCAATTTTGTGTTTGTCATGCAGTCCCAGATTTCTTAGCAATACACAATCTCCCTCCTGGAGTTCCTGTGCCTTCACCTTTTTACCATACCTTTCTTTGTTGGCTAGATTTCATTTGGAAGCCATGATCTGAGCCAGTTGGCACGCATGATTCAGCTGGGACCTTAACTTTTGCACATACTGTAGATAATTATCAGTCTGGACCCCATCAGGAGAAACTCTGAAAACAACATCTACCGGTAATCGGGCTTCTCTTCCAAACATAAGGCGATAGGGGAAGAACCCAGTGGCATCACTTTTAGTGCAGTTGTAGGCATGTACCAAGGTGCTAATTTGCTGGCTCCATCTGGGCTTGTCTTTTAGGTGGAGAAGGCCCAGCATGTTCAGCAGAGTCATGCAGTTAAAACGTTCAGGTTGTGGGCCCCCCTGTGGGTGGTAAGGGGTGGTTCTGGACTTTCCTACTCCCCATAGAGAAAGCATCTCTTTGATCAAATGACTCTCAGAATCTCTCCCTTGGTCAGAATGGATTCTTTGTGGAGCCCCATAGTGAACAAAAGAGTTTTCTACTAGTACTATTGCCATGGTGGATGCCTTCTGGTCCTTGGCGGGGAAAGCTTGGGCATACCACGTAAAATGGTCAGTGACCGCCAGCACATTACTAATATTTCTTTGATCCGGCTCCAAACTTGGAAAGTCAATACAAACCAGCTCCATGGAGGCGTGGGTGGTGATGTCAACAAGGAGGGCAACCCTCTGGGTCAAAGCTTTCCTCTGTAAGTAGCGACTACAAGTTTGAATGTGTTGCTCAACATCAGCCCCATCTTAGGCCAACAGAATCTGGATCTCACCAAATCAAGTGTTCTGTCTATATCAAGGTGCCCCATGTGATTGTGCAGAGACCTCAGTACCAAGTCTCTGAAGGCAGTGGGCAAAACTAACTGTTGCTTGTCTACTTGTCCCCCTCTGTCTACTGTTTCTCTGTATAGCAGTTGATTAATCAGTTTCAGCTTAGGGCCTTCCTTGTATAACAATGCAGTTCTTAAATCAGTGGAGTGCAACTTGGACACATCTTTCCCTGCGTAGAGGGCTTCTAGAGCTGATTTGATCATCGGCTCTCGGGATTGAGCCCGCTGAATACTGTCATCATCAAACTGAGGCAGTGCACCAATGTCTAATGCAGAAAAGTGGCAATAAGCAGCAGGTATACAATTCTCAGAGGGCCCCAAACAATCCACCAGACAGTCCACTGCGTACGTGGACATTTGTTCCTCCCTGTCAAACTTCTGGCAGAGTGCTCGAATATCAGGTTCTAACAGTCTGACCAAGTCATTCCGGGAAGCAGGCCTCCGGGAGAGAGCATCAGCATCTATGTGGTTCAGGCCTGCTCTGTATTTAACAGCGTAATCATATGTGGAAAGCCACCTATGGCCAGTGGCATCCAACTTGGCTGAAGTCTGCACATAGGTCAAAGGATTATTATCAGTTTTCACCAGTATCTTAGCCCTATACAAGTACTCGTGGAACTGGTCAACAATGGCCCACTTCAAAGCTAGGTACTCTAACTTATGCACAGGATAGTTCTTTTCAGATGGGGTCAGACTTCTGCTGGCAAAGGCAACTGGTCTCTGACCATTCTCGTGCTCCTGGTACAACACAGCCCCCCAACCTTGCAAGCTAGCATCAGTGTGTAGGACATGGGGTTTTGCTGGATCTGCATAGGCCAGGACGGGGCGTGGGTAAGTTGATATATAATCTCATGAAAAGTAGCTTCACAATCAGGTGTCCATCGTGCCCCAAAAACTTCTTGGGGATGGAAATACACTCTCTCAGTCTCAGGGGAAGCCAACCTCTTGTATTTTTTGTTGGTAGGAGGGTAACCTTGAGTAAGATTAAGTAGAGGATGAATCACTCGTGAATAGTCCTTGATGAACCCACGATAGTAGCCACAGAATCCCAGGAATCTTTGCAGCTCTTTTAGATTGTGGGGTTATGGCCAGGTGGTCAAGGCCTCAACTTTACTCGGGTCAGTTTCTATTCCCTCAGTGGACACTATGTGTCCCACATGCTTTACAGAGGTTTGGAAGAACTGACATTTGTCGATGGATAGTTTAAGGTCAAAGTCTTCCAGTTAGTCCAATACCTTGAACAATCTGCTCTCATGTTCCTCCAGTGAGCTGCCAAACACAATATCATCATCCAGGTATATCAGGCACTCCAGTAAGTTCACGTCCCCCACTGCATGCTTCATCAGTCATTGAAAAGTGGCTGGGGCACCTGAAATCCCTTGAGGCATCCTCATGAACTCATAGAAACCAAGCAGCCAGATAAAGGCTGTCTTTTCCAGTCTTCCGGGGCCATTGGGATCTGGTAGTACCTACTGCAAAGATCCAACACTGAGAACCACTTGCTACTATTCAGGCAATCTAAAGCATCCTGAATGCAGGGCATTGTATACTGATCAGGTATAGTCCGCCGGTTCAAAGTGCGATAATCCACACACATTCTTACTGTCCCATTCTTTTTTCTCGCTACCACGATAGGCGAAGCATATGGGCTTCTGGATTCTTGTATTACACCAGCAGCAAGCATTTCCTGTAGCTGGCGTCTTACATCATCTATGTCAGCAGGTGCCAGGCGTCAAGACCTCTCACGAAATGGCCCTTCATCATGTACCAGATATGGTGCTCAGCTCCTTGCACACATCCCATTCCTTTAAAGAAAACACTTGGTCCCTCTGGACAAGCTTTTCACTGATTTTCATCTTCCATTCAGCTGGCAACGGGGAGTCACTAAAATTGAACAAGTCAAGTGTCACCCGGTCATTCTTCCCCAAACTCTTGTTACTGGGCAACACTGCAGTATCTGCACAATGTACATTAGCCAGGGTGCAACCTCTATTTACTCGAATCTCTCTATCAGACACATTATGAACTTGGACCATTACCCTTCTGGCATAAGCATGGGCTCTGGCAGGCAAAATACTAGGCTTGACCAGCAGTCCTTTCAGCAATTTTCCATCACCTGGTGCATCCAGCATGAGTATTTTATTCTTGACATCCTTTCTGATACAGACCTCCCTCTGTAAGATACACTGGGCATTTGGCGCCAGGATCAGGGACTCAGGATCCTTCTTCCAGACAATTCCAACTGGTTCCTCTGGATCCATTCCTTCAGCATCTCTCTGTGCCTCATAGGCCTTCTTGATTAAGGCCAGAATTCTCAAAGCTCTACCAGTCCTTGACCCCTGTTTCTCATAACACAACTGCGCCAACTGTCCAAACATATGCGCATTCATCCCAATTAGTAGAGGAACCCCATCATATAGTCCAGTAGGGGGACACACTAAGGCCAGGGTCTCTACTTGCTCTGCCACTCCAGCCACAGAGGTGGGGAAAGACAGCCAAATTCGGATATATCCGGAGTAGGGGTAGGCCTTCTCGCTTAACCCTCAGACATGCAATCCCTTCAATGGTTGTAAGGGTACATCTGACAAATGCTTCTGATACCAATCTTGGAACATAACTGTCACTTGGGAGCCGCTGTCTAATACAGCTCTGGTGGGCACACCATTCACTTTTACTGTAGCTTCCATTGAAGGGCTCACTATTCTGGACCAGTCTGGAGAGGCGGTAGCAAGGGCCTGGGTAGATGATCTAGCCACAAAAGAACATGAGTTAGCATTTCTGGGACCCTCACTGCGATCATTTCGTGCACCTCTTAACCACTGACTTGTTCTCCGAAGCTCTCCTTGTAGCCTGTATACAACTTTGTCTGTGTCTTTTGGGGACCTGCATTCTCTTTTCATGTGCCCATGCTTCCCACAATTATAGCAAAACATACCTGAGATGGCCGAGGCATTACACTGGGAGCCGGGGCGGGGGTACTTCCAACAGAAAACCTTGGTCCCGCCTCTGTCGGCGGTGTGGTGAGCATTTGGAGATATCTCAGCAATTCCCTCACTTCCATAGTCAAGACATCAAGTGTTGAACTGTTGTCAACACGAGGTCCTTGTGTGGGCACCCCCAACCCCATAGCAGATGCAGTCTGATAAGGATCGGAACCTGTACTTGCAGGAGGGGCCTTCATAAGGAGACTGTTTTTTGTTTCCCTGAACTTCCTCAGCAGTTCGTCCCAGGGTGGGACATCCGTAACCGTCCCTCTCTGACTGGGCCCCCCCTTGGCTAACATGGGGGTCTCGGATTGTGTCATGAGATTTCGATGGTTCCGGACCATCAGCATCTGACCCTGCACCTGGAGCAGGGGGATGTAGCAGCTACGACTACGCAGGGCTCTGACAAACCCTCCTCCTCCTCAACTTCCTGTACCTCCCTCAACTTCCTATACCTCCCTCATCAACGCATGGAAAGGCAAGGGACTGGATTTCCTTTGATGCAGTTGCAATTTGAGCAACACCCAGCTGGAGTGCTGGGCAGAGCAGAGTGTATGATCCAGCCTTACCCGGTCCACTTCACTAGAGGTCCAGCCCCCTTTCCGAAAAATGGTTTGCAAGATCCCCTCTAATCGATCCATACAGGCAGATAACAATTCCCTGGCTGTTGTCTAACTTCTTTAAGTCTCAATTTCAAGGCCTCAACACTAGTGGTACCCCCAAACACATCCTCAAGGGCGACTATGTACTCTTGGGCTTTGGCGTCAGGGTTAGAGAACCTCAGGGAGCGAAAGGTACGTTGGGAGGGTCCCTTTTTCAGCCTCCGAGCATTGCCAGTCTTGTACCGCAAGAGCAGCAGAATCTATCCAGGTCTCCAGATCAACTTCCCCATTTGGAGTAGGACGGATACCAAAGAATACCTTGAGCTTGCAGTAAGGTCCATGACTACTTGCTGGCTCAGAGGCAGGTGTAGAAGTTGGTGAAAAGACAGGGGCTGGGGTGGGTGTGGATAGTTGGGAGGTGACACCCCAGGTGGTAGTAATAGTCTCTTAAAGTCCTCCATGGTTTTCCTTCCTCCTGTAGCAACTTAGCAAATTTCTCCTCAAAAGTCTCAGATAGTGGGGGGTGGGGACTCATCCCCCCCAGTCTTTACTGTCCCTAGTTATCACTCTCCAGGCAGTGAGGGTAACAGTCTGTGGCACTTTGGAGTTATACACGGGGCCCCTACACCCTACTAAGGCCACAGAACTTTGGGCGAGCAGATTGGCCTGTCGACCCACCACCACAGGGTTTTGTAAGCATTCAACCTGGGAAAGTACTCCCGCTACAGTGTCCTTATGGGTATCCAGAGGGATATCCAGAATAAGTATAGCATTTTGGGGTCGATCTCCACCCCAGTACACCACCGCACCAACTGGTATACAACCACTTCTGTTGGGGCATCCATTTATTTTTAACACTAATTCGTAACTTTGGCAACTAGGGGACACTAATCCCAGGGGTGCCTCCAAGATGCAACCCCTAGGTGGCGTTATCCCAAGGGCTACTACCCCTGCCTGTATGGCTAGTGACAGGTTAAGGGGCCTAGGTCCAGTGGCGGGTGCCTCCACCCAGAGGTCAGGGTCGTTAGTGGTTAAACTAGCTTGGACACAGCCCTCTGGGACACTGCAACCCCCTTTTATTCCCACTAGTGGCCCAAACAGTACACGGGAGTTACCTTCCCAATACCCCACAACTGCCCACTTATTACACATACAGTACCCACACTTACCCTCTGGACTGATTCTGCAGCACGTCTCTGAGGACCCCCTGTAAAACAAGGTTAGGCAATATACACAGACACAATGCACTACCGATTCTATATGTACTGACACCACAGACAGTATATAGTTCAGTAACAACAAATCTGATTTTTTCCGGGGACAGTAACAAGGGAGGGGCAATCAGGTTGATTTGGTTTGGCAATATTCAAATCACTGTACTGTGCATGCATACAGGGTCCAAGTGTCACCTCTCTGGGTACCCAGGATGGGGGGCTAGCCAGGTCCATTACCCGGGGTTGGCCGGCTGGTGCAGCTGGAAGGGGCCCTGTAGGAAGAAAATATATGTACAACACACAATTGTAATCCAGAACCGAGGCTCAGTTCAAGAAAAGAAAGTACAAATAAATCAGATGGCACACTTTTGATTCATATGGTGTTGCAGGGGTTTGCCCTGAATGGTACTCACGATACCCAAGACAGTTACAGGATGGATGGTATTGTTTCTGGGATTCCAGCATTCAGCACACACTGCAGAGTGAGGGGAATTAAGATCGTGATTCCCCACAAGCACCAAGCACATTCATATGTAAAGGAAATTACTATATCAGGCAGGCTGCTCCTCGATCCTGATCGCAAAACACTGCAAAAACCCGGGAGCACTTGCAGCAGCTTTAGTCCCTGACAGGCCGATCGCACTTCAGCAAAATCTTTGATCTTCTACAGGTTAAGCCTGGTTTCCACACTTCTGCTTCTTCTTTCTTCTACAAAAGCTCGGATTCAGTCCGATTTAACTGTACTAACGGCCGCAGACCGACTTGGGGGCCTACACACGCGTTTCCCGCGCGAACTACTCGCCGCACTAGCACAGAGCTCCTTCTCCTTTCTCAGTCACCTCGCATCTGCCTTGCCAGCAACAGTTCAGGGCATTTCCTTTGGGCTCACACAAGTTCAGCTGGCTAGTTCGGCTGTTAATCACAGCAGGGCTCCCTCTGTTGGTGTAAAAAGGCACCCAAGGTCCAAACTACAACTTCCAGAAGCACCTGCCATACAGTCCCATTATAACAGGCTCCAGATGAGAGTCCAAGGACTGATTGGTCCAATGCAGGCTCCATTTTAAAGGTCCCCCCACACTGATTGGTCCAATTCGACAGTTCAGGACCAAAATGAAGGGGCTACAATGCACAGTCCTTGCTGCAGGAAAAAGCAGGTTAGACAAACCACAATTTCTTTGTTACTCTAAATGATTTCGGGCAAACAGTTACATCTTTCAATTAGGCCCCCTCTGCGCATACAGCGACCGCAGAAACGGACACTTAGCCCCGGCGGGACTCGAGCAGGGAAACACACAGTCCCCCCATACAAACTGAGCCTGCGAGCAGGCAGCTCTTAAAGAGACAGTACGTGGAGACTCTAAAGCACTCTCGGCCCCCACATTTAAATGGCATTTTGCCGAACACCGCCCAGACCTGGAGCACTCGGGCAAGCTCCTGGAAGACTTTTGGGAACCCCCATTTGCAGGGGGGTTACAATCGGATTACAAATACTTTTGAACCAGTCGCTCTTTTATAAAGGTTCCACGTCAGAGAAACATTGTCATACAATGGCATATAAAAACAAAAATGTTGACATACAAATACAATTCAATAATATCAAAAAAGTACAATTTAGGCAGGATAGGTACATTCAGAGAATTAGCATAAGTGCACAAAAGCAAGATAAAAAATAAGTTAGATCAGGGGTGAATAAACAGGGTGATATGGAGGCAAAGTCATATATTGCGTGGATAGCATAAGCGTATACAGATCAAGACAATAGTAAGCTAAATCAGGCGGGTATATTAGAGCAGTAGAAAATGATGCTGCCAGAGGTAGGTGTTGTTAGAGGACAAGGGGTAAGGTGTAAAGTATGATGACAGAGGAGGTGGGCTATGTAGAGTGGGAAATGATGGACACAAATGGGGTGGAGTAGGAGGGAGAGTGCAAGCATGATAGAGGAGGAGGTGGGGTAAGTAGGGGTGAGGGATGAGACAATATTGAAATACCATAATGGGGGAAGAGGAGGGTTGGTAGGGCATGGTAGGGGTGGTGGGAGCAGTATCAAGAGTACATGGGTGGAAGGGAAAAGGAGGTAGTGAGAGGAGGGGGGTTGAGGTAAGGGGGCGAAGGGAGGGGTGGGGGTGGTGAGTGACGGGAAGGGTGGGTGGAGGGAAGGGGTTTGAAGCGGTAGTTAAACAAGACTGAAGAGGGGTGTTAAGCAGGGGTGGGAAAGAGAGGAAAGGTATTACGTAAGGGGAAGAGCAGCTTATAAGCGGCAGTCACAGTTACTAAGTGCAGAGAGAACTCTCCTTAGTTTATACAAGGGCCAATCCTAGACTCATCCCAGATACCTGAGAGGAGGTTATTTAGTCGGCAGAATGTCCTGTATGAAAAGCAATGCTGTGCCTGAGTAGTGCGGCAAAAAGGAACTTGATACGCCAGTTTAGACATGCCTCAAGTTTGGTGGGGGTTAGATGTGGGGATTAGGTACTTCTGAGCAACAGAGGTAGACTGACCAAGACTAATTTTTCTTTGCCAGGAGAAAGGTCTGATAGGTGATTCTGCCCTTCAAATTTAACCAGTTGGACTGTGCATATAGATCAAAGGTATGTGTTAGTCTGTGTGCCCCAGCAGCCCACCTGCATGCCTTGTTAAGGGTCATGCAAATCCTCTTGAGCATGGTGTCCGTAGCTGCTCCACATACTACTAAGCCATAGTCAATGACAGATAGAATTTAACTGGTTACGGCAGTGCGGAGTGCATCTGGGGTCATGCAGTGCCTGTCTAGCAGCCCTAACCTGGTATTAACTGCCTTTGCAACAAGGTCAGCGTGCGTACCATAGGAGAGGAAGGAACCTAGCAAGATCCCTAGATACTTGAAATTTGGGACTCGTTCAAGTAGTAAGCCTTCATTGTTCAGTATAGTCTTTGATAAAGGACTTTGTCTGAAACACGTCAGGCAGGACTCTGATGTCTAATTTTTACTGC
This sequence comes from Neoceratodus forsteri, assembly GCA_016271365.2. Taxonomy (NCBI): domain Eukaryota; kingdom Metazoa; phylum Chordata; order Ceratodontiformes; family Ceratodontidae; genus Neoceratodus; species Neoceratodus forsteri. The sequence goes on from CM057453.1 coordinate 1,051,881,892, forward strand.
AATAAACTAAGGATGTAAAGAATATCTTCCTAGTGGCGTCCCATCTACGAGGTTGTGTGTGTCGAAACTTTTTTGTTGAAATTGTTCAGTATAGTTAGTCTACGCGATTTGTATTTGTTATGCAGACTAGAGAACAGCATGGTTTTGGTCTTCAGGTAATTCATTAGCAGCCTGCAGTTTTTGAACCAGGCCTCAATATAAGAGAAAGCAACTTGAAGTTGTGTTTCAAGGTGAAGTGAGTCAGGTAGACTGGCACAAATAACAGCATCATCCGCATATAGCAGCATATTATTGGTGCATGCCTGGGGGAGGCTATTGAGGAAGAGGTTAAAAAAAAGGGCCCAAGATCGAGCCTTGTGGGACACTGGATAGTACTTGCCTGCTATCAGATAGGATGCCACTTACTTTGACTCATTGGGTCCTACTTTCAAACCACCTTCCAAAGCACCCAACTGCATTGTGTGATAGGCCAGTTTCAAGGAGGGAATTTAACAGGAGCGTGTGGTTGACCATATTGAATGCTTTAGTGAGGTCAATATATATCGCCTCACAAACTGACCTCGGTCAAGAGCATTATGTATAAAGGAGGTGTACTCAAGCAGGGCAGTGGTGGTGCTATGCATCTTACGGAACCCATACTGTTGTGAGCATTGGATTTGGTACTTCTCTAGGTACTCATTTAGTTGATTCACCACAATACATTCAAGCGCCTTCGGGGGGGGAGGCAGAATTGAGACTGAGCGGTAATCCGTGTGCTGGGTGCAGTCACCACTTTTGTGTACAGGCATAACCTCAGCTGCTTTCCACCGCTGGGGAACTAGCCGAGGCAAAGCGACATGTTCATTAGTTTTGTGAGAGGTGTTAGGACCTCATCCAGGGATTGACTAATGAGCTTAAGGTCAAGTGAGTCACTACCAAACGTAGATTTTCCAAGCAACTTTTGCAGGTACTTTTTTGCCTCCATCCAGGAGACTGTCTTAAAGTGGAAAGGGGGATGACGAGTACCACAACTCCCGGTGTAAGTTATGTTGTCTGGTTTGTAGCAAAATCAAGGGGAAGTATAGCACTTAGGTCAGAGAAAGCCATGTTGAAGGTGTCAGCAATGTGCTTAGGATCTTGGGTGACTAACCCATTACCTCCAACATGGAAGGGGATGACTTACTGGATTTGCCCATAAGGTTTTTGATGTTACTCTAGAATTGCCTACTATCCCCCCAGGAGTTTGTGAACTCCACCTTGAAGTAGCTGATTTTGACTAGGCGGATCTCCCTGGTACAGGCATTCCTAGCAGCTCTGTATTGTTGCGAGTCTGCTTGTTTGCTGGTGGCCCTAGCACGATGTCAGCAGTTATCTCTGTTGGCCATGTGATTTAGGAAGGTTGTGGTGGTGACTGTGCCCCTCATCACATGCTTTTTAATAGGGGCATGGATATCACAGATTGCATTGAATTTAGCAATGAAATATTCCAGGGATTGGTCTACATTTTGAGCAGAATTGATGGGGGTCCAGTTAGTTTATAAAAGGGAAGCCTTGAGATGTTTGAGCTGCCCAGGCTTTAGGACGCAATGTATAACAGTTTTTCCAGGTAGTTTAGGGGCTTTGTTGGACCAGAGGCAGAGAACCATCGAATGGTCACTAATCGCATCAGGGAGGACTGTGGCGTCCGTGATTCTTTCTGGGTGGTTGATAATTATCCAATCTATCAGCGTACTGGAACCAGTCTGATAGTTAACCCTGGTAGGGGGATCAATCATTTGTGCAGCATTAATGGAGGAAATAGCATCCTTGTAGGGGTCAGCTTCAAGGGCCAGCCAATTCACATTAAAATCCCCTAGAAGCACCACTTCAGCATTATGTTGTAGTTTGGTTAGGTATTCAGTAACCACATTGATACCACTGGCCTGGTTTTGAGGGGGAGGACATAGACTGAGACTACAGTGAGAGCCTTACTATTGGACCCTAGGAGTAGTCTTATGGCCAGGGTCTGGATGGTTCTCCCGGTATCCAGCTGGGGGAGGGCAGGCCCCTGATGAGTATTCATGAGGTAGATATTACAATCCCCACCCCTTTTACCTATCCTGTCATGCCAAAAAAGGGTGTATCTGTCCAGGGAAATAGCAATATCAGGGGTCTTAAAGGTGAGCCAGGTCTCCACATCCAGTCTGTGCTGGGTGACCCAGACTTGGAGAGCATCATATTTGGCCAAGTGGCTGCAGATATTGATTGATGCTAGCTTTAGCATACCTGGGTTAGAACCATGTTGGTGTAGCTGCTGCGCAGGGCCAGGGTTTGGGTGGACGTTACCTGATAAGGAGGAGGAGTAGCTTGACAATCCTTAGTAGGAAGTGTTTGAACTTTTTAAGCTTGTTTTTTAGTTTCTGCCTACTATTCCGCCCGTGCATTCTGTAACATAGTGGCGAGGTGGGTTAGCAGGGAGAGGGTGGGTGAGTACAACGAACTGGTATAGTGAACAGGCTGTTTGGTAGGGTGTTGGCTGTTACTAGTAATATTCCTCGTAGTGGCAGGCCCGGGAAGGGCACAGCACCAATGTTTGGTGCTTGTAACAGCTAGTAAGGATCACTGTGGCTAAGATCATGGCAACTGTTACTAAGCCTTTAGGGACCTGCATGGCAACCATATAGCAGAAGAGCGTATATGGGGTGCCAGGTGGTGCAGTACTCTGACGGTTTTAACTAACAGGTCTTAGAGAAGTAGAAGGCGTAGGGCAGTGACTCGCTAACTCTCCTGCCGGGGGACTCAGAGTCAGTAACGGAAATTGAGGGGGGGGGGGAGTCACCGAGAGGGTGTAGGACAGGTATGAAGTAAGGAAATTTAAAAGGTCAGAAAAAACTTAAAGTGTGGCCGCTTGGATGGCCTAATGGTTAGGGCCACCGACTATGGTGTGGCGGGTTGGGTGTTAGAATCCCGGAGGGGGCTCAGGAGGGATGAGGTAGAGAGATACCCTTGGGATGTGGTTGTTAAGATTGAGCTAGCACAGGATGAGGGCTATGAGCTAGTGTAGAATGGGTTAATTATGCTAGGGATGGAAGGTAACTTAGTATGCACAACAGTGACACCTAGCGTCCAAGCAGTATATCAAACAATAGGGAAAATGAGATCATCTCAGAAATGACGGGTCATGTGACAGGTCACATGACCAAGACTACCTATAAGGGTACAGCTAGCCAGGGTGGGTGGGGCAGGCACTGCATAAGCGGCGATGGACACAGTTCTGCAACATCATAAACAGTTTTGTCCCTATAAAAGTGGCATTTAAAACTGCTTATTGCACATGATTTGAAAACCCAGCAACCCTGAGCTAAGAATATCTCCTCATACAAATGCCAGAAGCAGCTGCTCTTGCAGAGGCATAAGAAAAATCACAGGCTGAATGAAGCAAATGTTTGTCAACCTCAGCACCAGATGTTAAAGTTTTAAGTAATTTATTCTTGGCCGAGTCTCAGGCAAAGCCTAGGCTGCTAGTTTGGCAGCTTTCCGTAGTCTGTTTTGATATTTTATCATATGGGCCTGTCTAGAGGCACAGGTCAGGAAGCATAGGAAAACCAGGAGCAGTTGTAAAATTCGCAACATATAGGATAGTGCATGGGGAACAGTTGACAACAGGGCTATTCCTTCACCGAGTTGGCACTACGACGATGGATTTCCTTGAAAGCGCAGCTCGAGAGGTAATCCGTCGTCATAGTGCCAACGAGGTTAGCCCTGTTGTCAACTGTTCCCCATGCACTTTTCTTTATAGTGTATGGTGGAACGTAGTTTTTTGGGGGAAAAAAAACACTATGGCATGTTTCTGCTTCAAAACATTTTTACTGGGTTACTAGAAGGAAACAAAAGAACTTTACATTTTGAACGTTTTCACGCTTGACATTTTAACTGTTTACTGTTTGTGGGAATGATGTATTGCCCTGTGCTCGTCGTTGTCTCTCAGGAAACTACGTAACTGCCACATGCCATTTCTCGTTTTTTTGCCGTTTTTTTATTTTCCTGATCGAGGATGAACCTATCCCGTTCCGATAGTGGCTTTGATAGTACTGCCACCAACACTGCTGCTTTCGCTACGTGTCCTGTCTATGGAGTGAGCCCTAACTGTCAAATGCTGCTCGAGGACACAGTGTGTGACGTGCGCAGTGCAGTAGAACAAAAAATCGTTCTGCTGCACTGCGAACGTCACTAGTGTAGGAGAACAACATTTCGACAGCGATGGATTTTGGTGGAGAACGACGTTCTACCATACACTATAAGTGATTTATCATTAACGGTAAAAAAAAAATTGTTCGGTATAACTATTTACAAAGGTGGTGTAAACAGAGAAAGTCCATCTGGGTTTCTTCTCCATTTCCAGTCTCAGTCTCTGTGTCTCTCTTGCAAGAAATTGTAGCTCTGTTTTTATGACTTTGCAACCCCCTGCTCGTTAAGAAAATAGCATGCTTCTCACACAGTGTTCTTGTAAGTTTCAACAACTGCAGCAAACAGAACATTGTGACCCAGAACTGATCTCTTGCTTACAGCTTCTCAGAGAGTTTGCAAACTAGCTTCTCAGGTTAATCCCTTGAGTTCCAAACAGCTTTCTGCAATCATTTCAACAGTATAACTGTATACATTGAGTAAAACTATGTAAATTTTTAAACAAAGGGATCCCAGTATCAGTTACATTTCCACATAATGATGTAAGCAATAAGCCACGAGGGTGTGGGTTATCGAGTTTACCACGGCTGGAGTGGTAAATCCTCGCCAACTCATAGTAACTCCCGATAACCACATCCCCAAGTGGCTTATTCGATTATACTTTTTTATTTTTTATGACAAAAAATAAAGTTTACTAAAAGTTTTTTAGGGTTTTATTATTTTATTCATTTTCTTATGCACGTAAGAAAAAAAGAGTTCTCTGTTGCCAGGTGGAAAGTTTCTGTTTATATGTGTTGCACTAATGGGCTGCTGTCGCACAGCACAGCGTGTGGTTTCGGTTAGGTTTGTGGTGCGAACTACTTCTGTGTTCTAGGAAGCAGTAGGAAGTGACCGGGGTTGCGTCTTCCTTCAATCTCTATATATTTTTTAAATGGAGGCTGCTACATTAATGAGGTGAGACACTAAGTGGACCGGAGACAGAGCTAGTGTAGAGCGGGAGTCTCATGGCATGATGGAGAGCAGACCGCATGGGAGTGGAGATGGAGACTGAGGTGAGGTGGGTGCACTTTTGGCGGTTACGGTGAAATCCATGCTGGTCTGTTTTTTTTTAATGTGGATTCACTTTCTTGGGGGTTTGTGCTAGCCACGCTATGTGCTTTGGTGAGTTGGACGTAATGGTAGTCGGAGACCGCTGCTTAGCGAGCATTCCAATATGGCGGATCTGCAGTTTGAATTTCTCAGGTCGGATGATTTGTCAGAGATGCGGCAGGCTGGTACCTTTTGCGGTGATTATCACAGGATTTACAACGGAGGTAAGGTGCCAGCCTACCGTTCTCATTGGTCGGTGTCCGAGGTCCATGGTATAATCACAAATAATTTTATACCAACAGATATGCAAGGGGGGAGAAAAGACAGAACAGCAACAGAAGACAGAGAGATAGCGAGAGGCAGAGAACTGCAAGACCATCGGGGTGATCAAGTCCTAGGTCTCACGAGAAAATCTGGTTGCGCAACCAGACAGAGAAGAGGCAGAAAAGGAGAGAATAGAATGGATTCTTGCATTTGAACTCTTTCTGCATAACAAATGGGACAGGGCCATATTCAACCCTGTTACATACCCACCTCCTTAAGAGTAATTCTCATCTAACATAAGCATATAACTTTTACAGTTCTGGGCATATTCCGTATTCTTTTTCCTATTACAACAGTACAGCAAGTAGTGAAGTTTAAACTCACATATTTGTATAGACAGAAAATCAGAAATGACATTCTCTTTTCCAGATTTGTGCATTACTTTAAATTTAAATGGCTGTAGTGCCAAGTACCACTGTGTGATTCTAGAATTTTTATCCTTCATTTGGTTAAGCCAACAGGGAGGATTGTGATATGTTACAAGTACAAAGTCAGCTCCTAGTAGGTAAAACTTAAGGGACTCCATTGCTCACTTTGCTGCAAGACATTCTTTTTCAATGGTGGAATACCTTTTCTCTCTGCCATGCAATTTCCTACTTATGTACAGAATAAGATGTTCTTTCCCATCTATATTTTGACTCAGAACTGCACCAAGGCCTACCCCTAATGCATCTATTAATAACAAAAATGATTTCTCAAAGTCTGGGCTTCTTAAAACAGGGGATGAACATAATGCAGCCTTAACGGCCCAAAAAGTTTCATCACACTCTGGGGTCCATTTCACATTATTCGGGTACCATTTTTTCGTGAGTTCTGTGAGGGGAGTAGCTAACTCTGCAAAGTTGGGAACAAATCTCCGATAATAACCAGTCAGCCCTAAAAATTACCTGACATGTTTCTTGGTTTTGGGGACAGGGCTGTTAGCTACAGGTTCTATCTTGGAAACCTCTGGCTTGACTTCTCCATTTTTCAAAACATAGCCCAAATATCTGGTTTCCTGCTTGCCCAATGCACACTTGGTAGGATTAATAGTCAGACCTGCCTTTTTGATCAATTGGATAACTGCTCATAGGTGTTCCAGATGGCTTTTCCAATTTGGACTATACACCACGACATCATCAAGGTACGCAGCACAATAACCAGTGTAAGAGGATAATATTACATCCATGTACTGTTGGAATGTAGAGGGTGCACCATGTAAACCAAATGGCATGGTGGTGAACTGACAGGATCCTATAGGAGTGGCAAATGCAGTTTTATCTCTGGATTCTTTAGCTAGGGGGATTTGCCAGTAAACCTTGGTGAGATCGAGGGTACTGATATATTTGGCACTCCCCACCCAGTCTGTCCACCAAATCATCTATTCTGGGCATAGCATACTGGTCAAATTCTGACACTTGATTAAGTTTCCTAAAATCAAGGCAGATTCTTACACCCCCTTCATTTTTGTTTACAATCACCACTGGTGATGACCAAGCACTTCTTGACTCTTCTATGATATCCAGTTCTTTCATTTTTGGTATTTCCTTAATCATGTCAGCTCTTAACCGCTCTGGTAATCTGTATGTTTTTGTCTAATAGAACGAGCATTCTTTGTCACTATTACGTGCGTGACCTGGTACTGAGGTAAAAGTACTGTTAAATGTCTTTAGAAAGTTACAGATTTTTGCAGTTTGTTCAGATGTTAAGGAAACATTCACCTTGACAGCATCAGCAGTCACAGTTTGTTCCAGTCTATCATAAGCTACATCAATATCTTCTTTATCAGTTTCTGGTAAAACTAACAAAGCAGCCTTTGGTGTTTTTTCAACCCAATTCTTGAGGAGGTTAGCATGGTATATCTCAATAGGATTTTTCCTGTCAGGGGCCTCAATCTCATAGTTAACTGTGCCAGTACGTCTAAGAACCTTATAAGGCCCTCGCCACTTTATTAACAGTTTATTTTCTGTATTGGGAAACAGTAAATAAAAATTATGTACCTACTGTAATTCCTGATCTTCTCTTGTATCTTCACCATTCATTACTGCTGGGTGTAAGCGGGAAGAAGCAGCGCACCACTACGGGGAATTTTTTTTTTGAGGAGAAGTGGCACCTCATTACACAGCCCATGAGGTAACACATGCGTAGTGTGTGCAAGGCGTTAGGCGCCACAGATTCCTCCTCCATCCCAGTTCTGTGTCGAGAAGCGAATAAAATAATAGAAGAATAAGAGCAAGGCAAGAGAGCTGAGGGATAGTAAAAGGAAAGGAAACAAACTGAAAAAGGAATAAGCCGATAGAGGACAGGAAAGAGGAGAACCCTACCATAAGGCACTGCAAGGCCTCACTCCTGGAGTGGCTCTGAAGGGGGAAACAGATAAGGGAGAGGAAGAAAGATAGAAGAAGGAGAAGAAAGAAGCTGGGAGGAGGGAAAAATACTGCCAAGTTGTGAATTAAATTGGCTTAAGGGTTATCAGCTCGGAACCAAAGGGCAAGGGAGCAAGGATCCCTTCAAAAAAACTGCCCTAACAGTTCGACTGAACTGTTTGCATAGCTTGATACACAAAAGGTAGATTTCATACCCCTCCCACTATCCTGAGGCCCATCACTCAAGCTGAGAGCTCACAGATTGCCAAGGCACACAATCTGTTCCAGAGGAAGGGCGCCCAACTTAGGAAAGGGGAAAAAGGACCCCACTAACACATTGCCGTGTGTCAATACGGGGGGGAGGGGGGATTGAAGCCCTAAAGAGGGCACCCCACTGAGAAAGTGGACAGAGATAGGGAAGGAAACTCAGTCTGACTCCCTGGGAGGCAGAGGCCAAAGAATCAGACCACCAGTTCCTGAAGGCAATTTTGAAAATGGGCTAGAAGACTTCAACTAGCACAAGACTGGCATACATAGGACAAGATCCAGAGATACCAGCGAAGTCCAAGAACTAAGGAACAGGACCGTTCGAGAACTACTCCTCTTAACTGGTGATTAACTAACTTGGCCTTAGAAAAAAGGTGCCAGAAGGGACACCTTCAAGGGTAATCAGAAAGAGTTCCCTCAGGAGAAAGAAGAAGCTCTACTCGCTCTCCTCCCTCTCCAGACCTACGTTACCTCTTCTGAGAGAAGAACGGAAGACCCAAAGAATAGGGGATTTAGGCTCTAATGGCCAGAAAAGAAGGAGGGGGAGGAAGCGAGCTAGGGGGATGCCCAAGAATGAGGCCCACGAGGGGAAGGCGGGCGGGATTCAGTAATGAATGGTGAAGATACAAGAGAGATCAGGAATTACGGTAGATAAATAACTTTTATATCTTCCCTTGTCAGTCTTCACCATTCATTACTGCTGGGTGAGTACCAAGCCCCCCCAGAAGGGGACTAACATAACCCTGAGGGAACAAGACCCTTAGCCTCCTGTTGGTGAGAAACAGGAAGAAGAGACCCTGGCCGTGCTAGATTGGAAGCCTAAGGCCAAGGAGAGCTTGAAGGTATCCTCTGAAGATGAGGGGATGGAGGAAGCCCCTGCAGAAGCCTCCTAGCCCTGGTAGGAAAGAGGCAGGTCCCTCAGTAGGCAGAGCAAATCACCCTACACCAGGCCAGGGGTGACAACCTTGACAGATGAAGCCATGCCGTCTGCCTAATGCAGATTGATGTCCCCACAAGCCTGGAAGCCACCTCACTGGCATTGTAAGATGCCCTTGCTTGGTGCCTTGCCAGTTCCAGGCCTATAGCAGAGAGGGCAATGGCCTGTCCACATTGCTCCGTATCAGGCCTGATGCTAGCACCTGAGCCAGCATCGACCACAAGTACCTGTTATAGGCAGCATGGTGTGCCTGAGGTGACGCAATGAACAACATTGCACAAGAAGAGAACACTCTTCGGCCCCACTGGTCGAATTGTAGGGAATCCGAATCCGGTGGTCGGTCATGCGCCAGGTGGCAGCACCTGGAAGGGGTCTCTATGAACACCAAGCCTGAGGGCGGGTTAGGGATAGAACCTAGGGACTCAGATGGAGCACAATACCTCCTCTAGTCTGCCGGGGCTGGGGAGGATCGGCTGGAGACTGCCAGGTGCGGATAGACGCCTCCTGAAAGGGAATACGCCAGGATGGCACCACCAAGTGCTGGGCACTGAATTCACTGAGGAATTCATGTGTCTCCCACTCGGTACTGTCCCGTCTGACATAGGAAATATGGAGATCCCGAACCATCCTTGATAGGAAGCACTGATATTCAGTGAAATTAACGTTGGAAGAAAGGTGAGTAGTAGGTTCCTCTCCCTCCGAGGAGGGAACCGAGGAGGATGGGGAACTCAAATGTCCAAAAGACTCCTGCGGTGGTGGGGACAGGCGAAAGACCCATTCGTGCATGTACCTAACATATGATGGGAAGGACGCCGCAGTGCCTCTGAACATCTCCCAGGATAACGGCCCCATAGGACCTACGTAGCCTGGGGGGGGGGTGGCTGCAGAGGAATGGGAGAGGGGCACCTACAAGAAAGGTGACTGTCCTCTGCCAGGGCTCTGGAATCCAAGGAACGGAGCCTGAACTGGAGGGATCCCTGAAATCAAACCGGGTCACATGACGAAACCTTGGGAATGCGAACTCCGGAAGAGCCCAGAAGGGGGATCTCTCCTGTGACGCACCTGGGGTTGCATGTGTCCAGAAGGGCAACCCACGGCAGCATCACCGGAGGGGACCCCTGAACCCGAGAAGGAGAGACGGGGTTCGGCGCTATGGCTCCTCCCTGCACCCCGGGGGGTGGCAGGGGAGTGGCAATGCCCATCAACCCGACCCCTCAGACTCTGAGGATGCCCTCCACCTCGACACCAGCGAGCTTCCTGAGGGAAACCTCTAAAGATGGGGCACCCAATCCTCCCGGGAGGGTGTAGCAGCACCAAAGCTGGCAGCTGCCGGAACCCCCCCCGAAGGAACAGTCCTCTCCCCAACCCTCGAGCTGCCCTCCCCCATGGACTCCAGGCCACCCCCAGCTTGGGAATCCTCAGAGGAAGACCGCAGTGGAGATTCAGGGATGGGAGCGCTGGGCCGCCTGACACCGCATTCCACAGAGGATTCTGATTCTGAGGAATCAGGGAGCCAGATCGAGTTCAAATCCGAGTCGTCCTCTGAAGGAGAGTCGATCAGGAAGACCTCGATACTGGCCACCCCGAGAATCCCCTGAGAAACGGCACCGGTGTCACCTGCGGCTCCGACCGTTCCCAGCGCACTGCCCATGGCCCTGGTACCTCCCCATCCACGGCCCCAGACAAGTCCCCCCAACACAGCGCTGCCGACGGAGCTGACCTGGCCAATGGCGCCGTGAGTGACACCAGGAAGCAGACTGGCACCTCATGCGGTGCCACCCCGATCACCGGCACTGTGGACAGCACCAGGATCCGAGGCGGCGCCGGAAAGCAGCGTTGAAGGTCTGCCAGTGCCGGACCCAGCAATCCTGGGCCATGACACCGGGGGAGCCTCCACCTCAGGAGAGGTGACTGCCAAGGCGGTGTCAACGACAGGACCCTGGGAGGGGTCACACCGCTCCTCCAACACTGCAAAAGAGGCCTCCTCCTCGGTAAGGCTTGAAGATGAGGAGGCCTCCTCCTCACCAGACCGTATAGGCCTGGGAGAGGACCCAGAAGAAGGGCCTAAGGATCTGGCCTGGGAAGCCCGAGAACGACGCCATCCTCCGAAAGCCGGAGGAGCCTTGCCGACTTTGAACATGCGGATTTCAAGAACATGGCGGTCCATGGAAAAACAGGTGTCGCATCTATCCATATCATGGTTAGGTCCCAGGCACAGAAGGCAGACATCATGCCGGTCCATCACGGAGAAATGTCCACCACAGGAGCACTGAGGCATGGGGGCATGGCCTGCTTTCGACTTACGCTTAGCTCCCGAACCTGACATGTGAAATAAAATCTATAAACAGTAAAGATCCCGGCGCCGTCGAAAAATAAAATAAAATGGTCTTACCGGCTTCAACAATGTCAGGAGAAATTAACCGGGTTGAAGGAGATCAGATCGGACTTCGAAAATGACAGAAAGGCCCAATGGCGCAGCAACAACTCCACTTGTGCATAGCAGGTGAAGCCTCGATGGCAGGAGAAACAGAACTGGGATGGAAGAGGAGTCTGCGGCGCCTAACGGCTGCCCCTTGCACATCACGTAGACTCCTCCCTCAAAAAAAAAAAAAAAACTCCAGTAGCAGCTGCGCTTCCAGCTTACACCCAGCAGTAATGAATGGTGAAGACTGACAAGGGAAGATCAAGACCTTTTCACCTGACTCAAAAACTTTTTCTTTTACCCCATGGTCATAATACACCTGCTGGTTTTGGGCTTGTTCCTGATTATTATGGGCGATTTCAACATATTTTGCCAGCTTCTTTCACAGGGCACACTTATAAGACGTAATAGATTATTTTTGATGGGGGTTATTTTCCCATGTTTCTTTTATTACATCTAGTGACACTCTAGGTTGTCTAGCATATAGCATTTCAAATGGTGAAAAACCTGTTGATGCCTGTGGCACTTCTCTGTAAGCAAAAGGCAAGTACGGTAAGTATTGGTCCTGGTCTTTTCCTTCCTCTTTTACAAACCTTTTTAACATGCGTTTTAGGGTTTGATTAAAACGTTCAACAAGACCGTCAGTCTGAGGGTAATAAGGGGAGGTTCTTAGGGCAGTGATACCTAGTAGCCAGTACAGCTCCTTCAGTAATGCAACACCAAAATTATTACCCTGATTGTTTTAGAGGCACAGGTCAGGAAGCATAGGAAAAACCAGGAGCAGTTGTAAAATTCGCAACAAGAGTTTTACTATGAATATCAATAGAATACAAAAATAAAATAGTTCGGTATAACTATTTACAAAGGCAGAATACACAGAGAAGATCCATCTGAGTTTTCCTTTAATCTCTGTGTCCAACTTGCAAGCAACTGCAGCTCTGTATTATAACTCCTTCCAACCCCCATTCTTAACAAGCATCTTCCAAAGTGTTCTTGTATGTTTCAGGCAGGTGCTGGCAAGAACACGGTGTCCCAGAACTGAGGCCCCTTTTCCACAGCTCTTCTGCAAAAGGCTTAAAAAAACTGAACGAAGATAACCAATTGAGTTCCAAATAGCTCTGCAATCATCTCAAACTATAATTACACACATTTCAACAGTAACACTATATAATTTCTAAACAAAGGGATCCCAACATGTTACATTTCCACATATTGATTTGAATATATTTTTATACCAGCAGATATGCAAGGGAGTAAAAAGACAGAATAGAAAGTGAGGGTAGAGAGATAGCGAGAGGCAAGCAACTGCAAGACTGTTGGGGTGATCAAATCCTAGATCCCACAGGAAATTTTAGTTGCGCAACCAGACACAGAAGAGACAGAAAAGGAGAGAACAGAACAGATCCCTGCATTCAAACTCTTTCTATAACAACTGGGACAGGGTCCTATTCCAACCTGTCACATACACCCCCCCCCAAGAGGGAACCATTTTATCAAACAGGTTTCCAAAACTTTCTATTAATTCTCTACTAACATTTGCTGCTAACTTTCAGAAATTAAGCACATGTGCATTATCCGGTTTTTCTACAACAGTACAGCAAGCAGTAACGTAGCAAATAACAGGAGCAAGACCTCTGACTCACTATCACAGATCCTCGTAGTCCGCATCATCCTCGGAGCCCATGGCAAAACACTCACGGTAGCCACAGTCTACATCCCACCCAAAGACCAAGTGAACAGCCTAAACGCTGTCCTGGATTTTGCCAGAACGCAGCCACAGGACTCTGAGTTAATCATACTTGGTGATTTTAAAATAAACTGGCTTGCTCCGGACACTGGAGGTCTCAAGGATGCTATCTCCTCAATTCACCTCTCACAACTGGTTGACCCTCCAACCAGACACAACTACAGAAAGGGTACCAGCTCACTAATCGACTGGGTATTATCCAATCCCCCCACACGTACATCCGACATCTCCATCCTTCCTGACTCTCTCAGTGACCACTCTCCTATCATTTGTGCATGGTCCAAAAAAGTTCCACAAACCACCACCACCAGTCACAACAAGCAGAATTCTCCCTCATAGGAACCTGACTCTCCTTAAATCCCATCTCAGGAATCAAGATTGGCTACCTATCTACCTTGCTGAAGATGTCAACACAGCTCTGGACTCTTTCATCTCCATCTTCAACAAAGTCTGCGATATCTATGCCCCCCTCAAAAAGCATAAAGTAAAATCCCTTTGCAATCCATGGATTACCACCGACCTACTATCACAGCTAAAAGCTAGGGACCGCCTCTGGCTCATGGCCCGGGACTCCGGGTCACCAACTGACATCCAGAATTACAAGCGTGCGCGCAATAATTGCACTAAGGCCATTAAAAATCACAAACGCTCCTACTACAGGGAAGCCTTCGCTACTACATGGTGAAATGGAAGAGCATTCTGGGGCAACATCAAGGAAGCTTCTGGAAAACAGCCGTTAACATCCCCAAATATGCTCAGCATCAACGGATCCATTACTTTTAACCCAGCAACTATCGCCAATACCTTCAATACTGCCTTCACTGACCTTAGCTCCATTCTCTCCCCAACTTCTTCACTGACCCTATCTCACCCGTTGACCCCACCAACACCTCCCATTCTACTACCCACACACCCTTCTATTTCAAAGCAGTCAAGCAGCATGAAGCTCGGAAGTACATTGGCAAGGTAACTGCCAACACAAGATTCAGCGGCGACTCCCTGGACTTAAAACTATTGTCCCTCACAATTGACAAAGTTATCAGACCACTTACCAAGATTCTTAACCTCTCCCTCTGCCATAGCCAGTTCCCTAATTTATGGAAATCTGCTATTGTCACCACTCCTCTACAAAAGTAGCAATAAGACACAGCATGGGAACTATCATCCAATCTCCATACTACCTCCCCTATCAAAAGCACTCGAACGTATTGTATCCGATCAAATCACTGACTACTTGGACAACCACAACATCTTATGTGCTCAGCAGCATGGTTTCAGGAAAGGACATAGAACCACATCTGCCCTAATGGAGTTTACTGCTGCTATCCACAATTCCTTTGACAATGGCCGCCTCGCCAGGGCTGTATACATCTACTTAACAAAGGCTTTCAATACCGTCCACCACAACCTGCTTCTAAACCAACTCTCAAATCTGGGGCTCTCCCCTGACTCAACGGCCTGGTTCCAAAGCTACTTGTCTAACAGATACCAACGAATGAAGGTTGCAGGTACTCTCTCAAGTACTCTGCCAGTCCGCTTGGGTGTTCCCCAGGGCTCCATACTGGGACCACTCCTATTTTCCCTTTTCCTGAATAACCTCCCTAAAGCCTGCCCCGAACAAATTATTCTCTATGCGGATGATGCAGTAATCTTCTCCTCCCACAAGGACCAGCACTCCCTGCAAAAGAATCTTCAACTCTGATTCTCATCAGTTGAAAAATGGCTCTGCTCACTGAAATTAATACTCAGCTATAAAAAGACCAAGTCCATGCTCTTTCGTAACTCCCACAACAAACACAGGTTTCCTCCACTGATCATAACAAACCAGCATGAGTCAACTATCGAACAGGTCTCAACCTTCAAATACTTAGCAATCACTCTTGACTGTAACCTGTCCTTCACATCACACATTGACAATATCGCCAAAGCTGCCAACATGCGTATTGGCCTTCTCTATAGACATAGGTCTTGTTTACCTTCTGCTGCCCTAAGTATTGCAGTGCAAAGCTCAATTCTCTCCATCATCGACTATGGCCTCATCATTTACGGAGCAGCCACAACTACAGCACTTAGACGTATCTCTACCACGCTCAACAAAGCATGCCGTCTAGTCACTGGGTCGAACCACCTTACACACATGTGACCTCTACGCACAGTCAGGATGGCTACAACTATCTAATCACATAAAATATCAAACCTGCATAATGGCTAAAAAGATCACAATGAGCCTGACTCCACCAGGGGTACTATCTCTCCTCAGCCCCAGTAGTAACTCCCACCACATGAGAGGCTCGGACTCCCATTGCTTGATGATCCCTCACTGCAGAACCTCCTTGGGTCAACGCTATTTTGCCTACCGGGCTCCTTATTGGTGGAATAACCTTAACACTGGCATTTCCTCCGCCCCAAAGCTAGGGCTTTTTAAATCAAGTCTTCAACTCCACCTCGCTGCCTCTAGCACCTGCGACTGCCATACCTAGTGGGATCTCCTATCTCAGCTCAGCAGTCCACGCCTCCTAATCTCTTATTGCTCCATTTCCTTCCTTCCACTCCCTCTTCACCTCCCTCGCCCCCCCTTTTCACCCCACCCTGCTACTCTTCCTGCTCCTCTATCCTGATTGATAACTGCCCTTGGCAAGCTCTACCTATAATTTTAGGTTTTGCAACTGTATGTGAAATCTGATGTTTTATTCTGCTTTATCGCCTATGTTGTTAGTCTATTGCTTTTTGCCCATCTAAAAACAACTGTAGTGTACTGTCTCTGATGTGGAACCTTTGTAAAAGAGCTTTGGCTCAAAGGTATTTATAATCCTAGATGCAATAAATAAATAAATAACCCCATACATTTGTTTCTCAACCTTCAGAACCCTCAATTCCTGATACATATCTTGATAGAAAATCAGCATTGCTATTCTCTTTACCAGATTTGTGTATCATACTGAATTTAAATGGCTGTAGTGCCAGGTACCATCTTGTGATTGTAGAATTTTTTTGAAATCACTCTTTATCCTCCTCGCAGCCTGCCTCCTCCGACCCCTCAGTGATGACCCACGGACATCCCACTACCCGGAACCCTGCCCACACAGACCACGAGTCCCCAAGGAGCCACGGTTTACCCCCCGGGCGGGGATGAGGTGGGGGATCTAACCCCGTAACTTACATTTCATCGGTCTCGTGGACTGCTGGGCGGGCACGGGCACATCATGGGCACGTCCTGGGTCCCCACATCTTCCCGGACGAGGCAGGCTCTTTTCTCGGTTTTCTCCCTCCCCGAGCAGTCAACGACCTCCCCTGACGTCATGACGCGCACGTCGACGTCCATACTGCTCAAAGGCCAACCAGCCAATGCCCAGAGGGCTTGCACTTCCTCGAGCCTCCACTCGGGGTCATGCAAGTGCCGGATTGCGGCCGAATCCCTCCCCGGAGCAGGCGAGCTGTCGTCGGACGCTCAAGCCTGTCTCCCCCTGGCCGACCCACCGACTACCCGAGTCCGCTCCCGAACCCGGGTCAACGGCGTGGAACGAGGTGTGGCATCCAGCGCCTCAACCCTCGGCGCCACCGGGCCGGCCCGAAGAATTTTTATATTTTATTTGGTTAAGCCAACAGAGAGGATTGTGATCTGTTATAAGTACAAAGTCAGTTCCTAGCAAATAAAACTTAAGGGACTCCATGGCCCACTTTGCTGCTAAACATTCCTTTTCAATGGTGGAGTACCTTTTCTCTCTGTCATTGAATTTCTAACTTATGTACAGAATAGGATGTTCCATCCCATCTATATTTTGACTCAGAACTGCACCTAGGCCTACCTCTGATGCATCTGTTTAGTAACAAAAATGGTTTCTCAAAGTCTGGGCTTCTTAAAAGAGGCTGAACATAATGCAGCCTTAATGGCTTGAAAAGCTTCATCACACTCTGGGGTCCATTTCACATTATTTGGGAACCGTTTTTTTGTGAGTTCAGTGAGGGGAGTAGCTAACTCAGCACAGTTGGGAACAAATCTCTGATAATAACCAGCTAGCCCTAAAAATGACCTGACATGTTTCTTTGCTTTAGGGACAGGGCTGTTAGCTATAGCTTCTATTTTAGAACCCTCTGGCTTAACTTCTACATTTCCCAACTCATAGCCCAAATATCTGGTTTCCTGCATGCCCAATGCATATTTGGTAGGATTAATAGTCAGACCTGCATTTTTGATAGCTTGGATAACTGCTTGTAGTTGTTCAGGTGGCGTTTCCAGTCTGAACTGTACACCATGACATCATCCAGGTATGCAGCACAATAACCAGTATGAGGTGAAAACATTACATCCATGTACCACTGGAATGTAGCTGGTGCACCATGTCAACCAAATGGCACGGTAGTGAACTGATATACTCCAACAGGAGTGGCAAATGCAGTTTTATCTCTGGATTCTTTAGCTAAAGGAATTTGCCAGTAACCCTTGGTGAGATCGAGGGTACTGATATACTTTGCACTCCCCAGTCTGTCCAACAAAATCATCAATTCTGGGCATAGGATAACCGTCAAATTCTGACACTTGTTTAAGTTTCCTAAAATCAAGGCAGATTCTAACGCCCCCTTCTTTTTTGTTAAAAATTAACATTGGAGATGGCCAAGCACTCTTTGACTCTTCTATGGTACCCAGTTCCTTCATTTTTGTATTTCCTTAGTCATGTCAGCTCTTAACCACTCTGGTAACCTGTTTGCCTTTTTTCTAATAGGACGAGCATTCCCTGGTACTATTATGTGCTCAACCCCTTTTGCTCAGCCTGGTAGTGTGGTAAATGTACTGTGAAATGTCTTTAGCACATTACGAATGTCTACAGTTTGTTCTGGGGTTAAGGAAACCTTCACCTTTACAGCATCAGCATTTACAGTTTGTTCCAGTCTATCATAAGCTACATCAATATCTTCTTTATCAGTTTCTGATAAAACTAGCAAAGTAGCTTTTGGCATTATTTCAACCCATTTCTTGAGGAAGTTAGCATTGTATATCTTAGTAGGATTTTTCCTGTCAGGGGTCAGGGGACTCAATATTGTAGTTAATGGTGCCAGTACATTTAAGAACTCTATAAGGCCCTTGCCATTTCATTAACAGTTTATTTTCTGTTGTGGATAACAGTAGCAAAACCTTTTCATCTGGCTCAAAAACTTTTTCTTTTACCCCATGGTCATAATATACTTTCTGCTGGTTTTGGGCCTCTTCCTAATTACTATGGGAAATTTCAACATATTTTGCCAGCTTCTTTCTTAGGGCACACATATAAGACATTATAGACTGTTTCTGAGTGGGGTTATCTTCCAGTGTTTCTTTTATCACATCCAGTGGCCCTCTTGGCTGTCTACCATACAACATTTCAAATGGTGAAAGTCCTGTTGATGCCTGTGGCACTTCTCTGTAAGCTAAAAGTAGGTAAGGCAAATATTGGTCCCAGTCTTACCCTTCCCCTTCTAAGGTTTGGGCCGGACGCAATAAAATCGCACCAGCTCCCGGACCCGAACCCGGTACCTCACCCAACCCAGCCACTAGCTACCCCGATGTCTGGCGCCTTCGGCCATCCACCACAGCACCACCCCTACAGCCCCTTTGCACCCTCAGCCCATGCTGTACGTGCGCTGCGCCCCCCACACGTGCGTACACATAGCAACATCCTGTCACCAGTTCGCCCGACCCCATTTCCAGTCACCCTATCCTCCCATCGCCGTGAGGGATTGCGCCGGGAAGGTGTCGCCATTACAGATGGCACCCTTTTTAATGCACCCACCTCACGGGTTACCAGGAAAAAGAGTGTCTTACTGGTGCTTGGCTGTCACCTCACTGCTGTGGCATCTGTCTGGCCATTTGGTAGTCTTTGGCCAAAGAAACAGCCTTTTCCCCACTTTCTGGTCAGTGTTCCTTTATCCAAAGATGCACATCTGTAGGCAGGATGTTGATGAATTGCTCTATTGCAAATGTGTCGATGATCTGTGGGATTGTTTTGCCCTCTGGTTGAAGCCATTTTATCAGGGAGTTCTCTGAGTCAACAGGAGAACCTACTCAGGAAATGGCAGAGATGGATATTGTACTTTTCTCAAAAGGACCCATCTTTTGTCCCTCAGATCCTGTGGAACAGATTAGACTCAGTCAAAATAGAAACAGAATATAGCCTACCCCCATTATCTCATGGATATTCTGCTCTCCTTCTGAGGGCTAGGGGGCTAAGGAAAGATTTCTCCCCCCCTCAGACCCACCCACCTTAGACGAACACTGGATGGAGGGGGTTCCGCTGCTTGCCAACAATGAGGACAGACAAATAGGAAGCATCTGAGGCTTGTTGAACAATAAGAGTGTGTGTATTAATAAGAACTTAATTACAGTATTGTACAGTTGTTAATAACAACATGTCTATGTATCAACTGAATATAACAAACTAAGAATATACGATGACTAATGTTCAAGTGTACTCACCAGATGTATAATTGCTGTCTCAACTAATAAAAAAGAAATTATAAAAAAAGGAGTTCTGAGTCGGATGAAGGCTTCTCGAGGACCGTCGACCGAGTTGTACTTCAGAGATCGAAATCTCTGCCTGTAGGTCTCTCCCAATATGTCATATCTTTTCAGGATTTCACTTTTCACCAGGTCATAGTTTTCTGACTGTGCAGTGTCCATATTGTGGTAGGCAAGTTGGGCTTTCCTTGTCAGGTAGGGTATCAGTCTCATTGTCCACTGCTGCTTTGGCCATTGGCAGGCTGTGGCAACTCTTTCAAACGTTGAAGGTATGCCTCAATATCATCCAAGGGACACAACTTCGTAAGTTTAATGGCTTTTAAGTTGCTTGTCTAGATCTGTGCCAGATCCTCTGTCTTTGATAGCTTGCAAGGCATCCAGCCATCGCTGCTCCTGTCACTGCATCTCTTCTCTCATCTGCTGCTTCTTTTCTCTCCTCTGCTACTCCTGTCGCTGCATCTCTTCTCTCATCTGCTGCTTCTCTTCTCTCCTCTGTTTTCCTGTCTCTTTTTGTTGTATAGCCCACCATTTGAAAAGTCCATCAGGCTTTCAGGCTCTGTCACTGCCTGTTCTTTTTCCATAACTTGTGCTGGCTGTACAAACTCAGCTTGGCCCTCCGTCTCTGCTAGTTTGGCTGTCATTGTCCTGGTAATCACTCCTGGACTTGCTGCTGCAGAATTCATACATTTCTCTATGCTTCCCTGGTACTAGGTCCAGTACCCACGTACAACACTCCTGGCTTAGAGTACGTATGGCTAGCTGCACATCTGTAGGCAGGATGTTGATGAATTTCTCCACTGCAAATGTGTTGATCTGTGGGACTGTTTTGATCTCTAGTTGGAGCCATTCTATCAGGAGTTCTCAGAGTCAAGTGAAGACTTCGAGGATTGTCAACTGAGTTGTACTTCAGAGACTGAAATCTCTGCCTGTAGGACTCTCCTGAAATGCTGAATCTTTACAGGATTTTGCTTTTCACCAGGTCATAGTTTTCTGACTGTGCAGTGTCCACACTGCTGTAGGCAAGTTGGGTTTTCCCTGTCAAGTAAGATACTAGTCTGATTGCCCACTGCTGCTTTGGTCACTGGCAGGCTGCGGCAACCCTTTCAAAAGTTGTCAGGTATGCTTCGATATCATCGGAGGACGTAACTTTCTATGTTTAATGTATTTCATGTCGCCTGTGTCCTGTTGCTCATCTGGATCTGTGCTCGAACCTCTGCCTTTGATAGCCTGCAAGGTATCCTGCCACCGCTGCTCCCGTCACTGCATCTCTTCTCTCCTCTGCTGCTGGAGTTGTTGCATTTCTTTTCTATGTGCTTCTAAACGTTGAATTTCTTGTTCTCTCTGCTGCTTCTCTTCTCTGTTTCTCCGTCTCTTTTTGTTGTATAGCCCAACATTTGAAAAAGGCAGTCAGGCTTTCAAGTTCTGTCATGGCCTGTTCTTTTTCTATAACTGGTGCAAGATGTACAGTCTCAGCTTGGACTTCTGTCTCTGCTAGTTTGGCTGCCATTCTCCTGGTAACCACTCCTGGGCTTGCTGCGGCAAAATCCATAACTTTCTTCTATGCTTCCCTGGTACCATGTCTAGTACCCATGCACAAAACTCCTGGCTTAGAGTATGCATGGCATAAATCCCACTTCTGACACCATCTGACGTAGAGGCACAGGTCAGAAACCATAGGAAAACCAGGAGCAGTTGTAAAATTCGCAACAAGTGATTATTAACAGTAAAACAAAAAAAAATTGTTCCATAAAACTATTTACAAAGGTAGTATAAACACAGAAAGTCCATCTGGGTTTCTTCTCAATTCACAATCTCAGTCTCTGTGTCTCTCTTGCAAGAAACTGCAGCTCTGTTTTCATAAGTCTTTGCAACCCCCGCTCATTAAGAAAACCGCATGCTTCCCACACAGTGTTCTTGTAAGTTTCAACAAGTGCAGCAAAAAGAACACTGTGACCCAGAACTGACCTCTTGCTTACAACTTCTCAGAGAGTTTGCAAACTAGTTTCTCAGATTGACCCCTTGAGTTCCAAACAGCTTTTTGCAATCATTTCAACAGTATAACTATATACATTCCGACAGTAAAACTATGTAAATTTTTAAACAAAGGGATCCCAGTATCAGTTACATTTCCACATAATGATTCACATATATTTTTATACCAGCAATATGCAAGGGGGAGAAAAGAGAACAGTAAGAGAAGTCAGAGAGACAGCGAGAGGCAGAGAATTGCAAGACCGTCTGTGTCATCAAGTCCTGGGTCTCACGAGAAAATTTGGTTGCGCAACCAGACAAAGAGAAAGAAAGAAAAAATTACTCACCTTAGTAATGTTGTTTCTTCTAATGGAGTCTTGCTATATTATGACATATGCAGTGAGTCCCAACCTTCAAACTGCTCCGGAGGTGAAAGAGTTAACTTTCCATGCCAGGCATGGAACGCTGAGCTCGAGCTCGGTTGAAACTCTGTCTGTTGTTCTTCAAACTCAAACCGTCAGATCTTTACGAGCTAAACTCACTGAGGTCCTGTGTGGAAGTTGTAAACCTACACTAGCCAACTGGCTACTAAACATAAGAACACATTTTTTGGTCCCAAAACAAAGACTCAAGTCAGGAGACCCAAAAAATGAAAAACACAACACCAAGTCACCCCAAAAAGGAGGGGTGAAAACAACAAGGTGAGCATCTACTAAGTGCCAACACTGCACTGCCCACCCACATCCCAAAAACAGAGGTTCTGAGAGGGCAGGCAGGGGGGAGGTCATAATATAGCAAGACTCCATTAGAAGAAACAACATTACTAAGGTGAGTAATTTTTTCTTCACACAACATGAAGTCTTGCTATAGTATATATTTATATACTGAACTACAGCAGTACCTCCATGGAGGAGGACAGAACCTACTTAAGAAATAGGCTCTGAAGAACAGCTGTGTAACCGAGCATCACTCCTAGCCTGGATGTCCAAGGAGTAATGCTTGGTAAAAGTGTGAACTGTTTTCCAGGTAGCTGCTTGACATATCTCTAGAATAGGGATGTCCTGGCAGCAGCCAGGAAGCAGCTGTACCTCTGGTAGAGTGAGCCCTCAGGCCTGAGGGAGGAACCTTACCCAGCTTTTCATAACAGAATTGGATACAAGAGACAATCCACCTGGCAATGGATCTTTTAGTGGCAGGTTTCCCTTTACCAACCTCACCATAAGTGTGGAACAGTTGGAGGGAGTCAAACCTGTGACCCTTGGTACGCTCTATGTAATAACTAATGGCTCTCTTCACATCTAAGCTGTGCAGCCTCCTCTCACCAGAGGAGGAATGGTCAGTTAAGTACACTGGAAGAGATATAGATTGATTAAGGTGGAAATCTGAAACCACCTTAGGCAAGAACTTCCTGTTAGTCCTGAGGACCACCTTATCTCTATGAAAGGAGATAAAATCAGGCTCCACTGACAAAGCTTGTAATTCACTTATGCGTCTGGCAGAAGTGATGGCTACCAGAAACACAGTCTTCCAAGTCAAGTGTAACTCTGCTGAAGACAAAGGCTCAAAGGGGTTGCATAAGCTGAGCAATGCAAACATTAAGATCCCAGGCAGGGGTAGAGTCCCTGAATGGAGGGTTGGTATGAAGCAATCCCTTAAAAAACTTGGAGAATGCAGCACGAGCTGAAAGAGAAGAGGGTTTACCTGCTGAAACAAAAGCAAACACAGCTGCCAAATGTACTTTTAGGGTAGCTGGTCTCAGCCCCAAGGTATTTAAGTGGACCATATAATCCAGGACTGTGGGTAAATCAGCAGATTCTGGGGAAATATGCTTCCCAGAGCACCATATGGAAAACCTCTTCCATTTGGAATTATAGGTAGCCCTGGTGAAAGGTTTCCTAGAAGCCTTTAGTATATCCATTACACCTTAGGAGAGGTGTAGATCAGCAAACTCTAACTCTTCAAGAACCAGGCCTTGAGGTTGAGAGATTTGAGGTTTGGGTACCAAACCCTCCCCTGAGCACAGGTTACCAGGTTGTGATTCCTGGGAAGACACAGGGGAAGATGGACTGCTAAGGACAGTAGGAGTGGATACCAGGGTTGTCTGGCCCAATCTGGAGCAATCAGGATCATCTTGCAGGGTTGAGATCTGATTTTGACAAGCACTTTGAACAGGAGAAGGAAAGGGGAAAGCATAGAGAAACTTCCCATCCCAATTGAGAACTAAGGCATCCAGAGGGACTGAGCCCAACACTGGGGGCCTGCAACAAAAAAGGGGAAGTTGGTGATTGTCTGGGGCTGCAAAAAGATCTATCTGCGGGGTGCCCCATCTGGAAAATATCACCTCCAAGACCAAGGGGTCCAGTGACCATTCGTGATGGCCCTGGGAAATCCTGCTGAGAGCATCTGCCAGGACATTGTCCTTACCTGGGAGGTGAACTGCCGTAAGGGAGGTGTTCAGGGAGTAAGCCAGAGACCACAACTTCATTGTTTCAGTGCACAAGGCCGTAGACCGAGTGCCCCCTTGCTTGTTGATGTACCACATTGTGGTGGTGTTGTCTGTTCTGACCTGTACAACTTTGTTCCGAACAGATCTGGAAAAAACTTGAAGTGCTAGAAAAACTGCTCTGAGTTCCAACAGATTGATGTGGAGCAGAGATTCCTGAGGGGACCACAATCCCTGGGTGGTGAGGTCGCCCATGTGAGCTCCCCACCCAAGAGGATGCATCTGTAGTAAGGATTAAGGAGTGAGACTGAGTGACAGAGGAACCCCTTATCTCAGATTGCTCTGATCCTGCCACCACTGTAGGGCCTGGATCAGGGTTCGAGTTACTGGGATCAATTTGGTTAGAGGGTCTTTCCTTTGAGACCAAAGGCTCTCAAATGGAACTGGATGTCCCTCATCTGAAATCTTGCTCCCCGCACTACTGCTGTAGAAGCAGCCATGTGCCCCAGGAGCTGTAGAAAATGCCTTGCTGGTCGACAGACCTGCAGGGTGAATGAGGAGGCCAGAGAGACCACGGTCCTTGCCCTGTCCAAAGGAAGGAAGGAAGGCTCTGGCTTTCTCTGTGTTCAGCTCAGCGCCTATGAAGGTGAGGAGCTGGACAGGCTCTAGAACTGACTTTGAAAGATTCAGAAGGAAACCTAGAGAGGTGAGCAGTTGCTGAGTTATCTGTAGATGTAACTTGACTTGGTCTGGAGACTGGCCTACTATGAGCCAGTCGTCCAGGTAAGGAAGATGGCAATTTTTTGCCTTCTTAGGGAAGCAACTGCTACTGCCAGGCATTTTGTGAATACCCTTGGAGCAGAGGTGAGGCCAAGGGCATTGCTCTGAACTGGTAATGGCCTGAGGGCAGCTCGAACCTGAGGTACGTTCGATGGGAGCTTCTGATGAGAATATGGAAGTAGGCATCCCTGAGGTCCAGGGACGTTAGCCAGTCCCCTGGCCTTAGAGAGGGTAGAATAATTCCCAGAGTCACCATTTTGAATTTTGGTTTTAAAAGGTGCTTGTTTAAATATCTGATATCCAGGATGGGCCGCCATTCTCCTGTTTTTTTGGGGTAAGGAAGTACCTGGAGTACAACCCTTTGCCCTGGTGTAGGGGTGGAACCCTTTCCACAGCTCTGAGAGCCAGGAGGGAAGAGACCTCTGCCTCTAGGGCAAGTGCCTCTGGTGGATTTGCAGGTGGAAAGAATCTGGTTCTCATCTTTGGAAATTTTTTGAAGCTGAGAACCAGTCCCTGGCTTACTACTTCCAGGACCCACTTGTCTGATATCAGAGACTTCCAGTCCTGGACAAAGTAGCCAGCTTGCCCCCTACAGGTAGCTGAGAATCGGCCCTGGCAACCCCATCAGGGTGCCTGCTTGGCAGGGGCTTTGGGCTGAGGGGTGGAATTAGGCCTGCTTGTACCCCATCTGCCTCTCCCTCTAAAGAACCCCCTCTGGGCCTAAGCAGAAGAGAAGGCCTGGGCTTGGTAAAAAGGCCTATGAAAGGGCCTGCCCCTGCCCCTGGAAAGCTGCCTTTGAGGAGTGGCCCGCCTTTCCTTGGCCTGTGCACTCCTATAGGTGGTCCTATACTCATCCATTTTCTTCATGTAATCCTCTGTCTGCTCCCCAAACAGAGAATTACCCACGACAGGAAAATCCATGGCCTTAGTCTGGGTATCCTGTGACAGGCTAGTACATCTGAGTCAAGCCATTCTGTGAAGTGCCACAGATGTAGCCATGATTCTTGATGACACATCATTAGAGTCCACTGCAGCATGCAATTGCACCTTGGATGCCTCAATACCATCAGCAGCCACCTGCTCCAGCTCCTTGGCAAGCTGGCCAGGGACCTGTTTTGCTAGAGCCATAACAGTATCCCATCTGGATTTCTGATATCTAGCAACATAAGCCATATAATTTGCCTGTCTGAGTCCCAAGGATGCTGCCATATACTGTTTCTTTGCCATGGCATCAATCCTCCTGGAGTCCTTGTCAGGGGGGTGTGAAGCCAAGGAATATTTGCCTTGTCACAGGCTGCAGCCTGCACTACTAACATGGCTGCATTGTTGTGTAAGGAACTCCGTATCAGAGCCTGACAATGTGCTTCTTGTCCATTCTCTTATCCACAGGAGGTATAGTGTGAGGAGTTTTCAGAATTTTAACTGTCTGTTTCCCAAAAGATTTATGCAAAGGAATAGACAGTCTCCTAGACTCTGGGATATCCATCATTTCCACATAGTCAGGCTCCTCTTGATCATCCACAGCTTCCTCCATAGGGAGCTGGAGGGTTTCAGCCACTTTCTTATAAAACATAAAATGAGAAGGGGACTCAGAAAGCCTAGGAGGAGACACTCCTGAAGGTCTGTCTGGGGAGATGTCCGGGTCAATGGGGCACATCCAGACTTTCAAATCTACATGCACTCTCCTCATACTCCTCTTCCCCCTCCTCCGGTTCATAATAATCCTGTAAATCATACTCTTGAACTGGTGGAACCGGCCGAACCGGACGCTTACCTGATGGTGCCGGTTCGGTCGGAACCGGGGAAAGCGAATGGACAATTTTAATTGCTTTGGCTATTTCTTCAGCGGTTGGAGAGGAAAGTTTTGGCTCCACACCAGCTGATTTCCTAGTCCTTTTTGCTGGAACCGACTCCTCAGAGTTGGATCTCCTTTTGCCCAAGGAAGTCTCGCCCTGGTCAGAGGCACTCCCGTTCGGTTGGAACCGAACCGGGCTGGCCATCCAGTTCAGCGGACTTTTTGGCCTCCCTTTCCCTGAGCCTATCAACTCTCTTTTCCAGGGTAGCTGCAGGAAAATTTTTACAAATCTGGCAGTCTACATTGAGGTAGTCAAATCCCAGACAGTAAACACAGGTGGTGTGGGGGTCAGCCTTGGCAAAGACTTCCCCACAGACACTGCAGTGTTGAAATTCAGTGGGCCCGGTTTTTCTTTTGGGTTTCTCAGACATAGTGCCAGTCCTAACCAAACTTACCCGTTTATGGCAATCCACCAGGTAAGACCCTCTTATCGGTTCCCAACCGTGTCACAGGTCGTGGAAAAAAACGTAATAAAATCTGTTTTTTTTAGAACCGATAAGAACCGGTAACCACACTCTAAATGACAGATTAATATATTTTAAACAACCTAATCAGTTCAAACCGAACCGATAAAACGTTTACAAGTTCCACACAGAATAGAAATTAATGTAAAACCTATCTAGTACTCACAAATACCACAGACAGAGTCTGAACCGACCGGTTGTGGTTTAAATTCGGTCGAAAACCGAGAAAAACAATACTTTAACCGACAAAATGAACCGAGCAGAAGGAGAACTCTCCGGAGCGACTGTTCAGTGAGGCAGAGTAAAGAATCTGACGGTTTGAGTTTGAAGAACAACAGACAGAGTTTCAACCAAGCTCGAGCTCAGTGTTCCATGCCTGGCATGGAAAGTTAACTCTTTCACCTCCGGAGCAGTTCGAAGGTTGGGACTCACTGCATATGTCATAATATAGCAAGACTTCATGTTGTTTGAAAGGAGAGAACAGAACAGTTCCTTGCATTTAAACTCTTTCTGCATAACAAATGGGGCAGGGCTGTATTCAACTCTGTCACAGGGCCTTGTAGTTTACAATCCTAAGGCCTAGTGAGGCAGAGGCATATAGTACATACACGTGCACATCACATCCACCCTCCTAGATTCTTTATCAGGAGGCAAAGTGCTCATGTGTTTAAGAGCCTTAGACCCATCATGAGCAGCTCTAATGACTACAGAATCAAAATGGTTAGCAGAGGGGGCTGAATACTGCTTATCAGACTTCCTTGGTACTATAGGCAGTGAGTTTGGTTTGTACCATGAAGCAAAGGTAGCATCCTCTAATGCAGGACATACTGGTAGAATTATAATGGAGGGTGTGCAAGGCACCTTCAAAAATTTCATTATGTTCCTTTTCATGGAGTCTTCTTTCTCCACATCAAAGCCCTTGGCAGTCTGCATTTACTGCATCATGGCCTGAAATGTAGTATCCTCAGGAGGAGATCCTCGGGGTACAGAAAACCTCATTATAGGATGATAAGAGGGTAGAACTTGAACTGGGTGCCACATATTGTTCTCACCCATAATCCTCCTCTAATACCATGAGGATGAGGTCAGGATTATATTCTACATTGTTGTTGACATCCCTGTCCACGACAGGAGCTGCAGAGTGCACCGGTGACACCAGTGACTGTTGAGGAGGAGGATTCTGTATTGTGCTGCTTGTACGCATCGACAGAGCTTGAGTGCTTTGAGTCTTCATCAACAGGATAACTGGCTCCATAAGTAAGCCTGGCAAAATGCATTGTATCATCTCTGAAAACGATGCCAGCGCCATTTGAGACCCAACGATGCCCTGGACAGGGACTGGGACTACTCATGTTGATGACGGACCTTGGCCTGACGATGCTGTTTTACCATCCATAGCAGGTATGGCAGCACCTAAGCCAGACCCCAACCTTGGTGTCTAATTGAACAGTTGGGGGGAGCTGGAGTCACCGCCACGAGAGCAGACAATGATGCAGTACCATTACCTTGTTTCACCAGCAACTAGGACCTCACCAGCAAAGACGTCTTCTTATCTCTATGCTTATTCTTGTGCCTCGACGTAGAAGAAGGTCTTGATGTCAACCATTCTCTGTCCTGGTCCTTCGACTTTGGTGGCTGCTTCTTGGCTGATGATGAGTGCTCCACAGATTTTGGGCTGTGGTCCTTCTCCGTGACTTGCAGAGTTTTAATGTGAAGGACATTTTTGAGAGCTTTCTTGTGACATTGCCTTGTAGCCTGGTAAAAGCTCTGGCAAATCTCACAAGTCCTCACGTTGTGAGGCAGGCCCAAACAGCACATACAAACTTCTTGTGAATCTTCCTTGTAAATTTCATCTCTGCATTCACAATACCAACTCAGAGGATCTTCCATTTCAGCAGCTTGCAGAGACAATGAAAAAAAAAATATTTTCAAAAGTAAAAGATATAGACGACAGTGACTACTTTAAGATGTTTCCTTCAGCAGGTTCGACAAGGATGACTGACAGTAGGAAAAGAACTGAGGACTGATAGAGCTGTCTATGTTTATATGGACGCTGATGTGTGACGTCGTTGTGGTAGGCCCCCGGCTGGCAAAAATTTCCAGGTGGTCCTGGTGCCTGGCAGCTACAGTTCCAAAAGTGTGGCCTGATGGAAAAGATATCCTCAAAGATTAAAAATTCTTTTACAAAAAATGAAAATTACATACCTACCGTGATTCTTGATCTTCTTGGACAAAGTCTCCACCACTCATTCACATTAATGGGACTACACCGGGGGCGCTAGGACCCAGTGGGAGCCAAAAATCTGCAGGGGGGCCGGCGTCAAGGGAGGACGGTGAGGAAGTGGTACCGTGAGCCCGGCTCGTGCCATATAGGCTACCTCGGTGTCAACCCTCCAACCGCCTCAGTATCTTTTTTAACGAGGCGGTGCAGCATAAACCAACCCAGTGAAACTACCCCATGTTGGACATATGATAGTCTGAATGACCCGTGTAAGAAGGGTCCACACAATGGAGTCTTCACAGCCCAGCCATCGAGGGAGTGAAGGCCAAAAACAGATAAGTGAGCTTGGGGGATGGAGGGTGGGCGTGTGAATGAGTGGTGGAGACTTCGTCCAAGAAGAATCAAGAATTACAGTAGGTACGTAATTTTCATATCTTCCTGGACATAAAGTCTCCACCACTCATTCACACTAATGGGAGACTACCGAGCTAAAATAATCCCCCGAGAAGGGCAGCAGGAGAAAAGAGCTCAGTTAGAAGAGAAGTCCATTAAGGACTGTCCTGCCAAAGGACTAATGCTGTCTGCTGTCTGGCATGGACATCCAAAGCATAGTGCTTAACAAACGTGTTCACAGAGCTCCATGTAGCCACATTGCAGATGTCTGTAATGGGCATGTTTCAAATTTCTGCCAGAAATGCCACGATTGCCCTGGTAGACTGAGTGTATACTCTGCCTTCCAGCTTAACCGGTGCCATAGAATAGCACTGACGAAGACATGTCACTAGCCACGCCGAAATACATCGGAAAGCAACAGGCTGACCCAGCCGGGCCATGCTGAAAGAGATAAACAGCTGTTCTGATGTGCGGATTTCTTTAGTTCTGTCTAAATAAAACCGCACAGCTTTCTTAACGTCCAGAGAATGTAGGGTACGCGCCCCCTCCTTCTGGAAGTTCGCAAAGTAGGTCGGAAGGACCAAGGGCTGATTCAGATGGAATTCTGAGACTTTAGGGAGAAACTCAGGGTGAGTTCACAGAACCACCTTGTCTTTGTGAAATACAGTATATGGGGCATGTATTTTAGACACTCTGCGAGCAGAGGTAATGGCTACAAGGAAGGCAGTCTTCCAGGTCAGAAACTTCAGCTCACAAGTTGCTAGGGGCTCAAAAGGTTTGTGGGCGAGCATGTCTAGTACAAGATTAATGTCCCAGGTGGCTACTGGTCGTCTGACTGGTGGCCTAGTGTGCAGTATACCCTTAAGGAATCTCTTGACCAAGGGTAACTGAGCCAGAGACATGGAGTGTACGGGCTTGTGGTACGCTGAGATTGCACAGAGGTGAACCTTTATGGTTGAGTATTGCAGACCTGTATTGAACAGGTCCAGAAGATACTCCAGGACTTTGTTTGGTGGGCAGGAAAAAGGGTCCAAAGAGGACTTTGTGCACCAGATGGAGAACCGCTCCCACTTAGCCGTGTAAGTTTTTCTAGTAGCTGGCTTGCATGCTGCTAACAGAATGTATGAGACCTACATGAAACGTCAAACCTACTCACCTCTATCTCCTCAGGAGCCAGGCGTGGAGGTGAAGGGATCTCGGGTTGGGATGGACCACTGGGCCCTGGGTAAGCAGGTTCATTTGAAGTGGAAGCTGTCTCTGAGAAGTTTCCGATAATCTGTTGATTAATGGAAACCAGATCTGATGAGGCCAGAATGGGGCGATGAGGATCATTCTGCCCCCTTGCGCCTCCAGTTTATGCAGTACCCTCTGAACTAAGGGAAGAGGAGGAAATGCGTACAGAAAGCATCTTATCCACCGCAGTCTGAATGTTTACTGACAGAAAATGCCAGGTTCTGGATTTCTGGAGCAGAATAGAGGCAGTTTTGCGTTGAGTGGGGACGCAAAAAGGTCCAGGTCCAGAGTTCCCCACACTTCGAAGAGTGATTGCAAGATGTTTGTGTCGAGAGACCACTCATGAGGGTCTGTTTCCATTCTGCTGAGACAATCCGCCAGACTGTTTTGCATTCCCGGCATGTAAACCACTTGGATTAGAGCCTTGTGCTCTAGGCACCACTCCCACACTCTCATCGCTTCCCTGCTTAAGGGGTAAGAGTGTGCTCTGTCCTGTTTGTTGATGTAGTACACCACTGCTTTGTTGTCCATTTGAAGGAGAATGATCTTGTGACAGAGAATGTCCTTCAGAGCTCAGACTGTGTACAGGACGGCTCTCATTTCTAGAACATTTACGTGGAGTTGAGACTCATCCTGATTCCATCAACCTTGGGTGTGGAGGTCCTGACAGTGAGCTCCTGTAGAAGCGTGGGAAATAACAGATGTCCAGACCAAAGGTTTAAGATGCATAAAAAACGCAAAGGTATGCGTTTGTCAATTTATTTCCAAAAACAAAACAAAACAAAACAAAAAAAATATTCTTAACTTAAAGTTCATAGAAAGGAAAACAATCGGTGTTAGTCTTCACACCCAAAAACAGGAAATACTTCTTTCCACAGACTCCTGAATTGCCTTTTCCTTTCCTTTTGTCTGTACAGCACTTTGTGTGAAAACACACACAACCTTCTTGCTCTGTGGTCAGTCGAATACTGACTCTCCTCTCTCTATCCATCTACACAGGTCTCCTAGTGGAGGGTTTATACTTTCCAAGGGGTGTGTCTTGAACTGAGCCCTCCCCTATGTGACATCACATTACCTGAATACTATAAAGGCAGCCATTTTGTAGGCTGCCATCCCTATAACAGGACCTCAGCAGGAGAAGCAAGACATTCAGGTACACATTCATTTGTTTTAATACAGAAAGAAAAGAAACACTTGTTAAAGATTGAATTAAAATCTGCAGCCCTGGCAAAGAAAAACAGATGAGAGCGCGCTCCTATCTGTCTTCCTTACAAGGCTTCAAGGATTCTATTTACTTTTAAATGTAAATGCCAGAAAGTAAACATGCATTTATTTAAGACAACAATTCTAGTAAATCTTTTTACACAGTAGTCTCCTCTAACATATTTTCTTTATATGTGCTGCATAATACTTGTTTTATAGAAATTCCTCACAGCTAGAATTTCAGCTGACTGCTTTTCAGCTTATCAAGATTTGGATGCCAGATTGTTTAAAAGATAATCAGGGACAGTAAAGAAAGGTTTAAAGATTGCCAGGTTGGCCACCCTGACAAGAAAATTAGGATAGATACGAATATAGAAGCAGACAGGATAGAGTGAAAATTGAAAAGTATGTTGGGGGGGGCATCTTGTAAATTCTTGATATTTCTCTTCATAACAGGACCCTGTTACAGCTCCCCATCCGAGTAGGGATGCATCCATGGTGACGGAGATCAGGGATTCCAGAAGGGCAAAGGGAAACCTTTTCAGAAGATTGTCCTCTTGAGTCCACCAGATGAGTGACCATTTGACGTTCCGTCACCTTGATGTGAAAGGACTGGGGATGTGTGGTTCGGGACCACTGAGTGCTGAGCATCCATTGAGTAGTCCTCATGTGAAGACAAGCTAGAGGCACAGTGAACACTGAGGATGCCATGAGACCCAGCATCCACTGCATCGAGAGAGCTTGGACCGAGTCGTTCTCTCTGATGAAGTGGGCCATCTGAAGGATGTCATTCCTTCTGTCCTCTGGAAGAAAAGTTTTTGCGCTGGAGGTATCCAGAAGGGCTCCAATGAAGAGGAGCCGTTGGAAGGGCTGTAGCTGTGATTTTCCCAAATTTAACAGAACTCCCATGGGCGTGAGGAATTTGGAAGCCGTAGCCATGGCTTCCTGAGTTTGACTGGAGGGGCTTGCTAGAAGCCAGTCATCCAGATACGGGAACACTTGAATTCCAAGTTTCCTGAGATACGCTGCGAGAACTGCAAAGCACTTTGTAAAGACTCGAGGCGCTGAGGATAGCCCAAAGGACAGGACTCTGAATTGGTAGTGTTGACCCAATGCCGCAAATCTGAGGTATATGTGGTGGTTTGGGTGTACGAAAACATGCTGGTAGGCATCCTGCATATCTAGGGAGGCCAGCCTGTTGTTCTGATGAATCAGAGGTAACAGGGAGCCAAGAGATATCATCTTGAACATCTCCTTGTAAAGGAATTTGTTTAACTTCCTTAGATCGAGAATAGGGTGCATGCTTCCTGTTTTCTTTGAAACTAGGAAGTAATGGGAGTAGAAACCTGTGTTTCGCTGATTCAGCAGAACTACTTCTACTGTCCTGTTGTTCAGAAGGCCTTGAATCTCGGAAGCAAGAAGGTCTGACTGACAGACAGACAGCCTGGGCTGTCATTTCAGTGGATGATCCGGAGGGGGTTTCTGAAAGGTTTAGAGAGTATCCCTCGCAGATTATTCTGAGTACTCATTTGTCTGAGGTGACTGACTTCCATTGTTTGTAAAACTGAGTCAGATGCCCTCCTACTGCTGAGGAAGAGTCCCCTTTGGACAGCTGAGGTGGGACTTGGGCTGGAATCTTGGAGGGTGGCACTAGGCACTTTGGGGCCCTGTGCCTTCTGCTGCATTTTCTTTTATGGTTGGGGAACTTGATTTCTGTTGGAGCACCCTTTGAGTTTACCATGACAGGACTGATGGTTATGAAACTGCTGCTGGTTCCTGCCCCATTGAGGGGCAGCGGATGGTGGCCTGGCCGTTTTGATAGCTGTTCTAGTTTTCTGTGTGGCCTCTAGTGCCTGCTCGACCTGCAGACCAAACAGATATGTACCATCAAAAGGTAAACTCATAACTCTCTGCTGGGCATCATTTGTGAATCCCGACGTGCGTAACCAAGAGTGGCACTGGGTGCATATACCAGCTGCTGCTGCTCTGCAAGCAGTGTCAAAGGAATCAATAGCGGCTTTAAGCTGCTGATTATTGGATTCAATGCCTCTAGTAATGGTCTGAAGAAGCTCCGAGCTAACGTTCGAATCTGGAAGAGCTTCTACAGTGGCCTTGAACGAATGCCAGAGGGTATACTCATACTGAGAGAAATAACCCCGGTAGCTTGCAATGCGCATGCCCAGGGTGGAGGCAGTGAAGACTCGCTTCCCCAAAGTGTCAATTTTATGCAATTCCTTATTTACTGGGCGTGCCGTAGATTCTTGAGGAAGAATGGCTTTGTCATTCTCTGCAAGGACAACTATGGCATCAGCAAAGGCTTGCGAGGCCAGAATAGGACAATCCTTGGGAAGGGCGTATTTCCTGTCTGTGGACTTGGCCACAGATGGAATAAGTGCTGGATTATCCCACACCATTTGAGAGAGAGAGAGTCTCAAAGGAAGATTGCACGGGAGGAGACAATTCCACAGGAATATCCGGATTGTGCAGATACTACAGACACAGTAGCTTCCCAGGATCAATCTCCAAAGTCTGGAGAGATAGAGTGGTATTCATGTTCTTAAGCAGAGACTTAAAAGAGAGGTCTTCAACCAAAGGCTCTGCTGGAAGAGAAGGCTTATTCACCGCCGCCAGAGAGGAACTGTCATCAAAGTCATCCCCCAATCGAAGATCAGGATCAGGTTCAATGTCGTCTCCTACTAGTCCCGGAGGGACAGAGTAAATAGGAAAAGGAGGAAAGAGAGGAGGAGTAGCTCTGCGAATTGGGAGTCGAGAATCCCGGTACCCAAAGTGGCACCCCAGGCGTAACTGGTGCTGGCACAGCACCAAGAACACAGGCGGTGCCGGCACAGTGAGCCGCATGACCAGATCCCAACAATCGACTCTGGGAGAAAGAATGAAGAAATTCAGCAGGAGAAAGTGGTACCGGTGCTAGCCCCTGCGCCATGGCCATATGAGGGGGGAAGCACCATAGCACACCGAGGAAGGCGCCGCACAACTAGGAAGCCCCAACTGCCCTGCCCGCAGGTCTGAAAACGGAAGGCCTGAAGGACTCACCAGCTCGGGAAGATGGTACAACTACCGAACCCACTGCTCCATAAGAGTGTCCCAATGATGAAACTGCTCACCGGAAGATCCCCAGGAGGCAGGGAAGGACTCTGGAGTCGAGGATATCGGTCACCAGGAACAGAGGCCGTAGGAGACTCTAGAGGGGTCGGAGTTGAACCCCTGTCCTCAGCCACTAACGATCGGCACACAGACATACCAGAGGGTGACCTTGAGCGGTACCACTTCTTCTTCGACTGGAAGGGTGAGGAAGAACTCAAGGCTGAGCAGTACTGAGTACTCGACGAAGATTGAGAATGGGACTGCTTCTTTTTGTGCTTTGACCGCCCTTCCCTCCAAGCACCAGACTGCCCGTAACCCAGTAAACACAGCTTTCAGGCGAAGTCTTCCTACTGCCACCTGCCCTGCTCGTGGTCAACTCCATCGAAGGAAGGCTGAAGACTTCTTCTTTTTGAAAATTACTGTATTTATTTAAGAACTACTAAAATAAATAAAACCTAACAAATACTAAAAATAATGATAGCTGCTGTCGTATAGACTGAAGACTTGACTCTCCGCGGGCGAGCGACGTCATCACTGAAGCGCACTCGACAGCGGGAAAAAAGGAACCGAGGCGGTTGGAGGGTCGATGTCAAGGTAGCCTATACGGCGTGAGCCGGGTTCATGGTGCCGCTTCCTTGCGGCCCTACCACGGTGCCGGCCCTCCTGAAGATTTTTGGCACCTGCTGGGTCCTAGAGCCTCCGGTGTAGTACCATTAGTGTGAATGAGTGGTGGAGACTTTACGTCCAGGAAGATCAACTCTGCAAACATCTAGCTTTCATAACTGCTTCTCCTTAGCATTCACATGTTTTGGACAAAAAGAAAAGAGGCTTACTTCTTCATTAGCATGAAACTCAGTAAAAACATTTGAAAGAAAGGAACTTCAGGGCTTGCATAAGTAAAGTGGTGATCAGTTTGACCTTCTGCTTCAAATGTTGGGGGTCAAACCAGAAAATCTCGGGGTCTGAAATTTCTGTAGTGGCTTTGTACAACATTATCCAATATTTTTTCTACTAACGATATCAGTGCAAATCTTTTAATATACAGGGTCAGTGCTGAAGCACTGCTTTTATTTTTGTACTTCAAAAGCCTCAAAAATCCCATTTGGGGACTTCAGTAGGGGGTTAACACATGCCCTGGAACTGTATGTAATATTATCTTATCTTGATGAAAAAAAGAGATATGGTTCCTTGCATGAGAGTGCCTGCAACTCTCCTGTTTGTCTAGCAGAGCAGATTATGACTAGAAAAAGAACACTTAAGTAAGAACTTACCACAACAGTAGATCTTTGAGAGAATCTCTTGCAGCAGATCACACCTTAGGAACTATAACCGTCAGGCACCAGGACCACACAGAAACATTTTTGCTAGCAGTCTATCTGGGGCAGCCCACATTGACGTCACCATGTCGACTTCCTCCCTATATAACCGTGGGTGGCCTCACACCCTCCTCAGTTTCCCGCTGGAGACCATCCACCAAAGACACACTCCCAAGGGACAGCTAGAGAGACCCGCCAGAAGGAGCCTAGAAAACAAAAGGCTTACCACCCAGGAAAGAGGAGAACAAGAAAGGATGAAGTCAGGAATTAAGGGAGAAGTAGGATGGGATGGCATGACCTGCTGCAAGAGATTCTCTCAAAGATCTACTGTTACGGTAAGTTCTTACGTAACTGTTCTATTTTCTTAGAGGATATCTCTTGCAGTAGGTTACACCTTAGGAACGAGTCCCAAGTATTACTGTAGAGGAGAACAGTCTGGGAGGCTGGAAGGCAGGGGTCTATAAAAGGAGGCACTGTAACACGCTACACCAAAACCAGCCTTCCTTCTAGAGGCAATGTCCAGAATGTAGTGCCTTGTAAAAGTGTGGACAGTATTCCAAGTGGCAGCAGCATAAATCTCAGCTGCCAAAACTCCTCTGAAACAGGCAAGAGTAAGCTTCTCTAAAACAAAATTCAAGTCCCAGGCTGGGACTGGGTTATGGATGGGAGACTTCAAGTGCAGGATGCCTCTCAGAAAGGTATGTGCCATGTCTAATTGAGCCACAGTACGGCCCTCAGTGGGAACATGGGAGACTGATATGGTGGACAACTGCACTTTTAGTAAAGAGTGTTTAAGTCTCGCATCTGATAAGGAGAGTAGGTACTATAGAATCTGGTTCACCGGGAAGGTGAAGGGATCCTGGTGATGGGAAGCCACCGATAAAGCAAAGCACTTCCATTTCATGGAATAAGTCGCCCTGCTAGAAGGCTTTCTGGCAGCCACCAGGATGTCAGCCACTTTAGAGGAGACACCAATCCTGGCAATGGCTACGTCTTCAGGAGCCAGGAATGCAGGTGAAGGGACCGGAGGTTCAGATGAACAAGAGTTCCCCATTCCTGTGACAGTAAGCCTGGGTACAATGGAAGGGGCACCGGAGGGTTCACTGCTAACTGTTGCAACAGTAGAAACTAAATCTGATGAGGCCAAAAGGGGGCCACCAAAATAAGGGTGGTGCCCTCCATTTGGAACTTGACTACTACTCTCTGAATCAGAGGAAAGGTGTGGAAGGCATAAAGGAACCTCCCTTTCCAAGAGAGGGACAACACGTCTTGCCAGAAAACTCCAGGCCCTGAATCAAGTGAGCAGTTTTGCATCGTGTGGGGACGCAAAAGATCCAACTCTGGATGACCCCACCTGTTTAACAGGTCTTCTACCACAGAGGTGAGCAATTCCCATTCATGCTTTCTGGACTGCGACCTCCTTAGCTTGTCTGCCAGGACATTTTGGATACCTGGAACATGGACAGTCGACAGTTCAAGGCGGTGGTCCAGAGCCCAGTACAAGGCCCTCATCACCTCTCTGCAGAGGGGTTAAGAGTGTGTGGCCCCTCTCTTGTTGATGTAGTGCACCACACTGATATTGTCAGTCTGCGCTAGCAGATGGCCCAGGGATAGGTGGCACTGGAAGGCCTGCAGGCCATACAGGACAGCCCTCATCTCAAGGATATTGACATGGAGCGAGGCCTCGAGAGGAGTTCATGTCCCGAGTCTGGTAAGGACCCAGGTGTGTGCCCCATCCCATCCCCCTGGCATCCGTGGTGAGGATCTGATGACGGGAAGGTATGAGGAAAGGAACCCCCTTGAGCAAATGACTGGGTTCCATCCACCACAGGAGAACCATCTTTCCTGGCGAAGAGACAAGGACCATCTGCTCCAGATTGTCAGCTCACTGATCCCACTTTACCCTCAAAGTCCACTGAGGAATGCATATATGCAGGTTCACCAGAGGAACTGTGGCAATGGCTAAAGCCATTAGGCCCAGAAGTCTGAGATATGTCCAGACTGTGACATACCAACTGTGATATAGTTCCAGGGCCTGTGCTAACAGGTGCTCTGCCCCATCCGGGTGCAGAAAGGCGGAGTCCTGGTCCATGTCCAGTACAGCACCAATGTACTGGAGACGCTGGCCGAGAGTCAACACCAACTTGGAAGGTTGACTGTGATCCCCAAACAATCGCATGGTACGCGGCAAGGTCAATGACAGTTTCTCTATGTACTGAGCTTTGAGCAACCAGTCATCCAGATAGGGGAAGATGTAAAGTCCCTCCCTCCTGAGAGCCAGTGCGACTACAGCTAGGCATTTGGTGAAGACTCGAGGTGAAAAAGAGAAGCCAAAAGGAAGGACTATGAACTGGTTGTGCTCCCCCTGAAACAGGAACCTGAGGTACTTCCTGTGGGGAAGGCAGACCTTGATGTGCAGGTATGTATCTTGCATATCTAGGAAGCAGATCCAGTCTCCATTCTGGAGCAAGGGCAACAGGCTTGGGAGGGTGACCATCCTGAACTTTATGTACCAAATGCAGCAGTTCAGGTTTTGTAAGTCCAGGATGGGCCTCAAGTCCCCTGTGGACTTGGGAACGAGTAAGAAGTGGAAGTAGAACCCAGTGTTCCATTGATTCTCAGGGACAGGTTCTAAGGCCCTTTTTCACAGCAGCAGCGTCTGGACCTCCTCCAGTAGCATGGGTACATGGCCTAGAGAGTAAGTGAAAGGCCTTGAAGGAAGATGTAGATGCATCTCCACAAAGTCTAGAGCATGTCCTTGTTCTGAGTTGCAGCACCCAGGTGTCAGTTGGGATCTGCAACTCATCCAGATGGAGGGAGAAATGAACCCCCACCACCACATTCTGGGAAACCGAATGAAGGGGGTTGGGCAAGGAGTCAGGCCGAGGCTGAGCTCATGGCTGGGGCCACTCCTCCACCTCTTGAGGACTTCTCTCTGGAAGAGGAAGGGGTAGGCAGGGCTATTTCAGCTTCATGCTTGCCGGGCTGTCTGGTGCCAGACCTAAATCGGTGGGTGGCACACAGAAAGGGCACCCTCTGCCCACTCTTCTGGGTGATGTACTAGATTGAGTGAACAGACTGCAGAGTTCTCCCGGAGCCCTGCAGGTTATTCAGGATATCCTGCATGTCTGCCCTGAAGAGCTTGTAGCCCCAGCAAGGAGCATTCAGGACAGACTGTTGGATGTCAGATGCAAAACCAGACACCCTGAGAAGGAGTACCTCCTCAGGCAAACTTCCACCATGAAGGCTCTGGAAGCAGTATCTAGGGTATCATAGGTGGCCCGCAAGAGGTGCTTGCCCACATCCACACACATCTGGAGGGTCTTGAGCATCTCCTGTTTTTGGGGGTCTTCTGGAAGGGACTGCGCTGAAGACTTGGCCACTTTCCAGAGGTCATGCTGGAATTCGAGCATTTGGCCAATGTAATTAATGATCCTGATAGCCAAAATGGAAAAGGCAAATATCCTCTTGCCTATAAGGTCCAACTTTCTGGACTCCTTGTCCGGAGGGAGAGAACTGAGGTGCTCGAGCCTCCTGAATCTATTATGGGCTGCATTGATCATCACAGAATCCACCTGTGGGGGCCCTGCAAAAAGAAGGATTCTCAGAGGGGGACAGGTACAGCCTGTCCGCCTTTCTGGGCATAGAGGGAATCAAGTTAGGTCTGTAACAAGTGGCCATAGTGGCATCCTTATATGCACTGATCACAGGAGAAATGATGAGGGATGGAGAATCTGGCAGGTCCAAGTAATCAGCCAGGTTCCACTGAGTAATGTTCTGCTCCACAGCATCAAACCACATAGCAGACTGCAGTTGCTGCATCACTGCTATGAAGGAGGATCATCGGTGGGGGGGGGGGGCATGAGGTGTATTTGGAGGAGTCCTACCCTGTTGAGAAAACAGTTGAGGTGCTAGAGGGAGTCTGAGCCCCAGCTCCCTCATCCTCCTCATCAGGCAACAAGAAATCAGGATGATAATCATCATCATCCCCTGGTTCAGAGATAAGCACCAAGGACATCGACAACCAAGAAGGAGCTGGTCACGATGACGCACGGTGCGAAGGCGCCAGTGGTGGCTTAGAAGGTCCTGCCTGTGATAGACCCTGAGGCGGGGCGACTCTCTGCATGAAGTCCAAGACCGAGGAAAGCAGGGCCTGGATGTCGATGGTCACCAGCATGGATGGGGAGCCCTGTGGCAGGGATGGGGGCATTGAGGCCCCAGCAATGGCAGGGAGTGCTGAAGCAGCGATGAGATGGTGGCAGGTTGAGGGACCAACTGGGGGACCTGCATCCTCAGCATCGAAGAAATGGTCAGAAGTGTCAGCTGGAGCAGCCTAAAGCCTGACGATGCATAACCATCACCGGCCACAAGGTCGGCGGGGCTCCCTCACTGTGGCCCCTGAGGAGGTGGAGGGGTATTCCGGAGGGGCAGACACTGGCAGGGCTAAAGAAAACCTCTGTGATGATGGGCCAGCAACAGCGGAGGCAGAACTGATGGGCCGCACTGCCAGAGTCCCTCCCCCCCAACCCGGTAGCAGACAGGGTGAGGGAGGCAGTGGGAATCATTGGCGGAAGAAGGTTTGGAAGGTCTGCCAATGATGAACCAACACCAACAGTGGAGCTCCATCGGGAAAGACTGCCAAGGCCAACCCTGTAGCAGAGAGGGTGTGGGCAACAGCAGGGGGTCACCAGTGGTCTGGTTGACGACCCCGTAAAAGTAAGTGCTGGGCATAGTGACCAAGAATGTTCCCAGAAGGACCTGTCTTTGTCCTGGTGATAATGTTTACCTGATGACTGTCCCAGACCTTAGCGGCATGAGAACTTGTGGATGGGGCCAGGGAAGCGGAGGAGGTCCTAGCCTGAAGCTCCTTTTCCAAGGCAGTGACCTTCTTCTAAATACAGAAGGATGTTCTCTTTCTGGTGATGCTGCCGGGTAAGTTGATTGAAGCAGTGGCAGATCTCACAGGCCTGGACGTCATAGCCATTGCCGAGGCAGAGGACACAGGCCTCGTGGAAGTCTTTATCATAGATCTTTCGTCCACAGCTGCAGTGACGGAAAAGATTTTCAGATCCAGGCATAAATGAAAGGAAAAAGGGGGAATTGCTTTAGAAAATAAAGGGACTTAAGAACTAGGGTGAGAAAATGGAATAATCTAGAAAAAATGAAAGTCAACTGAAGCAACGATGGTCCGTGGAGTCCGAAGTGCAATGGTCGACAGTGGTAACAGAAATGAAGAGGGCATGGGGTTGCCCACGGCTATATAGGGAGGACATTGATGTGATGACGACACCGTGGACGGCACCAGATAGACTGCTAGCAAAAATGTTTCTGTGTGGTCCTGGTGCCTGATGACAATAGTTCCTAAGGTGTGACCTGCTGCAAGACATATCCTCAAAGAAGACATGAAAGTTACATACTTACCATAACTGTTGATCTTCCAGAACATCTGCATTATTGATTATAACTTATGGGTCAGGGACCGGAGACACTAGCACCCCATGTGAGCAAATTATTTTGTTAAGAAGCAGCTGACCACGGCTACTGAACACAGCGCCTACGTACCCCCACTTGATGCCGTGCGCCAGCCAATAACTGTTGTGATTCCCTCACTTGCCTCAGTTCTGTTCACTACGAGAGAAACAAAGTGGGGAAAAAAGAGAGACAGAGAGCTAAGACATTTCCTAGTCCAACGGGATAGGGAAAGGACATAAAAATATAAATAAATGATAAAAAACTTGGCTACCAAACTCTGGAAAGAGCAACAAGGCACATTAGGTGGCATAAATGGGTAGTTGGGTTTACAGCTAGAGCCTCAGATATATTTAAAAAGGCAGCAGCACTGAAGCATGTGGCTCTGGCAGAAAGGCAAGTGGGGGATACCCAGAAGAAAAAATTACTCACCATAGTAATCTTGTTTCTTCCAATGTATTCTTCTATATTCATAACTGTATGCAGTCTGCCTCCTAAGTAAAGCTGCCCAGAGAACTGGAACTACAGTGGAACCCCAGAGTTACAAACCCCACAAATCTGGACTGACCAGACAACTGAACTCCCCACCCAGACCCACCCTACCTAAACCTGCGACTGCTTCACAGCCTGTTTCAAGTGGAGCCGAGACGGTCTCGGATAATATTGTAGCAGGACATTCTCAGTTAGTGCTACTACCTAATGTGGCGTAAACTGTCATCAACAAACAATCAGACTAATGCAATAACGCTGGGCTCCTCTTCAAACCTATGGATGTCTCTAAAAGTTCTAAACGGGAACTCTCTCGAGTGAACGGCCATCTCATTAATTTTACTCCCTCATCTGATGTTACAGATTTATTGGTCATTTCGCAATTGAAGAATGCTACTTACCCAAAAATGTCACAAGTACTCCATTCCTGTGTCTCATCCATGGCTTCAGATTCTCAGCTGTTCACAACTCGACTACGTGATTTTCCCCGATTTGACCAAAAGCTAAAGATAAGCTAAAA
Organism: Neoceratodus forsteri; assembly: GCA_016271365.2. Taxonomy (NCBI): domain Eukaryota; kingdom Metazoa; phylum Chordata; order Ceratodontiformes; family Ceratodontidae; genus Neoceratodus; species Neoceratodus forsteri. The sequence continues at coordinate 1,051,925,118 of CM057453.1, forward strand.
AGTGCCATAAAAGGGGATCAGGTAGTTGTAGTTGTTGGGAAATAGATTCTATGGCTCAAGATTTACTAGAAAAACAAATAAATCAAAACTCGATTACTGTGGATTCGACTCAGACTTCCGGGTCTTCAACTAAGGGACTGTGTGCAAATTCTGATGTTTCCTAATAACCGCAACTACCAGATCCCCTTTTATGGCACTTATTATCGCTAAATACTAAATATTTCACAGATACAAATTTTTAAAAGTTATGAACAGCTAACTTCCCATGCTGTTCGTAACTCTGAGGTTCTACTGTATATGCAAATGACTGAACTATCATTGGCTCGTGGCACATATTCAAACTGCTGCCCTTATCTGCTGCAATGTTCCATCAATGTATCAGATTTCTAAGGAACCTACAAGGCAACCTGTACTAAGACTTACCTAACTTACACCTAAATAACATAACACAATTTAAGCTGTCTGTGACAGCATGGGAATATATACAGTATATATATATATATATATATATATATATAAATTAGAGGCAAAAAACTTTGTTTAATACATTAGTTAGGTTTGTTCCACACCGACAAAATTGAGGAAATTCGGTGTTAGGGTTGAAAGCCCCCCTTGGCCCCCCTGCCCACACCCCCAAACGGCATCGGGGTGCACATTAGGGTTGTCGGTTCTAACTCTCACCCCATTCTCCTACACCTCTGTTTCTTTACACATGTGATGGGGTGAGAGTTATGGCTGACAACCCGTAATGCTCACCCGGATGCTGGTTGGGGGTGTGGACGAGAGAGACGGGGGTCTCAACCATAACATCACTTCCTCACTTTTGTCGCAGGGGGCTCCAACTAGTCGAAGTTTTTTGCCTCTAATTATATATATATATATATATATATTAGAGGCAAAAACTTAGTTTAATGCATTAGTTAGGGTTGTTCACAGCGACAAAGTGAGGAAATTCGCTGTTAGGTTGAAAACCCTAACTCCGAATTCACCCCCAGCACCACACACACACAGCACACACAAACACACATGCAAGTATGGGGAGGACCAAGTCAACACAACCAATGACAGACATCCAGCAGCAGGTGACAGAAATAACAAACAATTGTCCAAATGTACTACGAGACATCCCCACCCACCTGACCAGGTACTGCATGCTCAGTGGAGATCAACAGCAAAACTGAGGCCATGTACACCAAACGTACACATCCCTGATTGCAGCTGCACACAACGTACCACACTTAGTAGTTGCATGGCCTTACCTACCTATACGTAGTGTTTGGGTTTGCCACACTTCTGTCACTGACAGTTAGGACCGATGACCCCAATGCACACCCTGATTCCAGTTGGGGGGGGTGGGCTGGAGGGGTGCAAAGGGGGTTTCAACCCTAACATTGAATTTCCTCACTTTTGTCGCTGTGAAACAACCCTAACTGATGCATTAAACGGAGTTTTTTGCCTCTAATTTGTCTTCTTTTTGAGAATGATAATGAGAAATAGTAAATGTAATGCAGCGGCAGGAGCACGGGGGTGATGTCTTGTCGCACTGTAACATTGTGCCCGCAAACACAAATAATGCATGATGATGCAAAGCGAAACAGAAGAGAGGAACAGTACTGAGACAGAAATGTTAAAAACAACGGAAATGCAACCATAAATGAAAGCATAAGGTAATGCACACATGAGTAAAGCGTGAGCGGTAAGTAAACGTAATGGAACCACAAGCAAAACAGTAATGGTAAGAGTAATGTAAGCGCACAGGCTGGTTTTCCCAAAAGCTGTATAGAAAAAGATAGTGAGTAGAAAGAATGTTACAAAATAATGACTCTCGGAACACAAAAAGCAGTAGTTGTAACAGTAAATTGCTTATATCTCAGTAACCGTACGTCATAGAAAAAAAATGTAAAAAGTTATATGTATTATCACTTTCTGGCTGATTATATAAATAAGGGGGCTAAATTTTTCGACAAAAACTCCGTATCTCGCACTGTTTTTGAGAATCAGGCCTCAAAGAATGCAGTGACGTAATGTTATCCTATGGGAAAAAACAGAAGTTCGGACTGCCATAACTTTTGAACAGTTTAATATTTTTTCACGAAATCTTCGAAAGGCACATCGGGGGCCACAGCTGCACGTTCCCTGAAGATTTCGGTCCGGTCACGCAAACCATGCGACCTGTAGGCGCGACCGTAGAATTCCAGAAAAAGCGTAAATGCGCACGCAGATCACGCTTAATATCTCCGCAGCAGTGTATCCGACCAGTACGAAACTTGGCAGATCCCAAGGCCTATTGTTCTTGATTGTGTATTCCAAATTTCAGGCAAATCCGTCAAACGGTTGCAAAGTTATTACGGTGCAAAGTTTTGGGGTTTAACATAGAAATGGCTCCTCAACCCTAACTATGGTAGCACTACCATGCTACCATAATATATATATATATATATTTATATATATCTATATCTATATAAATAAAACAGCATGCAATAATAAAAAACACCCCTTTTAATGCCAGAATCACCTGGAAAGAGAAATGAATTATGTCCCACCAGGAATATAAAACATGTATGTCAGTGTTTGGGACTGCCAATCAAAAAATACGCGGTAAGGAATGCAGAGGCACTGGTTCTGGAAGAGGAGGCAGGGAAGGAGAGTTATGAATATAGAAAAATGCATTGGAAGAAACAAGATTACTACGGTGACCAATTTTTTCTTCTAACCCCAGGTATTCTTCTATATTCATAACTGTATGCAGACTTCAGAGCAGCACCTCTGGAGGTGGGCAGAGAACCTATTTAGGAAAAAGGCTCTGCAGGACTGCTGTACCAAACCCGGCATCACGTCTGGACTGTGTGTCCAAACTATAGTGTTTAGCAAAAATGTGTACTGTTCTCCAGGTAGCTGCTTTACAGATCTCCACTAGTGGAATCCCTTGGTGCTGCTATAGTAGCAGCTGTACCCCTAGTTGAATGGGCCCTCAAGCCTGCTGGGGGTTGCTTGCCCACTTTTAAATAACAAAACGGAATGCACTGGATTATCCAGCGAGAGACTTGACCTCAGAAGCTGGGTACCTTTACCCACATATCCATAAGTGAAAAACAGTTGTTGCTTATCAAGTCTACGATCCCTGGTGTGGGTCAAGTAGTCATTTAATGCCCTTTTGACATCCAGACTATGACGTCTGCACTCACCTGACCTAGTATGATCAGTGAAGAAAACTGGCAATGTTATAGACTGATTTAGGTGAAAATCAGAAACCACCTTGTGGAGAAATTTTCCGTTTGTTCTAAGCACCACTTTATCATTGTGATAGGAGAGATAATTCTTCTCCAAACATAGTGCCTGTAACTCACTTATCCGTCTAGCAGAAGTGATTACAACCAAAAACAAAGTTTTCCATATGACATATTGTAAATGAGCAGAAGACATAGGCTCAAAAAGGAGTTTCATGAGTTAAGCAATGCATATGTTTAAATCCCACACTGGGACTGGTTCCCTGATAGGTGGGTGTATGTGGCACAAACCTTTGAAGAACTTCTTGAAAATTGGATTCGCTGCTATGGAAACAGTTTTCCCAGCAGAAATGTAGGCTGAGATTGATGCTAGATGAACTTTTAGGGATGCATGCTTCAACCCCTGAGAATGCAGATATGTGAGGTATTCCAGGATTACTGAGATTCCTGCCAGAGCAGGCAACATCTCCCTGGAATCACACCAACTAGAAAATCTTTTCCATTTTGATGAATATGTTTTCTTAGTGGAAGGTTTTCTATATTCTTTCAGGATATCCGAAACAGCTTGAGAGAGATTCAAGTTTGCATATTCTAAGTCCTCAAGAGCCATGCCTTGCATCTGAGACTTGAGATTCAGGTACAATTCCCCAATGGGAAGTCAGAAGTTTGTGCCTCCTGGGTAGGTGCATCGGTTTGGTTACTGAGATGGATATCAGCAGGGGGTACCAGGGCTGCCTGGCCCAGTCTGGTGCTATTAGGATCATTGATGCAGGCTGTGACCTGAGCTTGATCAGGGCTTCAGAAGATGAGTGGAAAGGGAGGGAAAGCATACAGCCTTTTCCCTGACCAGTCCAGAGCCAGGGCATCCATTGGAATTGAACCCTTGGCTGCTGGTCTGCAACAGAATAGGGGAAGGACGTGGTTCTCCTGTGAGGCAAAGAGATACACTTCCAGTATTCCCCACCTTCTGAACACTGAGTCCAGTACTTGTTTATGGACCACTGGTGATGTGCCTGGTTGATTATGCTTAGGGCATCTGCCAGGGTGTTGTCCTTTCCTGGTACGTGAATGACCTGTACAGAGGCCTGCAGAGAGTAAGCCAGATTCCATACTTTCATGGCCTCTGTGCACAGAGGGTCTAACCTTGTTCCTCCCTGCTTGTTTATGTAGTATATTGTTGTGGTGTTGTCTGTTCTGACTTGCACCACTTTGCCTTCTATCAGATGAGCAAATGCTTTTAGGGCTAGAAACACTGCTCAAAGCTCTAGCAGGTTTATGTGCAGGAGTGACTCTGTGCTTAACCAGGTCCCATGGGTAGTGTGTTCTCCCAGAGGAGCACCCACCGTAACAGAGAGGCATCTGTTGTAAGGATAACTGATGGATTCTCTTTTTGGAAGGGAACCCCTTCCCTGAGATTGTCTGCTTCCTTCCACCACTGCAGTGCCTGAAGCAGAGTCTTTGTTACAGGAATCAGTTTTGCCATTTTGTCTTTTCTCTTGCACCAATGTGCTCTGAGGTGAAACTGTATATCTTTCATTTGATATCTGACTCCCAGAACTGTACCAGTTGCTGCGGCCATATGTCCCAAGACTTGCAGGAATTGTCTTGCTGGATGTGGCTCGTTCAGCTTGAATGAGGTGGCCAGCTGCAGGATACTCTTCACCCTGTCCTGAGGGAGGAAAGCTCTTCCCTGTAATGTGTTTAATTCTGCTCCTATGAAGCGTAGAACTTGTACTGGAGTGAGAATTGATTTATCCTGATTTATCAGTACTCCTAGGGATTGCGGCAGGTCCAGTGTTACCTTTAGGTGATCTTGTACGTGCTGTGGTGACCTTCCCATGACTAGCCAGTCATCGAGGTAAGGGAAGACTGACATTCCCTGGTTTCTTAGGAATGCCACAACTACTGCCAGGCACTTTGTGAACACCCTGAGTGCTGAGGTGAGGCCAAATAGCAGAGCTGAGAATTGGTAGTGACCTGATAGAAGTCTGAACCTTAGATACTTCCTGTGAGACTCTTATTGGGATGTGGAAGTAGGCATCCTTTAGATCCAGAGATGCCAGCCAATCTCCCTGCTGGATAACTGGCAAAATCAGGGCTAGTGTGACCATTTTGAATTTTCTTTTTATGAGATATCTGTTCAAGAGTCTGAGGTCTGGAATAGGCCGCCACTCCCCATTTTTATTTTTAGTGAGGAAATACCTGGAGTAAAAACCTTTTCCTTTATGATGGTTTGGTACACACTTCACTGCTTTCATGTGGAGTAAGCCTTGAACCTCCTTTTCCAAAAGTGTTTTTCTCTATGAAAGAAGATAGTTTGAAAACCCTTGATTTTAGGGAAGGAAAAGACTTGAAGCTCAGGGACAAATCCTGACTTACCAATTTCAGGACCCACTTGTTTGTGGTGATGGAATGCCAGGCTTGGAAAAAGTAAGCCAGTCTGCCCCCTACTGGTAGTGGGGAGGCGGCCTTGACTGTTGGGTCAGGGGTTTAGTTTCACCTGGGGCTGAGCTTTCGTAGTTTGGGAGCCTCTTCTGGAACCTCTTCTACCCCTGGTCCTGAAATACCCAGTCTACTGTGGGTATGGTTGGATCTGTGGGACTGCCTGAGCCTGATAAAAGGGTCTACTATAGGCTGTCCTTCCTCTGCCTCCCCTTCCATAAGGCTTATATGAAGAGGAAGAAGGCCCGTCTCTGGAGGAATTACTTTTACTCATCCACCTTTTTCATGTATGTTTCGGTTTGCTTACCAAATAATGAATAATCCTCCACAGGGAAATCCATGGCCTTAGTCTGGGTATCCTGTGTTAAACTGGTAGCCCTGAGCCATGCCAGCCTCCTAAGGACTATGGTCAGAGCCATCCTCCTGGTAGCACTGTCACTGGCATCTGCTGCCATTTGGAACTGGTACTTTGATGCTTCCAGTCCAAACCTTGCTATCTCAGCCAGGTCATCAGAGAGAGAGAGGTGAGGGAGCCTTCTCTGACATTTCTATCACTTACTGCCACAGTGATTTTTGATACTGTGCAGAGTAGGCCTGATAATTAGCCTGCCTTACTCTCAGAGAAGTAGCTAGGTATCCTTTTTATGTTGGCTCACACGTGCGCGCCAGCCAACATACTGTATTGCATTAGTAGCAGATTTGGAGGTGCAGTCACTGTGGACGAATGCAGGGCACGCATTAGTAGGTGTGTCCCTCATTCCCCAATAAGCCAGCATGCAGATGCCACACCAACAATACTTAATGAGACAAGCAAATCTAAGAAAAGGTCCGCTCTACTGAGAGCCAAGCTCGTCATGCAGCAGCACCAGAACACGCCTCCCGACATGCCTTTCCTGGTGAAAGCAGTCCAATAAACATGGCAGCAGTGACTGCTGCTGCCTGCCACAATGCCGACTTCGGGGCTGCCTAATCCCCCTGTCAGCATGCCCCGACCTAGTTCATGTGCTGATGGGGGAGCTCACTCCGCATTGGCATAATGGCCCCCCTCCAGTTTCAGTTCTGTGCTGAGGGAGTGCCCAAACCCCCTCGGCATCATGCGCTGCTCCCAACAGTTTTTCTTTGCTGACAAGGGGCCCAATCCTCATCGGTTTCAGTCCCCAGTTTCATTTGCCGATGGGGAAGCCCACTCCTCATCGGCATAATGCCTCCCCATTGTGTGTGCCCAATCCCCTCGGCTCTTGCCCCCCCCACCAAAACACTTAGGTGGCATGCTGGGAGGCCACCCCTTCGTGCCAAATGTCCCATAAAAAAAAAAAAGTCCTGCCATGTGGTTTTTTTTTTATTTAAACCTGTAAAACAGAAAACGGTCCCTCGTGGTCTGTCCTGCTCCCTCCCCAACCCGCGCCCACCCTCTGCATACCCACCTCCCCACCCCCCTCACCCCATACTTACCTCTGGATCACGGCACAACGATCTTCAGTGGACCAGGAACACGTCTGCACTCTTCAAAGCGACCGCATGAACTTAAGAAATGCCAGTAAGCTGTATAATGGCATAAATAGGGTTTTTTCAACTTTGGTGCATATCTCGGCCATTTTTGGGGGATTTTGTCATCAAATTTTCAACATGGGGTTATTGGGACCCCTCCTCGTGAATTCAGTCACTGTCATGGCGTTATTTGGTCCCGAAAGGTGATTTTGCGGTCACTGCGTGGAATCACCTTTCAGGATTGATTCACGAAATGACAGTGCCACTGTTCATGAGGGGGTCTCAGACAGCCTATGTTGCAAATCTGATGAACAAAACCCCAAAAATGTCTGTCTTACGAGCGTGCATTGCGCAGTTTCCACGCACGCTTGTAACTTTGTGAATTAGTAATATTTTCACTTCAGATTTTCAAAACTGGCATTTTATCACACCTCCTTATGCACAGTACAGCTGTCATTTTACATATCCTGGCCAAAATGTGTTTTCGCACATCCGGCACAGAATAGCACGGTCGCGGTGCTAAATCAGTTTTTGGGACAGTTTGAGAAAATGACGGTGACACTGTTCATGAGCAGAGGTCCTAAAATGCCTATATTGAAAATTTTGATGATGAAAGTCCATAAAATGACTGTATTACAAGCATACGTTGCGCAGTTTCCATGCACCCTTGTAATTTCGCAAATTTGCAATATTTTCATGTCACATTTTCAACATTGGCATTTTTTCACACCTCCTTATGAACAGTACAACTGTCACTTTTCTTTTCTTTTTTTTTTTCCCTATTTCTTTATCCCCAGGGGCCACCAGTCTGCCTTTTACCTTCCACGTCTTTGGCATCTCCCCTAGGTTCGTCCAGCCGCCATCTTCTGGGCTTTACCTCCAGTCCCATTGGACCCGCACTGGCGACCCCCGGCTTGCCCCATGGCGAGGGTGGTGGGGAAGACTCCCCTCCGAACTCAACCCCACCCCAATCAGGATCGTACTGCGCGCGCCCTCAGGCGCCGAGAGGAGTCCGCTAAGGGAGCGGCCATCTTGCCCGCCCGACTAGTGCCCCAATTTTCATTTCCTTTCCCCCCTTGAGCGGCAGGCGTGCACTGGACGCCAATGACCATGGCGCAAAGCGCGCTCTGCACGTTCTGGCCCAGCGTCCGCCTCCGACTCTGAACATATGCTCCCAGCAGCAGTGGTACCTCCGGTCTCCACCAGAGGTCTCCACTGCACCGGGATGCCCCTGGATCCCCCCCAGAAAGAGGAGAGCTGTCCGTCGGACGCTCGATCCTACTCCCTCCCTGCCGACCCCCAGCACCTGGGCTCGTTCCTGAACCCGTTTCACTGGCGTAGCGCGAGGTATGGCGTCCAGCGCCTCAACCCTCAGCGCCACCGGGCCGGCGACAGCTGTCACTTTTCACAACCTGCCCAAAATGTGTTTTCGCACCTGTGGCGCACAATGGTGTGGTCATTGGGGAAATCAACTTTTGGGACAGATTAACAAAATCACAGTGCCACTGTTCATGAGGGAAGGTCCCAAAATGCCTATGTTGAAAATGTGGTTAAAAAATCCCAAAAATAATTGGGTTACGAATGTGTGTTGCGCAGTTTCTATGCATGCTCATGACTTCACCAATTTTTCATATTTTCACTCCAGATTTTCAACGTTGCCATTTTTTTTACAGCATTAGGGCGTCCAACTTTAACACCCCACCCTGTACAGACTGACAGGCATCAGTGGTGTGACTTGGGAACTTCAGCTGTAATGCTCACACCATTCCACCCCAACCCCAACCTGCAGCCAATGACAGGCATCTAGGTGTGGCTTACAGTTTTCGGCCCCAAAGTTCAGCCCATTCTCCAACACTGCACCCACCTCAGCGTTTTCCCTTATGGAATGGTGTAAGTATAAGGCCTAAAGACCCCAAAGCGCACCACAGCACTTGTCAGTGTCTAGGGGGTAGGGTGAGGTGAAATAGCATGAGCGTTACAGCTGGTGACCCAAAGGCACACCCCAACACTTGTCACTCTCTGCAGGGTGGGGGTGAGGTTGGCGTCAGTTCAATACTTCACTGCCATTCCTATTATGCATCTCTAACTCCTGCACTACCAGTACCAATGCCAGCGAGACAACATTTGGCATTGACAAATGCTTTTTTTTTAGTCTTTGGTAGCCGGGTAAGGCCCACTAGGCACAAGTGCCTGTTTTCAGGGGTGACCTGGGAGCACTGGGCAGTTAAGTGGCTTGTTCAGAGTTACACAGTATGCACGTGGAGGTTGTGAGAATCAAACCAAGGTCTGGTCTGCTGGATGTATCAAGCTTGTTCACAGCTCTTTACTCTAACCTCTAGGCTATACTGCCAGCCCATACATCATAGACTTGTAACTTTTCGCAATCTTGCCAATTTTAACCCTTTTCACTTTATTAATGACCTTTTTATGATTGACTGGTTCTCCATTCATAATGCATCGGATGTCCAGTCCGCCCTAGACAGCTTCCTCACAATATTCCGTCGGCTCCAAGACATCCATGCTCCATGGATCACCAGGCGCTTTTGAGGCACTCACGAAGTGGCTTACTAAAGATCTACTAACCCAGATTAGGGCCAGAGACAAAGCCTGGAGTCTTTTTAAGTCCACAAAGTTGGAATCTGACTACTGCCATTACCGTTCATTGAAGAATGCCTGCAAAAACAACATCCGTCTATCCAAAAGTACCTTCTGTAGGAACCTGCTAATAAGCGCCTCTGGTGATTCTAAGAAATTCTGGACTACCATAAAAACTATCATCGGCTCTAATCAAAAGTCCCATACAAAATAGTATGTTACTTAATGGTATACACTGCAATAACCCGTTAACCATAGCCAATACCTTTAATAACCTTTTCTCAGATTTATCCAGCTACCTGTCCACCTTCCAAAATGCTAGCACTGCACTGCCCTCTTGTGACACTAAACCGCTACCCTCAAACCCCCCTTTCAGCTTCCGGATCATTCATAAAAGAAAAGTTGAAAAGCTACTTTTTACTATCAATGACAACAATAGTCCTGGGTCTGATGGTCTTGAACCAAGGCTGCTGAAAGCAGCAGCCCCCTTTATAGCCTTCCCAGTAACCACAATTTTTAATATGTCCTTATGCCGTGGTATAGTACCAACTATATGGAAAATTGCTAAAATCACTCCTATTCCAAAGAAAGGAGACCAAAAGGAAATAAAGAACTATCGTCCCATCACTATACTCTATATCTTAAGCAAAATTTTGGAAAAACTAGTCGCCACACAAACAATTGAATACCTTCAAAAATAAAACCTCCTCTCCAGTTGCAAACATGGTTTTCGTAAAGGCCATAGTACCACCTCTGCCCTGCTAAAGCTGACTAGTGACATTAACTCAGCCATGGACCTAGGCCTCTTGACTGGAGCAATTTTTATTGACCTAACTAAAGCTTTTGATCTGGTAAACCACTCGCTCCTTCTGTCAAAACTACGGTCCTTTGGTTTCTCCCCAGATACCATAACCTGGTTTGAGAGCTACCTGACCGACAGGCAACAGACCGTGGTCTTTAACTCTGCAATTTCGGATCCTGCACCTATCCACGTTGGAGTGTCACAGGGCTCTATTCTTGGTCCTCTACTCTTCACAATCTTCATTGATGACCTCCCTTCAGTCGTACCGAATTGTTCATCTCTGCTCTACGCGGATGATCTGGTTATCTATCATAGTGCGAAAACTTCAATCTCCCTACACCATCCCCTTGCTTTGGATTTCGCGAGTATCCAAACCTGGCTTACTTATAATAAACTTGTCCTAAATTCTAGCAAATCTTACTCAATGGTGTTTGGCTCCCAGGCCAGACTCAAACTAATCCTATCCTTATCATCTCCTGTGAGGACTCTCCTCTACCCTCTCCAAATCTTTCAAATATCTTGGTGTCACCCTGGACGAATCACTTGACCTTGACCTTCATATCTCTACTATTTGTAAGTCAGTAAATGCTAAGCTAGGAAGTGCCTATCGTACCAGCTACGCACTTACCCCTCAAGCTAGACTAGCAGTGGCTCAAGGTTTCCTTCTACCGGCTCTAGTATATGGCTCACCGATCTTCCTATCTGCATCTAAATCTGCCCTTCATAAATGGGACATCACTTACAATAACATTTGTCGCTATGCCGTGGCCTCACCACGTTTCAAGCACCACTGCCACCTTTATCGGGACCTAAAATGGCTCAGCCCGTCCGCCTATCGTCTTCAGACCTTTGGATCATTAATTGACTCTGTCATCAGAACAGGTCTCCCCCTATCCCTTTCTTCTGCACTGGAAACTCAACCTCCTATTCATGAATTACGATGTACTGATAAAGCCCTTCTGCGTGTGCCAAGATGTAGAACAAAAATGGGCACTCACGCGTTTTCCCACACTGCTCCGAAATACTGGAACTCTTTACCCCTCTCCATCCGTCAAACAAACACCCATGCTATCTTCAAGAAACTACATCGTGAACACCTTCACACTCTACATCCCTGCACTTGTTTTAACCCACCTTGAACCCTTACTAATGCTTGCTCTCTCCCTTATCTTCATCCTATCTACCCCCTTTTTTTCCCTTCCTCTACTTATGATCTTTACCTGCCATGCTCTTTCATCCCCTCTTTCCTCCTTCTCTCTCCCTCTCTACCTTTACACGCACTTACTGCACTGTAACTTACTACCTTCCATGTTGTTTCTTCTTTTGATACCAATCCTGTTTTCTCCTTCTGTATTCATGGTATCTTATCCTTCACCATTCAGTATGTCAATGTACTTACTATACACTGCTTTTACCCATTTGTACTGTTTCATGTGCTGCGTCACATGTTTATTGTTCTGTCTGTAAACTGTTTTCTCCCGGGTCGTGCCTGAAAATAGGCATTGTTTGCCTAGTGCACTTACCCGGTCACCAAAAGCAAAATAAATAAATAACACTTTAATGGGTTGACCAGCAACTACAATCCAGACATCTTCTAGAAGGATGAGGAGGGAACTTGGGTGGACAGATTGATGACACAGGTCAATTGGGATGACAGGCATTCTATTATGCCATTCTGGGGAGAGCTGTGTGAAGCCGGAGTGGGAGCAAATGTGAGTTAAACTCTGCTTGGCCTGTCATCATAGCAACAGGTGCATTAATTCTAATTTCATGCCAGCTTGCTGATTAATTCAAACACGCAACACTCTGTGATGAGTCACGCTCATGACAGCAGACAGCCCTCGCTGCCCACAGGCAATTGCATGGCTTGCAAGTGACCAACACAACCAATGGATCTTGAATGAATGAGTCATTATGGGAGTGTTTACAGGGGACGGAAGGAGGGAAGACGTAGTCCCTTTTCATAACAGTGTGATAGTGAGGAGGCTTGAAGGTGGAAACCAATCAGCAGAACCTCAATATTGCGGAAAATTAGGGATTTTACTACTTAAGGAAAGGATTGTTCAACACCTGGAAACCAGTGGAGCACCAGACCTGACACAGTATGGCTTCACAGCACGAAGGACATGTCAGACAAATATAATTGATATATTTGACTAGGTGAAAAGGGAAGTGGATGGGGGGGGGGGAGCGGTGGATAACACCTACCTTGATTTCAGTAAGGCCTTGAATGCCACTGCACATGGAAGACTACTGAACAAGCTGGGCAGCCAGGGAGTGGGTGATAAGGTGGTAAACCGGGTTAGAAACTGGTTGAGCAATAGATAACAGAGGGTGGTGGTAAACGGAGGTCAATCTAAGGAAAGTAGGGTGAGCAGCGGGGTGCCACAATTATCTCTCCTGGGGCCAGCTGTATTTCATAGCTTCTTAAGTGACATTTTGGGGAAGGGGCTGGAAGGGAGGGTGTGCCTCTTTGAAGATGGCAGTAATATCTGCAAGTGGGTGCACACTCCAAGAATGGGGACAAAAGAGGGGGACCTAGATAAACTGGAGTGATTGTGTACAGTGCTGCATCTGAGATTCCATGCACAAAAGTGCTGTATCATGAAACTGGGGTGCAAGACGGAGGAGGATTACATGATGGGGGGTGATACTGATGGTTACCAAGCAGGAAAGGGATTTGGGAATAATCACAACTGATGACCTACCAGCAACCAAACCATATTGCAAGTCAGCAGGGAGAGCCAGTGTGATGATGGGATGCATAGCGATCAGTATCACCAACAGAAGAAAAGAGGTGGTGATGCCACTGTACAGATAACTCATGATGCCTTATTTGTCTAGTTCTGGAGGCCACATCTCCTACTAAGTCCAGTTCTGGAGGCTTCATCTCTGTAAGGAGCTAGACAGTGTGGATGCAGTTCCAATAGGGTCAACAAGGATGGTGCAGGGATTAAAACAAAATTCATAATAAAAGAGACCGAGAAACCTCCCTATGTATACCCTGGAGGACAGAAGAGACAGAGGAGACATAATAGAAACCTGCCAGTATCTAATGGTCATATATAGTGTATCAGAGGATAGCATCTTCATAAGGCACATGTTCGTGAAGGGGGGCATGACATGAGTTTGGAAAGGGTTAGTCTCAGGGGTAACATCAGAAAGTATTTCTTCAGGGAAAGGGTGGTGGATGCCTAGAATGAACTAACTCTTAGTTGAGGAGGTGGGGGACAACACAGTGGGGGAATTTAATAAACCATGGGACTGGCAAAGGGGAACAGTAGCGACAGAAAAGAGAAGGTAAAGCCAGATATCAAGTAGGGTATGCAACTTTTACAGTAAGTAGAGAGAATGGACACACTGTACAACAGTATTGGTCCTCATCTGCAGTCAATTTCTATGATTCTAGGACACCTTTCTATGTAATAATGTGCACATCGAAGGACCACTGTATCATACTTGTCATGTGGCTGACATCATTTCTGATAGGCCAATGGAAGCATACATAACTACTAAAGTAATAATGCCTGCACTGACACGTAATTGCAATGCAATCAGACTTCATGTCAAAAGAGCAAATCAAAATGAGCGGCTGATAAGAGCATATAATTTTGCTTGCTTTCAGATTTAGAAACATAGAAGTTGATGGCAGATAAGGACTGCAAGGCCCATCCAGTCTGCCCATTTCTTTTTCTACCTTATGAATGTGCCATCGGCCTTTGCTCTGTCAATGGCCTATCTAGTCATACTCACCTGTATTGCTCCCTTATGCCTGTCCCATGCCTGTTTAAAGCCCTGCACTGCATTCATATCCACCACTTATTGAGGTATGCCGTTCCATGCATCCACCACCCTTTCTGTGAAAAAGAACTTCCTCACATTACCCCTTAATCGGCCTCCCTCTAATCTCATGCTGTGTCCTCTTGTCCTGCTATTTTTCCTATATTGAAACATGTTAGACTCTTTCACCTTGTTAATGCCCTTAAGGTGTTTGAATGTTTCGATCGTATCACCTCTCTCCCACCTTTGCTCTAGAGTATACATATTGAGTTCTGTTAATCTGTCCTCATATGTTTTCTGATGCAGTCCCTGCACCATTTTGGTTGCCCTTCTCTGGACTGCCTCAATTTGATTACTGTCCTTGTGAAGGTGTGGCCTCCAGTACTGCACGCAGTACTCCAGATGGGGCCTAACCAGTGTCTTGTAAAGAGGGATTATTACCTCCCTCTTCTGACTTGTGATACCCCTACTAATACACCCCAACAATCCCCTAGCCTTACCTACTGCTTTAGTAGTCTGCTTGGATGATTTCAGGTCATCGGTGATGATGATGCCCAAGTCTCTTTCTTCCTTTGTGACTACCAGCAACTCCCCTCCCAGTCTATAGGTGGCTTCAGCATTTCTCTTCCCTATGTGCATGAACGTGCACTTCTTTGCATTAAACCCCAGTTGCCACTCTTTTTTTTTTTTTTTTTTTTATACCTATTTTTTCCCCTCCGGTCACGGTCTGCGGAGCCTCTCTCAGGCATCCTGCCTGCTCCTCCCCACCTGAAGTCTTCCTACCTGAGCCTCCTCTCTCCTCCCTCTCAGCCGACACAACCGGCACCCCCAGCTTCACTCCTCCGGGGTGGGGTCGCCCCTCCTCTTGGACGCTCTATACAGTCACTCTCTGGCTCGTGGGTGACAGCCCAGGTGGAGGACACTGGAAGGCCAGGCAGGATAGACCTGGCAGTGGGCATGGGGCAGGTTCCGTCGCCTACCCCGCAGACCGGTGTTTTCCTTGGTCTGCTGCGCACTCCCCCTCCTGTGTGTGCTGCACGTGCCTGACACTACGGCGCACAGCAACGCTGCCAAGCATCAGCCACACTATGTACATGCTGCCCTGTGTGCTGCACCACCCCCAGTCTCCACCGGGAGCCTCTGGCACACTGAGTGATGCCCCGTCCTCCCCCCCGGTGAGGAGAGCAGCCCAGCAGGTGCTCAATCCTCACCCACCTCTGCCGACCCCCAGCGCCTGAGCTCACTCCTGAACTCGGGTCACTGGTGTAGGGCGAGGTGTGGCATCCAGCGCCTCAACCCTCAGCGCCACCGGGCCTGGTTCCCAGTTGCCACTCTTCTGACCATTTTCCTAGTTTATCCAGATCTCTTCTCAGTCTGCCCACCCCATCTGGATCATCTACTCTGTTGCAGATCTTGTTGTCATCTGAAAATAGACAAACCTTACCCTCCAGTCCATCTACAATGTCACTGATGAAGATACTGAAGAGGACTGGCCCCAGGACTGATCCCTAAGGTACCCCACTTGTGACTTGCATCTCTTCTGACTGTATACCTTTTACCACCACTACCTGTTTTCTGCCCATCAACCAGTTTGCCACCCAGTTAACCAACCTCTGACTCACCCGAGCCTACCCAGCTTATTAATCAATCTTCTATGTTGAACAGTATCGAAAGCTTTGCTGAAGTCAAGGTAGGTGACATCAATTGCTCCCCCTTGGTCCAGCACTCTGGTTACCCAGTCAGAGAAATCTTTGAGATTAGTTTGACATGACCTTCCTTTTATAAACCCATGCTGTCTTGGATCCTGTACTCTTATGGATTCCAGATGTTGCACTATCCTTTTCTTAAGGAGTGCCTCCATAATCTTGTCCACTACTGAGGTAAGACTGACTGGTCTGTAGTTCCCTGCCTCCTCCCTGCTACCACTCTTGTGGAGTGGGATCACATGAGCCCTTCTCCAGTCTTTTGGGACCTCTCCTATGCTCAAAGATTCACTAAACAGTTCTGATAATGGCTCTGCTAGTTCCACCCTTAGCTCCTTTAGTACCCTGGGATGTATGCCACTGGGTCCCATTGCCTTGTCCACCTTGAGCTTATTGAGCTCTTGTAGGACCCTTTCTTTTGTGAAGGGACTCGTGCACACCTCCCTCCCTTCTGTGTCCATGGTGCTGAGCTGAGGGCCCTGCCCTACCTTCTCTTTAGTAAATACTAAGCAGAAGTATCCATTTCAGATAGATACATTTACATGGTCCTCCTCCTCACATGCCCCCTTATCCCCTTTGGTCTTAGCAATACCCCTCTGGACTTTCTCCTTTCACTAAGGTATCTATAGAAAGTCTTGTCACCTTCTTTTACTGTTTGTGCTAGTGTTTCCTTGGTTTGGGCCTTTGCCTGCCTTACTGCCTTCCCTGCTTCCCTTAGGGAAGTTTGGTATGCCTCCCTATCTTCATCCTGCTGCGTTCCCTTATATTTCCTGAAGGACAGCCTTTTGGCTCTGACCTTTTCTGCTACTGTTTTTGAGAACCAAGGTGGTTTCCTTCCTCTTTTGCACCTCCCTTTCTCCCTAACACAATGGGATGTTGCTTCAAGTATTGCATCCTTAATGCTTGCTCACTTTGCATGTACCCCCTCACTTCTATTTCTTTTTGTCAGGGCTAGCTTAACTCTGTTGGCCATCTTATCAAAGTCAGCTCCTCTAAAGTCCCATATTTTTGCCTTGGAATGGGATGATTTAGTTCAGCTATTGTGGAGGGATAGTGAACGACAGAATAGCAAGGGAGGATTGGAAAAAATGGTGAGGGAAGGGAATAGCACTGGAACGGAAGAGGGAGAAGAGGGATGAGCTAACTAGGGATGTGGAGCATGATGCCATCGAGCTACTTGTGTAGCGTAGTGGGTAGGGATACTGGCTGCAGTGGCGGTGGCCCCAGGATCAGGACTTCATACAGGTATGTCATTTTATTTTTGGCAAGTTATTGCTGTCCTTGGTCCCTCATCTTTCCTCCGATGTCGCCCCGGACATGGTTATTAAAGTTTGGAAGGCTAATTTCTAAAGAGAGATGTGGGGGCCACAACACCCCTGCATTAAACATGTAATCAGATATGCGCAAATTCAGTATTCAACGTACATGGCTGTGTGCTGTATTTGTGTTCACCATGATGTACTCGCTCTTGTGCGAGTTGCTGAAAAAGATTCACTCTTGTGACATGGAACCGTTGGAGGGAGGGAATAACAACACTAACCATATACTGCTCTGTATATTGCATAGAACACATGCAGCTTGCACAACAGTGTAAAACACAGAGTTATAATACTAATCTGAAACTCCTAATCATTTACACTGTCTGTAAATAGCTGTAGTTCAAGAACGTGAACTACTGACAGTCCAAAATGTAATACGAACATATGAATGTGCCAGCAGAAACAGACCACCCAGTCTAAGTCTGCTCGAGTGTGCAGCTAGCACCCCTAGTTTGCAGCTGCCCCACCCCTCCATTTGTCATCCCACTGCCACCCCCACCCTCACTCCCCCATTCCCTGTCCCATGCCCTTTTGAAACTGTTCAAAGATTTACATGATACCACCCATTCTGGTAGGACGTTCCATTTTACTACCACCCTCCATGTGAAATAGTGTCTCCTCATTTCCTTCCTAAATCTTCCCCCCTCTATTCTTAGAGCATGTCCCCTGGTTACCCTTCCCCTCCTTAACTTAAAGACCCCATTTGCCCCATCCTTATTGATTCCCCTCAGATACTTAAAAGTCTCTATCATGTTCCCCCTGTCCCTTCTATCCTCCAGGGCGTACATATCCAGGTCCCTCAGCCTGCTGTCATAGTCTGTCCCTTCCATTCCACATATCATCTTTGTTGCCCTCCTCTGCACCCCCTCCGTAGTCTGATATCACACTTTAGGTATGGCCTCCAAAACTGCACACAATACTCTAAGTGCGGCCTTACCAGTGACCTGTAGAGGGACAAAATTACCTCTCTTTGCCTGGACAAAAACCCCTTGCTATGCACCCCAGCATCTTGTTCGCTTCTGCAGCCACTCTCCTGCACTGGGCAGTGTTGTCAATGGTCCCTGTTATCATCACCCCTAGGTCCTTTTCCTCCTCAGTGATCCGCAGCTTAACCCCTCCCAGCCAGTATTCTCTCCTTGGGTTCTTCACCCCAAAGTGCATAAATACAGGTTACTCACCTGTAACAGGAGTTATAGGACTGGTATATGTTGTTCATCCACACTGTCTGGCAGGTTCCTTGCCGTTTTAAATCTTGCCAGAAGGTCTTCAAGCTGGCTCCTTCCACCCACCTGGGTGGTAAAACTCTCGGTTCCGCCCCATGATGCCAGATCTAGCCCACTGGAAGCCAGGTTGTGCGTCGAAGCCGGGGAGGTCGGGTGGGTCGTGTGGATGAACAACATATACCATTCCTAGAACTCCTGTTACAGGTGAGTAACCTGTATTTCTTGGGACATGGATATGTTGTTCATCCACACTGTCTGGCAGACTCCTAGCAGTTCTCCGGGAGGAGGGAGGCAAGGCAAACACCCCCTACTTAGGGAATAAAGACTGGAGAACCGAGGCCCCAAAACCAGCATCCCGGCGTGGTTCAAGGTCGATGTGGTAATGGGTGATGAAAGTGTGCGCTGACTTCCAGGTAGCAGCCCTGCAGATTTCCTGGATAGGGCCGTCCCTGGAAGCAGCCACCGATGCAGCGGTATGGCGGGTAGAATGCGCTCTTATCCCTCTGGGAGGCTCCATGCCCACCAACCTATAGCAGAGATCTATGCAGGAAGTGATCCACCTGCCTATCGTCCGCTTGGCTGCAGGACTGCCAGGTGCGGCTTCAGCGTAGGTGACAAACAGCTGGCAAACCTCTCCCCGGACTTCAGCCGTCCGCTCCTTATAATAAGCGAGCGCTCTTCTAGGGTCCAAAGTATGGAGCCTATATTCGGCCTCCGAGGTGTGATTGGAGTAGAACACCGGCAGAGTCAACACCTGGTTAAGGTGAAACTCCGACACCACCTTCGGAAGGAATTTCGGGTGGGGGCGCAGGACAACCTTGTCCCTGTGGAAGACCAGATAAGGAGACTCAATGGAAAGTGCCTGGAGCTCTCCCATCCTTCTGGCTGACGTGAGAGCCACCAAGAAGGCGGTCTTTCACAACATAGGAGCGATGTCCCACCTGTGCATCGGTTCGAATGGCCTGCCCATGAGCTTAGCCAATACCAGCAGTAGATCCCATGGAGGTGGAGGTTCTCGCACCGGAGGGGATATGTGATCAATGCCTTTGAAAAAGCACCCGACCACCTTCTCCTGTGCCACTGACTGCTTCCCGGCCTACACCCGGTAAGCAGAGATGGCTGCCAGGTGCACCTTAAGGGTCGTCGACCGAAGCCCTTGCTGAGAAAGGGACCACAGGTAGTCCAGAATGCTTGCCAAGGAACAGGAGGAAGGGTCCAGGCCCTTGCCCTGACACCAAATGGAGAATCTTTTCCATTTGAAAGCGTAGCGTTTTCTGGTCGACTCCTTACGGGACACCTCAACGATGTTGAGGATCTCGTCGGAAAGACCCAAGGCTTGGAACTCTAGCTGCTCACGAACCAGGCAGTCAGGTGCAGGGATTGAAGGTCTGGATGGAATATCTTCCCCTGATTGACTGAGATCAGGTCTGGGCGGACTGGAAGCCGCCTCGGGAGACTGGAGCTGAGACAGAGAAAATCTGGATACCAGAATTGGCGGGGCCAGTCTGGGGTTACCAGAATCACCTACGCCTTGTCCCTCCTCACCTTGAGAAGCACCTTGTGGATCAAGAGAAATGGGGGAAAGGCGGAGAAGAGGCCCGGGGTCCACGGCCTCGAGAAGGCATCAACCTGCAGCAAGCCCTGCTGAGGGGGGCGGGCATGAAACAGTCTCAGCTTTGCATTCTACCTGGAGGCAAACAGGTCCACCTGAGGCATGCCCCAGAGGGAGAACAGATCTTGTACTACCTCCGGCAGGAAAGACCACTCGTGGGACGCAGCCCCTATCCGGCTTAGGGCATCGGCCAGGGTGTTGGAGGCTCCTGCCACATGAATGGTCGAGGAGATCCGCCTCCAGGCTGCGCACAAGTGACCAAATGTGGAGAGCTTCCCTGCACAGAGCCATGGAGCGCGTCCCCCCCTGGCGGTTTAGGTAGTACATGGTCGTGGTATTGTCCGTCTGGACCTGAACCACTTGACCGCATAGAAACGGAGTGAAGGTGGTGTGGGCTAGATGAGCCGCTCAAAGCTCCAGCACGTTGATGTGGCATCGGGACTCCCAAGGGGACCAGAGGCCATGCGCTCTGTGCTCCCCCAGATGGGCACCCCAACCCATCAGAGAGGCATCCTGCAGATGTGCCGGAATGGTTCACCACTGGAGAGCGTTCCACATCCCCTGGGTCACTGTCACTAGCTGATTCAGTGGATCGAAGTGCTTTGACCATTGGCTGGCCAGTCCCCATTGAAGGGGATGCATGTACCAGCGGGCCCAACGGACCATGCTGGTGCAGGCCGCCATGAGGTCCAGGAGGCGCAGGAAGTCCCGGGCAGGGCGCAATTGCCCAACCTGAAATGATTGGGCAAAGGAGGAAAGAACCTCGGCCCTGTCTGCCGGGAGCCGTGCTCTGGCTCATAGAGAGTCGAGCTCTGCCCCGATGAATTGTATCACCTGCTTTGGCATGAATTCCGACTTGGCCTCGTTGATGAGGAGGCCAACCTGAGAGCAAACCTGGAGGGCCAGATCTCTGGAACACTCCACCTCCGCTCTGGAGGGGGCTGCAATCAGCCAATAGTCCAGGTAGAGAGTGCACCCAGGACCCACTTCGGCACAGGAATACTGTCACCACTGCCATGCATTTGGTGAAGACCCTGGGAGCTAGGGAAAGGCCAAAGGGCATGGCCCGGAACTCGTTAAGGGATCCCTCCGCTCTGAAGCGGAGGAATCTCTGGTGGGACGGACAGATAGGGACGTGAAAGAATGCGTCCTGAAGGTCCAGGGAACAGAACCATACGCCTCGTTCCAAGGATGGGATGATCTGAGCCAGAGTGACCATCCTGAAAGTCCGAGACCTTAGGAACCTGATAAGGTCATGCAGGTCGAGAATGGGGCACCAGCCCCCGTCCGTTTTGGGACCAGGAAGTACCTGGACACAAACCCCGGGTCTGAAGGAGGATCCGCCACCTTCCTGATCACCTCTTTTTCAAGGAGCAGGGCAATATCGGCTCGGCGGGCCGACAGAGAGGCTGCGGACCCCGTGGCCCCCCGAGGGGCGACGGCTGGAAGGGTGGGGCCTCTCGAACTCCAGAGCAGACCCTTTCCTACCACCTCCAACACCCAGCAGTCCGTGGTGATAGCGGACCAGGCGGAAAGGAAGTGGCGGAGCCGTCCCCCATGGGGAACCCAGGGGAGTGGACGAGGCCGGGCGACACCCTCAACCCGTCACTGGGCAGGCTTGGAGGAGGGACCGGCCAAGGGACCTCCTGGGCCTTTACCTCCCTGCTTCCTATTGGAGGAAGCGTGGGCTTGGGTTTGGGATGCCAAGTGTGAGCCTGCTGGCCCTGGTGCTGGTGCTGTTGGGCCGGACGTGCTGCAGGCGTAGAAGGGCAAAAGGACTTATGCTGCTGCTGTCGGCGGCCTTTGTCCTTCTGGGCGGAGGTGACCGAGTCCAGAGTGGCACTGGACTTCTCGATCCGCTGGAGGTGACCTTCCACTCCAGGGCCAAAGAGTCGGGTCCCCAAGAGGGGCGTCCGCCAATTGTGCTGGGTATCCACCGTGAAGGTGGATATCCTCAACCATACTCTGCGGCGCATAGCCCTGCGGCCGCAACCAATCTAGACAGGAGTCTCCTATGTCCAGAGCCATTTGGAGCTGCTGCTTAGCCACTGCCCTACACTTGGTCCCGAACCTGCCGGACCGTGGTCTGCAGGTCGGCCGGAGATGAGGGATCACCTCATCCAGGGAGCCCATGAGGCGTGGGAGAAGTGTGCCATCAGCACAGCCGAGCTGGCCTGGTGGAGGCCAAGGGAGGCACGGCGTACACCTTGCGCCTGGCATAGTCCAGCTTTTGGACTCCTTGTCGGGGGCTTGTCCACGTCCTAGCGTTCCCAGAATGTCAAGAACGCTGTCGGTGACCAACCCCTCAGCAGAGGGTGTTCAACCGGGCAAGAGCCAGTAGGGACCGCGTACTTGATGGCCATCCTGGCCGAGCGCAGGGCAGGAAGCAGGCTGCTGCAAAGCTCAGGCTGGGCCAACAATGGCCTCAGCCACGGAAAACGCCTCCATGGGGAATCCTCGGTCCAGTATCTCGTCAGGGATACTTAGCCCATTGGATCTGAGCTTGAGCTGCATCCCGGTGGACTCCGAGATGAGCTGAAGCAAACCCCATGAAGGGCGATGGGCTTTCGTCCAGCGACTGGCCCCTGGAGGACTCCAGGTCAACCGGCCTGGAGAACAGGGGAGTCGTCGTCGGACTCGGAGGAGTCCGCGAAGAGCTGCCTGGAGCCTAAGCCACCCTCCATCTGCCGAGGACAGTCGGGAGTGAGGGTGACCGACAACCTGCGGGGCAGGCCTTGACCTGACTGAGAGTCCTTGGTCGGTGCCCCCGATTTCGGTTGTGGAGGTGGAGGTTCCACCACAATCGGTGGGGCAGCAGGTTTCGGCCGAACAACTGGCCCAGGCTTGGGCATCTCGACTATGGCGAGGGGTTGTTTCGGCCGCTCAGGTGACAGCCACTTGATGGCCGGGGAAGGCGTCGGCATCGACTTGCTCCGGACAGAAGTAACTGCTGCCACATCAGGTCTCGTCTTGTCAGCGTAATTTGCTCGGAACTCTCCTCTTCGGGGAGGAAGGCGAGACGAGCGGCGGCGCCACTTACAGTACCTCGGTGCCGAGACCGAGACCGCCGATGTCGGCGGGATCGGCTAGACAGAGAAGAAGTCCAAGACCGAGATCCTCGGTGTTTCCGAGGACGGGTCTGGGAATGAGCGGGGGACACCTGCTCTTCCCTCGGCTTGGACACCTTAATTGGGGACTGCTGCACCGGGGGCACAGGCAGATCCTCGGTCTCCACCAGGGGAACCAGTGAAGAAGGGTTGTCGGCTTCATCAGTCGACAGCCCGTCCGAAGGGTCGAGGAAAATCTCGACCGCGTCGACAGGTGTCTCAGCTGGCTGGCAAAATGGGGACGCCATGAAGCCAGCGGCCTTAGCCGCAACCTCGACCGAAGTCGACAGTCGGCTATCCAGGGAAGGAGACCTCTCCCGCTCCCACGAACGCCAATGATGGGACTTACCCTTAGAGTCCTTCTTTTTGTACCGAGAGGAATGTCCTGATGGACCCTCTCCCTTCGTGGAAAGGGATTGGCAAAGCTCCTTGAACGAAGCTGAATACAAGGTACTCAGAGAGAGCGGGATAAATGCTGCGACCGAGGAAGAGGATGATGCGGCCTGGACCGCCTCCTCCTCGAGGGCGATCATCTGCTCGAGCTGCTCAGCCGAGCCAGCCGCCACAGTAACCGCCCAACAAGCCTCCTTCGACTTAATTGGCGGGTAGTGCTTCTGGGGGCGCCCAAGCTGTAACCGGGCAGCGCGGTCCTCCAGGACGTTGGCCGAAAACGAACGGCATGACTCGCAGGCCTGCGGGTCGTGTTCTAGACTGAGGCAGTAGACACACGTGGAGTGCGGGTCCGTCCTGGACATCTGCCCACAAGGGCACCGCCAAAATCCGGGAGTCGATTTGTCCATCGCAGCCGCGAGGGAGAAAGTTGACCGAAGTCTTGAAAATTTTAAAATGAGTTTTGGGCGAACCGAAGAATTAGGATCCAGTCTATCACGCAGAGTGTTAAGGAGGGAACCTGAGCTTCCAAGCGGTAAGGAAGATCTGGCATCATGGGGCGGAGCCGAGAGTTTTACCACCCGGGTGGGTGGGAGGAGCCAGCTTGAAGACCTTCCAGCAAGATTTAAAGCGGCAAGGAACCTGCCAGACAGTGTGGATGAACAACATATCCATGTCCCTAGAACCTTGCACTTCTTTGCCTTGAACCCCAGCTGCCACCTCTCTGACCACTCCTCTAGCTTGCCTAGGTCCCCCTGCAGCTGCTTCCATCCCTCCTTTCCATTCACCACTGCTCCGAGTTTGGTGTCATCAGCGAACAGACTTCTCTTGCTCACCACCCATGTGCAATGTCCCTGACCCTCATGCAACTTGGAATGCTAATGGGGGATTGGGGTTGTCTCCTTCAACCCATCAGCTGCCAAAGTCCAGATCTGAGAAATAAAGCACAACATGGTAGTACAGGTTAAGCCACTTTATTCAAACACTTCACTGAACAGATTTAATTCACAAACTGTTATGAGCACCACTAATGAGTGGGGATGCCATGGAGCTGCTCCATATAGTACCCACATACAACTGGGAATACTGTTGGGGTGGGGGAAGGTTCCTTCAGCGCATCTGCTGGAAAAATTAAAACTTTTCCAACTAAAAACACAACACAGTCACTATGGGGTAAGATACTATTTTCACAAGGCACAAAAAAATATTTGAAATCAAAAATGGCAAGAGTGTAGTACTAAGAAAAACACCGCTCTTCAGTGAAACAAGTGGGGAAGTCATGGAGCTGCTCCATTTATATGGACATCAGCCCAACACCCACAGCATGTAAACATTAGGAAAAGTACAGTTACGTAAGAACTTACGATAACAGTAGATCTTCGAGAACAGCTCTTGCAGCAGGTTACACCATTAGGACTGAAGCCAGCAGACGCCAGGACCCCACGGAAAAATTCTAGCTAACAGTATCCAGTGGGGGACCACCCCCAATGTCGGCCCCTCCCCGACGTCAGGCATCACATAAAAGGGGGCGGTCCCCCAGCATCCCCAGTTCTCCCATCAGAGACTCCCGGCTCAAGTGTGACATCTGAAGGGGAGACCGATGATCTGCTTCCAAAGGAAGGTTAGAAAAAAGCATCAAAGGACGTTGTAGCCTAAAAACTAGGTCAGAAGACTCGACCTCCAGAGGGAAAGGTGGGAGGGAAACTACCTGCTGCAAGAGCTGTTCTCGAAGATCTACTGTTACAGTAAGTTCTTACGTAACTGTACTATCTTACTTCGAGAAACAGCTCTTGCAGCAGGTAACACCATTAGGACTGATTCCCAAGCAGTAAGGGAACAATTTGCTACCAGAAGGAGGGTAGGAGAGATGACTCAGACTTCAGGACAAGAGTCCTTGAAGGACCGCCAAGCCAAAACCAGCTCTACGCCTAGAGGCAATGTCCAAACTGTAGTGTCTGATGAAAATGTGCACAGTGCTTCAAGTCGCTGCTGCACAAATGGCTGAAGTGGAGACATTTTTGAGCGCAGTGAAAGAGGTAGCCACCCACCTCGTAGAATGACCCTTCACTGGTCCCGGTAAGGGTTTATTGCGCTTCTCATAACAGAACATAATGCACTTGACCAACCATCTGGAGAGCGACTGTTTTGAAACAGGAGCACCCAGCATCCGCTGTCCATAGGAAACAAAGAGCTGGTCCGACTTACGATGGGCTTTGGTTTTGGTCAGATAAGATCTGTGACATCTATGCACATCTAGAGTGTGCAACAGAGCCTCCCCCTGTTACCGTAATTCGGGTAATACACCGGCAGGCCTATATCCTGATTGAGTGTGACCGCTGAGACCACTTTGGGAAGGAACTTAGGATTTGTTCTTAAGGACACCCTGTCCTTGTGAAAAACCAAATAAGGATCCTTGCACATGAGTGCATGAAGCTCAGAAACTCTTCTGGCAGAAGTAACAGCAACTAAAAGGAGCTTCCTCCAAGCGAGGAGACGCAGCTTGCAATATGCAGCTGGTTCAAAAGGAGGTAGAGTAAGCTGCTCTAAAACAAAGGGGAGATACCAAGGTGGAACCGGGTCTCTGATAGGAGGTCTCAGATGCAGGATGCCATGCAAAAAAGCACGTGAAGTCTCTAGCTGAGCTAGAGAGCTATGACCTATCAGTGAATGATACGCCGAAATGGCGCACAGGTGAACCTTAATGGAAGAGTAGGCAACGCCTGCCTCGTACAGGATTAGAAGGTAGTCTAACACTGACCTCTCTGAACAATCCAGTGGGGTCAATCCACGAGCTTGAGCCCAGATGCAAAATCTGCACCACTTCATGGCATAAGTGACGTGAGTGGAGGGTTTTCTGGCTGCCGCCAGAACGTCCGTAACTTCCCGAGAGACCCTGTATCTCAGGACTGCTATGTCTTTAGGAGCCAGGCATGCAGGTTCAGCAACCGAAGATCCAGATGACTAAGGACCCTGCCTCCTGGGACAGGAGTTAAGAGCTGAATGGCAGAGGCATCGGAGGTTCCTGGGTCAGCTGATGTAATAGAGGAAACCAAATTTGCCTGGGCCAAAAGGGCACTACCAGAATCAGTGACACCTGCTCTTGTTGGAGCTTCAGTAAAACCCTCTGGATCAAAGGGAAGGGCGGGAAAGCATAGAGGAATCTGCCCATCCAAGAGAGGAACAGCACGTCTCGCTAGAAAACACCAGGCCCTGGATCTAGCGAGCAAAATTTGGGCAGTTTTGCGTTGGATGGGGCGCGAAAAGGTCTAATTCTGGTGTCCCCCATCTGCGAAACAGATCCTCTGTGACTTCCTGAAGCAGTTCTCATTCATGGACTCTGGCCTGTGATCGGCTGAGATTGTCCGCGATTGTGTTGTCCACTCCGGGAGCGTGCACTGCAATAATATCTGTGCCGTGTTGCAGTACCCAATTCCAAACACTTTGAGCCCCCCTGCACAGGGGGTAGGAATGAGCGCCTCCTTGTTTGTTGAGATTGTACATCACCACAGTATTGTCTGTTTGAATCAGAAGAGTACCCGGTGGAATGTCTGTCTGGAATGCTTGTAGAGCATAGAGGACAGCTCTCATCTCCAGAATATTTATGTGCAGATGGGACTCTAGAGATGACCATGAGCTTTGAGTCCTGACCCCGTTGAGGTGCACTCCCCATCCGGATCCCGAGGTGTCCATGGAGAGTGTCACTAAAGGAGGTGGCGCCATGAATGGGACTCCTTTCGAGAGATGGTCCGGGATGAGCCACCATTGCCAGTCTCGGATGATGGCATTTGTGATCCAGACTGGATGCTGCATATGAACTTGCTTCTGGTCCCACTGAACCCGCAACATCCACTGGGTAACCCGCACATGGAGTCGGGCTAGGGGAACCGTCGCAATGGCAGCTGCCATATGTCCGAGCAGGCAAAGAACAGTCCTTGCGGGCACCGCTGTCTTCGTCATTGTGTCCCGTATGAGAGATATGATGTTTTCCGCCCTGTCAGAAGGAAGAAATGCTCTCACTTGAGTGGTGACCAGAACTGCTCCAATAAATTGCAGAGTCTGAGATGGGACAAGGTGAGACTTCTCCTGGTCGATGATGATGCCCAACGTTTGGAAAAGAGAATGGGTATCCTGAATCACGGACATCAGGGCCTCCCAAGAGGGTGCCATGAGGAGCCAGTCATCTAGGTACGGAAAAACACAGTGGCCCTGCCTCCCGAGAGTTGCTGCCATGACTGCCATGCACTTCGTAAACACACAAGGTGCGGAAGACCGTCCGAACAGGAGGGCTCGGAACTGGTAGTGGTATCCCAGAAATTCGAAGCGCAGAAACCTTTGATGCGTTCGAGCGATCAGAAGATGTAGGTAAGTGTCCTGCATGTCCAGCGACGCTAGCCATGCGCCTTCTTTGAGCATGGGGATGAGACCTGGAAGGGTCACCATGCGGATGCGTTTGTATAACACAAACGTGTTGAGATTGCTGAGATCTAAGATTGGGCGCAAGTCCCCTGTTTTCTTTGGGACTAGGAAGAAGTGGGAATAATAACATTTTCCTTTCTGGTCCGGTGGAACGTACTCTATGGCCTCCTTGTCCAGGAGGGCCAAGATCTCCTGCTGGATGAGCAGAGCATGCTGACCCGAGTAACGGAAGAGCAGGGAAGGTCTGGATGGTGGGTGGCCGAGGAACTCTATAGAGTGTCCTCGCTGTACCAACTGTAACACCCACCGGTCCGAGGTGATCCTCTGCCATCCCAGAAGGTAATGAGAGATGCGACCCCCGACCTTTATCCTTTGATCCAGAGGAGGGGCAAGGGCTGGGAAGGAGTCATGCTGTGGTGGCATTGGGTCCCGTGGGCTGGGTTGTCTTGGGATGCGTTGAGCCCTGGCCCATGAGGAATCTGGCTTGACCTTGGCGACCAAAATTGCCCCGGGGTTGCTGGCTGGAACGTGGCTGTTGCTGTTGTTGCCTGCCGCGAAAACGGTTCTGGTTCCTCCGAAAGGAACCAGATTTGGGCCTGTACATAGCCTGTACAGTCCGAATTGCCTTCCCGGCATCCTGTAGTTTGGTGATGACCTTCTCGGATTCCTCACCGAACAGAACAGCTCCATTATAAGGGACGTCCAGGATATTCTTCTGAACGTCCGGGTTGAAACCGGAGACTCTCAACCAAGAATGTCTCCGAAGACAAACGCCAGTAGCTGCTCCCCTGGGGGCTGAGTCTGCTGAATCATAAGCGGCTCGGAGAACCTGGGTCTCCACGTCCGACCCAGTATGAGGGAGGTTGAACAGCTCCTCCTTCTTTTCACCATCCGGAAAGTCCTTCAAAAGGTCTTAGCCCTGCTTCCAGAGGGTGTTTTGAAATTGCACCACGTGCGTGAGGTAGTTCAAAGACCTTATCGAGCATGTAGCAGCCACATACATGCGTCTTCTCATAGAATCTAATTGCTTAGATTCTTGGTCCGGAGGCTGGGTACTCAAGTGTTGCGGTTGTTGAGACCGATCATGAGACGCCACAATGACCAGTGAGTCTGCCAGGGGTTGCTGTGCCAGATACGGGTCCTCCATAGGAGCTCTGTAAAGGCGGTTAGCCTTCTTAGGAACAGCCGGTGTCAAGTGCGGACACCTCCAAGCCACCTTGGTGACATCTGTGAAGGTGTCCACTAGAGGTGGGACCACCACAGGCTTTGGGTCCTTTTTGCCGAAGGTAACAGGCAAGGCGTTTTCTCTTGGGGTCCAAGTCTTCAGTCTCCCATCCCATATTCTCCTGGATGTGCCTTATGATTTCAGAGAAAGATGGATCATCTGGTGGTGACCTTGGCTGGTCTCGTGGGTCTGGTGATGGGGGACTATAGGGGGATGGAGACCTGGAGGTATCGGACGTATCCGGTCTGGAGTCATCCCCGCGGTGGGTGTCGTCTATCCCTGGGTAATTTAGGACTCGGAGACCCAGAGGGAGACCGTGATGGGTGTCTTTTTCTCTCTCTAGATCTGCCTTAGGAGGTGAAGTTGGCTCCTTAGGGGTTGGGGGTCTTGAGCCTTCACCCTCCCAAGGAGGGGGTGTAGGTGGTGGAGGTGGTAGAGGCTTACTGGGGACCACATCCTTTCTGATGGTCTCCCACCAGAAGGTGAACAATTCCTTCACCCCCTGAATGTTCATGCCCGACGACAGGCCTGGCGTTGGTGTGGGTCTGGCGTCAGGTCCTGGGGAACCACCAGATCCGTCGATGGCTCCCCGGGTGAGCCGGTGTCCTCCTTGCCGCCTGTCTGGTCGTCCGGCCGCGCGGCAGCCTCCTCTCCTAAGGACCCCTGACATCCAGTGTTACCCGGTGTCAGTACAACTGCTGTCAGGTCAGGAGTCCGTTTTTCGGGCATCGGGTCAGGCACCTTTTTATTCTGCGACGTCCGCTTAAGAGGTGTCAGATCCTTGGTCTTCCTTTCTGGGGCCTTGAGAGGCTGGGAGATGGACCTGAGGTCGGTGTCCCGGCGTCGGCCTGATGCCCCGCTAGATTCTGAGGAAGACTTCCTATGTTTTTCTGAAGAGTCAGGCCTGGAAGAAGAGTTGGGTGCCCGGTGGGTCTTAAGCGGGTGAAAGGAAGCTGAAGAACCCCCTGACGACCTTACCTTAACTTGGGGAGGCTGGGAGCAGGCCCAGGAAGGAGAATGGTCGGACCACGTAGAGCTGGAGCTGGCCCTGGATTCAGAGGCCCTGCCGGGGATCCCGAGCTACCAGAGTCCCAGTGCTTCCTGGTTTTATGGGAAGAATCCCCTTTGGAGGAAGGTCTTTTTTCCATTTTGCAAAGTTTCCTCTTCAAGAAGGAACCTCTGAAGGGACTTTTGGCAGTGGATCCTGGTCCTGCTATTAAATTGTTGGCAGATGGAGCAGGCCTGGGTGTCGTGTTCTGGGCCCAGGCACCTCACACAAGCCGAATGATGGTCGGCGAAGGGGATCTGTTTGCTGCAGGCACACTTTGAGGGGTGTCCTTCGAGAGCAGGAGTTGGAGAAGTAGACATGGATTTGTGATTATTTTGTAAAGATTTCACGCGTCGTATCATTGATGTAGGCATCCGTGAGGTCGATGCTGGCGAGTCGACGGCAGGAAAAGAACTGGGGATGCTGGGGGACCACCCCCTTTTATGTGATGCCTGACGTCGGGGAGGGGCCGACTGGATACTGCTAGCTAGAATTTTTTCCGTGGGGTCCTGGTGCCTGCCGGCTTCAGTCCTAATGGTGTAACCTGCTGCAAGAGCTGTTTCTCGAAGTAAGATCTATGCAGCCCCTGAAGCGCACCTTAAAATGAGTAAAAAGCTCAAAAATGGGACACAAGTCTCGATCAGGAACGCATGCAAATGAAGAACAAAATCTCAGCAGATAGCAAGTTATTTTTTTTTAAACAGACTACGGAGGATTCAGTGGCCAAGCACCCAAGAACAGGCATAAACTGAACATAAATAAACTCATGATACATTTTGACACCTGCAGAGTATAGAGTATAGGGTAAAGAATACCCCATAGGCACCCCCTCCGTATACCACAACTGTAGCACAATACCTCAATAGGCTTCACAAAAGAGATTATAGTAGTCACCAAACGAGGTGCTCAGCTTCTCAAATAACCACTTACATCCATTGTATATAGTTTATATCAGAGGCAGTATAGCGCAGTGGGTTAAGGTTCTGAGCTACAGATCTGCAGACCTGGGTTTGAATCCCACAGCCACGTAGATGTATACTGTGTGATCCTGAGCAAGTCACTTAACTTCCTTGTGCTCCCAGGTTGCAACTGGAAACAAGCTTCAGCTTAGTGTGCTACTGCTGGTTAAACAATGTTCCCCCTATACTGCTTAACAGAATATGTAGTAGTTCTGGCATTAGACAGGAGCTACTTACAGTAACTATTATGACTACCTATAAGACAAAGTGCATACCACACAAGTTTACTCAAATATAGGGCACAATGATAAGGTACACGACATGTACAGTACAGTATATAGACAGTATCCTTATTCCTTACCCTACTCACATATTAATAAAAGAACACTTAATACGCTAATCTTTTAAGGAAACGTTTTATGCATTAATTGAGACACAGGGCGAGTTGTCAGGATGTCCTTTATTTAATTAACGAGTAACACTGCACCAAGACTAGCACGCACGCACGCACGCACACACGCACACACACACACAACTCAGGTTTTAACAGGGAACTCAGATTACATAGAAAGGTGATACTCAAAACATAAAAACAGTAATCTTAAGTACCCAAATAAATAAACTTAGTAAACCAAAATGAGTCTGCATTGAAAAATCAGATTACTGTTACAATATATTGCGTGCTATAAGGATTAAATTAGCATTTGAGTATAGGATACTGTACAATTTCCTTTGATTATCATCGAACATAAGCAGACCAAAACTGAGCTTATCCATCATGGCCAATGATCACTCAAGAGACAGAGGGGACGATATACGGGTTCTGTTTAAAAACGTATGCCTCACTTGCAGGGTTTTGCCTTTTGCACAGATTTTTAATGCCCGCCTGCCAGAGTTATTTCCCCTGGACTTCGCTGTCAGAATTTGCTACCCTCCGACTGTTGCAGTGCGCATGCATGACGCTAATACACATGCGCAGTTGACGAGGGTAGCAAATTCTGATGGGTAGCACGATCTGATACTACATCGGGAACACGTCTGCGCTCTTCAACGCTGACCGCGAACTGTCGGTAAGCTGTATAATGGCATAAATTGGGTTTTCCAACTTTGGTGCATATCTCTGCCATTTTTGGAAATTTTGGCACCAGATTTTAAATATGGGGTTCTTGGGACCCCTCCTCAAGAATTCAGTCACTGTCATGTTGTTATTCAGTCCCGACAGGTGATTTCGTGGTCACTGATGGAATCACCTTTCAGGACCAATTAACAAAACGACAGTGCCACTGTTCATGAGGGGGGCTCTCAAAAAGCCTATGTTGCAAATTGGTGAAAAAATCCAAAATGCCCATTTCATGAGCGTGCGATGCGCAGTTTCCATGCATGCTCATAACTTTGTGAATTTGTAATATTTTCACTCCAGATTTTCAAAACTGGCATTTTTTCACAACTTCTTATGAAGAGTAGAGCTGTCATTTTTCACACCTGTGACGTACAATCGCGTGGTCGCTGTGGGAAATCAACTTTTTGGAACAGATTAACAAACTTACAGTGCCACTGTTCATGAGTGGAGGTCCCAAAATGCCTATGTTGAAAATGTGGTTAAAAAAATCCCAAAAATAACTGGGTTACGGACGTGCGTTGCGCAGTTTCTATGCATGCCCATGACTTAACCAATATTTCATATTTTCACTCCAGAATTTCAACATTGCCATTTTTTTTAACACCTCCTCATGAACAATACAGTTGTCATTTTCCACATCCTGCCCAAAATGTGTTTCTGTACCTGTGGCGCCAAATGGCACACTCGCTGTGCAAAATCACCTTTTGGCCAACAAACCGATAGTGCCGCTCTTCATGAGGTGGGGTCACAAAACGGCCATGTTTATAATTTGGAGTCAAAATACCAACACACGCCTACGGCGTTAGGGTTTCCAACTGTAACACCCCACTCTGTAGAGAATGACAGGCATCAGGACTGTGACTTGGGACTGTCGCCTGCAATGCTCATACCATTCCACCCCCGCCCACACCCTGCAGCCACTGAGAGGCATCGAGGTGTGCTTTGGACTCTCTGGCCCCAAAGTTCACCCCATTCTCCTATACAGCACCCATCTCACTGTATTTCCTGATGGAATGGGGTGAGCATACGGGCCAAAGACCCCAAGGCACACCGTGACACTTGTTGGTGTCTGCAGGGTAGGGTGTGGTGAAATGGTGTGGCCGTTATGCCTGACGACCCAAAGTCACACCCCAATGCCTGTCAATCTCTGCAGGGTGGGGTTGGCGTTAGTTAAATACTTCACTGCCATTCCTATTATGTGTCTCTAACTCCTGCACTACCGATGCCAATGCCAGCAAGACAACATTCGGCATCAACAAATGCTTGTTTAGACATGCTGTCTGCTTTTTGAGAGTCCTTCTCAGGTAGGAGAGAGGATAAGGGGACCCTCTCCTTTTCACAAGCCGCTTGCTGAACTACACCCTGGTGATCAGAGTGAGAATAAAGAAATTCAGCACCCTGTCTGTCTAGTTGGTATTTTTTGTCCACCTTCTTATCCAGAGGTGAAGCACTGTTTGGAGCCTGCAGGATTTTAAACAAGTCTTTTTTAAAGGAAGGAGAATCTTCTTAGTGGGTGTTAACCCCATCATCTCCATATATTCGTTCTCTTCTTCATCCTCTATGACCTCTGTAGTAGCCAGATTAAGAGCATCAACTATTTTCCTTACAAAGGAAAATGAGAGGAACAATCTCCTGGCCTTGTTGGAGAATTGAATTCCTGCTGTGGTGAGATTTCTGGTTCTATGGGCTCACCTTCATCAGCTTCTGGCTCATCCTGCTCCTCATACTCAGTATCTGGGATTGGAAGTTCAGGAGGAACAACCAGGGTTTGAACCGGTTGAGGCTGGGGCGGTGCAGGTATAAGACCCTGCAGAGCCTGTATGACCTTCATGGCCTGAGCAATCTCCTCTGCTGATGGCAAACTTTGTGGCACAGGTGAAACCCTTTAGGTTTTTCCTGGGGTTCAATGTGCTTGGTCTTTTTGGTTTTCTTTGAAGCAACTGGAGAGTCAGCCGGATCATCTTTCCTTTTGACAGTACCTGCATCACCCATATCAGGGGTGTTCAGTGAAGAGACAGCGGTTTCACCCACAGATCTGGAAGGAGTAGGCTGGTTAGAGCCCATAGCCCCCTTGTCCAGTTTCTTATGCAATCTCTCAATCCTTTTTTCTACACTTTTCTGGGGAAAAGACCTGCAGATTTAACAGTCTGCTGAAAAATGATCAGTGCCCAGGCAGACCACACACATACCATGCTTGTCTGCCTAGCAAAAACATCTCCACACTTTATACAGTTTTTAAAACCTGGGTGTCCAGTCTTTTTCTTGGGGTTTTCAGACATTTCCATTCCAGGAGAAAAACCCCAACCGCAATAAAGATTTTATTTTATAAAGTATTTAAAAGTTGGGTTTTTTTGTTTGTTTTTTTGAGGTCGGTACCGGAACCAGTAAAGGTTCCGATAATGCACAGAGGATTCAGTAAACAGAACCGGTTCAGCAATTCGAAGGAACCGGGATAGCGGTTCACAGAAACCAGGTCAGCAGTTTCAAGACAATTTTAATTTTTAAAGTAAACAGCCTAAAAAGCAAATTTAAATAGCGGAAATATAAGGAAACAGATTCCGCAAAGGCTATAAAGCCCTGGTTCCCCAGCGGTTATCCCGAACTGTAAGGAAACGAGAAACAAATGTAATACTACATAATTAAAACTAAACTAAATTAAACTATGTCTAAAGTAAATTAAGTAAATAAAGGAAGCAGTAAGAATAATAATATAATAAACTACTTATATTCAGTGAAGAACCACAAGGAACGACAGGGGAAGTCTCCTGGGCGTCTTGACTTGTCAGGCAGAGAAAGAAATTTGATATGCAGATGGAACGTTGCAGCAGGTAAAGGCAGCAGTTTGAATGTGTGTCATGAGTCAATGATAGTTCTATCATTTGCACATAGTTCCAATTCTCCAGGCAGCTCTACCTAGGAGGAAAACTGCATACAGTTATGAATATTGAAGAATACCTGGGGTTAGAAGTGGGACCTCCTTGCAACTGAGATAGTATAATGTGCCAGACTAGGAATGAAACGTGGACTTCTAGAAAAAAAATGGAAATTACGTACCTACCATAATTCTTGATCTTCTTGGACGAAGTCTTCACCACACATTCACATTAATGGAAGTAAGCCGGAGGGGCTAGGACCCAGTGGGAGCCAAACTTTTTCAGGAGAGCCAGCGTCGAGATGGAGCCACGAGGAAGCAGCACTGTGAACCAGGCTCATGCGGTATAGACTATCTCAGCGTCGACCCTCCAACCGCCTCAGTACCTTTTTTCTGAGGAGGTGCAGTGTAACTAACCTAGAGAGGACTAACCTAAAAATTGGACATAAGATAGTCCGAATGACCCGTGTAAGAAGGGTCAAAAAACAAAGTCTTCACAGTCCAACCATTGAGGGAGTGAAGACCAGAAACAGAGAAGTGAGCTCGGGAGATGGTGGGTGGGTGGGTGAGTGAATGAGTGGTGGAGACTTCATCCAAGAAGATCAAGAATTACAGTAGGTACGTAATTTCCATATCTTCCTGGACATAAAGTCTCCACTGCTTATTCACACTAATGGGAGAGTATCAAGCTAAATAATCCCCCGAGACAGGTGGCAGGAGAGAAAGAGGAGCTCGCGCTTTTCAGGACAGAAGTTCATTAAGAATTGTCCTGCCAAAGACTGATGTTGCCTGGCATGGACATCCAAGGCATAGTGCTTAAAAGTATGCACGGAGCTCCAGGTAGCCACATTGCAAATGTCTGCAATGGGGACACTATGAATTTCCGCCAGAGATGCCATGACAGCTATGGTAGAGTGAGCGTACACTCTGCCTTCCAGCTTGACCTGTGCCATGGAATAGTAATGGCGAAGGCATGCCACCAGCCACACTGAAATGCACCTGATAGCAACAGGGTGATCCAGCTGGGTCGTGCGGAAGGAAACAAACAGTTGTTGAGCCTTGCAAATTTCTTTCATTCTATCCAGATAGAACAGCAAGGCTCTTTTTATGTCTAGGGAATGAAGGGTATGCTCTCCTTCATTCTGGAAGTTTGCAAAGTAGGTAGGAAGGACTAAAGGTTGATTCAGGTGAAATTCCGAAACAACCTTAGGAAGCATCTTAGGATGAGTCCTAAGAACTACTTTGTCTTTGTGAAATACAGTATACGGAGGGTCTGTGACCACAGTGTGCACTTCTGATACCCTACGAGCCTGGAAGGCCATCTTTCAAGAAAGGAATTTCAACCCGCAAGTGGCTAGAGACTTGAAAGGTTTATGAGTGGGCATATATAGCATAAGGTTAATGTCCCAGGCTGCAACTGGATGCCTAACAGGAGGTCTAGTATGCAGAATACCCTTAAGAAATGTCTTAACCACAGGTAACTGAGCTAAAGACATGGAATTCACTGGCTCGTGATATGCCGAAATTGCGCAGAGATGAACTTTGACTTTACAGTATTGTAGACCTGTGTTGGAGAGGTCTAAGAGATACTCCAGGACTTTATCTGGTGCGCAGGAAAAAGGGTTCCAAGAGGATTTTGCACACCAGATAGAGAAACGCTTCCACTTGGCTGTGTAGGTTTTCCTGGCAGCTGGCTTGAGAGCAGCTAAAAGAATATCTGAAACCCTACGAGAAACATTAAACCTATTCACCTATATCTCCTCAGGAGCCAAGCGTGAGGTGAAGAGACCTCAGGTTGGGATGGACTACAGGGCTCTGGGTCAGAAGGTTCATCTAAAGGGGAAGCGGTTTCGGAGAGGTTTCCGATAGTCTGTTGATTAGGGGGAACCAGATCTGGTGAGGCCAGAACGGGGCAATGAGAATCATTCTGCCCCCCTTTGCCTCCAGTTTGAGCAGGATACTCTGAAGTTGGGGAAGAGGAGGAAATGCGCATAGGAAGCATTTTATCCACTGCAGCCTGAATGCATCCTGACAAAAAATGCCAGGTCCTGGATTTCTGGAGCAGAAGAGAGACAGTTTTGCGTTGAGTAGGGACGCAAAAAGGTCCAGGTCCGGAGTTCTCCACCCTTCAAAGAGTGACTGAATGACGGTTAAGTCGAGAGACCATTTGTGATGGTCTGTCTCCGTTCTGCTGAGACGGTCTGCCAGCTCGTTTTGTACCCCTGGCAGATAAGAAAAAAAAATTACTTAACATAGTAATGTTTCTTCTAATGGAGTCCTACTGTATTCTGACAATATGCAGTTAGCCCCAGCACTTGAAGAGGAAAGGGTTAACTCTATGCAGAAGCATAGAATGTTCAGCTCGAGCTCGGTTTTCAGACCTCTGTCTCTGGTACTTAGTGTATCCATCAGATTCTTATGAGCAAATTAACTACTTAAGTATGGAAATTGTTTAACTTTAAGCCAAAAGGCAACAACTTGGGTCCAAAAAACTCAAGTCGAGAACCCAAGAAAAAAAGGTAGTGAAAAACTACATAAACATAAGGCAACAACAATAAAACAACTATCCCACCCTTAAGAGGGAGGATAAGAGGTACGCCCCTGAGAAGCAACACTGTACCTACCAGCCCACTTCCCAAAAACTAGGTTCTGCGGGGGGAAGCAGGGAGGAAGGTCAGAATACAGCAAGACTTTATTAGAAGAAACAACATTACTATGGTGAGTAATTTTTTCTTCAAACAACATGAAGTCTTGCTGTATTCTGACAATATGCAGACTACCAAGCAGCACCCCCCAGGAGGAGGGAATACAGAACCTACTTTGGGAACAGGCTCTGCAGTACTGCTGTACTCAAACCTAGCATCACCCTAGTCTGATGTCCAGAGAGTAATGTTTGGTGAATGTATGGACTGTTTTCCAGGTGGCTGCTTTACAGATTTCTACTGGGATATATCTCTGGCAGTAGCCAGAGAAGCAGCTGTACCCCTAGTCGAGTGAGCCCTCAGGCCTGAAGGGGGTGCTTTGCCCAACTTGTCATAACAGAACTGTATACAAGAGACAATCCACCTGCCAATAGTTCTTTTGGTAGCAGGCTTAGCTTTTCCCACTTCACCATAAGTGAGAAATAATTGAAGACAGTCATTTCTGTGTGCCTTGGTATGCTCTATGTAGTAGCTAAGTGCCCTTTTAACATCAAAACTGTGTAATCTTCTTTCTCCTGAAGAAGAAGAATGATCAGTGAAAAACACAGGTAGAGACATAGATTGGTTCAGAGGATACCACCTCGAAAATGAGTTATGCTCAACGGTGATCGCCTGGTTAAATAAAGATTCTGACTGATTGACTTTGGGTAGGAACCTCCTATTTGTTCTCTGGACCACCTTATCTCTATGAAAGGAGATATTCAGGTTCAACTGACAGGACATACAGGTTACTCACCTGTAACAGGAGTTCTAGGAATGGTATATGTTGTTCATCCACACTTATTGGCAGGTCCCTTGCCGCTTTAATTCTTGCCGGAAGGTCTTCAAGCTGGCTCCTCCCACCCACCCGGGTGGTAAAACTCTCGGCTCCGCCCCATGACGCCAGATCTAGCCCGCTGGAAGCCAGGTTGTGCGTTGAAACCGGGGAGGCCGGGTGGGTCGCGTGGATGAACAACATATACCATTCCTAGAACTCCTGTTACACGTGAGTAACCTGTATTTCTAGGGACATGGATATGTTGTTCATCCACACTTATTGGCAGACTCCTAGCAGTTCTCCGGGAGGAGGGAGGCAAGGTGCACACCCCTTACTTGGGTAGAAAGACTGGAGAACCGAGGCCCGACCAGCACTCCCCGCGCCGACCCAAGGTCGATGTGAAGGGAACGCAAAGCCTGCTTCCGGGCAGAAGCCCTGCGGATATCCGGACTGGAGTATCCTCGGAAGCAGCCACCGATGCAGCGGAGGACGGGTAAAAATGAGCACTTTTCCCTCTGGAAGGCTCCATGCCCACCCACCTATAGTGGAGACCTATGCAGGGGTGACCCACCTGCTCGTCGTCCACTTGGCTGCAGGTCTGCCAGATGCGCCTACAGCGTAGATGACAAACAGCTGGCGAACCTCTCACGAACTTCAGCTTTACGCTCCCTGGGTAGGTGAGCGTTAAACAGGTTCCTATGGAACCTATATACGACCTCCGAGGTGTGAATGGGGATGAACCCCGGCAGAGACAATACCCCCGAGAGGAAGACTCCACCATCGCCTTCGGAAGGACTTCGGGTGGGGCGCAGGACAACCTAGTCCCTGTGGAAGACCAGATAGGGAGATTCAAAGGAGCGCCTGGAACTCTCCCCACCTCCTGGATGGCCGAGTAGCCCCAAGAAGGTGTTCTTCCACCACAGGTGGGGGAAACTCGCACCTGTGCAAAGGTTCGGATGGCTTGCTCGTGAGCTAAGCCCATACCAGCAAGGATCCCACAGAATGGGGATACTCTCCCCCAAAGGGGAGGCGTGATCGAGGCCTAGAAGTGCCAGACCACCTATTCTGCGCCTCTGACTGCCTTCCGGCCCGCGCCCGGAAGACAGGGTGACCACAGAAGCACCTAGAGGGTCGTCGGCCCAAGCCCTAATTCAAAGAACAGACGCAGATGGTCCGAAACGCTCGCCCAGGGACGGGAGAGGGCCAGGCCATATCCCATCATCAAATGGAGAACTTTTCCAAGAGGACGAGCATTATTTCTGGCCGACTCCTAGCAGGACGCCTTGAAAGTCGAGGACCCTGCCGAAGGACCCTAGGCCTGGCCCCTAGCCGCACAGGGACCGGGCCTACAGGTGTAGGGATTGAAGGTCCCGAAGGAAAACCTTCCCCTTAAAGGAAAATCAGGACCGGGCGGACTAGAAGCCGCCACGGAGCCCGCGGCCGAGACTGAGGAGAGCTGGATACCAGAGCTGGCAATCCAGGCTGGGGCTACCAGCATCACCTACTGCGCAGTCCTCCTTGCCTTGCCCGTAGGGTCAAGGGAAATGGGGAGAGGGGCGGAAGGCCCGGGGTCCGTGGGCCTGACGGCATCCCCTAAGCAGACTTGTGAGGGGCGGGCATAAAGCAGCCTTGACCTCGTATTCTCCCTGGAGGGAGGAGGGAGAAGATCCTGTGCTACCTCTGGCAGGAAAAAAAAAAACTCATGAGGCGCAGCCTATGTCCGGCTTAGGGCAGTAGCCGGAGAAGTGGAGGCTCCCGCCATCAGAAGGCTGGGAACCCACCTCCGACTGCGCAAAAAACCCAATGCGGAGAACCTCCTTACGCCGAGGCAAGGGGTTCGACCAAACCTGGTGGGGCAGGTAGCACAAGGTTGTGGTGCTGTCCGGATGGACTAAAACCACTAGACCCCGCACAAACGGAGCGAGCGGTGCAAGCTAAGCGGACCGCCTGGAGCTCCAGCGGGTAGAGAGGACATCGGGACTCCCGAAGGACCAGAGGCGAAGCACTCTGTATCTCCCTAGATGGACACCCCCATCCATCTGAGAAGCATCAGTCTGAGAAGACCATCGACCCGGGGGGAACGAACAGGATATTCTCCTGCAGGAGCTGGAATGGTCCGGAGGGGAGCGTTCCACTAACTCCTGGGCTGTAGTCACCAACTGGTCCGAGGAACGCAGCACTGTGACCACTGGCAGGCCCGTCCCACTAGGGAAACTCAGCCGCCAAGAGCCCGGGAGGTGCAGGAAGTCCCGGAAGAGCACAATTACCCGGCCAACCTGACTGAGTAAGGGAGGAAGAACCTCAGCCCTGTCCGCCCAGAGCCGAGCTCGGACTCAAGAGTCGAGCCTAGTCCCAGAGAAAACCTCACCCGCTAAGGCACGAGTTCCAACATGGTTCCGGTAAGGGAGACCAATGTAAGCCTGGAAGGTACTAATCAGGCCGCCATCCGGGTGGAGTTATGCCCGGACCCTCCGAAGCCGCAGAAACTGCGGAGCAGAGAACGAAGGGCCTGGCCAGGAACTCGTAAGGAGACCTCTCGCCTGAGAAAGGAAGGGGTATCTCAAGAACGGATGGAACGAGGAGGAAGAATGTCCTGGAGGCCCAGGAGGAAGCCGCACGCCTCGAACTGAGGATGGGAGATCGGCAGAGGGACCATCCATCGTGCCGAAGGATGGGCGCAAGCCCCCCGTCCGTTTGAGGCCAGGAACACCTGGACTCGAACCCCGGGTCGGAAGGAGGCCCACCACCTTCCTGACCACCCCTAATTAGGGGGCCAGGCAAGTCGGCTCAGCAGTCCGACGAGGAGTCTGTGGACCCAAGGTCCCCGTGGGGTAATGGCTCAAGAGGAAACCTGTTCGCAACCTGCGACAGGGCTATCCTTAGCACCACCCAACAGGAAGAGGTGCGGAGCCGTCCCCCCACGGAGATTGCCCGGGCAGGGTCGACGGTGCTGGGGACAGCTCCCCTTTAGCCCGTCATTGAGCAGGCTTGACGGAGGAAGAGGCCGAGGGGGCTCTCGGACCCTTACTTCCTTGCTCCCTTTTGGAGGAAGACGCTGGTCTGGCAACAGGCCGCCCAGCGCATGCCTGCTGGCCCTTGAGCTGGGCCGATCGAGAGCCGCAGGAGTAGGAGGGCCAAGGGGCCTACGCAAAGGCTGAGGGCTGCCCTTGTCCCTCCGGGTGGGACTGACCGAGTCTGGAGTGGCATCGGACTTCTCGGGCCCCTGGATATGTCCCTCCACGCCAGGGCCAAAGAGGTCAGCCCCCAAGAAAGGGGTGTCCGCCAACTCATGCTGGGTTTCCAAGGAAAAAGAGGATAACCTCAGCCACGCCCTGCGGCGAATAGGCCACTGCGGCCGCCACCAATCTTGCACAGGAGTCGCCAGATCCAGACCGACTGGAAGCTGCTGCTCGCCATCGCCTTACCTCTGTCCCAACCTGCCGGACCGTG
Organism: Neoceratodus forsteri; assembly: GCA_016271365.2. Taxonomy (NCBI): domain Eukaryota; kingdom Metazoa; phylum Chordata; order Ceratodontiformes; family Ceratodontidae; genus Neoceratodus; species Neoceratodus forsteri. Next base: position 1,051,967,355 of record CM057453.1, read on the forward strand.
GTCCCAGGTCGGCTGGAAGTGAGGAAGGACCTTGTCCAGGGAGCCCAAAGGGTGTGGGAACAGTGCGCCATCAGTGCCGCTGAGCTGGCCTGATGGAGGCCTAGGGAGGGCGCTAAACCTTGCGCCGGCGTAGTCCATCCTTCTGGACTCTTTGTCAGGGGCTATCCACGTCCCTAGTGTTTCAAAACGTTGGAAAACATTGTTGGTAACTACCCTTCAGCCGGGGGTGCTCCGAGAAACCGGGCAGAGAACCGACAGGGACAGGGTACTTCCAGGCCACCCTGGCGGGCGCAGGAGGGCAGGAAGCAGGCCGCCTAGAGGCTCCAAGGCTGGGCCCATGATAGCCTCAGCCACCGGGAAGGCCTCGAGGAGAGCCCTGCGTCCAGAATCTCCGAGGGGTAAGTGGCCCATTTGGAAGCGGGCTCGAGCTGCATTCGGTGAATCCGAGATGAGCGGAGCAGACCCACAGAGACGGCGTGGGCTGTCGCCCACAGAATGTTCTGGGGAAGACCATGGGTCCTCCCTGCAAGGAAACATAACGAGCCGACGCCAGGCCCGAGTCTGCAAAAAGCTGCCGCAGGCCAAAGTCACTCTTCATCCGCCGAGGGCGGGCGGGAGTGAGGGGACCAAGTGACCTGCGAAACAGGTCATGGTCCGGCCCGGGTTCCGCCGATGGCGGAGGGGCAGCGAGGATCGGGCGAGCAACCGGCCCTGAAGAAGGCTCCTCGATTACCTCGGGTGACTGTGTCGGCCGACCGGGCGGCGGCTGCTTACTAGCCCGCCACATAAGTTCCTCGTAACGTCGACGCCAACGGCATCGAAGCCACTCCTCATCCGAGGAGGGGGACGAGGAAGAACGGCAAAGCCACTTGACTCGGTGCCCCAACCGAGAACGCCGAGGTCGGCGTGAGCGGCTAGACCGAGAGGAGGACTGAGACCGAGACCCGAATCCTCGGGGAAACCAAGGGCGGGCTGGAGAGGGAGCGGAGCGAGCCCGCTTCTCCTTCGGTTCGGAGAATTTGGGCGAGGACTGTCGACCCAAGGGTACCGGCAGAACCTCAGCCTCCACCAGGGAAACCGGTGAAGGAAATGCTGCACTAGCAGGAGACGGCCCAGATGACGTGCCGAGGGGCTTGGCCACGTCGACGGGGGTCCTGGCTGCCTGACCTGACGGGGACACCGTGAGGCCAGAGGCTGAAGCCGCATGCTCGACCCAGCCGGCGTTGGCCTACGGGAGGGAGTTTTCCGCTCCGCCTGGCATTGAAGAAGGATTCACCCGCGGCCCCTTAGAATCGGGCCGAGGGAAGGTCTCAGGGGTCCTCTCCTTCGAGGAGCAGGACGGGCTCCTTGAACGAAGCTGAATGAGTAGAACCCAAGGACAGCGGGAAAAATGCCGCAACCGAGGAAGAGGGAGGTGGAGCCGCCCCGCCCAGCGGATTCGAGCTGCTCAGAAACAGCCGAAGCGGACGCCCGATGATCTGAGGGATTCTCCGGAGCGGGAAAAACTACCGGATGTCCAAGCCCCGAACGGGCCGAGCGGTACTCCTGAGAGCTGGCCGAAAGAGCACAACAAAATTCGCAAAGCTGAGGATCATGATCCAGGTCAATGCAGTAAACACACGTGGAGTGCGGGTCTCTCCTGGAGGAAAAAACCGGGTGCCTCCCGGGGCCAGGAAGGGATTGAGCCATCGCCGCAGCGAGGAAGAAGATATCAAAATTTCTCTTAAAAGATTTCGAAGACCAAAATTTCCAGGAACCAGTCCAACGCAAAGCGCTAAGGAGGGAACCTGAGCTTCCAAGCGGTAAAGAAGATCTGGCGTCATGGGGCGAAGCCGAGAGTTTTACCACACAGGTGGGTGGGAGGAGCCAGCTTGAAGACCTTCCGGCAAGATTTAAAGCGGCAAGGGACCTGCCAATAAGTGTGGATGAACAACATATCCATGTCCCTAGAACTGCAATTCACTAATCCGCCTGGCAGAAGTGATAGCTACCAGGAACACAGTTTTCCAGGTCAAGTATTTAAGCTCGGCCGAAGCCAGAGGTTCAAAGGGTGGCTGCATAAGCTGAGCAATGCAGACATTCAGATCCCAAGCCAGAGTAGGCTCTCTAAAGCGAGGGATGATATGAACCAGACTTTTGAAGAACTTACTGAAAACAGGATGAGATACCAGGGAAGAGCCTTTCCCTGCTGAAAGGAATGCAGACACAGCTGCTAGGTGAACCTTCAGAGTTGCAGGCCTAAGGCCTATGCCATTAAGGTGAACCAGATAATCTAAGGCTGTAGCAATGTCTGCAGTATCTGGCAGAATACCTTTCTGAGGACACCAAATACTGAATCTTTTCCATTTGGAACTGTAAGTTTTTTCTGGTAGAAGGTTTCCTGGAGACCTTGAGAATATACAGAACTCCCTGAGAAAGATGCAGGATTGCATATTCTAATGCTTCAAGAGCCAGGACTTGAGATTGAGAGACTTGAGACTGGGGTACCAAATTCTCCTGAGAGGAAGTTAGGAGACTGTCTCTCTTGGGAAGAAACAGGGGGAGTGACACTGCAAGGGACAGCAGCAGAGGGTACCAAGGTTGCCTGGTCCAGTCTGGAGCCACCAGTATCACTGTACAGGGTTGAGACCTGATCTTGACTAGAACTCTGAACAACAGGGGGAAGGGAGGAAAGACAGAGAAACCTGCCCTTCCAATCCAATATGAGAGCATTCAGAGGAACAGTCCCTAGGACTGGAGGTCTGCAGCAGAACTGGGGGAGTTGGTGACTGTCCGGGGCTGCAAAGAGATCCATCTCTGGAGTGCCCCATCTGGTGAAAATTACTTTCAGGATGAGAAGATCCAGGGACTATTCGTGATGGCCCTGGAAGAGTCTGCTCAAAGCATCTGCTAGCACATTCTCCTTCCCCAGGAGATGGACTACTGTCAAGGAAGCCTGAAGGGAGTAGGCTAGAGACCACAATTTCATGGCCTCTGTGCACAAGGCCATGGACCGAGTGCCCTCTTGCTTGCTGATAAACCACATTGTGGTGGTGTTGTCTTTCCTGACCTGAACCACCTCGTCTCTGACCGAGTCTGAGAAAGCCTGAAGGGCTAGGAAAACTGGCCTGAGTTCCAGGAGATTGATATGAAGGAGAGACTCTTGGGGAGACCAAACACCCTGAGCTGTGAGGGCTCCCAAATGGGCTCCCCAGCCTAGGAAAGAAGCATCTGTGGCTAGGACCACTGAGGTAGCTTGGCTGAGGAATGGGACCCATTGTCTGAGATTGTCCTGATCCAGCCACCACTGGAGAGCTTGGACCAGAGTCGGAGTCACTGGAACCAATTTGGTGAAAGAGTCCTTTTTCTGAGACCAAAAGGACCTTAGGTAGAATTGAATGTCCCTCATCCGAAACCTGGCTCCTTGTACCACCGCAGTGGAAGCTGCCATGTGGCCTAGGAGCTGAAGAAAGTGTCTTGCTTGATGAGAGACCAGAGGTCGAAATGAGGAAGCGAGATCTATAAGGGCCTTTACCCTTGCTAGTGGGAGGAAGGCCTTTGCCTGAACAGTATCTAACTTTATTCCTATGAAAGTCAGAAGTTGTACTGGTTCAATAACTGACTTTGGAAGATTGAGGAGGAACCCCAGAGAAATTAGCAAGTTCTGAGTGGTTTTCAGAGCTGACTTGACCTGGTCGGAGGACTGACCCACATTGAGCCAGTCGTCCAGGTAGGGGAAGATAGATATACCTTGCCTTCTGAGGAAGGCAACTGCTACTGCAAGGCACTTTGTAAACACCCTTGTAGCTGATGTTAGGCCGAAGGGCATGGCCCTGAACTGATAATGGCCTGAAGGCAACTCGAACCTGAGGTACTTTCTGTGGAAGCACCTGATAGGAATGTGGAAACAGGCATCCCTGAGGTCCAGGGAAGCTAACCAATCCCCTGGCCTTAGAGAGGGAAGAATTATTCCCAGAGTCACCATTTTGAATTTTGGTTTTGTGATGTGTTTGTTCAAATACCTTAAGTCTAGGATGGGTCACCACTCCTGTCTTTTTCAGGACAAGGAAATATCTGGAGTACAGACCTGTGCCCCTGTGTTGAGTAGGAACTTTCTCTACAGCTCTGAGAATTTCTCAGCCAACAGAGAAGAAACCTCTGCTTCTAGAGCAACAGTTTCTGAGATGGTTGCAGGTGGAAAGGACCTGACCCTCATTTTTGGAAACCTTTTGAAACTGAGGGCCAGTCCCTGGCTTACTACCTCCAGGACCCACTTGCCTGAGGTAACAGCCTTCCAGGCCTGGAAGTAGTAAGCCAGCCTGCCTCCTACTGAAATAGGAGAGTCGACCCAGGCTGACACATCAGGGTGTCTGTTTGGCAGGAGCCTTGGACTGGGAAGAGGGTGCAGCCCTGCTCATCCCCCTCCTACCTCTCCCTCGAAAGAACCCCCTCTGCGGAAAAGAAGAGGAAGCCTGGGCTTGGTAAAAAGGCTTGTGAAAGGGCCTGCCCCTAGACTGCTGCTTCTGAGGAGTGACTTGCCTTTCTTCTGTACACTCCTGTAGGTGGTCCTGTACTCATCCATTTTCTTCATGTAAGCCTCTGTCTGCTCCCCAAACAGAAAGTTACCCACCACAGGGAAATCCATGGCCTTAGCCTGGGTATCCTGGGAAAGGCTAGTACATCCGAGTCAAGCATGTCTCCTGAGAAACACAGATGTAGCCATGACTCTTGATGCCACATCACTAGAGTTCACATCAGCATGGAATTATACCTTGGATGCCTCAATTCCATCAGCAACCACCTCCTCCAGCTCATTGTCCAGCTGGGGGGGGCCTGTTTAGCCAGTTCCAGAACAGTATCCCACCTGGACTTCTGGTACTTGGCTGTGTAGGCCATATAATTAGCCTACCTGAGTTCCAAGGAGGATGCCAAATATTGTTTTTTTGGCAATGGCATCCACCTTCCTGGAGTCTTTGTCTGGGGTGTGTGAAGCCAAAGGAATGTTAGCCCTGTCACAGGCTGCAGCCTGCACTACCCCAACATGGCTGCAATGACTATATAAAAACTCCGTACCTGAGCCTGATAACATATACCTCTTGTCCATTCTCTTATCTACAGGAGGTAAGGAGTTAGGTGTTTGTAATATCTTTTTTGTCTGTTTCCCCAAGGGCTTATGAAGAGGGCTAGACAATCGTTTGGACTCTGGGATGTCCATCATCTCAACAAAATCAGGCTCTTCTTCCTCCCCAGCAGCTTCTTCCATTGGGAGCTGGAGGGTTTCAGCCACTTTCTTGTAAAACAGATAGTGAGATGGGGACTCAGAAAGCCTGGGAGGGGAGACAGTGGAAGGCCTGTCTGTGGAGATGTCCAGTTCAATAGGCACATCCAGGCCTTCAAGATCATCATCATCATCATCATCGTCGTCGTCGTCAGGATACTCTTCGTCTCCCTCCCACTCCACCTCATAATAAGCATCCAGATTGTAATCCGGTGGAGTCGGACCCGACCAAAGCGATCGCCTAATCAACGGTGCCAGTTTGGATGGAACCGGGCGAAGCGACTGAACTATACTGATCGCTTTGGCCATTTCGTCAGCGGTTGAAGTGTGCAGTGCTGGATCCAAACCGGCTGACTTCTTTTTCCTTTTTGCTAGAACCGACCCCTTGGAGTCGGATCTCCTTTTGCCTGAGGAGGCTTCGCCCAGGTCAGTGGGCATCTCCTCAGGTTCGGCCGCAACCGAATCGGACTGGCCATCCAGATCAACAGACTTCTTGGCCTCTCTTTCCTTCAGCCTACTCAACTTTTTTTCCAGAGTGGCTTTAGGAACATTTTTACAAATCTGGCTGTCTGTTTTGAGGAGGTCAAACCCCAGACAATAAACACAGACGAGGTGGGGGTCAGCCTTGGCAAAGGCCTCCCCACGCTCAGAACAGTGCTGAAACCCAGTGAGACCGTTTTTTTCTTGGGTTTCTCAGATGTAGCCACACTAACAAAATTACCCTTTACAGCTTTCAAGCCAGGTAATACTCCCCTATCGGTTACCAACCGTGTTACGGGCTCTGGAAAAAAAAAAACAGAAAAAGTCCAGTTTTTTTTTAACTAATAGGAAGCAGAACACCACTACTAAATCCCAGAAAATACAAACACAAACAAACGATCAGTTTCCAACCGGACTGACCACTCGGAAACCGAAGAAAAAACAATTTCCACAGAAAATTATCACTACCTATCTACAACACTACTTGTACTGTAGACAGAGACTTGAATACCGAAAAAATAATAAATTGGTTGAACAACCGGATGCTTTTTTAAACTTTACTGAACTGTGCAAAGGAGAACTCGCTGAAGCGACTTCACAGTTAGGTGGAGTAAAGAATCTGATGGTAACACTGATATGTACCAGAGACAGAGGTCTGAAAACCGAGCTCGAACTCAACGTTCTATGCTTCTGCATAGAGTTATCCCTTTCCTCTCCAGGGCAGTTCAAGTGCTGGGGCTAACTGCATATTGTCAGAATACAGCAAGACTGCATGTTGTTTGAAACCACCTGAATCAGAGCCTTGTGCTCCAGGCACCATTCCCACACTCTCATTACTTCCCTGCATAACGGGTTAGAGTGTGCACCACCCTGTTTGTTGATGTAACACATCACTGCCTTGTTGTCCATTTGAAGGAGAATGTTCTTGTGACAGATTATGTCCTTCAAAGCTTGGGCTGCATATAGGACGGCTCTTATTTTCAGGATGTTTATATAAAGTTGAGACTCGTCCTGAGACCTCGTACCCTGCGTGTGGAGATCCTGGCAATGAGCTCCCCAACCCATCAGGGACGCATCCGTGGTAATAGAGATCTGATGATCCAGAGGGGTGAAGGTATATCCTTCCAGAAGGTTGTCCTTCTGAGACCACCAGGTGAGTGACCTCTTCAGAGGTTCCATCACCTTGATGAGAAAGAACTGAGGGTGAGCGGTCAGGGACCACTGTGTACTGAGCATCCACTGAGTAGTTCTCATGTGGAGACGAATCAAAGGTACAGTGAACACCGAGGATGCCATGAGGCCCAGCATCCGTTGCACCAAGACAGCTCAAACTGAGCTACGTTCTCTGATGAATCGGGCCATCTGTAGGATATCGTGCCTTCATGCAGGAAGTGTCCAGAAGGGTTCCTATGAAGAGCAGCTTCTGGGAGGGCTGCAACTGTGACTTTTTGAGGTTCAGCAGGACTCCCATGGGTGTGAGGAAGTCTGAGGCCCTGGCCACGGCCTCCAGAGTCTCTTGCCTGGAGAGGTTTGATAGAAGCCAGTTGTCCAGATATGGGAATACTTGGATTCCGATTTTCCTTAGATGTGCCGCGAGAACTGCACATCACTTTGTAAAAACTCAAGGCGCAGAGGATAGCCCAAAGGGCAGGACTCTGAATTGATAGTGTTGACTCAACACCACGAACCTTAGGTATTTGTGGTGCTTTGGGTGAATAAAAATGTGCTGGTAGGCATCCTGCATGTCCAGGTAGGCTAGCCAATCATGCTGCTGAATCAAAAGTAGCAGGGTACTGAGTGATATCATCCTGAACTTTTCCTTGTGAAGGAATTTGTTTAATTTTCTGAGATCCAGAATGGGGGGCGCATGCCACCAGTTTTCTTTGGAACCAGAAAGTAATGGGAGTAGAAACCTGTGTTTCATTGATCCAGCGGAACTACTTCTACTGCCCTGTTGTTCAGAAGGCCTTGTACCTCAGAAGCAAGAAGGTCTGACTGTGCCGAAGACAGCCTGGGCTGTCACTTGGGAGGATGATCCAGAGGAGTTTCCGACAGATTGAGAGAGTACCCCTCATGGATTATCCTGAGGACCCATTTGTCTGAAGTTATAGATTTCCACTGGTCATAGAACTGAGTCTGAGGTCTTTCCACTGTCGAGGAAGATTCCCCCTCGGGCAGCTGAGGTGGGACCTGGGCAGGAAACTCAGAAGGTGGCACTGGGCGCTTTTGGGCCCTGTGCTTTCTGCTGTGTTTTCTTTTGTAGCTGAGGGGTTTGATTTCTGTTGAAATCGCCTCTTCCTTTGCCTCGAAAGGACTGATGGTTGTGAAACTGATGCTTGTTCCCAACTCCTCAAGAAGGAGCGGGCAGAGGTCTAGCCATCTTAATGGCAGACCTAGTCTTCTGTGTGGCCTCTAGTGCTTATTCCACCGGAGGCCCAAACAGATACATACCATCGAAAGGTAAAGCCATGACTTTTTGTTGGACATCATTCGTAAAGCCCGACGTACGCAGCCAGGAATGGCGATGGGTGCAAATGCCAACCGCTGCCACCCTGGAAACAGTATCAAAAGTGTCCATTGCAGCTTTAATTTGTTGATTACTGGACTCAATTGATTCCAACATGGAAGAATACTTGCGACTTCCTTTATCACCATACATATGTAAAGCAATAACCTGGGCGAGATTTGAACTTATTACATCAAAATACATTTACTTTAATAAATTAAAATTAAATGAATCAACTCAGGATAAATGTCCTTGCAACAGAGGATTCACTGAATCGTTAAAGCATGTATTAATTCAATGCCCTTTATTTAATTATATTCGTTTTAAATATTTGGGGAAAATTCTTAGTAAATATGCAAATTTAACATATGATGTGATATTCATATTGATGCACCCAATGACTGTTCAAGATGCAATACTGGTAAGGAATTTTTATAATGTCTGTAATAAGTGTTAAGAAAAAAACATACCGAAAGTGGCTCAGAGATAAATGAATTGTTTTTTATACAATCTGAAGAATTTTAACCAGCATACTTTCTTATGAGAGTTATTCTAATGAGATAAGGAGTCTGTTTAATCATATTTTTAATTTATTTCACATTTTGTATTTTTTAATTTAAAAATTGTAATGTCCAGAAATTTTTCTAATTTTTTGGAAGACAATAAACTTGACTTGACCTTGATTACTGGACTTGATACCTCTAGTTATGGTCTGTAGGAGCTCTGAGTTAACCTTCGACTCAGGCAGAGCTTCTACCATTGCTTTGAGTGAATGCCAAAGAACGTACTCATATTGAGAAAAATAACCCTGGTAGCTAGCAATAGGCATGCCCAGGGTCGAGGCAGCAAAGACTCTCTTACCCAAGGTGTCTATCTTGTGAGATTCTTTGTTCGTAGGACAGGCTGTGGATTCCTGAGGGAGGACAGCCTTATCATTCTCTGCCAGGACCACTATGGCATCAGCAAAGGCTTGTGAGGCCAAGATGAGGGGATCCTTCGGAGGGGCATATTTCCTATCTATGGACTTGGCCGCAGAGGGAATAAGAGCCGGATTCTTCCACACCATCTGGGAAAGTCTCTCAAAAGAGTGCTGTACCTGAGGGGTTTTCCATAGGGATTTCCAGAACATGAAGATATTGGAGATGCAGAAGTTTCCCAGGATCGATTTCCGTGATCTGGAGAGAAAGAACAGAATTTAAATTCTTGAGCAGAGACTTAAAGAAAGGTCCTCAACAACAGGCTCTGTAGGACTGATCCCTGCTACCAGGGCAGAAATCGGCATCAATATCATCACCAAGCCGAAGATCTGGATTGAGCTCAAAATCATCTCCTGACAGTGCAGGGGGAACTGAATAGACAGGAAAGGAATGAAAACCAGGAGGAAGAAGAGGAGACAGAATTGGAGTTGAAAACCTCTGGAACAAGATGGCGCCATACACATCCTCAGCGCCATCGAAGAAAGCGGCACCGATTACAGAGACGGCGACAACACAGAAAACAGTGCCATGCTAGACGCTGCCTGGAAGTGCAGCACCGTGCACAGCACCAACACCACCCCCGGTGCCGAGGATGGCACTGACAGGGAGTGCAGCACCGCACATAATGCTGACACCACTCCTGATGCAGAGGACAGCACCGGCAGGGCATAAGGTGCCAACAGCACTCGCAGCACCTAAAAGGACCTCGGCGCCAGAGAAACCGACACCACAGGCAACGGCACCATCCCAGAAGTCTGTTAACTACAATTTGAAGGCAAAGAATGAAAAATAGCAGGCAATAAAGACATCGGTGTGGATCCCTGCACTGCAGCCATGTGAGGAGGATAGACACTGCGGGGGCGGAGTCGATGGCATCGAAGAAGGTGCCGCGCAACCAGAAAATCCTAACTATCCTCCCTGCTGATCCGAAACCGACAGGCCTGAAGGCCCCGGTGATGGACTGGCCGGATCGGGCAGTCAGGACAACCTCCGAGGCCACTGTTCCATAAGAGCAGCCCAATGCTGAAACTGCTTATCGGAAGCCCCCCTGGAAGGCGGACAGGGGCTCCGATGTTAAAGAAGCCAGCTGCCAGAGACAGAAACTGGCGACACTGAAAGAGACGGAGACCAGTCCCCGACACCAACAACTGACCGTCTACGCACAGACCTACCAGAGGGCGACCTCGAGCAATGCCTTCTCTTCTTTGGCTGACGGACTGAAGAAGAACTCGAGGCTGAACGGTGCCGTGAATGGGACAGTTTCTTTTTATGATTTTGGGGGGACCGCCCATCCCTCCCAAGCACTAGACCATCCGTTGTCAGACCCCCCCTCCAGAGAAGGTGGGACACCAGACCCAGCCCGGCTGACTGAACAGCTTTCATGCGAAGTCTCCCTACCGTCACCTGACCCACTCATGGTCGACTCCATCAATAGAGAGGCTGAAACCTTCTTTCTTGTACAAGGAAGAATAAATAAAATATAATCGATACTTTTTGTGATAAAATACAAAATAAGAAAACTGAAAACTAAGCTGCAGTTTGAAGTTTGACTCCGGCGAGCATTGTCGTCACATAAGCGCACTCAACAGTGGGAAAAAGGGAACTGAGGCGGCTGGAGGGTTGACACCGAGATAGTCTATACCGCACAAGCCTGACTCGTGGTGCCACTTCCTTGCAGCTCCATCTGGACGCTGGCCCTCCTGAAAAAGTTTTGCTCCCATTCGGTCCCAGCGCCTCCAGCGTACTCCCATTAGTGTGAATGAGTGGTGGAGACTTTATGTCCAGGAAGATTAATCCCATGCTAAAATATGTCCTTATTTTCCCATCAAGAAAGAAAAAAATGGAATCCCAGGTACATGTAGAGTTGGAGGATGGGAGAACCCAAAGGAGTTGAGATGTGTTCATCTCCCCAGGCACTGCTAAGGGAAGCTGACTAAAAGCCCAGCTAGCACAAGGAAGAAAAGGTGCACACCAACCAAAAAAATAGCCTGACATAGTCAGAAGAAAAGGACATCAATGAAAACGACCTGCTTCTTCTGCACCCTTGGTGTGTACTCGATTCAGTCTAGTGCAGAGAACCTCTCACAAGCAGAGTGACTGGACAGTGTCCAGAGGCATAGATTGCATTTAGATACTAATACAGATACAGTATACCTCAAGAAGGGGATATATCCCAGGCAAGGAGAAGCAGGACAAGAAAGAAAGGGAGACTGGAGGTGCCTTCCTCTTCCTGTTTTTTCTTTTTTTGTTTTGGCATGACCCAACAGTGAGCTCCCAACCCACTTTTTATATTTTTGGAAAAACACTCTTAAGAGAATGCAACTGGGGCGATGCCCTTGCACTATTGGTGCCAGCCACCATTGACAGGTTCAGCTGCCCAGAGACCCTAGCTCTGCTAGAGAGGTGAATGATGGGTGGGTATAGTAATCAATGGTGAAGATATTTATTTATTTACGAGTTTAACCAGGAAGGCATACTAAGCAGTGAAATGCTTGATTCCAGATGCGACCTGGGGGACAAGTCCCAATACAATAACACAAATACAGGTCATAGCACAGTGAGGGGTCCACCTGCCATGCAGACAAAACAGCAGGTAGATACAGGAACACAGGAAGGGGGAGCATACACGCAGGTAGTGTTACAGGGAATTCACAACTACAATAAACTAATACATAGTGTATACTAGCTAAATCAAGATCAACTAGAGGTGAAAGTGTTACAGCAAATCATATCAATAAATAGTCTAAATACATAGTGGGCTCTAGCAAAAACATGAGCAGCTTAAGGTAAAGTGGGAGCAGAGCAGGCAGTTGAGGAGGTGTGAGTTGGGTGAGTGTCTTAATTCGACTGGCAAGGCGTTCCACATCTGTGGTATGCGAAATCTGAAGGCTGCTTGGCCTTTGGTAGTGCACATGAAAGGGACGAGGAAGAGCCTGGGGTCTGTGCTTCTGAGGGGGTAGGCAGGGGGAGGTTGTGGGGAGAGTACAGAAGTCAGGTAAGGGGGAAGGGTCTGGGACCAGAATTTAGCTGCAGATCTAGCACAATGGGTTTGCCTTCGGTCTTGGAGGGACGGCAGGGCTAAGGAGTCGTATAAGGTGCAGTGGTGGGTTGTTTGTGGGCAGTCCCGGATAAAGCAACAGAAGGAGTGATAAAGGGAGTCAAGGCTGGCCAAGGAGGAGAAGGGAGCAGTAGTATAGACTATGTCTCCATAGCTGAGTATAGGGAGTATCATCCTTTGAACAATTGCTTTCTAGCAGGACGGGGGAGACAGCTTTTGTTCCTATATAGGGTGCCGAGTTTAGGGTGTAGCTTCTTGTGTAGTGAGTCAATATGGGTGGTGAAATCAAGGTGCTGATCAAGCCAGAGACCTAGGTATCTGAAAGTAGTGCAAACTTCTAGGGGGGTCCCATCTAGGGTTTGGAAAGGGGGGCATGGTGCTTGGCGGGATAGTCTTTGTTGTGAGCCAAAAGCTAGTGACATGGTTTTCTTTGGGTTCAGGAATAGTTGGTTACATCGGAACCATTGTTGGATGGCGTTGAAATCCTCTTGCAGCGTGTTTGCCACCCCGCATGAGGTGGGGCCTGTGGCATACAGCACTGTATCGTCCACATACATTTGCATGGATGAGTAGCGACAGGCTGATGGGAGGTCATTTAAAAATATGGAGAAGAGCAGTGTGCCCAAGACTGAGCCTTGGGGAACACCAGTGGTAACAGGTGGGGGTTGGAGATGTGTGACCTGACTTTTACAGCCTGATGCCTACCCACCAGGTAGTCGTGGAACCAGGTGGAGGCTGGGCTGGTGAGACCGGCTTCTTTCAGTTTAGTCAGTAGCAGAGTATGGGAGACAGTGTCAAAAGCCTTCGCTAAGTCTATAAAGATGGCAGAGGAGATGTGGTCTTTGTCCATGCCTGTGAGTATGTTGTCAGTGAGTCTTAGCAGAGATGTGGTAGTTGAGTGAGACTTGCGAAAGCCGGATTGGTATGGTGTGAAAAAGGAGGAGGTGTCCAGATAGGGAGAGAGTTGGGCGAGGACAAGTCATTCCTGTATTTTAGCCAGGATCGGGAGTATGGAGATGGAGCGATAGTTTCCCGGGACAGAGGGGTCGCTCCCTTTGGGGAGGGGTATGACGGTAGCTAGTTTCTATGCAGACGGTATCTTGCCTAGAGAGAAAGAGAGGTTGAAAAGTGCGGCTAGTGGGGCAGCTATGACTGTTGCTGACAGAAATAGCATCTTGGCATCAAGGGCCGTGCGGCATTTTCCTTTGTTAGGGTTCAGGGAACAGAGGGAGTTATGAACTTCGTCCGAGGATACTGGACGAACAAGCTATATGGGCGGTGTGAGTGCTCTTGGCGGGGGAGGGGCACGGGGTGGGCGGATGATGGAGGGAGGATAGGAGCGAGTCAGTGCAGCTGGAGAAGTAGGTATTGAAAGTAGTGGTTACCTCACTAGGATCGATGATGGTAGTGCCCTGCTGTGACAATGTCGGTGGTGGCGGGTGGGTTGTAGGGGAGAAGAGGGATTTGAATGACTTCCAAAAGTTTGTTGGGTGGTTAAGGTTTGCATTGAAAGCCGATAGGAAGTAGTTCTGTTTTGAGTTGCGAATGAGTTTAGTGCAGAAGTTGAGGAGGGTTCTGTAATTTTGGAAAGTAGACTGGGTGCCCAATTTCTTATGGATTTTCCATGCGTGGTATCTGGAGTGGCACTGGTTAATGATATCTGCTGTGAACCAGGGAAGGTGGGCACCTCTAACCCCTTTTGTGCGCGGGGTGGGGGGCATGGTAATCTCAGACACTTCGAAATTTGGCCTTGAAAGTTTCGAAGGCAGCATCAATAGACGTGGCCGCTGGGATGAAAGACCAGTCTACTTGGCCTAGGTCGTACATGAGTGATGGTAGGTCCAGGGAATTGTATGTCCTTGTTTGGAGTGTCTTTGGGGGGGGAGCAGGGGGGCTTGAACACCTTCCTGAACATGAAGATCATATGGTGGTCACTTAGGGAGTCTGGGAGCAGGCCCGCTCGTGGGATCCTGTGGGGGTGGGAGGAGAGGATCCAATCCAGGAGAGAGTGATTTTGCGTCTTGTGGTTTAGCTGGGTGGGGTGTTTGATAAGTTGAGCAAGATTTAGAGCCTTCATCTTAGTCTTAAGGTGGGCCTTATCCGTGGCTAGCCAGTTGATGTTAAAATCGCCGATGGCATGAAGCTCGCCACCCATGGTTAGTGACTTTAACGTGTCCAGGTGTGATAGAATGTCAGGTATGGGTGTACCGGGGGGGGGGGGCAGTAGGACCCCGCAACATACACTGGGGAGGAGCACGGGAGTGATACTTTGATTAGGAGAGAGTTGATGTGGGTTGGGAGTGAGGAGATTTGAATTAAAGTGAACTGTAATCTAGAGGATATGTACATGGCTGTGCTTCCGCCTCTCTTTCTACCTGGGTGATCATGTCTGATAATTGTGTAGTCAGGGATGGATACTTCAGCGTCAGTGTGATGGGGTTTTAACCAGGTTTCAGATATGACCAGAATGTCAGGGCGATGGGCTAGGGCGACTGGCTGCAGGACAGTTATTTTGTTTAGCAAACTGCATATGTTTAGGTGCAGGAACCTGAGACCCTTGGGGAATGTAAACGGGGAGTGAGTGCTTGAAATGATGGGTCCAGGGTTGGGCTCAATATCACCTGCCAGGAGCATAGTGAGGACCGGTTTGCATCTTTGCCAAAAGTATTTGTGCCTGGAGGTTTGGGTGGGAGCTGAGGCTGCTGGCGGTGGGCAGCTGAGAGCTTGGGTGCAGAGAATGTCCTGACCCAGCTTAAAAGAAGGGGGCAAGATGTTTGCGCTAATGTGCCAATTTTGTGCTTTTGGGCAGTATTGTAGCTGGATAGGGTAAGTATCGGTGGGCTTGGGGATGAGACTGGTGGTGGTAGGCAGGGGTGGTACCCTTTTTGGGAGGATCGCTGGGGGAAGGGATGCCAGAGGGGCAAGAGAGAGAAGTAGCAGAGGCAGGAGAGGTAGCATAGTTGGTATAGAATTGCCAAAGGTTTAGGTAGAGGAAAGCGGCCTCTAGTGGTAGCAGCTGATAAGCTGCAAATGGGGAAGTGAGCTGATAGGTTCTGCAGCTCACGTGACTCAGCTCTATAAAACAAGGAGCTCACCAAGGGCGGTGGTGGGGATGGCGGGGCCAAAACACAGGCTCCGATGCAGCAGAGCACTCCTTGTACCTTGTGGGTCTTTTTCCGTGTCGTTGGGGGGGGGTGCATCCTGTTGCTTGCTGCTGGCTGGGGAGGGCTATCCGACCACTGCCCTCGTGACCCCGACTGTGGGGAGAGGGGGTTTAAGTAGCCGTGGAGAAGGAGGAGGAGGAGCTGAAAATACAGGTAGCCCTTAATTTTCCTTTTATGCAGCGCTATACAAGTCAACTCTATAATCTACTGAGCAGTATTTTAATTAGAGGCTTGATGTGTGCTGTAAGAGCAGCAAATGACTTTAAAGTGACTTACTAACTTCCCCCAATGTCATGTTTGCAGATCACCTTCCCTTCATTGAGTGATGCAAAGCTCAGCTGCCCTGAAGTTAAGTATTAAATATATTCAGATGCTTAGTTTTTTTAACATTTTTGTGCCACAGTTGTCTCTGCATGTTTTTTTTTCTTTGTTTGAAGTTCGCACATGAGCAGTGCATCCACATGCATGAGTGACATCAGCACAGGGAAGGTGTTCCCACTGCACCTTTCTCACAGCTTGTTCATTCATCTTTCCTGGACCCAGCCTCAGTGAGTGCAGATCCAAAACTGAACTGGCAAAAATTACAGCACTGATGACTGAAACTATTTGTTATATTGGCAGCTGAGGAGGATACTTGCTTTTGGGATTGCAGAAGTGGTAATTTCTCCTGATTTTCAATTTTATTCATTTGACTAAGCTTTCTGTCCTGGGTCCATCTGCTCTAGGAACATCACAATCTACATTGCTTTAGTACAGTGTTACAGTTTTAGTAAGTGCTGCAAGTACATAATTATAATAGCAAGTCTGTATAAAAAAAAATGTAACTGGAGTTGTAATCTGTAGAGTATTGGGACATAGAAGGACAACTTTTGAACTGGGCAGATTTATAAATTGCAGCAAGCTTTTCAGTATTGGTACACAGAGGTCTGTGTTAAATGGATGACTTTTTCAACAGTTCAGAATTGTAATGTGCAGTAAGAGTATAAGCACTGAGCTGCACAGTCCAATCCCAGGAGAACAGTGCAATAAACTGTATTTTTGGCAAGTGCTGCTTCCAGTGTGATTGCTTCAGTAAACTGCCTTTGCTATTGCATTTCTGATTGTCACCATCATTTATAGACAGTTTATATTTTTTCTTGTGCTCCTGTGTTTTCTTGGGCTCATTTGGTGTTCTCATACAAGCACCATAACACTGATCACCAAAGTATACTTAGATGTGCATGAATAAAGGGACATGGTGCACTGAATTGTTTCTTCAGGTGCACTGAATTGTTTCTCCAGCTTGCCAGCTCCTCGCTAAGTTTAAAAATGAATGCAATAAAATCAGTTATATACTGTACATAGTTATACTTTACATAGTTTACAGTGTATCTCAAAATTAAACATTTAGTTTTTTTTAACATTTTAACATACAGTCTTTATTTATAATTAGGATTATAGCATTATTGTATGTACTCTGGAGCATCAGCAAAAGAAGAGACTGCAGTTGCCATCCTCTCCCGACATTGTGGTACCAATGTATGGCTTCTATGGTGTTATACTGCAAAGTGTGCTAGTCAGTTCGG
This sequence comes from Neoceratodus forsteri, assembly GCA_016271365.2. Classification (NCBI taxonomy): domain Eukaryota; kingdom Metazoa; phylum Chordata; order Ceratodontiformes; family Ceratodontidae; genus Neoceratodus; species Neoceratodus forsteri. Next base: position 1,051,984,362 of record CM057453.1, read on the forward strand.
CATACTTAGAAATAATGTTCTGAACCAAAATATGGGCTACACAGCAATGAATGCAGGAGTCTACACAATGCACCATGACATCGGTAAGGCATGGGAGACAGTATAGTGCCGCATCGGTTATATTTGCTGTACACTTTACGCATGTGCATCAGAGATCCACTGTAATGGAAAAAATGGGAAAACACAAATGGCTTGACACAGACCGAAGTGGTAATGAAGTATGGTGACATAAGTGAGGAAGGGTGGTTCAAATACAGTCTAACACTTCAGTACCTACCGCAAGGATATGTCCCTTTTTGTAGTGGACCAAACGATACTTAGGCTATCTAAACATAAATGCTGTCTCTTTCTCCATGAGAAGGGTATTGGCAGTGTCATTTTTAACTTTGGGGGGTTGGGGACGATCACCGACTGTACTGTGTATTTTTTGCTCAATTCATAATGCACCTGGAGGCACACATGTAGCAGCAATAAGCCAATGCCAGGATGGTATTATAGATGTTTATGCAGACACTAATGACAGCTGCAGTCTGTATAGTTCCTGAGCGCTTAGAGGTAACACAAAGCTGGTGCAATAATTTGTAGTTTTATATTTATAACATGCCGTAAACAGTGGAACCAGTGACTTCAACATGTTACTCAATCACTGATACTTCTAAAGGGGAAAGTACAAGCAGGACCCCCCCCCCACACACACACACACACACAAAGAGAAGAAAGCTATAGCGTAGACCAGTTGGCACTAGAGCAAAGACAGACCCAAACAGTATAAATAATTTACAGATAATAAAAGTTCTTTGCTGCAACATTTTTCTAAGTGTATGTGTGCAGCTGGGGGGTTTGGAGTGGTTGGGGTACAAGGTGCCTGCTTGTAATTTCCACCCTGTGCTCCATCAGAGAGAGTGAGTGACTGATAAATCAATTGGCGGAAGGTCACTACTAACTAGTACCAGGTGAGGAATTTGGAGAAATTGGATTTGGACAAATTGTGAGCCATTTATCCTGCTCAAGCAATGTCACCAGATCAAGCCGTGCTTTCAGTGTCAATCTGGAGTGGCCAACAAGTCATTCGCATAGGGAAAGCAATCCCCCCCCCAAAAAAAGAGAAATATAAAAACCCAGGGTACTATCACTAGCATTTGTGTGGGCAGATCGATGCTGGGAGTAACTGAACACACACCATATCTCGATTTTGCACAGTAAAATGACAGCAATGATGGGAACCAAACCGTAGCATTAAGTAGCAAAATATAATATTAACAGTCTTTGTGGACTTCAGGAGGGCTGACTTTGGCAAGATGGGAGAGTGCCTCAGAAAAGCACTAGCAAACAGGCTAGAAGGAGGTGTGGAGCAACAATGGGGAATCATCAAAACTGCCATCACAGAGGCAACAAGCCTTTGTGTGAAGCAAATAAACAAATCAAAATGAAAGAAAAAGCCACTATGGTTCTCAAAAGAGGTGGCTGTGAAAGTCAGGAAGAAAAAGATAGCATTCCGGAAGTATAAGGAAACACAGAAGGAGCAGGACAGAGAGCTGTACCAGTTAAGGCAGAAGGAAGCAGGGAGGGAAGTCAGAATAGCAAAGGCCCAAACTGAGGAAAAGATAGCTAACTCGGTTAAGAAGGGGGATAAAACCTTTTATAGGTACATCAGCGAGCGTAGAAAGACAAAGGGAGGGATAGTGAGGCTGAATAGGATGAACGTGTGGTGGGCAGAGGGGACAGTGAAAAAGCAGGGATACTGAACGAATATTTCTGCTCAGTATTCACAAAAGAGGAGGGGGGAAATGCCTAATCCAATTAACAGAAGCACTCTTGATAGGGGGGTTGATCCCAGTACTTTCACAGAAGAAAGAATTCTGCAAGAACTCCTAAAACTGAAGGTGGACAAAGCAATGGGGCCTGATGGAATTCACCCCAGAATTCTAAAAGAATTAAGGGGGAACTAGTGAAACCACTGGCAACTCTTTTTAATAAATCATGGGAGGATTGTGTGGTACCCGAGGACTGGAGGAAGGAGGATGTGATTCCCCTTCACAAAAGTGGGATCAAGACAGAGGCAGGAAACTACAGACCTGTCAGTCTGACCTCTGTGGTAGGGAAAATTATGGAGTCACTTCTGAAGGAAAGAATAGTTGAGTACCTAGAGGCCAGTGGGGCACAGGACCCAAGGCAGCATGGATTCACAGTGGGAAGGTCATGTCAGATGAATCTAATAGATTTCTTTGACTGGGTGACCAAAGTAGTAGACCAGGGAGGGGCTGTGGACATGGCCTACCTAAACTTTAGCAAGGCATTCAACACAGTCCCACACAAAAGATTAATAGTCAAATTAACCAGCCTGGGAGTGGGTCCCAGGGTGGTAGCCTGGGTAAAGCATTGGCTGGACAACAGGACACAGAAGGTAATTGTAAATGGAGTCCACTCTGAAGAAAGAGGGGTTACTAGTGGGGTGCCGCAGGGTTCAGTATTGGGTCCAGTCCTTTTTAATGTCTTCATAAATGACATTGCAGAGGGACTGGAAGGAAAAGTATGCCTCTTTGCAGATGACACAAAGATCTGCAACAGGGTTGATACACAAGGAGGCGTGAAAAGGATGAGAAGGGACTTGGCAAGGTTGGAGGAATGGTCAGAAATATGGCAGCTAGGATCCAATGCAAAGAAGTACAAAATAATGCATCTGGGAAACAAGAACCCAGGGAAGAATACACAATGGGGGTAGTAACAACAAAAAAAAAGGGACCTGGGGTAATCATATCAGATGACCTTAAGGTTAGCAAGCAATGTGAGAAGGCAGTAGGGAGGACTGGGGGTATACTGGGATGCATAGGGAGAGGCATCAGCAGCAGAAAACAGGAAGCTGTTATCCCTCTGTACAGACAGTTGGTGAGACCTCATCTGGGGTACTGTGTCCAGTTCTGGAGACCCCATCTCCGCAAGGACATAGACAGGATAGAGGTAGTCCAGTGGAGGGCAACTAAAATGGTGCAGGGTCTGCAAGAGAAGCCATATGAAGAGAGACTAAAGGAGCTTAATATGTATACCCTTGAGGAAAGAAAGGAGAGGGGGGACATGATAGAAACTTTTAAGTACCTCAGTGGAATCAACAAAGTTCAAGAGGGTAGCATTTTTCAGAAAAAGAGAAGTGCAAGAACAAGGGGACACAATTTAAAGATGGGGGGTTCAGGGCAATGTGAGGAAGTATTATTTCACAGAGAGGGTAGTGGATGCATGGAACAGCCTTCCTGACGGAGGTTGTGGGGTCTAAAACTGTGGGAGAATTCAAGAATGCATGGGACAGACATAAGGCAATTCTTGTGGGGTTAGGAAGAAATAGGCTGTTGGTTAACTAGGATCTGCGGCCTATCCTGTAGGTAGGGAAATGGGCAGACTAGATGGGCCAAGCGGTCCTTATCTGCCGTCAAAGTCAATGTTTCTATGTTGCTAAGTCTGCTCTCGCTGCTGTACTGGAATGGATCGAAACTACTGCTGTGACTGCCTGAGCTACTACCCACATCATTCTCGCTGCTGTCATAGGGTCATCCATCCCTATGGGGATCTACTATGTAGCGGCTGTCAAATTGTGGCACTATGTCAGTGTCCGAAAGATCACTGTTAGTGCAGGGCAACATAATGCTTTCATCATCGGACCCTGAACATGAACTGTTTGATATTGCCATTGTCGTGCTGCATGCTGCAACCAAGAGCTCTGTTATCAAGACAGAATTGCTGTGACCAAGAACTAATTTTAATTGCAGAGCACAGATCTCCCTGTGGTGACATTGCAAAGGTAATGAGTGTCAAAGGTCACCAGATAGAGGCTCCAATACGCAAAATGACACTTCCTGGTTTGTGAGGGTGAAAACCTGATTTAATTTGCTAAAATAGGCTATGCATCTATCAAAATACATTGCAAATCAGTTTTAGATGCAGTCACCTTGCAGTATTTGTGTTCATATATCCAGACTTGGTAAATCGCTTTAAGCCCTGCAGTTCTTTAACTTAAGCTTGCTGAGTGCTGTAAGAGCAGCAAAAATGACTTTAAGCCCTGAGAAAAACCTATCAGTGGTGCTGTGCCGAGAGAAATTAAAGCTACAGTTTAAAGCTACAGCCAGCCCAGTCCTTTCCTTTGTCCCAGCTTTTCAAAATTGATTCTGGTGCCAAACACAGGCTCTGATGCAGCGAAGCGCTCCTTGTACCTTGTGGGTCTTTTTCGGTGCCGTTGGGGGGCACGTCCTGTTGCTTGCTGCTGGCTGGGGAGGGCTATCCGACCACTGCCCTCGTGACCCCGATATCCTGGAAGATCAACAGTTATGGTAGGTACGCAATTTTCATATCTTCCAAGAATCAATCTTCGCCACTGATTCCCCCTTACAGGTCCGAGTACCAAGCTCTCCCTTCTTCTGAGGGAGGAGCTGGCTCACCCTGAGGGTAACAGATACCCTCATCCCTCTGCGTGCAGGAGAATGCCTGAGGGCAGGGCCTCCATACAGGTCTGGTGAGACCTGAGACTGGTCAGGGCCAGTCGGGGGCTCCTGTGGCACAGAAGCAGGAGGGTTCCCTGGCAGTTCACGCCTGACCCTAGAAGAGAAGAAATGAGCTCCCTGTAAGTGCCAGTTAAGCACCTTATGCTTAGCCAAAGGTGCCAATCTGGACAGGCTAAGCCATGCCATCCGCCTGATGCAGACTGCAGTTCCTGCTAAGCTGGAGGCCACCTGGTTGGCATTGTAAGATGTCCTAGACTGGTGCTGAACTACCTACAGGCCCTGAACAGAAAGATCAATGGCCTGCCTGTCCAACTCACTCTGAGGCAGCGTAATTAAAAGCCGACTTAGCTGCAACCATGAGCAACAACTGAAGGTTACCATCTGTGCCTCGTCTGCAGAGATGCACATGGGGGTGTCTGCCAATGTGAAAGCCTTCCTGCCAAGGATATCCAAATGAGTGGAATCTGCCTCTTGAGGTTGATCATGCATGAAGCATCGAGGCCCCAACAGGGTCTACAGTACCTCAAGCCCTGAAGAAGGGTAAAGTACCTCACCTGCAGACCACATCAGTGCATGATATTGTATGGGGAGGTCCCTGCGGATGGCTGGACATAAGAAGGAATGCTTCCATATTCCCAATGATGCCTCCTTGAAGGCTCTAGGCCTTGAAGGAACAACAACAACTGAGTCAACACTGGGAACTCCAAGGAGTCACAATGGCAGGGCTGCCGGATTGTGGCTTGTGAATGCATTCAAGTTGAGTGTCTGGAGTATCTCTACCAAGAATCTCTGATACAAAGTGTACTCAGCACCTGAACACAGGTAGATTAATGACTCATTGTCCTCTGAGGAGGACATCTATGGAGATGAGGCGCTGACCCCAGGGACTGATGGTGCCAGGGAGAAGGGCCTGAAATGGACCCTATCAGACTCCCTATGAAAAATGCCCAAGGCATCAACAAATTCTCTGTGGTGGTCCAACGTTAGCAGCACCCCGGGGCCTAAGAACTTGGGCAACCTTTCCAGGAAGCAGTGAGGCCCTGTTAGAGGGCAATAAAACTCCTAGTCTCGAGGGCCAGGACTTGGGCTGCGGGACGGTGCAGGGGGCCTGTCCTGAGGGGAGGGCCTGGAAGAGTCACCAGAAGGATGTCCTCCTACATCTAAGGAGTGACCAAATCAGTGCCCATGGGGAGAAACCCCCAAGTGAGGAGAATGAAGCCATACAGTTCCCGTAGGGCAGCCACAGTCCTGTCCTCAATGGTAATGGTGTCATCCAGTGGCTCCAATGAGAACACCGCCTTGGGCCACCATCTGACACTGAGTTGGTGATGCTGCTGGCACCAGACTCAGGGTCAATTACAACCTTAGTCACAGGTTCATCCCTATCAGTGCCGGTCCACATCGTCTTCAAGTCGTCCCCCCCCAGTGCCACAAATGGCACCAGAGTGTTATAGATGACCATGGTGACATCACCGGCACCTCACCGGGTGCCAGGACTAACACCATGGCCATCATTGTGGCTGGTGTCATCACCCTCCTCAGTTTTCCTAGCAACACTGTGGATAGTAACAACCTCCGATTTGGCAACAGCACAACTAATAACCCTGGTGCTAGCCCCTCTTCTGACCATACGAATGGTGTCAGAAGGGGACCCAGTGTTGTCTCCAGTGCTGCTCAGCACCTTGTCACTGTGAATGATGACAACAGTACAGGCGATGCCAGAGAATGACACCGAGGTGTTGACTGGTGTGGACTGAGCGTTCAGCTGTAGACTTGCCACTGACTACATCTGCTGTTTAGGGCAGACAGACTGTGAAAGGTTCTAAGCCAGCCACCCAGAAGGAGCCAGCTGTTCACAGACCCAACTACCATGGCTTCCAACGCCTTAGCATGGTGAGGTTGAGGAGGACCCCTTTGCTTCCATGGTATGAGAGGTCCATGGAAGAGGCCCAGGGGAAGGGCCCAAAGACCTAACCTTGGCTGTACGTGTGGGACGCCTGCCTCCGAAAGTGAGAACTGGACAACCCCACCTCAACGCACAGTTCCCTAAGGTGCGATGGACCATCGAGAAGTGGGCGCTAGACACATCCATCATGCTCTGGACCAAGGCAGGACACGCAGCACTGATGCCAGTCCAGAGCAGCCATGGGCTTCCCACAGGGGCAATGACACATTATGGGAGATGTTGGATGTTTTTCAATTATTTAACCCTCTTCTTTTTTGGAATGAGGCATCATGGAAAATAACAAAGAAATGCGGAACAGCAGAACAGAAAAGATAATGGTGATGCACTAGAAAATACGGTGACGAGTAGAACTGAAGTACTGTCACTCCCTCGCTGTGCATCTGACAGTAGGAAGAACAGAAGTGAAGTGAATGAGGGAACCGGCAGCAGTTACTGGCTGGCGCATGGCCCACATGGGGGTGTGCAGGTGCCGTGTTTAGTAGCTATGGCTGGCTCCCAGAAGGTCCCAGTGCTTCCGGCCCCAGACCCATTAAGTGGGAATCAATGGTGAAGATTGATTCTTGGAAGATTATGTCTTAATGGACAGGATGCCAACTATAACTTCAGACAGAGGCTCGAATGGAGGATTGCAGAGTGCGTTAAGGACCACATTAAGGTCCCAAGGAGGGACTGGAGATCTATTGACTTGGCACTCCCATTCATTCAGGCAGCAGACGGTCGAGGTGGTGAGAAGAGGGTCTGTGCCAACTGCTGTTTTACCTCTCTACTGTATCCTTTCTGTGGGTTTCAGTGTAGCATAGGGGGTGGCAGGTGATGAGTGCCAAGTTGGGGGAATGGGTATTGTCCTTTTTGTGAGGCTGGGCAAGGAAGAGGGTGGGTGGTCCAAGGAGGAGGTGTTATTAAGTATATCTTCTTTTTGCAGGGCAGCGGGAAGAAAGTGGATGGAGTGTTGCACACACTGTTGCTGAATACTATACTACATTTATGATGATGGTCAGGGCTGGGTGGAGAAGGGTGGGTTTCTGGTGCTACTAGAGGGCAGGGGGAGGGAAGATTGCTTTTTAACAGGGAAACTTTTTCCTACTGTGAGTGCCATGGTCTTTTGTCCTTCATCACTGCTTGGTCTGGGGGTGTCCATCAGTGACTTTGGGTGTTACTTTCGAGTCCCATGCCTCCCCCTGTGTGCCACATACTGGTTTGGTCTCCTGGTTCCACATGGTAAGTTGCTCGCTGAGCTTATCTCCAGCAGCGAAATGAGGAGCAATGGGGCCACCCACAATTATACAGGCACCAGCACTGCACATCACTGTGTCCTGCCCCAGCTAGCAAAAGTTTCTGAGTGGTCCTGATGCCGACAGCTCACCGTCCCAAAGGTGTGGCTCAATGGTGGAGATTCTCTTAAATATCTGCTGTTACAGTGAGTAGCTGTTCATTCTGCTTATCCTTTAATAACTGAAGAGTGGGAAGCTTTGGATCAGAATAGAGTTTTCCAAACACTTACCTATGGCAGTGTCCAAGTCACATGTCAACAGCAGATCCCGCACTGTCACCAGAAGATGGACCAGAGCTGCAAGCTTAAATAACTCAATCTCTTTCTCTTTAGCTGCTCCTGAAATACAAACATTTACAATCAAGAAGTTTCTCTACATCACACGCTGTTATGTCTGAGGGAACAAAATATTTTTTCTTATACTATAAATACTGAAAACAACACACTGTCACAGGGAGCCAGTTTTAGAATAAATCAGTCAATTTACCAGTGAGTGTGTCTTCGCAGTCTCCAAGACCTTGCCTCTTCAAATACCCTAGCCAATGAACTTATTCCTGGTTCTATGGAGACTCGCTCCTTTTATACCTGCCTCTCATCCTGAGCAGCTGTACCTGCATCCTCTGACTGAGACAGCTGACAAGCAGTTTGTGCTGCTTTATAGACCAGATGAAAGGTGAAGCAGAGCCACAAAATGTAGCAAACCCCAGGAGCATATCACTTCAATAATGTGCCTAGACATGGGAACCAAGGTCCAGTTCAAAACTTGTGTCTCCCAGCTGATAGCTCAGCACTGGGCCAGGTCCCAAATTAGTTAGTTACTACTGTTCACCTGAAAAGGATGGACTAGAATGCTAAAAGTACCTTTCCACTGGACAACACAAGGTCAGCGTTCTACCACTTATAGACCTCCTACCTAGCTAAACTCCCTCAGCACTAACCTTCTGTCCTGCACAAAAAATTGGCCACTTCATATCTTTGTTGTGGGCCCACCTGGCATCCAGCAACTCTACGTGTAACTGTGGGTTTAGCTCATAATCTCCCCCCTTCGACTGAAGTACTCCCCCCGACCCTTCCCCTTGACAAGGCCTCTCTGGCTGCTTCCCACCCTCTCTCACCCTTTTCTTCCCCCCTTACTCCTCTCTGTCCTCCACTCTCCCCAGGCTCCTTAAGTACTGAAATATTTGTTATTACTGTTATGCCTAATGACTATGGTACCTTTAGGTACTGAATTTTGCCTAGCCATAATAATTGCTCAATCTCACTTCGTCTATGTAACTCTGTATATTTCTTTGTTGCTCTGTTATGACGTGGAACCTTTGTAAATGAGCTATTAGCTCAAAGGTGTTTTCTCCTAGTAATAATAACTAAAATAGATACAATAAAAGAACAGGTATCTTGTTTTCTGCCACATTCTGGAGCAGAAATGCTGTACTAAATAAACACTTAACAATAGGAAACAGCAGGATGTGAAATTAAGAGAAAAGCAACTAGTTATCTAAAACAGCAATTTGCGTCAAATCTTAAGATTAACCTTTCATTAAGTACTTCTTTTTAACCCCTGATGTTGAGCCCTGCTGTTCATATACATTTCGAAATTTATTTACTTGCTGTCACTTTTTATTTTATGTTGACAATGTTAGAGCTTAGATTTTGGAGCCTGGTATTAGCCCTGATGTCTCCAGTGTCCCATAAGGTCAGAGAGCAGTGTCTATTGTAGCCTAATTTATTTTATTACAAGAACAGTGATATTAAACAGAGGTGGCAGGATTTTCAAAGAAATTCACAGCAATTTAGTACAATTGTGCAAACTGTTTTTGATGCTGCCAGCGTACCTAAAAGGTGGTCACCGTTAGCAGCTGTAGCCATATCCCCTGACTAGGGCAGCAGACACTAAAAGGTAGTCTAATTTAAATGGTGACACTTGGATCCAAGCCACAGTAAATCATGGAAATTCTCAAAAACACACAAGTGCCTTTCAAAAAAGGGTGCTCGAGTTCTGGTGCAATCAGGTTGATGCTAACAAACACTAAAATCATAGATTTAGTAGCATCCAAGCCATTTGAAAATCCTGCTCAGGGTGTTTAAATACAAATGAGAAATATTGATAAAAACTTGGGAGTAGCAATACATGTAAGGACAACTGTGCTGAACCCGAGTCAGTTTTTCCCAGCAGAAGCTGTTTTCATGTTCGCTTTGCACGCACACGCTGCTAACATTTTGTTAGGAGAGTGGCTTTTGAGGAGTGTGACATTGTCAGTCCACTGCAGAGTTGTCTGTAAGGGTCTCGTCAGCATCACACCAATCATCAGCCAGGCTGATCATGACAGTATTCTGGCTTGCTGAGCAGGAACTTTGTGCATTTCAAAAGAAAAGAGCTAACCCAATCATAGGCTGTCTCATTCCTTTGATCTACACCACTAGGCAAGCACAGCTGATCTGTCATGATCACCCTGTTGAGGAATTACACCCTGTAACAAAGAAAACCGTCCATTGATGTCTGTTGCTGGCATCATGGTAACTGTGCCCCCCACATGACCCTACCTCTCAGCACTCCCTCCCCCAAAATATATCACTGACACTGCTCCGCTCTGGCCGGGCGGAAAGGCAGGGAGGTGGTGGGTCCGATCTGGATGCGATCAGAAGAAGAACACGAGACTGGCAGGCAGCAGGTAGTAAAGGGAAATTTGCCAGGATGGTGAGATCTCGTTTCTTCTAACACACCTTTTGCTGGAGATGTGGAATCATCATCTCATGAATATGAATGACCTCCTCACCCAGAGTCCTCTCACTGACAGACTCGTGAGAATAAAACAACCAGATGATGGATGACCTCCCTCTTTCTTCCTCCCAGCAGCAGCTTCCACACTTTCATGTTTATGATGTGTTGCAAGAGATGCCCTCCACTCTAGCAGATCCTGCCCTCCCTGAAATGGACGAGGGAACAATAGGGAGCCCGTGTGTTTCGTATCTTGTGTCACAGCAACCAAAAAAAAAATGGCCAAGGTGAAAACAACAGCTCTGTTCATTCGGTTTGAGCAAAGTTAGAGGTCGACTACTCACTGAGAGGCTTGACACCCATCCATAGGATTGTGTTCCCACATCTTAATTAATGGTGATGCCCCAGAAAGTTCATGTTCAGATGGAACGCAGGCTGCTTAGAGACACCCCCCTTCAGGAAAGGCTATCAGATCCAGAGCCCCGCAGCACCTTTCTCAAAGGAGATTACGTGGGCTAATCATGCTAATATTAATGGCCAATCCAGCTTTGGGACACAGAAATGACTTGAATGCAAACTATTAATAATAATAATCGGCCAGCCCGGTGGCGCTGAGGGTTGAGGCGCTGGACGCCACACCTCGCGCTACGCCGGCGACCGGGTTCGAGGGCGGACTCGGGCGGCGGGGTCGGCGCGAGAGAGGAGGATTGAGCATCCCACGGATGCTCTCCTCCCTCGAGGCGGAGGTACCAGGCGCATTGCACTCTGCATTCCTTCGTGGCGGTGGAAGCACCGGCAGTGGGAAGGGATGGGTAACCGCTTGTCCGGAGCGGGGAGAGGCGTTGCGGCGCATGAGGGTCTGCGTGCATAAAGCACGCTACCACTCGGGACGACGTCCCAAGCGCAAGGCGTCTTAGGGGGAGTGGGGACGTAAGTGGAGAAAACCGGAAAATCCCCTCCGGCAGCCCTAGATGAAGGCCGCCCTAAGTCCACCCGGACCACCTACAGGACAGACCCCACTGTGCGAGGAGAGGAGGATGGGCACTCTAGGGGCAGATCCCTAAGGTAGGTAACGGGGGACATGAGCGGACGGAAGGAGGGGGCACCGGAGGTAAGAAGGAGGATAAAGACGAAAATAAAAAAAAAATAATAATAATAATAATACTCATAAACACAGCTGGCTGACAAGACAGTTGTTCTTAACATACTAAGATGCCAGCAGAGTAGGCCTTATGGTCTTTCCAGTCTGCTCGATAGTCAGCACCTATAGTGGGTGCCGATTATGCTGTCCTCCCCACCACCTTGGGTTTTCCTACCTCCTGTCCAAGATGTTTCCCCTGTGCTGAACTTACTCAGCTTCACCCTCCCTCTATCCCTGTCCCAGCCCCTCTTGAATCCCTCCACAGAGTCCGCCTCCACCAGTACCTTGGGCAGCACATTCCATGGCTCCACCACCCTTTCTGTGAAGTAATGCCTCCTCCTCTCTTCCCTGAGTCTTCCCCCTTCTAGGTTCCACCCGTGTCCTCTGGTTGCACCCCCCTTCTCTTGGAACACCCCATCCGTGTCTGCCTAATTCCCTTTATGTACTTGAAGACCTCTATCATATCCCCTCTGTCTCTCCTGTCCTCTAATCTAGAGAGTACATGTTGAGCTCCTCAAGCCTCTCTTCATAGGTCCTCTCCCCCATGCCCCAAATCATCCTGGTTGCCCTTCTCTGAACCCTCTCCAGGAGTGCAATATCCCTTTTTAAGTACAGCCTCCGGAACTGCACACAGTACTCAAGGTGCAGCCTAACCAAGCAGTTATACATTTATAGTGTTTTTTTCTCCTTTGCCCTTTATCCAAATCCAGCTGCACTAGACAGCTGGCTAACATCAATACATTTCCTGAATATATGCCAATTAAACCTTTGTAAGTGAGTCTTCGACTTAAAGGTATTTTCCGAATCCTGAGTAAATAAATAAAATAAAATAATTAATAACAGTTTCAACTTGTTTGGGCCACCCCATCCCTTTCCAGTGTGTCACAAGGTATACTACACCTCTGTAAAGAATGCTACCAAAAATCTCAAGAGTAAAATAAGCCTTTTTTAAGTTATATAATAATAATTGTGCAACTTTAACAACTGGCGGTTATCCTAAAAGAGTGTATGTTGTTCTCAGTATTGTGCATTTTTATTATTACATACTTGGTCAGATGATTAATTCTATAAAAGTCTTTTTTGTGCATCTATACCCTGATTTCTTTCTTTTGACTTCATTTAATTGCCATTGCAAAAAAGGTATCAAATTTAATTTCAGCACCTAAATCTAAAAATATTTTTATATTATAGTCACTTTAAAGCCAGGTGTTCATCTTATACAGAATAATAAATGCAAGGTAGATCATCCGAAAGCAGAAAAACTTCGACAGTCAGTACATTCAGAGCCTACGAGAAAGCCCTTTCTGGAAATCACATTGCATGCACAGCAGACAGAGAAAAGCTCAACATTTAGTACCAACACCATCTCTGATTATGTGCAGTCCGTGTCCCCATGATTTCTGAAAGATGAATCACATGTGCTGATGGCTTATGGCTTATTATTAAAAGGGTCAATTTGCCCACAGCACCTTTATACAGTTCCCAGCTAACTGCAAGCTAGATGAAAAGGTAAGCAGCACCCTCTACAAGATTTTAAAACGTGATCAATATTTATTTTTTAATTAAAAATCTAAGAAAAAGAACGACTGCAGTCCATTTCCGATTAGCCTCTCAGCCTCTTGTTTCACTTGAGCTTGAACAGTGAAGGGGGAAACAGCCACAGTCTGTATCTCAAAAGATATTTAATTGGCAGTTCCTTTTAAAACTGGGAGTCTAGCAGGCAGGAACTGGCATTCAGTTCATTACACACACAGCTGTTCAAATGTTGATAACACACAAACAAAATAATAACACAGCTGTAAATTATGTTGTTTCCATTCTGTTTAAGGTTCCCTGGTTTCCTGACTGCAAATACTGACTCTGAAGTGACCCTTTTATGTGACTGCAGGTCACTGCGAGATCAGATCTGGCAGTGTCTGCTCTACTATGAAGGTAAGTAAGTAATATCAGTGTTATACATTTCTTGGGCTTTTGCAGGTAAGTTGAACCGATCACACTGTGATATCTAGAATCCTCTTACTGAAGCCAATGCTATTCGAAACATAACACCGTAATCTCCTCTGGACCGCAGACAAACCATCACTCTTTACAACCGACTGCTAACTAAGAAAATCAGGTATGCGGTTCAACGATTTCAATGGGGTATTGAACTTCATGGCTAACTTGGCCATTTTGAATATTTTTGCCCCAGATTTTCAACATGCCTTTTTGGGACCCCACCGTCATGAACAATGGAAGCGACATTAGACAAATCTGTCCCAAAAGGTGATTTTGCAGTCCCTATGCGAGATCACCTTTTGGGCAGGAGTTGAAAATTTTCTCCACCCTTGTTCATGAGGTGGTGTCATAACAAGGCTATGTTGAAAATGTGGCATAAAAATATTAAAAAATAAAGTTATAAACCTACATTGAAATTTGCAAACGCAGGCTCGTAACTTTGGTAATTTTCAATATTTTCACCCCAAATTTTCATCATAGCAATTTCTTCACAGCACCTCATAAATGTGACAGCTGTCATTTTTCAAATCCTGGCCAAAATGTGTTTTCACACGTGTAGTGCAAAAACACCTTTCAGGCAGGATCTGAAAATGTTCACCCTTGTTCATGAGGCGGGCTCATAAGAAGGCCATGTGGGGTCATAAGAAAGCTATGTTGAAAATCTGGGGTAAAAGTATGAGAAAACAAAGTTATGAGTCTATGTTGCAGTTTTTCAATGCATGCTCACAACTGTGGTAGTTTTCAATATTTTGACTCCAACTTTTAACCCTTGCATGGCCACAGACTGATATATCAGTCCAAAATCCCTATACGTTCTATTTCTGTCGGCAGCCTAAGGGTTAAACATAGCCATTTATTCACGCCACTTCATGAATGTGACAACTGCCATTTCTCAAATCCTACCCAAAATGTGTTTTAACACTTGTAGGCGACGTTTTCAGCCACTGTTTTATAAATGACACCTGTCATGTTCAGAAGGAGTGGTCATAAAAACATCATGTTGAAAATTTGGTGTAAAAATGTGAAAGACCAACTAAGTTACGAGGAAATTAATTGCTCCAACATTTACTCATAACTGTATTTTTTGCAGATTTTGTCCTCTAATGTTCACCATATCTCTTGTGTTACCTCACCTCCTGAATATGGCAAGGTGTTATTTTTCAAATCCCCTTCAAAATTTGTTTCTGCAGTCGCATAGCGAAATCACCTTTCGGATGAGATTTTAAAAACTACACCTGTCTTGATCATAACGTCAGGTCATAAAAGACTGTTGGACATTTGGGGTCAAAATGTGTGAGTCCACCAAATCTTGGTGGGCGACTTGAATATAAACTGGCTCTGCCCCTCGTCCTCCTCCCACCGTGAGGCTTTCGATTCAATTGACCTAACTCAACTGGTCACACAGCCTACTAGAAAAAACCCTAGGGGGGGGGGAAAAGCACCCTCCTGGATGTGGTCCTCACCAACAGGCCAATCCGCATCCACAACATCCAAATCCTCCCTGACTGCCTCAGTGACCACTCCCTGTGCTTTTCAACTGGGAAACCCTCGGCCCTCATCCCGGTCAAAACCACCTCTCGAGCGGCTTAGGCCTGGGGACTCATAGACCTTAAGCGCTTCCTTGCCCACTGATTGGTCCTCTGACGAGGGCAACCAACATTGACTGCCCTGGCCTTCTTTGTAGCACTTTCAACTTTGCCTGTGATATCTTTGCTCCCATAACTGCTAGCAGGTCCAAAAGTGAAACAACCTTGGATCACCCTGCCCTGCTGTGGCAACTTAAGCAGCGCGACAATCTTTGGCACCTTGCTGTTGCTACTGGCCGTTCAGCTGACGGGCAGTCCTATCCTGCCTTACGTAACCAGTGCACCTGGGCCATCCGCAAAGCAAAGGCGGAATACTACCAAGCCTCTCTTACCTCCTCCTGGGGAACCCTAGGTGCTTCTGGGACAACATCAAGCAACTGAATGGTCACTCCCAGTCCCCCTCCTTCTCTTCTCAACATCAATGGTACCATCTCCTCTGACCCTGCCCTCATTGCCACCCACCTCAATAACTCCTTTACCGACCTTAGCTCAGTACTTCCTGGTAACTTTTTCAGTCCACCTCCTCCATCTGTACCACCACCCATTGCCCGCCCCTCTTTCCACCTGCGTCGTGTCACCATGCAAGAAGCTAGGCCTTACTTGATAAAAGCCCTAAAAGGTAACACCATTGGTAATGACTCACTTGATCCCTGCCTTTTCGTCAGGTCCTGGATCAGGTCCTCTTACCTATTCAGTGCATTTTCAACAAATCACTCTGTCTCGGACAATTCCCTCTGCCTGGAAGATTGCCACAGTTACCCCTGTCCATAAAGGTGGTGACAGGACTCTTCAGGTAACTACCGACCCATCTCAATCCTCTCCCCCCCTCTAAGGCGTTAGAAAATTGTAGGCGTCCCAAGTCTCTGACTACCTCTGTAAGTACAATGTTCTCTGCCCTGAACAACACGGGTTCAGAGCAGGTCATAGTACCAATACAGCACTCCTGGAATTTTCCAACTTCCTCCATGCCTCCTTGGACTCTGGTGCCCTGGCTGGTGCTATATTCATTGACCTGTCTAAAGCATTCGATACCGTTGCATCCTCTTTTGCTCTCCACCCTCGACCTAATAGGCTTTGCCTCAGAACCTGTTCCTCGTGCACCAGCTATCTCTCCGCCCGCTCCCAATGTGTTGAAAGTCAACGGTACTCTCTCTGAAACATGCCCCATTCGCTCTGGGGTGCCAGGCTCAATTCTTGGACCCCTACTATTCTCACTCTTTCTTAACTCCTACCCAGCAGTTATCGGGTAGAGTTGCTTCTCTATGCTGATGATGCTGTTCTCGTTGCCTCCCACAATGACCCCATGCAGCTACAGAACTCCCTCCAACTAGTCTTTGACTCTGCAGCTACCTGGTTCACTGAGCACCGACTTGTTATCAACCTTAAGAAAACAAAAGCGATGCTCTTCCCACCCCAAAATAAGTACAGCAAGTTTCCTTAGCTGTCCACTCCACACCCAATCTCGTCATTGACCAGGTGCAGTCCTATAAATATCTTGGTATAACCTTTGACCCTGCACTTTCATTCCACGGACATATATCTGCCCTAAATTCTGTACGCCAACTCACGGCTAGGCATTCTTTACCGGCACAAAATGCCTCCTCTGATGCCCTCCGCCTGGCTGTCACCTCCTCTGTCATGTCTCTCATTGACTATGGCCTTCCGGTCTATGGCTCAGCAGATCAGACTGCCCTCAACAAGGTTCGCCTCTCACAGTTAATAAGGCCTGCAGACTTATCACTGGTGCTCCCAGACTCACTCACACATGTGAGCTGTACACCCTGGCTACCCTACTCAACCTGGAAGAAGCGACTCATGTATCAGACATGCCAGCTCACCTTAAAGCCCTCGTGGCCTATCCCCCCATAGGCCTATCCAACTCCATTCGCCGTACTGCACCGACCTGATCACGCGGCAGTCAAGAGCTACCCTAGTTATTCGAGAGCCAGGACCTCTCAAGGTCAGAGGCATTCCCCACTGCACCCCACTGGTATAACTCCTCCTGCCAGTGTCTCAAACTCACTAACCTTAGCTTGCTTTAAGCCCAGGCTCAGAAACTTCCTGCTTAGCTCTCACAAATGCAACTGCCGCTAGCCTAGTATTAAAAAAAAAAAAAATATATATATATACTCTGTTTGACAATGCTCACTGGCGGCTCCCCTTCCTTTCCCTACTAATTCCTCCTCCCCTATCTCCCTCCCTTCTACTCCCACCAGCTCTCCCCCGACCATAAGTTTTGCACCTTTTGTTATCTTTTGCTTCGTTGGAGATTGTATTCTATTGAAACAAAATTGTAATTGAACTGTAACTTTTTTGTTTGTAAGTACTGTGTCCCTTGTACTACTGTTCTGATGTCCTCTTTGTGACGAGGTACCTTTGTAAATGAGCCTCTGGCTCAAAGGTTTCTAAACTGATGTTTAACTAAATAAATAAATAAATAAATAAAAGTAGATATTGCCTTTCAGCTGCCCTGCCCTGGGTAAATACAATCTAACAATGTGTCAAAGCAGAACACCACTGAAAATGAGATACTGCATCTCATTTGCTCTATCCTGGGTAAATATATATAGTAAAAATGTGTACAAGCAAGACCGGGTAAAACAGCAATACCAGCAGCGAACATTCGGCATTGACAAATGCTTATTTAAGTGTTGGTTTCAAGTTTGTTATTTTTCCACCTACACAGACAGAACAGTTACGTAAGAACTTATTGTAACAGTAGACCTTCAGGGGAATCTCTGTCATCAGGTCACACCTATGGAACTTAGCCATCGGGCATCAGGATCCCACAGAAGCTTTCTCTACAGTAGTCTATTAGGGACCACCCATGCCGATGTCAGGCTCCGATGTCACACACCCTGCTCCCTCCTCAGTTTTTTCCCTAGCCTGAGGCCATGAGTGACAGGAGTCCTACCTGGGAATCGAGGAGAGACAAAAAGTGCTCAGCTAGCAGAAGGGCTCGAGCAACAGGTCAGCCGGGCTGTACAGGAAAAAAGAGAGAGGGGGGAGATAGAGGGAGAGACAGAATGACCTGATGACAGAGATTCCCTCAAAGATCTACTGTTACAGTAAGTTCTTATGTAACTGTTCTATGTTCTTTGGGGATATGTCCGTCATCAGGTCACACCTATGGAATGAGTCCCAAGCAGCGCTGAAAGCAAGAACAGTCTGGGTGGCAGAAGGCCAGAGGCATAAGAAAAAAGGCCCTGAAGCACAGCTAGGCTAAAACCTACCTTTCTTCTAGAAGCAATGTACAGACAGTAGTGCTTGGTGATAGTGTGGACAGTACTCCAAGCGGCAGAAGTGCAATTCTTGGCTGTAGACACACCCATGAAATAGGCAACAGAAGTGGCCATGCCTCTGGTGGACTGGCCCTTAACAACCCCAGGAAGTTCCTTACCGTGCTTCCTGTAACAAAAAATAATACAATTGGCCAACCATTTGAACAAACACTGTTTCGAAATTGGATTGCCTTCTTTGCCAGGGACAAATGTACCAACTGGGAGGACTTCTGCAGTCCCTCGTATGGTATATATTGTAACGCAAAATTCTATACACATATAAAACTGCGGAGCAATGCTTTCCCTGGATTGGCATGCTCTGGATAATAAGCAGGCAGGTGGATGGATTGATTTAAAGTAAACTCAGACACCACCTTAGGACAAAACTTAGGGTTAGTGTGCAAAGAGACCCTGTATTTGTGGAAAATCAAATAAGGCTGCTCACATATGAGAGCCTCTAGCTCTGAAAATCTTCGAGCAGAAGTAATGGCAACTAAAAATAACACTTTCCAAGACAGAAAGCATAGCTTGCAAGACATAACTGGCTCAAAAAGAGGCAGGGTCAGCTTCTCCAAAACAAAATTCAGGTCCCAAGCTGGAACCGAGTTATGGATAGGGGGCTTCAAGTGGAGAATTCCTTTCAGAAAACTAAGGGCCACATCCAGCTGTGCCACAGTATGGCCATCAGTGGGCACATGAAAGGCTGAAATGGCCGACAGGTGCACTTTAAGGGAGGAGTATTGGAGTCCTGCATCAGACAAGGTCAGGAGATACTCCAAAGCCTGGTTCACCGGACAGTTGAAAGGGTCCAGGCTATGAGAAGCGGCCCAGATAGCAAACTGCCTTCATTTCATAGAGTAAGTGGCCCTGGTGTGTTTTCTAGCAGCCACCAGGATGTCAGCCACCTTCTGAGACACCTCAAACTGAGCAATGACCATGTCCTCAGGAGCCATGCATACAGGTGGAGGGACTTGAGATCTGGATGGATCAGGGTCCCCTAGGCCTGAGTCAGCAGGTCCCGACAGAGGGGTAGGGGAACTGGAGGTTCCATATCCAATTGTTGCAGTAACAGCAACCATATCTGCCAAGGCCAAAACAGGGCCACCAGAATTAGGGTGGCACCCTCCATCTGTAGCTTGATGAGAACCCTCTGAATCAGAGGGAAGGGAAGGAATGCATAAAAAAACTTCCCTTTCAGGAGACAGACAACACGTCTCACTAGAAAACTTCAGGCCCTGGATCTAGTAAGCAGAAACGTGGCAGTTTGCATTGAGTGGGGACGCAAAAAGGTCCAACTCTGGACAACCCCACCTGTTGAACAAGTCTTCTGCGACTGAGGTCAACAGCTCCCACTCATGTACTTTGGACTGTGACCTGCCAAGGCATTTTGGGTGCCTGGTACAGGGATGGCTGACAGTTCAAGACTGTGATCTAGAGCCCAGTACCAGATTCTCATTGCTTCCCGGTACAGAGGGTAGGAATGGGTCCCCTGTTCATTGTTGATGTAATAGACCACACTGATATTGTCTGACTGCACCAACAGAGGGCCTGGAGACAAATGGTTCTGGAAGGCCTGGAAGGCATACAGAACCGCCTGAATTTCTAAGATGTTTATGTGGAGGTGAGTCTCCCAGTGGGATCAGAGACCCTGAGCCTGATAAGGACCTAGATGGGCTCCCCAACCCTGACCTGAAACATCCATGGTGAGGACTTGGTGAGGAGTGGGGATAAGAAAGGGGACATCTTTTTAAGAGAAATTGACCGGATCTATCCACCAGTGAAGCACCTTGCATACTGGTAATGAGACAAGGACCATCTGATCTAAATCGTCTTAGCGCTGCTCCCACTAGACCCTGAGGGTACACTGGGGAATCCTCATGTACAACCTGGAACGAGGGACCGCAACAATGGCTGCAGCCATGATACCAAGTAATCTGAGGAATGTCCTGGCTGGGACTTGCTGACTCTGAGCTATCTCTTGGGACTAAGCAATAAGGTGGTCCACCCTGTCTTGAGGGAGGAAGGCCTTGCCCTGAGTAGAGTACAGGACTGCTCTATGTACTGCAAATGCTGAGAAGTCATCAGCACAGACTTGGGTCAATTGACAGTGATGCCCAAGGACTGGAATAACTGCAGGGTGTGTTCTAGAGTAACAAAAAAAAAGGAGCTTCCTGGACTGGGCTTTCAGTAGCCAGTTGTCCAGGTATGGGAACACATAGAGGCCTTTGCAACAAAAGGTCGCTGCTACAGCTGCTAAGCACTTGGCAAATACCCATGGCGCAGAGGATGAGCCAAAGGGCAATATCCTCAACTGGTAATGCTCCCCCGGAACAGGAAAAAGGGGGTTCTACTTCAGGTTCTTCCTGGTTCCCAGAAGAATAGGGGGACTTGAGGCCCATTCTAGACCTTAAGGAGCTGAACCTTTTTATCCAGTACAAAATGCTCCAGATGGTTACTTTGCATGGCCTTCTTCCTCTGCTGAAGCAGGACAACTGGCTATGCTCCCTCAATATGCAAGATGCCTACTGCATATTGTGGTCCTCCCCACAGATTATACCTGTGGTTTCTTTGCCACCTGGGCACTGGTTCTATGGCCCGCTTGCACAGCAAGGTGAGGACCTCCTCCCTGAGCACCTCTATGTGGTCTGGGGGGTGTAAAAGGTGGGGACCAGGGGAACATCTGGAGGCTGTTCTAGAAGCTCTACAGCATGGCCCTGTTTGATTATCTGCAGGATCCAAGCATTTGTTGTGATGGTTCTCTGCTGGGACAGATGGAGGGAGAACCACCCTCCGACCACCACCTCCTGGCTCGGAACAAGAGGAGGGGGGTCTTTCAAGGAGTCAGGCTGAAGCTGAACTGGAGGCCGGGGCCACACCTCCTCTTCTGGGCTGCTTGGCACAGGAACCAGAGGTAGAGGAGGGGGCAGGCAAAGCAGAGCTGGCTCTGCATTTACCCCGAGGCCTGGCTCCAGAAGCCGACTTGTGGGAAACCCTAAGAAAGGAGGACCTCAGCCTACTCCTGGGCTGGGTATGGTACAGGGAGCGGACAGACCGGACAGCCCTGCCAGAGGCCTGCAGTTCATTGATAATATCCTGCAAATCTGTTCCAAAATGTTTATAACCCACAAAAGGAGCATTATACCCCTTTTGCTGGACATCATTCATAAAGCCAGAGACCCTAAGCCAGAACTGCCTTCTGAGGCAAATGCCAGAAGCAACAGCCCTGGCTGTAGTATCAGCAATATCTTAGGTGGCTCTGAGGAGATGCTTGCTGACATCTTCCGAGGCCTGGAGCACCTTAAGAAGCTCCTGTCTCTGAGAACCCTCAGGGAGGGCCTGTGCAGCAGCCTTGCCCTTCCTCCAAAGGGTATTCTTGAATTTAATCAGAAAAGCCAAATAATTGGCAATCCGAAGGTCAAGGGTGGTAGAGGCAAAAGTCCTCTTGCCACAGAGATCTAGAGTTACAATAAGTAACAGGATTTCCCTAGCTTCAAAGAATGGGTCTTTCTTCAGAGTCTCACTCTTCGGTTGCGTAACCAGCAGAACAAAGTCCTCCAAATTAGGGAGGCTAGATTTTTTATTTTATTTTATTGTATAATCAGATTTATAACCTTTGAGCCAGCGGCTCATTTACAAAGGTACCTCATCACAGAGATCACACATGGTTAACATAATTTACAGAGTACAGTCAATACAGAATAACAGATTTTTTTTACATATTTACAGAAAACAGACATACAGAATCACACAGTTTTACATAGGTTGCATGAACAGAAATACACAGTATTACATACAATTACTTGAACACATGTAGTTAATAAACATTTCAAGTAGTACCAGCAGGTACTGGCAGAGGAGAGAGGGCCCGGAGGGAGTGGGGTGGAGTGGGTGTTCAGCCTATTGAGCCATGTCAATAGATGCCAGAAGAGCAGCAGAGTATTTTTTAGTGACAGGTGCAGCAGCGGGTGTGGGGTTTCCTTGAGTCTCATCAAGAGCAGCTTTGAAGGGGGCAATTTTGGCGGTGTTGAAATGGCTGCGGGGAGTAAGTTGAACCAGGTAGGGACTCTTTAGCTTGAATGACCTCTGGGCCTGGGTGGTCCTAGTTCTGGGCACTAGTACAGTGACCTTGTCCGAAGTTCGGGTGGTGGCTCTGGGGGGTGTAAACTGGATGGAGGCAGACACCCTGGTGGGGGGGGGGGGAGAGACCAAGTAGAATCTTCTTGTTTAGCAGGCCGGTTTGGTAGCGGATGTGTTCGTCGAGGTTTAGGAGTTTGGCCATGTCATAGAGTTGACAGGTGTGGGCGAGTCTAGGGGCAGTGGTCAGTAGCCTGCAAGCCTTATTTAGCATAAGTCTAATCTTGCTGAGGGCAGAGGAGTCAGCAGAACCATATACTGGGAGGCCGTAATCAATAAGGGATATTATTGCAGACGTGATGGCAAGCCTGAGGGTATCAGGTGGGAGGCAGTCCTTGTGCCAGTAGAGGATGCCAAGGCACGCATTTGTAGCGGAAGCAAGGGCAGTAATGTGGGCATGAAAGGTGAGGGCCGAGTCAAATGTGATTCCAATGTATTTGTATGAGTAAACTTGTTTGAGTGGTTGACAAGTGCTGGGGAAGATTTGGAGGGGACTTTTGCAGGCTTTGTTCTGGTGGTGGGCGAAGAGCATTGCCTTAGTTTTTTTTTTAGGTTAATTACTAGTCTGCTCTTCTTAAACCAATTCTCAGCATCATTGAAGGAGTGCTGGAGGGAGTCTTGGAGGGAGGTGAGATTTTTGTGAGCTGCATAAATCACGGCGTTGTCAGCATATAGTAGAATACTGCCAGAACAGGCGCTAGGCAGGGCGTTTAGGCACAGGCTAAAGAGTAGTGGGCCCAGGATAGAGCCCTGGGGAACCCCTGAGTGGATGGGACGGGTTTCTGAGAGCACCCCATTGTTTTTGACGCGCTGGGAGCGGGCTGATAGGTAGCTCGCACACCAGGAGAGGGGGCCAGCAGAGAAACCCGTATGGTTGAGGGCATTTAGTAGGAGTGGGTGGGAGACAGTGTCAAAGGCCTCAGAGAGAGATCAATGAACACTGCCCCAACTAGGGAGCCGAGGTCCAGGGAGGCGTGTAGGAAGTTGGAAAACTCCATTAAAGCTGTGCCTGTACTGTGTCCAGTGTGGAAGCCATGCTGTTCTGGACACAGGATGTTATATTTTGCTAGATATTCGGTGAGTTGGGGGGGTCACCACTTTTTCTAAGGCTTTGGGTGGGCGGAGAATGGAAATTGGCCGACAGTTGCTGGGGGCGGACCAGTCACCAACTTTGTGAATAGGTGTGACTGTCGCAGTTTTCCATGCTGTGGGGAATTGCCCCAGACAGAGGGATCGGTTCAGTAGATCCGTAAGTGGGACCAGGACTTCATCCAGGACCAGCCGGAGTATTTTTGGATGCAGGGAGTCGCTGCTAGGACTGGTGCTTTTTAGTGCTTTAAGCAGGAGTGGTTTGGCTTCCTGAACGGATACCTTGCATACGTAGAACTGGGGGCGCTGCAGATCTGAAGGCAGCAGGTTGAGAGTAGGGTCGAAAAAGTTACTCGGGAGGATAGGGCTAAGATCAGTAAAGGAGGAGTTAAGGCAGTTGGCAATGTCGGTGGGGTCAGTGATGGTGCTGCCATTGACTGTAAGGTGGGCTGGGGGCGAGCGTGATTTCCAGTTACTGCTTTTATATTGTCCCAGAAGTTCCGGGTGCAGCCCCATGAGAAAGTGAGGGTGGTCTGGTAATGGTTAGCCTCGGCTTTGCGGATGGCCCATGTGCACCTGTTCCGGGCAGCGTTATATGCCTGTCTGTCGGGTGCCTGACCAGTCTCAGTGGCTATATGCCAAAGGTTATCCCTGTCCCTGAGTAGTTGGAGTAGGGCAGGGGTGACCCAGGGTGCATTTTGTTTTTTGGAGTGGACCATGGTGATGGATGCAAAAAGATCACAGGCCTTGGTAATAGCTTGTGAGAATAGGTTGAGGGCAGTGTCAACGCTCGTTGCATGGTGGATAGGAGGCCAATCAATGTGAGCGAGGAACTGCCTGAGTTTTAACAGTCCTCCTGGGTGAAGGTGCCTGTGGTGATTGGTTTGGGCTATGGGTTTGGGGGTTGGGGTAGACCAGAGGAACAGGAGAGGGGAGTGGTCGCTTAAGGAATCTGGGAGGACTTGAATATCTTGCATCTTTTGGGGGCGGTTTGAGACAATGACGTCTAGGAGGGTGCTTGTCCCTGAATTTTGGTTACGTCTGGTGGGTTGAGAGACAAGTTGGGTCAGGTCCAATGCAGCGAATGTGCCTCTTATCGGTGAGGCAGTGGGACTGAGCCAGTTTACATTGAGGTCTCCTACTAGGACTTGTTCAGCCTTATGGGCGAGGGAGCAGAGATATTCGGTGAGAGATGATATTGCAGGGATCTGGTTCCTTGGGGGGGATATAGGAGACTGTGAGATAGAGGGGGCTCTTGGATAGGTCTGGGGTGAGTTTGAGGGTAAGGGCCTGGGCACCATCTACAAGCTTGGGGCAGGGAGGGCGTGGCCTACGATGGTGTCAGGAGCATAAAATGCACAACCGCCTCCATGTTTACCTACTCGATCCTTGCGATATAGGGTGTAGCCTGGGAGGGAGGGAGACAAAGGAGTCTGGGGTGGACTTAGTTAGCCAGGTTTCTACTAGGGCTATGATGTCTGGTTGGTGTGATATAACCCAGCACTGAACAGCAGCAAATTTTTTAAGCAGGCTGCGTACGTTCATGGAGGCAATGCGGAGTCCATTGGACTTAGTTGGTGGGAGCAGGGCCTGGGTTTGGGTGGATATTACCAGAGAGGAGTAATAGTATGACTAGGGCTCTAGCCCTGGGGTGGCAGTTTGTTAGTTTCCTGTGGGTACGTTGAGAGGCTGGGCGGGCAGTGGGTGAACAGGAGATGGGCAGGGTTTGGAGGGTCTGGAAGATACAGAGGTGGTGGAGCCAGGGGAAGCCAAGATCGGAGGTGGGGTTGGGGGGGCAGCAAGGGGGTGGATGACCTAGTACTCCTGAAGAAAGCTGACCATGAAGTACAGGCAACCCCAAACTTGCATGTCTTCTAGAATGGGCATTAGAGCATAGTACTTTGTGAAGGTATGGACACTACCCCTTGCTGTAGCCCTACATAACTCCGAAACAGGGACTGGATGGAGTAAGGCCACTGAGGTAGTCATAGCCTCAGTGGAATGAATCATGGCAGAACACTCCAAGTGATGTCTTATCAGCGTTCAGAAAATTGACTTTTTATTTCCTGGTCTCTGACTAGCTGGTACCCCTGCCAGAAGAGTACATTAACTTACAATAGATGACTAGGAAATAAAAGTACCGACCATCCATGCCTTATTGTCAACCTGGTATCCTTGTGCCAGGTAGAATTTGAAAATTCACTAGCCATCATTCTTCCCCGCTCAGCTGTCACATTCAAGAGGTGCTGCAAAGATATGGCTATGTTGTAAATTTGGGTTAAAACACTGAAAATTACCAAACTTACGAGCCTGTGTTTGCAAACTTCAATGTACAGTAGGCCTATTATGTTTTAATACTTTTACACCAAACTTTCAACATAGCCTTCTCATGACCTCACCTCATGAACAAGGGCAGAGAAAATTTTCAACTCCTGCCTGAAAGGTGATTTCGCACAGGCACCTCGAAATCCCCTTTCAGGATATAAAAAAAAAACATTTTGGCTAGGATTTGAAAAATGACAGCTATCACACTCATGAGATGCTGTAAAGATACGGCTATATTGTGAATCTGGGGGAAAAATATTGAAAATTCCCAAAGTTATGAGCCTGCGTTCGCAAAATTCAACATAGGCTCATAACTACTGGGCTACTGACCCATATATTTCTATGATTAATATTTTTACTCCAAATTTTCAACATAGCCTTCTTATGACCCCATCTCATGAACAAGGGCATAGAACATTTTCAACTCCTGGCCAAAAGGTGATTTCATGCAGGGACAGCGAAATCACTTTTTGGGACAGATCTACCTAATGACAGTATAATTGTTCATGAGGTAGGGTCCCAAAGAAGGCATGTTGAAAATTTTGGCCAAAAATACCCAAGTTATGCCACCAAGTTTAAAACCCCACTGAAATACATTAAGGCCCATACCTGTTTCTTCAGTTCCAGGTCCAGCTTTGAAGAGTGAAGACATATCTGCGGTCCACAGAGGATTATGGTGTTGGAACTCCAATAGGTAAGTAAGGTCTTGTGGGGGTGCGAGGTGGCGGGTGCTGAGTGGGAAGGTTGGGTGGGGGCAGTTATAAATGTAAAAGACATCGATGGACGGTTTTCTTTTCGCAGAATTGCAAAAAAATAACAGCACGGAGGATTCCTCATCGGAACACGGACGGATTAGGCAACCCCAGTGTCACTCTTATGGTTGTGGGTGTGTGTGGGGTAATGTGTGCTGAGAGGGAGGGTCGAGTGGGGGGACATCTATATATATATATATATATTTAAAAAAAACATAAGAAATAACTGCGCATGCGCAGTAGTTGGTAGGTCGCTAAAACATCGGGGACTTGCTATTCACGACAATGGGGGTTTGGGCACCCCCCCAGTGTCACTCTTGTGTTTGTGGGGGTGGGGTGGTGGATGCTGAGAAGGAGGGTCAGGTGGGGGGAATATATATATATATATACACACACACACACACACACATACCTAAAAAGAAACACAAGAAGTAAGTGCGCATGCACGGTAGTGGGAGGGGTGTCACTAAAACATCAGGGATATCCTGATCATGAAACTGGGGTACTGGGCACCCCCAGTGTCACTCTTGTGTTTGTGGGGGGGATGGGTGCTGAGACAGAGGGTCAGGTGGGGGGGATAACTCTAATTTTAAAGAAAAAAAGAAGTTGTCCGCTTTGTGAATTAAAGCTTACAGTACACACTGCAAGCCCATTGGTCGACAGTGTCGATCAATGGAATTTTAGTACATACTGTAAGCTGTCATTCTGTGACAGCCCAGTCGGCGGGCAGCCGTGATGGTGTGTGGGTGGGTTGTGCTGCCTGCCAGCTAATTGGCCATGCTGGGGAGGGGGGGTTGCCTCAGAGGGTGGGGGTCCACTGGACTATCAGGGTACTAATGGGATTTATCATATTTGTTATGATCGGGGCTGCGAGGTGGGGCACTAGACTACTAGGCAGGGTTCGGGATTGTTTTCTAAACGTGGTCGGGGTATGGGGGGTTACCGATGGACTACCAGGGAGTGTTTTGGAAAAGGATGTTCACTATGATTGGGGTCGGGTGAGGAATGGGGGGTGCCACTTGACTACCAGGGATAGGGGAATATGTTCATTTTATTACAGGAGAGGGGCTGGGGGGGTACCACTGGACTACCAGAGATGAGGGACAGTTTTTATTTCATTACATGAGCAGGGCTGGGAGGGGGACCACTAGACTACCAGGGATAAGGGTGAACCTTTCTTCTGTGACACGATCAGGGCTGGGAGGGGGACCACTAGACTACCAGGGATAAGGGTGAACCTTTCTTCTGTGACACGATCAGGGCTGGGAGGGGGACCACTAGACTACCAGGGATAAGGGTGAACCTTTCTTCTGTGACACGATCAGGGCTGGGAGGGGGACCACTAGACTACCAGGGATAAGGGTGAACCTATCTTCTGTGACACGATCAGGGCTGGGAGGGGGACCACTAGACTACCAGGGATAAGGGTGAACCTTTCTTCTGTGACACGATCAGGGCTGGGAGGGGGACCACTAGACTACCAGGGATAAGGGTGAACCTTTCTTCTGTGACACGATCAGGGATGGGAGGGGCCTGCCACCCAGGGGCTGGCAGCTGATGTGCCGGGCTGTGCAGTACAGCAGCCCACCTGTGAGTGGCTCCAACTTATGCCTGGTTCTTCCAGGCGTAACTCTGTGCAGCACATTACCGAGTTGTGCGGGCAGCTGCACCGCACATCTCGGCTGAACATCCTGATGTGCTGCATATGCATGAGAACACCCCCTCTGGATGCACGCATACATTATCTTTGCACTGCGGTGCATCCGGAGTTGTGCGTTGCAGACCCACTTTTTGAATATGGCACAGGGGTGCATTCTGGAGATGCACCAGCGCAACTCAGTTGTGCTGGGCGCATCTCCTCTGAATATCTGGGCCATAAAGTGTCTCCTTTACAAAACAATGTAAAAGGATAGGGGCCTCTGTCAAGTAAGTAAATGTAGGTACAGTTTAATCCACATGGTACCTTCTAGAGGAAGTATGGCATAGTGGTTAAGAGCACTGCTCTAGAAAGCAGGAGTCTTGGATTTGTACCCAACAGCCCCCAAGTGCTTACTGTGTGACCTGAGCAAGTCACTTAACTTCCTTGTGCTCCAAGGACACACCTGGAAATAAGCTTCAGCTTATTGTGCTTTTCTTGGCTAGAACTTGAGCTAGACCCCTTGTACTGGGACCTTCAATTTAGGGTAAAAAAAAAAGACGAGTTAGTGTGTTTGTCAGAGGTAATTGAAGTAAATTGTTATCTGTTATATCTGTGTACTTATCTAGGTGCTTGTCACAGGTGTCAGAAGGGCATTGTTATCTGTGAAATTAACTAAGTGTAGAAAGATTTGCAAAGTAGGGGGAGTGGCTTAGCTAGAAGGAGCCAGGTGAAAACCAGATTTGAGCACTGCCCTAGATAGCTTGTGCCAGAAAACAGACAGAACACCAGGAGAAAGGAGCTAGTGGTATAACTAATACTTCTCTTCTGGGACTATATTGGCCTCCTTCCCTCCCCTCCACCCTAAACCAGTTCTACTTTTATAGGCACAGGATTTAACTGACAACAGGAACTTCCTGTTTGGGAGCAGGAAGTGAGTGATCACAGAGCCACCAAAGACTCGCCATCCTAGAAGGGCAAGAGTAGCTCTCTGTCCCCCCCAGCTGCTGGAGGTCTGACTCTGAGCAAGTAAGGAGACTACTGAGAAATATAGGAACTTCTTGTCTCAGAACAGGAAGATCAGGAGCTAAAAAGGCACAGAGGTAGTAAGTAGGAGGAAGAACAAACAAACAAAAAGAAAATAAACAAACAGAGGAAAGAGTAAGTATTCCAAACAACAGTTAGGGGGCCAGAAAAAAGACATGATGGGAGTGGTGCAGTGCAGTGGCTGTGGAGCAGCAGTCTTCCGGGAGATGCTCTGGAGGATGCAGTGTTGTCCCATCTGCAGGCACCTCTCTGGGCTAAGGGAGGAGGTTGCTCATCTCCAGGCTGAGTTGGCCAGGATTTGTGGGACCTCCTCTCCCACCCAGAGACCACCAGGGTCACTGCTGTTGCCTCAGAGGTTGCCAAGAAAGAGGAGCAGTTGGACCACAGTGGGCTCAGGGTGGGTGAGGGTGGTGGAACAGAAACGCATCCCTCCAGTTATACCGCTCCACAATTTCTATGCCATTCTGGAAAAGTGTGGTTCCTCTATGGAGGCACCCACAGTGGAGACCAAGGAGGATGCTGGGAACCTCCACAAAGGAGACCCACAGAAGGGTGGCATGGGACCCCACAGGCGAAGGAAACAACTACTGGTGGGGGACTCCATTGTTAGGAAGGTAGAACTGGGGGAGGAAGGGGAGAGGGAGGTAAGGTGCCTGCCTGGTGCCATGCCTTGGAGGGACAGGGAGCAAATCCTCAGGATCACAGGAGTAGCTGCACAAGGGAGGGAGCTGGATGTCATTGTCCACCTAGGGACAAATGACCTGGCTAAGAAAGGGATCAGAGCAGTGCAAGAAGCGTGTGTGGAGATGGGGAGGGGCCTTAGACAAATAGCACACACGGTAACCTTCTCGGAGGTGCTGCCTGTCTATGGCACAGATAAGGCTAGGGTGCTTCACACCATGGGATTCAATCAGTGGTTGAAAAATTGTTGCAAAATTACTTAGATAACTGTGAATTTGCCTGTCAATGATTTGATACCTATGCATGGTGAATGAAACACTCTACTCTCTCCTTTTTTTTAAATATGAAAAATGACTGGCTGTCAAATGATGTCAAGTGATGTATATTACTGTATATTCTTCTCTAATAAAAATATTTACAACAAAAAAAAGAAAAATTGGTGCAGAGCTCAGGGATTTGGCTTCATTGGGGACTGGGGGTAGACCTGGAGGGATGCAGGCCTATACTGGCGTGATGGTCTGCATCTGTCCAGGAGGAGAACCAGGATCCTAGGTGATAGGTTTAAATACTTCATTGGCAAGCATTTAAACTAGCCAAGGGGGGAGGCACTGGAAAGGAGCAGGGAAATCCTAGCCCCCCCCCCCAAAAAAAATCAGGGCACTAAGTGAGGTAGACACCAACATAGAGATGTCAATAGGGAGAAGCGCTGGGGTAAATGGAGAAAGTGACAAACGCAATAAGGATAGGGATGGGGCAAAAAGGGGTAAGGCCACCAAGAAATGGAGGGTAATGAGTACCAACACCCGTAGTCTGGGCAACAAGCTCCCTGAACTGGTGGCCTTGATGGAAGAGGGATGCCTGGATATCGTAACAGTCACAGAAACATGGTACACAGAGAACCATGACTGGGATGTTAACATACCAGGGTACACAACCTACAGGAGAGACAGGGAGGGCAGAAGGGAGAGAGCTCTCTGTAAGGGAAGGGATAAAAGCAACTGAACAAAAGAGTAAACAGGAGGAAAGGAGGCACTGTGGGTCACCTTAGAGACTGGAAATGGCACCACAATCCGCACAGGGGTTGTATACAGACCCCCATGTCAGGGGGAGGGAATGGACAAGGATATGATAAAAGGCATACTTAGGATGGCAGAGAAAGGGGAGATACTGTTGATGGGGACCTTAATATGCCAGATGTTAACTGGAGCACCTCTGCTGCAGCCACATCCAAAAGCAGGGCCATTCTTGATGCCCTTCAGGTGGCATGCCTCAGACAGCTAGTTTTGGAACCTACTCATGAGGGAGCAATCTTAGACCTCGTACTCTCAAATGGGGACAGTGAGAGGATCTCAGATCTAGAAGTGGGTAGCCATTTGGGAACAAATGACCACCAAACAGTGTGGTTCACGATAGACTCAGCTACAGAGTCAAGCCATACAAAAGTGAGGGTTCTGGACTTCAGGAGGGCTGACTTTGGCAAGATGGGAGAGTGCCTTAGAAAAGCACTAGCAAACAGGCTAGAAGGAGGGGTGGAGCAACAATGGCGATATATCAAAACTGCCATCACAGAGGCTACAAGCCTTTGTGTGAAGCAAATAAACAAATCAAAACAAAAGAAAAAGCCACTATGGTTATGAAAAGAAGTGGCGGTAAAAGTTAGGGAGAAAAAGATAGCATTTAGGAAGTATAAGGAAACACAGAAGGAGCAGGACAGAGAACTGTACCAGTTAAGGCAGAAGGAAGCAGAGAGGGTAGTCAGAATAGCAAAGGCACAAACTGACGAAAAAATTAACAACTCAGTTAAGAAGGGGGATAAAACATTTCATAGGTATATCAGGGAGCGTAGAAAGGCAAAGGGAGGGATAGTGAGGCTGAACAGAATGGATGGTGGGTGGGCAGAGAGTGACAGTGAAAAAGCAGGGATACTGAATGAATACTTCTGCTCAGTATTCACCAAAAAAATATGGGGGAGGCGCCTAATCCAATTAACAGAAGCACTCTGGAGAGGGGGGTCTATCCCAGTCCTTTCACAGGAGAAAGGATTCTGAAAGAACTCCTAAAACTGAAGGTGGACAAAACAATGGGGCCAGATGGAATTCACCCCAGAATTCTAAAAGAATTAAGCAGAGAACTAGTGACACCACTGACTACCCTTTTTAACAAATCATGGGAGGATGGTGTGGTACCTGAGGACTGGAAGAAGGCTGATGTGATTCCCCTTCACAAAAGAGGAAGCAAGACAGAGGTAGAAAACTACAGACCTGTCAGTTTGACCTCTGTGGTAGGGAAAGTTATAGAATCACTTCTGAAGGAAACAACTGTCGATTACCTAGAGGCCAGTGGGGCACAGGACCCAAGGCAGCATGGGCTCACAGCGGGAAGGTCATGTCAGACGAATCTAATTGATTTCTTTGACTGGGTGACCAAAGTAGTAGACCAGGGAGGGGCTGTGGACATGGCCTACCTAGACTTTAGCAAGGCATCTGACACAGTCCCACACAAAAGATTAGTAGTCAAATTAACCAGCCTTGGAGTGGGTCCCAGCATGGTAGCCTGTGTAAAACACTGGCTGAACAACAGGACACAGAAGGTAATTGTAAATGGAGTCCACTCTGAAGAAAGAGGGATAACTAGTGGGGTACCGCAGGGTTCAGTACTGGGTCCAGTCCTTTTTAATATCTTTTATAAGTGACATTGCAGAGGGACTGGAAGGAAAGGTATGCCTCTTTGCATATGACACAAAGATCTGCAACAGGGTTGATACACAAGGAGGCGTGAAAAGGATGAGAAGGGACTTAGCAAGGTTGGAGGAATGGTCAGAAGTATGGCAGCTTGGATTCAACGCAAAGAAGTGCAAAGTAATGCACCTGGGAAACAAAAACCCTGGGGAAGATTACACAATTGGGGGGGGGGGTAGCAACAACAACAACAAGCATTTGACAATGCCGAATGTTTGCTTGCTGGCATTGGCATTGGTAGTGTAGAAGTTACAGAGCTGCATAATAGGAATGGCAGTGAAGTATTGAACTGAAGCCAACCCCACCACCACCCTGCAGAGAGTGACAGGCATTGGGGTGTGCCTTTGGGTCGTCAGGCATAACGACCACGCCATTTCACCACACCCTACCCTGCAGACACTGACAAGTGTCACGGTGTGCCTTGGGGTCTTTGGCCCTTATGCGCACCCCATTCCATCAGGAAATACGGTGAGATGGGTGCGGTATAGGAGAATGGGGTGAAGTTTGGGCCCGAAGAGTCCGAGGCACACCTCGATGCCCATCACTGGGTGCAGGGTGTGGAATGGTATGAACAGTACAGGCAAGAATCCCAAGTCACACCCCTGATGCCTGTCCCTGTCATTCTCTACAGGGTGGGGCGTTATGGTCGGAAACCCTAACGCCTCAGGCATTCGTTGATATTTTCACTCCAAATTTTCAACATGTTTTTTTTGTGACCCCCACCTCATGAACAGTAGCAATATCAGTTTGTTAGCCGAAAACTGCTTTTGCACAGCGACTATGGCATTTGGCACCACAGGTGCAAAAACACATTCCGAACAGGATGTGAGAAATGACAGCAATACTGTTCATGGGGATGTGTGAAAAATGGCAATGTTGAAAATCTGCTGTGAAAATCTTAAAAAAACTGGTGAAGTCACAAGCGTGCGTAGAAACAGTGCAGTGCACACCCGTAATGTAACTAGTTTGGGGATTTTTTTGCAGCAGATTGTTAACACAGGCATTTTGGGACCTCCGATCATGAACAATGTCAGTGTGATTTTCTTTATCTGTCCCGAACAATGATTTCCCACAGCGACCACGCATTTCTGTGCTGAAAGTGTGAAAACACATTTCGGCCATGTTGTGGAAAATGACAGCTGTACTGCTCATAAGGAGGTGTGGAAAAATACCACTGGTGAAAATCTGGACTGAAAATGTTACAAATTCATGAACTTACGAGGATGCGTGGAAACTGCGCAATGCTCACTCGTAACACAGTCATTTTATGGAGTTTTGTCACCAAATTTTCAACATAGCGATTTTAAGACCTCTGCTCATGACCAGTGTCACTGTGATTTTCTTAACGTGTCCCATATATTGATTTCGCACACCGACTGCGCCATTGTGCGCTACATGGGCAGAAACACGTTGTGGGCAAGATGTGAAAAATGACAGCTGTACTGCTCATAAGGAGGTGTGGTACAATGGCAATGTTGAAATTCTGGAGTGAAAGTACTGAAAATTTGCAAACCTACGAGGGTGCGTAGGAACTGCGCAACGCACGCTCGTAAAATAGTCATTTTTAGGAATTTTTTCACCAAATTTTCAACATAGCCATTTTAAGACCTCTGCTCATGAACAGTGTCACTGTGATTTTCTTAATGTGTCCCGTACATTGATTTTGCACACCGACTGCGCCATTGTGCACTACATGGGCGGAAACACATTTTGGGTGAGATGTGAAAAATGACAGCTGTACTGCTCATAAGAAGGTGTGGTACAATGGCAATGTTGAAAATCTGAAGTGAAAATATTGAAAATTCGCGAACTTAAGAGCGTGCGTAGGAACTGCGCAAAGCACGCTCGTAAAACAGTCATATTTAGGAATTTTTTTACCAAATTTTCAAAATAGGCTTTTTGAGAGCCCACCTTATGAACACTGGCAGTGTTGTTTCGTTAATCGTTCCCGAAAGGTGATTTTGCGCAGTGGCTGCGAAATCACCCTTCAGGCCAGAGTAACGCCATGACAATGACAGCATTCATGAGAAGGGGTCCCATAAACCCCATGTTGAAAATTTGGTGCACAAATTCCAAAAAATGCCCGCGATATGCAGCAAAGTTGAAAAAACCCTATTTAATCCATTATACAGCTTACCGCATTTCCTCAGTTCGCGGTCGGTTGAAGAGTGCAGGCGGTTCCCGTCCACCGGAAGATCCGTCGCACTGGACTCCAGAGGTAAGTATGGGGTGGGGTGGGGGTGTGGGGAGGCAGGGTGCGCGTGGGTTGGTGCGGGTGGGGGCAGTGAGACTGCGAGGCACCGTTTCTTTATTTACAGGTTGTTGTTTTTTTTAAATTAAGACAACGCGGGACATTTGCCATGCTGGGGTGGGCTCCCAGCGTGGCAGCTGGAAACGCTGGTTGGGGGCTGGTGCCGATGGGGGATTGGGCACCTCCGTCGGCCTGCACGGGCTTGTGCCACACTGGGGTGGGCTCCCAGCGTGGCAGCTGGAAAGGCTGTTGGGGGCTGGAGCTGACGGGGATTGGGCACCCTGTTGGCTATAACAAGATTTGCCACGCTGGGGTGGGCTCCCAGCGTGGCACCTGGAAAGGTTTTGGGGCGTAGCAAGTGGGCGCTAACGGGGATTGGGAACCCCGCTGCTCATAACAATTTTGCCACGCTTGGGTGGGCTCCCAGCGTGGCACCTGGACAGCTTTTGGGGTGGAGTCGACGGGGATTGGTCACCCCATCAGCTATACCGAGCAAGTGGGGGGGAGGAGTAGCAGCACGCAGTATGCACACATGCGTGTTGAGGAGGGAGCTCTGCTCACTGCAGCGGAGCTCTCCCTTTCAACTGTATGCCACTGCATTTTCAGCTGTCATAGACAGTTGGAGCAGTGACTGGTGCACTGCGACCACGCCTGCAAACACACTGACTGAATTGGAAGAGGCTGACACACCTCTGGAAAACTCGGATTATGGCACTATGTTTCTTGCACATGCGTGCAAGCAAACATAAAAATGGAAAGGGACCCGGGGGAAATCATATCAGATGACCTTAAGGTTGGCAAGCAATGTGAGATGGCGGTAGGGAGGGCTGGGGGGATACTGGGATGTATAGGGAGAGGCATCACCAGCAGAAAACAGGAGGTTGTTATCCCCCTGTACAGACAGTTGGTAAGACCCCATCTGGAGTACTGCATCCAGTTCTGGAGACCCCATCTCGGCAAGGACATAGACAGGATGGAGGCAGTTCAGAGGAGGGCAACTAAAATGGTGCAGGGTCTGCAAGAGAAGCCATACGAGGAGAGGCTAAAGGAGCTTAACATGTATACCCTTGAGGAAAGGAGGGAGAGGGGGGACATGATAGAAACGTTTAAGTACCTCGGAATCAACAAAGTCCAAGAGGGTAGCAACTTTCAGAAAAAGAGATGTGCAAGAACAAGGGGACACAATTTGAAGATAGAGGGGTTACGGCTCAGGGGCAATGTGAGGAAGTATTTTTTCACAGAGAGGGTGGTGGATGCATGGAACAGCCTTCCTGAGGAGGTTGTGGGATCTAAAACTGTGGGAGAATTCAAGAATGCATGGGATAGACATAAGGCAATCTTTGTGGGGGGTAGGAAGAAATAGGCTGTTGGTTAAATAGGATCTGCAGCTTATCCTCTAGGTAGGGAAATGGGCAGACTAGGTGTACCAAGCGATCCTTATCTGCCGTCAAAGTCTATGTTTCTATGTTTCTATTTCTCTTTCCCTCTAATTACTGATTTTTCCACCAATTTCTTTCCTTGATGTCTTTACTTATTTTTGTCATGTTTCTTTAAAGTTCCAGGTCACTTTTCCTTTATTTTCCTCTACCACGTCCCCCATTTGCTGTAACCGGGGCCAGATTAAGGCAACCTGGGCCTGAAGGCTAAGAGAAATCTGGGTCCCTCTCACCACAACCATGCACCTTCTTCAGAACCACACCCCTTCACCGCTGCTTGTCAGTTACGGAAACATGAAAAAATATTTTTGTACTGTTCCTAAAAAGGGACATAAAACTTAAATGACCTAACTAAAATGCTTCAAAATGAATTAAACTAATATCAGAATGAAAAAATTACATTAGTCTAAGTTTTGATCATTTAGAGAAAATAATTACTAATTGGCCTGAACATTAAAAGTGCGGGGACCACCACTGATGCCATTTGACCACTTTGAAGCCCTGTTTCCGCTGGGAATCTGGAGACTGCCCCCCTTCCCCACCGAACAGCCAATCAGGACTCAGTGGGTCTACAGGGGTCAATTTGGAACTGCTCATTCTGAAGCGGGTGTGGGTCTACTTCTTCACATCGACTACTCGAGCATAACCCTCTCGGATCCATGCTACCTCGACTCAACCTGCTCCCCACTCGGAGACATGCCTTCACGCCTATTGCCCCTTTGCTAGGGGCTGGCAGGCTTCTCTCCATCATCGTTCATTCCTTGTCTCACCTTAAACCATTCAAGCCTTCAAGGCTTCTTTCCATCATCGTACTTCCTCTCTTGCCTTTAAGCATCTAGTTGCAGACATCACTCGCATCCCTCGACAGCTGTCTATTTAGAAGGACAGACTGAGAGCTTCTTCTAAAACTGGACTTTTTTCCTCTTTCCCTGATCTCTACTTTAAACTGCTGCAGCAGAGCCGTCCATAATCAAAACATCCTTCAGCCTGGAGGGAAGGCAACCTAGGTCTTGGATTCCCAGAGGTTTCCTCCTCGAAGGGGGTTTTCCCTCTCCTCCATGCCAATGGTCATAATATTAGTCAGGGTTAGTGCGTTCACAGGTTCCTTAGTTAGATTCTGCTGTTGGATGGAGTCGGATGGTGGCCCTGGCTGCTCCGTCTCTCCTTAGGAAGTCTGCCCTTCTGCATCTTGTCAAATTTCCTTTCGCTCATTGTCCTCGCCTTTTCTCATTCGTCTCCTGTTTTTCCTATCTATGTCTGTCACATCTATTTTTGGTCTAGATATCTTTTGATTTCTCACCTCTTTGATGCGTGACACCCTTTTGGGTATTCTTTTTGGGCTTCTTCCTAAGCTACCTTTAGATAAGGGAATTTCCCGCGGCACCTATGGGGGGGACCTTCCTCTAGGGTTCCAACTGCGTCGTACCCCTACAGGATGGTATATCCCATGGATAGAGAGCGAACAGCCACAATTTATCGAAGTCAAACAAGCATATATCTCATCCAGTTGTGTAAACACAATTGAATGGGAAGGCTTTAAGTCTGAGGTTCAATGGGCAGAGCCACTACATCACTCCCCCATCAGGCCTTAAAAGGTCACTCCTCTTGGACTGTTCCAGGATTCGACTCTTCGTTGCCCCACCATCCACCCCTTCTCCTCCAACGGCTCGTCTCGCTTTCCCATGGGCTTCTTCCTAAGCTACCTTTAGCCAAGGGCATTTTCCGTGGCACCTACGGGGGGAGGGCCCTCCTCTAGGGTTCCTTGCATCATATCCCTACAGGGTGGTATATCCCACAGATAGAGAGGTGAACAGCCACAATGTATCGAAGTCACACAGTCATACACCTCATCCAGTTGCATAAGCACAATCGAATCCCCAGTTTATGCCGTTGCACTTCTTGCTGCTTTCCCAGCCTCGGTCTGTTTTCCCTGATACACTTTCCTCTTCTACTCTCTCTAGGTCTCCTTATACCTTCTGAATGCTACTATTTTTGCCTTTCTCTTTCTCCCACTTTTTTTTTTTTAAACTTACTCTTTATCCTCCTACACTCCACGATGATTCCTTTCTTCAGTGTCTCTAATGCACTCCACAGCTAGCACCGGAGGGACCTGAGTAACACCAGCTTCCCAGTGAGTGCCCCTGCTCTCCAATGTTTCTCGAGCATCCAGTTTACCCCCCAGCAGGGTGGAGGAGTCCCCTCTTCCCCTCCATCCTTCAAGGGAGGGCATGCACCAGGAGTCACAGCCATCTTGAACCCTCCGGCCGGCACAGGGACCCGTCTACAGGTGCCACCATGGGGATTTTCCAATTTTTCCGGTCCCCGCCCTTGCAGATGTTGGAACATGGGAAGTCCAATGAGATGAAGGCATGCAGAGATGTGCCACTGCTCAGGCCCTCGTCTGACATCCACCCTTCCCGAACTGCTCCCTCGTCAGCACCACCTGTGGTCACCCAGGTGGCAGTATAGCAGCGAGGTCTGTAAACTCCCCTCTCGAAGAAGGAGAGCAGCCCAACGGGCACTCGATCCTTCTCCCCTGCTGACTCCCGGCAGCCTGTGCTCATTCCAGAACACGGGTCACTGGCGTAGTGTGAGGTAAGGCATCCAGCGCCTCATCCCTCAGCGTTACCGGGCCGGCCCTCTGCCACCTATTTTGAGAACCACAGCTTTCTCTTCTTACTTTTGTTTTTGCTTCCAAGCTTGATGCAGCGGTTTGTTGCATTCACTATGCCCTCTTTTTAGTTTGGCCCACTTCTTCTCCACCCCCAGGTCCTCTCCCCTGCCAGGTCATTCCTGAGGCATTCACTCATCTTTATAAAATCTTCCCTTCTGAAGTCCAGGACCCTCGCCATTGTGTGGTTGAATTCAGCAGCTGTTCTTATGTTGAACCACACTGTACACTGATCCCTAGATGGCTTCCAACCTTGATGTCTGCAATGCTATCCCTGTTAGTAAGCACCAGGGGCCAGATATGCAGAACTCTGCACTGGGGTGAACCCAAGGTTGCATGCAGAAACTGGGATTTGTGCCAGTGGTGTGCCATATTGAAAAGGCTGTTTTTCTGCAGGCAAACAGGGTTAGCACCTGTGCAAAGCAAAAAGTGGGGAGCAATGCAAATGGGGGGGTGGAGACAGGAATATTGGCGCAAGTCGATATGCAGCAGATTTGCACCATGCAAAGGGGTGTAGAGGGTCCCTTTGTGTGGCACAAATGATGCCCGAGGAAGACATCCTCTTAAATCCGCACAACCCTAGCGATTGCCACATGTACTGCAGCCAACAAGCCAGTTGTTGGGCGAGGGAGCACATCTTCCCCCTGTGGTCCAAAGCCCCCCCTCCGAATGCCAACCTAGTAGACAAAACACTGGTCTTTGGTGTCTAATGGTCCACCCCCCTCGGATCACCAGACTGGTAATAAAAACACTTGGCCCTGTTGTCTAGTGGTCCCCCCCTCACCCGCACAGAGAAGCATCTTGGAGGATGGACAGGAAAATGGCAAACTGTTCAGAAAAATGCTGAAAAACAGAGTCCCCAAGATTCAACCCTGGGGAACCCCCTCTTTCCACAAAATAAAAGCTCCATCTCTAAGAACCGATTTGTGTACACTATTGCTGAGAAAGTAGATAAATATGGAACCAAGGTCTTGGTGATGTCCATGCTAAGGGCCCCAACACAGTCACCCGTGTTGAAGGCATGATAGGTGTAGTATAATATTTAATCACCTTTATATTTGTAATATTTCACATTTTATAATATTTAGCTCTCACCTTTTATATTATTGTAGTGTAATATTTCTTTAAAGTGGAAAATTCCATGCACTGCAGTATTTCTGTATATTTCCATTAACTGTTTTGTAATCATCTTCTTTAGGAAGGAATATTAAAATGTTAGAATCTTTCTGAGAATGGTGTGCCTTTGCCTTATCAAACAGCATGCTTGGGCAAAGTATAAGATAACAGCATGTTTAGGCATTAAATTTTCGAACAACCTGAAAAGGCAAGCCTTAAGTTGTTGTACGTTGCTATGGTGTGAGTGAAACTCATTGTTTTACTTAGGTCAGATTGACCCACTGGCATATGTATCAAGAAATATTGGTTAACAAAAATGAAGTAAGCTGTGGAAAAGTACACCACACCTTGGTATCAACTTGTTATTCTGTTTTATGATTGGCTTATACTGAAATGTTGGTATTTTTAAAGATAAGAATTCTAGAATTTAGCTTATAAAAACACTATGGCCCGGATATTCAGAAGGGTTGCGCATGGCACAACACTGTTGCACCATGCGCAACCCACTGACGCGCCCCGGTGCGATATTCAAACGGGGATTGAGCCTGGCACAAATCCTGATGTGCCAGAGCGCATCAGTAATGTATGCGGCGCGGGTGGAAGTCGTGCCATGCATACCATCCATCCCGATATTCAGTTTGGATGTGCTGAGCCCATGCATGCGTGAACTCCCTACCTGTGCTGCACAGGTGAGCCAAAAAAAAAAAAAAAAAGAACACGGCTGGCCACCACAGGTGAGCTGCCGCCGTGACAGCAGGCGCAACATGGCAGCTGCCACCTAGGGGTGGCCACCCGAGCTCTGGCTGCACCTTCATGGCAGCGCCCCCCATGCCCGATCACGGGCATAAGTAGAAGAATATAATCGTCCAATATCCCTGGTGGTCCAGTGGACCGCTTGCAGACTGATCGCGGGCATATGTACATGAAAATAAACGTCCAATATTCCTGGTGGTCCAATGGACCGCTCACAGCTCGATCACGGGCATATGTAGATGGAAATAATTGTCCAGTATCTCTGGTGGTCCAGTAGATGCTTGCAGCCTCGATCAAGGGGCATATGTAGATGAGAATAATCACTTCACTATTCTTGATAGTCCAGTGACTGCTCGCGTTTCGATCGCTGGCATATGGTAATACCGCTCATATCCCCTG
Organism: Neoceratodus forsteri; assembly: GCA_016271365.2. Lineage (NCBI taxonomy): Eukaryota > Metazoa > Chordata > Ceratodontiformes > Ceratodontidae > Neoceratodus > Neoceratodus forsteri. The sequence continues at coordinate 1,052,025,835 of CM057453.1, forward strand.
GTGGTCCAGTGGGATTGCTTCGCAGCCCAGTCGTGGCGCTGCAGTAATGCCACATCACAATACGCCTTGCGGATTCAGCATTCTTCCCACCCGCCCACTGAGCCCCTACCCCCAGGTGTCAGCGGCGGTGGTAGTTCCTCCTCCGACCTGAATGTCAGGCTGTATGTTCACTGGTCCATAGCGTGAGCCAATGGGCGTGCAGCCCGTATGTATCTGTCCAGATATGTGAATGGATCCATTCATATCTGGATTATCAATGCGTACGGGCTGCACGCCCATTGGCTCAAGCTGTGACCATCGGGCGACAGCCCACCGTATGGTGTCAGTTGTAGGGCGGTAGCGGGTGGGGAGCTGCCGCCTGCCGCTAACCAGGGGAGGGAGGAGCAGGGCGGCGGGGCTCAGTGGGCGGATGGGGAGGGGGGTACCGCTAGTCCATAAGGGTTGTTGTAGTGTGGCATTATTTTCTACTGATGCCCGCGATCGGGCTGCAAGTGGTCCACTGGACCACCAGGGATATTGGACGATTATTTTCTTCAACATATGCCCGCGATGGGGCTGCGAACGGTCCACTGGACCACCAGGGATATCGGACGATTATTTTCTTCAACATATGCCCCCGCTCGGGCTGCGAGCGGTCCACTGGACCACCAGGAATATTGGACGATTATTTTCTACAACATATGCCCACGATCGGCTGCAAGCGGTCCACTGGACCACCAGGTATATTGGACGATTAGTGTAATCTACATATGCTCGCGATCGGGCAGTGGGGCACTTTTCCGTGATGTGCAGGGGCTGTCGGTCCCCAACGGCTGCAGCCTGGCAGGGTGCCAAGCGCAAGTCACCGGGGATCGGCGCACCTGCAAGAAAATGGGGCCTTAATGACATGCAAATGGCCCCATTTGCGCCTTGCATGCATTATGGCCCCATCTGCATGTGCACTTTGAATATCGCGGAGTTGTTGCACCAGCTTAACGGAACTTGCGCTAGCGCATCTCTGCTCCACTTCACACTTGCGCTGGCGCAGTGCCACCGCGCCCATGCGATTGAGGGTGGCCAGGGTGCAATATTCAGCAATGCTGTGCCATGGTGGAGCTCCGCTGAATATCACCCTGTCAATACCCTTTGCGCATTAGTTGCGCTGCGCCCAGGCTTGCACCACAGCCTGGCGCAGTCTGAATATCCGGGCCCATATGTAAGCTGAGTAGCTCAGCTCCAAACTGATGACCAGAATGAACATGCATGTTACTCTGAATAAACCGCAATGAACTCTTTGAAGAAATCTGAAGGCTCGAGTCCAAAATAACAAACACAACGCAACATTGCAATAGGTGTGATTGGTGAACCTCACCAAGGCTGTTGTGGTATTGAGTTGAGACTTAAAACTGTGCTGAAAAGCATAGATGAGGTTATGAGAAAAGAGAAATTCAGACAATTGACCATAAACAATCCTCTCCAAAATTTGAGAAAGGTTCAGGAAGGGAAACTGGCTTGTAATTTTTAAAAACAGGAGGATTTTCAGATTTATAGACCTTGTTTCCAAATCCAACAGAACACGTTATGACAAAGCATGTACTCAATCCTTTTGTGTCATCCTCTTATTTCCTCCACACATTTGTTGTTTGTACCTTTCAAATCCCTCCCTTGGAAATCTGTGCCAGGCCTTTCCATGTTCTGTATCATTATCCATCCATTCATCACTATTTCAGTCTATTCATTACTGTGGAATAGCCTTCCTCTTTAAAAGGGGTAGACTGGATTGGCCAAGTGGTCCTTATCTGCTGTCAGATTATATGTTTGTATGTTAAATTCTATATCTGTACTGCACTACCTCTGGACAAGATACAGCGGTCTCAGTATTTAACAACTGCCTGTCCGAGATCCAAGACTGAATGAGTGCCAACTAGCTGAAGCAGAATTCCGACAAAACTGAGGTGCCGGTTGTGGATCTGGGTCATCGAGTAGAGGGGCCTTCAGTTGAGCGGGCAACTGGTCTTGTACGAGGCAGCTGCCAGCTGATGGCGTCTGAACAGGTGTGGGGTCTGGGCATTATTTTTTGACAAGGGGCTGACCCTGAAGTCTCAGGTGTCATCCGTTGTCAAGACCTCATTTTACCATCTGAGGAATATCACCCGGATTAAGCATCTGGTTCCGCCCGATGATCTTCCGACACTGGTCCATGCCTTTGTGACCTCCCGTTTGGACTACTGTAACTCCCCTTACCTAGGGCTTACGGGGGTGGATATCTGCTGCTTGTAGCTAGTATAGAATGTGGCAGCCAAGTTACTGACTGGGCTCTCACGATCTAGCCATATTACACCTGCACTGCGCAAGCTGCACTGGCTGCCAGTTTAGTGGAGGATCACCTTTAAGGTCAGCTTGCTGATCTATAAAGCCCTACATGGACTGGGACCATCTGCACCCCTACTGTCCCTCCCGTCCGCTGACGAGGGATTGCTAGAGATTCCCAGGGTGCAGTTGAAGACTTCTGGGACTTGGACATTTGCCTATGTGGCACCCACCCTGTGGAATTCTCTACCTCATTAGGTTCGGGAGTGCCATACTGTGGAGAGCTTCAAAGCCACACTGAAATTCCACTTATTCAGGCTAGCCTTTCCAGAATTGGATGTATGTTTCTGTTGTGTTCACTGCATCTGATTTTTACAACTTTACAGTGTTTTAATGTTTTTTTTTTATTGTAAAGCGCTTTGATAATTTTGAATTGTGCTATATAAATAAAATTATTATTATTATTATCTCAAAACCCATTACTGGATTACTGTACTTCACTTAAGTGTATATCTGGGATTGAGTGACCAGTTTCGGTCCACTACAGTTCCAGAGTCTGAGAAAAGGATGGGCTGGTGCTTGCATCTGCTGGTGGTTGGATCCCCCTCTGGGGTTGGGATTACCACCCTCCTTGTGGTTGTCACCTGGTCCCTCGGCACCCCTCCCACCAAACCATTTTTTCCCTACAGGTTACCATACAAGCCTACGGCTGCTCCGGGATGTCTGTCTCTCTTTATCCTCTGTCAACTTTCTCTTTCAGGGATGGAGGGGCAGTATTTGAAGGAATGCTGCAAGGCCTGCCTCTAGAGCTGCTGGAATCCCCTTTTCCCACGCTGTGGGCTTTGGGGGATAAGGACGTCTTTCTGACTGCATGTTTCAGAGACAGCTTTTTTTTTTTTCTTCTCCCTTTCTCATCTCAGCTGGGAAGTAGTTGAAACTGGGCCTTGCTCTGTGGTGTGCTGCACTGAATCCAGCATATACCTGCAGTTAGTCACCTTCCCCTTCCCCACCATCACTGTCAAGACATTTGTTAAAAAAAATGTGTTCCTCTTGTAGTACTATACTGACTTTCCACTGTGTTGAACCTGTTGGCACTTTTGCCTATTTAATTTGTCATTTCTAATTTGTACTCTGCCTTTTTTGTTCTTCTACACACCCTGGTTTTGTCACTATATAATTCTTGTTCTTCCAGTATTGCAATTATGCATTTACAAAAGTTTTCTTTTTCTATTTGATATTTCTGCAATTTATTATTGGTAGTTTACATTTATTGTTCCTACACAATACATGTATTATTTTTGTCACTGTATTTGTTACTGTCTACATCCACTTGTAACCCATTCCTCAAGCTACACCAGGAAGTGAACTCCAGCTCAGTGTACTGTGCCTCTCCAAGTTACTAAATTTAAACTAACTAGACAAATAAACAATATACATTTAATTATGGCTGGTTTACTATCACTCTAATGTTCCATTATACACATTTTTATGTTTGCTTGCACGCATGCGCAAGAAACATAGTGCCATAATCCGAGTTTTGTAGGTGTGACACCCGTCTTCCAATGCAGTCAGTGTGTTTGCAGGCGTGGCCAGAGTTCGCTAATGAATGCTGTCTACGACAGCAGTTGAAAATGCAGTGCTGTACAGTTGAAAGGCAGAGCTCCGCTTCAGTGAGCAGCGAGAAGCTACTGCTGGCACATGCACTCCCCCCCACCCACACACACTCGCAAGCATGCATATTGCATGCTAATGTGCTCAGGGGGGCCCCCTGCATTGCAAGCCGCCAGGGTAATCTGCTGTTGGGTGTTGTTGTGTTGCTGCCCCTCTGTGTTATTTTATCTGCTGCCTCTCCTTACAGCTAGCAGACAGTGTTTTTTTTCCTAAAGTCAAGTGCTGCTGCTGCCTGCCTGCACTCAAGTCGGCACCCCACTCATCATCACCCCCCTCACTCACAGCAACAGCAGCAGCAAGTTCAATAGTTGCCATGTCCTACCTTCCTGCCCAAAAAACTCTAAGTCCCAGTGTGCACAGCATGCTAGGCAGGACTTGGGGGTACTGCGAGTCACTCTACGATTGGTGAGGAAGGCCGGCAGGGGCGGGACTAGTTGCAACGTGGACCCGGCGACATCACTAAGTTGTGAGCGGGAGAAGTCAGCAACTGCATGCCGGAATGCCGTTACACTAATTTTGAGCACAGTTCGCTGAGGTCAGAGGCGGGAAAGTGGGGGAAACACAGGGAAGGGACAGTCGTAATGTCCAGTGGACAGCGGAGGAGAGAGCACTGCAAGCTGTGCTGGAGAGTGGAGACAGAGCACTGGAGGATGAGGGAGGGCAAGGCTGATGACTTGAGGCAGCAGGCCAGCAGCACTGTTATCACACGAGGCAGGAAGACAGAGAGAAGCCGGTGTGCACTGCAGTGGATGGATAATTTTTACTGGCATTGGTCAGTGGTACACAGTGCAAGGGGCTGGGGCGAGGGTGAGTAGCCCCACATCTTGAAAAGCTTCTGAGGGCTCCTCTGGCGGAATAACTTGCTGTTCCTCTCTCCTGCCACAGTATAGGAACCTGGCAGGCCCCCTACCCCAGGGAGATGAAGACTGAGGCTCCACCCCAAGGGGCAAGTTAGAGTGTACATCAAACTCCACTTTTGTGAAGATGGCACTGGCTGAGATGGAGAGCGGATCAGTTGAGTGGTAAGGGGACGTGATAAACACTGTCTTAATAAAACTGTGGAAGGAAGGACTGTTGTGACAGAGCTGATACTGTACAGTTGCTTGTCATGCTGGTGGAATCCTCCCACTAGCACTTCATCCCCAAACTGATTTTATTTTTCAGTTCAGTGTTTAAAGGAGGGAAGAGATTATATTTGGGCACTGAAAAGCCAGTAGCCTGATCGCCTCCAGTTCCCTATTAGATGGCATTTGTACTCTAAGGTGACATGATTATTGGGGGTCCCCACATTTCTGCCTCTTTGTTTCAGTACTGTAAAACCAACTGCCTAGTGTCACCGTGCTCGGCCACCCCACCAATGAGCTCAGCTCATTTAAGGAAAAACAGAATTTTAGGGGGCTTTAGACTCCTTCTCCCCAACCCCTTAGAACTATACCTGGGCCCTTCAAAGCATTAAGCCCTGTATAAGTGCTCACATTGCACATGAATGAATCTTGGCCAGCTCAGCGATTTTTTTTTTTGCTATGCTTTAAAAAAAACAAAACATTTAGTCCTCCTATTATAAGGCACAGAAACTAAAATGAGCACCAGGACACGCTGCCTTTGAAGGCTTGAAGCTGAGGCACTAGGGGCGTGTACTATGTATGTCAAATAAAGCAACAATTTAGTTGAATTCTGTTTGGTCTGTGTTTCATGAGGAGTGCTGCGTTTCTGGATTATGGTTTAAGATAGGCTGACTGCCTTGCTATAGAGAACCCCTGGCTGACTGAGCGCAGGACATTTTTCTGGAAACCCATTCATTCATAATGGTAGTTTAAAATCATGTATGCATCAAACAAGGTGAAGGCACATTGTTCACAGAAGTAGTTTATGTGTGGTTCATAGCTCAGTGCTTATGTGACATAGTTAAATGATGAATATGGTTGTTGGATACAGAGGCCAGCATTAAGAGGACAATGTTCATTAGGCAGTAGTATAGAATGTTTGTGCTTAGGTACTTGGATGCTTGAAATGAGTCGTTTGATAGTATTTGATGGTTTTGGCCTTTCTCTGTATCCCACCTGTAGGAAGGAAGCTTGGTTTAGAAGTATGAAAGCTCCAAAAAGAATAAATATCAACGATTGTTCTGTAACTGAATGCTGAAGAATCGTGCACAACAACTTAATGATAGGAATAGACTGGCATTGGTCTATCCAACTCCGGAGAGTGTGACCAGTAGCACTCAGGAGGGGAAAACCCCCCCTTGGGGGGGAACCTCTGAGGACCCATGGCTACTGACCTGCCTGTCCTTCTGGGCATACTAAAGGAGAGAGATCCTAATTAAACTAAATTAATCAGCTAAATCTGAATTCTAATTTGTAGAATTTGATCCAGATAAACGGAGCTTAAGAAAGAACTGAATTGTAAATGTCCATTGAAGTAATTTCCTCCCAAAAACTCTGAGTCCGAGAATCCATGTACAATTTGGAATGACGGAGAGTGGATATGAAGAACCTTCTTCCGGACTTCAATTGTTAGAGTGCATAATCCGGGAAATGTATGACGGTGGAGATGAAGTTGATGATTGACAAATTCAATACAGGAGACCAGACGTAGATAGTTGCATCCAAACTTGACGTCAACGAGGCAAGATGAATAGAAGTAGTATGATTTCCTGATTTCCAATAGAGGGCTTGTATAGTACGTGTAATGAGAGAGGGCTTGTAGCCAGGCTACCGACTGAGGAATCCAGTTCTGATAAGTGAAGTTAATCTTAGGAATTGATATGAAGGCAAAGGCTGTAGAGCTGAGCTGGAATAATGGCAAGCTATAGAGGATAATCGGAGACACTGGTGCGAGGAATGAAGCATCCAAGTAGTAGAATAAGGTGAGCCCGAAAGTAAGCAAGTCAGGTGGACTGGTAATCCGAAGTGAAGTAGCAAAAGCAGGGATTGCACCTACGAAGGCAGATGAGAAGGAACAAGGCATGGCAATCAGCCCCTGAAGAAACGCAGCTTAACCGACAGCTGGTGAGGTAGAAGAGAGAGGTGGCTGATTCCAGGTATGAAAAGCGCAGACAGACCCATGGAAGTCTGCTGGTAGAATATAGCATGCAGTCAGTCCTTCGACAAGAAGCACAGCTTTTCCATCAGCTGGAGAGGTACTGTAGGTACAGAGGCAACAAGCTCCAGGCAACAGGAAATGCAGCCAGACCTACGGAGGCAGTTGGCAGGAATAATGCGTGGCATACAGTCTCCAGGAGACGTATCTTGAGTCAGTGTAGGGCAGGGTAATACTGCATTAGCAAAGCAGACATAGAGAATGGAAGGGTGCTGAGGACCGACGGATCCATTAGATCAAGGAAGGCAGGGATCGCATTGAAGAGACTGTGGAATAGAGATGGCAACTGGACGAGGAATAGCATTCAAAACGTAGGCATGCAATGGTTGAGGCAGCAACAACGAGACGAGACCCGAATAGTCGAGCATAAGAGTCCTGGATGGAGAGAACTGAAGAGGCTGAGTCAAATGGAGTAGCGCTGTCACGGGGTCAAAAAGCGGTAGAGCACAATCAGGATAAAGTCTTCATGAGAGGCGCAACTAAGTGTCCTGGAAAGGGTGAAGCAGCAAGTCCACATGGCTGAAGCAGCAGGGCAAATCATCCAAGAATAGAGCAGGAACGAAGCAACGGCTAGATGTGGATCCATAATAAAGGAGCTTCCAGCTGGCTGACACGGCAGCAAGTAAGCGTAGAGTAGAATGCAGGAATCTCCAGGCCCTGAACTGGCGAGGAAGAAGTAGAGCAGATGTATGTAAACCTCCCAGTCTGATGGGCGAAGGCAGGTCGTAGAAGCAGGCGAGCAGTGGGTAAACCTCCCATCCCGATGGGTGAAGGCAGGTTGTAAAAGCTATAAATCTCCAGGCCCCAAGCTAAACGAGGCAGGCATAGTGTAGAGGCAGGTAAACCTCCCAGCCCGATGGGCGAAGGCAGGTTGGAGAGCAGCAAATACGTTGAATTAGGAAATATAACGAAGGATCTCTGAGGCCCAAAGGGGCACAGGTCTGACAGAGGCAGGAAGCATCCCGGAACTGAAATGATACGATGTAGGAGGTATTGGTTTAAACAGGAAGACAATAAGAAAGTTCAGCAGGGAATACTGGCTGAGGCGGCAGTAGTAACTCCAGAAATTTGAATTAACATGGGAGGAGCATCCAATGCGGCAAATTGAGGCCGGAATCAATGAGCATCTCGATAGGAAGTATCCAGGGATATATGGAGGCAAGTCCAAATGAGGTGAGGACGTGCGGCTGAACCACGGAAGGTAGCCGATGAGAGGCAGAAGGTAGGAGTGTGGTCGACATGCAGGACAGTCTTTAAATGAATAGTAAATAGTAGCTAAGCCCCACTAAGGCTAGCGTGCAGCTGGACTCCACGTAAGACAGTTAATAAGGTAAGTAGATTGGCAGCCAGCCCCATGTAAACTAGCATGCACAGCGGGACCCCTTGAAGGTCAGCTGGTAAGGTAGTAGAGTGTAGAGAAGCAGCGAGCAAGGGTGCCTCCTGCACCTCTAAGCAACATCACCCTGGTAACATAGAGAAAGCTCCAGAAGAAAAAATTACTCACCTTAGTAATGTTGTTTCTTCTAATGGAGTCTTGCTATATTATAGACATTAGCAGTTTGATCCAGCTCTAGAACTGCCCTGGAGTGAAATGGTTAAAACCATTCCAAAATAGAATTTTGGCACGAGAGCAGCTCTATCTGTGTCATTTCAAACTTGAACTGTCAGATCTTTACGAGCCAAACTCACTAAGGTCTGTGTGGAAGCTGTAACCTACACTAGCCAAATGGCTACCTAAATAATAACAACCATTGATGGTCCCAACACCCAAGACTCAAGTCAGGGACCAGAAATACTAACACCATTCTAATAATATGAAAATGGAATATAAGTATAATAAAACACACACTGCGTACACATACACACCCCAAAGTCCCAAAGGGACAAAATGCTAACAGGACATAGTAGTGCCCACACTAAGTTGCCGAACCCCACCAAGTAGAGGTTCTGAGAGGGGCAGGTTGGGGAGGTCTATAATATAGCAAGACTCCATTAGAAGAAACAACATTACTAAGGTGAGTAATTTTTCTTCAAACAACATGAAGTCTTGCTATATTATAGACGATAACAGAAATACACAGCAGTACCTCCATGGAGGAGGGCAGACCTACTTAGGGAATAGGCTCTGAAGAACAGCGGTGCCAAACCGAGAAGCATCTCTCCTGGCCTGGACATCAGGAGTAATGCTTGTAAAAGTGTGTACTGTTTTCCAAGTAGCAGCCTAGCAAATCTCTAATAAAGGGATATCTCTGGCAGCAGCTGAGACGGAGCTGTACCCCGGTAGAATGAGCCCTCAAACCGGGGCTCTGCATACCTCTCAACTGTCCCTGATTTTCAGGGATGTCCCTGATTTTGCCTCAAAATTTGACTCTGTCCCACCGAAAAATTGTGTTTCCGTGACCAAACAGTGGGAGTTGGAAGCACAAAATAATGTCAAACATTAAAGTTAAAGAGTTGTTCTTCCTTAGAAAATGCATTTTGCACTAAGCCACATATTCTACCAGCTTCCTGAGTGGATAACATCAAGTTTGAAGTTGTGTCCCTGATTTTGGTTCTTTGTCCCTGATTTTTTTAAGCCTTGTCCCTGATTTATGAGGCAGGAGGTTGAGAGGTATGGGGCTCTACCCACTTTCTGATAACAAAATTGGATACAAGAGACAATCCAACTGGCTACTGATCTCTTAGTGGCAGGTTTGCCTTTCCCAACTTCACCATAGGTAAGGAAAAGTTGGAGGGATTCGAACCTGTGACCTTTGGTATGTTCTATATAATAACTAAGAGCTCTCTTAACATCCAGGCTGTGCAATCTCCTCTCACCCGAAGAGGAGTGATCAGTGAAAAATACTGGAAGGAGATAGATTGATTAAGATGAAAATCTGAAACCACCTTAGGCAAAAACTTCCTATTAGTCCTAAGGACTACCTTATCCTGTGGAAAGAAATAAGTCAGTCTCCACTGACAAGGCTTACAATTCACTTATGCGTCTGGCAGAAGTGATAGCCACTAGAAAAACAGTTTTCCAAGTTAGGTACTTAAGCTCTGCAGAAGACAGAGGTTCAAAGGGGTTGCATTAACTGGCAATGCAAACATTAAGGTCCCAAGCAGGGGCCGGTTCCCAAAGGAGGATTAGTATGGAGTAATCCCTTAAAAACTTGGAAAACACAGGATGAGAGGAAAGAGGGATGACTTTCCTGCTGACACAAAAGCAGACACAGCTGCCAAATGAACTCTCAGGGTAGCTGGTCTGAGACCCAAGGAATTAAGATGTACCATGTAATCTAACAAAATGGGCAATTCAGCAGATTCTGGGAAATATTTTTACCAGCACCAAATGGAAACCTTTTCCATTTAGAACTATAAGTAACCCTAGTGGAAGGCTTTCTGGAAGCCTTTAGGATCTCAAGAACACCCTGAGAGGTGTAAATCAGCAAACTCCAACTCCTCAAGAGCCAGGCCTTGAGGTTGAGGGATTTGAGGTCCGGATACCAAACCCTCCCTGGGCACAAGTCAACAGATTGTGAATCCTGGGGAGGCACAGAGGAAGATGGACTGTCAGAGACAGAAGGAGTGGGTACCAGGGCTGCCTGGCCCAATCCGGGCAATCAGAATCATCCCTGCAAAGGCTGAGATCTGATTTTGACTAGTACTTTGAATAGGAGAGAAAGGGGAAAGCATAGAGGAACTTCCTCCCAATCCAGAAGAAGGGCATCCAGGGAACTGAGCCCAGCACTGGAGGCCTGCAACAGAACAGAGGAAGTTTGTGATTGTCTGGGGCTGCAAAAGATCTATCTGAGGGATGCCCCACCTGGCAAAAACTATCCCCAGCACTTGAGGATCCAGGGACCATTCGTGATGGCCCTGGGAAATCCTACTGAGGGCATCCGCTAGGACATTGTCCTTCCCTGGAAGATGAACTGCTACGAGGAAGTGTTCAGGAATGGCCAGAGACCACAACTTCATTGCCTTGGTGCACAAGGCCAAGACCAAGTGCCCCCTGTTTGTTGATGTACGACATTGTTGTGGTGTTGTCTGTTCTGACTTGTACCACCTTGTCGTGGACAGATGCAGAAAAAGCTTTAAGAGCTAAAAAGACAGCTCTGAGTTCCAGCAAATTGATGTGGAGCAGAGATTCCTGGGGGGACCAAACTCCCTGAGTGGAAAGGTCGCCCATGTGGGCTCCCCAACCCAAAAGGGAAGCATCTCTAGTGAGAGTCAAGTCGTGAGAAGGGAAATGAAGGGACCCCGCTCTTAAATTGCTCTGATCCTGCCACCACTGGAGAGCTAGGATCAAGGTTCGAGTCACTGGGACCGACTTGGAAAGGGGTCTTTCTCTGAGACCAAAAGGTTCTCAAGTGAAACTGAATGTCTCTCATCTGAAATCTGGCTCCCTGCACAACAGCTGTGGATGCAGCCATGTGCCCCAGGAGCTGCAGAAAGTGTCTTGCTGGTCGAGAGACCTGCAGAGTGAAGGAAGAGGCCAGAACCACTAAATTCCTTACCCTTTCTCTGGGGAAGAAAGGCCCTGGCTAGCTTGTGTCCAATTCTGCCCCTATAAAGGTGAGTACCTGGACTGGTTCCAGAACCGACTTTGGTAGGTTTGTCAGAAAACCCAGGGAGGTGAGAAGCTGCTGGGTGACCTGCAGGTGAGATTTTACCTGTTCTGGGGACTGGCCTACAATGAGCCAGTCGTCTAGATAGGGAAAAACAGCAATCCTCTGCCTCCTTAAGTGGGCCACTGCCACTGCTAGACACTTTGTGAATACCCTTGGAGCAGAGGTAAGGCGAAGGGCATTGCTCTGAACTGGTAATGACCTGAGGCAGTTCGAATCTGAGGTACTTTCGATGGGATCTTCTGATTAGGACATGGAAATAGGCATCCTTGAGGTCCAGGGAGGCTAGCCAGTCCCCTGGCCTTAGGGAAGGTAAAATCATTGCCAGAGTTACCATTTTGAACTTTGATTTCAAAAGATGCTTGTTCAGATATCTGAGATCTAAAATGGGCCACCATTCTCCTGTCTTTTTTGGGGTAAGGAAGTATCTGGAATACAGACCCCTGCCCTGATGCAGGGGAGGAACCCTTTCTACTGCTCTGAGAGCTAACAGGGATGAGACCTCTGTTTCAGGCGAGGTCTCTGGAAGCACTTGCAGGTAGAAAAGTCTGCTTCTCAACTTGGGAAACTTTTTGAAGCTGAGAACCAGACCCTGGCTTACTACTTCCAGAACCCACTTGTCTGAGATTAAAGCCCAATTCTGACTGAAGTAAGCCAGCCTGCCCACCACTGGTACAGGAGAATCGGCCCTGGGCACCCCATCAGGGTGCCTGTTTCGCAGGAGCTTTAGGCTGGGGGGTGGGAGCAGGTCTGCCCACCCCTCGTCTGCCCCTGCCTCTGAAGAAGCCCCTCTGAGCATAGGCAGAGGAGGCCTGAGTCTGGTAGAAAGGCCTGTGAAATGTCCTACCCCCTACCCCTGGGGGCATGCCTTTGAGGAGTGGCATGCCGCTCCTTAGCCTGGGCACTCTTGTAAGTAGTCCTATATTCATCCATCTTCTTCATGTAATTCTCTGTCTGCTCTCCAAACAGAGAATTTCCCACCACAGGAAAATCCATAGCCTTAGTCTGGGTATCCTGTGACAAACTAGTACACCTGAGCCAGGCCAACCTACGAAACCACAGATGTGGCCATGACCCTAGAGGAAACATCATTAACATCCACAGCAGCATGAAACTGAACCTTAGAGGCTTCAATGCCATCAGCAGCCACCTGTTCTAGTTCACTAGCCAGCTGGCCATGGGCCTGCTTGGCCAATTGCATAACAGTATCCCATCTAGATTTCTGATACCTAGCTACATAAGCCATATAATTTGCTTGCCTGAGTCCCAGAGAGGCTGCCATATACTGTTTTTTGCCATGGCATCAATCTTCCTGGAATCCTTGTCAGGAGGATGTGAAGCCAAGGGAATATTAGCTTTATCACAGGCAGCAGCCTGAACTACCCCCAACATGACTGCATTGCTGAGAAAGGAATTCTGTATCAGGGCCTGACAATGTATACCTTCTGTCCATCTTTTATCTACAGGAGGCACAGAATTAGAGCTTTTAAAATTTTAATTGTTTGTTTCTAAAAGACTTATGTAAAGGAATAGACAATCTCCTAGACTCTGGAATATCCACCATTTCTACAAAATCAGGCTCCTCTTGCTCATCCACAGCCTCTTCTAAAGGAAGCTGGAGAGTTTCAGCAACTTTTTTATAAAACATAAAATGAGATGGGGACTCAGACAGCATAGGGGGAGATTCTAAAGGTCTGTCTGGGGAGATGTCCGGTTCAATGGGCAAACCCAGACCTTCCCAGCCACATTCATACTGTTCATAATCCTCCTCCCCCTTCTCTGGTTCATAAAATTCCTCAATATCATAATCCTGAACCACTGGGACCGGACGAACCGACCTTTTACCAGATAGTGGTGGTTCGGACGGACCCTGAGACAGTGACTGGACAATCTGTATGGCTTTTGCTATCTCTGCAGCAGTTGGAGAAGGAATTTTGGACTCCAGACCTGCTGATTTTCTTGTTTTCTTTACTGGAATTGGTTCCTCAGAACCAGCTTTTCTTTTGCCTGAGGAAGTCTGGCCCTGGTCAGAGGGCACTCCCTCTGGTTCAGTTGGCACCGAACCGGGCTGGCCATCCGCGTCAGCGGACTTTTTGGCCTCTCGTTCCCTGAGCCTGCCCAATCTTTTTTCCAGGGTGGCTGCAGGGAAATTCTTACATACCTGGCAGTCTGACTGGAGGTGGTCAAACCCCAGACAATAAACACATGTGGTGTGTGGGTCAGCCTTGGCAAAGACTTTCCCACAAACATCACAATGTTGAAACCCAGTGGGCCGGTTTTCTTTTGGGTTTCTCAGACATAATGCCAGCCTAACCAAAAACTTGCCCTTTTAGCGGCAGTGCCAGGCAAGACACCCTTATCGGTTCCTAACCGTGTCACGGGTATTGGAAAAAAACGTAATAAATCTGTTTTTTATAGAACCGATAAGAACCGGGAACCGCACTCTAAAATAGTAACTTTTAGTTTTAAATGAGTTTTAAACCCACTGATCGGTTCGAAACCGAACCGATAACTTACAAGTTCCACACAGACAAAACCTTCATTTACCTACGGTTACCACAGATAGAGCTTGAACCGAACGGTTTTGCGGTTAAAATAAAACTATTCTTGGTTAAATCCAACCGAGAAAACACTTTTTTAACCGAGAAATGAACCGAGCAGAAGGAGAAATCTCCGGAGCGACTGTTCAGTGAGGCGGAGTAAAGAATCTGACAATTCAAGTTTGAAATGACACAGATAGAGCTGCTCTTGTGCCAAAATTCTATTTTGGAATGGTTTTAACCATTTCACTCCGGGGCAGTTCTAGAGCTGGATCAAACTGCTAATGTCTATAATATAGCAAGACTTCATGTTGTTTGAAAGGTAGCGACGATGTGGTAACCATCGGAGCTCAGGAATGCCAAGGTCTGACCAGAATAGCTCAGGCAGTCAAAAGGAAATCAGGACTTCGGCACCAGTTGAAGCTAAATATATGGCATTAGACGGGCCGTCCCAAATGCGTCCCAAAATGTCTCAGGATCCATAGCAAAAGATACGCTGTCCATAGAACGGTAGAGTAGGCAGGCACACAGGTAGCTTGCCATGGTATTGGAAGGCAAGGAACATGCAGTTCACGAAATTGAAGTTTGAGCTGGAGGGAGCCATGCAGATATACGTAGGTGAATAGCAGCAAACATGCCCTTATCCACTGGCCAGGAAACTAAACAATAGCGAGTGAGCCGCACAAGGAACTGTATGGGCTAGGGTATGCAATAAAATTCCTGTAAACCCAGAATGCACTATAGTAAAATAATAGCAACCGCTAAAGCAGGAAGGGAGCTGCAGACAAACCGCCTCAGCAAGTCCCGTAACACCAGTCTCCCTTGAAATGTAGAGAATGGAGTACGAACAAATGAAACAGGCCAGGAACACTTGAATGAAGAGCTGCAGAATGCCAATACAGGGAGAGTAAAAAAAATGTACCGGTAAATAAGCACGGAATGGTAGGTCCAGGGCAGCTGGTAGCGGCCAGTTGCAGAATAGAGGAGAAGGTGTCACTGACTGTGCAGCATTGAGAGAGAGATTCCGTAGGGCGCTGTCCTTGTTGTTCCATGATCATGGTAGATAAGTCACCATCCATGGACGTTACCGGACCAAGGCATACGGGAAGTAGCAGGGTCCCGAATGGTGAACAAGAAAGCTGCAGCTGGACGAAACGCACAGCAATGGGGAGTGGACGTCAGTAGCAAGGAGCATAGAGATGCAGGAGGTAAGCAGGGAATTCCAGCAATCCGGGCGAGAAAGACAGCAGGGCCAGGCATCCGGAGGACAAACTGTGTGGCACAGAGTGGCGGCTGCTAGTGGGAGAAGAAACAGGAAAAAGGGGTAGAGCGCCAGGTGGAAAGACAGAAAGCGGGGCAGTTTAGAAAGCAGCCGTGGAGCAAGGGCACACCATGGTCGGGAGAAGAAGCTGCAGAGGAAGAACCCCCCCAAATGAAACACCAGGGATAGGAAAACAAAACAAACAAAAAGGGGAGCACAAACGGAGGCAGAAAGCCAAAACACAGTAGCAGGTGAGCGGGGGGCAAGAGGAGGTGCAGCGAGGAAGGAAAGGAGAGCATAGCTGCTGGACCAGCAGCTCCAGCCAGGTGAGTGCGACTCGCTCTAAGCAGAGCAGAAGTCAGCTTAATGCCTTAAATAGGCTGTGGGGGAGAAGCTCTTCCCCCACATAACACCAGGCAAGCCTTTCCATTATTACAGCAGTGGTTCTCTGGGGAGGTCCAAACCAGTTCCGGGGGAGGTTCAGTCATGCCTGAAAATATACAATATTTGCATTTTTTAATTTTGTTTTAGATGTTCTGTGTGAAACGAGGAAGCAAACTGAAAGCATATAAAGGCAGTTGAATGTATTTACTGAGGTACAAACTGGTGATGAGGAAAGGCAGTCTGAGTCAAAGCTCATTGCCAGGTGTTTATGTACAAACTGGTGACTTGTATAGGCACACTGAGCCAAGGTGTGAGGTGACCTGGGGAAAGGGGACAGGAACTTGCTTGGGACTGCAGCTCACCGACGAGCGGCTGGGGGAAATGCAGAAAGCAGGGTTAGAACTACGTGTCTGAATTAAAAAAAAATTAAAAATCTCTGTGCTTACAACCACATTGCCAAAGAAATGCTGCTTTGATTGTTGTATTTGTGTGGTTTGGTGAACTGGGAAGTGGGAGGAAGGCTGCACATGGTGGGATCTGAGTGTGTGTGAGTGGAACTCGCTTCGCTGGAGTCAGTGGCTGGAACGCCAGACCACATGGCAGCAGGAGACCAATAAGGGCTGTGAGCCTAAGAACTACAAAAAGGTCTGACTTGTAATCCAACACTCTCTTGGCCCTGCAGCTCACTACCAAGTGGCTGGAGTGGTGCACGAAGAGGAGCTGGCACTAACTGTTTGATTTTTTTTTTCTTTTTTATTTCTGTGCTTACAGCCACATCACCAGATAAATGTTGCTTTGATTGCTGTGTTTGTGGGGTTTGGGGAAGTGGGAGAAGGGCTGCAGTAGGAGAGACCTGACAGCAGAAGTGGACCTCAGTCTACTTGTGCCAGTGGCTGGAATGCCAGACCACACTGTGGCAGGAGACCAAAAGGGGCTGAGTAATCCCTACTTAACACCCAGAAGACCAAGCAACCACTTGCATGAATGATCCTGAAGCATGAGCACCATGAAGCAGGAGTGTGGCATCTATCCATGTGGCATCTGGGGTGTCCACATGGAGGACTGCAGTCCATGCTGTTCAAAGGAGGGCAGGTGAGGCAAAGAGGAAGAGGGGAGAATTAGGTAGGGGTAGATAAGAGCTGCAGTTATCTAGGTTCAGTCTCGGGAGTATGCAGCTGGTAGGGGCTCAGCTAGTTCCTATCTAGGGTAAACCAACAACTAACCTATCAGTCATGGTACTCTGTAGGAGGGTAGCTAGCTTTAGTGACTAGCAGACTAGTTTTTATGTTTGCTTGCACGCATGTGCAAGAAACATAGTGCCATCATCTGAGTTTTTCAGAGGTGTGTCAGCATCTTCCAATTCAGTCAGTGTGTTTGCAGGCGTGGTCACAGTTCTCCAATCACTGCTGGAGCTGTCTATGACAGCAGTTGAAAATGCAATGGCATACAGTTGAAAGAGGGAGCTACGCTTCAGTGAGCAGCTCCCCCCCCCACCACGCACACACAGATCAACTGTGTTGGTTACCTGATAGGATGGTGTAGTCTTGTCTAGCTTAGAGAGACAAGCCACACATCATTACTTTAATAAACTGTTCCCTGCCACAGCAGGACCACCAAAATGTGTGGGTGCCTAACAGTCCTCACACACGCCAGCTCTCCAAAGCACACCTTCATGGACTCCATGGGTTCTAATCCTCCAGAAAAAAAATACCTCAGCATTTGATGTGAAAACTCAGACTTCGTTGTATGTGTTATTCCAAGCGTTTTCTCTTACTAGACTCTGTCAATGTGAACTCCCGCTGCTAAAACCTATGCAAACGAACTTGGCTGCTTGTACTACCTGCAGCTGAAGCAAAGAACAGCCAGAATGCAAAGGAGAACATACTGCTATGCATTTCCCAGCAGCAGCCAGTGGGGAGGTTTTCATGACTGAAGCACTTTAATGCCTTTTAGTGCTGTCATATACACACCCCTGTGTGGTAATTCACCAAACTGCACACTTAGTCTGGTAATGCAGCTTCAGAATATTTTTTTCTCTGAATTGCCGTGAGCTGGCATTTAGATAGAATCACACAGCTCTTTCTCAAATCAGATGCTCAATGAAGTCACATCACCTTGTGACCCTAAACATCTTAGGGCTGGACATGTGCCCTAACAAAATAGCGAAAACTAGGTATAGAGAAAGAAAACACAAATTCAACCGTAGCTCACAATCGAATCCACCCTTTCCTCCGGCGAATCTGAAGCCGCCTAACAGCCCATGCTCATGCACTCCCTCCACCCGCACAAAATATGGCCGACGGGGGTGCTGTTGCATTTTATTTCATAATTTCCTGATCCCGTTTGCCACCATACTGATACAGTAATTATTTTTATGGCTCAAAACTGCTTGACATTAGCTGAATTATAAATGGCATCCCTGTTTGACGCTGTGGTGCAGAATATGGTGGTGCTCAAATTTAAGCCAAGTATTACGTGCAGATATGTTGTTATTGACTCATGTCACTTACCATTTTATACAGCTATTGATTTTTCAATTCACTTTTGCTGACAAATGTTGATGCAGAGGATTCTGGTGTCACAATTCAGTTCAATGACGATGTAACATCTTAGTGCAGATGCTAAGTAACTGTTTTAAAATGCCGAAAAAGTTAACAGCCATGAAAATGCATGAACTTCTTTCTTCAGTGTCTGGAGCTGTAGTGGTGTTATTGGTAAGTGCATGTCCCTTTGCTCCAGATCTATCAGTGAGATGTCTATTCTGTGCAATGGACAGTGGCTGAATGTTATCAGCTGACAGTTTTCATTTCATTACCAACAGATAAATATTCAGGGCTCTGCAATGCAACTTTGCTGGTAGCACAGTTCATGCCCCAAGTGTCTGTCATCAGTTAGTGATTATATCTTAACCGATGATCACAAAAGTATGAAAAAGATTTGCCGCTGAGTAATGTAAATGCCAATCCACCTAAGCACCTTTAGGCTGCAAACAGAATTTGAGCGATATAGGGATTCTGGACCCGTGTATCACTCAGCGGCACAGCAACGTTAATAAGTTTAAGCACATTCTCAGGACATTGTTTCACTTGCCCCTCTCCCACTACGATCCTGGTCACCTGAAATAAACTGACATTTTAGTATCTGTTTTACATCTTGGCTCAGTTAGGCAATCAACGCTGTAAGAACATAAACGGACATATAAACGGGGACTATAAGAACATGGTCACCTGAAATAAACCTGACATTTTAGTATCTGTTTTACATCTTGGCTCAGTTAGGCAATCAATGCTGTAAGAACATAAACGGACATATAAACGGGGACTATAAGAACATGGCCACCTGAAATAAACCTGACATTTTAGTATCTGTTTTACATCTTGGCTCAGTTAGGCAATCAACGCTGTAGGACCATAAAAGGACATATAAACGGGGACTATAAGAACATGCCATGGGTGCTTGTGCCTTAGTCCAGCTGTGCAACATCAGCCTGAAGCTCAGGTAGGGCTTACTGTCTACCACTTTGTTCCCCCCCCCCATGTATCGCTGTGCTACATCAGCCTGAAGCTCTGGTAGGGCTTACTGTCTACCACTTGTTCAACCCCATGTACTTGCACCATTTCACATCCTCCCTTGATCTACAGTGAGGGGATCCCTGATTCATACATCACATATGCACGCACAAAAAAAAAAACCCGGTCTTCAAAAATTAAGATACATTTATTATGTTTGTTATGTTTGCTTGCACGCATGTGCAAGAAACATAGTGCCATCATCCGAGATTTCGGAGGTGTGTCACCCCCTCTTCCAATTCAGTCAGTGTGTTGGCAGGTGCAGCCCCTGTAAGCCAATGCATGCTGGAGCTGTCTATGACAAGCTCCAAAATGCAGTGGCATACAGTTCAAAGGGGGAGCTACGCTTTGGTGAGCAGCGATAAGATATCGCTTGCTCATAGCAACTCCCCACACCTGCCTTGCGGCTGCCCCCCCCAAACGCCGGCACACTGTGAGCCGACGGGGGTGCCCAATCCCCGCCGGCTGTGCTGGCGCCCCTGCCCCCAAAGCCTAAATGCCACGCTGGGTGCCTACCCCAGCGTGGCAATTCATGATATAGCCGACGGGGTGCCCAATCCCTATTGGCTGTGCTGCGCTCCCCTGCCCCCAAAGCCTTCCAAATGCCACGCTGGGTGCCCACCCCAGCGTGGCAACTCATAATAACCCGGCAGGGGTGCCCGAGTCCCGTCCGGCTCCACTGTCCTCCTCCCCGAGTACTGGGTGCCACGCTGAGGAGCCCACCCCAGTGTGGCAATCGATGCTGGCCGACGGGGTGCCCAATCCCCGCCGGCTGAACGACTCCACCAACCGTCTTGTGCCACGCTGGGAGCCCACCCTAGCGTGGCAACCTGTTGTCACTGAAACAAAAAGAACACTCTGTAAAGAAAAACGGTCCCAAGTAGTCTCCTGGCCCCCTCCACAACCCGCACCCACCACTCGCACCCTGCCTCCCCACCCCCACCCCATACTTACCTCTGGACCTCGGCGCAGCGATCTTCGGTGGACGGGAACACGTCTGCACTCTTCAAAGCCGACCACAAACTGAGAAATGCCGTAAGCTATATAATGGGCTAGATAGGGGTTTACAACTTTGTTGCATATCTCATTTTGGAATTTTTGCACCAAATTTTCAACATGGGGTTTTGGGACCCTTCTCATGAATGATGTCACTGTCATGGCGTTATTTGGGCCCGAAGGGTGATTTAGCAGTCACTACGAAATCACCTTTGGGACGAATTAACGAAATGAGCACTGCTAGTGTTCATAAGGTGGGCCTCAAGAAGCCTATTTTGAAAATCTGGTGAAAATTTCAAAAACGACTGTTTTACTAGCGCATGCTATGCAGTTCCTACACACGCCGTAAGTTCGCGAATTTTAATATATTTTCTACTCCAGATTTTCAACATTGCCATTTTACCACACCTTCTTATAAGTAGTACAGCTGTCATTTTTCATATCTCACCTAAAAACGTGTTTCGCCCATGTAGCGCACAATGGCGCAGTCGGTGTGAGAAATCAATGTATGGGACACATTAAGAAAATCACAGTGACACTGTTCATGAGCAGAGGTCTTAAATGGCTATGTTGAAATTTGGTGAAAATTCCTAACAATGACTGTTTTACGGAGTGCATGCGCAGTTCCTATGCACGCCAGAAGTTCGCGAATTTCAATATTTACACTCCAGATTTTCAACATTGCCATTTTACCACACCTCCTTATGAGCAGTACAGCTGTCATTTTTCACATCTTGCCCAAAATGTGTTTCCGCCCATGTAGCGCACAATGGCGCAGTCGATGTGTGAAATCAATGTATGGGACACATTAAGAAAATCACAGTGACACTGTTAATGAGCAGAGGTCTTAAAATGGCTATGTTGAAAATTTGGTGAAAACATTCCTAAAAATGACTGTTTTATGAGCGCTTGAGCAGTTCCTATGCATGCTCGTAAGTTCATAGAATTTAATATTTTCACTCCAGATTTTCAACATTGCCATTTTATTACACTTCCTTATGAACAGTACAGCTACCATTTTTCATATGCCGCCCAAAATGTGTTTTCGCACATGTAGCGCACAATGGTGCTGTTGGTGTGTTGGTGCGCGAAAGCAATGTTTGGGACAGATTAAGAAAATCACAGTTACACTGTTCATGAGCAGAGGTCTTAAAATGGCTATGTTGAAAATCTGGTGACTAAAGTCCATAAAATGACTATGTTACGAGTGAGCCTTACGCAGTTTCCACGCACCCTCGTAAGTTCATGAGTTTGTAATATTTTAAGTCCAGATTTTCACCAGTGGCATTTTTCCACACTGCCTTATTTACAGTACAGCTGTCATTTTTCACAACATGGCCGAAGCGTGTTTTCACACTTTCAGCGCAGAGATGCGTGGTCGCTGTGGGAAATTATTGTTCGGGACAGATAAAGAAAATCACAGTGACACTGTTCATGATTGGAGGCACCAAAATGCCTGAGTTGACAATCTGCTATAAAAAATTCCCAACCTAATTATATTACAGGTGTGTGTTGCACAGTTTCTATGTACGCTCGTGACTTCACCATTTTTTTAAATATTTTTACTGCAGATTTGCAACATTGCCATTTTTTACACCTCCCCATGAACAGTACAGCTGTCATTTTTTACATCCTGTTTGGAATGTTTTTGCATCTGTGGTGCTAAATGCCGTAGTCGCTGTGCATAAGCAGCTTTCGGCTTAGAAACTGATATTCCCCCTGTTCATGAGGTGGGGTCACAAAAACACCATGTTGGACATTTGGAGTGAAAATACCAACGAATGCCTGAGGTATTAGGGTTTCCAACCATAAAGCCCAACCCTGTAGAGAATGACAGGCATCAGGGGTGTGACTTGGGATTCTTGCCTGTAATGCTCATACCATTCCACACCCTGCAGCCAGTGAGAAGCATCGAGGTATGCCTTGGACTCTCCGGCCCCAAAGTTCACCCCATTCTCCTATATCGCACCCATCTCACTGTATTTCCTAATGGAATGGGGTGCGCATAAGGACCAAAGACCCCAAGGAACACCGTGACGCTTGCCAGTGTCTGCAAGGTGGGGTGTACTGAAATGGCGTGGCCATTATGCCTGACGACCCAAAGGCACACCCCAATGCCTGTCACTTTCTGCAGGGTGGTGGTGGGGTTGGCTTCAGTTCAATACTTCACTGCCATTACTATTACGCAGCTCTGTAACTTCTACATTACCACTGCCAATGCCAGCAAGCAAACATTCGGCATTGACAAATGCTTGTTATTAATGTTGCAACTGGCAACAAAACAGATGTGTACCTTTTTCCTACCCGATTCAGATCTGTTCCAGTCCAGTTTAGCTTGTGATGACCATGGCCTACGTGTCCCTGCCACCACCCTATTCAGCAACTGGCCTTGCCCCAACTTAGTCCTTGGCCCCTCCCCCGCTCAGTCCCTGGCCCCACCCCCACAGCCACTCTGGCTGGCGGTTGTTGTCCCCTCCCGCTGAAATCTGAAATGGCGCCCCTGAATGCGCTCCCCCCACACACTGTATGGCCGACGGGGTGCCCAATCCCTCACTGGCTCCAACACCCCCACACAGATAACCGAGTGCCACGCTGGGAGCCCACTCCAGTGGGCAACAGTCCGTATGGCTCATGGAGGTACCCAATCCTCGTCGGCTTCACTGCCCCCCCGCCTAAACAGCCTTACAGCTGCTATGCTGGGAGACCACCCAGTGTGGCAACAGTCCGTATGGACGATGGGGTGCTAAACCCGTGCCCACTGCTCCCCAAACAGTTTTTCCTGCTGCCACGCTTAGAGCCTCCACCCCAGCGCGGTGGCCAAATCCCGCATCGCCCAAGAAAAAAAAAAGAAATCTGAAAGAGAAAACCTTCCCTCGCTGACTGTCCTGACCCCCGCCTCCCACCCACGCCCACCTCTGCATACCCTGCCTCCCACACCACCACCCTCACCCCACACTTACCTCCGGAGTCCAGCGCGACGGTCTTCGGTGCACCGGGAACATGTCTGCACTCTTCAAAGCCGACTGCGAACTGAGGAAATGCTGGTAAGCTGCATAATATAATAAATAGGGTTTTTTCTATGTTGATGCATATCTCAGGCATTTTTGAGAATATTTTCACCAAATTTTCAACATGGGGTTTTTCGGACCCCACCTCATGAATTCTGTCACAGTCATTTTGTTAATCGGTCCCGAAAGGTGATTTCATGGTCACTGTGCGGAACCACCTTTTGGGACTGATTTACGAAATGACAGTGTCACAGTTCATGAGGTATGCACCCAAAAACCCTAGGTTGAAAATTTGATGAAAAAATTCCCCAAAATTACTGTTTCACGAGCATGCGTTTCGCTGTTTCTATGCATGCTCGTAAGTTCGCGAATTTTCAATATTTTCACTCCAGATTTTCAACATTGCCATTTTACCACACCTCTTTATGAGCAGTACAGCTGTCATTTTTCACATTTCGCCCAAAATGTGTTTCCAAGCATGTAGTGCACAATGGCGCAGTTGGTGTGCGAAATCAATATTCGGGACAGATTAAGAAAATCACAGTGACACTGTTCATGAGTAGAAGTCTTAAAATGGCTATGTTAAAAAAATGGTGAAAAAATTCCCCAAAATTACTGTTTTACGGGCATGCGTTGCGCTGTTCCTTCGTACGCTCGTAAGTTCATGAATTTTCACTATTTTCACTCTAGATTTTCAACACTGCCATTTAACCACACCTCCTTATGAGCAGTACAGCTGTCATTTTTCACATCTCGCCCAAAACGTGTTTCCGTTTATGTAGCGCACAATGGCGCAGTTGGTGTGCGAAATCAATGTTCAGGACAGATTAAGAAAATCACAGTGACACTGTTCATGAGCAGAGGTGTTACAATGGCTATGTTAAAAATGTGGTGAAAAAAGTTCATAAAATGACTGTGTTACGAGTGACCATTGCGCAGTTTCCACGCACCCTCGTAAGTTCATGGATTTCTAATATTTTCAGTCCAGATTTTCACCACTGGCATTTTTCCACATTTCCTTACGAACAGTACAGCTGTCATTTTTCACAACATGGCCAAAATGTGTTTTCGCACTTCCAGTGCAGAAATGCGTGGTCGCTGTGGGAAATCACTGTTCGGGACAGATTAAGAAAATCAGTGACACTGTTCATGAGTGGAGGTTCCAAAATGCCTGTATTGACAATCTGCTATAAAAAAAAATCCACAAACTAATTGCATTATGGGTGTGCATTGCGCAGTATCTACACACGCTCGTGACTTCACCAGTGTTTTTAATATTTTCACTGCAGATTTTCAACATTGCCATTTTTTCCACCTCCCCATGAACAGTACAGCTGTCATTTTTCACATCCTGTTCAAAATGTGTTTTCGCACTTCTGTTGCCAAATGGCGTAGTCACTGTGCAAAATCAGCTTTCGGCTAACAAAATGATATTGCCATTGTTCATAAGGTGGAGGTCACAAAAAACCCAAGCTGAAAATTTGGAGTGAAAATGGCAACGAACGCCTGAGACGTTAGGGTTTCCGACCATAACGCCCCACCCTGTAGAGACTGACAGGCCTCAGGGGTGTGACTTGGGATTCTCTCGCCTGTACTGCTCATACCATTCCACACTCTGCAGCCAGTGACGGGCACTGAGGTGTGCCTTGGACTCTTCGGCCCCAAAGTTCACCCCATTCTCCTATTCTGCTATACAGCACCCATCTCACCGTATTTCCTGATGGAATGGGGTGAGCAATAGGGCCAAAGACCCCAAGGCACACCGTGACACTTGTTGGTGTCTGCAGGGTAGGGTGTGGTGAAATGGCATGGCCGTTATGCCTGACGACCCAAAGACACACCCCAATGCCTGTCAGTCTTTGCAGGGTGGTGGCAGGGTTGGCTTCAGTTCAATACTTCACTGCCATTCCTATTATGCAGCTCTCTAACTCCTACACTACCAATGCCAATGCCAGCAAGCAAACATTCGGCATTGACAAACGCTTTCTATATGATATGAGTGTGTATTATGGTAGTTTCAAAAACCAGCTACAGTATTTCAATGTTTATTTAAATGCAAGACCCCTCTGACTCACCTAGGCTGCTACGGGACCCTCTGGTCAACTTGGTACACACCTCCGAGGGGGCCGGCCTGGGTTCCAAAGTGGTCAGCGACAATGGCGCAGTGCCTCCACCCGGGGTTAGCGGCAGTGGGTACCTGTGGGCAAAGACAGGTTACTATCTGCCAGGAAAATATATAAGCTGCCCTCCTGAAATCCACACAGGAACACTTTCACACACAGAAGCAATCCCCTACCCCCAAACACTCTATTGCAATAAATCACAGTGACGGTAGTTAAAATGCCAACAATAGGTTTATTTATTGAGGGAGGGAAAACAAAAGAAGAACAAGAAACACAACCCACTGCTTCAATAAGGATTTTCCCCCATGGTAACCCCATCCTTCCCACCACTGGGTGCACCCAGAAAAGTCCCTATTCAGTGGGTACTTCACTGAGGTGGTGATGCAGGCCTGGGGTCTTTTGTCGGGGCACAGATAACTGTGAAACACTTTCTAACTCTTTGACTTTCAACCTGTGCACAACTTTTAGAGTGACGCAGTCCTGTCCAGAACAGACCCCCCTGAAACCTGACCAGCTAACTAACTAATAAGACTCCTCAAAGCTGCAGCTTGGGGTACTCACAGTTCAGAACTCCACCAAGGGGGGGAGGGGTCTGCAGCCGGCTGAGTTGCAAGCAGAATGCTGTTGCATGGTACTCTAGAGGTTCCTGGATGGTGTGCACCACAAGGTCGCTGATCTAGCAGCTTGGAGAAAGTTAGGCACGCTGGCCTTCACCTGCCTGGCCTTGACAATTTCACCCGGAGGCCTCTGTAGACTCTGTTCAAACAGGCAGGCCTGTCGACATCTTCCCCACTGGTCGGTTTCTTCTTCGGTCCAGGGAAAAAAATGAACGAGGTCCCCCAAACCTCTCTCTACACCCCTGGTCACACAGCCACAGCTGGTTGCTTGCTCAGTACTTTAACCCCAGCACTCTCCCACTGGGCGTCTCTTTTCCAATCAATACTAGGCGCTTTTTTTTCAGTCACGTGCCTCAGCACTCACAGTCTCTCCCCTTGCCAGATTTTCCACTCACCAAAACTATTTCTCCACCGAGGGGGCACAGTAGCTCAGTCTATATCAGCAGTCCAGCTGTCTTTTAGGTTTAGCAATACTTCCCACAGGTTGGTTCAGCAGGGAGCAAATTTCTACTTTCAACTACACAACAGTCTCTTTTTCTTCTGCACATAACTTGATACCTTTTCTTTGAAGTCGCTTGCCACAATCAGCAGGAGCCAAAACACAGGGAATTGGGCTCAGAAGCCCACACAGTCTCTTTCCTCACACCACATACTTCGTCTCCTCTCCAGGAGTTCTCTATTTCACACCATCCCACCTCTATTTATAACCTTCAGGCAGCCTCTTCTTGATTGGCTGTGAGGTTCCCTGGCAAACTCAGTGCTGGAAGTATTTTTACTCAGCAGCCCCCTTTCTGTAGTCTTTCATGGGGGCTGCCATTTTGTCACTTTTCAAGGCCCCAAAATAGTCACGCCCTCATTTTATGATAGAGCCCATATAAGGACTAAAACATTTCCTCCCTGCGACTGAAAGCTTTACAGTCGCCATTTCAATTGTGCCCCGGTTCCTCTGTACTCTCTGGAGCCGGGCATACACATTTTACCATTGGCTGCATGGCCGACCCTAAAATGGAGCCATGGCTCCTTTAAATCTTCAGCCCCAGCAGCTGCCTATGCTCAGTTGGGGTGCGACCACCATCTTGGTTGTTTACTTTGCAGTCCCGGCTTTCTCGGCTACACCAGGACCCCTCCAGGGCTCAAAGTACTCCCAGAGGCGCAGAAACAGTGATCGGACCTCGGGCCACAATCTGTACATGGGCTGAGGTCCTGAAATTCCTGATGGCCGTGGAGAAGCTGGGGGCAATCAGGCTCTAGCCTCACCACGGCCGCTCCAGGGACACTGGCAGGAGGTCAGAGGGGCTGTAGTCCCATGCAGAAAAGCCCAATTGTGGGGCTTACATAAATAAAAAACTTACCCCACACCCAGCGATAGGTACGTAATAAGACACAAAATGGTGTGGCATGGTGGGGACACTCCAATGCCTTGGGGGTAAGTCAGGTCCAATGTTGCAGGCATACAACCTTGCAGCACTTGGAAGTACCAGTGTCCCTCAGCACCCCACACCTGGAAATATCTTGTACTTACAAAATGGGCTGGACAAGTCACAAAAAAAGGTGATAAAAAAGCCACAAAAACTATTTGAACCATAACACATAAAGAGGTCTGCACTGTGCTGGTGCAACCACACAGCCAGGGACATGGTAAGGCACAATGCTTTGCCAGAGTGCAGTCAGTTGCTGGAATACCATTGTATCAGCACAAAGCAAAATCAAAGGGTCTTGCTGTACTTACAAAATGAGAAAATTGTATTAAACTTTACTAAAAAAGAACAGTTATGCAAGAAAGTACAGTTACGTAGGAAGTTACCGTAACAGTAGATCTTTGAGAGAGGCTCTTGCAGTAGGTATTTACATATAAGACTGATGCTGGCAGGCGGCAGGATCCCACAGAAAAATTTCTAGCTAGCAGTCCCTGGCGAGGGACTGCCCCCATGTCAGGTGACCGGCGTCAGGAGACGTTGGTATAAAGGGGTGGTCCTGGACGCCTGCCTTCCAGTTCTTTCCTGCCACAGGCCAAAAGAGGCCGGACAAAAGAGAAGCGGATATTTCCCTCAGTGGAAAAGGAGCTGAAAAAGCCTAGGGGGATGGAGGGCGGGAATGTAATACCTATTGCAAGAGCCTCTTTCGAAGATCTACTGTTACAGTAAGTTCTTATGTAACTGTACTATCTTACTTCGAGAGGGCTCTTGCAGTAGGTAATTACATATAGGACTGAATCCCAAGCAGTATGGAACAAAGAGGCGCACCGGGAGGAGGAAAACTACTCCAAAAGGTAGTTCTGGTTGTGCAAGTCTCAAGATAGGAGGCCTTGCAAAACAGCCAGCCCGAAGCCTGCACTACGGCGAGAGGCAACATCCAAACTGTAGTGTTTCATGAAGGTATGGACAGAAGTCCAGGTGGCGGCAGCGCAGATGTCTGCCGCAGACACATTCTTGAAACAAGCCGCAGAGGTGGCTACTCCTCTTGTGGAGTGGCCTCTGACTTGACCCGGGAGGGTCTTGTTGTATTTGTCATAACAGGAAGTGATGCAATGAGCCGACCACTTAGACAGGCATTACTTGGAAACAGCATTGCCTTCCCTTTTGTGAGCAAAAGAGACAAACAACTGATCCGTCTTTCTGAGATCCTTCGTCCTGTTGGTGTAGTATCTCAGAATCCGGTGAACATCCATAGTATGGAGTAAATACTCCCCTTGATTAGAGTACTGCGTAAAAAAGGCAGGTAACTCTATTGACTGATTTAAGGTAGACTCTGCTACTACTTTAGGTAGAAACTTAGGATTCGTGCAAAGAGCAACTCATTCCTTGTGAAAAAACAAGTAGGGGATTTTACACATTAGGACCTGGAGCTCGGAGATTCTTCGAGCCAAAGTGATGGCCACCACAAAGAGCGTCTTCCACAAAAGGAACTTCAAATCCGCAGAAGCTGCAGGTTCGAAGGGAGGAAGAGTAAGTTTCTCGAGAACAAAGTTCAAGTCCCAAGAGAGAGCAGGAGTACAGATGGGGGGCCTCAGATGGAGGACCCCTCTGAGAAAGGTCTTGGAGACCTCCAGTTGAGCAAAGGCCTTGTTTGTGAAGGAAATGTGATAGGCCGCAATGGCTGCCATGTGTACCTTCAGAGAGGAATGGCTGAGACCCAGGTCAAACAGATGACGTAGATACTCTAGCAGAAGCCCCGCTGAACAGGAGAAAGGTTCCACGTTTTTGGAAGCGGCCCAAATAGTGAACCTTTTCCACTTCATGGCATAAGTGGATCTGGTGGAGGGTTTTCTGGCCTCCACTAAAATCTCCGCCACTTTGGGAGACACTCCAAAACGGGATTGGGCTAGGTCTGCAGAAGCCATGCATGCAGTTGAAGGGATTTGAGGCCTGGATGGACCAGGGTCCCCTGATCCTGGGTCAACAAACCTCGAGATAGAGGAAAAGGAAGAGGAGGATCCTCTGAATATTGTTGTAGAAGTGAGAACCAGATTTGACTGGGCCAGAAAGGAGCGATCAGAATCATTCTCGCTCCTTCTGAAGCTAGTTTCTACAAGACTCGTGGGATAAGTGGAACTGAGGGAAAGGCATAGATGAATCTGTCCTTCCAGTCTAGAGACAGAGCATCACTCCAAAAAGCGCCTCGCTCTGGAACGAGCGAGCAGAAGATGGGAAGTTTTGCATTTAGGGCGGATGCGAACAGGTCGACCTGTGGTGTTCCCCAAAGTTGGAAGATATTGTCTAGGACACCTTGGTCCAGTTCCCTCTCGTGAGTCAGAGCATAAGAGCGACTTAGCTCGTCTGCCAGGGTGCTGTCGACTCCCGGAGCGTGAATCGCCGTGAGGTGAAGGTCGTGTTGTGTTGCCCAATCCCAAACCCTCATTGCCTCCCTGCATAGAGGGTAGGACTGAGTCCCTCCCTGCTTGTTGATATACCACACCACGCACATGTTGTCCGTCTGGACGGCTAGGTGGCCAGGAAGGATGTATTGGTGAAGGGCTTGGAGATCATACAACACTGCCCGAAGCTCGAGCACATTGATGTGGAGAACTTGTTCTAGCTTGGACCAGGAGCCCTGGGTCCGATGAGGGCCTAGGTGGGCTCCCCAACCTTCGCCTGAGGCGTCTGTGGTTAGAGTCTGGGAGGGGGAAGGATGAAAGAAAGGAACTCCCCGGAAAAGGTTCTCTCGAACCATCCACCATTACAAGTCTCGCATCATTGGCGAGGAGATCAGAACTCAGTGATCTAGGTCGTCCACTAGCTGATCCCACTGAGAGTGTACAGTCCACTGAGAGATCCTCATGTGGAGTCGAGTGCGAAGTACCGTCGGGATAGCAGCCACCATGAGCCCGAGAAGGCAAAGGACCGACCTCGCAGAGACCATCCTGCGGTTGGACAACAGACTTATTTGGGTCTGAAGGGTGGCCGCTCCGGAGGCAGGAAGGCCTTGCCCATGGTCGTATCGAGGATCGTCCCAATAAACTGTAGCCTCTGGGATGGGTCCAGATGAGACTTGGAATGGTTGATGGTATTACCCAGGCAGGCAAAAACCTGCTGGGTAAGGGAGAGGAAACGCAGGAGTTCCTCCCTGGATGAGGCCGCCAGGAGCCAGTCATCCAGGTAAGGGAAAACCAGGCATTTGGTAAATACTCGGGGGGTCGAGGATAGACCAAACGGGAGCACCTTGAACTGGTAGTGGTCCCCCTGGAACGCAAAACGAAGGTATTTGTGATGAGATGGGTGAATGGGAATGTGCAGATAAGCATCCTGCATATCCAGAGCACAAAGCCATTGACCCGGCCGGAGGAGGGGCAGAAGGCTCTGCAAAGAGAGCATCCTGAACCTTTTGTACTTACGTAAAGATTCAGGAACTGAGATCCAAAATTGGTCTGAGATCTCCTGTCTTCTTTGGGACCAGGAAGAAATGGGAGTAGTAACCGTCCCTCGTGAGATGAAGGGGACAGGCTCTATCGCTTGCTTCAGCAGAAGAGCCGAGATTTCCTCCTGGACCAAGAGAAGATGTTCCATGAATATGACCAATTCAGAGGGGGGACGGGTGGTTTCTGAAGAAACTCTATGGAGTGTCCTTCTGCTATGAGCTGGAGCACCCAAGAATCTGTGGTTATCCTCTCCCATCCCGGAAGGTGGAGGGAAAACCTCCCTCCTACCGGTTCCTCCGGGGAGTCTGGAGGCAGTGGGAGAGGAAAGAAGTCAGGTGGTGTGGGGCAGTGCCACGGCTGAAGCACCTGCTGCTTTTTTGGGCGGGGGGGCTTGGCAGCTGCGGGGGCCCGGCGTTTTGTGGCCCGCCTTCCCTGGGGTTTCACTTTGGCCGATTCCGTCTGCGAAAGGGACGACGCTGCTGCTGATGGGGACGGTACATGGAATCAACTGACTTCAGAGCCGTCCCCTTCTCTTGCAAATCGGTGATGATGTCCTTGAAATCACCCTCGAAAGGCACCGACCCCCAGAAAAGGTGCTTCCTGGATAGTAGAGTGCACCTCCGGGACCAAACCTGACACACAGAGCCAAGCACCATGCCATAGGCCTACCAGAAAAGCTGAGCTCCACCCAGCAGTGTCCACTGCATCGTATGTCGCATGTAGCATGTGTTGACTGGCCGAACGAGCAGAGCGGATGAGATCAGCCAACTTCTGCTTGACTTGGGAGTCAGGCAAGGAGTCCAGTTTGGCTTCCGCTTGAGTCAGGACGGCCTTCTGGTAGTCCCCCATATGGCCGACATAGTTCAGGGCCCTGATCCCCAGTGTGGAGGAAGCATAAATCTTTCTACCATACTGGTCCAGAAGGCGTGATTCCTTAACAGGAGGTGACGAGCTAAGATGATTAGGGTTCGCCGACCGGCCATTAGCGGCGCTAATCACGACAGAGTCGGCACGAGGGTGAGAATCCAGGAAATCATCACCCTCTGGAGCCTGGTATAGCCGGTTTGACTTCCTAAGAAGTGGGGCTAAGGCTGACGGCTGTTTCCATATTGTGGTAACAAGGTCGGCGTGAGGCTGTAGCCAGGGTGGCACCAAGGTAGGAGCTCTCACGGGCAGATCCAGATGTTCAGTGAGTTTCAGACACTGAGGATCTGGTTCCAAGGAGTACCACTGATGAACCTCCTGGATTTTCCTAAGCAACTCCGTAAAAGAAGGATCCTACAGAGGAGACTCTGGAGGAGTCCTTGGCCTGGGTTTCGACGGAGAGTGAGGCTCGTCGTCTCTCTCGGAGCAACCGTTGGAAGAGTCTGAGGGTGAAGAGGAGGATGAAGAAGAGAAAGACTCCCTTTCCCGACCCGTGGGAGGAACAGGCCCCTTGGGAAGCCCCCAGGGAATCGTGTCCTGCCCTTCTCTGGACCCAGACGGAAGAAGTCTGGAGTCCGGAAGTGGTGAGGGAATGTGCCGCCTCAGACGTACAGGAACCTGGGACTGCACCATCGCCGGAAGGCGGCTCTTGACCTCTTTGGTGAGCTGAGCTTTGGCCTCAGCCCACCAGGAGGCCAGAGTCTCCTGCAAGTCCACCGGCGGCCGCAAGGGCGGTGGAGGAGGAGGAGGTGGGGGATAAGGATACGGGTTTAACCATAGGCAGCGTATCCAAAACCTGGCTGCGGGTAGCCCGGCGTCGGGTATTGTGGCGTCGAGTACTGCGGCGTCGGGAAGCCTGGCGTCGGGTGCTGTGGCGCCGGATACTGCGTTCCCGGGTACACCGGTGTCAAATAAGACGGAGGATACCCGGGAGCCGGGGGAGCTGCCGGAGCAGACAGCCCGGCCGGAGGCCTCACGGGCGGGTCCATAGTGGAGAGCCTGGAGGGCGGTGGGCCCGATGGAAGCAGAATGTCCCCCGGAGTCAGTAAGGCCGACGTCAGGGCCGAAGGCGGGGGGACTGACACCAGAGGTACCGACGTCGGAGGGGCTGGCGTTGGAGCCGGCGTCCAGGGAGCCGACGTCAGGTCCGGCGCTCCAGGTAGAGGAAGGGCTGACAGAGGCCAAAACTCCCCAGCTTTGCCCAGGGACGGAGGGGAAAAGTCCCCGGGGTCGGGTTGGGGAGACTCTGGATCCCCAGACGGCAGCGAAGGCTACGGGGAACTGGGTACGACAGACGTTGGGGGGATCCGTCACCGGTTCCTTCTCTGACCGGACGTCAGACAAGCCGACGTGAGGCTTAGTGGCGAGCTCTCGGCGGGCGCCGGAGGAGCCGACGTCCGACTTACAAGAGCCATCACCGGAGGCAGGCCGAGTAAAGTGATCGGCCTGGTTCGGTGGAGAGGAGGCCACGCGTCGCCCTGGAGGGTCGGACGTCTTACCGGCCCTCTCCGGGCGGACATCAGAGGAGCCGATGCCCGGTTTACCGGAGTCGCCCACAGTGGTAGGCCGTGAGCCTGCGGCCGAACCGGGGCGGAGGCCCCTAACTGCCCGGAGGCGCCTGCAAGGCCCAAGCGAGCCAGACGGGCGGGCTGATGCCCCCTCGGAAACCTCTGAGGCGGCCGTCAAGGAGCGATCCCCCAGAGGGGATGTTACCTGCGTCCCAGCGACTCCTGAGGGAGACGCGGTGGAGGAGCCTTTGTCCCGGTGCCTCTCCTTCTCCTTCTTCCGATGTCCTTCGGGGGAAGTGGACAACTGCTCAGTTTTTTGAGCTCCTTCTCCACAGAACTAATTTTCTTCTTTAGAATATGGGCTTCTAGGGATTGCTGCCGCCTTTTCCGGGTAGCCGTGTTCAAGCTGAGGCAGTGCTGGCACTTCTCGACCGGGTGATCGGGGCCTATGCAGAACAGGCACAGGGAGTGGCCATCCTTGTGCGGTAGTTGGGCGCTGCACGAATTGCACTTATTCTTGTGCTCGGAGGGTGTAGGGAACAACATACACCGACACTAGTACTGACGTTAGTTGAAAAATAAAGATTTTGTCGGTAAAAAAACGACGAGGGTAGGGCTGACGAAGCACAAACTTTTCCGCGAGGCGCTGCACGAGCTAACGGTGGAAAGAACTGGAAGGCGGGTGTCCGGGACCGCCCCTTTATACCGACGTCTCCTGACGCCAGTCACCTGACGTGGGGGTGGTCCCTCGCCAGGGACTGCTAGCTAGGAATTTTTCCGTGGGGTAATTACCTACTGCAAGAGCCCTCTCGAAGTAAGATCTTACTGTTACAGTAGATCTTCGAGGGGATCTCAGTCATCAGGTTGCACCACAGGAGCCTTCGCCATCAGTGAAGGGGAACTCACACAGAAGATTTTTAGTAGTACAAGTGGAGCTGCACACGCCGTTGACATCAGCAACCCTATATAGGTGTGGGCGGTCCCGCTCCCTCCTCAGTTCTTTCCCTCCGGAGATGAAGGGAGCAAGGCTCACGCTCTGAGGATCCCGAGGAGAGACAGTTCTAGAGAGAAAAGATGGAAACAACAGATAGCCAGGTCCTAAACAGCAGCCCCAAGAAGGGGGATGATGGGAGGGAAATCAGACCTAATGACTGAGATTCCCTCAAAGATCTACTGTTACAGAAAGTTCTTACATAACTGTTCTATCTTCTTCTATCTCAGTCATCAGGTTACACTGTAGGAACATGTACCAAGCAGTGACAAGAGAAAACAAACAGTCTGGGAGGCTGTATCTCCATAAACTTAAGACAGGAGTCCTTTTAGCACTGCCCTGCCAAATCCTGCATGGGCTCTTGAAGCAATGTTCAGACTGTAATACTTAGTGAAAGTGTGGACTGTACTCCAGGTGGCAGCAGCGCAAATATCAGTGGCTAAGACCCCTTTGAAACAAGCCACCAAGGTAGCCATGCCTCTGGTGGAATGAGCTTTGACAGCACTAGGCAATTCTCTGCCGTGCTTGTTGTATCAGAACACAATGCAATTTGCCAACCATCTGGATAAACACTGCTTAGAAACTGAAGCGCCTTCTCTACCCGGGGCAAAAGAAACAAACAACTGCTTAGACTTTCTGAACTCTCTATTCCGAAGCGGATAATACTTCAAAGTTCTGTGCTCATCTAATGTGTGGAGCAGTGCTTTCCCTGGATTGGCACGCTCAGGAAAGTGGATATACTAATAGTGAACTCAGAGACCACCTTAGGCAGAAACTTAGGATTTGTGTGCAAAGCTACCCTGTCTTTGTGAAAAATCAAATAAGGCTCTTCGCACCGGAGGGCCTGAGGCTCTGAAATTCTTCAAGCAGAAGTAATTGCAACTAAAAAAAGCACTTTCCAAAAGAGAAAGCACAAATCGCAACTCACGATTGGCTCAAAATGAGACAGAGTCAACTTTTCCAAAACAACATTTAAGTCCCAAGCCGGGACAGGGGAATGGATTGGAGGTTTCAGATGTAGGATGGCACTAAAGAAGGTATGGGAAACATCCAGCTGAGCAATCATGTGGTCACCGTGGTCTCATGAAAGGCAGAAATAGCCGGAAGGTGAACCTTGAGGGAGGAATACTGGAGGCCTGAGTCAGAAAAGGAAATCAGGTAGTCCAGGACATGATTCACAGGACAGGTCGAAGGGTCTAGGGAATGTTTGGCAGCCCAGATGGCAAACTGCTTCAACTTCATGGAATAAGTTGCATGGGTGGAAGGCTTGCAGGCGGCCACCACGAAGTCTGCTACCCTGTTAGAGACCTCAAACCTGGCGATGGCTATGTCCTCAGGAGCCATGCATGCAGATGGAGGGACCTGAGGTTGGGACGGACCAGAGCCTCCCGATCCTGAGTCGGCAGATTCCTGCAAAGGGGCAGAGAGACCAGAGGTTCCTGCACCAGCTGCTGAAGCAGAGGGAACCATATCTGGCGAGGCCAGAATGGAGCTACCAGAATCATGCTAGCCCCCCTCCATTTGCAGTTTGATCAATACCCTCTGTATTAATGGAAATGGAGGAAATACATACAGTAATCTCCCACTTCAAGAAAGGAACAACGTGTCTCGCCAGAAAACTCCAGGCCCTGGATCTAGTGAGCAGAAGCTGGTCAGTTTTGCATTGAGTGGGGACGCAAAAAGGTCCAACTCTGGATGACCCCATCTGTCGAACAGATCTCCTGCTACGGATGACAGAAGCTCCCATTCATG
Organism: Neoceratodus forsteri; assembly: GCA_016271365.2. Taxonomy (NCBI): domain Eukaryota; kingdom Metazoa; phylum Chordata; order Ceratodontiformes; family Ceratodontidae; genus Neoceratodus; species Neoceratodus forsteri. The sequence continues at coordinate 1,052,062,032 of CM057453.1, forward strand.
CATGCTGGACTGAGATGTGCTGAGACTGGCCGCCAGGGTGTTTAGGACACTTGGCACAAGGACCACAGAGAGTGTCAGACTGTGTTCCAGTGCCCAATACCACACTCTCATGGCCTCCCTGCAAAGAGGGTACAAGTGAGTCCCGCCTTGCTTGTTGATGCAGTAGACGACACTCAGATTGTCCGACTGCACCAGCAGCTGGCCTGCAGTCAGATGCTCCTGAAATGCCTGCATGGCACACAGCACTGCTCTCATCTCCAGGACACTGATATGCACGGCAGCTTCCCACTGGGACCAGGAGCCCTGGGTTTGGAAGGAGCCCAGGTGTGTTCTCCAGCCTAGACTTGAAGCATCCATGGTTAAAATCTGATGTGGGGAAGAAATCTGGAAGGGAACTCCTTGAAGAAGATTCAAGGGGTCCATCCACCACTGCAGTACCTTGAGAACTGGGGAGGAGACCAGGACTTGTTGGTCTAACTCGTCTGTATGCTAGTCCCATTGCACTCTGAGGTTCCACTGAAGGACGAGCATGTGAAGTCTGGCCAGTGGAATGGTGGGAATGGTCACAGGCATTAGACCCAAAAGCCTGAAGTACAGTCTGGCAAGAATGTACCAACTCTGAGCGACTTCCAGAGCCTGAGCCATAAGGCATTCCACCCTGTTTTGTGGCAAGAAAGCCTTCCCCTGTTCAGAGTTCAGAACTGCCCTGATGTACTGCAGTCTTTGGGATGGTACTAGAACAGACTTGGGCAGGCTGACTGTTATGCCCAGAGAGTGGAGGAGCTGGAGAGTGTGCTCCAGAGTCAGCAAGAGCTGTTTCCTGGATGGGGTCTTGAGAAGTCAATCGTCCAGGTAAGGGAAGACATACAGTCCTTCTCTTCTGAGGGCTGCTGCGATGGCTGCCAAGCATTTGGTTAAGACATGTGGTGCAGAGGATAAGCCAAAGGGTAGCACTTTAAACTAGTAGTGTTTGCCCTGAAAGGCAAAACAAAGAAACCTCCTGTGAAGAGGGAAGACCGAGACATACAGGTTGGCTTCCTACATGTCCAGTGAACAGAGCCAGTCCCTGGTCTTGAGGAGGGGCATGAGGCCTGGCAAAGTTACCATCCAGAACTTTTTGTACTCGACAAAGAGATTGAGGCCCTTGAGGTCTAAAATGGGTCTCAGATCTCTGGTCTTTTTTGGGGACCAGGAAAAACCTGGAACAAAACCCCTGATTTCTCTGTCACCTTGGCACCAGTTTGATTGCCAGCTTACGAAGAAGAAACTGTACTTCCTCCCAGAGAACAGCCAAGTGGGTCAGGGGATAGTTTGAGTGTGATGGAGAGGTATCTGGGGCTGCTGAATGAGCTCCAAGGTATGACCGCTCTCTATGATCTGCAGGATCCAAGCTTCTGAAGTTATGGTTCTCTGATGATTCAGATGGAGGGAGAACGGACCTCCAATCACCACCTCCTGGGTCTGGACCAGAGTAGAGGGGTCTGGCAAGGGGTCAAGCTGAGGTGGGACCAGCTGTGAAGGCTGGTCAGTCATTTCTGGGACACTTGGCTAACGCTCCAGTATTAGAGGGGGCGGGCAAAGAAGTCTGGGCTCTGCACTTGACCTGGGTGCAGGGGCCCAAGCCTGGTCTATTGGACTGTCTATGAAAAGTTGAATGCCCTCTACCGCAAGGTTGAGTGTGGCAGAGAGAATGGACAGACTCGATGGCTGTGCCAGAGGCCTGCAGATCATTAATGAGGTCCTGGACATCAGGGCTGAAGAACTTGGTACCACTGAAAGGGGCGTTAAGCACTTTGTTTTGCACATCAGCTGCAAAGCTAGAGACCCTTAGCCATGAGTGCCTATGAAGGCATATGCCAGTGACAGCTACCCTGGCCACTGTGTCAGCCATATCATACAGGGCCCTGAGGAGATGTTTACTAACAACCTCAACAGTTTACAGACACTGGAGCAATTCCTGCTTCTGGGTGCCACTGGGAAGGGATTGAGCAGAAGCCTTGCCTTTCTCCAGCTGGCATTCTGGAACTTAATCATGTGTGACAGATAGTTTACAGTCCTCAGCCCTAAAGCAGAGGTGGCGTAAATACCCCAGAGGTCAATCCTGAGGGATTCCTTGTCTGGGGGAGGGAACTAAGGTGCTTTGGTATCTTAGACCTGTCATGGGCTGCCTTGATGACCAGAGTTGGTTTCAGCTTGGACAGCAAAATAAGAAAGGCCCTGAGGGGCATTATAAAGCCTGTCTGCCCTGCGTGGCATAGCTTACACCATGTCTGGCCTGTGCCAGGCTGTTGGCGTGCATTTTTCAGGGCTGGCAGCATAGGAGGAATAACCTTAGGGGGAGATTCAGGAACCTCCAGGAAGTCTACCAGGTCTTTCCTGGTGGCATCCTCCTCCTTACTCTGGAAGCCCATATTGGCAGACAGTTGCTTCATGACACTGAAGAAGGTGGCATCCTCAGGAGAAGACCTTGGAATGTGCTTAACTGAGTCCTCACTGATGGAAGAGGCAGTGGACTTATCAGAGATGAGGATTTCTTCCTCTTCATCCTCAATGTTATCGGGAAGGATGAGATCAGGGTGGTACTCCTTCTCGACGTCGACCTCCTCATCCGGGTCAGGCATCAAAGTGGTCATCGGTGGCCCACAGGAGGCTCTCGTGATTGACGAATGGGTGTCGACAACGAAGCTGCTGTCAACGGCGCCAGCGACAAGGGCCTAGTGAAGGCACCAAGCTGCTGAACTAGTATGGTAGTGAACTTGACAAGTACAAGGTCATCGTCAACTGGGGAGGGGGAGTTCAACAACACAGTAGTCGACGACCCTCCGTCCTGAGAGCCCAACGAGCCTGTAGCCCTCGGAGAGGAAGAGGCAGGTCTCGACGCAGTAGCCATTCATCGACGGAGGGGGTCAACCGCCAGGCGTGCTGTGAGTCAGGCAGAGAAGCTGTCAGTATGGGCCTGGTACAAACAGAGACCTAGACAGCTAGCCTCTTCTTCGTGGCAGTCACCATTGATGAAGAGCCCCCGAAGGAGAGGCTGACGGGGAATGGGATGGCTGCTGGGGGAAGCAGTCACGGTCTTTTTGTGACTTTTCCGCGAGGACTTGTCTTGGGCCTTGGAGCTCAAAGACCCGGTGGGCAACTGAGTGGCCAGGGCCCTGGAGGAACTCTGCCTGGAGCTGGCTACCTGCTGTTCCATCAGGAATTTTCTGAGAGCCTTCTTGCATCACCATAGGGTTGTCTGGTTAAACTTCTGGCAGAGCTCACAATCGGAGACGTTATGGTCAGGCCCAAGACAGCAGACATGAACAGAATGCTCGTTTGTAGATGCAATCTTCTTTCTGCAACGGCAGTGACAGAAAAGAGAAGAGGAAGGATTAACTCTCGACATAAACAAAAAAAAATCTCTAAAAGAGATTTAGGTAAGGGTAATAGGAAAAAATGCAGCCGTAGTCCAAAAAAGGCATGAATAATGCGACAGAGCTTCTGCGGAGACTCTGCTTGCAAGTCGACGGTGGGAAAGAATTGAGGAGGGAGCGGGACCGCCCATGCCTATATAAGGTTTTTGACATTGGTAGACATTGATGGCGTGGGAGGCTCCAGTTGTACTGCTGAAAATCTTCTGTGTGGATTCCCCTTCACTGACGGTGAAGGTTCCTACGGTGTAACTTGATGACTGAGATACCCCCGAAGAAGGTCAAGTATTTTCTTTTGTTACAACTAACCAGTAAACAGTAGTTTACCACAGCTGTCAAGTACTGTATCTATCTTTCACATATTTGGCAGACAGAATGCTTGTTTATCACGGGATACAGGAATTCAAACTGCTGTGAATATTTACCTCACATAGGCAGAGGACCCAGGGGTCTGGGGGTCAGCTGACCCCCCACTTTGGTAGCTAGAGGGCCATGATAATCATTAGAAATTCATAAATTTGCGTGAATCAGCCTTGGGTTATGCACAGCAATGTGTGGACTAATCAGAAATAAAGTCAGGTATATTGACTGAAGCACATTACACAGAAACATAGAATCTGATGGCAGATAAGGCCCGCTTGGCCTACTCAGTCTGCCCTTGTTCCTACCAACATCCTCACTGCAGACCCAACTTGATCAACAGCTCTTTCTTTAAGAAGACAATAATAGTTTTTCCAGTGCACTGGGCTAGAGTATTTTATAGCTTTACCTCTCAGCCTATGCATTTCTGATCCCTCCCACAGTCAGTCTGCTCATCTGCCACCATTACCTCTCCCATACTAGGGATAACATTTGATCTCTGGATGTGCAGGCAATGAATGTTTTCCTGGTACGCAGATTAGGATAACAAGAGAATTTTTCAAGCCAGTCCATTGGAGGCAATGGTAGCGTTACTACTTGTAGCGCCAGCCACCCTTGTTTGGGAAAAAGCACTGGGTCATTGGGCCAGCCAAGGGAGGAAGGGCTGAGCATCCCAAGGACAGTTCTCCTTTCTCAGGGAGTGGAGGAACAGTGCTCCTGTCATGGTCGGCCTCCCAAGGCTGGAATCAAGCAGCCTGGAATGAGTTATGTTGGGGGGGCAGGATCAAATGCCAGATGCCAGGATGTGCACCCAATGGTGCATCTTTGTGTCACATAGTATCCCATTGTGCTCTACTCCACTCCACTCTCCCCTCCCTACCCCCCTGCATCCATCCTAGTTTGCCCAGTACATTATTTCTCTACTCTACTCTCCCTCCCACCCCAACCTCCCCACCATCCACCCTCTCCACTTGTCCTGATTACTTTTTTTAATTTACATTTTATCACCCGGGAGCTGGCAGGCGGCCCACCCCGCCACAACCCCATCACTGTGATTGTGTCCAGGGGCTTTCATGGAGCCTGCTAGCTTCATTTTCCAATTTTCTTCCTTGTGCCTTGGCCATGCGTACACGATGGAGAATGCGCACATGTCGTGATACAAGGTGCCTCCCATTAGTGCCACTGCATACACTACCCTCAGGCCTCCACCTGAGGCAGCTAGACTGTGGGGCAACAAGGTCCTTCCCTGGAGAGGAGAGCTACCTTTGGCTGCCCAATCCAGCTTCCTCCTTCGCGCCCCCAACCTGCCCCTGAGGCTTGTTTCCTCAATCCAGGTCGCCTGGGCGTGGGGCTAGGTGTAGTCCATGCTCCCAACCATCAGCGCCATCGGGACGGTACTGTCCTTACTACTTAACTCTTGTATCCTTCCAGCTTACACTGTACATATTCTATATATTGTGGATACTGCTATTTGCACTACTACTCTCTGCCTCTGTTTACTTTGATGGCTTACTTCTGTATCCTTCAAGCTTATATTGTACATATTGCACATTGCTATTGCACTAGCAAATCTCTGTCCCTGTATTTCTGCATATACTAGGATACTATACTGTATTTCTCTCACACCCCCTCTCCTTAGGACGCATCTAGAAACAAGCTAGTATAGGCTTAGTATGTATTTCCTGTTGAAATGCTTTAATAAATAAATCATGAATTAACTGAAAATCAGCTGGCCTGTGGGGGGCAACAGAAAAAAACAGCAGAAGATCCAGACTGGCTCCAGTGGTGTATGGCTCCCTCCCACAGGCCCAGAACACTCAGGCTCTACACCTGACATCCAAAACCAATATCTGGACCCTTGGGAGATCCAGATGGCTGTAAGCAAGAAGTCCGCTTCCAAGGGGCTAAGGGGACCTAGGTATAAACCGGAAAGGCGATGCAGCTGGGATGGTTGGCTGGCAAGACAAATCTGAGATGCCAGTGCAGAGGAGGCAAAACTAGAACAGGGTCCTTTCTTCAACCATGCTTTCCACAGTGGTTGGGTGGTGGTTCAGTAGAATCTGATAAGGGTATCTTTCCAGTGTGGAGACGGTGTGCTCAACCTCCACAGTTGGTACCCGGCAGTACCAACCCCAGAACTCTCAAGATCCTCCTCTCCAACCAAAGCCAAGGGTTCTTTTGAGGCCAGAGCAGGGGCTGTACTGGGGGTAGTATCCAAGGTGCTTGATGGAAGTCAATATAACCCCCAAGGGAAATAACAACATACCTGCATTTGTACTTGTATTATGAATGCCATGGTACCTCACAGATAAAATTACACAATGTAATATTGTGTACCCACACTGGAAAATAAACTGTATAACTAATAATATTAAAGGGGGTAAGGAAAGAGAAAAGACTGAACTGGGAAAATGGGATGCAAAAGGTAACGATGCAATTCAACTTATAACATGCAGTACTAATAGGCCCACACCTATACCTCCCCCATGGCAGTTCTCAATCCCTGATGTGTGGGTACATCCACGTTACATCCCAGAGGCCTTATGTGGGCTTCTGGCAAAGCTCCCATTGTGGTGGATACATTTAGTGTTAGTGTTCTTGCAGAGATGAACCAAATTATATTGTAGCAATAACAAATACACAACAAAGGAGATCCTCTTTGTAGTCTAAGTAAGGAGGGCCCAGTTTCCTAGCAGATCTTCCACCTTGGCCGACAGTTATACGACACAGTCCTTATCCAGGGCTTGCATCCACCCAACTATCCTCTGATGTAGGGGTACTGTAGGTTTTCAGGCACAGTCCCCCCCTGCTTCTTCTCCTTAGCTGATCTGCCCACAGAGAATCTTGATTAGGCTGTGGTCCAAGATTTGCTAGGGCCAGCAGATGTGGACACTTTCTTACTGGGGATCAGTTCTTTGGGGGCAAATGTCCCCCAAGTCTACAAAAATAGCCACCTTCTTTTTTTATTATATAGTTACTAATTTGGTACAACAGAAAGAAATATATTATACACAGTGAATATTGGGATAAAGGAAAAATAACTCAATATTGTGATTACAGTTACCATCAATATTAAAAAAGAGCAATATTTTACAGATAAAGTCCACTATAAGAGAGGATAAGTCCAAGAGGTTAAAGAGAAATACTTACAAGTAATTTAAGAAATATAAAGATAAAAATAAAATAGAGCCTATAGCTCAAAAATATTATACACCATAACAGGGTTAGCCACACGCTTGTAGTTACACTGACCTATCATAGTTTCCTTATTTATTCTTGCTCAGTAGTTATCAAGACCTAAGAGTTATATAGAGAATAATAGATAGGCAACTGTGTGTTATGGATTTTTTTTACACACCCGAGGTGTGTGATGACCCATAGGTTTATGAGGTCATCACACACCGAGGGTGTGTTAAACAAAAATCCATAAACACACAGTTGCTTATTTTTTATAATTGCTGGTGCAGTTTGTTTAGTGTCTCAGTCTGTATACACACAGACACACACACACACTCTCACAGCAGATACTGTCACACACACACACACACACACACACACACCCTGTGCACTAGGGAAACTTTCTTTTTTTGTTTGTTTATCTTTGTTAATATAGAATATTGCTGAATGCGAGGAAGCAGTGAGATTTGAAAGTGCGTCGGGTCGGGCAGAAGCCCCAACCGAAGAATGACAACGGCCGTCTGAGAGCGCACTGGGTCAGCAGAAGCCCCGACTGAAGCGCGACAAGGGCAGGATCAACCAGATAGCTTTTTTTTTTAAATTGTTCCCGCTAAAGGCAGGATTAACCAGATACTTAATAAAAATAACTTACTGCAGTCGGGCTAGAGTTACTTCAAAGAGTAGCCTGTGTTAATCGCAAAGGGAAATTTTAGCTGCCATGTTTTTCGATATGCTCGACCCGCCCATAGAGGGAGTAAGGGCCAAAAACATGGCAGGCTACAGATGAGTGACACTGCTACTGAGAGGAAGTTTTAAGAAATGCCGTAATAACTCAATTTCGGGTTATTACAGCGTTTTCGAGATCCTGAAAACAGGTTGATAAAGGGGGTCACCAGTAATTATTAGTTATTAATAGTTATTTTATCATCAGTTATCCAAGATCAGTATTAAATTTAAAATTTTCATTATTAAAGTTTATTTAGTCCCCAGTATCATCTTCCAAGGATGGCATCTCTTGTTCTGTGTAATTTTATTTTTTCTCCTCTTCTTTCCTCTCCATGTTTTTCTGCATAATATGAGACTTCAAATGATCAGGGTCAAAGAATAATCTTTTATCTTCCCTAGCTACAAGACAACATTTAGCTGAATACAAAACTTTCATAGTGGCACCTATTTCCTTCACCTCATCCTTGTATTGTGAAAATTGTTTTCTTCTATCAAGTGTTACCGGTGCGATATCGGGGAAAATGTGACAATTTCTTTGCAGTGAAGTGCACACATTTTTCCTGCTGTATTTAATACAAGGTTACGATCAGTGTCAAATGCCAGTGAGAAAATTATTGTACTCTTGGGGCCAGAAACATACCTGAATAGGCTGTTATCAGTCTGAGCTTGGATAAAAACAGCAGCAGAATCAGGGGAAAAAAGATTAAAACTGACATCTTGAGTATCAATTTGCTGTTTGTACCCTGTCAGACATTAATCACATGGGAGTCCAAAAAGCCCTTGTAACAAATGGCAGATTAGAGTCAGGTAATTTCAACACGGAAACAAAGTGGTCCTTCAAAAGGTCTCTTAAAGAGTTGAATGCCTTATCGTAGGAGTTAGGGACCCATACTACTCTGAGATTTTTATAGCACATAGGATTCTCTATTGCCTCCGTTTTTCTCTGGAGAGCAATGATTGCTCTAAGATTAGTTGTGCCCAAAGCTTCATTTGTTAGGGTTTTTTGTTCAGTTTTGTTAATATCTTTTTGTAAAGTTTTTTGAGTTCCCTGAAGATTTGTCACTTCTGATTTAATCTCTTTAATGGCTCCGTCAAGACCTTCAGACCTAGTAATCAATAAATAAAGCTTTTAATCAATCACCGCCAAAAATGTGAATAGTCCAGAAAAAGAGGCAGATACTTCTTTCAAGTTATTAAAATCCGCTTTGGCTGGCAATAAGGCCATAGCAGAACTCATAGGGCTGGATATTCAAACTGCGCTATTTTGTGGCGCAAGCCCTTACGCTGCACAAAATAGTTGAGCAGGGGTGTGGCCGGGGCGATATTCAAAGGAGTTGCACTATTGAGCAACTCCTTTGAATCACCCAGCCACAACCACCTGTGCGTAAGCGCGGTACAGCGCTACCACAAGTGGTCAGAGTGGAGCATCTGCTATGCGGTGTTAGTACCATTGCGCTGCGCAAATTTCCCATATTCAAAAGCTGACATGCAAATGGAGCCATAATTCATGCAAGGCGCAGGGGGCCATTTGCATCTATTTATGGCCCATTTGCATGCCATTAGCATGCAGGTGCACCGATCCCCGAGGACTTGCGCCGGCGCCCTGCCAGGCAGCCCGTCGGGACCGACGCCCTGCAGCCCGATCGCGGGCAAAAGTGTAAAAATCCCCACCCCCGACTGGCCCAATCGCGGGCAGCAAAGTGTCAACCCCAGGACATATCCTGGTGGTCCAGTGGACCGTGAAGCCTGATCGCGGGCTAAAGTGTAAAGTACCCCCACACCAGCCCGATCGCGGGCAAGTGTTACAGCACAACCCCCACCAGCCCGATCGCAGTCTGCAAAGTGTTCCAACACCCCCAAGAACATATCCCTGGTGGTCCAGTGGACCGCTAAGCCCGATCGCGGGCTGCAAATGTTCAACACCCCAAAGAACATATCCCTGGTGGTCCAGTGGACCGCTAAGCTCGTCAGCAGGCACCAAGTGTTTAAACCTCCCCCAGACCATATCCCTGGTGATCTAGTGTCCCCACCCCACGAAGCCCCACCACCCGCTCCCCTCCCGGCGGGCGACAGCATCCCACCCGCCTGCCGCCCGCCCAACCGACTGACTGCCGGTAGGGCTGCACGCCATTGGTGCAGAGCAAGAGCCAATGGGCGGCAGCCCATACAAGAAAAGTCCAGATATGTGAATGAATTCATTCATTCACATATCTGATCTCGAGACTCACGCCTTGCGCCCTGCCAGGCAGCAGCCATCGGGACCGACGCTTCTGCAGCCCGATCGCGGGCAAAAGTGGAAAACTCTGGACTGCCTTATGCGGTATGGGCTGCATGTCCATTGGCTCTTGCTCTGCACCAATGGCGTGCAGCCCTACCGCAGTCAGTCGGCGAAGCAGCGGGCGGTGGGATGCTGCCGCCCACGGGGGTGGTGGTGGTGAGGCTTTGTGGAGTGAGTGAATGGGACACTAGATCACCAGGGATATGGTCATGGGGGGTTAAACACTTTGGTGCCGCTGATCGGGCTTAGCGGTCCACTGACCACCAGGGATATGGTCTTGGGGGTTGGACACTTGGTGCGCAATCGGCTGGTGGGGGGTGGGTTTATTTTTCACTTTGCCCACGATCGGGCCAGTCGGGGGGCTGTTTTACACATATGCCCACGATCGGGCCAGTCAGAGGGAGTGGGGTATTTTCGACATATGCCCGCGACCGGGCCAGTCGGGGGGGTATTTTCGACATGTGCCCACGATCGGGCCAGTCGGGGGAAGGGGGGTTACTATATGCCCGCGACTGGGCTGCAGGGGGGACACAGGGAGTAGGTTGAGGGCCACCCACAGGTGGCAGCTGCTATGTTGCGCCCTGCACGGCGGCAGCTCACCTGTGGGTGGCGCTCGACTTACTCCTTTTTTTTTTGGCTCAAAGTTGTGCAGGCGCAGGTTGGGGGTTGCGCCTGCACAACTCTGCACAGCCCACTGAATATCGGGCTGTGCAGTTTATGCATGGTTCCTCCCCCTCTGGTTCAGCATGCATTCATTTGCATTGCGCTGTTGCTCAGTTTGACTTGGGGGGCGCAACTGCCTCCTGTTGAATATGGCAGAATGGCGCAATTTCAGACTTGCGCAGGCGCAACCCTTTTGAATATCCAGCCCACAGGTCTCAAGCTTTCTTGTTCCAGGATAGGACACAGCCCAGCATGTTCAGAATGGCTCATCGCAGCCTCCCCCTCGACCGCCACTACAGTGGCTTTCCCAACCAAAGTTTTGTTTCGGACAGACATCACTGTATCAGCACCTTGAGAGGGACTGAAGATAGCAGAATGTACCACAGAGCCCAACTCCGCTGACTCAGCAGCTGCAGCCGTTAACTGAGGTAAAGATGTCAACAAAGATTGTGTAGAATGGTCTTGAGAACCAGCATAGGAAAAATTTAGTTTCTTTTGTTATCTCTGGGGAGATGTGACTCTGGACTACCTATGAGCCCGTAACACTGAGCAATGAAGCTTCCCCAGGATCAGACAAGCTGGTTACAAAGTGGTCTAATGGTCCTTTATGGACTGGTGTATCAAAGTCAGAAAACGAGGAATCCATCTTCCTCTTCTGTCGATCCACTTTTAGTAATTCTTTAGCTTTTTTAGAAATATGTGATGGCACTGTTTTTTTCATGAATTAAAGCAGAAGAAAATGAAATTTCTTGTAGGTGACCTGGCAGAGCTCTTTAGCGTGGCTTCTCCCCAACGCCATCTTGGACCAGAGAAACAGGTTTCTTCTGCGTTGCAGTTGAAAATCTTCCACCACTTTTCTCACAAATGGAAGTGCACTTCAGCAGTGAAAAACTATTTTTCTGCTACTTATATTAAAAAATATTAGCATCCATGTTGTCTGCTTTTTGAGGTTAGCAAAGGTGACATGAATATTTCCTTTCATGAACTTCCTGTTCTGCAGACAGACAACCTTCTACTGTATCTGCACAAATTGTTTTTCTTAATAAAATTAGATTTTTGCTAACATTTTCAGTTTGTAATGCTTCCATGGATTGTTACTTAGAAAAAATTACTCACCTTAGTAATGTTGTTTCTTCTAATGGAGTCTTGCTGTATTCTGACATATGCAGTGATCACCAACCTTTGAACTGCCCCGGAGAACAAAGAGTTAACTTTCCATGCAGGGCATGGAACGCTGAGCTCGAGCTCGGTTGAAGCCTCTGTCTGCTGTTGTTTAAACTCCAATCATCAGATCTTTATGAGCTATACTCACTAGGCGTTCTGTGTGGAAACTGTAAACTCACACTAGCCAACTGGCAACTAAATTTGTTAAAAAAGGTTTTTTTTGGTTTCAAAGCAAAGACTCAAGTCAGGAAACCCAAAAAACAAAACACAACACACACCCAAAATAAAGGAGGGTGAGAAAGGGGCAACTCTAGGTGCCAACACTGCTCCTGCCCACCCACATCACAAAACAGGTTCTGAGAGGGGAGGTCAGAATACAGCAAGACTCCATTAGAAGAAACAACATTACTAAGGTGAGTAATTTTTTCTTCAAACAACATGAAGTCTTGCTGTATTCTAACATATGCAGACTACCAAGCAGTACCTCCAAGGAGGAGGGACAGAACCTACTTTGGGAAAAGGCTCTGAAGTACTGCTGTGCCAAACCGAGCATCACTCCTAGCCTGGATATCCAAAGAGTAATGCTTGGTGAATGTATGAACTGCTTTCCGGGTGGCTGCTTGACAGATTTCTAAGATAGGAATATCCCTGGCAGCAGCCAGGGAAGCAGCTGTACCTCTAGTAGAGTGAGCCCTCAGGCATGAGGGTGGTGTTCTACCCAATTTCTCATAGCAGAATTGTATACAAGAGACAATCCACCTGGCAATAGATCTTTTAGTGGCAGGTTTGCCCTTACCGACCTCCCCATAAGTGAGGAACAACTGAAGGGACTCAAACCTGTGACCCTTGGTGCACTCTGTGCAGTAGCTAAAGGCTCTTTTTACGTCCAGGCTGTGCAACCTCCTCTCCCCAGAGGAGGAATGGTCAGTGAAGAAAACAGGGAGAGACACAGACTGATTAAAGTGGAAATCTGAAACCACCTTAGGCAAAAACTTCCTGTTAGTTCTTAAGACTACTTTATCTCTATGGAAAGAGATGAAATCAGGCTCCACTGACAGGGCTTGCAATTCACTGATGCGCCTGGCAGAGGTAATGGCTACCAAAAACACAGTTTTCCAAGTCAAGTACTTAAGCTCTGCAGAGGACAAAGGCTCAAAGGGGGGTTGCATAAGCTGGTCAATGCAAACATTAAGGTCCCAAGCAGGAGCAGGGTCCCTGAAGGGAGGATTGGTGTGTAGCAATCCCTTGAAGAATTTGCAAAATACAGGATGGGCTGATAGAGAAGAGGGCTTGCATACTGATAAAAAGGCAGAAACAGCTGCCAAATGCACTTTAAGTGTAGCTGGTCTGAGTCCCAAGCCATTAAGATGAACCATATAGTCCAGGACTGTAGGCAACACAGCAGATTCTGGAGAAATATGCTTACCAGAGCACCAGATAGTGAACCTTTTCCATTTGGAGTTGTCTTTCTTTCTGGTGGAAGGCTTTCGAGAAGCCTTAAGAATATCCAGAACACCTTGAGAGAGGTGCAGATCAGCAAACTCTAACTCTTCAAGAGCCAGGCCTTGAGATTGAGAGATTTGAGATTCGGATACCAAATCCTTCCCTGAGAGGATGTCAACAGGTTGTAATTCCTGGGAAGAGACAGGGGAAGGTGGACTGCTAAGGACAGCAACAGTGGATACCAGGGCTGTCTGGCCCAGTCTGGAGCGATCAGAATCACTTTGCATGGTTGAGACCTGATCTTGACTAGCACCTTGAACAGGAGAGGGAAGGGGAAGCATACAGGAACTTCCCTTCCCAATTCAGAACCAGAGCATCCAGGGCGACTGAGCCCAACACTGGGGGTCTGCAGCAAAAGAGAGGAAGTTGGTGATTGTGTGGGGGCTGCAAAAAGATCTATCTGTGGAGTGCCCCATCTGGAGAAAATCACTTTCAAAATTAGGGGATCTAGGGACCATTCGTGGTGGCCCTGAGATATCCTGCTGAGAGCATCTGCTAGGACATTGTCCTTCCCTGGGAGGTGAACTGCTATCAGAGAAGTTTGCAGGGAATAGGCCAGAGACCACAACTTCATTGCTTCTGTGCACAAGGCCGTAAACCGAGTGCCCCCCTGCTTGTTGATGTACCACATTGTGGTGATATTGTCTGTTCTGATCTGGACTACCTTGTCCTGTACAGACTTGGAAAAAGCTTGCAGTGCCAGAAATACTGCTCTGAGTTCCAAGAGATTGATGTGAAGCAGAGATTCTTGAGGTGACCACAGTCCTTGGGTGATAAGATCCCCCAAGTGGGCTCCCCAGCCCAAGAGGGAGGCGTATGTGGTGAGGATTACTGAATGAGACCGAGCGAGAAAGGGAACTCCCTGTCTTAAATTGTCCTGATCCTGCCACCATTGCAAAGCCTGGATCAGGGTTCGAGTCACTGGGACTAGTTTGGTAAGGGAATCCTTTTTCTGGGACCAGAAGGCTCTTAAGTGGAAGGGAATGTCCCTCATCTGGAATCTTGCCCCCTGGACCACTGCTGTAGAGGCTGCCATGTGGCCCAGGAGCTGCAAGAAGTGCCTTGCTGGTCGAGACTCTTGAAGGGTGAAAGAAGAGGCCAGTTCTATTAGTGTCCTTGCCCTGTCCAGGGGAAGGAAGGCCTTTGCTCTTATTGTATCCAGCACTGCCCCAACAAAGGTGAGGAGCTGTACTGGCTTGAGAACTGACTTTGAAAGGTTTAGGAGAAATCCTAAGGAAGTGAGCAGTTGCTGAGTTATCTGAAGATGTGACTTGACTTGGTCTGGAGACTGACCCACTATGAGCCAGCCGTCCAAGTATGGAAAGATGGAGATCTTTTTCCTTCTTAGGAAAGCAACCACTACTGCCAGGCACTTCGTGAACACCCTTGGGGCTGATGTTAGGCCAAAGGGCATTGCTCTGAATTGATAGTGGCCTGAGGGCAACTCGAACCTGAGGTACTTTCTGTGGGAGCATGTGATGGGAATGTGAAAATGGGCATCTTTGAGGTCCAGGGAGGCTAGCCAGTCCCCTGGCCTTAGAGAGGGCAGAATTATTCCCAGAGTCACCATTTTGAATTTTGGTTTTAAAAGGTGCTTGTTCAGATATCTCAGATCCAGGATGGGCCGCCATTCTCCTGTCTTTGTGGGGGTTAGGAAGTACCTGGAGTACAGTTCCTTGCCCTGGTGTAGGGGAGAAACCCTTTCTACCGCTCTGAGAGCCAGGAGGGTTGAGACTTCTGTTTCCAAAGCAAGAGTCTCTAGAGGATTTGCAGGTGGAAAGATCTGATTCTCATCTTTGGAAATTTTTGAAGCTGAGAACCAGACCCTGGCTTACTACTTCCAGGACCCACTTGTCTGAGTTAAAGACTCCAGTTCTGGACGAAGTAAGCCAGCCTGCCTACAGGTAATGGAGAATCGGCCCGGGCATCCCATCAGGGGTGCCCGTTTGGCAGAGGCTTTAGGCTGAGGGGTGGGAGCAGGCCTGCTCATACCCGTCTGCCTCTCCCTCTGAAGAACCCCTCTGAGCGTAAGCTGAAGGAGGCCTGGATTTGGTAAAAGGTCTGTGAAAAGGCCTGCCTCTACCCCTGGGGGCTGCCTCAGAGGAGTGGCTTGCCGTTCCTTGGCTTGTGCACTCCTATAAGTGGTTCTATATTCATCCATTTTCTTCATATAATTCTCTGTCTGCTCCCCAAACAGAAATTTCCCTACCAGGAAAATCCATGGCCTTAGCCTGGGTATCCTGTGACAGAACTAGTACACCTGAGCCAAGCCAATCTATGAAAAGCCACAGATGTAGCCATGACTCTAGAGGATACATCATTAGAATCCACTGCAGCATGGAATTGCACCTTAGATGCCTCAATACCATCAGCAGCCACCTGTTCCAGCTCCTTAGCAAGCTGGCCAGGGGCCTGTTTGGTTAAGGCCACGACAGTATCCCATCTAGATTTCTGGTATCTTGCAACATAGGCCATATAATTTGCCTGTCTGAGTCCCAAGGACGCTGCCATGTATTGTTTTTTAGCCATGGCATCAATCTTCCTGGAGTCCTTGTCAGGAGGATGTGAAGCCAGAGGAATATTAGCCTTATCACAGGCTGCAGCCTGAACTGCCCCAACATGGCTGCATTGCTGTGAAAGAAATTCTGTATCAGGACCTGACAAGGTGTACCTCCTGTCCATCTTTTTATCCACAGGAGGCACAGAATTAGGAGCTTTTAAAATTTTTATTGTTTGTTTCCTGAAGGATTTATGTAAAGGAATAGACAATCTCCTGGACTGTCTGATATCCATCATCTCCACAAGGTCAGGCTCCTCTTGCTCATCCACAGCTTCCTCCAAATGGAGCTGGAGGGTTTCAGCAACTTTTTTATAAAACAGAAAAGGAGAAGGGGACTCAGAAAGCCTAGGGGGAGACTCTCCTAAAGGTCTGTCTGGGGAGATGTCCGGTTCAATGGGCACATCCAGACTTTCAAAATCACATTCACACTGTTCATAATCATCCACCCCTCCTCTGGTTCATAAAACTCCTCTATATCATATTCTTGAACCGGTGGAAGCGGCCGAACCGACCTTTTGCCAGATAGTGGCGGTTCGGATGGAACCAGGGAAAGCGAATGGACAATTTGGATTGCTTTGGCTATCTCTGCAGCAGTTGGAGAAGGAATTTTGGACTCCACACCTGCTGATTTTCTAGTTCTCTTTGCTGGAACTGGCTCCACTGAGTCAGCTTTTCGTTTGCCCGAGGAAGTCTCGCCCTGGTCAGAGGGTACTCCCTTCGGTTCGGTTGGCACCGAACCGGGCTGGCCATCCGGGTCAGCGGACTTTTTGGCCTCTCGTTCCCTGAGCCTACCAACTCTCTTATCTAGGGTAGCTGCAGGGAAATTCTTGACAAATCTGGCAGTCTGCATTGAGGTGGTCAAACTCCAGACAATAAACACATGTGGTGTGTGGGTCAGCCTGGCAAAGGCTTCCCCACAGACACTACAGTGTTGAAACCAGTGGGCCCGTTTTCTTTTGGGTTTCTCAGACATACCAGCCTAACAAAAACTTGCCCTTTTCCGGCAAATGCCAGGCAGAACACCTTATCGGTTCCCAACCGTGTCACAGGTCGTGGAAAAAAGCGTAATGAAATCCATTGTTTTTAGAACCGATAAGAACCGGGAACCACACTCTAAATAGCTTTAAATGAATTTAGAAAAAAGTTTTAAAACAACCTGATCGGTTCAAACCGAACCGATAAACATTTACAAGTTCCACACAGAAATAAACCTGTCTATTACTTACAATACCACAGACAGAGCTTGAATCGATCGGTTTGCGGTTAAAATAATTATAATCACGGTTGAATTTAACCGAGAAAAACACTTTTAAACTGAGAAATGAACCGAGCAGTAGGAGGAATCTCTTTTCTAACCGAGCTCGCGCTCTAAGTTCCATGCATGGCATGGAAGTTAACTCTTTCACCTCCGGAGCAGTTCTAAGGCTGGGACAAACTGCAATTGTCATAATATAGCAAGACTTCATGTTGTTTGAATAGACAATCTCCTGGACTCTGGGATGTCCATCATGTCAACAAAATCAGGCTCCTACTGATCCTCTACTGCTTCTTCCATTGGAAGCTGGAGGGTTTCAGCCACTTTCTTGTAAAACATAAAGTGGGAAGGGGGACTCAGAAAGCCTAGGAGGAGAAACACCTGAAGGTCTGCCTTGGGAGATGTCCGGGTCAATAGGCACATCCAGACTTTCATAATCACCATCATCATCATTATCTTCATACTCTCCCACCTCTGGTTCATAAAATTCTTCTAAAGTATAATCCGGAACCGGGGGAACTGACCGAACCGAGCACCTGACAGTTGGTGCCGACTCGGCTGGAACCGAAGTTAGCGATTGAACTATCCTTATCGCTTTGGCTATCTCATCAGCGGTCGGAGAAAGAACTTGTGGATCCGAACCCGGATGATTTATCCCTTTTCTTTCTTTTAACCGGAACCGACTCCTCAGAATCAGTTCTCCTTTTGCCTGAAGAAGTTTCGCCCTGGTCAGAGGGCACTCCTTCTGGTTCGGTCGGAACCGAACCGGGCTGGCCATCCGGGTTAGCGGACTTCTCGGCCTCCCTTTCCCGCAGTCTACCTACTCCTTATCCAGGGTAGCTTTGGGAAAACTTTTACAAATTTGGCAGTCTGAATTGAGGTGGTCAAACCCCAGACAATAAACACAGGTGGTGTGGGGATCAGCCTTAGCAAAGGCTTCCCCACACACACTACAGTGTTGAAACCCAGTGGGCCCATTTTTTTTCTTGGGGTTCTCAGACATGGCCAAACCCTAACAAAACTTACCATTTTTCAGCAATCTGCGGGCAAAGACTGCTCCGGTTCCTGAGCCGTGTTCGAGTCTTGGAAAAAAAGCGTAATGAAATCCGTTTTTTTTAGAACCAATACGGACCAGTTACCACACTCTAATAAAGACAGAGGTTTTTTACACAAACCTGATCGGTTCAAACCGAACCGATCCAATGTTTACAAGTTCCACACAGAAACTAATACACAAACCTATCTAGTACTCACGGTACCACAGACAGAGACTTAAATCGACAGGTTCAGTAGCAGAAATTCGGTCGAAACCATGCGAAAAAAACGACACTTTAACCGACTTTTATGAACCGAGCGAAGGAGAAATCTCCGGAGCGACTGTTCAGTGAGGTGGAGTAAAGAATCTGACGGTTGAAGTTTAAACAACAGCAGACAGAGGCTTCAACCGAGCTCGAGCTCAGCGTTCCATGCCCTGCATGGAAAGTTAACTCTTTGTTCCCTGGGGCAGTTCAAAGGTTGGTGATCACTGCATATGTCAGAATACAGCAAGACTTCATGTTGTTTGAAAGTACATTTGCAACTGAAATAAAAATGTTTTAATAAAAATGTTAAAAAGAAAAACTTGCCTCCATATCAAGCTTTGGGTCTATGTGATATGGGAGAAACAAATACAGCGAGGAAGAAAAGAGTGACCAGGAACATACAGCAATGGCAGAAAGGGCAACAAGACTGTTTTATGTTTTAGCAGTGGGTGTTGCCCCCCCACACCTCCCAACATGGGGGTCTTTGCCCCCCACACCCCTATTTCTATTGATAATCAACTCCGGGGTGGGGAGTGAAACTTGGGAAGGGAAGAAAGCTACCGGACGCCTTTTTTGTTCAGTCACCATTATTCCTGGTCATTCTTTTACGCTCGCTGTTTTTTCCTTCGCTGTAATTACAGTCGCCATTTTTGTTTCACCCATATTACAGGATACCTCAAGATTCGAACCCCTCACCTTCTGGTTAGGAGTGAGAAACTATGCCCGTGGACTACTGATCAGCAGGGAAGATGAGTGCTGCTTTAGTGGACTAGAAAATCTGGATACTTTGAAATTTGATCCACTATTCAAACACTGGCAGCACTGTTTAAGTTTGGGGGGGAGGTGTTTTCCACTTTTTCAGCCCTTCTGATGTTGCTGTTGACAATATGTAGGATAATGAGCAGTTCAGCACAGCTCATTTGTACTGAATTCGGTAAAAGGTGTTAGTATCAAAACTCTTTTCTTTGTAAAAAAAAAAAAAAAAAAGAAAAGTCTCCTAACCAACATTTGAACTCCTCGCCCTATAGTTAGGGGGCAGAAACCCTGCCCGTGGACTACTGATTAGCAGGGAGGATGAACACTGCTTTAGTACAGTAGACATTCTGAGGTCACTTTGAAATGTGATCCACTGTTTAAAAATGGTAGCTGTGGGATTCATACCTGAGTGGGAGATGTTCTCAACTTCATCAGCCCTTCTGGGATTGCTTTTGACTATATTTAGATAGTAAACATACTGAATTCAATAAAACACATCAGTAGTAAACCTCTTCTCTTTGTAAAAAAAAAAAAAAAAAAAAAAATGTAATTCATTACCAAGATTTGAACCCCTCACCATCTGGTTACTAAGGTTCATACTAAGAATCCTCAGGAACTAGAAGGCATGTGCCCATTTTTGGTCCTATAGTCCATATCAATAATACTTTAGACTGCCCCCTTTCATATAAAAGCATCCAATTTCTTTTTAAATGCAGTTTTATTCTTACTAATCACTACCTCAAGTGGCAAATTATTCCATGCGTTCACCCCCCTTAGTGTGTAAAATTATTTTTGTTGGGTATGTGCAAATTTTCCTCCCCTGATTTGTAATGGGTGACCTCTTGTTTCCACATATCCCTCTTTATATACAATATTTAGATCATTAATAAGTATTGGGTCCTGCATGATATCATACGTGAGCAGAACATCCCCACGTATGTGTCTTGTGATAAGGGACATTAAGTTTAAAGGGGACAGGAACTGATTACTTATGTGCAGCTGTTTGAAATGTCTCTATTTTCATAAATTATATTCATACCTCCAACGGATCCCTGTTTAACTGTGTCTGAATAAAAGCTGAAGCTGTCAGTTGTGTTTTGTATTGTTTTCTCAGTATGGACAACATTCTGTTCAGTTCCTTTCATGGAACCAAGAATTTGGAGTTCTGACTATGTCACTTCATGGTTTCAGAAATGTGAGCAAGAACTTATCAGTACAGTGCCCATGACTGTTTTGTTTATGATGTTTGAGTTTAACGCCTTTGACTTTTTTTGTTATTGACTGGCAGCTTACCCTCTTCTTATTTAAATTCACCTGTTCCCAATAATGCAAAACAATTCTGTTATTTAGTCCCTTTGTTATTTAAATGAAGGCCATCAAGACTATATAGTTCAGATTTTTTATTAAAGATGTTCCAGTTATCTATGAATGCTATGTTTCTATCTGCACACCAGTTTTTTAACCGAATATTTATTCTGTATATCATATTATTTTTTCCTTTATGAGCCCTAGGGATCAGCAGAAGTCCTGAAATTGCCACCTGAATCTCATCATTTACCAACTGTTCTCCAAGTGCAATTAAATCATGGCAGATATCTTTTTCATGCTCGTGACCTACGTCATTTGTTCCTATGTGTAAAATGGTTGATGAGTGTTTAGGCATACTGATTCTATTAATGTTGTCCTATATGACATTTATCCTTGTTCCTGGGTAACACAATAAAGTAGTATTTTCATTATCCCCCCTACAGACATAAGAGTCACAGTATTTTATTATTGAGTCTCCTAAAACAAACTTTCTGGAATTTTCTTTTTCTAGATTTTCATTACTGTTTTCAGTTTGCATTTCTTCCTGAAGGGGTGCAAATCTATTCGTAAGCTGAAGTGGCTCACGTTCATCTGAAGTTTCCACTGAGGTTTTTACTTTTTTCCTTACTATTACACATTTTCTATTTAATGTTTGTTCTGAGAAATATTCCCTACATTTTTGTGACGTGTCTTTCCTCACTAGTATTTGTTTGCTTAAGGTACTCTCTCTTGTTCTTTTCCCTGTTGTCTTTGGTACAATGTGGTAAGCATTCTCAGATGTGTTAACACAGTCTCTGGTAACTTTTTTTAGATCTTGAATTTCTTGGAGTAACTTTTCCCTGGACTTGTACAAGTCCTTAAGTGTCCCACATTTGTGACACTAGTAGTCCCTGCCATTACTAGTTACTTTTACTGGGCTATACTGTACATATTACAGTTCTTAAATTTTATAATAGAGCCTTCTTCATGTAATAATGTCAAAATATCCCTCCTGTTCCTCTTTACGCTTGCTTTATCTTTATTGCTAGTCATTTTGCAACAAACTACTTCAGCCTATTTTAAATAAAAACTCAGTACCTTGCAAGTTAGTGTAGTGGCCCTGCTTCCCTGTTTCTCCTATTGACGCCTACAGATGCCAATGGCCTCTGCCTGCATCGCCTCCGCTCCATGCTTGACTCTGCTCGCTGGAGCCAAGCGTTAAATATGCACCACTCAGTGACGTCTGTGGTAACTATGGCGACCCTCTCTTAATGTTTGCTAAGCAGACAGACAACACTGGTAAACTGCTCTTAAAAGATCAGTTTATACAGTGTCTGGTAGGCTAAATGCTTTCCCCAAAGCACTCTAGAAGTGGTTGTCAAGTGTCACTGACCCTTGAGGAGCGGGAGTCAGCTGTACACCTTGCCTTGCAAGTTACAGTACAAGTTTTAAAATAAGATCCATAGCCTTTTCCCACTGCAGTCCTTAGCATAAAAAAAGTATTTTATGTTGCCTTCACCTGCAGCTCCTCTGGTTGCCCCTTGTAAATGTCAGTGCTCAGTGGAGCCAAGCATTAAATAAGCGCCCTTCAGTGATGTCAGTGGTAACTATGGCAACCATCTCTTAATGTTTGCTAAGCAGACAGACACTGCTGGTAAACCACCCTTACAAAATCAGTTTATACAGCATCTGGTAGGCTAAATGCTTTCCCCAAAGCACTCTAGAAGTGCTCGTCAAGTGCTGTTGACCCTCGAGGAGTGGGAGTCAGTGGTACGCTGCGCCTTGCAAGTTACAGCACAAGTTTTAAAGCACAGACACTCTACTAACAGACTACTTCTCAGCAAGAAAAATAATGCTTTAGTGGAGTAGACATTTTCAGGACACTTTAAAATTTGATTCACTAAACAACAGCAGTTCAGTACAGCTCACTTGTACTAAATTCAGTAAATGTTCCTGTAATCTGCATTTCTGTGAATACACTGTGCATCCAAACATACACACACAAAGGTACAACAGATGTTTGTTTGTCAGGAACTTCATGTTCTAGCACTGTGTCCCTGCTCAGATTAATAATATATACAGTGCACTGCTCTTACTCCGTGCCACCATGGATCACTGCTTAAGTGAGAAGTAGAAAACAACTTCTATAGCAGCAGTGCACAAAAGCAGTTTTCTGCTACCTGTACTTTTAACAGAAATATTAGCATACATGTCAAAGGCACTTTTCTAGATAGCAAAAATGACACGAAAATCTTTCAGGAACATTCTGTCCTGAAAGGACAACTTTCTATTTGCACATATTGTTGCAATTATCTCTTTTGATAAAAATGTACTATCATTGCTTCCATAGATCATTACTCAAGTGAAGTTGCAACTGAAATAAGAATATTTTAATTCAAATGTTTAAACCTCCGTTAAGATTGAAACCATGTTCACTGGTTGAAAGTAGGAGAAAAAACAACAACACATTGTTCTCTAGATTTGAAACCCTTAACCCCCTGATTTAGGGGCAAATACTCTACCAGTACACCACCAAGCAATCTTGTTAATACAACTTCAGTGAACTAGTGATTGACTGACACAAAGAAATTCAGAAACATATTTCACACTACAGAAAGAGGCCAGTTCCTATTAGGGTACTCAAGTGCCATCTAGTGGATTTTCAACTAGACTATCAAATGAAGTACCCTCTCCTGGTAGCAGTGAACACAGTAACAAACGAACAAACAAAAAAATCCCTAACAAAAGGTTTCACATGTCTCAATAGGGATTTTAAAAAATCCTTAAAAATCTCTTGATGAATTCAGAGCTACTACTGTATGACCGGTGTGAGGGTGTGTGTAGGATCTGCAATGGGTGGGTGACAGCACAAGGTTAAGGGACCACTACGATGTCAGGGACATTGTTTAAATGACAGAGGCAGAGGAGATCAGGGGAAAGGGGTCAACTAGACAACAAGAGAATGTATTTACTGACAGAGGCAGGGGCAGTTAGTGGGGGGGGGGGGTCCACTAGACTACCAGGGAATTTAATTACTGACATAGGCAGAAGTGGTTGTGGAGGGGGGTCCACTAGACTATCAGGGAATTTATTTACTGACACAGGCAGGAGTTGGCGGGGGGAAGAGGGTCCAGTGGACTGCCAGGAAGGTTAGTTGTAGTACAGCTGCCCTGCCTTTGAGGGGGTTGGGCGCAGCCTCAGTGCTGTGTTAAGGACAGGTTTCGGCAACAGTAAGCAGTGCTGCACTGGGGGTTGTATAGCACCCCCAAAACCTATTAAATATACCACTGTATCATTATGCATGACGGGTCCCTCATTTGCATAAGCGCAGTAGTATCACTAGCACAGTTGCGCTGCCAGGTTAGTGCGGTGCTCCAGAGGTCTCTGAATATGGCTCTGCCCAGAGCACTGGCGCTAATCCAGGTTGGCACTAACTCAGTTAGTGCCACGCTAACCTTTTGAAAATGGGGTCCTCTGATACCTGCAGGGAACCAATGTTAATGTTGATGTAAACTCCGCAGTGCTGCACCTGATGTCTAGTGCTTGAGGTGTATGGCTTAAATGATCCAAGAAGGGAGACCAAAATCCAAAACTCTGTGAACTGCTGCAGCACTGTTTTGCACCACTTTCACTAATTATTCATCTGGATTCTATGTTTCTGTCAGGATTAGTATACTCACCTTGATTTACTCCATCACTGACTGCCTTCTCCTGTTGCTTTAAGAAAAACCTTGTTTGATCAAATGCAAGACTAGCAAAGTTCCTAGACATGGAAGCAGGAATGCTGAAACTTTTCAGCTTGTGGAGAATCGGAGTGGCTGTAGCCTCTAAGAGACAATACGCCTTACACTGGCTGTCTGAAAAAGATTTAAACACATCAGTATCAGTGATGTGAAAGCAGTGTACAGACATTTACTTTAAAGGGTCAGTAGCTGCTTACAGTAGCACCATGTTCTACTGAAACTGTTCTACATTGTCGTCATACAAAACGTAGTCAAAATGCTGCTACTGTGTAGTACTTTTTCTGCAATATTTTTCAAAGGCACGATTTCATTTTGTTATACTTTTAAAACAAGAAGTAATTTAGCAAAACTACTGAGGAATAATAAATCTAAGTTAAGTTATTCAGCTTTTTAAATTTTTTTTTTCCTCCCACATCTCTTCAACTTGTTTTTTCTAAGATGTTTCTGCATAATATTACAGTGACACCTGCTAGAGGTAACAGTCTGTGACGTGAACACAAACCATTCTAGGATGGAGCATTAGCAGTGCTGGCTATAAATCCTGCAGCACATCTTTCTCCAACATGGAGATGTGATTGAACAAGGGTTTGACACTAAACTAGAAGTTACTACTGATGCACAACTGCAACCACACAATTAACCATTTTAAGTATCTACACGAGATCAAGAAACATAAGCATTAGAATGCAATCAATCAATTCTGTATAATTACATTACAGTTGTTCAGAATGGAGAATTTCATACCTGAAAATTGTTTTTCCTGGAGTATCCCAGGTCCTGCCATTTTGCAGATTCTGACGTGACTGAGTGCATCTCTACCATCCAGTTAGGAGTGGAGGCACAACCATCAAACCAAATAATAGAAAGAAGGGTCTCTTGCATGTTTGTTTGTTTGTTGAGATTTGTTGACCTGGTAAGCCCACTGGGCCCATGTAACTGCTATTCCTGCTCAAACCTCAGTTTCCAAATGCCACAGAGCTTTGCTAAAGCCCACATTACTAGAGATATCTTTTTAAACATATACAAAAATATTATAAAAAAAAAAAATCTCATAAAGCCCTGTAATAATAAACCACAGGGAGGGTCTAGGATGGAAGGAAATGAGATATTCTATAAAGAAGAAATTCTATCAGACTCTTTATCACTGTGCTAGTCTGACTTGCCCTTCCATCCTGGTACTTCCTAGTGGCTTATTATTACAGAGTTTTATGAGATAAAAGTTGTTATAAATCATTTATTACAGGGCCACACATGCTTGCCTACTAGGGTTCAACAAACTACAAAGCTGTGACAGCATCACAGAATCGCCTGGCTCCACCCTACTCCGAGTCAGTTACTGCAGTTTAGAATGTTCATAATTGTAAACCGTTACCGCAACTCCCTGACCGCGAAGACCACCACAGCGCCAGAAATCGGGCAAAATCCACCCGTCGCTGTGGTGGTCCATGCAGCAATCAGGACTGCCTCGCTGGGTGTTTGCCTTCCCCATCCAACTCCGACTTGGGTTAGAATCCTAGAGACATGGTGTGGGTGGGGCAGAGCTCCTTACAAGGGGGGTTCGGGGCACAGCCCGATTGTGTGCACCATACATTCGCATACAATGCCGATAGTCAGCATTGTAGCTGTTGTAGGATGTCAGTGCTACGCTTGTTGAAGTTTATAGGTAAACCATTCATAATCTATCAGCAGCATAACTATGCCAAGGTTAACTAATACATTCCTTAAAGCAGCAATACTAGATAACAAAAAATTTAAATAATTTGGTTGGCAGTTAGGACAAACCAAAATATCAGTATATCTGATTTTCTTTTTTGCGTTATTTAATTCATGAGGCAAAAAAAAAAATTAGTCACCTTAGTAATGTTGTTTCTTCTAATAGAGTCTTGCTGTATTCTGACTATTGCAGTGATCACAAACCATTGAACTGCCCTGGAGAATAAACAGTTAACTTTCCATGCAGAGCATGGAACGCTGAGCTCGAGCTCGGTTGAAGCCTCTGTCTGCTGTTGTTTAAACTCCAACTGTCAGATCTTTACGAGCAATACTCACTAGGCGTTCTGTGTGGAAACTGTAAAACTCACACTAGCCAACTGGCAACTAAATTTGTTAAAAAAAAGGTTTTTTTGGTTTCAAAGCAAAGTCTCAAGTCAGGAAACCCAAAAAACCAAACACAACACACACCCACAATTAAGGAGGGTGAGAAAGGGGCACCTCTAGGTGCCAACACTGCTCCTGCCCAGCCACATCCCAAAAAACAGGTTCTGAGAGGGAAGGCGGGGGGAGGTCAGAATACAGCAAGACTCCATTAGAAGAAACAACATTACTAAGATGAGTAATTTTTTCTTCAAACAACATGAAGTCTTGCTGTATTCTGACTGTTGCAGACTACCAAGCAGTACCTCCATGGAGGAGGGACAGAACCTACTTTGGAAAAAGGCTCTGAAGTACTGCTGTGCCAAACTGAGCATCACTCCTAGGCTGGATATCCAGAGAGTAATGCTTGGTAAAAGTGTGAACTGTTTTCCAGGTGGCTGCTTGACAGATTTCTAAGATAGGAATATCCCTGGCAGCAGCCAGGGAAGCAGCTGTACCTCTAGTAGAGTAAGCCCTCAGGCCTGAGGGTGGGTTCTACCCAGTTTCTCATAGCAGAATTGTATACAAGAGACACTCCACCTGGCAATAGATCTTTTAGTGGCAGGTTTGCCCATACCGACCTCTCCATAAGTGAGGAACAACTGGAGGGACTCAAACCTGTGACCCTTGGTGCGTTCTATGTAGTAGCTAAGGGCCCTTTTTACATCCAGGCTGTGCAACCTCCTCTCTCCAGAGGAGGAATGGTTAGTGAAGAAAACAGGGAGAGACACAGACTGATTAAAGTGGAAATCTGAAACCACCTTAGGCAAAAACTTCCTGTTAGTTCTTAGGACCACTTTACCTCTATGGAAAGAGATGAAATCAGGCTCCACTGACAGGGCTTGCAATTCACTGATGCGTCCGGCAGAGGTAATGGCTACCAAAGACACAGTTTTACAAGTCAAGTACTTAAGCTCTTCAGAGGACAAAGGCTCAAAGAGGGTTGCATAAGCTGAGCAATGCAAACATTAAGGTCCCAAGCAGGAGCAGGGTCCCTGAAAGGAGGACTGGTGTGCAGCAATCCCTTGAAGAATTTACAAAATACAGGATGGGCTGATAGAGGAGAGGGCTTGCCTACTGACAAGAAGGCAGAAACAGCTGCCAGATGCACTCTAAGTGTAGCTGGTCTAAGTCCCAATCCATTGAGATGAACCATATAGTCCAGGACTGAAGGCAACTTAGCAGATTCTGGAGAAATATGCTTATTAGAGCACCAAATAGTAAACTTTTCCATTTGGAGTTGTAAGTCTTTCTGGTGAAAGGCTTCTGAGAAGCCTTAAGAATATCCAGAACACCTTGAGAGAGGTGCAGATCAGCAAATTCTAACTCTTCAAGAGCCAGGCCTTGAGATTGAGAGATTTGAGATTCGGATACCAAATCCTTCCCTGAGAGGATGTCAACAGGTTGTAATTCCTGGGAAGAGACAGGGGAAGGTGGACTGCTAAGGACAGCAACAGTGGATACCAGGGCTGTCTGGCCCAGTCTGGAGCGATCAGAATCACTTTGCATGGTTGAGACCTGATCTTGACTAGCACCTTGAACAGGAGAGGGAAGGGGGGAAGCATACAGGAACTTCCCTTCCCAATTCAGAACCAGAGCATCCAGGGCGACTGAGCCCAACACTGGGGGTCTGCAACAGAAGAGAGGAAGTTGGTGATTGTCTGGGGCTGCAAAAAGATCTATCTGTGGAGTGCCCCATCTGGAGAAAATCACTTTCAAAATTAGGGGATCTAGGGACCATTCGTGGTGGCCCTGAGATATCCTGCTGAGAGCATCTGCTAGGACATTGTCCTTCCCTGGGAGGTGAACTGCTACCAGAGAAGTTTGCAGGGAATAGGCCAGAGACCACAACTGCATTGCTTCTGTGCACAAGGCCGTAGGCCGAGTGCCTCCTTGCTTGCTGATGTACCACATTGTGGTGGTATTGTCTGTTCTGATCTGGACCACCTTGTTCTGCACAGATTTGGAAAAAGTTTGCAGTGCCAGAAACACTGCTCTGAGTTCCAAGAGATTGACGTGAAGCAGAGAATCTTGAGGTGACCACAGCCCTTGGGTGGTAAGATCCCCCAAGTGGGCTCCCCAGCCCAAGAGGGAGGCATCTGTGGTGAGGATTAGTGAATGAGACTGAGTGACAAAAGGAACTCCCTGTCTTAAATTGTCCTGATCCTGCCACCATTGCAAAGCCTGGATCAGAGTTCGAGTTACTGGGACTAGTTTGGTAAGAGAATTCTTTCTTTGGGACCAGAAGGCTCTTAAGTGGAACTGAATGTCCCTCATCTGGAGTCTTGCCCCCTGGACCACTGCTGTAGAGGCTGCCATGTGGCCCAGGAGCTACAAGAAGTGCCTTGCTGGTCGAGACACCTGAAGGGTGAAAGAAGAGGCCAGTTCAATAAGGGTCTTTGTCCTGTCCAGGGGAAGGAAGGCTTTTGCTCTTATTGTATCCAGCTCTGCCCCAATAAAGGTGAGAAGCTGTACTGGCTCGAGAACTGACTTTGCAAGGTTTAGAAGGAATCCTAAGGAAGTGAGCAGTTGCTGAGTTATCTGAAGATGTGACTTGACTTGGTCTGGAGACTGACCCACTATGAGCCAATCATCCAAGTATGGAAAGATGGAGATCTTTTTTTCTCCTTAGGAAAGCAACCACTACTGCCAGGCACTTTGTGAACACCCTTGGGGCTGATGTTAGGCCAAAGGGCATTGCTCTGAATTGAAAGTGACCTGAGGGCAACTCGAACCTGAGGTACTTTCTGTGGGAGCACCTGATGGGAATGTGAAAATAGGCATCTTTGAGGTCCAGGGAGGCTAGCCAGTCCCCTGGCCTTAGAGAGGGCAGAATTATTTCCAGAGTCACCATTTTGAATTTTGGCTTTAAAAGGTGCTTGTTTAGATATCTCATATCCAGGATGGGCCTCCCATAATCCTGTCTTTTTAGGGGTTAGGAAGTACCTGGAGTACAATCCTTTGCCCCTGTGTAGGGCAGGAACCCTCTCTATGGCTCTGAGAGCCAAGAGGGAAGAAACCTCTGCCTCTAGGGCAAGGGTCTCTGATGGATTTGCAGGTGGAAAGGATCTGGTTTTCATCTTGGGAAATTTTTTGAAGCTGAGAACCATTCCCTGGCTTACTACTTCTAGGACTCACTTGTCTGATGTTAAAGACTTCCAGTCCTGGACAAAGTAAGCCAGCCTGCCCACTACAGGTATTGGAGAATCAGCCCGGGCAGACCCATCAGGGTGTCTGCTTGGCAGGGGCTTTAGGCTGAGGGGTGGAAGCAGGCCTGCTCATACCCCGTCTAACTCTCCCTCTAAAGAACCCCCTCTGAGCATAAGCAGAAGAGGAGGCCTGGGCTTGGTAAAAAGTCATTTTAAAGGGCCTGCCCCTGCCCCTGGAATGCTGCCTCTGAGGAGTGGCCTGCCTTTCCTTGGCCTGAGCACTCCTGTAGGTGGTCCTGTACTCGTCCATCTTCTTCATGTAATTCTCTGTCTGCTCCCCAAACAGAGAGTTACCAATGACAGAAAAATCCATGGCTTTAGCCTGGGTATCCTGTGATAGGCTAGTACATCTGAGCCAACCCATCCTCCGAAGGGCCACAGATATAGCCATGACTCTAGATGAAACATCACTGGAGTCCACAGCAGCATGAAATTGCACCTTGGATGCCTCAATCCCATCTGCAGCCACCTGCTCCAGCTCCCTGGCAAGCTGGTCAGGGGCCTGTTTAGCTAGAGCCAGCACAGTGTCCCACCTGGACTTCGGTATAGTACAGTTACGTAAGAACTTACCGTAACAGTAGATCTTCGAGAACAGCTCTTGCAGCAGGTTACACCATTAGGACTGAAGCCGGCAAGCATCAGGACCCCATGGAAAAATTCCAGCTAGCTATCTTCAGCGGGACCGCCCCGCCGGTCCCGCCCACGTCAGACGAGGACATAAGGGGCGGTCCTACCGATTTCCCAGCTCTCCGCCGGAGACTTCCGCCGAGGCTGACATCGAAATGGGAGACCGAGATCAGTCAGAAGTCAAAGGAAAATCCCTGTTAGTAAAGGTCTAAGCCATGCCTCCTCCAAGGGGAAGGTGGGTGGAAGGTTTGCTGCAAGAGCTGTTCTCGAAGAACTACTGTTACGGTAAGTTCTACGTAACTGTACTATCTTACCTGAGACACAGCTCTTGCAGCAGGTTACACCATTAGACTGATTCCCAAGCAGTAACGCTGCAAACATTCTGGGAGGAGGAAACTAGGAATTACATTCCAGGTCCTGAATCTAGGACAGGAGACTCTGTAGCACAGCCAGGCTGAAGCCGCTCTTCTCATGAAGCGATGTCCAGGCTATAATGCCTGATAAATGTATGTACAGAGCTCCAAGTGGCTGCAGCACATATGGCAGAGGTGGAAACGTTCGAGTGCTGCAAAGGAGGTGGCCACACCCTAGTGGAATGACCCAGGACTGATCCCGGAGGGCTTTGTTTGATATCATAACAGTATGAGATGCACTGGACAAGCCAGCGAGACAGGGACTGTTTGGATACTGGTTGGCCCATCATCCTTCTGTGAAAAGGAAATAAAAGTTGTCTGAACCACTGTTGTTTAGTTCTGTTGAGGTAATACCTCAAGCCGCGTGAACATCCAGGGTGTGGAGCAGTGCCTCTCCTCTATTAGAGTAATTTGGGAAGTAGACCGCAGGTCAATATCCTGATTGAGAGTGAGTGTCGAAACCACCTTAGGCAAAAATTTAGGATTCGTCCTCAGGGATACTCTGTCCCGGTGGAAAATTAAATAAGGCTCTTTGCACATAAGAGCGTGAAGCTCAGAAACTCTTCTCGCTGACGTAACAGCAACCAAAACAGCGTTTTCCACGACAGAAAATGCAGCTTGCAATCCGCGGCAGGTTCGAAAGGGAGAAGCGTGAGTTGTTCCAGGACAAAGAGCAAATCCCATGGAGGCACTGGGTCCTTAATGGGAGGCCTAAGATGTAACACCCCTCTCAAAAATTCCCGAGAGGCATCTAATTGTGCCACTGTGCACTGTCCCACCGGAAGGTGGTAGGCTGAAATGGCACAGAGGTGCACCTTGATAGAGGAGAGGCGAGGCACGAATGGAAAGAGAGAGCAGGTAGTCTAACACCGCTCACCGGCACCTAAAGGGAAAGCCTGCGTTTTGCGACCATAAACAAAAACGGCGCCATTTCATGGCGTACGTCGCATGCGTTGCCGGCTTTCTGGCTGCAGAAAGAACTTCTGCAACCTCTTGCGAGACCCCGTGACGCAAGATGGCTATGTCTCTAGGAGCCATGCATGCAGGTTCAATGAGCGTAAGTCCGGGTGGACCAGTGAACCTTCCTCCTGAGACAAGAGATGGGAGCTGAATGGCAACGGGAGCGGAAGTTCCCGGGATAGTTGAATCAGTAAAGGGAACCAGATCTGTCTGGGCCAGATGGGGGCCACAAGGATCATGGTTGCTTGCTCCCTGCGCAGTTTGAGAAGAACTCTCTGGATCAACGGGAAGGGAGGGAAAGCATAGAGGAATCTGTCCGCCCAGGAGAGGGACAACGCGTCTCGCCAGAAAACACCAGGCCCTGGATCTAGCGAGCAAAAATTGGGCAGTTTTGCGTTGGATGGGGAAGCGAACAAGTCCAACTCTGGAGTTCCCCATCGAAGAAACAGATCCTCTGCTACCTCTTGAAGAAGTTCCCGCTCGTGGACTCTGGCCTGGGAGCGACTCACGCCGTCTGCAGTTGTGCTGTCCACCCCGGGAACATGTACTGTGATCAGATTCGCGCCGTGTCAGATTACCCAATCCCACACCCTCATGGCCTCCCTGCAAAGGGGGTAAGAGTGTGCACCTCCTTGTTTGTTGAGGTAAAACATCACCGCCATGTTGTCTGTCTGAAGCAGGAGAGTACTCGGCGGGATCTCTGACTGAAAGGCCTGCAGGGCATAAAGGACCGCCCTCATCTCTAGGACGTTGATATGGAGGTGGGCCTCCAGAGGGGTCCACGTACCCTGGGACTTCACCCCGTCCAGGTGTGCTCCCCACCCTAGACCTGAGGCGTCTGTGGTGAGGATTACCTCCGGGACCGGCGCTAAAATGGGACGCCCGTGGAGAGTGTCCCTGGGTCTAGCCACCAGTGCCAGTCTCGAATCACGGTGTTCGTGATTCTGACCGGATGCTGCATGTGGTCTTGCCTTTGATCCCATTGCACCTTGAGCATCCACTGAGTTACCTGCATGTGGAGCCTTGCGAAAGGGACGGTAGGAATGGCCGCAGCCATGTGTCCGAGCAAGCGAAGGACCGACCTGGCTGGGACGGTCTTGTTCGACGAAAGCTCCCTGATGAAGGATCTGATGCGCTCTGCTCTGTCGTCTGGAAGAAACGCTCTTCCCTGAACGGTGTCCAGTACTGCGCCTATAAATTGCAGCCTTCTGCGACGGTACCAGGAGAGACTTCTCATGGTTGATTAGGATGCCCAGAGATCGAAACAGATCATGGGTGCTCTGGATCGCTTGTAACAACGCCTCTCTGGAGGCGGCCATGAGAAGCCAATCGTCCAGGTACGGGAACACATAATGGCCCTGTCTCCTTAGAGACGCTGCCACGACTGCCATGCATTTGGTAAAGACCCTGGGTGCGGATGACAGTCCAAATGGGAGGGCTCGGAACTGAAGGTGGTGGTCTAGAAACTCGAAGCGCAGGAACCTCTTGTGCGCCTGAGCTATAGGGATGTGCAGGTCGCGCCCCGGTATGTCTAGAGACGCCAGAAGGCGCCTTGCTTGCATGAATGAGACCCGAAGAGTCACCATGCGGAATCTCTTGTAGGCGACCGACACGCTGAGATCGCTGAGGTCCAGAATCGGACGGAGGTCCCTGTTTTCTTTGGAACCAGGAAGAAGTGGAATAGTGTCCTTGTCCCTCTGGTTCTCCGGACGACTTATCGCCTCCCTTTGCAAGAGCGCGTATTTCCTGCCAGATCAGTGACTTGTGCTGACCCGGCACCGGAGAGCAAAGGAGGCCTCGAGGGTGGCTTTTCTGCGAATTCTATAAAGTGGCCTTTTCCGACCAACTGAAGAACCCACCTGTCGGTGGTTATAGCCTGCCATCCCGGCAGGAAGTTTGCAACACGACCCCCGACTATGATTTCCCATTGATCCTGAGGGGCGGGGGCCGGGAAGGAGTCTGGCTGTGGCGGCTTGAGGGTCCCGCTGGCTGGACCGGCTTAGGAGTACGCTGGCTTGGCCTGCTGGTTGTTTCCTGCCTCTGCGAAGCCGGAGCCCCTTTGTTGTGGAGCGGGCGGGACTGTTGTCTCATGTCCGTCCATGAAAACGTGCTTTGGTTCCTATGAAAGGAACTAAGCTTGGTCGGTACATGGCCTGGACTGACCTCACTGCCTTCCCGCCTCTTGAGTCTGGTAATTATCTTCTGAGGGTTTACCAAACAAAACTTCTCCTCAAATGAAGGCCCATGATATTCTTCTGACGTCCGGGTGAAACCGAGGACACGTAACCAAGAGTGTCTCCGGATGACACACCTGAAGCTGCTGCTCGGGCCGAGGAGTCCGCGAGTCGTGACGCGTCAGAGCACTTGGGTTCCCATGTCCGAACTCCGTATGAAGGAGCTGAAGCATCTCCTCTGCTCACCTCGGCAGTTTCTCAGCCGCATCCAGACCCTGTTCCCACAAGGCATTTTGGAACTGCACCATGTGGGTCAAATAATTCAGGGATCTGATGGCGCAGGTAGCGGAAGCTACTCGTGCGCCTACCCATGGCGCCCAGCTGTTTCGACTCTGGGTCAGTGGCAGGGTGCTCAGATGTTGCGGTCTCTGGGACCGGTCATGCGAGGCTGTTATGACCAGAGTCGGCCTGAGGATGCTGAGTCAAGTACTGGTCTTCCCTGGGAGCCTTGCACAAGCGATCAGCTTTTGGCATCACCGGGAGCGAATGTGGACGCTTCCACGCTGCCTTGGTGACGTCCATGAAAGTGTCTACCAAGGGTGGCACCACCACAGGCTTGGGGTCCTTCTGCCGAAGATACTTAGCAGGCGGAGTTTCGGTCTCAGCTCTCCGCATCCCATCCCATGTTCTCTTGGATGTGTCTCATAATATCCGAGAACGCAAGGGTCATCCGAGGAGACTTTAGCATCTCGTGGATCCGGAGAAGGGATGGAGAGGGAGATGGGGATCTGGATGTTGAGAACTTGATCCCGTGTCCTCCATCAAGGCGCATCGCCGGCGCCTTTCTGGGTCTCTTAGGGCTGGGTGACCTGAAGAGGATTTGGACGGAGTCTCCGCTTGTCTGGTCTCCCCTTGGAGGTGTTCTGTGCTCCCCGGAGGAGGTAGCCGGTCTGCCGACCCGATGGAGAGGGGGGCGCAGGAACCGGAGGAGTAACCAGTGTAGGAGGAGGAGGAGGAGGAAGAGGAGGTGGGGTGGGAACCATGTCCTTCTTTATGGTGTCCCACCAGTAAGTAAACAGCTCCTTCACTTCTAACATGGAAAGGCCCGACGACGGTCCGGGCGCCGGTGGACGGTTGTCGGGTCCCGGCGTCGGCTCCACAGGGGGCTCGGGTAGTGGTGAGGGTTCCCTGGGCGTCTCGACAGGACCGGGGTCACCCGTCTGGTCCTCGGGCTGAGTCAACTCCTCCTCAGTGATGGTCTCCTGACCGACATCGGTTGGAGGCGTCGGGGTCCTCTTCTCAATAGAAGCAGGCGCCGGTCCCCCTACCGGCGTTCGGTGATGCGTTGGCCTGGCCGGCGATGGTCGTCTGGCCGACGGCGGCTCCGGGGACCTGTGGCGAGAGGTCGACGACGGATGCACCGGCGTCGGGTCCTGCGGCCTCTTCAGAGAGGTGAGCTCCTTGGTCTTGCGAGGAGGCAAGGAAGCAGACCTGACGTCGGGTTCAGGAAGGTGGGAACCCGACTTATGGTGATGGTGGCGATCCCCAACTTGGCCAGGGGCCTGTGAGGACGGAGGGTCCGGCCGGAGTCTGTGGCCTGGGAAGAGGATGAAGACTTTCTAACCGCAGCAGGGGAGGCAGAGAGCTGGCCGGGAAGGGAGCGGTCGGACCTGGAACCAGAGCTGCGCGAGTCTGAGCCTAGACGGGGACCTGGAAGGGGTCTTCTCCCTATGCTTCTCAGCGTGCTTGTGGGCCTTCTGCGAAGAGTCCCCCTTGGAATACATGGTCTTGAGATTTTCTTCCAGAAGGAAAGCCTGAAGGGCCTTCTGGCGACGGATCCGGGTTCTGCTATTAAACCCCTGGCAAAAGGAGCAGGACCGGGTGTCGTGGTCTAGGCCTAGGCACCGGACGCAGGCCGAGTGCGGGTCCTTGAAGGGGATCTGCTTCCCACAAGCACACTTCGAGGAGTGACTGGAGGTCGGAGAGGACATCAGTAAAGAACTTGATTGTAGAGAATCGAATTTCCCGTAGGAAAAAACTTACCATGCGTCGAGCGCTAGAAACTGAACCGAAGGGTCGAGACATGCAAGTCGACGGGAGAAAGAACTGGGAATCGGGGACCGCTTCTTATGTACTACGCCTGACGCCGGAGGCAGGACCGACGTCGGGCGGTCCCCGCTGAAGATAGCTAGTGAATTTTTTCTGGGGTCCTGATGCCTGCGGCTTCAGTCTAATGGTGTAACCTGCTGCAAGAGCTGTGTCTCGAAGTAAGATCTAGCTGTGTAGGCCATATAGTTAGCCTGCCTGAGTCCCAAAGATGCTGCCATGTACTGTTTCTTCGCCATGGCATCAATCCTCCTGGAGTCCTTATCTGGGGGGGTGTGAAGCCAAGGGAATATTTGCCTTATCACAGGCAGCAGCCTGCACTACCCCAACATGGCTGCATTGCTGGGAAAGGAACTCTGTGTCCGAGCCTGAAAGGGTATACCTCTTGTCCATTCTTCTGTCCACGGGAGGTATGGAATTAGGAGTTTTTAAAATTTTAAATGTCTGTTTCCCAAAAGATTTACGGAGGGAAACAGACAATCTCCTGGACTCTGGGACGTCCATCATCTCAACAAAATCAGGCTCCTCCTGATCCTCTACTGCTTCTTCCATAGGAAGCTGGAGGGTTTCAGCCACTTTCTTGTAAAGCATAAAGTGGGAAGGGCACTCAGAAAGCCTAGGAGGAGAAACACCTGAAGGTCTGTCTGGGGAGATGTCCGGGTCAATGGGCACATCCAGACTTTCATAATCACCATCATTATCTTCATACTCTCCCTCCTCCTCCTCCGGTTCATAAAATTCTTCTAAAGTATAGTCCGGAACCGGGGGAACCGACCGAACCGAGCCCCTGACAGATGGTTCCGGTTCTGCCGGAACCAAAGTTATCGACTGAACTATCCTTATCGCTTTGGCTATTTCATCAGCATTCGGAGAAAGAACTTGTGGATCTGAACCGGAAGATTTTTCCATTTTCTTTCTTTTAACCAGAACTGACTTCTCAGAATAGGTTCTCCTTTTGCCCGAAGAAGTTTCACCCTGGTTAGATGGCACTCCTGGTTCGGTCGGAACTGAACCGGGCTGGCCATCCGGGTCAGCAGACTTCTCGGCCTCCCTTTCCCGCAGTCTACCTACTCTCTTATCCAGGGTAGCTTTGGGAAAACTTTTACACATTTGGCAGTCTGAATTGAGGTGGTCAAACCCCAGAAAATAAACACAGGTGGTGTGGGGATCAGCCTTAGCAAAGGGTTCCACACACACACTACAGTGTTGGAACCCAGTGGGCCCAGGTTTTTCCTTGGGTTTCTCAGACATGCCCAATCCTAAACACAACTTCCCTTTTTTCCGCAATCCACCAGGCAAGACACCTTTATCGGTTCCTGACCGTGTTACGGGTCTTGGAAAAAAACGTAATCAAATCCATTTTTTTTAGAACCGATACGGACCGGTTACCACACTCTAATAAAGACAGAAGTTTTTTAAACACAAACCTGATCGGTTCAAACCGAACCGATCCAATGTTTACAAGTTCCACACAGAAATTAATACAAAACCTATCTAGTGCTCACGGTACCACAGACAGAGAGAGACTTAAACTGACAAGTTCAGTAGCAGAAATTCGGTAGAAACCGAGTGAAAAAACAACACTTTAACCGACTTTTTTGAACCGAGCGAAGGAGAAATCTCCGGAGCGACTGTTCAGTGAGGCGGAGTAAAGAATCTGACAGTTGGAGTTTAAACAACAGCAGACAAAGGCTTCAACCGAGCTCGGGCTCAGCGTTCCATGCCCTGCATGGAAAGTTAACTCTTTATTCTCCGTGGCAGTTCAAAGGTTGGTGATCACTGCAATAGTCAGAATACAGCAAGACTTCATGTTGTTTGAATAGACAATTTTGAATTTCTTAACAGTTATTGATCCTGTGCCAGGTCCATCATCATTTAACATATTTGCACTATGAAGACTGGGTGCAGTTATTGTGTGATCTTTTAGGGGGAAGATGGCAGTCCTAGCAACTTTAAAAAATCCCCCCCCCCCCAAAAGATCACACACTAACTACGCCCAGTTTTCATAGTGCAAATACGTTAAATGTGGCCAGGACATGTTTCTGATTACTTAACAGCTCTGTACCACCCTGATCTGATTACATCCATGATGGCGGACCTGGCAAAGGACCAATAACTTTTAAGAACTTCAAAACTGTTTATCTAGTTAGCTAGTGAAACATGTCATCCTACCTTTTCTACCAGTAATGTATTCCTGATAATCTTAAATTCTTCTTTGGGGTATTTTAAATTCACTCAGCTATTTTTAAAACTGTATTTAATGACACTTCTTGTAATTTGCGAGGAACACTTTTTAATGTCCTAGTCAGTAGGTCTTCCTTAGAGAAAAGCTTGTTGAGAGGTGAGATCTCTGTAACTCTACTGCCAGTGTCAAACATGAAATCAGATGTACCTTCACCAGGGTCACCAGCAGTTTGGGGACTGGGTGTCAGGAAATTTACTATTGGTCTTGGTAGTACAGAAAGGACAGAACATCCCATACAGAGACTGTCTCAAGGTCTTATAGAAACATAGAATGTGTCAGCAGATGGGGTTCATGTGGACCATCTAGTCTGCCCATGTATACTACCCCCCCCCCCAATTAGGCTGCTATCTTAAATTTGCCACACTGTCTGTCCCATGCCAGCTTGAATTCCCTGACTGTCTTCGCCCCACCACCTTTCGGAGGGAGGCCATTCCAAGGCTCCACCCTTTATGTAACGAAGAACTTCCTTATGTTGCCCCTGAACCTATCCCCCCTTCAGGAGCATGTCATGACCTCTGGTCTGGGTACAACTGTTAACCTGAAGATCATGTGCCTGTACCTTGTTGATACCCTTTAGGTATCTGAAAGTCTCTATCATGTCCCCCTTATCCCTTCTTCATTCCAGGGGAATACATGTTAAACTGTTTTAGCCTTGCCTCAAATGGCTTGTGAAGTAGACCATGCACCATTGTGTTGCCCTCCTCTGTATAGTCTCTAGTTTACCTATCTCCTTCTTAAGGTGATCCCTCCAGAATTGGACACAAGGTGAGGTCTCACCATGGACCTTTACAGTGGCATAAACACCTCCCTTTTTCTACTGGTTATGACCCTCCCTATGCAACCCAAGATGCTGCTGGCCTTTTGTGCAGCCTTCTCACATTGCTTACCTACCCTCAAGTCATCAGCGATGATAACCCCAAGATCCTGCTCGTGTTTTGTTACCGACTCTTCCCCATTTAGAAAGTATTTCCTTCCCGGGTTGTGTCTTCCTAGGTGCATAACCTTACACTTTTTGATGGTGAACTTCAACTGCTAATTCCCTGAACATTCTTCCAATTTCCTAAGGTCTGACTTCATCCTTTGAGCCCCTTCAGCTGTGTCCACTCTATTTCAGAGCTTTGTGTCGTCCACAAATAGGTACACCTTCCCACTGAGGTCGTCAGCTATGTCGCTGATGAATACATTCAAAAGGATTAGTCCAAGCACTGAACCCTGTGGAATACCACTTGTCACTCTACCCTTCCCTGACAGTGTGCCTTTTACCAATACCGTCTGAGTTCTCCCGCTGAGCCAATTTTGGATCCAGTTTACAATTTTTGGCCCAATGCCTGTGTGCTCCAGCTTGTTTATTAGGCTCCTTTATGGAACAGTGTCGAAGGCCTTGCTGAAGTCCAGGTACACCATGTCCACCACACCCCCATGGTTCATTGTTTTAGTGACTCAGTCAAAGAATTCAGTTAGGTTAGTCTGGCAGGACCTTCCTGCCATGAAGGCATGTTGCTTTGGGTCCAGCTGTTAACTCTCTTCTAAGAATGCCACTATCCCTCACCTTTAGTCGGGATTCCATTAGCTTGCCTACTACCAAGGTGAGGCTGACTGGGCGATAGTTTCTTGCTTCTTGCCTGCCACTCTTGTGCAGGGGCACTACTGTAGCCCTTTTCCAGTCTTCAGGGACATCCCTGCACTCCAGTGATTTGTTGAAGAGTTCCACCAGTAGGACTTCCAGTTCCTCTCCAAGCTCCCCCAGTATCCTTGGGTGCATTTCGTCTGGCCCCATTGCTTTATCGACCTTCAATTTTTTGAGTTCATCCAGAACTCTTTCCTCTGAAAGGACTTGTGCCTGCTCTCCAAGGTGGTATGCCTTTCTGTGTAGAAATGGTCCGTTGCCTGCTTCCTCCTGTGTGAAAACTGAGCAGAAGTATTTGTTCAGTACCTCTGCTTTCTCCCCATCATCTTCTGCATGTTGGCCCTTGTTTTTTGCTAATCTAACTATTCCCCCTTTGCTCTTTCTTTTCTCCCTCATATACCTATAGAAAGTTTTGTCACCATTTTGGACCCCCTTCACTATCCTTTCCTCTGTTTGAGCCTTTGCAGTCTGAACTGCCTTACCGGCCTCTTTAATTAATTCCCTATATACCTCCTTATTACTATCCTTTTTTGTTTCCTCATATCTCCTGAATGCTCTCTTCTTCTCCTTTATTTTAGATGTTATATCCTTTGAAACCAGAATGAATGCCTTCTTTTGGTTTTGCTTACTAGCTTGACGCACTGTGATGTGGCTAGTGTTATTGCTTCCTTCAGTCTCATCCAGAGTTCTTCTACTCTCCCTTCTGCCCTATAACCCTGATTCTGTGTTAGACAGTATTTCGCCTTTCTGAAGTCCAGCACCTACTGTTTAGAGTGACTGATGACATAAGTCCTGTTTACTGAGAACCATACAGTCCTATGGTCACTAAAACCCAGATGGGTTCCCACATATACATTTGAGAACCTCTTATTGTTTAATAACATAAAGTCTAGGACCGCTTCCTCTCTAGTGGGGGTTTCCACCAGCTGGCTTAGGTTTGCTCCCCGGAGTGCCACCAGGAATTCCCTAATCCTTTCTGATGCAGCCATGTAGGAGTTTCAATCTACATTCGGTAAACTGAAGTCTCTGACCAGTAGTAACTCAACCTTGTCGGCCATCTTTAGTAGGTTTTCTAGAATTTCCTTGTCTCTTTCCACTTCCTGAGATGGGGGTCTGTATAACACTCCTACCTGTATGGAGGCCTTCTCTCTTGTTCCGAGAGTGATCCATGGGGCTTCGGCCTCACTGTGAGTACCCTGGATTTCTGTAGCCTTGATCCCTTCTTTTACATAAATAGCTACACCTTCCCCTTTTATTCCCTTCCAATCCCTTCTGAACAAGTTGTATCCTTGGATGGCTACATCCCACTTATGGTTCTCATTGAACCACTTTTCTGTCACCGCTACCCAGTTCAGGTCTGCTTCCACCATCATGGCAGTAAGGTCTTACTTGCCAGACTGCAGGCATTGGTGCACGTTGCCTTCCATCCCTGGCTTCCTACCTTGTTTACGAGATTACCTTCCCCCTCTGTGTACCATTTTTACCTTTTTTACTGTATATTCTTCTAGAGAACCAAGTTTCTTTCCATTTACAGTACTCACCATAGTTTGCCCTGCTGGTGGTTTGCTAGTTTTGGGGGGTGATTGTTTCTCCGTGTGATGTAACAGGTGTCATGAGCCTAACCACGATCTCCTGTTTGCAGAGAGGATGCCCCTTTTTAAAGAACTCATGAGCAATTA
The DNA here is from genome assembly GCA_016271365.2 of Neoceratodus forsteri. Taxonomy (NCBI): domain Eukaryota; kingdom Metazoa; phylum Chordata; order Ceratodontiformes; family Ceratodontidae; genus Neoceratodus; species Neoceratodus forsteri. The sequence goes on from CM057453.1 coordinate 1,052,103,391, forward strand.
TTGGGTTCAGGAAGAATCATCAACCTTCTTTTTCCCAGTGGGACATTGGGAACTGTAGTTTTGAGTTCCCTTGACTCTGCACTATGTTCAGTGTTTGAATCCCACCACTACCACTGGCTACTTCTTCCCTTAGTAGTTTGTAGGATAGCTGAGTGGTCACTATTTTCCGAGGCACAAAGTCTTTGCAAAACCCTTCTATTAAAATGTTAGATCACACAATCAGACCCCAGGCAGAGTTGATAAGAAAATTATAAGTTTACTTACATGTAAATAAAAGCAATACAGAAAATTCTACAATTTTGGAAGAGCTTTGAACTCACAGACAATAACAAAAATAACACTGGATGGTTTACAGAAAACACTAAATGCTGTTGTTCTAAACTATACCTTATTTTGATGTTAGAGTACAGAAAGATTAAGTGTCATTGTGGAGATAACAGTTCATTAGGCAACAGAGTTGTAGCAAGTTTGTGTTTCAGTTCTCTGGATGTCCTTTTAAAAGTTTCCAGGTGCTCCTTGGTGGAAAGTTTTGGTTTCCAAAATTCTGATTTAAAATCTGAATATTCTGTTCAGTATGTGAAAAGACTAATTTCCACACACTCAGGTCTGGTTTTAGAGATTCTTCCAGGCCTACGTATATACTTTCTGGTTTAAAAGTATATACCAGCTTGGTCAAGCTACCTTACTCCATACTAACAAAATGTGTCTATTAGATAAGGACTGGTCATTTCCAAGCCCCATCACTTTTGTGATGGGGTATATACTCTAGCAATATAAGAAACTGGGGTGCAACAGTTTACCTTTTCCTGCAGGTGTCAACCCCAGTAACATCTGGTCCATGCACTTGGCTTAACCCCTAACCCCTAGGTCACTACATTACCTTTTTCCTGTCATTGGAACTTACATGCTCAGTTTGGTATGATAAGGTATGTCTTCCTGGGCCCTAAACCTGTCTCCCTTATCTGAAGATGTATCAGATCCACCCTAGCAATTACAGCAATTCTGGCTATTTTGTATTTTATTCCTAAAAGCCTTTTCAAGAGACAATGTCTTACTCTAAAGTCCACTACAGCACATACAATAGGAACCCAAATAAAGGATATGGGCCTATCATGCAACAACAGGTGCCAGGGTGTCTTATGAAATGCTTTACATTTCTTGTTAATGGAACATGACTTGTGGAATGCCATGGTGCTTTCTTTTTCTCTGGTTAAATATTTTCATTAAAAATTCCAAACTTTACGCAAAACTGCATGATAGTAAGATAGCACGTGCAAACATACATCGTAAGTAGTACGTTTGTCATCATATACCAGTAGCAAAGGACAATGCAGCAATTTGGAATCTGTTATACGGTTGCACAGTCATTGCTTCCTGTTTAAACAGTAGGTCTGATAAATTAATTGCTCTTAATAACTAAACACTAAAGCCAAAAAACAAAACAAAACAATCGTGGTATACAATGTCTTACATTCAAAAGCAAGTGTATATGTACAGAAGTGGTATGAGTCCATAGGGAAACTGATTAGAGTGCCACTATGGAGAAAAGGGTCTAATCTATTGACCTTCTGAGCAGTGAAAAACCTCTGTGATGGGTAGCTGAGAAAAGTAGTCCAGATTCTGAGATAATCCTGGTATCTAGATATGGCCAGATCACTAAGGCATTCATTATGGGCATGTACTCCCACCGCCTGTTTCAGGAACATGACTGAGGGGGTTGCCAGTGTCCTTCATCTCTGTAGGATAAATAGTTTATCATTTGTGGCAGCTGCACCCATTCATCTGAGCTGATGATGGTGCAGAGGGGAGGGTGTTAGTGGGATCCCTAGGAAGAATAGTTGTGGAGTAAGGGGCAGTGATATCTTAAGGACTCTCCCTTCCAGAAATCTCTAGGTGTGGACATGACCACAGTATGTGTAGTAGCGTGCCCTCTGCATCCTGGGTTTGGCATCTGAAGTACTGGGGCTTGAGGAGAGTCCCTAGCTTGTGCAGAACCTGCAGGGTTTTGTACCAATAGTGGAGGACCTTGTTTTGGAGCAGACTTCTCAAGTCCCTGTGGGCAGCATGGACAGTTGTCCAATAGTCTTCCCAGTCCTCTGCTGGGATGGGTATACCTAAGTGACTTTTGGCTGGTAGTGACTGATCCAGCATGGTATCCCATAGGGTCTTTTATATGGTGCCAGCACTCCCTCTTGGTAATTTAAGCCCTATAAATGGGCAACGGTGTTAGGTAGATGGTATGTATGTGTGTGTGGGGGGGGGGGCTTCTAAGCACTGGCTGTAGGGCACTTCTCATCTGTAAATATTTCCAGAGATTACCTTTAGGGAGTTCCACCATCTGGGACAGGATCTAAAAGATTTGATAGTTCTAGTGCAAGGGATCGGTAGGGCTCCTCCCTAAGTGAGACTTTTTGCTTCCTAGGAATACCACTGGACCAGCTTATTGCCTATTTGTATGACTAGAATGCCCCACAGGGGCATGAGTTCAATGGGAAATAGGTCAAATTTGGCCAGCTTTCTCAAAATTTTCCACCTATACCAAGACACCACTATTGGGGAGGGGAGGTCTTTTCTGTGGGGTAATGGGCCATATAAGTATGTGCTTGAGGAACATACACCTAAGATCCACCATTCAATTCTTAACACGAAAGGGGAGCCCTCTATGATACTGTTGACCCACCGGAGAGTCTGCGTGTCCAGGAAAGCTTGATGGTATCCTTTAAGCCATGGTAAGCCCCCCCTCACCTCCCTTGGGAGCAGTGAGCATCCAATTTATTTCTGTTGTAACATGACAGAGTCCCCTCCTAAAGAAAGGATCCAAATAGCTTACCAATTTTTGAGAACCACTGGCCAGGAACTGGACTAGAGATGTGACTGAACAGATAGAGCAACTTAGCTGATGTAACCATTTGCAAGGCCTCAACTTTTCCTGCCATGGAGAGTTTTAATGCTCTCCAGCGTTCACACTTCTGATGGTAAGTCTTGCACCGGGGGGGTCAATTAATCCTGGAAAGACTATGAAAGGGAGGTCTGAGTCAGATGCTTTAGACATTTGCATCAGTTTTCTTGAACACTTGTGTCAATACCAGTGCACTTGTGTCAATTTTGCACACTTCCATTAATTGTTGTGCACTTACATCAAACTTTCATGCACTTGCATCAATTATTACCAAATTTGACCAAAAACCTTTAAAAAATACAGCGCGAGGAAACATTCTCAAGTGTGTCAAAACATAGCGGCAGTAATCAGAAAGAGAAAGATACTCAAAGCATAACTTAAAACTCCAAAAATTTCAAAGGTCCCCAGAGGGGGTAACTGAAATGCATAAAAATGGAAAGGGAATCCAAGCTGAGGAAAATACTCAAGCAGACAACACAGGGAAGGGAGGAAAAACTGTTTTAAAAAGAAACAGTGCAAAAAAGGTTTACCTAGGCACCAAGTGAAATACAGAATACAGAACACAGAAAGCATGTCCTTAACCACTTAATTTATGGCCTCTGAAGAATGCTGATAGAATTCAGGCCAAAATGCAAAACACTGAGCCTCCAACAGGAATTTTGAGTAAAAGCAGGAACCACTTAAGCCAATAAATCACAGACCTGTGGCATGGCTGCCAATAACCATCGTCGTCTCCCTCACGCCTGTTTGCCAGGAGAGAAACAAAGTGGGGAAAAATAAGAGAGGGCCAAAGACTTTCTAGCCCTAAGTGATAGGGAAAGCATAGAGGAAACAAAATAAAACCCAACTACTAACCTTAGACAGAAAAAACAGGGCACACTAGGTGGCTGAAGAGCTAGCTGAGTATAGAGCCAGAGCCTTGCACCACTAGCCAGACAGGAGATGGACAGTAGTAGTCTTAGAAAAAAAGAGCAACAATCCTGAGCATGTGGCGCTGGCCAAAGTATGAGGGGATACCCAGAACTGGGATCCCTTGTGAATGAGATGGCACAATATGACAAAAAAAAAAAAAACAAGAATAAGACACATAGACTCCTAGAAAAATATGGCAACTCTGTGCTACCAGATAGAGGATTGCCTGAATTCTTCAGTTAACCATGTCCTTCTCTCCCCTCCCAGGGAAGAGAAAAGAGGGAACTCAGATGCATATGAAGCTGCAGGACTGGACAGTCCAAAGAAGTCAAGATGTGTTCACCTTCCCAGGTACTCCTAAGGGTAGTGGGCTACAGTCCAGTTATACAAGGAAGAAAGGGGCATACCAACAAAGATAGTCTAACATAGAGGAAACATTCCACCAAGAAAAGGATCTGATTATCCTGCAACCATAGGGATGTGCCCTGTGCAAGAGCTAGTGCTATTTACCTATCACTATCCATACTCTGTCTGGCTAGTCGTAAGAGGCTCTGGCTCCATTTTAGACCCACTACCCTAATGTCACCTAGAAGGCCTAATTTGATCAAATCAGAAGACAGGAAGGTCAGGAGTGGGGTGCCACAAGGATCTCTCTTGGACCCAATCCTCTTCAATATGTTCATCAGTGACACTGGAGAAGGTATCTACAGCAGGCTGTGTCCCTTTTCAGAAGACACTAAGCTTTGTGGAAGAGTGGATAGTGATGAGGAAATAAGGGAAATGCAGAGTGACTTACAAAAGCTAGAGGGATGGTCTAAGGTTTGGCAGTTGAAATTCAATGCCAAAAAGTGCAAAGTAATGCACCTAGGGAATAAGAACCCCAGGACAGAGTGCTGGATGAGTGAGGTGAGACTTAGCACTATGGCTGAGGAACATGACCAAAGAGTTATCATCCGTGAAACACTCAAGCAATTGAGCCAGTGCAACAAGGCCTATAGTAAGGAAAGTAGGATGCATGGATATATAGGGAGACTTACTGATAGCAGGAAAAAAAGAGGTAATACTACCCCATTATAGAACTTTAGTGAGGCCGCACCTGGAGTTACTGCGCCCAGCTCTGGAGATTCATCTCAGGAAGGATAGGGAGTGGCTGGAGACGGCGCAGCGCAGGGTGACAAAAAGTGATTCAAGACTAAGAGAGTAGGTTTTACAAGGAACGCCTCAAGGCACTGAACATGTACTCGCTGGAAATCAGAAGGGAGGGGGTGATATGACAGAGACATTCAAATTCCTAAAAGGAATAAAACAAGGTGAACTGCAATGAACTTTATAGCATGAATGCTAGTTCAAGATCACAGGGCCATGGATGGAACCTGACAGGAGGGAGGTTCCAGAGGGACATAAGGAAAGAACAGTTACGTAAGAACTTACTGTAACAGTAGATCTTCGTGGGGATCTCAGTCATCAGGTCACACCACAGGAACTTCACTGTCTGTGAAGGGGAATCCACATGGAAGATTTTCAGCAGTACAGCTGGGGTTGCCGATGCCAACATCATCCGACGTCACCAACCCTATAAAGATGTGGGCGGCTCTGCTCCCTCCTCAGATATTTCCCCTGGAGACCAAGGGAGCAAAGCCCAAGCTCTGAGTGACTAAGGAGAGATCGAGATGCCCAGGCCTGAGAGAAAGGCTGGATACACCAGATGGTCAGTTTCTAAACAGGAGCCCCAATCAGGGGGATGGTGGGAGGGAAAGCAGACCCGATGACTGAGATTCCCTTGAAGATCTACTGTTATGGGAAGTTTTTATGCAACTGTTCTATCTTCATCGGAGCTATCTCAGTCATAAGGTCACACCATAGGAACGATTCCCAAGCAGTTACAGGTGTAAGTAGACAGTCTGGGAGGAGGGCTTACCCTAAACTTTAGACAAGAGGCTCTGCAACACAGCCCTGCCAGATCCTGCACGGGCTCGAAAGATAATGTCCAGATTGTAGTGTTTGGTAAAGGTATTAACAGTACTCCAGGTGGCAGCTGCACAGATGTCAGCGGCTGAGACCCATTGGAAACAAGCCACAGAGGTAGCCATGCCTCTTGTGGAATGAGCTTTGACAGTACCAAGCAACTCTTTGCCATACTTGTAATAGCAGAACACAGTGCAATTGGCCTACCATTTGGATAAACATTGCTTAGAAACAAATGCTCTCTTGACCTGGGGCGAAGGAAACAAACAGCTTCTTTGACTTTCTAGATGCTCTGGTCAGAAACAGGTAGTACTTCAAAGTTCTGTGCACATCTAACATATGGAGCAGTGCTTCCCCTGGATTGGCACACTCTGGGAAATAAACAGGAAGGTGAACAGATTGGTTCAGTGTAAACTCAGACACCACCTTAGGCAGAAACTTAGGGTTTGTGTGCAAAGATACCCTGTCTTTGTGCAAAATCAAATAAGACTCCTCGCACCAGAGGGCCTGAAGCTCAAATTCTTTGAGCAGAAGTAATGGTGACCAAAAATAACATTTTCCAGGAGAGAAAACATAAATCGCAAGTCATGATTGGCTGAAAAGGAGACAGGGTTAACTTCTCCAAAACAAAATTCAGGTCTTAAGCTGGGACAGAAGAACAGATTGGAGGTTTTAGGTGCAGGATGTCCCTTAGGAAAGTATGGGAGACATCCAGCTGAGTAATCGTGCGGTCACCCATGGGCTCATGAAAGTCAGAAATAGACGAAAGATGTTCCTTGAGGGATGCGTATTGAAGATCTGAATCTGACAGTGCGATCAGGTAGTTCAGAATGTGGTTCACCGAGCAGGTGAAGGGATCAAACTGTGTCTGGCAGCCCAGATGGCAATTCGCGTCAACTTAATACCACACGTGGCACAAGTGGAAGGTTTGTGGGCAATCACCAGGACGTCCGCAATCCTGTCAGAGACTCCAAACTCGGTGATGGCTACATTCTCAGGAGCCAAGCATGCAGATGGAGGAATCTGAGGTTGGGATGGACCAGGGTGCCCTGGTCCTGGGTCAACAGATTCCTGCATAGAGGGAGAAGGACAGGAGGTTCCTCTGCCAGCTGTTGAAACAGAGGGAACCATATCTGTCAAGACCAGAATGAAGCTACCAAGATCATGCTGGCCCCCTCCATCTGTAAATTGATTAGCACCCCCTGGATGAGAGGAAATGGAAGGAATGCACAAAGAAACCTCCTGCTCCAGGAGAGGGACAATGCATCTCCACAGAAAATCCCAGGATCTGGATCTAGCGAGCAGAAATTGGGCAGTTCTGCACTGAGTGGGGATGCAAAAAGTTCCAACTCTGGACAACACCATCTGTAGAACAAGCCTTCTGTGACAAATGAGAGTAGCTCCCATTCCTGCATGCTGGACTGAGTCCTGATGAGACTATCCATCAGAGTGTTTAGCAGGACTGTTGAGAGTGTCAGACTGTGAGCCAGAGCCCAGTACCACACTCTCATGACCTCCCTGCAGAAGGGGTTTCCCCCATGCTTGATGATGTAGTATACTACACAAGTAAGGTGGCCCTGAAAAGCCAGCATGGTGTAGAGCACTGCCCTCATCTCCAGGACACTGATATGCAGGGGGGTTTCCAACTGAGATCAAGAGGCCTGGGTTTGGAAGGGACCTAGGTGTGCTCCCCAGCCCAGTCCTGAGGTGCCCGTGGTCAGGATCTGCTGTGGGGAGGAGATTTGGAATGGAACCCTCTGCGTGAGGTTGGAGGGGGTCGATCCACCACTGTAGAACCCTGCGGACTGGGGAAGAGACCAGGATGGGTTGATCTAACTCGTAATTGCACTGGTCTCACTGCACTCGTAGAGTCCACTGGAGGGTGCGCATATGAAGTCTGGCCAGTGGAACAGTGGGTATGGCAGCTCCCATCAGGCCCAGCAGTCTGAGGTAGACTCTGGCAGGAATGTAGCAGCTTTGAGCCACTTCCTAAGCTTGAGCAATGAGGCACTCTGCCCTGTTTTGGGGTAGGAAGGCCTTTCCCTGTGCCGAGTCCAGAACCACCCCTATATATACTGCAGCCACTGGGAGGGAAGCAGGAATGACTTGGGCAGATTAACAGTAATGCCCAGGGAGTGGAAGAGCTTGAGAGTCCATTCCAGAGTGAGTAGGAGTTGTTCCCTGGATGGGGCTTTTAAAAGCCAGTTGTCCAGACAAGGGGACACATACAGTCCCTCCCTTCTGAGTGCTGCTGCGACTGCTGCTAAGCACTTGGTAAAGACTCGTGGTGCAGAGGACAAGCCAAAGGGCAGCACTTTGAACTGATAATGCTCGCCCTGGAAGGCAAAGCGGAGGAACCTCCTGTGAGGAGGAAAGACCGAGATATGCAAGTAGGTGTCCTGCATGTCATGAGAGCAGAGCCAGTCTCATTTTGAGAAGGGGCATTAGGCCCAGAAGAGTTACCATCCAGAAGTTTTTGTATGGGACATACAGATTGAGCTCCTTTAAATCCAGGATAGGACTCATAACACTGGTCTTTTTGGGGACCAGGAAAAACCTGGAGTAAAACCCCTTGTATCTCTGGTGTCAAGAGTACTGGCTTGATGGCCTGCTGAGCAGAAGGGACTGTACCTCCACCTAGAGCACAGAAAGATGGGCTGGGGGGTAGATAGAGGGTGGTGGCGGTGTTCTTGGAAGTTGCTCAATGAGCTCCAAGGTGTGTCCCCTTTCTATAAGATGCAGAATCCAAGCATCCTGCATTATGGTTCTCCTTTGGTTGAAATGGAGGGAGAACCGACCTTCGACCACCACCTCCCGGCCCGAGACCAAAGGAGGGGAAGGGAGGGTCTGTCAAGGAGTCAAGTGGTGGTGGGGCCTGCCGAGGGGGGGGGCTGGTCTGTCACCTTTGGGGTACTCAGCTGCAGCTCCAACACTGGAAGGGGCAGGCAAGGCAGCCTGGGCTCTGCACTTTCCCTGGGGCCTGGGGTTGAGCCCGGCCTATTTATTCGCTTTGCAAAAGGGAAGGCGCCCTCTACTCCTTGGCTGGGTATGATAGAGGGAGTGGATGGACCTGAGGGTTGTGTCTGAGGCTTACAGATCATTAATAATGTCCTGGATATCAAGGTCAAACAGCTTGGTGCCATTAAAAGGCGCATTAAGCACTTTTTTCTGAACATCAGTCGAAAAACCGGATACTCTCAGCCAGGAGTGCCTACGTAGGCATATACCTGTGACAGCTGCCCTGGCAAAGGAATCAGTCATGCCATATAGGGCTCTGAGGAGATGCTTACTAACATCCTCCGCAGCCTGAAGGCAGTGGAGCAGTTCCTGCTTAGGAGCACCCTCTGAGAGGGCCTGGGCCATGGCCTTACCCTTCTTCCAGTTGGCATTCTAGTATTTTACCATATGTGACAGTTTGCAATCCTCAGACCCAAGGTAGAGAAAGCATAAACAGGCTCACCCCAGAGGTCAATTCTACCAGACTCTTTGTCCAGTGGAAGGGAACTAAGGTGTCAGGGCACCTTAGACCTGTCATGAGCTGCCCTGATGACCTCTGAGTCTGTCTCTGGTTCGGCAGTGAAGCGGGGGAACCCCTGGGAGGCATTAAAATGCTTGTCCGCCCTGCGGGGCATTGCTGGTACCATGTCTAGTCTGTGCCAGGCTGCCGTGGCCACATTGCTCAAGGCTGGTAGCAGCAGAGGAATGATCTTGGTGGGAGACTCAGGAATCTCCAGGAAGTCCCAAATCTCTCCTCGTGACATTCTATTCCTCAGTGTGGAAGCCAATAGCTGAGGATAACTGCTTCATCACATTAAAAAATGTGGGGTCCTCAGTAGGAAATCTGGGTGTATGTTTCACTGAATCCTCGTTGACAGAGGAAGCAGTAAACTTGTCGGAGAAATGGATCATCCTCCTCATCCTCTTCAAGATCAGGAAGAATGAGGTCTGGATGGTACTCCTCCTCAATGTCAACCTCCTCTACATCTAGGTCTGTCGTCGGTAGTGCTGCTGCAGGCCTACAGGGAGTTTCCCCAAGATCAGCAAGTAGGCATCAATGGTGAGGCTACCGTCGGTGAGGAGGCCATATAGGCACCCAGCTGTTGCAAGATTACATTGGCAAACTTAACCAAAATCCTCGCTGCTGCTGAGGGGTTGCTGACGGGGGTGACGCACAGGCATCGGTGACCCGCCCAACTGGGCCCTGAGAAACTGAGGATCCTGTAGCCTGAGTAGGAGAGGGGGCAGGCCTTGATGGGAGGGCCATCGACAGCGAGCTCGTTGTTGATGGAGAAGGAGCCAATGACCCGGAGGTTGACAGCCGACTGCCCTGAGAATCAGGTGAAGAAGCTGTTGGTATGGGTCTGGCAGCTACAGAGACCTGGACCGCGTTTCTCTTTGTCGATGCAGCAGCATTCGACGAAGGTCCCCCAGCAAGAGAAGAGGCCAAAGGGGAATGAGATCGACGTCGGGGGGGGGGCCGTCGCAATCTCTGTCCTTCTTGTGACTACGTAGGCACTCCTGGCTGAGCATATCCTCCCTGAGGACTTGTCTTGGGCCTTGGAGGCCTGGAAGCTTGACGACCCAGTCAGCAACTGAGGGGCCGGGACCCTGGAGGACCCCTGTCCGGAGCTCGCTACCTGTTGTTCCATAAGAAAAGTTTTAAGAACCTTTCTGCGTCACCTGAGGATTCTTTGGTTAAACTTCTGACAAAGCTCAACAGTTGGAACGTCGTGATCCAGTCCAAGACAGCAAACACAGAGAGCGTGTTCGTCTGTGGAGGCAATCTTCTTTCCACAGCAATGGAAAAGAGACCTTGGAGGATTAACTCTCGGCATAAACGAGACAGGGAAATTTATTTAAGAAACTAGATTTTAAAAAGAAAAGTTACAAAAATCGTAGGCAAAAAAAAAATGGTGCGAATACTGCGACGATGCTTCCGTAGAGACCCATGCAAACGAGTCAATGGCAGGAAAGAAGTGAGAAGGGAGCGGGGCCACCACATCTTTATAGGGTTCGTGACGTTGGATGACGTTGACGGTGTGGGCGGCCCCACTTGTACCGCTGAAAATCTTCCGTATGGATTCCCCTTCACTGACGGTGAAGTTCCTACGGTGTGACCTGGTGACTGAGATAATCCAGATGAAGATGTATTATTTCACAGAAAGGGTGGTGGAGATGTGGAACAGTCACTTAGCTGAGGTGGTGGGCACTAGAAACGTTGTCAGTTTCAAGCACGGTTGGAACACAGTAAAGGGTATAGTGGTCACTTGGGGTGACAGAATCGGAGAGGAGTAGGAGGGAGGAGGGGAAGGGCAAGGACCCTGGATGTACAATAGGTCCCAGGGTTGGACAGGGAACTTGGGCAGACTGGATGGACAATTGGTCTTTTTTTCTGCAGTCATTTTCTGTTTCTAAGGCCCAATCTTTAGTCTCTAGGTTGGTAGTGCGGTTCTAATTGGTTGTTTATTTTATATCCAATATCCATTTACTATCTCTTTGGCCTAGAAAGTAGCTAGTCCTCTCTGTTTTTTCTAACCAATTTGTTTGTCTCTTGGTAAACAGAACTGAGGTGTGTGAGGGAGACGACGATGGTTATGGGCTGATGCGTGGCACCAAGTGAGTACATGATGCACTGTGACGGGGTGACTCCTGTCATGGGTGGGTGCCCTGATAGGAAGATGAGGGTCTTCCTTTGCCCCCTCCCATAAAGTGCCTAAATGCCTATGATGTTTTAATAAAGTGCTCCATAGCCTATTAAAAAGAGGCAATGGACAGAAGAAATGTCCATTTAGGATTTTTGAGCTGCCTTAGGTTTGTAGTCTTCCCTTAAGGAATCAGCTCTAATACTTTTAAATTTCCTTGCTGCCGTTCTATGACTTTTTTCCCGATCTCCTTATTGAAGAAAGAATAAAGATAAAATAGTATTGTCCTGGCTAGTTGGCACAAGGAATATAAAGTAGTTCTACCAGCCAGCCCAGGAGTTGAAGCAAAAGTGGCAAGGGATTTTAATTAGTCTGTCCAAGCTGCTCCAAAGAAAATGGCTCTTTTCTTGAATCGAAGCAAGCTAATGTGTCACGGAGCAGCAATGCATTTACTTTGCCGCTGGTCTCTGTATTGTTTCCCTGGTGCCCCTTCTTATAGAAAGATCTTGTGGGGTCTAAAGAGTGAGAGAGGGAGATGAAGTTGGTAACTGAATAGGAGAACGCTTTCTCTCTCTTTTCCCCTCACCTGTATGCTGAAAGGGCAGGAGTGAGCTGCTGGCATACTGCCAGATGGGATGGTTTAGCCACCGCCCCTTGCAGAAAATAGACCTCTCTGTGTGCTCTCTCTCTCCCTTGTTAGAGGCTGCAGAATAGGACTGTGCCTGGAGACACTGACAGTCATCCGGTGCACCACTCAGGCAATAAATAAATTAGGAGCCAAAACAGGCTGTAAAGAAATGCATATGGTGCACATTGAGGCTCCTTTTCTTGGATCAGAGCAGGATATGCTTCGAAGCACTAGGATACATCGTATGTTGCGGTTTTAAAATAAAATAAAAGTAGTGAACTCACAAAAATAGAGGGACTGAGGAGTCCGTATGCAAAAATTATTTAAGGTGGCCTTCTAATAGGATAGACCCTGTGGAGTCAGAACAAAGAAAAAAGGGAGAGAAGAGAGAGCTGGTCTTAAAGTAAAGTAGGAGCGTGCTTGCTCCTATCTCTCTCACTCTCTGTGCTGTGTCTCAGGTCAAAGCGGGGTGGCACATTAATTTCACTTGTGGCCGCCTTGCTCATAAACATAGCACTGTACGCTCAGAAGTGAGAGCTTGCATGTTCAGGGACAGGGAAGTCCCTAAAGGGAGATACATGAATAAAATATCTGATAAATGGCCTACGAGGGAAAATAATGTTAAAAGAAAAGGAGGCAAAAGGAAAAGTTAGCCGACAGGCTAAAACTGCAGCCGTCAGACATTAAATGATATGGCTAAAGAGGTTTATATAGTTGTGGTACATAAACACCCAGGGGATGATCTCTAAGGTGGGACATAAGGGGATGTTGAAATAAAAATAGTGTATAGGAATATAAAATAAATCTGTTACTGCTGTCCCCACATAAAACAGTTGCAACAAAATGAAAGAATGAAAATAAGTACATAACACTGTTTAAATTGAAGGTACTGAGACAGGGTGTGTCTCAAAGGTGTTCTTCCCCTTAAAGTAAAGCCCTGTGAGGAATGAAATACAGGGCTGTTCTTTATTAAAAATGGTAATCAGTTGTGTTGTAGACTAACATGTTTCCAGGAAGGCTCCTTCAGAATGAAGGAAGACTATAGGGAACCAGCGGCCCCTAGTGGCCTATATTTATATCCGACTGTATGCTATTTGTTTTCCCCAGAGGGAGGAGCTTACAGTAATTAAAGATAATTAAGCATGTAGGGCATTTTTCTAAACAGGATTATGTTGAAGGATATCCCTATTAGAAAGAAATGATTTCTGTAGACACCAGGCTTAGAAGCAACCTTTTATGTTTTGTATAGGTGCAGGCTGTGATCCTAGGATATGCTAATTACAAGTGAACAGATGTCACATGACTGTGAGGTCATCCTGAGACAAGCTATAAAAGCCTGCCACTAGGGTAGATTCTTCAGATAGGGAGTCAGGCCTGAACTGACAGTGAGAGGTGTAGAACCTCAGAGGTAAGAGTGGGGGTTGTCACACTAATACTGAGACGTATGAGAACTGCTGAGCACAGCAGCTGGTCTGTTTTGCTGAACTAACGTTTGATTCTTAAATTTCTGTTACATCTTTTAATCATTTTATGCACATGAAGAAAAAATTACTCACCTTAGTAATGTTGTTTCTTCTAATGGAGTCTTGCCGTATTCTGACAAATTGCAGTTTGGTCCAACCTTCGAACTGCCCCGGAGATGAAAGAGTAAACTTTCCATGACAGGGATGGAACGCTGAGCTCGAACTCGGTTGAGACTCTGTCTGTTGCTGTTTGAACTCAAACCGTCAGATCTTTACGAGCTATACGCACTGAGTGTCCTGTGTGGAAACTATAAACTTACACTAGCCAACTGGCTACTAAATATAATAAACAAATTTTTTGGTCCCAAAACAAAGACTCAAGTCAGGAAACCCCAAAAATGAAACAAACACAACACCCACCCACCCAAACTAAAGGGGTGAGAAATAAGAGGTGGGGCACCTCTCGAGTGCCAACACTGCTACTGCCCACTCACATCCCAAAAACAAGGGTTCTGAGAGGGAGCGGGGAGGTCAGAATACAGCAAGACTCCATTAGAAGAAACAACATTACTAAGGTGAGTAATTTTTTCTTCAAGCAACATGAAGTCTTGCTGTATTCTGACAAATTGCAGACTACCAAGCAGTACCTCCATGGAGGAGGGACAGAACCTACCTAGGAAATAGGCTCTGAAGCACTGCTGTGCCAAACCGAGCATCACTTCTAGCCTGGATATCCAGAGAGTAATGCTTGGTAAAAGTGTGTACTGTTTTCCAGGTGGTTGCTTGACAAATCTCTAAGATAGGAATATCCCTGGCCGCAGCCAGGGAAGCAGCTGTACCTCTGGTAGAGTGAGCCCTCAGGCCTGAGGGTGCAGTCCTACCTAGTTTTTCATAACAAAATTGAATGCAAGAGACAATCCACCTGGCAACAGATCTCTTAGTGGCAGGTCTTCCCTTACCAACTTCACCATAAGTGAGGAGTAGTTGGAGGGAGTCAAACCTGTGACCCTTGGAACGCTCTATGTAGTAGCTAAGGGCCCTTTTCACATCCAAACTGTGCAGCCTCCTCTCCCCAGAGGAGGAATGGTCAGTGAAGAAAACAGGGAGAGAAACAGACTGGTTAAGGTGGAAGTCTGAAACCACCTTAGGCAAAAAATTCCTATTAGTCCTAAGGACCACCTTATCTCTATGGAAAGAGATAAAATCAGGCTCCACTGACAGGGCTTGTAACTCGCTTATGCGCCTGGCAGAAGTGATGGCCACCAAGAAAACAGTTTTCCAAGTCAAGTACTTAAGCTCTGCTGAGGACAAAGGCTCAAAAGGTGGTTGCATAAGCTGGGCAATGCAAACATTAAGGTCCCAAACAGGGGCAGGGTCCCTGAATGGAGGATTGGTATGAAGCAATCCCTTGAAAAATTTAAAGAATACAGGATGGGCTAAAAGGGAAGAAGGCTTGCCTGCTAAAAGGAAGGCAGAGACAGTTGCCAGATGCACTCTTAGTGTAGCTGGTCTGAGCCCCAAGCTATTAAGATGAACCATACAGTCCAGGACCGTGGACAGGCTAGCAGACTCTGGGTAAATAAGTTTCCCAGAGCACCATATAGAAAATCTTTTCCACTTGGAGTTGTGAGTGTTTCTGGTGGAAGGCTTCTGAGAAGCCTTTAGAATATCCATAACACCTTGAGAGAGGTGCAAATCAGCAAACTCTAACTCTGCAAGAGCCAGGCCTTGAGATTGAGAGATTTGAGATTCGGATACCAAACCCTCCCCTGAGCACATGTTAATAGGTTGTAATTCCTGGGAAGAGATAGGGGAAGGTGGACTGCTAAGGACAACAAGAGAGGGTACAAGAGCTGCCTGGCCCAGTCTGGAGCAATCAGAATCACCTTGCAGGGCTGAGACCTGATTTTGACTAACACCTTGAACAGGAGAGGGAAGGGGGGAAAAGCATACAGGAACTTCCCTTCCCAATTGAGAACTAGGACATCCAGGGGGACTGAACTCAACACTGGAGGCCTGCAGCAGAAGAGAGGAAGTTGGTGATTGTTCACTTGGGAACATAAGCAGGAGGCTGGTAAGGACAGAGGTCTGGGGTTATATTCTGTTTTAACTGAAATATTTGAATAGTTTTGTGCGTGAAATTAGTTCTATGTGTTAAAAATTACTACTTTGAGTTAGAACTGTTACTTGGGCTGTGATACTGTAACTTTTGAGGCTTGGGAACACTTGTTTGGCAGTGATAATTAGAGTGTAATTTAAATGTGATGTTTGCCTGGTGTTGTAAGAGCCCTCTCTCCCATCCTGTTTTGTAGGCTTTCTTAAATACTGAAAAGCCACTGGGGGTTGGGATTGAAGGGCTGTGTATTTCTGTTTGGGACTGAAATTTGAAGCAAAAGGAACTGGTGGGCCTGTGACATCATACGGTACCGGATGTCTGCATACACACATACTGTTAGTGGGACTGGACACACACTCGACTGTGTGTGTTTGTGAGACTTGGGAACTTTATTGGTGGGGTTGAAATTGGGTTTGTAAATAACTGCAATCAGTATAGAGAGAAACTGTACTCCAGGGGGAAGGGACTGAGAAAAGGGAGTGTGCCATTATAAACACAGGGAGACAAACAGGGTGGCCATTTTCCACCATGGCAGGCATCTTCAGAAGGGTTGTAGGCTGCACAGGCTGTGGGATGGCAATAATTTCAATTGGGCCTGGAGAGGGAGGCTGCCCACTCTGTAGACAGCTATCTTGTATCAGGAGTGAGGTATATTGGTTAAGGAGCAAGCTGGGGAGCTGGGGGTGTCCAAGGATAAGGGTGGATATGGACAGCAGAAGGGTGGGTCTGAGGGGAGGCTGGGGCAACGCCTGAAATTACAGGACGTTATGTTACAGCAAGCAGGAGGGGGGTATTAGGGACAGAGGACCCTTAGATAGGGATGTTGATGCTAAGGGAAAGCGACGGTGAACATTCCAAATACAAAGAGAGTGGAGGGAAAGAGTCAGGAGGGCTATTGTGGGGAAGCCTAGTAGAGCAGACATTGAGAAGGGAGGGGCTGTTGTGGGGAAGCCTAAAAAGCAGACTGTGGGAACGGAGCTCCTAAGGAGAACAGAGCAAGAGGGGAAGAAGAGGAGCAGTTTAGAGGTGCAGTCAGGGGAAACTCTAGTTACTTGATGGAGGCTGACATAGAGTGTCACAATAAATTTGAGCTACTAAGCAAACTAGAGGGGGAGGAAGGGGTTGGTGGAGATGAGGAAACTGGTACAGAGGCTGGGGGGAGGGAGTCGGATACCCATAGGGCATCACAGACCAGCAATGGAAAGGCTAGAAATAGTCCCAGAGGGAGAAGGGGAAACATAAATGTTAAGCGGATGGGGGAGATGAATCATATTGCAGACATGAGGGAGGGAAGCATGACTGGAGAGAAACTGGGAGACAAGGAGGTGGGAGAGGAGCCCCCCTTCAGCAGGGGGGTCAGTACCAAGGATGGGGCCCTAGCTAAAGGGGACCCACAGAGAGCCTTTGAGGCAGGGGTACTATTACAAGGGGGAATGGCGTGTGGGGAAGGAAACCAACAGGGCAGGATAAATGGTTCAGATAAGAGAGGTTAAGGGGACACCTATACAGAGGGGGTTTGAGTTAAGTGGGCAAAATAACAAGGGAGGCAGAAAGGGGAGGGTGACAAGGGGGTCTCTAATAAGGCAGGAAGACTCCCATGGAATTGAGATCATGAATAAAAGGGGGATGGGGGCTGAGAGGGTATAGTGGAGGTAACCATAAGGATGATGGCAGTGTTAAGGTTCTTTTATTGGGAGACTCGATGATTAGGGGTATCCAGTGGGAGGGACAGGGAGGTGGATGCCATAGCCAGGTGAAGGTAGTGAGTATCTCTGGGCTGACAGTGCACAGAGCAAAGTTCATGGTGTATGAATTGGTTAGGGATTGTGGAGGGAAACTGGATTTCCTGGTGCATTTGGGAACTAACAATCTAGAGGGAAATAGCGTTTTGGATATCCAAGCAAGGTTCCAAGAACTTGCCAGAGTCGGTCGGGATAATGGATGCAACATTTCCTTTTCGGAGATATTGCCAGTACCAAAGGCCTCAGTGGAGAAAAAAATTAAGATCACAGAGGTTAATGACTGGCTCAGGAAGTGGGGTGAAGAGAGTGGGCTGGGGGTGTTAGGGAACTGGAAAGGAGTTTGGGAGGATAGGGGACTGTATGCCAAGGACAGGCTTCATCTTGCCCCATTACGGAAGGAAGTCCTTAAACAGGGGATGGCTGACTACATTCAAGAAAGGTGGGGTTTCAACTTGTGAAGGGAGAAGGGATAAGGGAGGGGCTGACCAGAAGCCCTCTCCTCCAGATGAGGGGAGTAGCCTTCAAACCCAAGGGGGGGGAAGGGGAAACAGACTGGGGTGGAGGTTTCAGGAGGAGCAGAGGGAGGATGGAAGTATAAGGAACCTGGGTGGGGTTTGACAAAGGGATCAGGGATAAGGGGTGGGGTTGGTGTTAGTAAATGCCAGGAGCTTGGGAAACAAGCTGCCAGAGTTCCAGGCCATGCTGTTCGAGGGGGGGTGGGTGTGCGGCAGTCAAGGAGACGTGGGCCAACAAAACCATGACTGGGACCTGAACGTCCGGGGGTACACTATGCTTAGGAAGGATAGAAAGGAGGGCAGACGGGGTGGAGTGGCTATGTTCATTAGAGATGACATAGAAATTGCTAGGGTAGAAGAGGCAGAGGGAAATGTGGAGGCCTTATGGGTCACCTTACGATCCCCAGCAGGAGATAAGGTCAAGCTGGGTGTAGTATATAGTCCCCCCGGGATGAGTGATGTTCTGGAGGATGGTTTGCTGGACAACATCATTGCCCAGTGTGGACCAAAAGGGGAAGGAATGGTGTTGATGGAGGATCTTAATATGCCCGGTACAAACTGGGGAACCATGTCCTCTATGGTGGCCAAGGAGCAGAAGCTGCTGGACGGCTTCCAGGATGTGTTCTTAACACAGCATGTGATGGAGCCCACAAGGGAGGGGCATGTCCTGGACGTGGTTCTGGCAGATGGGGATCTGGTAAGAGACCTGGTTGTAGAGGACCCCTGACTGGGAGTGACCACAATACTGTCTGGTTTCAAATAAGCATGGGGGGGGATCTAGGACACTGGCAGTGGACTTCAGGGGGCAGACTTTGTGGGCATGGGAAATATTCTCAAGGATCACTTGAAGGGGATTACATCAATGACAAGTGTGGAAAGGAGATGGGAGGTCATAAAACCGGGACTACATGAGGCAGTCAGGATCTGCGCTAAGTTGAAACGTAAGGAGCAAGGTCACATAAACCATGCTGGTGGTCCAGTGAGGTACAGGTAGCGGTCAGAGAAAAGAAGGCGGCCTACAAAAAATATAAAACAACAAGAGGGGATAGGGATAAGGAAATGTACCATCTTGCATCTAGAAAAGTCACCCGGATGGTGAGGGGAGCAAAGTCCAGTAAAGAGCAGCAGCTGGCATAGGGGATACATGGAGGGGAAAAGGGGTTCTTCCGGTACATTGGGGAGAGGAGAAAATCTAAGGGCCATCTCAGCAGATTGAGATCAGAAGGAGGGTGGGTGGAAGAGGCGAGGGACCAGGCAGAAGTATTTAACGAGCACTTTGCCTCTGTGTTCACTAGGGAGGGGGATGGGATATCTACAAAGCAAGGCACGATGGGGATAGAAGGAGCAGTGAGTGGGATCAGGGGAGCAACAGAAATGGAGCAAGAGGGAGGGAGAGGTATCCCAGGGGTGTCACATCTGGACAAGGATAAAAAGGCCAGTAAGCTGGAGGGGACGGATGATGCTATCTCCGCCAAAAGGGTGTGGTTAGCCCTCAAGGCCCTAAAGAAAGACAAATCTCCTGGGCCGGATGGCATTCAACCAAAAGTACTATGGGAATTGGCAGACATACTGGCTGCACCCCTGGCGGAGCTCAACAGGTTACTTGAGACAGGGAGGGTACCTAGAGATTGGCGAGAGGCACATATGGTGCCAATCCATAAAGGGGGGTGGAGGGAAGTACCAGGTAACTATAGACCCATCAGTTTGACCTCGGTGGTGGGAAAATTAATGGCGAGTATATTAAAGGAACGACTGGGGGTGTACTTGGAGGAGGTGGGAGGTCTGGATAGTCGGCAACATGGGTTTGTGCCAGGTAGATCATGCCAAACCAATCTTGTGGAGTTCTACGAATGGGTAACATCAGAAATGGACAGGGGAAAGCCTGTGGATGTATTATTCTTGGACTTCAGCAAGGTGTTTGACTCTGTCCCCACAATGGTCTGGTTGAGAAACTGATGGGGTTAGAGTAGGCCTTTGATGGTCAGATGGATTGAAACTGGCTAGCTGGATGCACCTAGAGAGTAGTGGTCTGTGGTGAGCTCTCGAACCCTAGAGAGGTTGGTAGTGGGGTACCGCAGGGCTCGGTCCTGGGTCCGATCCTGTTTAATGCATACATATCTGACATCAGGGAGGGTATAGGGTGTGAAATGAGTCTTTTCGCTGATGACTCCACGATGGGAGCAGTAGTTGAGGGAGAAGAGGGGAGGTTGGCCCTGCAAGGAGACCTGGACACCCTGGAAAGCTGGGCTCACACATGGAAATTAAATTTCAATATCACCAAGTGCAAGGTGTTGCATCTTGGGCGGGGAAACCCTAAACACAGGTACACCCTGGGAGGGGAGGCGCTGGAGGCCTCAATAGGGGAAAAGACCTACGGGTCATGGTGGATGCATGTATGAATAACTCTGAGCAGTGCAGGAGAGCGGCTAGCAAGGCAAACAGGATGTTGAGATGCATCGTAAGGGGGGTCACCTCTAGGAGCAAGGAAGTGATTTTGCCGCAGTACAATGGACTGGTTAGACCACACCTTGAGTACTGTGTGCAGTACTGGAGACCACACTTGAAGAGGGACATACAGCTCCTGGAGAGGGTACAGAGGAGGGCAACTAAGATGATACGAGGGCTAGGGGATTTGACATATGAGGACAGACTTGAGGAGCTCTGCCTGTTTTCATTGGAGGAGAGGAGAGACGGGGGACATGATTGAGGTCTTCTTGTACCTCAAGGGAATAAATAGGTAAACATGAGGGAACTTTAGACTAAAGCAGGGAGGTATTACCAGAGGGCATGGTTTGAAGTTGGAAGGAGGAAGGGTGAGGAAGGAAAAGAGGAGGAGGTTTTTCACTGAGAGGGTGGTGGACCCTTGGAATGCACTGCCTGGCGAGCTGGTTCAGAGATCCACAGTGGAGGGCTTCAAGAGAGGGTGGGACAAACACAGAACGTGGATGTATCAGATGATGGCCTGTCCCAGGGGGTGGGGATGGATGATAGGGGTTTCTGGAACACAAGGGAGGGGAGGGCCTCGGCACCCCAACTAGGGATCTGAGGTTCGAGCAGACTCGATAGACCGTAAGGCCTAATCTGCTGGCAAATAGTATGTTATTATGTCTGGGGCTGCAAAAAGATCTATCTGTGGGGTGCCCCATCTGGAGGAGATCACCTTCAAACCCAGGGGATCCAAGGACCATTTGTGATGGCCCTGAGATATCCTGCTGAGAGCATCTGCCAGGGCATTGTCCTTGCCTGGGAGGTGTATTGCTGTAAGAGAGGTGTTCAGGGAATAGGCCAGAGACCATAACTTCATTGCCTCTGTGCACAAGGTCGTAGACCGAGTGCCCCCTTGCTTGTTGATATACCACACTGTGGTGGTATTGTCTGTCCTGATCTGAACTACTTTGTTCTGAACAGACTTGGAAAAAGCTTGAAATGCTAGAAACACTGCTCTGAGTTCTAATAGATTGATGTGAAACAGAGATTCCTGAGGAGACCACAACCCTTGGGTGGTCAGGGGTCCCAAGTGTGCTCCCCACCCCAAGAGGGAGGCATCCGTAGTAAGGATTAGAGAATGAGACTGAGTGACAAAAGGAACTCCCTGTCTTAGATTGTCCTGATCCAGCCACCACTGTAACGCCTGGATCAGGGTTCAAGTCACTGGAATTAGTTTGGTCAGAGGGTCCCTTTTCTGAGACCAAAAGGCTCTCAAATGCAACTGAATATCCCTCATTTGAAATCTTGCTCCCTGCACCACTGCTGTAGAGGCAGCCATGTGTCCTAGGAGTTGCAGAAAATGCCTTGCTAGCCGAGACATCTGAGGGGTGAATGAAGAGGCCAGTAAAATAAGTGTCCTTGCCCTGTCCAGGGGAAGGAAGGCTCTTGCTTTTACTGTATCCAGCTCTGCCCCTATGAAGGTGAGGAGCTGCACAGGCTCTAGAACTGACTTTGAAAGATTCAGCAGGAAACCGAGAGAAGTGAGCAGTTGCCGAGTTATTTGTAGGTGTAACTTGACTTGGTCTGGTGACTGGCCTACTATGAGCCAGTCGTCCAGGTATGGAAATATGGAGATCCTTTTTCTCCTTAGGAAGGCAACTACTACTGCCATGCATTTTGTGAACACCCTTGGAGCAGAGGTTAGGCCGAAGGACATTACTCTGAATTGGTAGTGGCCTGAGGGCAGCCTCAACCTGAGGTACTTTCGATGGAGCTTCTGATGAGAATATGGAAATAGTATCCTTGAGGTCCAGGGAGACTAGCCAGTCCCCTGGCCTCACAGAGGGTAGAATTATTCCCAGAGTCACCATTTTGAACTTTGGCTTTAAAAGGTGCTTGTTTAAATATCTGAGATCCAGGATGGCCGCCATTCTCCTGTCTTTGGGGTTAGAAGCACGTGAGTACAAATCTTTCCCTTGTGTAGGGTGAACCCTCTATGGCTCTGAGAGCAAAGAGGGAAGAGACCGATGCTTCTAGGGCAAGTGCCTCTGAAGGATTTGCAGGTGGAAAGGATCTGGTTCTCATCTTTGAAATTTTTGAAGCTGAGAACCAGTCCCTGGCTTACTACTCCAGGACCCATTTGTCTGATGTTAAAGATATCCAGTCCTGGACAAAGTAAGCCAGCCTGCCCCCTACAGGTGGTGGAGAATCGGCCCTGGCAAACCCATCAGGGTGCCTGTTTGGCAGGGGCTTTAGGCTGAGAGGTAGAAGCAGGCCTGCTTGTACCCCGTCTGCCTCTCCCTCTAAAGAACCCCCTATGAGTATAAGCAGAAGAGGAGGCCTGGGCTTGGTAGAAAGGCCTATGAAAAGGCCTGCCCCTGCCCCAGGGATGCTGCCTCTGAGGAGTGGCTTGCCTTTCCTTGGCCTGAGCACTCCTGTAGGTGGTCCTGTACTCATCCATTTTCTTCATGTAGTTCTCTGTTTGCTCCCCAAACAGAGAATTACCCACAAAAGGAAAATCCATGGCCTTAGTCTGGGTATCCTGAGACAGGCTAGTACATCTGAGCCAAGCCATCCTAGGAAGGGCCACAGATGTAGCCATGACTCTAGATGAAACATCACTGGAGTCCACTGCAGCATGGAATTGCACCTTGGATGCCTCTATACCATCCGCAGCCACATGCTCCAGCTCCTTGGCAAGCTGGCCAGGGACCTGTTCAGCTAAAGCCATTACAGTGTCCCATCTAGATTTCTGATATCTAGCTGTATAGGCCATATAATTAGCCTGCCTGAGTCCCAAGGATGCTGCCATGTACTGTTTCTTTGCCATGGCATCAATCCTCCTGGAGTCCTTATCTGGGGTGTAGTCAAAGGTATATTCACTTTATCACAGGCTGCAGCCTGCACTACCCCAACATGGCTGCATTGTTGGGTAAGGAACCCGTGATCTGAGCCTGAGAGAGAGCATACTTTGTCCATTCTCTTATCCACAGGAGGTATAGAATTAGGAGTCTTTAAAATTTTCATTGTCTGTTTCCAAAGGACTTATGAAGGGAATAGACAGCCTCCTGGACTCTGGGATATCCATCATTTCAACATAGTCCGCCCTCCTGGACATCCACAGCTTCTTCCATAGGAAGCTGAAGAGTTTCAGCCACTTTTGTAAAACATAAAATGGGAAGGGACTCAGAAAGCCTAGGAGGAGACACCCTGAAGGTCTGTCTGGGAGATGTCCGTCAATGGGCACATCCAGACTCTCGTAATCACACTCACTTTTCCTCATTTCCTCCTTCCTCCTCCGTTCATAAAATTCTCTAAATCATAATCCGGAACTGGGAACCTGATCAACCGAGCGCTCTTCCTAATGGTGCCGATTCGTCGGAACCGGGATAGCGACTGAACAATCTTTATCGCTTTGGCTATTTCATCAGTGCTCGGAGAAAGAACTTGTGGATCTGCACCGGCTGATTTATCCCTTCTTGTTTTTTTAACCGGAACCGACTCCTCAAAGTTGGTTCTCCTTTTGCCTGAAGAAGTTTCGCCCTGGTCAGAGGGCACTTCTTCTGGTTCGGTTGGAACCGAACCGGGCTGGCCATCCGGGTCAGCGGACTTCTTGGCCTCCCTTTCCCTGAGCCTACCAGCTCTTTTTTCCAGGGTAGCTGCAGGAAAATTTTTACAAATCAGGCAGTCTGAATCGAGGTGGTCAAACCCCAGACAATAAACACAGGTGGTGTGGGGATCAGCCTTAGCAAATACTTCCCCACACACACTACAGTGTTGAAACCCAGTGGGCCCGGTTTATCTTTTGGGTTTCTCAGACATGGCCAGTCCTAACCAAGTACACTTGTGGGGTGCAGCACTGTGCCTACCCACCCACATCCCAAAACTACTAGGTTCCAGGAGGGGAAGCAGGGAGGGAGGTCTGAATACAGCAAGACTCCATTAAAAGAAACAAAATTACTAAGGTGAGTAATTTTTTCTTCAAACAACATGAAGTCTTGCTGTATTCTGACTATATGCAGACTACCAAGCAGTACCCCGCAGGAGGAGGGAGTCACAGAACCTATTTTGGGAACAGGCTCAGCAGCACAGCTGTGCCAAACCTAGCATCACTTCTAGACAATGCCCAGAGAGTAATGTTTGGTCAATGTGTGAACAGTTTTCCAGGCGGCTGCTTTACAGGGTTCCACTAAAGGTATATCTCTAGCCGATGCGAGCGAAGCAGCTGTACCTCTGGTAGAATAAGCCCTCAGGCCTGAGGGAGGTTCCTTCCCAAGCTTGGAATAGCAGAACTGGATGCAGGAGACAATCCACCTGGCAGTAGTTCTCTTGGTGGCTGGTTTTCCCTTTCCCACCTCACCACAGGTGAGAAATAACTGAGAACAGCCATTCCTATAGTCCTTAGTATGCTCTACATAGTAACAAAGGGGCCTCTTCACGTCAAGACTGTGTAATCTTCTCTCCCCAGAGGAAGAATGGTCAGTGCAAAACACAGGCTATGACATAGACTGGTTCAGATGAAAGTCTGACACCAGTTTGGGAAGAAACTTTCTGTTAGTTCGAAGGACCACCTTGTCAATGTGAGAAGAAATGAAATCAGGTTCCACAGACAAAGCCTGTAACTCACCGATTATCCTGGCAGAGGTAATAGCTACCAAGAATACAGTTTTCCATGTCAAGTATTTCAGCTCTACTGAAGATAGAGGCTCGAAGGGAGGCTGCATAAGCTGTGCTATACAGATGTTCAGATCCCAAGAAGGAGTAGGGTCTCGAAAGGGAGGTTTAACATGCATCAGACCTTTGAAAAACTTCTTGAAGACTGGATGAGAGGCTAGAGAAGAGCTCTTACCAGCTGAAAGAAAGGCAGACACAGCTGCCAAGTGTACCTTGAGAGTAGTAGGCCAGAGGCCTAAGCTATTAAGATGCACCAGATAGTCTAATACAGTAGCAATGTCAGCCAACTCTGGCTGAACAGGTTTCTGGGAACACCAAAAACCAAATCTTTTCCACTTGGAATTGTAAGTCTTTCTAGTGTAGCAGGTTTCCTGCTAACCTTTAGAATATCCAAGACTGATTGAGAAAGGTTTAGATTTGCATATTCTAACTCTTCAAGAGCCAGGCCTTGAGCCTAACAGCCTGAAGATTGGGGTAGAGGATCCTCCCCTGGGAGGATGTCAGAAGATCGAACTATCTTGGAAGACACAGAGGCATTGTCACTGACAGTGACAGTAGTAGAGGGTACCAAGGCTGTCTGGCCCAGTCTGGTGCCACTAGAATCACCCTGCAAGGCTGAGATCTGATTTTGATCAGGACCCTGAATATCAAACGGAAAGGAGGAAATGCATACAGGAACCTGCTTGTCCAATCCAATAGTAGAGCCTCCTGGTGTACAAAGTCTAGGAGAGGAGGCCTGAAACAAAAGAGAGGGAGTTGATGATTGTCCGGGGCTGCAAAGAGATCTATCTCTGGAGTACCCCACCTCTTGAAGATAACCTGAAGGACCAGGGGATTCAGAGTTCATTCGTGATGACCCTGAGAAATTCTGCTGAAAGCATCTGCTAAAATGTTGTCCTCCCCTTGAAGATGCACAGCCACCAGGGAAGCCTGAAGGGAATAAGCCAGAGACCATATTTTCATGGCCTCTGTGCACAAGGCCAAGGACTGAGTGCCTCCCTGCTTGTTGATGTGCCACATGGTTGTGTTATTGTCTGTCCTGATTTGTACTACTTTCCCCTGAGCCACAGCTGAGAGTGTCTGCAGAGCTAGAAAGACAGCCCTCAACTCTAGAAGATTTATGTGAAGGAGAAACTCCTGGTGAGACCAGGTTCCCTGAGCTGTAAGCTGATCCAGGTAAGCCCCCAAGCCTAGGAGAGAGGCGTCTGTGGTGAGAATAACTGAGGGAGCCTGACTGATGAATGGAACACCTTGCTGAAGGTTGTCCTCCTCCAGCCACCACTGGAGTGCCTGAACTAGAGTTTGAGACACTGGAACCAATTTGGAGAGTGGATCCTTTTTCTGAGACCAGTAAGATCTCAGATGAAACTGAATATCTCTCATCTGAAACCTTGCTCCCTTGACCACAGCTGTAGAGGCTGCCATGTGGCCCAGTAACTGTAGAAAATGTCTGGCTGTACGAGAATCTAGATGATGAAAAGAGAAAGCCAGTGTGACTAGAGACTGGACTCTTGAAAGAGGAAGGAATGCCCTTGCCTAGGTCGTGTCTGTGTCCACCGCTATGAAGGTGAACAGCTGAGTTGGTTCCAGAACCGATTTTTCTGGGTTTAGAATGAAACCCAAGGACTCCAGGAGCCTTTGGGTGACCTCTAAGGCTGACTTGACTTGGTCTGAGGACTGACCTACTAGGAGCCTTTCGTCCAGATACAGGAACAGAAGGATACCTTGTCTCATGAGGAATGCCACCACTACTGCCAGGCACTTGGTGAACACCCTTGGAGCAGATGTTAGGCCAAAAGGCATGGCTCTGAACTGATGATGGCCTGAGGGCAACTCGAACCTGAGGTACTTTCTGTGGGAATGTCTGATGGGTATGTGGAAATAGGCATCCTTGAGCTCCAGGGAAGCTAGCCAGTCTCCTGGTCTCAGAGAGGGAAGAATTATTCCCAGAGTCACCATTTTGAACTTTCGTTTTGTTAAGTGTTTGTTGAGGTACCTTAAATCAAGTATGGGTCGCCACTCCCCTGTCTTTTTTGGGGTAAGGAAGTATCTGGAATAAAGTCCTTTTCCTCTGTGACAAAGAGGTACCTTCTCTGCTGCTCGCATGAGCAGAAGAGAGGAGATTTCTGCCTCTAAGGCCTTTGTCTCCAAGGGGGAGAGGGGTCTGAAAGAGTCTGCTCTCATTTTTGGGAACCTTTTGAAACTGAGAACACGTCCCTGGCTTACTACTTCCAGGACTCATTTGTCTGAAGTAATGGACTCTCAAGCCTGGGAGTAGTGAGCCAGCCTGCCCCCTACAGGAATTGGGGAGGCGACCCTGACTGACACCTCAGGGTGTCTGTTTGGCAAGGGGCTTGGACTGAATGGATGCTGGGGTCCTGGTCATCCCTCGTCTGCCTCTTCCCCTGAAGAACCCCCTCTGCTGGAATGAAGAGAAAGCCTGGGCTTGGTAAAAAGGCCTGTGAAAAGGCCTGCCCCTGCCAGCCCTAAACTGCTGCTTCTGAGGAGTGGCCTGCTTCTCTTTTGCTGCAGCACTCCTGTAGGTGGTCCTGTACTCGTCCATCTTCTTCATGTAAGCCTCTGTCTATTCACCAGAAAGTTACCAGCAACAGGAAAATCCATGGCCTTCGTCTGGGCATCCTGTGACAGATTGGTACATCTGAGCCAAGATAATCTCTTCATGGAGACAGATGTAGCCATGACCCTGGAATGTACATAATTCGAGTCAACAGCAGCGTGAAATTGGACCTTAGATGCCTCAATATCATCTGTCGCCACCTTCTTCAGCTCCTTGGCTAGCTGGGGAAGGGCACTCTTAGCCAGTTCCAGAACCGTATCCCACCTCGATTTCTGGTACTTGGCTGTATATGCCATGTAATTAGCTTGTCTGAGTCCCAAAGAGGATGCTAAGTACTGCTTCTTGGCCATGGCATCCACTTTCCTAGAATCCTTATCTGGGGGTGGGATGCCAAGGGAATATTAGCCTTGTCACAGGCTGCAGCCTGCACTACCCCAACATGGCTGCAATGCGTAATAAGAAATTCTGTTCCAGGACCTGAAAACGTATATCTCCTGTCCATCTTTTAACCACAGGAGGTATAGAAGTTGGAAACTGCAAGATTTTTTGTGTCTGTTTCCCCAGGGATTTATGCAGAGGGATAGACACTCTCTTCGACTCTGGGACATCCATCATTTCCATGAAGTCAGGTTCCTCCTGATCCTGTTCAGCTTCCTCAACAGGGAGCTGAAGAGTATCAGCCACTTTCTTGTAAAACAAGAAATGGGAGGGGGATTCAGAAAGTCTGGGAGCAGACACACTGGAAGGCCTGTCTGGGGAAATGTCAGGCTCTACTGGCTCATCTAGGCCTTCATCTTCCTTTTCAGCATACTCTTCTTCTCCATCCCAATCGCCCTCATAGAAAGCCTCTGGATCAATGTCAGAAGCGACCATGTCTGACCGAACTGAACCTCTGTGAACCACTGCCAGTTTGGTCGGAACCGGGCAAAGCGACTGTACTACAGTGATCGCTTTTGCAATCTCCTCAGCAGTCGGACCATGGGAAGTTGGATCCAAACCGGCTGATTTACGATTCCTTTTACTAGGAACCGATTCCACAGAATCGGCTCTCCTTTTGCACAAGGAGGTATCGCCCAGGTCAGTGGGCACCTCCTCAGGTTCGGCTGCAACCGAACCGGACTGGCCATCCGGGTCAGTGGACTTCTCGGCCTCCCTCTCCCTCAGCCTACTCAAACGTTTTTCCAGAGTGGCTTTGGGAAATTTTTTTACAAATCTAGCAGTCTTCTTTGACGTGGTCAAACCCCAGACAGTAAACACAGACGAGGTGAGGACTGGCAAAGGCCTCCTTACACTCGGTACAGTGCTGAAACCCAGTGGGACCGGTTTTCTTTTTGGGTTTGTCAGACATGCCGAAAAACTGAAACAGTTACCCTTAACAGCTTTTATGCCAGGCAACTAAACACTGACAGGTTCCAAACGTGTCACGGGGCGGTTAAAAAAATCCAGAAAATCTGATTTTTTTAGGAACCGATAAGTACCGGAAACCACAGCAATATTTTATTCATTTATTTTTTTTGAATAAACTCACATAGAATGGGATTCAATTCTAAACCGGACCAACTGGAGAAGAACCGAAGGCAAAAACAATTTCAACAATAATACCAAAATCACAACCACTACCTACTACTACCACTTACTGTTACCGAGACAGAGGTAAGAAGACCGAAAATAAAGAAGCAGTTAGATAAAACCGACCGATTTGAACTATACCGAACCGAAGTGCAGGAGGGATCTCCGGAGAGACTTCAAGGTTAGGTGGAGTAAAACATCTGACAGTTACACTTCAGAGTGCTAGAGACAGAGGTTTGAAAACCGAGCTCAAGCTCAACGTTCTATGCTTCTGCACAGAGTTAACTCTTTACTCTCTGGGGCAGTTCAAGTGCTGGGGCTAACTGCATATAGTCAGAAAAAGGGATCTTCGGGGCTCAGTGGGCCTACCCGGTCACCAAAATCTAATAAATAAATAAATAAATGTTGTTTGAAGTATATTGAAATGTGTAGTAATGTAGCAAGCTAATGATATATATCTAGTTTATATCGCATTTCTGATATTGTGATGGTACAGACTTGATGTAGATGCCAAGTTTTCTCCAGGCAGGGAAGGGTGTAACCCCCCTTCAAATGGGGGTTCCTGAAAAGTCTTCCTTGAGCTTGCCTAAATGCTCACTGCCAGGCTGGTGTTCTGCGTTTTAGCAGATTAAATCTATTGCCAGAGAGTGCCTGTATAGCCTCTGTGTACTCTGTCTTTAAGAGCTGTCTGGATTGCGGTCTTAATCTAAAAGGGA
Organism: Neoceratodus forsteri; assembly: GCA_016271365.2. NCBI lineage: Eukaryota > Metazoa > Chordata > Ceratodontiformes > Ceratodontidae > Neoceratodus > Neoceratodus forsteri. The sequence continues at coordinate 1,052,133,237 of CM057453.1, forward strand.
GCTCTGTTAGAAGATGTGCTTGTTTGCTGATCATTTGTTAAGAGTAGTAATAATATTGTTGTTTGTTCTAACCTGCCTTCTTTGAAGCAAGGACTGTTCTGTTTATCTCCACCAGCTTGACCCGGGACTGTCAGAATGGGCCAATCAGTACATTTGGGACTACAAACGAGGCTGCCTACAGGGGTTTGGTGGGGTCAAAACTTATAGGAATTGTAGTTTTTGCATTTTGGCATCTAAATGAACTGAAGGGGGAGCTCTTGTTGTGACTGACAGACAGATCAGCCAATCAAACCTTTTGGATCCTGGAAGATTTCCCAGACTGCCTGCAATTTTCAGTTAGTTCTGGGCTGAGAAGTGAAGAAGTAACAGCTCAACTGATTTGGACAAGAGTTCTGTGTAGTTTCGCATGGGAGAACTGTGAAAGGGCTTAGTTTTGGCCTGCTTGTCTGCCTGCTGTCCCTGAGAGGGAAAACAGAGTTTATTCAGACTGAATCTGAGTTGTGAGGACTGTTTAAGCCACTGGACTATGACCAGGCTTAAACTTGAAGAAGACCGAAGATTTGTTGAATGCTATCAGCCTGTCTGGACTTCCAGCCACCTTTGAACTCCTGGATTGTGCAGAGACTCTGTAATTGCGACCGGAGAGCCTTTTGCCTGGTACAGTGCAATTTCCTTATGTGTAAATGTGCTGTGTGCTGATAGTGGGTCGTGATTTGGTTCCCCACTGTGGTTTGAACTGTATTCTGCTTGCTGGAAGCTGCATCCAGCCCTACGGGCTGAATCCAAAGTCATCTCCATTGGGCCTGGGTCTTGCCACACTGGCCCAGCCTGACTACCCGCTACACAGAGAAAACCATCGACAAGAGACCTGCCTGGGGATCAGCCCTCTGCTCAACACCTGAACAGGAACGACGCCTCGGTGATTCCTGTGGGCCCCACTTCTCCGGGCACTTCAGCTCAACAACCTGCAGTCTCGATTTCGTTCTGCCTCTGTCCAGTATTGGGTATCATGAGTAAACATCAGGGTAGCTCCCTGCAACAACAGCTAAATCTAAAGTGTTGTCATCTGATTGTCTTGTTACTTTTTCTTTCACTAACTGAGCCCTCCGGCTTCGGAATACAAGTAGTGTGTGTTGTGCATGTTGCTTTCTTCCATCAAAGGGTCCCAACCAGCTGCAACGTTCCTGGCTAGCCCATCGCTTCCTATCTGGGTACCCAGAAGTGTGACTGTGCGGGGACTTAAATCGCATGCATTACTGTTTGATTGTTATAGCCTTTAAGCCAATTAACCTGATTATGCCCCTTCCCTGTTCAAATCTCCTGAATAAATAAGATCTAACTTTTTCTGCATTTAACTTGACTGTGGCTCCAGTTTGTGCCAAAAGTACTGTACTGCTGCTATTTGCTGTGCATAACCTTGTTTTACATGGGGGTCCCCAGGGTCGAGCAAGAGGAACCAGCCCTTGTGGTAAGTGCAAACAGTGTGGGTACTTGTATGGTGTACAAGGGGTACTGTGAAAGTGATATTCGTGTACTGTTCAGGATCACTAGAAGGGAAAAAGGGGGGTTACATGTCCCGGAGGGCTGTGCCCAGGTTAGTTTGACCACTACCAACCCTGCCCTTTGGGTGGAGGCACCCGACACAGAACCTAGGCCCCTCAACCTGCTACTAGCCAAGCAGGCAGGGGTAGTAGCTCTTGGGATAGCGCCACCTAGGGGTTACATACATATATAGCTTCTACCCATGTCCTCCTGTCCATGGCCACCTGCATATCACTCATTATCTTAACAAGTGCAGAGATGGTGCTGTGGTGCCATCTGAACCCTGACTGCATCGTACTGACTTTTCCCTGTGAGTCCAAATAATCTTTTAACTGAATCAATATTAATTTTTCAAAAATTTTGGAAAATTGAGACAGGAAAGAGAGATTGGGCAATAATTCTCCATCACAGTTTTTTTGTCCTCCTTTAAAAATGGGCACTACTTTAGATTGTTTCCAAACTTCTGCGTATTCCCCAGTTTTAACTGACAGATTGAATATATACAGTACATCAAGGGATAAACAATAACAGGAAAGGTGTATTTTAAAAGTCTGGACGGAATACCATCCTTTCTTTACTGCATCCACACTAACACTGTTTGATGTTCTTATTTTCTTCCCAGGTTTTTATCTTATTCCTAATACAATACATGAACTGGCGGTCAGAAATAGAATCTGGGAGAACCCCACTCCTCTCAATATTTAGTGGAGAATTAGAGAAAATCAAATCCAGTGTTTTGATGCAGCGGGATTGTTTACATTAATTCTAGTGGGTTCTTTAATTAACTGGGTAAGTTCCAAGTTCACCCAAAGATCAGTTAGTGGGTGTTACTCATTTATAGTTTGCCAATTTGTATTAAACTCAGCTAAGATAACTATTTCATGACTATTTTTATACTTCTGCAAGAGATCCTGCAGGTGATTAAGGCATCAGGTTTTATATTTGGTGGTCGGTAAATTCCTGAGATTAACATATTTTTTGTGCGAGGCAATCTCAACTCCAGTAGTAAAGCCTCTAGTCCTAGTAAATCTTGGTTTACTTCTATCTCTAACATAACTAATTCTTCCTTTCCATACACCAGAACCGCCCCCCCCCCCATTCCTGTCCTGCACCACAGGCGACAGCCAGTGATGTTCAAAAATTTATCTTCTACTCTTTGATTTAACCATGTCTCTGTAATCACCACCAGAGCTGGCCATGGTCATATATCCATGTACTAACAGAGTCTATCTTTTTAAGCATACTCCTAGCACTGAAATGTACCATACTGAGTCCTTGGCCCCCCCCCCCCCAAAACCCCTAATATGTCCTCATTTATTCTAATACCAAAGATATTCTTTGTTAGATGCTCCTACTCTTTTTCTGTTTTACCAAGGAACCCCTGATTATTATCAGATGGTCCTGGGTTAGGGTAGATGTATCCACAAATAATTAAAAAAGGTGAGGGAGAGGAATTGCAGCACTTTGAAGTGCCTTTGGGGGCTTCTTTTTTTTTTTTTTTTTTGCAGTCCTTGAGGTCAATTTATAATGTTTTTAAACATGCATTTGTCAATGCCGAATGTTTGCTTGCTGGCATTGGTAGCGTAGGAGTTACAGAGCTGCATAATAGGAATGGCAGTGAAGTATTGAACTGAAGCTAACCCCATCACCACCCTGCAGATAGTGACAGGCATTGGGGTTCGCCTTTGGGTCATCAGGCACCAGCCATGCCATTTCACCACATCCCTACCATGCAGACACTGACAAGTGTCACGGTGTATATGGGGTCTTTGGTTTATCGCACTCCCCATTCCATCAGGAAATATTGTGAGATGGGTGCGTATAGGAGAATGGGGTGAACTTTTGGGACAAAGAGTCCAAGGCACACCTCGATGCCTCTCAGTGGCTGCAGGTTGTGGGTGGGGGTGGAATGGTATGAGCATTGCAGGTGACAATCCCAAGTCACAGCCCTGATGCCTGTCATTCTCTACAGGGTGGGGTGTTATGGTCGGAAACCCTAACGCCTCAGGCATTCATTGGTATTTTCACTCCAAATTTTCAACATGGTTTTTGTGACCCCCACCTCATGAACAGTGGCAATATCAGTTTGTTAGCCGAAAGCTGCTTTTGCACAGCGACTACGGCATTTGGCACCACAGGTGCAAAAACACATTCTGAACAGGATGTGAAAAATGACAGCGGTATGGTTCATGGGGAGGTGTAAAAATGGCACAGTTGAAAATCTGCTGTGAAAATATTAAAAAAACTGGTGAAGTCACGAGCGTGCGTAGAAACTGTGCAACGCACACCCGTAATGTAACTAGTTTGGGAATTTTTTACAGCAGATTGCTAACACAGGCATTTTGGGACCTCCAATCATGAACAGTGTCACTGTGATTTTCTTTATCTGTTTCGAACAATGATTTCCCACAGCGACCACGCATCTCTGCGCTGAAAGTGTGAAAACACATTTCGAGCATGTTCTGAAAAATGACAGCTGTACTGTTTATAAGGAAGTGTGGAAAAATGCCACTGGTGAAAATCTAGACTGAAAATATTACAAAGTCATGAACTTACGAGGGTGCGTGGAAACTGCGCAATGCTCACTCGTAACAGTCAGTTTATGGACTTCTGTCACTAAATTTTCAACATAGCCATTTTAAGACCTCTGCTCATCAACAGTGTCACTGTGATTTTCTTAATGTGTCCCATACATTGATTTCGCACACCGACTGCACCATTGTGCGTTACATGCACGGAAGCATGTTTTGGGCGAGATGTGAAAAATGACAGCTGTACTACTCATAAGGAGGTGTGGTAAAATGGCAATGTTGAAAATCTGGAGTGAAAATATTGAAAATTTGCGAACTTATGAGCGTGCATAGGATCAGCGCAACAAACGCTCATAAGTCATTTTGGGGAATTTTTTCACCAAATTTTTAACATAGCCATTTTAACACTTCTGCACATGAACAGTGTGACTGTGATTTTCTTAATGTGTCCCGTATACTGAGTTCACACACCGACTGCGCCATTGTGCACTACATGCGTGGAAACACATTTTGGGTGAGAAGTGAGAAATGACAGCTGTACTGCTTATAAGGAGGTGTCGTAAAATGGCAATGTGGAAAATCTGAAGTGAAAATATTGAAAATTCGTGAACTTACGAGCCAGCATAGGATCAGCGCAACGCATGCTCGTAAAATAGTCATTTTTGGGAATTTTTTCACCAAATTTTTAACATAGCCGTTTTAACACCTTTGCTCATGAAGAGTGTCACTGTGATTTTCTTAATGTGTCCCAAACATTGATTTCACACACCGACTGCGCCATTGTGCGCTACATGCTCGGAAACACATTTTGGGTGAGATGTGAAAAATGACAGCTGTACTGCTCACAAGGAAGTGTGGTCAAATGGCAATGTTGAAAATCCTGAGTGAAAATATTGAAAATTCGCGAACCTACAAGTGTGCGTAGGAACAGCGCAATGCACGCTCGTAAAATAGTCATTTTTAGGAATTTTTTCACCAAATTTTCAACATAGGCTTTTTGAGAGCCCACCTTATGAACACTGGCACTGTCATTTCATTAATCGGTCAAGAAAAGGTGATTTCGCAGTGATCAAGGAAATCACCCTTCGGCCCCGAGTAACGCAATGACAGTGACAGAATTCATGAGGAAGGGTCCCAAAAACCCCATGTTGAAAATTTGGTGCCAAAATTCCAAAAAATGCCTGAGATATGCAGCAAAGTTGAAAAAACCCTATTCATTATATTATACAGCTTACCGGCATTTTCTCAGTTCATGGTCGGCTTTGAAGAGTGCAGACGTGTTCCTGATCCACCGAAGATCGTCGCGTTGAGCTCCGGAGGTAAGTATGGGGTGAGTTGGAGGTGTGAGGAGGCAGGGTGCGCAGTGGGTGGGTGCAGGTGGGAGAGGGGGGTGAAGACAGCAGCGAGGGAAGGTTTTTTTCTTTCAGGTTTTTTTTTTTTATTTGGACCACACGGGACATTTGCCACACTGGGGTGGGCTCCCAGCGTGGCAGCTGGAAGGCTGTAGGGGGGGCAGTGGAGCCGATAGGGGATTGGGCACCCCCGTCCGCCATAGGACCTGTTGCCATGCTGCACCCGATAGTCTGGGGGGGGAACAGTAGAGTCGACAGGGGATTGGGCACCCCCGTCGGCCATACAGACTGTGGGGAGGGGAACAGTAGAGCTGACGGGGACTGGGCACCCCTGTCAGCCATACAGTGTGTGCGTGGGGGAGGTAGCACACAAGCACGCAATGTGCGTCCGCACGTGTGTGTGTGTGGGGAGGGGAAGCGCTGCTCACTCAAGTGGTGCTCTCCCTTTCAACTGTACGGCACTGCATTTTTGATCATCGCACTATGTTTCTTGCAAGCAAACATAACAAATGTAATTTGTGTTTTGTTAATACAATCACAGAAGAAAATTTTTGACAATCATTTTCAAATCTATAAGCAAACATACTTGATTTGGCAATGTGCCCCCATCCATTTTCTAACTTGTAAAGTATATCTGTAACATGTTTTATGACCTTCAGGTCCTTCAGTGTCTGTCCATACTCTCCACTCCTCCCCTCCCAGTTTGCTCCCTTCATATTACAAATCAAGGTACAGAAAATGAAAATTACGTACCTACCGTAATTCTTGATCTTCTCTTGTATCTTCACCATTCATTACTTCCTGGGTGTAAGCCGGAGGCGCGCACCCGTCACGGGAGCTTTTTTTTCTTTGTTTTTTTTTAAAGTTTGCCTAACGGCTGCGCCCTCGAGAGTGGCGTCATGCGTCATGCGGTGGCCGTTAGTAGCGACCGACTCCTCCTCCAACTCAGTTCTGTGAGCCGGAGGCAAGGAAAGCAGAGAATATAGATAGCGAGGCAAGATAGCGAGGATAGCAAAGCAAGGAAGAATGAACTGAAAAGGAATAAGCCGATGGAGGAAGGAGAGAGGAGAAGAGTATCCCTAGCCTAGGACTGCAGGGCCTCCTTACCTGGGCGACTCTAGGAGGAGAGATAAGGAAGGAAATGAGAAAATAGAAGAAGAAGAAGAAGAAAAGAGAGAGATGGGATGTTGAAGGGACCAGAATGCCCAACGAGCATAGTTAGCTTACAGCTGAAGGCTCGACTAACAGGGAAGCAAGAATCCCCGGAGATAGAGCTGAAAAGAAGGTTCACCAAACCCGCTAGACAGACTCAGGAGGGCATAGTCCTTATCCTCAACATGCCATTGTTGTTGATACCCCCCTCGGGTTCCTGGCCGCGAAAGGCCTAGAATTTGAGGACACCCAAGGAGGGAGAATGAACCCCAGGCAGCAGGAGAGTGCTGCTCTGGGATTTAGAAAAGGAAAATGTAAGCCTTTCAGGCGTTTTAAGCATAGGAATGGGACTCAGACAGACTGACCAAGGCAGGCCAAAGGCTTAGGCTGGCTGGGATTGGATATGGTCAGCACTGCTCTTCTGTAAAAAAATTGTCCAGGAGGACACTTAAAAGGAGAAACCAATATACAAACTAGCGAGAAGGGTAGCCTACCCTCTCATTTCCCTCTTGTTTGTTTTCCTTTTTTTTTTTTTACAGATAAAATTTTGCAGGCTAGTTGCATGACCCCAATACCAAGATGCCTATAGCAGTCGAAGAGAGTTCCTCAGCATTCCCCCCCCACTTTTTTTTTTTTTTTAGCAAAAAAGGAAAAAGGAACAGACGTGCCCGTTCCTCTGCTCTGCAAGGCAAGAATAGAGGGTGAGGGATTTTGATTTCAGGGCAAATATCTGGAACACGGGATTGCAGGATCAAAACTGAATAGCCTGAGCCAGGCCAAAACCCCAGAGGTATCTCGCCAGAAGAATGGCAAGAGATAGTTGTGCAGTCTGATCGCCAATGCAATCCACGAGATGGCCCATGAATCTTAGAGTAAGTAATTTTTCTGGAAAATTAGAACCCGCCCCAGAAAGATTTTTTTTTTTGGGAAAAATTAAGCAATTTTTCCTACATTTTAAGAATTTTTTTTTTTTTTTGAGAGGAAGGAGACGGGAGGTGGAGAAGCCACAGGAAGAGGCCACTGAGGGGATGGTGGGCGGGTGTAAGTAATGAATGGTGAAGATACAAGAGAAGATCAAGAATTACGGTAGGTACGTAATTTTCATATCTTCCCTTGTCAATCTTCACCATTCATTACTTCCTGGGTGAGTACCAAGCTCCTCTTCCCCTGGAGGGGGAAGAGGCCATACCCTGAGGGAACAAGACCCCAGCCTTCTGCTGGTGAGAAACAGAAGGAGAAGACCCTAGCTTATTCAGAAAGCCTAAGTGGGAGAAGAGCTAGGAGGTGCCTCCGAGAGCGGAAACGGAGGAGCCCCTGTAAAAGTCTCCTAGCTCTGGAAGAGAAAAGACGGGTCCCCGGAAGGCGGAGCGAATCACCCACGCCGGGCCAGGGGTGACAACCTGAAAGACGGGCTTGCCGTCCGCCTGATGCAGATCGCTGTCCCCGAAAGCCTGGAAGCCACCTCATTGGTGTCATAAGATGCCCTTGCTTGGTGTCTTGCCAGCTCCAGGCCTACCGCGGAGAGGGCAATGGCTTGTCTGGTTTGCTCCGTGTCAGGCATTGATGCCAGCAGCTGGGACATCATCGACCACAAATGCCGGTTGTAGGCAGCGTGGTGAGCCTGATGTGATGCAATACATGCACTTGCACGAGAAGAAGAGAACACTCTTCGCCCCCAACGGTCGAATTGGAGAGAGTCCGGATCCGGTGGGCGGTCGTGCGCCAGGCAACGGCGCCCAGAAGGAGTATCCAGGTACACCAAACCCGAGGGCGGGTTGGGAAGGGAACCTAGAGACTCAGAGGGGGCACAATACCTACGCTGGCAGTCCGCCGGGGCTGGGGAAGAAGCGGCAGGGAACTGCCAGGACCGGATAGACGCCTCCTGGAAGGGGATAGGCCAGGAAGGTACCACCAAATGCTAGGCACTGAATTCACCAAGGAATTCACGCGTCTCCCGTTCGGTATTGTCTCTCCAAACATAGGAAATCCGAGATCCCTCACCATCCTCGAGAGGAAACGTTGATATTCCGTGAAATCAGCATCGGAGGACAGATGAGCAGGGGGTTCCTCTCCCTCAGAGGAGGGAGACGAGGATGATGGGGAGCTGGAATGCCCAGAGGATTCCTGCGGCGGTGGGGAGAGTCGAAAGACCCGCTCATGCATGTATCTAACATATGAGGGGAAGGCCGCCACAGAACCTCTGAACTGCTCCCAGGATAACGGACCCGTAGGACCGACATGGCCCGGGTGCGGGGGTGGTGAAGGCAGAGAGATGGGAGAGGGGCACCTCCGAGGAGGCAACTGCTCTCTGCGAGGGCTCTGGAATCCGGGAAAAGGAGCCCTAGTAGGAGGGATCCCGGATATCAGGCCAGGCCGCAGAACGGAACTCTGGGGAAGCGGAGCCTGGAAGAGCCCTGGGGGAGAAACTCCCCTGTGACGACGCCGGGACTGCATGGATCCAGAAGGGCAGTCCGCACAAACGCCACTGGAGGACACCCTAGAACCCTGGGGAGGGACGGGCTCTGCACTAAGCCCTGGCCATGCCCCTGAGGTGGCCAAGAAGGCCGGGCAGCAGGCCGCCTGCCCTCAACCCTCAGATTCCGAGAGGCCCTCTTCCTCGACTGCAGCCCCTGTCCCTCAGAGGGGCAACAGCACCAGGGGGTAGCTGTCACCGGCCTCCAGAGAGGGGAGCCCTCCGTCACCCCCATCGCCTGCCCCGGGACTCTCGGCCACCCCAGCCGAGGAACCCTCAGGAGACGACGGTAAGGAGGACAGAGGAGGGGCCACAGCCGCCTGGCACCCCTAGCCACCGAGGACCCAGATCCCGAAGAATGGGGGTGCCAGGATGGGTCCACATCTGAGTCATCGCCTCCGAGGAGGACGAGACCAGCAGGACTCAATGCTGGCCACCCCAGGGTCCTCGAGGCGCCGGCCGAACGGCCCCGTGTGCAAGGGAGACGCCGCCGCCCACGCGGCAGCAGATAGGTTTGACCCGTGCACTCAGTGGCTCGGCAGGCTCTGCACCGCCGGGGAAGGAGAAGGCTAACGCGCCGCCGCTGGGCGTTCAGGAGGCGGTGGCGCACCGCTGATGGCGCCGCTATGTCCACTGGGCGCGCAAACGCGCCGAGGCTCAAAACGGCACCGCCACGGTGCCGCCTTATCACTGGCGCCGCAACGCCTGGGATTCAAAGTGGCGCGCCAACGGCGCCAACATCACTGGCGCCAGGATTCAAAATAGCGCTGAACGGCGCTGCTGATCACCGCACCGCGAACGGCACCGGATCCAACGGCACCGCGAGGCGCGTTGAGGGTCCACCCGCCGGGCCTGTGCCAAGGGCCTCGACATCGGGGGAGCCTGCACCAAGAGGTGACTGCCGAGGTGTCAGCGCCATGTCCCGAGGGGCTAACACGCCCCCAACACCGCTGGAAGGGGCCTCTCGCAAGATAGAGAGGAGAATCTCCTCGGATCGTATAGGCCCGGAGGGGACCCGGGAAGGGCCTCAAAGATCTCGCCGATTCCCACGAAGCGACGCTGTCCCCCGAAGTCGGGCGGGCCTTGCCGAGCTTGAACGCTGCCGGACTCTCGAGGACGCCACGGTCCATCGAGAAACAGGCATCGCATGAATCCATATCATGGTTGGGTCCCAGGCAACGAAGGCAAACGTCATGCCGGTCCGAGACGGAGAAATGCCGGCCACAGGAGCACCGACGCATAGGGGCGCGGCCCGTCTTTGAAAAGCGTTTAGCTCCAGAACCGGACATAACGCGAAACCAACGAGACTAAAACACAGTAAGAAACACACCCGGCGCCGAAAGATAGAAAAAAGAACAGTCTTACCGTATTGGCGTCGAGTATGACGGAAAACGGAGTTGGTACACTACGCAGTACAGAAAAACACTGAACCGCCGCGACAGGTGCTGCCCTCAACGGGCGGGAGAAACAGAACTGAGTTGGAGCAGGAGTCGTCGCTACACGGCCGCCCGCATGACGCATGACGCTACTCTGAGGGCGGTGTTAAAGAGAAAAACTTTAATAAAAAAAGCTCCCGTGATGGGCGCGCTCCAGCTTACACCCAGGAAGTAATGAATGGTGAAGATTGACAAGGGAAGATCACAATAATAAGAGGTGGTGGGGGTTAGCTCTGTACATCAGAGACTCCATCCCATGCTCCATTATTTATAAGGAGTCCTTCCCCTCCTCCCACAAAACCATCGTTGCTCACCTTACCTTTCCCTCGTCCAATCCCCTCTATATTTGGGCTCTGTATGTCCCGCCAAAGACCTCACCCAACTCCCTGGTCAAAGCCATCTCAGATATTTCCATGAAAACTACAAATGGGGAACTCAAATTATTAGGCGACTTCAATCTCGACTGGCTCGTCCCCTCTGTGAAACCCACTGCACTAAGGATTGAAGCCCTAAATCTCTTCCAGCTAATCCAGGAACCAACCCGCCTTAACCATCGCTCCTTAAATCACACCCTACTGGACTGGATCTTATCCACCCATCCTCACAGGATCTCATCAGCTGGCACCTTCTCCGATGCCCTCAGCGACCACTGCATCACTTACTGCATCCGTAAAATTTGCACCCCACACTCTCACCCCAAATTTATCTGGTCTCGCCCCCTTCTCCTCCTAAATGAAGCTGCCCTGCAGCATGACCTAACAAATGCAGACTGGCATCCAGTCTTTTCCACGCCAGACATCGACACTGCCCTATCTCACTTCTGCGACAGCTTCCTACGTACCTAGGACCTCCATGCTCCCCTCAGGAAAGTTGGAGTAAAAAGGTATCACCATCCTTGGATCACATCCGACCTCATCACTCTGTGCCGAGTCAGGGACAAGGCATGGTGGCTATACAAAGCCACCCATACCAATCGCAACCTCCAATCCTACAAGCACCTCAGAAACAAATGCACTAAAGCCATCCGGCAATCAAAATCTTCCTACCTCAAAGCACAACTCACCTATCACCAAAACTCCCCTTCGTCCTTCTGGAAGGCAATCAATTCCATGATCAAACCCCCTTCCAAACAGACTTGCCCAGTCCTTAACATAGATGGCAGACAAGTTTCTGATCCTGTCTCTGTAGCTGCTATATTCAACTCGTTTTTTGGCTCATGCGCCCTACCCATCCCCCCCCCACACCTGACCCTACCGAACGTCCCCCCTCTTCCCAAGGTTTTCTCCTTCCTCCTTTCACACCACAGGAAGTCTACAAAGCAATCATCTCTCTCAACCAGGCCAAAACCAGCCCAGATGGAATGCACACCCAGACTTCTCCGCATCTCGGCCTCAGCTTTTACAGCACCTTTGACACACATACTAAACCTCTCCCTTGCCACCAGCACAGTTCCTTCAGCGTGGAAATCAGCCAAGATCCTACCTCTGCACAAAGGCGGCAACCCCTCCTTGCTGGGAAATTACAGGCCCATCTCGCTCCTTCCTTCCTTCCTTCTCTTGCTAAAATCCAAGAATCCCTCACTCTCTCCAAACTGTCTGATTTTCTTTCCTCAAATAGCTCCCCCTCCCCCTACCAGTCAGACTTTAGAAAACAACACTCCACCATCACTGCCTTGCTGTGTGTTACAGATTCCATCCTCTCGGCTATAGACAACAGTCTGACCACCACCGCCATATTTATCGATTTGGCGAATGCTTTTGACTCAGTCTCCCACACCCTGTTGCTCCACAAACTCAACCTCTTTAGCCTCGCCCAACCCACCATAAACTGGTTCCACTCTTACCTGCAGAACAGACAGCAATCCGTTCAAAGAGGGGACACCCTCTCCCCTTCCCACCCTCTCTGGCGTCCTCAAGGCTCAATCCTTGGCCCCATCTTATTCTCCTTATTTATAAATGACCTCCCCTCCACCCGCTTCACAGCTAACGTGCATCTGTACACTGATGACGCAATCATTTTTGCCTCAGGACCCTCCCACGACAGTCCTATTCAACATCTTCATCAGTGACATTGCACAGGACCTAGAAGGCAGAATTTCACTGTTCGCTGATGACACAAAGCTCTGTAATAGAGTAGACACACCAGAGGGTGTAGACAGAATGAGAAGGGACCTGCAGAAACCTGAAGAATGGTCAGGGGTTTGGCAGTTGAAATTCAATGCAAAGAAGTGCAAGATAATGCATATGGGGCACAAAAACCCTGGCACAATATATCAGTTGGGGGTGAGGATACAGTATGCACCAAGCAGGAAAGGGATCTTGGGGTTATCATCTCTGATGACCTCAAGGTAGGGAAACAGTGCGACAAGGCAGCAGGTAAAGCAAATAGGATGCTGGGATGTATAGGCAGGGACATCACCAGCAGGAAAAGGGAGGTCATAATTCCACTATACAAGACACTAGTGAGGCCCCACCTGGAGTACAGTGTACAGTTTTGGAGACCATACCTACGTAAGGACATAGACAGGGTAGAGAAGGTTCAGAGGAGGGCAACAAAGATGGTGCATGGATTGCATCACAAGTCCTATGAAGACAGGTTGAAGGAACTGAACATGTATTCCCTGGAGGAGAGGAGGGAGAGAGGGGATATGATAGAGACATACAAGTATCTTACAGGGAGGAACACACTATTTTTAAGCGAAAAAGATGTTCCAGGACTAGAGGGCATGAGATGAAGTTGGAGGGAGGACGATTCAGAGGAAACGTGAGGAAGAATTTCTTCACAGAACGAGTGGTGGACAAGTGGAACACCCTGCCAGAGGAAGTGGTGGGAGCTGAAACAATCATGGGATTTAAGAATGCATGGGATAGACATAAAGGAATTCTGGAGGTCAGGGGTAAAGGGCAACAGACTTCTAGGAAAACATAAACTGAACTTACAAGCTCAAATGGGCAGACTGGGTAGGCCATAGGCCCTTATCTGCCAACACTGTCTATGTATCTGTGTAGTGTCCTCCCGCGTCTCCAAACCGACTTCGACAGAGTCCAAGGACGGTTCCTGAAAAATCATCTTAAACTAAATGACAAAAAGACAGTCACCATGGTCTTTGGATCTAGAAAACAGCTTACATCCCTTCCGGCCCCCACAGTGATCTCCACCCTGGATGGCTCTCTCCTTGACCTAGTCCCCACTTTCAAATACCTAGGTGTCTGGCTCGACAGCCACCTAAATTTCTCAACTCACATAGAGGCCATCTACTCCAAACTCTGGCCCAAACTTGCCATCCTCTATCACCGCAAAGACAGTCTTCCCCCTCCTGCCCACAGTGAAATCATACATAAAACTGTCCTACCAGTATTAGACTATGCAGACATCATATATTGCACAGCACCAACTTCATCCCTCTCCAAACTCGACAGCCTACTAAATGCATTCTGTCGTTTTGCCACTGCTTCCCTTCAACTTACTCACCATTGCCCCCCATACTCCACTCTCTTCCTGGCCCCGCTCTCCCACAGGAGAACCATCCATAGTGCCTCCCTATTAGCTAAATAATAGTTGGGCTCCCTACCCCCCTACCTCACCTCACGCTTCGTGCCAGCTAACTCCCTAGGCTACTCCCTCGGTCACAGAGATGCCCGCACTTTCAACCTCCCTCGCCCTCACTCTACCTCCGGTCAAGTCGCCTTTTCTTACCACCTTCCCTTCCCTTCCTATGGAACAACCTCCCACCCTTCATTCGTCAGGCCTCCTCCCTCCCAGCAATTAGGCAACTCCTCAGACTCCTCCCAACTACACCTTGCCTAAGGTGCGTCCTGGGACCCACCCCTACATGGGACTAACTCCCACTCCGTCTTGAAACCTCAGTAGGTCGAATTCTCTGCCCATGATTATTTTACAGGCTATTTTCTATTTCCTGCGTCTCTACTGTACTACTCCTGCATCTGTATTTACCTTATTGCAATGACTAATGCTTCTATTTGTAAGCACGGTATGTTTTGTATCTACTGCCTGTAACCATCACTCTCTGTGCAACTCCTGTCTGTAATGAACTGAATTACTGTTGTACTTATTTCCTCTGTAACTTCTATGTACTTCTCTGTACCCAGGTCATGCCTGGAAACGAGCCTCGGCTCAGTGTGCCTTTCCCAGTCAACAAATTTTAAAATAAAAAATTAAAAAATAACCTTTTATGAAACATGTTTTAAGTATTCCCGAAACCTTTAATAGCTTGGTAAGGTTGTTATTACAACCAAAGAAAAGTAAGTGGGACGCATAATAAGTGGTACTATGTCTCAATATCTATATCTGTATCCCCTTGATATATTCTGTACTACGGGCACCGTTTAATGTACTGTAAGAAAAAATTACTCACTTGTAGTAATCTTGTTTCTTCCAAATGGATCCACTAGTATTATTACTCTTGCAGTGCTCCCTTAAGCCAGTACTGCCCCAGAGAGAATAGAATGCTATGCTAATCATGGAATGTTTAGCTCGTGCATCTATTTTCAAACTGACCAGTGTCAACTGCCTACATTCTACCTCAGATTTCTTAGAAGCCTGCAAAGAGGCCATAACAACATGTGAATCACTATTTAAATAATTATAGAAAAATAATGCCCAACTGGGCAAATAACAACATTAACCAAAAGAAGTAGTATAAACAAATGTCCCCTTTTTTTCTGAAGTCAGATATGCCTTTAGAAAAGAACCCTACAAGTTAAGACATTGCTAGAAGGTACCAGCAGGTGGCATGCCACTCCCAACTATACATCTTATCAGCTATGGCGAGGATTTTTCTTGTTACTGATTCTGAAAGGGGAGGTAAGGGCAGGGAGTAATAATATTAGTGGATCCCTTTGGAAGAAACAAGATTACTACAGGTGAGTAATTTTTTTCTTCTAACCCCAGGAATCCACTAATGTTATTAGTCTTGCAGACTATGCAGCAGTACTTCAAGGAGGTGGGCCAGAAGCTATTTAAGAAAAAGACTCTGCAAGACTGCTGTGCCAAATCTAGCATCACTCCTGGACTGGGTGTCCAGGCTATAATGCTTAGTGAAGGTGTGTACTGACTTCCAGGTAGCTGCTTTACATATTTCCATTAGAGGTACCTCTCGGGCAGCTGCAATAATGGCAGCTGTGCCCCTTGTAGAGTGGGCCCTAAGACCAGAGGGAGGAACCTTGCTTGCCTCTGAGTAGCAAAACTAAATACACTAGACAATTTAACGAAGCAGGAGTACCTTTGCCTACTTCCCCATAGGTGAGAAACAGTTGTTGTCTGTCTTGCCTATGATCTTTGGTATGAGTCATGTAATGACTCAGTGCTCTTTTTACATCCAAGTTGTGCAATCTACGCTCACCTGAGCTAGAGTGTTCAGTAAAGAAAACTGGCAATGTTACAGACTGGTTCAAATGGAAATCAGAAACCACCTTGAGGAGGAACTTACTATTAGTTCTCAACACTACCTTGTCCTGTGGAAAGAAACATAGTCATTTTCCACACAGGGGGCCTGTAGCTCGCTTATCCTTCTGGCAGAAGTGATAGCTACCAGAAAAACTATCTTCCAGGTAAGAAATGTATGCTCTGCAGATGCCATAGGCTCAAAGGGTGGAAGCATAATCTGGGCAATGCAAATATTAAGGTCCCATGCTGGCACTGGTTCCCTGGGAGGGGGAAACAAATGAGAGAGCGTCAATCCTGACTGAGGATGAGGCATGGAACCTGGAGACTCTGAGGGGGTGCAATACTGCTGGCAGAGATCCCTAGGGGCAGGAACTTCAGAGAAGGGCCTCTGCCAGGAACGCAATGACGCCTCCCGAAAGGGAGCAGGCCAGGGGGGCACCATAAGGGTGTCCTCGCTGAAGTCACCTAGAAAGGCGTGCGCCAAGTGCTCTGGATTGCTTTGAGTGGGAGGGGTGATGTACAGGTCCTCCAACATCCTCACGAGGAATCACTGATACTCCGCGAGATCAGCAGCTGGGGAGATGTGGACAGAAGGCTCCTCTCCCCCCAGAGGAGGGGGGATGAGGAGTCAGAGGACCTCACCTGCTCAGAGGGTGGCTGTTCAGGGGGAGGTAGAAAAACCTGTCCATTGCCCTGATGTAAGCGCGGAATCGAGCAGCCATGGCCCTGAACTGCTCCCATGAGAGAGGCCCACTAGGACCAAGGATGCCTGCGAGCACCAGAGAATGTGGCAGAGGGAAAGGGGCAGAGCCAACAAGAGAAATCAACTGACCTCCGCCTGGGCTAGAGAGCGCACCAGGAGCACCAGAAGAAGAAGGTGCTCTGGAAGACTCCACAGCCGACAGCTGAACAACCATATCGGAACTGCCTTGGCTGCGCCCAGAAGAATCTCCCCTGTGAGGTGACCGGGGCCGTGTAGGTCCAGAAGGATGGTCCCCTACCTCCAAAGAATGGGACCCTCTCAAAGAAACTGAGGGGGAAGAGCAGAGATCCACACTATAGGCTTCTCCCAGAGCCCGGGTGGGCTCCAGAAAAAGGTCGCCGCACAGACTGAGTATTTTTGGCCACATGGGCACCGTCGCATGGGGAGCCATCCTGTCTTTGAAGTTTTCTTGCCCTCTGACTGAGACATGACCTACGGAGAAAAAAACACCAAATAAGACTCAACGTCGCAGAATAACAAAAATAATGGAAAGATCTTACCAGGCGACGTTGAGTGTGGCGAACAGAACCGGCAGGAAGGGAGCCGACAGATTTCAGCACCGAGAATAAACACGGAGTCTCAAGGGTAAATTTGCTGCGAAGCAGGTTAGGTCTCACTTTCTTCTCTCAAAGCTCTCACGAGGTGACCTTGACGGCGGGAGACGAAGAACTGGTGGGAGGGCAGAGTCGACAGCACATAACAGCCAACCCGCGAGTGCCACGCAGTGTGTGTCGGCCTCGAGGGTGGCGCCGTGGATGCGTCGACTTCGCCCATCCAAAAAAAAAAAGAAGAAGCTTCCGCGGGGTCATGACCTCTGGCCAATAACCCAGAGGTGATGAATGGTGAAGACTGACACAGAAAAGATCTGATAGACAGTGAGCGCAAAAAATTGTGAGATTGTCGGGGTGATCAAGTCCGAGGTTTCACAGGAAAATTTGGTTGCGCAACCAGACAGAGAAGAGACAGAAAAGGAAGTATCCTTGCATTTTAAACACTTTCTCCATAACAAATGGGACAGGGTCCTATTCCACCCTGTCACAGGCCTCCCCTCTGATTGAGTACTCTGGGTAATAAACCGGTAGCTGGATGTCTTGGTTCAGGGTGAACTCAGACACTACCTTCGAAAGGAACTTAGGATTTGTGCGCAGGCTGGGCTACCCTGTCCCTGTGAAAAATAAGATAAAGTTCTTTACACATTAGAGCCTGCAACTCGGAAATCCTCCGAGCGGAAATACTGGCAACTAAAAAAAACACCAAGATAGAAGGTGTAGCTTGCAACTTGCAGCTGGTTCAAAGGGAGGCAAGGTAAGTTTTTCCTAACACAAACAGGAGGTCCCAAAGTGGCACAGGATCTCTCCTGGGGGGTTTAATATGCAAGATTCCCCTTAAAAAGGTCTTGCATAGGTCCAACTGTGCCAGAGTCTTTCCATTCAGAGGTGCATGATAAGCTGCGCACAGAGATGCACCTTAATGGACAAGTAACTAAGGCCGAAGTCCAAGATGGAGCGGAGATACTCCATCACAGATTCTACCGAACAGGTGCGGGGATCTAGAGAACAGGGGGATGCCCACAAGCAGAAATGCTTCCACATCATGGCATATGTTGCCCTGGTAGAGGGCTTTCTCACTGCCATGAGAACCTCTGCCACTCTGAGGGATACCTCAAATCTGTCCCTAGCTAGGTCTGCAGAAGCCATGCATGCAGATGCAGGGAATGGAGGGCTGGATGAACCAGCGTCCCCAGCTCCTGGGAGAGCAAGTGAGTGGACAGGTGCAACGGAACCAGCGGTTCCGATGCCAGCTGTTGTAACAGCGGGGAACCAAATCTGTCGAGGCCAGAAGGGTGCAACCAGGAACATTTGGGCACCTTCTGCTTGCAACTTGAGCAGGACCCTCTGAAGAAGAGGGAAGGGAGGGAAGACATACCGAAACCTCGCTGTCCAGGAGAGGGACAATACGCCTTGCCAAAAAACGCCAGGCCCTGGATCTAGCAAGCAGAAATTGAGCAGCTTGGCATTGTGTGGGGATGCAAAGAGGTCCAGTTCTGGCCACCCACCTTCCGAAGAGGTAGTCTATGACTTCTTGTTGTAGTCCCCATTCATGGTTCTGAGATCGAGAGAGTGACTTGGGCTGTCTGCGAGGACGTTTTGGATCCCTACAACATGGACTGCTGTGAGATCCAGGATGTGATCCACTGCCCAGGTCCATACTCTCACTGCCTTTCTGCATAGGGGGTACGCATGAGTGCCCCCTTGCTTACTGAGACAGAAAACTACTGGAGTATTGTCTGACTGGACCAGAAGGGGCCCAGGAAGGAGTACCCCTTGAAAGGCTTGTAAAGCATACAGGACAGCTCTCATTTCAGTGTTTGATAACTGGTCTTCTGACGAAGCTGTGAGAAGCCAATCGTCCAGGTAGGGGTAGACATAATGACCCCCTCTCTTGAGGGCTGCCACCATTACTGCTAGGCACTTGGCGAAGACCATTGGTGACGATGAAAGGCTGAATGGAAGCGCCCTGAGCTGGTAGTGCTCTCCTTGGAAAGTGAGACGAAGGTACTTCCTGTGGAATGGTAGGATCTTTATGTCCATATAAGCAACCTGCATATCCAGGGAGCAGAGCCAGCCTCCTTGATGGAACATGGGCAACAGGCTCACTAAGGTCACCATTTTGAATCTTTTGTATTCAATGAAGGTGTTCAGCTGGCTTAGATCCAGAATGGGACGGAGGTCTCCCGTCTTCTTCGGGACTAGGAAGAAGTGGGAGTAATACCCTTCATCTCTTTGAGAGAAGGGTACCTCCTAAAAAGCTATTTTTTTCAGCAAGGCCTGTATCTCTGATCTCAGGAGAGCCACGTGGGAAGGGGAGCAGTGGGAGGGGATGTGTGGACTGTCCGGTGGAATCAGGGCAAACTCCAGAGAGTCTCTCCTTTCGGCTATCTGGAGGACCCATTGGTCTGTAGTAATGTTGGACCATCCTGATAGGTAAAGGGAGAATTTGACTCCTACCACCTCCCACTGCATTTCCTCCAGAGAAGGGGGGTCGATAGGGAGTCAGGCTGTGGTGGAGGAGGTGGGTAGGGGAGCTCAGGCCACATTTGCACGTTTGGGGCTCTGGGCGCCTGAAGGAATAGGGGGGCCTCTTCTCTTAAAGCCTCCTTTGTGCTGCATTTAGCATCTTCCCTGCTATCCCTGATTCTTCCGAAAGGGACAGCATTGAGATGCCTGCGGTTCTGACCTGTACATGCGAAGAACGTTAGACTCCATCTTGCCTGAATCCTGTAGCCCTGTTATGAGCTTTTCTGTTTCTGTGTCAAAGAGGACGGGTCCCTGAAAGGGTGCATCCAATATGGCATCCTGCAAATCCTGACGGAAACCACATACCCTCAACCAGGCATACCTTCTCATACAGATCCCGGTTGCTGCTGCTGTCCTCAGCATGTGTTTGTCCATATCCATGCCTGACTGGATGATGGCTAGGAGCACTGCCTTGCCATCCGAGTCTGGTTGTGCTTTAACCAGATCCATAGCTTTTGCCCAAAGCGACTCTGGTACGTGACTATATGAGACAGGAAATTTAGCAACCTGACCGTGCAGGTGACTGACAAATAGACTTTTCGGCCCATTTGGTCTAGCTTTTCTGACTCCGTATCCGGGGGCTGCACGCTCATGTGTCTCGGCTGCTGCACTCTGCCATGTGCAGCCGTGAGCACCAAAGAGTTGCCTTTTGGCTATTTACCTAGGTGAGGCTCTCCCTTAGGCATCTTATAGAGCCTATCTGCTTTTCTTGGCATTGTTACCATGGTAGCCGGATGCTTTCAGGTCAGTTTTGTAACATCCTGGAAGGGTTCTACAAGTGGGGAATGACCAGAGGTTTTGGGTCGTATGTCCCTAGGAATTTGGCCAGGTGGCATTCTGGATCCAGCTCCTCCATATCCCACTCATATAGGGCCTGGATGTGTCTCATTATGTCCAAGAAGGACGGATCATCCAAGGGTGACCGTGGGGAGTCCCTTTCTTGGATCCTGAGAGGGTAGGTGCAACTCATCCTCCGAGGAACATTCTGAGGAGAAGTCCCTTGCATCTTCCCCTGAAAATGAGGGTGGATGTCCACTGCAAGAAGGAACGGAAGAGTGCCTCCTTATGCTGCTTGGAGGTGGCGGACGCTCTGTCGGAGGGGGAGGTCACCTGGGTCTATGAGGTGACTGTTCCTTGGGTGGTACTCTAACAGGGGATGTCTCTCTGGGCTTTGGGAGCAAGTCCCCTTTAACAGTGTTCCACCACGTGTTGAAAAGAGCCTCCACTTTCGCCAGCGGGATGACTGGTGGTGGAAGTGTCGGGGCAGGCACATTTGAGAGGCCTGGCGTCGGACCTTGTGGCTCTTTGGGTACCGACGCCTGGTCCTGAGGCTTCTTGTCCACAGGTGCCTTGAGCATCTGGTTCGATGGGGCCTTATCCGGTGGTGCCGAGCCTCTCTGGGGTCTTGCATCTGGCTCCTTGAGAGGAGGGGTGCCCTGTTATCTGCGGGCCCTGGTACCTTATCCATTGCGGCCTTGGGTCTGGCACCCAGTCCTGCAGGGCAGATCGACGCTTTTTTGCCGGCAGCACTTGGTCCATTTCCGACGCACAGTCAGAATGGCCTATAGTCTGTCAGCCTTCTGAAGCCAACATCACCCTGTCCTCGGGTGGGGAAGGCAACCAGTACCTGATGACCTTGTGGCGTCTGGAGGTGTCCTCTGACCCCTTATGCCTGTTGGATGACCCTGAAGACTTTCGAGTGAAAGTATCTGATTTTTTTGCCCGAAATTGACGCCTGTCCCTCTGGTGCTGACCCATGCGAGTGCTTGTGGCACCTATGGACCAAGGAAACTTGGGAGGACAAACACCCTTGAGAAGATGACTCCTTACCTTTGGAGTGGGAGGTGGTGGTAGTCTTCTTTGCTGAAGCCCCAGAAATGGTCATTGTACCTGGGGGAACTGATTCCAACCTACCACCAGAGGTGGTAGAAGCAGAAGGCCTGTGAGGAGACCTGGGGCAGGACTCTGACCTGGCTCTCTCCTTATCCCTATGGTGATGCTTCCCACCTAAACTTTTCTCCTGGGGGGGGCGGAGAGTCCCTAGCCGAGGAGAAAGAACTCTGTCCCGAATGGGTCCTCTGCATTGCGGACACCTGTCACTCCAGCAGGTAGGCCTTGAGTGTCTTGAGGCAGCTGATACAGGTCTTGCTGTTGAATTTTTGGCAGTGTGGGCGGTCATCAGGCCGGAGGTCGGGGCCTAGGCAGATCAGGCAGGTGGAGAGGCCGTCCCTTGCCGGGATCTGCTGATCGCATGTGCACTCTGACTTCTGCCACTGGGATGACAATGAAGACATGCATTTGACGGAGAACAAACTAGTGAAAAAGACAACAAACGATAAACTGCACGAGGCACAAAATGGCGATCGATTGCGAAGATGGCATCTGTAGGGCCGATGTTAGCGGGTTGACGGCAGGAAAAGAACTGAGGTGGTGCCGGAGACTGCCCCCTTCATACCATAGCTGACATCGGGATGTTAGCGGGTTGACGGCGGGAAAAGAACTGGGGTGGTGCCAGGACACCGCCCCTTCATACCATAGCTGTCATCGGGGTGGAGCAGACATCGGGGGCAGTCCCCTTGCCATAGACTACTAGCTAGAAGTTTTCCATGGAGTCCTATCGCCTGGTGGCTTAGTCCTAATGGTACTACCTGCTGCAAGAGCTCCCATGGAAGTGAGATTTTTAATTTATTATATATAGTGACTTTGAGGCTTAAATAAGACGTGGCTTGCTCTTCTGAAATCGGGAAATAGAGGACTTTTTTTTATGTTGGCTTAAAAGACTCCACCAGTTTATGATGAAGGTAATTTAAAACAAACAAAACAAAACCCCAAAAAACACAAGAGTTAAAAAGTCCCGGAGCATGTGAGGCAGTCCAACAGTGTTGATACAAGTGCAGGATATGAGCTGCCATGTTATATGTGTATTCAGTGTCAGTTAAGTTGGCTCAGCAGTTGATATGTGCATTGTAATACATTTTAATGAAGGGGCATCTGAAAACTGAAGGGACAGAGCAATAGCTTCCGAATAAATATTATGAAGATGATGTAATGTAGATTATTTGTGGTGCATTACATAGAGGAGGAGGCAGGCAGGCAACATGAGTATGGAGGGAGCTGAAGGAGCCACGAGCATGGTATGGATTCCTAAAGATTTCATAGGAAGGGAATACCGTATTTTGTAAAGTTATGCTCTGGGAGGAGGGCAAAATGAGATTTGTAGGTGAATGTCACTGGCAGTGTGAAGTAGGAAAACATTACGTAGCTGTGGGTTGGTAGGGCTTACAGAGGTGGGGAAATTATTAAAATTTTTATGTAACTACTTTATGTGATGCCGGAGTAGATGACAAATATTACTAAGAGCGCTGCAAAGGGAGGGAGTCATGGGTGACTTTTTTTTAATAGGCTGAAATATGTGTAAATTTTTACAATATCTAAAAGAAAGCACAGTGTACATTGTGTTTTATGTAGTGGTGTCTACTGTCATTCTGGTGGGTGAGAGGGAGATTCAGAACAGTCTGGTTCTGAGAGAAACTGACAAGGGAATTGGAAGACATGTGCTAGATAAACTGTGAGAACGTGCTTAAAAGAGGCTTATAATGTGGGACATTACAGTACTTTGTGACTGTCTGTTTACCCGACAGGTACGGTGGGTTCTCGTTATTGCGTGAGGTATGGACTTCAAAGTGTAGACGCTGAGGTTTTAGTGGGCTGCTATAAAATTACAAAGTAAATACGTTTACAATTTTTTATTGCCCACTTAAGTTTGTTTTTTGTAGTCCGTCCATCCTGTTCTGCTTTTTTTCTTCTTCCCTGAGTGTCTAAAGTCTGGTATTTCTGTGTTCTGAAGTGGCCTATGTGGAAGGTCTTTCTGATGCCACTTTGGTTTTTGCTTTGATTTTCTAAGTATGAATAATTGACTACGGGCATGGCTATGGGCTGATTAACCGACTGTGGTTGAATAACTGACTCGGGGTGGGGGTGGGGTTCTCCAATGTATTTTTTGGGACAATAACTGACGGCAGTTCTTCACTGTGACTGGCTGAGAACAGACACCTCTCGTATAATTGCTAACACCACAAAGGCTGTTACAAAACTGATGTGATTTAAATGGGACTATGATTAGATATTATTACTAGCACTTGTCTGGCGATTACAGAATAAGGGGTGGTCTCGTCAATATTTAATTATAAAACATGAAACGTAATCTGGCCGTATTATTGCAGGCAAAATCAATTTTCTTATTCCAATCTATAGTTTGACTTTTGTCATTAGAGTCAATGTTAAATATTTATTGCTTGGCATAAATTAATGCTATTACAGCCAACACAGGATATATGTTTTGTGTGTGTGTGTTATTCTAATTTTCGTTTTCATTAGCAACTTACTATATTTATGCACTAGAGATTATACTGACCTACTGACCTTTTTTTCCATGTATAACTTCTACTTTTGATCTACTAACCCCTAATGTGGACACAGTGTTATGCATTTATACTCTGCTTGATGTAGGATTTGTGAGTTCAGATGTATTTCTGATCTTGGACTGTATGAGTCTTCAAAATTAATGTGAATATGGATTTCTCCTTTAAAATAATAAAAGGTTTAAGTGTAAAAGGAGTAGGATTGTGCAAAGTGATCATCTTTATAATCAGACACTATATACATGATCAACTATATTCGTTTGCTGGTCAGTTTTCAAAAGGCATCTGTTTCCAAAAACGTTGCCTAGCAGCATTTTGTAGCCACTGCCAAAAAACCTGTATGAAGATGTGCTTGTAATGTAAATCTCTCTCACCAGGGATTTTCTGCTCACTGCCACCACATAGTTTTTACCAATAGGAACCAGGAAACCTGTTTTTTACCTCCTCTTTTGCACAAGCTCAAGAAGGTCAACACAATAACTGTGGGTAGAGTGCCCCTTCAGAGACAGACTACATAGTCCAGCAGAAATAGTAAAATTACCCTTTTAAATAAAACAAGCTGTCACTGATTCTATAAAAATAGAATCTTTACGGGCTTCCGGTGACGTCACGGAGTAAATGGGAGGCTAAGTACTTGAGCTCCTAGGTCTACCCATTAAATCTAACTGAATCCTTCCTTCAAACATACGAAATTAAGCAGAAGTCTACACCCTGAAGTGAACAGAGATGACCACTAAAGGTAATCACCCGAAATCTGCAAAAAATAATGCTGCACAAGTAAAAATGAAACAGCTCACTCTCGATGAGGAGATGGAGACCTTCCCAGGCCGCTCACGCAAAGAGAGAGCCTTCTCAGAATCGTCTTTGGAACCCGATGAAGAAGACCTGTGTCTACCCAGAAAAGCTGAACGAACTCTACAAAAAATTTTACTATCAGTTCAAAAAATTGAGACATCACTTGCTGACCTTAGACAAGATGTTAGAAACCTGGACGCCAAAGTATAAGATCATTCAAGCAGATTGTCGGAGATCACAGAAACGCAAGACAGAAAGAGCAGAATCTTACTATACTTACTGCAAAGAGACCGAGAGGTGCACAATCGATTGGAAGATATTGAGAACAGATTTCGGAGAAACAATTTCCATATACATGATGTTCTAGAGGGAGCTGAAGAGGGGTTTCCTACTCTCATCGACTTTATTCAGCAACTCCTACGATCTGTGCTTGCCATTCCAGCCGACTTAGACCTCACCATTGATAGAGCTCAGAGATCACTGGGCCCGAAGCCCACCAACCCCTCAGCTAAGCCCCAATCTTGGGTAATACAGATGGCATTATTTCAAAGCAAGGAGTGGATTTTAAAAGAGGCCTGGAGGCTACGGGACTTAAGATACCAAAGTTCACTTATTTTTTTCGAGCAGGACTTTTCACCCACTTTACAGGCAGAACGTATGAGAATCCGCATGATTGCAAAAGAAATAAAGGAAAAAAAATATCAAAACACAGATTCTGTATCCCTCTCGCCTTCGGCTGCACCTGGACGTGGGCCCAAAGACCTTTAACACCATTTTGGAAGCGGTCCCCCTCCTGAAAGAATGGGGAATCACCATACCTGATCTCGGAGGGGAAATTCTGGAGCAAAGTCTACTAAAAAATATGTGGCAGCCAGTTACCAGAGGACTGAAACGCCCGCTTTACAGATCCATACCTCAAAGCTTGCTAAAAGATGCCATGAAACTTTCAAAGCGAGCAACGACAGATCAAACCCTCAAAAAGAACCTACCAGGACAGCCATGAGAAGGTGAATGCAGAGCCTCATTGGGAGAAATCCGTGTGACTGATCGGAGAATATAAGGAAAGGAGAGTATACTGTAATCAACAAGGGCTAGTTACTACACTTGGGGACTAAAATGGAACATTTCTTTTGTGTTAAAAAAAAGAGGAAATGGTAAAGGTTAAAGCAAAAACTCATCCACATAATAGGCAAATGTAACGGAACCTAAGAATGTCAGGGCAGAAATACAGAGAGATAAATGGACGGAGGGGGGCGGGAGGGGGTGCAGGATGAAATAGATAGGAAACCTGTTTCTGGGGTAATTTGAGATTTTCAAAAGATTGGGGAGAAAGGCACAGATATTTAGCAGTTGGTACTGAGGAACAAGAAGGGGAGGGTTTGAGAGAAAAGAAAACTTCATTTAGGCCTTGATAATGTTGCTAGAGTATACCAGAATTAATCAAGGTAAACATGCCATGGTAAAGTTGCAGCAATGGGGGAAGGACTGCATTATTTTATTACTAATGTCGGGAAGGGTTTAGATCTGGGGAGAATGTTATTGGTTCTCTCAATCTCCGTGACGACTTGTTTGGAGCAGCAATTAAGGTTGCTCTTGATCTCTTAATTTAGAGATCAACAGTGCTTAAAGAACGACACGCACTATTGCAAAGGAATCAGGCTCTGCCTTGGGGTGAAGCCTGGAATTGCACCTAGGAAGTAACAGCAGAGTGAACAAAGAGGTTGTCATTTTTTTTTCTTTTCTCTCAGGATACAAGTTGGTAACGTTGTACGACCTGTTCAAGTTCAAAAGTTTTCTGCACAGTTTGTTTCTTCTTTTTAAGATATATATTCTAATTTTTTCACTTATCTCTAATTACATTAAGTGATACGGAGCAAGACTGTTGGTATTGTAAACCAATAAAGGGGAAAGGGGGAAGGCGGAAAAGGGAAAAAAAGTTAGACGCAGTTAGGTTTGAGAAAGGAGACTGCCCAATGTTAAGGGCAACAGTTGTAAGAAAGAAGTTTTTGGATACTGTTAAAGTTCAAGAGATATGGGTACAATTAAGGACTGATAGACCTTCATTATTAGCAAAGGGTACATGGCGAGGATTGGAAGGGAAGCAACAGGGGTATACTCACTCTGGGGATACGGAAGGTTCTCATAAAATGTATAAAACCTAAAGACCTTCTGAATGATTGACCTTAAAGTTGGTTCATACAATGTTAAAGGGATAAATTCCCCAATAAAATGCACAAGGCTGCTGCAAGAAATCTAAAAAATGGGGACAGACGTAGCCCTGATCCAAGAGACACACTTGTCACTAGACGAACATCTGAAACTATGCAGGGCTTGGGTAGAACACGTGGTAGCAGCATTCCACCCTAAATCTAAAAAAAGCAGGAGTGGCAGTACTGATACGCAGGTGATTGAACCTGGCTATTGAATCCACAGATTCGGGCTTACAGGGTAGATATGTGAGGGCTACAATTAATGTGCAGGGCAAATAATACATTTGGTTAATATCTACGCTCCAAATTTTGGTCAGGAAGGTTTTTTTGAAATAATTTTTAAAAAAATAGCCAATCTTCCCAGGGGCATATTACTCCTTGGAGGTGATTTTAACACAGTCCCACATCCACAATGGGATCGCTCTTCAGGGGTTACCTCTACAACTAGGACAGTCTCCAAATCCTTAGTGGCTTGGTCGGCCGAGCTGGGCCTTGTAGATATTTGGTGTGCTCAGCACCCCACAGATAGAGACTTCACATTCTATTCCTCTGTGCAACAATCTTACTCGCGTACAGATTTATTTTATACACATGTGAGCACCCTTCATCTAATTAAAAAGTCCCATATTCATAACATTACGCTGTCAGACGATTTACCGATCTCAGTACAGGTGACTCTGTCCACTCAAAATAAACAATCATTGTGGAGACTAAATGTCTCACTTTTAAATAATACAGGTTTTATCTCTAAATTGAAACAGAAAATAGAAGACTTCACTTTAATTCATCAAGCCACAGAGCACTCCCCATCACTTAAATGGGACACTTTAAAAGCAGTCCTTCGAGGAGAAATAATTAGTTATGCAGCAGCACAAAAAAAACTAGCTCAACTAACGCATAATAGAACCTTGAGTGAACTAACAGAACTGGAAAAAAAACATAAAGCTAACCCAGGGGATAAACAGACCCTAATACAATTAAACAAAGCTAAAAGAACTTTACAAGATCTAGAAAATAAAAAAAGCTGAGGGCCTGCTTCGTTTTACTAGCCAAAAATACCATGAGGTGGGGGGCGGGGAAGAGCATCTAGATTGCTAGCAATCCGCTTGAGAAAATCCTAAGCAGATAGATATGTGCCTTATATACAGGACCCAAGACCAAAAGGCAGGAAATGGACCACCCCAGAAGATATAGTACAGCAATTTCGAACATACTACCAGACCTTATATAGGGAAGATAAAGAAGAGAAGAACATAAAAATAAAGACTCAAGCCTTCTTGGATGTTCTTAATTTACCTAAGCTAACAAAAGTCATAAATGAAGAATTAAATAGACCCATCACATAAGGAAACTATAGAAGAGATCAACAACTTGCCAATAGGAAAAACACAAGGACCGGACAGGTTTAGCAGTGAAATATATAAAAAGCTGTCCACCCCTTTGGCCCCCCTACTTACAGAAGTTTTTAATCAGCGCACTGAAGGGAGTGGAGTCCCAGGAAGTTGGTCTCAGTCCGTTATAACAACAATTCCTAAACCTGGCAAAGATCGATCCAAATGTGAATCTTTTAGACCTATAGCCCTCCTTAATCAAGATCAAAAAATATTTGCAAAAATTTTATCAATCCAACTTCAAAAATACATAGAAATACTAATCCATCCAGACCAAACAGGTTTTATCCCGCATAGGGACATGAGTGACAATATCAGATGACTCTTAAACATTTTGCAACATAAGAGTCACAACCTGGTTCAAGCTCTAGCACTTTTCCTAGATGCAGAAAAGGCCTTTGATAGGTTAAACTGGACCTATCTTGTTATGGTCCTAGAAAAAATGGGATTTGAGGGCAACTTCCTGGGATGGATCAAACTGTGCTATCAGAATCCCCAAGCTAGAGTTAAAGTGAACGGAACCATTTCTCCCGCTTTCAGGATAGAAAGGGGCACGAGGCAGGGATGCCCACTGTCCCCACTCCTTTTCGTAATCAATCTGAACCCTAGCACAAGCCATCCAGGAACACATGAGGGTACAGAAGGGACTGAAATCCATAACTCATCCCATAAGATATCTCTCTATGCGGATGACACATTGATTTACTTAGGTAATCCAGGGATCGGCTACAAACACCTAGCCGCACTTCTATCCAAATTTGGAGACATCTCAGGCTTTAAAGTCAACTCTTCCAAATCGGAGGTGTTGGTATTAGGAAAGAAATACGGAACTTATAAATAAAATCCCCTTTAAATGGGTCAAGAGTAAACTACAATATCTTGGAATTCAGATCCCCAGAGAATTAGCCCTCCTGTATAAATTTAATTATGAAACCCTAAACCAACAGATAAGGAAAGACCTGAATAGGTGGAGTATCCTCCCTTTTACGCTTTCAAATAGAATTGAAACAATAAAAATGAATATCCTCCCAAGATTTCTCTTTCTCTACACCAATTTACTTATCCCGATACCAAAAAAGGATTGGAAAGACTTAAAAAAAGACTGGCAAATTTTATTTGGCTAGGTAAGCATCCAAGAATCCAGTGGGAAATTCTAGTAGAAGAAAAAAAAAAAAGGAGGAATGGGGTTGCCTAATTTCCCAAAATATTACTTAGCAGCACAAACAGTGCCAATCATTAAAATGTTAAAGATAGGGAAGGCACATGGATGGTTAGAAATCGAACAGCCAGAGAATGACTGGTGTCCACTAAATAACCTGCCCTGGCTGATCCAACCTAAAGACCTGAGGCACTTCATTAATAGATTTGCCAGACATACCCTGTCAAAATGGTTGGAGGCAAGACAGGAATGGGAAATAATACGCTCCGTATGGAATTACCTTCCTCTGCCAGGTTTCCCTATCCAGAGGTGAGATAACTCTCTCCTCAGGTGGGCATTATCAGGACTTATTTACCCACATCAACTCTTGGTTGGGGATCAGGTCAAATCTTTCCAACAAATGCAAACAGAATTCAATCTAACTCAAAATGACGTATTTAAATACTATCAGTGTGTTCATTATATAACCACCACCATAGGCCTTGTAGAACTATCGCAGGGACCTTCAACCCCAATACAATGTACATATCTCAGAGGTAAAATAGGAGACACCAAAGCATATATATCAGAAATATACAAGGTCCTAATAGAAGACAGGGGGACTCTCGCTAGACAAAAAATGGAACAAAAATGGAAGTGAGACAAACCTTCATATTCTACATAGGCTGTGGCAGGGTGTCTGGGAAGGGCTTCATAAAACCACCAATTCCCCAGTGTGGAGAGAATTTCGATGGAAAATTAACACCAGATTTTTTATTACCACAGAGGTATCACACCACTATTCCTCCTCAATCCCCACTAATTGCTGGAGGGGATGTGGACAAGTGGGCACATATTATCACATCTTTTGGAGTTGCCCCAGGGTTGATCGGTTTTGGGGAAAGGTATCACATGGCATCATGGAGATCATGCTACTCTCTCATCAACCACAGTTTCTGAATCTGGTTCTGGGACTCCCACCCGACGAAATTACAACTTCATCGGGCAAATATCTTTTTTATATTCTCATTGCAGCAGCACTTAAGGCGTTGACCCAAAATTGGCTGAAAGTGTCTCCCCCTTCGATGGAGAACTGGTATAGAAACATTGATCAAATTAGGAGAATGGAGGACTGATGGTAGATAAATATAATTCTAGATGGCTTCCTTTCTTTAATCATCTGGAAAAAAAGGAAGGAATCCGAACAATTTGAACATATTGAAAGGGGGTAGAAGGAGGGGGAGAAGGAGAGAGGAGAGGAGAGGAGGGGGAGAGGAAGAAAAGGGAATAAGACTGCTGCCCAGAGTGTAGCCTAAAGGTGGGAAAAAGAGGGAGAACCTAAAAAGAATAAAGTTGGTCTAGCACTGATTGTAATTAACTAATTATTACCCTGTAGAAAGTAAACTATATGTATTAATTTTAAAGGAAACATTAATATCCCTTCCATTCTCTATGTATGATGAGATTACTGAGCTGTACCCTGATTTCTGTGTACCCAAAATAATAATTAAATAAAGGAGTATTGAAATTCAAAAAAAAAATAGAATCTTTACTAAAATACTACAAGTATTTACAACAGGATGTATTTACAAGAAAATAAAAGGGTTGCACATACTGAGAAACAGAAAATAAAGCAAGTTAACAGATAGTTAGTGTACAGCAAAATTCTGACCTATCCTTATCTAGAATCCTTTACCTGCCCTAGCTACAGAAGCACACTGACCCTCACTGTGCTACCTTACCCATCAACTAGTCTTTATACAGCAGGGCTCTCGTCTTGATGTTCCAGTCCAAGAGAGAGAAATCAAACTCATTTCTCTGTCATATTCTTTCTCTGATTGTAGGAGGTGATTTCTTTACTCTGAGTGATAGGCTACCCCTGCCCATCCCTAGATCAATGGGTGTATGGAGGGATGACGTCATTCACCCAAATGTGCTCTGTCCACTTTATGATTCTGCCTTGAAGACAGTCTAGGTGTATAGCCCCACGCTTCTTGCATTTTAAGCTGGCTGAGGCATTCAGTCTGGCACTTTCCCATCTGCCTTACAGAATCTCTAGCTTCAAGGATGTCTGAGGTGTTCGAAGTTGCACTTTCACATCTGCTAGGATAAGCACCCTGGATTAGTTTATCAGTTCTCAGTATTTCCCTTAAGATTTGTCTGGACATGTGACCCTGTAAGCCATATTTTGTGTGTCCCCTTTTGCAAACAGCAGAAGCTATGACAGAAGCATACATACACTACAAAATACATTTAACAAAAGAAATTAATACATTACTCTGGTCACATGTCCATCACATCTCCCCCCCTCAAGAAATGAAGGCGTATCTCTTTTGGGCAACCCCCAAGAGACACTGCTGTTCATGTAGGGCCAAGGAAGCGCCTAAAGGAACATGTTATACACTTAGCCCACCTCGACAGTCCATCTGCATTGGCATTTTGCGCACCACTCCAGGTTCCTTGTGGGTTTGTCCCCCAAATATTGCAGCACCCCCTTCATCTCCTCAGTCTGGGCCAGTGTCGGCTGCCCTGAGAGGGTGAGGTTTATCACTGAGGATCCTTACTGGGCTTCCCCAAGGAGGTCCGCCAGGGGATCAGCCTCATCCCCCTCTATTGGCGCGCTGCACACGGTGAGGATCATTTTCTCCCTATCATAGTAGGGCTTCATCATGTTCACATGATATACCCTCTGCCTGCGCCTTCTGTCAGGCAGCCCTACTATATAGTTAACATCACTCAGCTTCCTGATTATGGAGAATGGGCCCTCCCATGCTGCCTGCAGTTTCTGATGTTGGACTGGGACAAGTAGCATCACTCACTGTCCAACTTTGTACTCCGGGGCTCTGGTCCCACAGTCGTACCAGGCTTTCTGTTGTTGTTGTGCAGCGGCTAAGTGCTCTTGGGCAAGCCCCATGAGCTCCTTAAGCCTGGCCCTGAAATTCAGGATGTACTCCACAACAGACTCCCCTTGGGAGGCATGGTTACCTTCCCATTCATCCCCGACTAAATCTATGGCTCCCTGCACCCTGTGATCAAACAGGAGCTCGAATTGTGAGAACCCTGTGGACTCCCTGTATGCAAACAGGAGGTGTGGCAAATATTTGTCTCACTCCTTTTTGTGCTGGTCAGCAAATGCCCTGAGCATAGTTCTGAGGGCCCCATTGAACAACTCGACCAGGCCATTTGTCTCAGGGTGATAGGGCAAAGCCCAGAGTTATTTCACCCCACATTTCTCCCACAAACTGGTCATTAAGGACAACATAAAATCTGCCCCCTGGTCTGACAAAATCTCCTGGGGAAACCCTACTCGGCTAAAGATTCCCAGGAGCTCATAGCCACCTTTTCTGCCTCAATGGAGGACATGGCCACTGCCTCAGGGGTCGAAACTAAATTTTGCAGCCACTAGCCAGGAGAGCTAGTGACTGGCAAAATCCACTGACCCAGCTGGTGTACTTACTGAAATGTTACCTTCTCCAGTATAAGTCAGCAGGGCTAGTTAAAGGAAATTCTTACTAGCCTGATAAAAAAATCTACCAGCATTTGGCTGGTGGGCTGGTGCCAATTTCAATCCCTGGTACCTGGCTGTGTAATCCACCACAACCAGTACGTATCATTTACTTGTGCGACTTGGGGTACTTAGGAGCCCCAACATGTCCATGGCTACCCTCTTAAAAGGTTCATTGATAACAGGCAGGGACACCAAAGCTGCCTTTGCCTTGTCCCCGACCTTTCCAACCTGCTAGCACTGTGGACAAGTCTGACAGTTATTTACCATGTCAGTGTACATGCTTGGCCAAAAGAAATTATTGGCAAGCTACTGTTTTGTGAGGTTAATACCCAGGTGGCCTGAAAAAGGAATATCATGGGCCATGGCCAGAAGCTGCTTTCGGTAGTCCTGGGGGACTACCAGTTGCTGGGGTACCTCTCCCTCTAGCTCCCTCTGTGGTGTACACTCCCTGTACAGCAGCCCATTTTCCCAATAAACTGACGTTTTACTCCCTTGAGAGGCCACAGCACTATCTGCTATCTCTGTCTCAGTTTCTGGAAAGTAGGATCAGCTCGCTCTGCCCTGCCCAGTTCCTCCCATCTGACCCTCCCTAGTTCCACTTCAGAAGGAAAGCTATCCCTGGTAGCAACCACTTCTGCTTGTAACTGGGGCTCAGGGCTGCTACTCCTAGCTAGCCCTTTACCCACACTAGCCACTTACTCAGCTGCTGAGGGATGGGTCTGCATAGGCTGTTACCCCCTCCTCCCTCTCAGAAGCTTACCCTTTTGCCTGGCTATGGGTAGTAACACACACTAGGTTTTCCCTGTGGTTAAAATCATTTCCCATGATCATGTCCACAGGGAGATCAGATACAACTCCCAACTTATGTACCTCATGGCTGCCCATCGAGCTCAGGAAGACTCGAGCCATTGGCTTTTGGACCACTGGACCTGTGACACCCCAAATCTTGGCGAACTGCCCTGGCAGAATCTGCTCTGCCTGGATCAGATCCTGCCTTACCATGGAGATGGAGGCACCAGTGTCCCTCAATTCCTGTGTTACCGTCCCATTGACTAGAATAGGGTGCACATGCTTGGTGGAATTTGGTGGTACTGCAATGTCTGCACGATATACCAACTGTGGTGTACTGTCTTAGTCACCCCCTCACCCAGGTTTCTGCCCGTTAGTACTGTTTTTAGGGCAGTCATAAGATAGATGCTCCATTTTCTGGCAAATCCAGCATTCCTTTGCCCCCGGCTCCTTGTTCCCCTTAGAACCAATGGGTTCTGTTTTGGGCTTAGGTGGAGGCTGGTTTCCTGTAGGCTGCCCTCCCTGGGTCCCCTGAAAACCATGTGCTGCCCCACCCCCATAGTTCTTACGCTGCAAATGTAGTCTGCTGGCCACATACAAACCAGCACTTTCTGTTGCCTCCTTTGTGGACTTGCATGCCTGGTCCAGCAGCCATATATGCAGGTCATCAGGTACAATTTTAAGAAACTGTTCATTTAAGAGTAAATCTTTTTTGCTCTACAGTCCTTGCCTTAGCCCCATCTACCCAATGGTCTAAATAATCACACATCTGGACATGCAGTTCTGCATAGCTGTCTCCTGGGCCTTTTCTTAACTCTTTAAATTTCCATCTATAGGGCTCAGGAGTTAGTTCAAAACATTTTAATAATGTTCGTTTAACTTTATCATATTCCATGCAATCATTATCGTCCATGAGAACAAATGCATGCAAAGCAGGCTGGTAAGTAATGGGGTCAGGTGGATCATCCACAAAGCCTTATCTAATCTAAATTGCCCACAAACCCTTTCAAATTATTTTAAAAACAAACTAGATCATCTCCCTCTCGGTACTGTGGGAACATTTTAGAATTAATTGTGGCTCCATAGGTTGAATCCCCTTCACCATTACTTACAGTTTGCCATGGTGTTTGCTGGCGCAGTTTCACCAACTCGATCTCATGCTGTCGTTCTTTCTCACACTCTGCTCATTCTCTTGCTCTGCTCATTCTTCCTCTCTTTCCTCTTGCATTAGGATCTCATGCTGGTGAATCTTTCCTTTTCCTCTTGCATCATGATCTCGTGCTGGCAAATCTTTTCCCTTTCCTCTGCCTCCAGCCTTGTTCTCTCCTCCTGCATCTGGATTTCATGCTGCCGGGCCCTCTCTCTGTCCTCAACCTCTAGCCTTTCCTTCTCCTTTTCAGCCTCCAGCCTTTCCCTCTGCTGTTCGGCATCCCTCAGAGCAAGCTCTGCCTTCAGGATCTCCAGCCAAGGTTGACTGGGCTGCACAGCTCCCCAAGCTTGTGACACATGGTTCCCCCCTTGCTCAGTCGCTGTGACCTCAGTCTCACTGCCTGGGTCACTGTCCTCAGCAACCATCTGCTGATCAGGTATTGGGCCATATTTATTTGAGACAGTCTGCCCCTCCTGCAGCCAGTCATGCGCCAACAGGGCTTCCATAAGTGCATTCTTTGTCATGCCCTCCTGGACAATCCCCCTTACTCAAAGTTGCTGTGCACGAAATTTTACATAGCTTGAGGTGCTCATATTCTCTAGCTACGCTGCACTAAACTGCCTAGAAATAATAAAAAAAAAAAAAAAAACAGTAGTAAACTATGCAACCTTTTGTAATTCTGTTTCGTGACTGTTAAAAGGTGCATTTCTGCTGGTACTCCGTCACCAGTGTGCTGTCTCTCTTTCAGAGTTCTGCCTCACAGGAAAGCACACTGTACACTGCTCTGCACTGCACTGGTACCAGTTACCACATAGATCCCAACACTCTGCTACCAATGCAACAGAAATCCCTCTTACCACGGATTTCCTGCTCACTGCCACCACGTGTTTTTACCAACAGGAACCAGGAAACCTGTTTTTCACCTCCTCTTTCATACAAGCTCAAGAAGGTCAACACAATAAAGTACAGTTACGTAAGAACTTACCGTAACAGTAGATCTTCGAGAGAGGCTCTTGCAGTAAGTAATTACATTATAGGACTGAAGCCGTCAGGAGTCAGAACCCCACAGAAAAATTCTAGCTAGCAGTCTCTGGTGGGGGACCACCCCCACATCAGGTTACCGATGACATGCAACATCAGTATAAAGGGACAGTCCCCCACGCCCACCTTCCAGTTCTTTCTTGCTGTTAGCTCGTGAAAGCACCTCACGGTTAAGTTATTACTGCTTCGTCAGTCTGTCATCGGTTTACTCACTGAATTGTGCCCCTTCGGAGATGGATTGCAAACAAGAGTCCAGCATAAATAATAAAATTACCCTTTTAAATAGAACAAGCAGTCACTGATTCTATAAATACAGAATCTTTACTAAAATACTACAGTTATTTACAACAGGATGTATTTACAAGAAAATAAAAGGGTTGCACATTTACTAAGATACCGAAAATAAAGCAAGTTAATAGATAGTTGGTGTACAGCAACATTTTGAACTATCCTCATCTAGAATCCTGTACCTGCCCTAGCTACAGAAGCAGTGACCCTCACTGTGCTATCTTATCCATCAGCTAGCCTTTGTACAACAGGGCTCATGTCTTGATTCCAAGAGACAGAAATGAATCTCATTTCTCTGTTATATTCTTTCTCTGACTGTGGGAGGTGATTTATCTACTTCGAGCGACAGGCTACCCCTGCCCACCCCCAGATGGGTGGGTGTGTGGAGGGATGACCTCATTCATCCAAATGTGCACTGTCCGTTTCATGATTCTGCCTTGAAGATAGTCTAGGTGTGTAGCCCCACGCTTCTTGCCTTTTAAGCTGGCTGAGGAATGCAGCCTGGCACTTTCCCATCTGCCTTATAGAATCTCTGGCTTCAAGGATATCTGAGGTGTTCAAAGTTGCACCTTCACATCTGCCAGGATGTGCACCCTGGGTTAGCTCATCAGTTCTCAGTATTTCCCTTAAGAGTTGTCTGGACACGTGACCCTGTAAGCCATAATTTTTGTGTCCCCTTTTGCAAATAGCAGAAGCTATGACAGAAGCATACTTACATAACAAAATACATTAACAAAAGAAATTAATACATTACTCTGGTCACATGTCCATCACAACACTCATGCTGTTTTAATATCTTCTTAACCTTTTTTTTCTAAATTTAATATACTTTCTCTTCCTTGGACATACCCACATCAGCCATCTTCTCTCTCCCAGCTTCATCACCACTGTCCCTGGGACTTACTATCGACCTGTACAGTGCCCCACGATCCACCCCTATGCTGCGATGCAGCTGCCCTGGTTCCCCAGGCCTAGGAGAGAATTACTCCAGGTGTGGTTTGTATCTCAGTGAGCGGCATGGGGCCTGCATAGAGGGAAATGGCAGCATTCTGCCACAGTTCAGGAAGGATTTTCTCCCCAGTTTCCATCCTTGACTGCCTCGTGGGCAAGAAGTAAGTGGGCACCTGCACACTAGCATGCCAGACATCCTAGTCAGGGGGCACTCTATCCACCCTTCAACGCTCCACTGCACTGCCACCTGTGGTCACCCAAGTGGCAGTGTTGTAGCGAAGCACAAAAACTTCCCTCTTGGAGGCACAGAGCATCCCCTGGGACACTCAATCCTCTCTCAGCTGACCCCCCATGACTTGGGCTCACTTCCAAATCTGGGTCACTGGCATTGTGAGCAGTAGCATTACTGCTGCACCAACAGGCCAGATGTTAACATGTTTTCTTGTTATGCTGACACTGATAGCAACTTTTATTTTCAAAATATTCAAGGACTTTCAACGGTGTATGAATATTCAACAATATACAGACAACTTCACAAACATGCCCTGGATTCTTTCATTAATTACCAGCAGATGAGCTGCAGTACCTGATGCCTGAATTTCTATTATAGCACCACTGATTCTACTGTCCTCCT
The DNA here is from genome assembly GCA_016271365.2 of Neoceratodus forsteri. NCBI lineage: Eukaryota > Metazoa > Chordata > Ceratodontiformes > Ceratodontidae > Neoceratodus > Neoceratodus forsteri. Next base: position 1,052,171,285 of record CM057453.1, read on the forward strand.
TGGCTTCTTTTGGAGATTCTGACTTGGCACCAACCGATCTGTCTTCTACTTGCAAACCAGTGGAAGAATCCCCAACGTTTAAGTCTACAACTTAAAGGAAAAGATAAAAAGCAAATATAAAAAGAAAAAGACTGAAAAAGGTCCAACACTACAGTCAAAATGTCAAATAAAATATCTGAGATTATTAAACAAGAATAACTAATACATTCATGAGAAATAGTATGCATGAGCATAAACTTACACACAGCACAAGCAAAATACATAATTTAGGCATTGTGTGTAAATGTGGGCTAGTGCAGTTAAACCACTTAAACCTAAACATGTGAGATAATAAAACAATGAGGATGAATCATTTATCTTCATTTTGCTGATCACCTCACTTGAAACATTGCTGTGTCAGTCACATAATATGCCAGACTGCATTTGCGCAGCTTGAGCTTACCACAAGATACATCTAACAGGAAATGAAAAGTATGTACGTATTGTAATTGTTGATCTTCCAGAATATCTTCACCACTGATTCAAACTAATTGATCTTGGGCTGGAGACACTAGAACCCCATGGGAGCACTTTTTTGCATGGCGGGAGCCAACATCGGCTACTGGCAGTGCCTGAGCACCTCACGTGATGCCATGCATGCCACCCAAAAACCAATGCTGGCTTCCTCTAGCATCGAGGTTCTGCTGGACAGAGTGAAACAAAGTAGAGATAAAATAAAAGAGAGGACAAGATACTTTCTAGCCCAAAGGGATAGGAAAAGGATATAGGAAATATAGGTGCCTGAGAAAGGCCGCCACGCTGGGCGTGCTGAAGTAGCTCAGCTCTGCAGACTGCTAGTTTTTGGTTTTTAACTTTTATTTAATTGCCTTCAGTCTCTACGTTATTTTTAAAATCGCATAGTCGCATAATTATGTTTTAAATGTAACTTTCCCAGTTTGAAACGTTGTTGGAGCCGCTCGACTGGCCACGGAGTGTGCACTGAGCTGTATGATCGGGCCCACTGCTGCCCGAAGATGGGAGGAAAGTGTGTGAGTTGGTGGAGAAGAGGTTTTGACTGTGCATTTTTGATCGATATGGCCTTCTGATATGGCTTTTGACCTGGTCAACCATCCCATCCTCCTAGCTACTCTCAGATCCCAAGGCTTCTCTTCAAATGTCTCTGCATGGTTTGGCAGCTACCTATCGGATCGCACCCAACAAGTTAAGTTTAACTCCTCATTGTTTGACTATGCTACCATTAACACTGGTGTGCCACAAGGTTCTATTTTTGGTCCCCTGCTCGTCTCCATTTATATAAATGGTATTACCGCCAACATTCTCCAGTCTGCCTCCCTGTTATACACCGATGATACTGTCTTTTACGCCAGTGTGAAAAACATTGCTGAAATAAACCAACGTCTTTCCCATGACTTTCAAGGGGTTCTGCAGTGACTACTCAGCCATAAACTAGTCTTGAATGTATCCAAGACCCAGGCCATGTTATTTGGTTCAAATGCTAAACTCAAACTCTCCCAGCCCACATTCAATGTCACCACCATAAATGGGTCCTCTGTTGGAGTGGTAACCTCATTTAAATACCTTGGCATAACACTCGATCCAACTCTTACTTTTGATCCTCTTATTCAACAAACCTGTAAGCTGGCTAACATAAAACTTGGAATGGCCTACCGTTCCAGCTATATGCTCACACCCTCAGTGAGGCTTGCCATAGCCCATGGCATACTCCTCCCGACACTCACCTATGCGGTTGCAGTGTATGCCTCAGAGGGTAAAACTAGTCTTCAGAAGTGGGATGTAACTTACAATAATATCTGTAGATATGCGTCCTCTGCTCATCAGAGGAAACATCACTGCCTTCTATACGAGGAACTAGGGTGGCTTTCTCAGGATGCCTCTAGAAAATTTGTGTACGGTTCAACAATAGATAACATCATCTGCAACCAAACTCCAAAGCCCTTGGTGGAACTATTTCTCAACCAAACATCTGGATATGGTCTACGCTCGACTAATAATGCCCCTGTACTCATCCCCCGACACCACTCCTCCAAAGGTGCTAGCGCCTTCTCCTGTTATGCCCCCCCATCACTGGAATTCCCTCCATCTATACGGCTTGCACCATCCCATGCCTCTTTCAAGAAATTGCTACGCGACCATCTTGATGATTCCTGCTCCTGCTTCAAACCCCCTAGCCCATAACTTTTTTCTCCTAATCCATGCACCCCCTCACCCCAACAACTAACACCGCACTTTCCTCCTGACACCTCCTTTGCCCTTGTTTATTACATCTAGTCCTCCTCACCTTACCTGCCCTATTTTCCTATCCTATCCTATCTCCCCTATTATTGCATCTCCACCCTTTTAAGTCCAGATCCATCCAATATGGTTATTATAATGGTATTTGTCCTTATAATTCTCACCCTTATTTCACTTCTTAACTAACTTCCAATTGTCTCTTTATTGTATTTGCTCTTTTATCATTCTACGTTATACACTATTGTTAAATCAATTGTATTTGCTGATTCCTACTGCTTCACTGTATTACTATTGTTTAGGCTTTATTTGTTTAGGATTATTTCTGCCTTTGTCAAACTAATGTTCTGTTAAACTAATGTTTTGTTTCTGTAAACTCCCGGGTTGTGCCTGAAAATAGTCATTGCTATGGCTAGTGCACCTTACCCGGTCAACAAAAAACTAAATAAATAAATAAATTAGGAGTCTGCTGCGGAGTGAGGCAATTGTGTTGAGGTGTGCAGCAGAAGGAATGCTCGGTCGAGAACATGGAGTGAATACGGGAGAAGCATTGCGAGCCTGTGGCAAGGAGTTCTCCAGGACTGTGTTTTGGAGTACAGTGGCCTTCTGACTGGGAGTCTGCTACGGAGCGAGGAAACTGCGATGTGCCATGCAGCAGAGGGTGCACTTGGCCAAGAACGTGGAGTGGAGACCCAGAAAGGGGAGCTGCATTGGCTGACGGCCTAATTGGATCTATTGCTGAGGAGCTTGTTTTAGATTGATCGATTTTGAGGCTCTTGTGGAGTTCCGCCAGACTAGGACAGCATCACCCTGTAATTGTGGGTGGTTAGCCGCTGGAAGCTACTTCTACCTGGAAAGACCAGGCCTGGATTGACCGGGGAGCCGGCCAGCGGGCCTGTGGTTCTTCCAAGGCCCCTTGCTGGCCAGCCAGTGGGCTGGTGCAGGCGGGGTGCCGAGGTGGTGGGGCAGATATTTCTAGCGGCAGCCCCTACAGATAGGGCTTCGGGGTGTCTGGCTCAGTTTCCAAGAAATATCTGGACTGTTACTGGGTGTTTTTCTACACCAAAGAAGATTTGGATTACATCAGGAGGTTTTCTGCCATAAGGAAACTATCTACAGGAACTTGAGGTGTCAAAATCTCAGACTTGTGGTCAGAATACATTTTTATTTTCTTTTGCAAACTTTGTTAGGACAGTGAGAGTGCCCGGTTCATTTTTTGACTCCCAGGTAGTGAGAGCACCTCGGGGTCGAAACTGCATTAAATATTGTTTGTTTTCTTATGTTAATTTAATTTGTATTCCTCAGTGAGAAGAGGGGTAATTAAGTTTTATTTTGTTTTCTGGCATTAAGTTTCAGTTCTATTTTCAGTTTTTCTGTGACTTGGACTTCCCTGAAGTGGATTCCTTATGGTATTACATCATCTTTCTCCCCTGGATTCACATAATTTATTTAGAGACTTTGGAGCCTGGACTGATGTTTTATCATTTTAATTTATTATAGTTTTATTGCTGCGTATTTTTGTTTGGGTGGGGAAGGTGGTTAGTTTGATTTATTTATTGGATTAGATACTGTTTTTTGGGATTGAAATCGTCCAAATAGTGTGGGATAGGGTGGCATTTTATTTGCATTTTTAGTTGGGTGGGTATTGTTGTTTAATTTTATTATTGTTGTCTTGGGGGTCCTTTTTAGGTTGGGTGCCTCAATGTTGTGTACTTTGGCATTGGTCTCAATTGTGACATGTGTACGTCTCCCCCTACCATCGTGCGCTATTCATCCTCCACTTTCCGCACCCTTCGCCCCTTCCCCCCCCTTTTGTTGTTGTCAACTTACCAGTGCTGTTGTGCGCTGGGTATTGTTCGTGTGGGGGTGGACATTGGAGGACGAATGAATGCACCTCTCCCATTGGGGTGGTCAGGCCTGGAAGACACCCTGGGATGAAATGAAGTCTGGAATGGGGTGCTCCATGTCTAGTCTCCATACCCAAGGGCACTGCCTCTAGTGGCAGGCAGTAGCCGGGGCCGCCCTTGAAGTCCATCCAACTCGAGTGGTGTTATGCAATGCCAAATCTATTAAAAATAAGACTGCAATTACTGCAGATCTTGTTGGAACAACCGATCTGGCTTGCATCACCGAGACTTGGCTGAATGAAAATGCTGGCCCTATTTTGGATGTTGTAATTCCGGCCGGGTACTCAGTGATACACCACTCGAGACTGGATCGCGGGGCTGGGGGTGGGGGGTGGCGTTCTGTTTTAAGACCGAGTTGTGCCTCACGAGTGTACCAGTTGAGGAAGCCGAATCATCTGAGTGTACCGTGGTGGCTGGTGTAGGTTGCAGGTTAGCCTTCATCTACTGTCCACCCGGGGACAAGACGCGATTCCTGCAGGAAGTAGCAGATTTTGTCGCCGACATGGCATTGGAGTCGCCCAGATTTATGGTACTGGGTGACTTCAATGCCTGGGTCGACGATGAATTCTCGCAGTTTGGACAACACTTTCTTCAGCTTATGACATCTCTGGGCTTTACAAAGGTTGTTACCTCTGCCACCCATAAACACGGTCACTCCCTTGATTTGGTTTTCCTCCTGGGGAATGATGCCCCCGACTTGGAGGTGGAACCTGTCGGTTGGTCTGATCACTACACCGTGAGGTTCAACTTTTGCCCCCCCCGAAGGCCTGCCCCTGTGGAGATGGTCAGTTACCGCCCTTTACGGGAGGTGAGCCCTGGAGGCCTAGCGGCAATGATTGATCTCTCGGAGTTTCCTGTGGCCAGCTCAAGTCCAGAGACTTTAGTTGTGGCCTATAACGAGGCCATTTCTGTAGCCCTGGACTTGATTGCTCCTGTCCATGTTCCTCCTCTACCCCTTCGCTCCCTCAGGCCCTTTGGCTTAATGGGTCTTTGAGGGAGTTGCAGCGAGTAGGACATAGGTTAGAGCGGCGTTGGTGGAAATCCGCAATGGAGGCCGACCATCTTAAATTGGTTAAACATTATCAGACTTACCAATCAGCGATCTCCCATAAGAAGGCAGAATTCCTGTCCGGGGAGATTGCTGCCGCTCAGAACTGACCAGATCAGCTCTTCCAAACTGTCGACAAGTTGTGCAACCCAACCTGTCTGCAGCTCTGAAGACCTTTTTCGCAAGTGGAGTGTAATGAACTTGTTCGGTTCTTTGTGGATAAGGTGGCCATCAGGTCGGAAATTCTCTTGACTCGCTCTATGGGGGTTGCTGATGATCAGTGTTTGGTCACCTCACCTCAAGCTTCCTGGAGTACCTTTGCCTTGCCCGAACTTGCGGATGTCATACGGATTGTCCAGGGTATGCACCCTACGTGCTGTAGTTTGGATCCGGGCCCAACTTCCGTGATTATGGGTTGTTGGGATATGATCGGCCCCGGTCCCGGCGCAGATAGCCCCGTGCTCCCTGGAATCTGGTGAGTTTCCAAGCTCCCTGAAGGAGGCGGTGGTAACCCCCTTCCTAAAGAAAGCTTCTTTGGACTCAGATTCTCTTGCGAACTACAGACCAATCTCAAACCTTCCCTTTATAGGTGCACCTTAAGTGTCGTCGACCAAAGTCCCCCATGAGGGAGAGGCAACAGGTAGTCCAAAATGCTAGCCACTGGACAGGTCAAAGTGTCCAACCCATTCTTCTGACAGCAAATGGAGAATCTCTTCCATTTGAAGGCAAAGCATTTTCTGGTCGATTCCTTTCTAGACACCTCCATGACAGTGAGGACATCTTCGGAGAGACTCGAAGCCTGGAATTCTAGCCACTCAGGAACCAGGCTGTCAGGTGCAGGAATTGAAGGTCTGGGTGGAGAACCTTCCCCCTGATTGATTGAGAGCAGATCTGGGTGTATGGGAAGATGCCTGAGGAGCCTGTTGCTGAGGCTGAGATCGGGGAATCAACACTGGCGGGGCCAGTCCGGAGCCACCAGGATCACCTGTGCCTTGTCCCTCCTGACCTTGACTAACACTTTGTGGATCAAGAGAAGTGGAGAGAAGACATAGAAGAGGTCTGGAGTCCAAGGCCTCGAGAAGGCACCCCCTGCAGCGTTCCCTGCTGAGTTTGACAGGCACAAAACAGACTCAGCTTTGTGTTCTCCCTGGTGGCGAACAGGTCCACCTAAGGGGTACCCCAGTGGGAGAACAGACTGCGAACTATGAGAGACCACTCGTGAGATGCCTCACCCACCTGGCTAAAGGCGTCTGCCAGCTGACTGGAGGCTCCTGCCACATGGATGGCTAGGAGATTCCCCTCCAGGATGCGCACGAGAGTCCAAATGCGGGGGTCTTCCTTGCACAGGGACAGGGAGTACATTTCGCCTAATCTGTTGAGGTAGTAAATGGCCGTGGTGTTGTCCATCTGGACTTGGACAGCCTGACCCCGAACAAACGGAGTGAAGGCAGTCAGCACCAGCTGGACTGCTCGGGGATCCAGCAGGTTGATGCGTCATCAGGACTCCTGGAGGGTCCAGAGCCCGTGGACTCTGTGTTCCCCCAGATGGGCACCCCAGCCTGTGACAGAAGTGTCGGTCGTCAGGATGACCATCAGCTTGGGGCAGACATATGGGATACCTTCCTGCAGATGCTCTGGGACAAGCCACCACTGGAGGGTGTCCCACATCCTCTGGGTCACAGTGTCCAGCTCGTTGAAGTGACCTTTGTGCTGAGACCACTGGTGGGACAGCTCCCACTGCAGGAAGCACATATGCCAATGGGCCCATTGGACCATGCTGGTGCAGGCCACCATGTAACCCAGAAGGCACAGGAAGTCCCACGCAGGGTGCAAGTGCCCAACCAGAAATGACTGGGCAAAGGAGGAGAGAACCTCTGTCCTGTCTACCAGGAGAAGAGCTCTGTCTCAGCACGAGTTGAGCTCTGCCCCGATGAAGCTGATCACCAGCGAGAACACGAGTTCAGACTTGGCCTTGTTGACCAGCAGGTCAAGGTCAATACAGGTCTGGAAGGACAGGTCCCTGTACCACTCCACCTCCTGTTTGGAGGGACCTGCTATCAGTTAGTTGTCCAGGAAAGGGTACCCCTCTGTGCCACAAGCTGCCAACAATGCTATGCATTTAGTGAAGACCCTGGGGGCCAAAGCGAGGAGAAAGGGCATGGCTTGGAACTCATAAAGGGTTCCCTCTGCTCTGAAGTGGAGGAACCTTCTGTGGGATGGATGGATCGGGACGTGAAAGAATGCATTCTGAAGATCCAGAGAGCGATGGATCGGGACGTGAAAGAACGTGTCCTGAAGATCCAGAGAGCAAAACCACATGTTTTGCTCCATAGTTGGTATGATCTGGGAAAGAGTTACCATCCTGAAGGTGCGGGAACTGAGGATTTTGTTAAGGTCATGCAGATCTAGAATGGGGTGCCAGCCCCAGTCCGCTTTGGCACCAGTAAGTACCTGGAGACAAACCCCGGGTGTTCCAGAGGATCCGCAAATCTGACCACAACCTCCTTGCAGAGGAACTGGCTACATCAACTCGAACAGCTGACTGAGTGTCTGCGGATACCAAGTCCTCCCATGGTGTGCAGGCTCGGCTTGAAGGGTACTGCTTGAATTCCAGAGGTGACCCTAATTGACCACTTCAAGAACTCACCTGTCCATGTTAACAGTGGACCAAGTGGAAAGGAAGTGGTGGAGCTGACCCCCCACAGAAGGACCCATGGGAGTTGTGACGGGCATGAGGGAGACACCCCTCATCCCGTCACTCAGCAGGCTTAGAGGAAGGGACCTGGCAGAGGGGCCACCAGGTCCCTTCCCTCTGGGCTTTCGGACCACTGAGGTCACAGACTTGGCCCAAGGTCGCCAGGACTGAGCCTGCTGGCCAGACTGATGCTAGACTGGTTTTGCCACAGGAGTAGAGGACCGAAAGGGCATCGGCTTCTGCTGCTTAGAGCACTTGTGGTCCTTCTGGGGGGAGTCCTGGGTGGCATTGGACTTTTCAATATGCTGGAGGTGACCCTCCACACCAGGCCCAAATAGGTCAGTACCTAAGAATGGTACATCTGCCAGCTTGTGTTGGGCGTCTGCCATGAATGTCGAGATTCACAGCCAAGCCTTATGACACATGGCAACCGAGGCGGGCACAGGAATCTCCAATGTCCAGGGCCATCTGAAGTTGCTGTTTGGCCACAGCATGACCCTGGTCCCAGACCTGATTGACCGTAGTCTGGAGGGCCACAGGAAGATGAGGAAGCACCTGATCCACAGAGCCCAGAAGAAAAAATTACTCACCTTAGTATTTGTGTTTCTTCTAATGGAATCATGCTGTATTCTGACAATATGCAGTTAGCCCCAGCACTTGAACTGCTCTGGAGAGGAAAGAGTTAACTCTATGTCAGAGCACAGAACGTTGAGCTCGAGCTCAGTTCAAACCTCTGTCTGCTGCACTTTCAAGTATAACTGTCAGATTCTTATGAGCTAATACTAACTAACTACATCTGCTAGGTGGAAATTGTAAATTTACTAGCCAAAAAGGCAACCAAATGTTTTGGGTCCCAAAAGACTCAAGTCGAGAACTCCAAAACAAAAACTAAGTAGTGAACAACATAACTATCAAAAACAACATAAACATAACCCACTTCCCCTCTCTAAAAGGGGGGGAGTGCCAAGTACACCCCTGATGTGCAGAATTGTACTTGCCAGCCCACTTCCCAAAAACCAGGTTCTGAGAGGGGAGACAGGGAAGGAGGTCAGAATAGAGCAAGACTCCATTAGAAGAAACACAATTACTAAGGTGAGTAATTTTTTCTTCAAACATGAAGTCTTGCTGTATTCTGACAATATGCAGACTACCAAGCAATACCTCCATGGAGGAGGGACCGAACCTATTTTGGGAATATTTATTTATTTATTGAATTTTGATGACCGGGTAGGCCTGCTGGGCCCCAAGAGGTCCCTTTTTCAGGGGCGACCCGGGTGAAACAACAACATACAGGTAACAGATCAGTACAGTCAGGAGAATGGAGAGTTTTTATCAGTATGAATACATATGTTTACGGGCAGCAGGTAGTGGAAGACATGCAGGCTGTAATGACATAGAGGTTACACATAATGAGACCATTAAACATTAAGCATCACAAGTTGTTGATTAGATACAAAGTGCTCTGGAATAGTGAGCAGCAGCTAAAGACCTAGGGTTAGCTGCTGTGTGGGCAGATTGGAAGGGGGATAAATTTGGGACATAAGTGCACCCCATCTGTAAGGGGAGGACCGTTATACTGCCAGAAATGGAGGTTGGGAGGGTCAATTGAACTACCCAGGTGGCTGTACGTGGTCAGGTACTGTGGCATAGACATATGCTCCTATTGAGCAGGTGTCCCTTAAGCTTAGTCCGGAAGCTGGTAACTGTCTCAGCCTCCCGCACCTCCAAGAGGAGGTTGTTCCAGGTGGAAGGGGCGGTCTACGCAAAGGACCTAGACCCGGCTTTAGTCCTAATCTTGGGAACCGCGAAGAGAGTTTGGCCTGATGAGCGCAGGCACCGTGGATTGGGTTTCACCCTGACGAGCCCATCCAGGCTGGGGGGAGGTGAGGGACCCAGCAGCTTGTATGTAAGGCAGAGGGTTGGGTAGGAGAGGCGAGCATCCAGAGATGGCCACCTGAGCCTGGATTGGACCACACAGTGGTGAGTCCTCGGGTGAGACAAGGTGGCAAAGCAGACTATCTTATTGTACAAGGTCCGCAGCCTGCCTAACTCCATCGCGCCACGCCCTGGAGGATCGGGGCCGCGTATGTGAGCTTTGGGAGGAGTACACTAGTGGCAATGGCTACCCTAGCTTCCGGGATGACCTGGTCCTTTAGTCTATAAAGGATGCCAAGTTTCCCATGGATGGCTTTGGTGATTTGATCTACATGATTCTTTAGTGTGAAGCCTTGGTCCAGGGTAAGGCCAAGGTATTTGGTAGAGGTGACCAACTCAAGTTTTTCACCCCCCCTGGACTGGAGTTGAAGGTGATGTGACCTCTCTGTTCCCAGGATCTAGGGCCAAAGAGCATTACCTTCTCTTTGTTAGTGTTTAGAACCATTTTGTTCAGAGTGAGCCAGTCCTCCATCTGATGGATGTCTTCTTGGAGGGCTGTCTGCAACTCAGGTAGTTAGGGAAGCTCTATAAATGACTGCATCATCCGCGTGCATTGAATGGCGCTGCTACTCCCGCAGTGTTTATGCAGATCGTTAATGAACAGTGTAAAGAGAAGGGGGCCGAGGATTGACCCTTGGGGTACCCCTTCTTTGAGTGGGGCTAGCTTAGAGACTTTATCCTCCCACTTAACCCTCTGGGTGCGTCCAGAGAGATAACTCTTGAACCATCCCAGTGAGTGGGTGTCAAGGCCAAGAGAGCGCGTTTTTTGTAGAAGGAGGTTCTACCAGGAGGAATAGGCTCTGCAGTACTGCTGTACCAAACCTAGCATCACTCCTAGTCTGGATATCCAGAGAGTAATGCTTGGTTTATGTATAGACTGTTTTCCAGGTGGCTGCTTTGCATATCTCTAATAGGAGTATATCCCTGGCAGCAGCCAGAGAAGCAGCTGTACCTCTAGTCGAATAAGCCCTCAGGTCTGAGGGGGGTACTATGCCTAGCTTGTTATAGCAGAATTGTATACAAGAGATAACCCACCTGGCAATAGTTCTCTTAGTAGCAGGTTTGCCCTTCCCCACTTCACCATAAGTGAGGAACAACTGAAGGGAGCCAAACCTAAGTGCTTTAGTATGCTCAATGTAGTAGCTAAAAGCCCTTTTAACATCCAAACTGTGTAATCTTCTCTCTTCTGAAGAAGAATGATCAGTGAAGAACACAGTAAGAGACATGGATTGGTTCAGATGGAAGTCTGAACCCACTTTGGGTAAGAACCTCATGTTGGTTCTAAGGACCACCTTATCTCTATGGAATGAGATAAAATTAGGCTCCACTGCCAGAGCTTGTATTTCACCGATACGTCTGGCAGAAGTAATAGCTACCAGGAACACAGTTTTCCAAGTCAAGTACTTTAAGTTTTGCTGAGGCCAAAGGCTCAAAAGGGGGTTGCATAAGTTGAGCAATGCAAACATTAAGATCCCAAGCAGGCATAGGATCCCTAAAGGGAGGATTGGTATGAAGCAATCCTTTGAAGAATTTACGGAAAACAGGACGAGATGCCAGTGAGGAGGGCTTTCCCACTGACAGAAAAGCAGAAATGGCTGACAAGTGCGCCTTGAGGGTAGCTGGTCTGAGGCCTAAGCCATTAAGATGAACCAAATAATCCAGAACTGTAGCCAGATCAGCAGTATCTGGAGAAATCTGCTTATTGGAACACCAAATGCTGAATCTTTTCCATTTGGAATTATAAGTATTTCTGGTAGCAGCTTTTCGAGAGGCTTTGAGAATATCCAGAACCCCCTAAGGCAGATGCAGGCTTGCATATTCTAACTCTTCAAAAGCCATGCCATGAGGTTGAGAAACCGAAGGTTGGGGTACCAAATCCTCCCGAGAGGAGGTTAACAGATTGTGAGTCTTGAGAAGAGACAGGGGAAGATGGACTGCTAGGGACAGCAACAGAGGATACCAAGGCTGCCTGGCCCAGTCTGGAGCAATCAGGATCACTTTGGAAGACTGCGACCTTGTCTTGACCAGAACTTTGAATAATAGAGGAAATGGGGGAAAGGCATACAGAAATGTCCCCTCCCAATTCAGATCCATTGTGGAACTCCCCCCCAGCAAACATTCGTCACTCCCCCCCCCCACACCTTAACTCCTTGCTCCAAGCTCATTTTGTCCCTGCCTGCACATGTGTCCAAACAGTGTCTCAGATCACCGGATGAAATGACTGAATATGCCTGCACTTCGTATTGCATTTAATCTGTACCTGTAGCTATTGTTCTATCGCTTCTCTTTGTCTTTTCCAGGACCAATTGTTACACTTCCCCACCATGTATCTACTTGTATTATGCTGTCTTAACTGTTGTCTATCCTATTTTGTACAGCTACCAGAACCATATGTTCGTGATTTCCCCACTACGTATCCACTTGTATCATGCTGTCTTCAACTGTTGTCTATTGTTCCCCCTTCCCCAGGACGCATCTGGAATCAAGCAGTAGCCTGCTCAGCATGCCTTCCTGGTTAAAAGCTTAAATAAATAAACAAATAAATAAGTAGAGCATCCAGTGGGACTGAGCCCAAGACTTGGGGTCTGCAACAGAAGACAGGAAGTTAGTGATTGTCTGGGGCTGCAAGAGATCTATCTCTGGAGTGCCCCACCTTGAAAAAATCACTTTTAACACCAGGGGATCCAGGGACCATTCGTGATGGCCCTGAGAAATCCTTCTCAAGGCATCTGCTAGCACACTGTCCTTCCCTGGAAGGTGGACTGCTACCAGAGGTGTCTGAAGGGAATAAGCCAGGGACCATAATTTCATGGCTTCCATGCACAAGGCCGTAGAGACCGAGTGCCTCCCTGCTTGTTGATGTACCACATGGTGGTGGCGTTGTCTGTCCTGACCTGAACCACCTTGTTCTGTACTGAGTCCGAGAAGGCTTGCAGAGCCAGGTACACTGCCCTGAGCTCCAGAAGACTGATATGAAGTACAGACTCCTGAGGGGACCACATCACCTGTACTGTGAGGACACCCAAGTGAGCTCCCCACCCTAGGAGAGAAGCATCTGTGGTTAATACCACAGAATGAGACTGGGTGATGAATGGGACTCCTTGTCTGAGGTTGTCCTGATCCAACTACCACTGAAGAGCCTGGATCAGAGTCTGAGTCACTGGGATTAGTTTGGTTAGAGGATCTTTTTTCTGAGACCAAAAAGCCCTCAAGTGGAACTGGACGTCCCTCATCTGAAATCTGGCCCCCTGTACCACTGCAGTGGAAGCTGCCATGTGGCCCAGAAGCTGAAGAAAATGCCATGCTGGTCAAGATACCAAAAGGCGAAAGGAAGAAGCCAAGTCTATAAGGGCCTTCAACCTTGCCAGAGGAAGAAAGACTCTTGCTTGGACAGTGTCCAACTCTACCCCTAAGAAGGGCAGGAGTTGCACTGGTTCGAGAAGCGACTTTGGAAGATTGAGGAGGACTCCTAGGGAAGTGAGCAATTACTGGGTCACTTGCAGATTTGACTTGACTTGATCTGGAGACTGCCCCACAATGAGCCAGTCATCCAGGTATGGAAATATGGAAATGTTCTGTCTCCTTAGAAAGACCACTACTACTGCTATGCATTTTGTGAACACCCTTGGTGCTGATGTTAGTCCGAAGGGCATTGCTCTGAACTGATAATGGCCTGAAGGCAGTTCGAACCTGAGGTACTTTCTGTGGGAGCACCTGATGGGAATGTGGAAGTAGGCATCCTTGAGGTTCAGGGAGGCTAACCAATCGCCTAGCCTTAGAGAGGGAAGAATTATTCCCAGAGTCACCTTTCTGAATTTTGGCTTGACTAGGTGCTTGTTTAAGTATCTTAGATCTAGGATGGGCCGCCACTCCCCTGCCTTTTTTGGGGTAAGGAAGTATCTGGAATGCAGACCTTTGTCCCTGCGTGTAGGAGGTACTCTCTCTATGGCTCTGAGAGCCAGCACAGAGGAAACCTCTGCCTCTAGGGCAATGGTTTCAGAGATGTTTGCAGGTGGAAAAGACCTGACCCTCAGCTTTGGAAATTATTTGAAGCTGAGAGCCAGTCCCTGGCTTACTACCTCCAGGACCCACTTGTCTGAGGTAACAGACTTCCAGGCCTGGAAGTAGTAAGCCAGCCTGCCTCCTACTGGAAAGGGGGAGTCGACCCGGGCTGACACATCAAGGTGTCTGCTTGGCAGGAGCCTTGGACTGAGAAGAGGATGCAGCCCTGCTCATCCCCCTTCTGCCTCTCCCTCTGAAGAACCCCCTCTGAGGAAAAGGAGAGGAGGCCTGTGCCTGGTAGAAAGGACTGTGAAAAGGCCTGCCTCTGCCCCTAGATTGCTGCTTCTGAGGAGTTGCCTGCCTTTCCTTGGCCTGTGCACTCCTGTAGATGGTCCTATACTCGTCCATCTTTTTCATGTAATTCTCTGTCTGCACCCCAGAGAATTACCTACCACAGGGAAATCCATGACCTTAGTCTGGGTGCCCTGCGAGAGGCTAGTACATCTGAGCCAAGCAAATCTCCTAAGAGACACAGATGTAGCCATGACTCATGATGAATCATCATTAGAGTTCACAGCAGCATGAAATTGGACTTTGGATGCCTCAATCCCATCAGCAGCCACCTCCTCCAGCTATTTGGCGAGCTGGGAGAAGCCTGTTTAGCCAGCTCCAGAACAGTATCCCACCTGGACTTCTTGTATCTGGCTGTGTAGGCCATGTAGTTTGCCTGCCTGAGTCCCAAGGAGGATACCAAGTACTGTTTCTTGGCCATAGCCGCCACCTTCCTAGAGTCTTTATCAGGGGGTGTGAAGCCAAAGGTATATTAGCCTTGTCACAGGCTGCAGCCTGCACGACCCCAACATGGCTGCATTGTTGGAACAAGTAATCTGTACCTGAGCCTGACAGTATATACTTCCTGTCCATTCTCTTGCCCACAGGAGGTAAAGAGTTTGGTGTCGGAAGTATTTTTTGTGTCCGTTTCCCAAAAGATTTATGGAAGGGAACAGACAGCCTTTTGGACTCTGGGATGTCCATCATCTCTACATAGTCAGGCTTTTCTTGTTCCTCAACAGCTTCGACCAGAGGGAGCTGGAGGGTCTCTGCCACTTTTTTGTAAAACAAATAGTGGGAAGGAGACTCAGTAAGCCAAGGAGGGGAAACACTGGAAGGCCTGTCTGGGAAGATGTCCGGTTCAACGGGCTCATCCAGGCCTTCCACACCATCGTCATCATCATCATCATCAAAACCTTCTTCCCCCTCCAAATCCAGTTCATAGTAATCATCCGGAACCGGAGGAACCGACTGAACCGAGCGCCTACTCAACGGTGCCGGATCGGCTGGAACCAAACGAAGCGTTTCCACTATTCTAATCGCCCTAGCAATTTCTTCGGCAGTTGGTCGTGATGGTTCTGGATCCAAACTGTCCAATTTCTTCTTCCTTTTTGATGGAACCGACCCCTCGGGATCATCTCTCCTTTTGCCCGAGGAAGTAGCGCCCAGGTCAGTGGGAACTCCCTCAGGTTCGGTCGGAACTGAACCAGGCTGGCAATCCGGATCAGCGGACGTCTCGGCCTCCTTTTCCCTCAGCCTACCCAATCTCTTGTCCAGGGTGGCCTTCGGAAAATTTTTACAAATTTGGCAGTCTAAATCGAGGTGCTCAAACCCCAGAGAATACACACAGGTGGTGTGAGGGTCTGCCTTGGCAAAGGCATCCCCACACTCACTACAGTGCTGAAATCCAGTGGGCCCAGTTTTTCTTTTGGGTTTCTCAGATGTAGCCATCCTATCCACTTACCCTTTAGCAGCTTTAAGGCAGGCAAGACCCCCTTATCGGTTACCAACCGTGATACGGGCTGTGGAAAAAAACATTAAAATTCACGTTTTTTTGAAACCGATAAGGACCGGTACCTCACACTAATACAAATAAAACAAAGATTTCACAAATAAAGAAGGAAAAAATCAATCGGTTCCAGATGGACCGAAAGAAAAGTTTTACAATCTCCACACAGAAAATTAAACTAATGTCCACTACCTACAATACTTACTGTACCGCAGACAGGGATCTGAACCGAAAATTAATAAAATTAGCGGTTTAAAACTGACGTTTTTCTGAGACCGAACCGACAAGCGAAGGAGATTTCTCCGGAGCGACTGTTCAGTTAGGCGAAGTAAAGAACATGACGGTTACACTTGAAAGTGCAGCAGACAGAGGTTTGAACTGAGCTCGAGCTCAACGTTCTATGCTCTGGCATAGAGTTAACTCTTTCCTCTCCGGAGCAGTTCAAGTGCTGGGGCTAACTGCATATTGTCAGAATACAGTAAGACTTCATGTTGTTTGAAGGGCATGGGAGAAGTGTGCCATCAAGATAGCCACGCTCACCTAGTGGAGGCCAAGTGAGGAGGCAGCATAGACCTTTTTAGCCAAGTTGTCCAATTTTTGTGACTCCTTATCCGGTGGTGCACTGATGTCCCCCATATTACCCAAGCACCTGAACACGGAGTCGGCCACCAACCCCTCAACCAAGGGGTGCTCCGTGAACCCTAAAAGGGTACTGGTGGGCACCACATTATTTGCGGGCCATCCGTACCAAGGGCAAGAGATGGGGTGCTGCCAGAGTTCCAGGGCAGGGCTGATGACGGCCTCGGCCACTGGGAAAGACTCTGTCAGGGAGTCTCCTTTATCCAGAATTTCTGTAAGGGGGTAGAGAGCCCGTTTTTTAACGGGCTCCAGTTTCATCCCCATGCACTCAGAGATGAGGCAGAGAATGCCCATGAATGAAGTGGGGCCTTCATCTGTTGAACGATCCCCCACTGACTCCATATCCAGTGGACGGGAGTGCAGAGAGGAATCCTCAGACTCTCATGAGTCCGCATAAAGCGGGCCACCACCCAAATCACTCTCAACCTGTCACGGGCAGTCAGGTGTGAAACTGACTGACAGCTGATGGGGAAGATCCTTAGCCGACCGAGACTTCCTGGACAGAACCCCAGTCAATGGCTGCTTGGGTGGCAGCTCCACCACGACTGGCAGAGAAGCCAGCTTCGGCTCAGCTGAAACGGTCTGGACCAGCTCCGTTGGGGGAGGAAGGGTGTTGACTGGCCCCGTGAGGGGGCGTTGGCCTTTCGAACAACAGCCAAGTGATGGCTGGGGTGGTAGCCGGCATCGGCTGCGACCCGGTCAGCACTAACTGTTGCCACATAACGCCTTCATAGCATCGATGCAGCTTGCACTGAAGCCTCTCCTCTCCTCACCTCACCTGAGGAGAATGAGGATGAAGATGAATAGCGACGGCACAGCTTCCCATGGTGCCGAGAGCGAAACCGCCGATGTCAGCAGGACTTGCTTGACCCAGAGGATGTAGAAGACCGAGACCTCGGCCGTTGGTGGTGCCAACTTGGGGCCTCAGAGGGGAGCCAGGGAGACCCGCGACTCCTCCTGGTCTAGGTTGCCGACTAAGGGGGGCCAACTCAGCTGGCTGGGCTGCCCCTTCAGTGGTCACAGGTAGGACCGGGGTCCTGAAAAGAGAGTTGTCAGCCTTTTCAGATGACAACTGGTCGAAAGGGTCAAGAAAAATCTTTGCTGCATCGTCAGCAGGTGTCTCAGCCGACTGGCCAAACGGGATTTCCATGAAGCCAGCGGTCAAGGTTGTGGTTTAGACCATAGTCAAAACTGAAGATTCCTAAGAGCGGGAACACTCCCAGTCCCAGAATCATTGATGAGGAGTCTTCTCTTTATCCTTCTTGGACACTATCTTTCGTGAATGGAAACTGTGCGACTCAGAAGTGCCCTGCTCCTTGGTCAAGAGGGATTGGCACAGCTCCTTGAAGGAGGCCGAATAAGTGGCACCCAACTGACATGAGAGAAGTAACAAAGTATACCAACCCAAAAATTCCAACATGGGTAGATAAGGGACTAGAAACATGACCCGCCTCTCCCTGCAAACGCAGGGATGTACCTTGTCTGAAGCTAGTGTACTGATCTAAAGCAAATTGCATTGCACTCTACACACACAGGGACGCTACTCACTGGGAGTTAAACCGCATTGTGCTCCAGGAACATGCTGCATTTAGCAACTAACAGAGAGATACCCATAGAGGGGAATATACTCCAGACAGGGAGAATTAGGACAAAAAAGAAAAGTGGAAGGAAGAGGCTACCTTCCCCACCCACATAAAGTTTTTTTTCTTGGTTGACAAGAGGGCCACAAGGACCCTCACTCCCCTTTTTTAAAATGTATTTTGCTGAGAGTTAGCACCAGAGTACTCAACTCTCTTTTTGTAATTTTTTTTTTGGGGTGACAGGACTGAATACGGCCCTGTCCCACTTTTTTTTTTAACTTTTTATTTATAATCTTATACCATATAGTATGTAACTTACACTCAGAACAGAGCATACATCATATATTCCAGACAATTTTGATAACAGGACATGTGAGTCAGTGTTACCTTAGTTCAAGATAAGGGGGAATACCATACATTCACAAGAGTTGTTCAGAATGGCTAACTGCTGCTAATGCCTTAAACTATATTAAACTTCATAATTTTTATACTGTAAAAACCAAAAACCGCCAATTAGTCCTTTGTTTATGAACAATAAAGTGAGGTAGCAGAAACTTCCACTCTTAGTGTGCTCCCTTCAACCTGTATAGTAGTGGTTACATGAGTTTATAAAAACAATTAAACTCTATCCAAGAGGTATACAGCCAGAGATATTTTCATTACTCGCTAGGAGCAAGTCTTCCTTAACAATGGAAGAAGAAAAAAAAAGGAGGAATCCCACCTTTCAGAAGATATAAACATAAAACAGTCTCCTTAGTAGGGATCAATAAGCAAGCAGTGAGAAAACGTCAATTTCTAAGGAAAACATTCTAGGTCAGGTCTATCATTTTACTGATGTGTACAACTTAATCCGATGGCTTTTTGGTGAAATAATATTCCAAAGGAAAAGCCCCCCCCCCGGTACTATAAAATAATGTATCCCCAAGTCATATAGTCTTGGGCTTAAAAATAAGTCACATTACCCCAGGTTTCTGTGACAAAGCCCTGTAACATCGTTGGTAGCATTCGCCAAAAAAAAAAAAAACTTCGGCTCCAGAAATTTAGATTTTACCTTTCAACTTAACTAAAAATTAAACAGAAAACCTGATACAAAAGTCCATATTCAAGTATCTTCCTCTTCTTCAGGGTCTGAGGACATCTCCCCATCTCTGGCTGCCTTTCGACTTCAAGCTTTTCGGCCATCTTCCTGTCCTCTTTAAAATCAGTGTAAACGTATGTTTTCTGCTCGATGTCATTAGCATGCTCGTTGAAATCTCTAGGTCCCGAAATTGGCACCTCACTGCGTCAAAAACCTTTTCTTCTTATTCAGGTGGCATACGATAAATCTGGAAACAGCATTACTAGGGACCCATCTACAGTACATGTACATTTCTCTTGGCTCTGGCAGCTTGCAGGATACGATCCCGGATCACCGATGACACTGTGACCACCAAGATAGTTCGGGGCTCTGG
The DNA here is from genome assembly GCA_016271365.2 of Neoceratodus forsteri. NCBI lineage: Eukaryota > Metazoa > Chordata > Ceratodontiformes > Ceratodontidae > Neoceratodus > Neoceratodus forsteri. The sequence goes on from CM057453.1 coordinate 1,052,190,632, forward strand.
ATTCTGTCCGCTTGCTATCCATAGTGTAATCCGGTATGCTCCATGAATCATCTCATGAAGATCTAGGCCATAGGTTTCCTCCAGCCATGTAATGATAAAAGCGCACAAGTCGTCGCCCTCAGTATTCTCCGGGATCCCAAGCACACGAACATGGGAAGCTCTCACAGTATTTTCAAGACGTTCCAGTTTAGTGAACACAAGAGAGTGCTCCTTCACACAAGTCGCCACAGTAGTCAAGGCTTTCTCTGAAGTTTTTTCAGCCTTTACTGCTGCTCCCGCTAAGCCTTCCATATGCTGCTCCACGGCCATCATACGTTCGGGAAACAAATCCATCTTCCTGTCCATTTGCTGGACCGTTTTTGTAAAGGTTGAGAGGGCCTGTTGGAGGGAGTCAAGCGATGCCGGTCGGGAGTCCTCCTTATTAGGCTCATCCAACATTAACTCCAAGGATGCTGTCGGCTTCTTCGTGGTTCCACCCCGTGGTGCAAAGAAGTTAGCTTTTTGTTCAGAGTTTTTTCACCCCATTTTAATAAAGATCAAATCTGGAGATGCAAAAACCCTAGCTGGTAGAGCGAGTTTCATTTTCCTCCACCAAATAGGCTATAAGTCTGTTTTTTTTTTTTAAATATTTTAGTTAAACAGCTTAAGGAGCTCTCTAAAAGTGCGTCTAAGAGGCTGAGCAGCTAGCCACGCCCCCGGCCCTGTCCCACTTGTTTAGCAGAAAGTGTTTAAACACAAGGGTCTGTTCTATCCTCTCCTTTTCTGTCTTCTGTGTCTGGTTGTACAACCAAATTTTCTCATGAGACCTAGGATTTGATTACAGTCTTGCAATTCTCTGCCTCTCGCTATCTCTCTACCCTCACTTGCTGTTCCATCTTTTCTTCCCTCTTGCGTATCTGCCGGTATAAAAATATATGTAAATAATTTTCTGGAAATGTAATTGATACTGGAATCTCTTTGCTTAAATATGTATATATTGTAGTTATCCTGTTGAAATTATTGCAAAGCTATTTGGAACTCAAGGGCTTAACCTGAGATGCAATTTTAAGCCTTTTGCAGAAGATGTAAACAAGAGGTCAGTTCTGGGTCACAATGTTATTTTTGCGGCACCTGCTGAAACTGACAAGAACACTGGAAACTTACAAGAACACTATGTGAGAAGCAAGCTATTTTCTTAACAAGCTCCTGCACAGACTTATAAAATGGAGCTGCAATGTTTTGCAAAAGAGAGGGAGAGACTGAGAGAGGGATTAAGAAAAACTCAGAAAGACTCTGTTTTTCTGTTTCTACTGCCACTGTAAATAGTTATTCTGAATACTGTAATTTTAATTTTTTTTTTATTTTGCTGTTATTGAGAAAACAAAACGCTATTTGCGAATTTTGAAACTGCTCCTGGTTTTCCTATGCTTCCTGACCTGTGCCTCGATGACAGATGGTGTCAGCCTAAGTGGGATTTACGCCATGCTCTAGGCCAGGAGTTTTGTCTGTGGGTACTAGAACTGGTACCAGAGAAGCACAGAAGAAAGGTATGGATTCTGCAGCAACAAGCCCAGGAGTGGTTACCAGGAGAATGGCAGCCAAACTAGCAGAGACAGGAGTCCAAGCTGAGACTGTACAGCTAGCATCAGTTATAGAAAAAGAACAGGCAGTGACAAAACCTGAAAGCCTGACTGCTTTTTTCAAATGGTGGGCTATACAACAAAAAAAGATGGAGAAACAGAGAAAAGAAGAAATGCAACAACTCGAGCAGCAGAGGAGAGAAAAGATGCAGCGACAGGAGCAGCGGTGGCTGGATGCTTTGCAGGCTATCAAAGGAAGAGGATCTGACACAGATCCAGACTAGCAACAGGACACAGGCAGATTGAAAAACATTAAACTTACAAAGCTGTGTCCCTCCATTGATATCGGAAGCATACCTGACAACTTTTGAAAGGGCTGCCGGAGGCTGCCAGTGGCCAAAGCAGCAATGGGCAATAAGACTAGTACCTTACCTGACAGGGAAAGCCCAACTTGCCTACAGCAATATGGACACTGCACAGTCAGAAAACTATGACCTAGTGAAAACAGAAATCCTGAAAAGGTATAACATCTCAAAAGAGACCTACAAGCAGAGATTTCAGTCTCTGAAGTATAACTCAGTCGAAAATCCTCGAGAAGCCTTCACCTGACTCAGAGAACTCCTGATGAAATGACTCTAACCAGAGGGCAAAACAGTCCCACAGATCATCTACATATTTGCAATGAAGCAATTAATCAACATCCTGCCTATGATGTACAGCTTTGGGTATAAGAACACTGACCAGAAAGTGTCGAAAAGGCTCTTTCTTTGGTCGAAGACTACCAAGTGGCCAGACAGATGCCACAGCAGCGAGAAACAGCCAAGAACTGGTAAGACATTCTTTTTTTCCATTTAAATTCCAAGTCTGATAAGAACTCTGGTGGGGAAACTAATCTGCATCCGAAGATTTTATTTGCTATAACTGTAATAAGCCAGGTCATACTGCAAGAAATTGCCATAGTAAGAAGAGTGACACTGAAGCAGATTTGTTCTTAGCAAATTTGGGAGAGTAGTTAGCAGATGTGAAGGTGGGAGATAAGACTGTGAAGGGACTTACAGGTTTGGGAAGCAGACAGACCCTAGTACATACTGAAGTGCTAGGAAAACAATGTCCAAAAGGACCAGGTACTGGAGTATATGCATCCACGTGGACACTCAACACTATCCTGCCAGCCAAGTGACTCTGACTATTAATGGGGTGTTGCACCAAATGAAAGTGGGGTAGTACCTAAGTTATCTGTACCTGTGATTATTGGAAATTACTTTCCAGGATTTACTGAGTTAATCAAAGAGGAAGTAAATCCTGATGTTTCAGCAGTTGTGGCGACAAGAGCTCAAGCAAAGAAAATCTCAGATGGTGGGGACTCTTTTCCTTTTGCTGATTTTGATTTGGGCTTGTTTTTTTTTTTATACTTTCTTTTTACGCCCCCTTCTCACCCTGGTGCTTCCTCACCTTCGGGAGTCCCCTACGGCCTTGTGCGTCCCTGCTCGTCTGTCGGCATCGGGTGCAGTCATCCCCCCACGCTGCCTTGGTTTAACCCCAGGCGGGTATGAGGCGGGGCCCCCCTTTCCACCGCCCCGAGCGACTGAGTTTCGTCGGGGATCTGTCAACTGTGCCTGCAGGGGACCTGGGATCAGGGCCTGAAGCTCCATCTACAGGGAGCACCGGAGGGTATTTTTCCTTTTTCTGCCCATCCCCCTAGGTCGTCTGAGCATTAGGAGAGCCTAGGGGCGACACACATCACAGCATGCTAACGCTCCGGCTCCCGGCGGACGTCCTCCCTCCCTGCTACATGCAGTCCTTGCTGCACCACCACCTGTGGTCACCCATGTGGCGGTGTCGCAGCGGGACCCGCATCCCACCCCACCCCGAGGAGGAGAGCATCCTCTGGGTGCTCGATCCTCCTCCCCGGCCGGCCCTCCAGTTCTTTGTAGTCTGTTCCCCAACCCGGTCAGCTACGCCATGAGCAGCAATCTACCGCTGCGCCAAGGGATGGCGATTTGGGCTTGTTTGAACACAAGTTCCAAGATTCGGAAGTCCAGGAAACAAAGACGCCCGCCTAAAGAAACAGTGGCAACAAAAGACTGATGAACATAAGGGGTGAACATATGAAAATGCTGAAACGAAACTGATCACTGACTATGATTTTCTTTCAGAACAAGCTAATGATGTTTCTCTCCAGAGTTATTTTAAGCAGCTGAGGGTGAAACAAAAACAGGGTGAACCTATGTTTAAAAAATCTAATGAGTGACCGGCCCAGTGACGCTGAGGGTTGAGGCACTGGATGCCACACCTCGCGCTACGCCGGGCGACTCGGGTTCGGAACGGACCCAGGTGGTCGGGGTCGGCAGGGGAAAGGGAGGATTGAGTCCCAACGGATGCTCTCCTCAGGGAGGGAACCAAGAACGATCAGCGTTTCGCATCCCCTTCATAGCCGTGGCTAACCGACAATTGAAGGGGATGGAGCGGCTCCATCTGCCGGAGTCAGGGAGGGGGACGCCGACATGATGAGAGGTCTGGCGGCGTCAGCATCGCCACCTCTTGGGACGAACGCCCTACGCCGACGCCCCAGAGGATAGGGGCAAACCAGGGAGAAAACGGAAAACACTCCCGGCAGCCTAGATGATAGCCTCTTGGTACCATCCGGACCACCAAAGAGGGACAGACCCCAATGTGCAGGAGGAGGAAATGAGGCACTCTAGGGGCAGATCCCACCGAAGGTGGAATGGGGGTTGAGAGGAAGGAAGGAGAGGACTCCGGGAGCAGGCAAGGAGGGATAAAGAAATAAAGTAAAAAAAAAAAAAATCTAATGCGCTACTGTACAGAGTTTGGGTTAAACCTCAGACGCAGGACCAGATAGAACAACTGGTTATACCACAAAAGTATAGATCTGAGTTGTAACAGATAGCACATGATAGCCCTATGGCTGGTCACTTGGTGAGGGACTGCACCCTTGCCAGATTGCTGCACAGATTTTACTGTCCTGGAATTCAGGAAGATGATGTTACCTACTGCAGTTCTTGTGCTGAGTGTCAGAAAGTAGCCCCAGTGACTAAAAAAGACAAGATGCTCTGGTGCCCCTACCCGTGATAGATGTGCTTTTTGAGAGAATTGTAATAGATGTGGTTGGCACCTTAGACAAAAGTAAAAAGGGTAATCGATTCATTCTGGTAGTATGTGACTTTGCTACTCGATACTACAGGCAGTTCCTATGAGTACTGTCACAGCCCCAAAAGCTGCAGCAGAGCTTGCCAAAATTTTCAGCACGGTGGGCATACCAAAAGAGATTATTACTGATTAGCGTAGTAATTTTGGTGCTGTATTACTGAAGGAGCTGTACCGACTGCTAGGTATCACTGTCATAAGAATCTCCCCTTATCACCCTCAAACAGACAGTCTTGTTGAGCGTTTTAATCAAACACTAAAATGCATGTTAAAAAGGTTTGTAAAAGAGGAAGGGAAAGACTGGGACCAATACTTACCTTACCTGTTTTTTTGCTTACAGAAAAGTACCACAAACATCAACAGGTTTTTCACCATTTGAAATGTTGTATGGTAGACAACTTAGAGGGCCACTAGATGTAACAAAAGAAACATGGGAAGATAACCCCCATCAGAAACAAACTATTACATGTTATACGAAAATATTACTCACCACGGCAATGTTGCTTCTTCTAATGGAGTCTTGCAGTATTGTGACAATATGCAGTTAGCCCCCGGACTTGAACTGCCCTGGAGAGGAAAGAGTTAACTCTATGCAGACGCATAAATTGTTGAGCTCGAGCTCGGTTTTCAAACCTCTGTCTCTGGTACTCACCAGTGTAACCGTCAGATTCTTACGAACAAACCAACTAACTAAGAAGTAAACTATGGAAATTGTTTATTGTATGTCCAAAAGGCAACAATTTGGGTCCCAAAAAGACTCAAGTCGAGAACCCAGGAAAAAAAGATAGTGACAATATAATGTATATGTTAAAAATAACAGTGGTAACAAAAAAACAAACTATGCCACCCTTAAGAGGGAGGGTACAAGGTACACCCCTGAGGTGTAACACTGAACCTACCAGCCCACTACCCAAAAACAAGGTTCATTAGAAGAAACAACATTACTATGGTGAGTAATTTTTTCTTCAAACAACATGAAGTCTTGCTGTATTCTGACAATATACAGACTACCAAGAAGTTCCCCCAGGAGGAGGGAATGTAGAACCTACTTTGGGAACAGGCTCTGCAGTCCTGCTGTGCCAAACCTAGCACCACTCCTAGCCTGGATGTCCAGAGAGTAATGCATGGTGAATGTATGGACTGTTTTCCAGGTGACTGCCTTACAGATTTCTAGCAAGGGTATATCTCTGGCTGCAGCCAGAGTAGCAACTGTGCCCCTAGTCAAGTGAGCCCTCAGGCCTGGAAGGGGTGTTTTGCCCAATTTGTCACAGCAGAATAGTATACAAGAGATAATCCCCCTGGCAATAGTTTTTTTAGTAGCAGGCTTACCTTTCCCCACTTCGCCATAAGTGAGAAACAATTGAAGACAGTCATTTCTGTGTGTCTTAGTATGCTCTAAGTAGTAGCTAAGAGCCCTTTAACATCCAAACTGTGTAATCTTCTTTCCCCTGAAGAAGAATGTTCAGTGAAAAACACAGGAGGAGACATAGACTGGTTCAAATGAAAATCTGATACCACTTTGGGTAAGAACCTCCTATTGGTTCTTAGGACTACCTTATCCCTATGGAAGGAGATGAAGACAGGTTCGACTGACAGGGCCTGTAATTCACTAATCCGTCTGGCAGAAGTAATAGCTACCAGGAACTCAGTTTTCCAGGTCAAGTACCTCAGCTCGGCCGGAGCCAAAGGTTCAAAGGGTGGCTGCATAAGCTGGGCAATGCAGACACTGAGATCCCAAGCCGGAGAAGACTCTCAGAAGGGAGGGTTAATATGAACCAGACCTTTGAAAAATTTACTGAAAACAGGATGAGATGCCAGGGAAGAGCCCTTCCCTGCTGATAGGAATGCAGAGACAGCTGCTAGGTGAACCTTCAGAGTTGTAGACCTAAGGCCTAGACCATTAAGATGAACCAGATAATCTAAGACTGTAGCAATGCCTGCAGAATCAGGCACCATGCTCTTCTGAGAACACCAAATGCTGAATCTTTTCCATTTGGAATTATAAGTTTTTCTAGTGGAAAGTTTCCTGGAAATCTTCAAAATTTCCAGGACTCCCCAAGAAAGACGCAGACCTGCATATTCTAACTCTTCAACAGCCAGGCCTTGAGGTTGAGAGACTGGAGATTGGGGTACCAGATCCTCCCCCGAGAGGAGGTTAGGAGACTGTATCTCTTGGGAAGAGACAGGGGACGTGACACTGACAGAGACAGTAGCAGAGGATACCAAGGCTGTCTGGTCCAATCTGGAGCCACCAGTATCACTGTGCAGGGTTGAGATCTGATTTTGATCAGGACTCTGAACAACAGAGGGAAGGGAAGGAATGCATACAGAAACCTGCCCTTCCAATCCAGAATGACAGCATCCAAAGGAACAGCCCCCAGGACTGGAGGTCTGCAGCAAAACAGAGGAAGTTGGTGATTGTCCGGGGCTGCAAAGAGATCTATCTCTGGAGTTCCCCATCTGGAGAAGATGACCTGTAGTATCAGAGGGTCCAGGGACCATTCATGATGCCCTGGGAGATTCTGCTCAGAGCATCTGCCAGTACATTGTCCTTTTCTGGAAGGTGAACTGCTATCAGTGAAGTCTGAAGAGAATAGGCTAGAGACCACAGTTTCATGGCTTCTGTGCGAAAGGCTGTGGACAGAGTGCCCCACTTGTTGATGTACCACATTGTGGTGGTATCTGTCCTGACTTGGATTACCTTGCCCCTGACTGAGTCCGAGAAGACCTGAAGGGCTAGAAAAACTGCCCTGAGTTCCAGGAGATTGATATGAAGGAGAGACTCTTGTGGAGACCAGACCCCTTGAACCGTAACGGCTCCCAAATAGGCTCCCCAACCTAGGGCAGAAGCATCTATAATTAGGACTACTGAGGGGACCCGAGAGAGAAATGGAACTCCTTGTCTGAGGTTGTCCTTTTCCAGCCACCACTGGAGAGCTTGAACCAGAGTCTGAGTCACTGGAATCAATTTAGTGACAGAGTTTCTTTTCTGAGACCAAAAGGACCTTAGGTGGAACTGAATGTCCCTCATCTGAAATCTGGCTCCTTGCACCACTGCAGTGGAAGCTGCCATGTGGCCCAGGAGTTGAAGAAACTGCTTTGTTGGACAAGAGACCAGAGGCCGTAAAGAAGAAGCAAGATCTGTTAGGGCCTCTACCCTTGTGAGAGGAGGGAAGGCCTTTGCTTGGATAGTATCCAATTCTATCCCTATGAAAGTAAGAAGTTTTACTGGTTCGAGAACAGAGACTTTGGGAGACTGAAAAGAAACCCCAGAGAACTGAGCAAGTCTTGAGTGATTTGTACAGCTGACTTGACCTGGTCGGATTACTGAACTACAACTAGCCAATCGATCAGATATGGGAAAATGGAAATACCCTGCCTTCTGAGGAGGGCAACTACTACTGCAAGGCAGTTTGAGAACACCCCTTTAGCTGATGTTAGGCCAAATGGCATGGCTCTGAACTGTTAGTGGCCTGAAGGCAACTCGAACCCGAGGTACCTTCTGTGGGAGCACCTAATAGGAATATGGAAATAGGCATCCTTGAGGATCAGGGATGCAAGCCAATCCCATGGGCTTAGAGAGGGAAGAATTATTCCCAAAGTCACCATTTTGAATTTTGGTTTTGAGATGTGTTTGTTCAAATACCTTAGGTCTAGGATGGGTCACCACTCCCCTGTATTTTTTGTGGTAAGGAACTACCTGGAGTACGGGGCTTTGCTCTTGTGCAGAGTAGGAACTTTCTCTATGGCTCTGAAAGCCAGAAGAGACGAAACCTCTGCCTCTAGGGCAAAGGTTTCTGTGATGGATGCAGGTGGGAAAGACCTGGCCCTCAGTTTTGGAAAACTTTTGAAGCTGAGGGCCAGTCCCTGGCTTACTACCTCCAGGACCCACTTGTCTGAGGTAACAGACTTCCAGGCCTGGAAGTAGAAAGCCAGACTGCCTCCTACTGGAATGGGGGAGTCCACCTGGGCTGACACATCAGGGTGTCTGCTTGGCAGGAGCTTTGGACTGGGAAGAGGATGCAGCCCTGCTCATCCCCCGTCTGTCCCTCCCTCGAAAGAACCCCCTCTGTGGTAAGGAAGAGGAAGCCTGAGCTTGGTACAAAGGCCTGCCCCTGCCCCTAGACTGCTGCTTCTGAAGAGTGGCTTGCCTCTCTTCGGCCTGTGCACTCCTGTAGGTGGTCCTGTACTCATCCATTTTCTTCATGTAACCCTCTGTCTGCTCACCAAACAGAGAGTTACCCACTACAGGGAAATCCACAGCCTTGGCCTGGGTATCCTGCAAAAGGCTAGTACATCTGAGCCAAGCATGTCTCCTGAGAGACACAGATGTAGCCGTGACTCTTGATGCCACATCACTGGAGTCCACAGCAGCAAGAAAACATTTTTGAGCCAGGAGAAAAGGTCTTGCTACTGTTACCCACTACAGAAAATAAACTGTTAATGAAGTGGCAAGGGCATTATAGAGTGCTTACATGTACTGGCACAGTTAACTGTGAGATTGAGACCCCTGATAGGAAAAATCCTACTAAGATATACCATGCTAATCTCCTCAAGAAAATGGGTTGAAAAAACACCAAAAGCTACTTCGCTAGTTTTACCAGAAACTGATAAATAAGATATTGATGTAGCTTATGATAGACTGGAACAAACTGTAAATGCTGATGCTGTAAAGGTGAATGTTTCCCTAACCTCCAAACAAACCGTTCATTTGCCAGTATCATGATACCTTTTTCTCTGAGCTGGGGGTATCATGCCTGACAGGTATTGCTCAACTTTTAATTCGTTCATTTTCTGTTCTACTTTTATGGCATTAATTCATTTCCAAATAGAGGGATGGCTCACACCCAACAGACTACTGAATCCTCAATGCCATCCCTCGACCGAGCTGTTTGTGCGCTACAAACCCCACTTCACTGCACTGTAGCAGTTCCAAAACCCGATGTCAAAGTGTGGCTTACGGCGACCAACTGGCCTCCCTATCCAAGTGTCTTCAAAACAGTCAACTACGGGGGCCAGTTGGTCTTCATGTCCTGTAGAACTCTTCAAGCACATGCATATAGATTGCATAAGTTTTGTTACACATTAGAATAAAAACAGATGGGATGGCAGAGGAGTAACATCCACCATGAATAGTGTATAACTGTGAAAAAAGGCTAGGTGCTGCCTTGAATGTTCCATCTGCAAACCAGTGCATAGTGTTTTTCATATATGCTAGATTTCTCTTGGTGGAAAATATTAGAAATCGCTCCCTGTCATCACTTCCAAAATCGAACAGCAGGAATTGTTCCCCACTGTAAGTAACATGTAGTCAGGTGGAATTTGCAGTTCAGTGAGGGAAACTGGTTGGCTAGGAGCAACAGCTGCAATTTGCCGTGCCTGTTGTGCACTTTGTTTTAAACTGGGTATAGAGGGACTTCCGGTTCCGCCACGGCTTCTCGCTAGATGCAGATTTGCAGCTCTCCCCTCGAGGGACTACAAATGCTTCGTTAACCCCGTAACAAACTTGAGAAATTTATCTAAAATGCCTCCAAAAGGAAAAGGGGACATGTAGCTAACTAAAAATTTATACGATCAGGGACAAATAACAATAGATGGCTCCAGATACCGTCTGCTACAAGACGACTGAGAAGCAGGCCCCTCGCTGGCGGAGCATACACCCCAGACCTCAATTCAACTTACAGAGACCAGATTGAAAGGCAAAGCTCAGCTAGACACAATTCTAGGGAAATACTTGAAATGAGAAAAGAGAATAAAGCCGAATTTCAAAAACTACACCACAAGCTAGCGATATGGATACGGCACTTAAAGAAATGGTTACAAGAGTGACAAAGGTGGAGAACAGTTCCTCACTGCATACGGAGGCCTTGACCACAATTTTAGACTATGTTGATCAGCTTCAAGCAAAGTGTGTGGACCTAGAGGCAAGATCCCGAAGGGACAACCTTTGTTTGTAAGGGCTACCTGAGGGAACCGAGGTGGGCAATATGGCCCATTTCATGCAAGATCTATTACAAGACGTATTGGCCCTCCCACCCACACTACAAATTAAAATCGAGCGGGCTCATAGAACACTCGGCCCAAAACCTACGGACCCCGTGGCAAGGCCCCGCCAGATCCTAATGAAATTCTCAAGCTATACCATAAAGGAAGAGGCACTTAGACAAGCCTGGCAGATGGGGGAAATCAAATATAATGGACATAGATTATATATCGACCAGGATTACCCACCAGAAATTCAAAAGATGAGGCTGCAGTACAGACCTGATATGAAGGCACTTCGTTCCAAAAAGATCAGATTCCAGACCCCCTACCCAGCAAAAATGAGGGTGTTTTGGGCAGAAGAGACCCAGATATATTCCACTCCTGAAGATGTGGCTGAGGCGCTTAAACATAGAGCCATCGCGTTAGAAGATCTCCAACGGGCTGCCACAAGGGCTGAAGATAGGAACCTCAGGCTCCTGGGAGATTGTTTACAGAGGGGACCGGATAAACTGATGGACGCCCATTCCACGCAGAAATCCATCACGCATATTCGTAACAGGCTGAAGCAAGCCCGAGTACAACAATCTCAGAACAAGCAACAAGACCCCAACACCTAAGGGACTTACAGTGATAGAATCGGACTATATTTTGTTGTCGCATCCTCCAAGCAGCTTCCCAAGAATGGTGACAGCTGAAAGGGTCGGTAAGCCTCAAAAAAAAAGGGACAGAAGCTGTTTCTAATCTTTAAATATAAATGTTTAACTATCGAGACTTGGGGAAATGCTGGACCAGCTCTACAAGTAGGACATTTGAAGACACATTATATGCATAGCGCTTACAGTGTTAATGAAGCTGGTAGCTTAGCAATATGTAATCACAGTTGAAAGCCTGACCAAATGGTCTAAAAATTTCTGAACCGGGTTTACAATGTGGGGTGGGGCATGGCAGTTGGGAGGGAAGATAACTTGGTCTAGAACAATAATTAAACTATCAACCCTCGATCGTTGTGCTGGAACTGTAATCGTTGGTGTCTCTCGGGGGAGTGGAGGGAGAGAGAGAAATTGAGAACACTAACATTAGTGGTGGAAAATTTATTTTATGCTTAGGACAGGAGTTAGCTGGGAGTTTTCTCCATAAACTACTGCCCCTGTAATGACTCTCTGTAGTGATAGTATAATATGTTGATTATTGTCACTCCATTTTGTATGCTATTTCATGTAATGTATGTCATTTTATACTCCATTTTGTATTGTGTGACTCCATTTTACATGCTGCTTCATTTAATTGGTGTTTTGCTCTTTAGATAGCCTCATTATTATGTTTTGCTTCAGACAGTGTATTTTGCTAACTTGAAGGTTGCATATTATCAGGCAACCTGTTTTTGTAGTTTTGTTTAAACTTGTGCTTAGCTCATAGTGTTCTAGGCACCCGCCAGTGTTTGGAGCACAGTGACCTAGCAGGTGTAGGGAATTTGAGCAGTCCTTATGGTGTGAATTTGCAGCATCCTGGGAGCCCGCCAGCTTCTAGAATGTGGGAAAACAACACTATGAAGGCTGCACGTTATTTTTAGCATAGAATAAAATATAAATGTAGCTTTCTCAATGCCTGGTTGGAAGCCTCACCTGCAGGGTGGACGATCGCTGGGCCATCTCCCTGTTCGTGAGACTCCTAGCCAGGCTGACAAGGGGGCTTCCCAGCCATTGGAACAGGCTTGGATGTAGCTTTTGGAATCGGTGATGTATAACCTTTTGTATTATATTTTGCTATAATAAAGCTTTGGCTTGCTGTACTTATTGTAACCTTTTATATTATATTTTGCTATAATAAAGCTTTGGCTTGCTATACTTATTGTACTGTTATTGTGTGTATGTGAGTGTGAATGGCAAATAGCTGCTTGGTTTGAGTTGGCAGAACACTCTCCATTTTAGGGGAAACAAATAGCACTACATCTCTGCAAAATAGTGTTTTGCAGAGTTAGGGAACCAAACTGTTCCCCTACCTTGGAAGATTTGTAAAAAGTTATAGTTGGTGGCCATTGCTACTAGATTTGGCTACTTTTAATGTTTTGCAAGTAGCCCATGTTTGTTGTTTATGGTACCTAGGTGACATATTAAATCTATTTCAGCCAGACCTTATACCTTGGAATAATGGGGATTAAAGTACTTTCTTTTAACGTAAATGGGTTAACAAACCCGATCCGGAGGAAAAAGGTTCTTGGCCGAGTTAAGAAATATATGGCAGACCTTGTATTAATACAAGAGACTCATTTATCAGATGAGGAACATTTGAAATTAAAAAACTCTGGTTTTTCGGAGATCTGCTTCTCATCATACCGGGGTAGACGGAGAGGGTAGCAGTACTAATTCCACACAGCACTCCATTTGAAGTGCTTGATCAGATAACAGATAAAGAAGGCAGATTCGCCTTCCTTAAAGGGAACTTAAATGGAAACCGGCTGACAGTGATATCACTATACATCCCTCCAGGCTCTCCCTATGAAACATACAGACAGATTTTGTCTAAGATAGTAGAAAAGGCGGAAGGGACATTGATAGTGGGGGGGGATTGGAATATGATATCAGATCAAATCAGACAACGGATACTACTTCAAGACTACCCAGGAAGACAAACAAACTAGAAAAGCAAATTAAGGCTCTTTTACAAAAATTAGGACTGCAGGATGCCTGGTCTTCTGTTGAAGGCCACACGAAAGGCTATACACACTACTCAGCAACGTAACGCATATACTCCCGACTGGACTATTTTTTTTTTAAATAGAGATGCAGTTTCTAAGATACAAAAATGTGAAATAGGCCCATTTACTTTATCAGACCATGCCCCACCTGGATTTAGCCCTCCCGGCCTGTAATACTTTTTGGAGGCTCAACTTTTCTTTACTTCGGGATAAAGAAGTACAAGATCAAGTACCCCAATTAATCACACAAACTTTGTAAGATAATGATAATGGAGAGGTGGGTATGGGCATAATTTGGGACACCCTAAAAGCAGTGATCCATGGAAAGCTAGTAGCTGTAGCCTCTGCTAGAAAAAAAGGAGAGAGCAAAAGCAACAAATACTTGTAAGCCAGATCAAAACAGAAACACAACAACAGGAATGATCCTTGGCACAAAGAGAAAAAGACTTAAAATATAAAAAGGAGTTAAATAATATCCTAGATGCTAAAGTGGAATTTAATATCCAGTACTTAAGGCAAAGTTACTATGAGGGTGGTCCAGGGGCCCTTCGATGCCTTGCCATCCGATTAAGAGCCACAAGAGCTAGAGCTCATATAGTAAAAACAGTACCCCCCAAACTAAGGTGAAAGGCTCTAAACTAGAGCACATAATAGAGGCATTTCAAATATATTACAAACAATTATATGCTCAACCGAACGACCCACCACCGGAAGAGATACAGAGTTTTATGGAGGACCTGAATCTCCCCCAAGTCCCAGATTCCTGGAAGACCAGACTTCTGAGCCCAATATCAGAATCTGAAATTAACAATGCCATACAGGATGGGAAAACAGGGAAGGCACCAGGGAATGATGGACTTCCCATGAAATTCTATAAGAAATTTCGGACCACATTGTCCCCTATCATGAAAACCGCCTACCAGGGAATAATATCAGAGGGAACATCACTTCCTCCCTCTTGGAGACAAGATATTATCTCGGTTCTTCCCAAACCCGGCAAGGACTCCTCTTTCTGCACATTGTATAGACCCATATCAATTTTAAATGTTGACTATAAGATCCTAACATCTATTATTGCAAAAAGATTGCAAAACCTAATCCCAACATTAGTACATAAAGACCAAACTGGATTTGTTGTGGGCAGACAGGCGGCTGATAGTGTTAGACGCACAATACATATTATTGACCATCTTACTCAGCAGAAAACACCAGCTATTATAATGAGTCTCGATGCGGAAAAAGCTTTTCATCGAGTAAACTGGAGTTTCCTATATGGGGTCCTTGCCGGGTTTGCTTTCCCAGACAAATTTATAAAATTAATAAAGCTTTTAGCGATAGATCCACAGGCCTATGTACGTGCTAATGGCATAATTTCCCAAAAAATCAATCTACACAGAGTTACCAGACAGGGGTACCCCTTGTCCCACCTTTTATTTTCTTTATATATTGAACCCTTGGCACAGTGGATACGGAATGATCCAGGAATCAGGGGGGTGTCAATAGGTTCCGGCATGCACAAGGTGGTGCTATACGCCAACGATGTGCTGCTTTATTTGACTGATCCAGAGACCTCATTAAAACAGGTCATGACAAAAATGAAAACCTTTTCTGACCTATCCGGGTATGCACTTAATACCACAAAAATGGAAGTACTTACATTTAATTGTCACCCCCCTCAACAATTAAGGACAAAGTATAACATGAAATGGGACCTCACCACATTAAAGTATTTGGGGGTGACTCTGACAGCATCTAATACACACTTATTTGTAGATAATTACAAACCTATAGATATGCAGCTTAAATCAGATATAGGGAGATGGTCATTGCTCCCCCTACCTATGCATGCTAGAATACAGGCCGTGAAAACAAATCTCCTTCCACGGCTTCTATACTTATATCAGTGTATTCCATCTACGCCATCTCATAGATGGTTCCAAGATCAGCAGGCTAAGGTGTTTAACTTCATTTGGAATAATCGCAGGCCTAGAGTCCGTAGAACCCTACTGCTAGCCCCTAAGCAGAGCGGGGGAAGAGCAGTCCCCAACCTTAAATATATTGGATAGCAGCACAGGTCAGATGGGTTTTATTTTGGGCACAGACCCCAGCAATGACTCATTGGCAAGACAATGAAAAAGCCATTAGCCAAGATGTTCATATCCACAGTAGTCTGTTTTGTAGGGAAAGACCACAGTACTTAACAGATAATACCCCTATTCAAGTAGCCCTTGGTGCATTGGACTTGTTTCAGACATATCCTGGCCCAAAGAGAGAAATATGGAGGGTGAGATGGTTTATAGCTGAGAATAATTTCATACCAGGCTAGGGAGAAATCTGGTACAAGAAGCAGTCAGCCAGGGGATTTTGTTCACCCATGCAGCTGTTAAGGGGCAGTGCGATACTCTCTTTTCAGGAATGTGCTTTGAAATGGGGATGGATCCCGGGTGAAAAAATATATTATCTACAGATGTACACTTATATACAGCACAAGCTCCATGGCAGAGAGGAGCTCGCTAGCAGGGGACTTACAGTGACCCTCAGTGATCTTTTCTCTCTAACAAGTACAAAACAATCCATCACTAAGATATATAAATATCTGAATTCACAGGAGGAGGGCATGACACGAAACTTACAGACAAAATGGGAACGAGAGGCTGATTTCCATTTAACCACCCCCCTTTGGGATAAACTCTGGGACTCCTCATCGAGGGCAACCATGTCACCTCTCTGGCAGGAATACATGTGGAAAATCAGGGTACTTTTTTTTTTGACTCCAGACAGACTGGCTAAATACTCTTCTACAGGCACAGCCTGTTGTTGGCGACAATGTGGGGAACTAAAAGCAACGCCCACACATATTTTACACATGTCCTAAATTAGAACAGTTCAGAAGAGATGTAGGGGAAAAGATCTCTACTTTCTTTCAGATGCCTACTTTGTTATTACTGCAAAATTTGATGTTAGGTCTGTCTCCGGGGAATAAGGGAGCGGGTATGCTATATTTATGATATATATGTGTTTTAGCCCATAACAAAGCTGTAACAAGAAACTGGTTACAATCTACTTCACCAGCTGTTAAGGACTGGATCCAGATTATTAATGACATACAGCATATGGAAGAACTAACTTACCAATTAAGGGATACAACTGAAAAGGGCCTTAGGAGATGGACTAGGTGGGCCCTTTTGACATGAATTGAAATGAAATAAAATAAAGTCTCTAGTATAGGAGCCGTACCCAACAGAGAACATGGGATATGGGTCTTATGACTGGGACTTTTGATAGAAATTGGGATAAGAGGGGATTGAAGTGAGCTTAGTGTCTTCCTCTCGAAAGCGCACCACCACCTGTACCATTAGTTTAATATAAAACAAAATGGAAATAATATGAAATGATTGATAAAGCAATGTTACTATATAGAGAAAGTCTTTCTGACTTAAGTACTGGAAAACCTAATCAGATACGCTTGTAGTTAAGCCTTCTTACCTAGATAATTGAATTATTTGTTTACTTACTGGTTGTATAGTGTTGTTAGTAACCAAAGTCACTCAATCAGGAGAGTGATAAGTTACATCTACATGTAAAGGCAAAAAGAGAAAATTGCTAAATCAAGGATGTATTTTAAATACTTTGTGAACTGACAATAAAGTACATATAAAAAAAAACTGGGTATAGAGGGGAGTTTAGCACTGGCAGACTGACTGATACCACTGATTGCATTAGCTACTACCTGCTGGGTTGTTTCTTGACAGCTGCAAGCACGGTCCTTTACATCACTCACTACCCTTCTAACCTCAACATCTACTGGATTAGGAACATGATTGTGCTGCCCAACATATTTAACAACAGTATCATTAGCTGTGTGCACACGGGCAGGACATTTGTATGTGTCACACTGCTGACATTTCCAGTACTCCTTGTCTCCATACTTTCTCTCCTTGCGATAAATGTAGCCTTCATGTGTAAGGAGAGGCTGTCCTTGGTTGCTCAAAACAAACTGCAGCGGCATGTCTGATCTGGGAAGGGAGCCGCTAGCAACCTGTCAGATTTATGTATGTGAAATTTGTATAAGCTGACACCATCCTACACAGCACTCCATCATTGGCTACTGCATGGGCTGTAATTGGCTACCATTTTCAGCGAGTACTTCATTTCTGGAGTGGAGGACTGGAGTTTGAAAAGACGGTCTGTAACTACTCTATCATTGATATTGTCTACCATGTTTTGATGCTGCTGTACAGCTCATAGGGAACTTCAGTATTTGGGAAGCAGTACAGTTCTTGTAAGACTGCCACATTTGTTGTTGGATGAAATATAATTTAAATTGAACTGAATTGCGACCATAATGACCGCGATGAAATAGGATAGCGCTGTACATTGCAGCGCTGAAATGTCCGCGGTGTAACAGATCACAATGAATTTATTTACGCACTATTGACGTGGAACCCCCAGAGTGTGATGAGGCTTTTCGAGCCATTAAGGCTATATTATGTTCAGCCCGTTTTAAGAAGCCCAGACTTTGAGAAACAATTTCTGTTACAGACTGATGCATTAGAAGTAGGCCTAGGTGCAGTCTTGAGTCAGCATATAGATGGGAAAGAACATCCTATTCTGTACATAAGTAGAAAGTTGCATGACAGAAAGAAAAGGTACTCCACCATTGAAAAGGAATACCTTGCAGCAAAGTGGGCCATGAACTCCCATAAATTTTACTTACTAGGAGTTGACCTTGTACTTGTAACAGATCACAATCATCTCTGTTGGCGTAACCAATTGAAGGATAAAAATTCTAGAATCACATGGTGGTACCTGGCACTACAGGCACTTAAAATTATTTTTCCAACTTTCTTTATGCCCCCTCAGCGCCGGCTTTTACCTGAACTCTCGTGGGCTAGGACACATGGTTTGGCCTGTTTCAGCCCACCTGAAGCCCCTAGACACCGCTCCAGCATGGGCCCATCCTCCTCCGCATCACCAAGTTGCGCAACCCCTCCTGACTCTGAGCCCTCAGGGGTGAGGCCGCCGACTCCTCCTGGTGCTCTATCTATAAGACAACTAAGTGACCAGGGAGTTAGAAGAAGTGCTGGAGACAAAGCTAGAAGGCCCAGCATTGGGCACGGGGGCTGACCACTGGTCCTGCCATCAACTATCAGGTGCCGGGGGGGGTTCCTTTTTCTGTCCCCCATTAGCCCAACAGTGCAATGCGTTCCAGTATGACGTGTGCACGCTCCTGCCCACAGGAGTGCCGCTGAGGCCAGTTCTCCTTGCCTGAATGCTGCAGAATCCCCAGTCTCCACTGGGAGTCATCAGACAGCGAGATCAACTTCCCCCTCCCTCCCAGGAAAGGAGAGCAGTCCTCCGGAAGCTCAATCCTTTTCCTCCCCTGCTGACCCCCGATGACCGGGTCAGCTCCTGAACCCAGGTTGCCGGCGAGGCATGAGGTGTGGCATCCAGCGCCTCAACCTTCAGCACCACTGGCCCGGCTCACCATTTAAATTGAAAGTGATGCACAAATCTGGGAAAGAGAATGTCAATGCTGATTTTCTGTCTAGATATAGATCTGGAATTGAGAATACTAAATGCTGAAAGAATAAATGTGTGAGTATAAAGTTCAGTATTTGCTGTACTGTTGTTATGGGGAAAAATGGATACTGCATATGTACAGAACTGTAACGGTTATATGCTTATGTTAGATGAGAATTACTGGCCCAGCTCACCATTTAAATTGAAAGTGATGCACAAATCTGGGAAAGAGAATGTCAATGCTGATTTTCTGTCTAGATATAGATCTGGAATTGAGAATATTAAATGCTGAAAGAATAAATGTGTGAGTATAAACTTCAGTATTTGCTGTACTGTTGTTATGGGGAAAAATGGATACTGCATATGTACAGAACTGTAAAGGTTTTATGCTTATGTTAGATGAGAATTACTGGCCTGGCTCACCATTTAAATTGAAAGTGATGCACAAATCTGGGAAAGAGAATGTCAATGCTGATTTTCTGTCTAGATATAGATCTGGAATTGAGAATACTAAATGCTGAAAGAATAAATGTGTGAGTATAAACTTCAGTATTTGCTGTACTGTTGTTATGGGGAAAAATGGGCACTGCATATGTACAGAACTGTAAAGGTTATATGCTTATGTTAGATGAGAATTACTAGAAAGTTTTAGAAACCTGTTTTTGTAAAACAGGTTCCCTCTTAAGGATGAGGGTATGTGACAGGGCTGAATATGGCCCTGTCCCAGTTGTTATGCAGAAAGTGTTTAAACACAAGGGTCGTTCTATCCTCTTCTTTTCTGTCTTCTGTGTCTGGTTGCACAACCAAATTTTCTCATGAGACCTAGGACATGATCACTCTGGCAGTCTTGCAATTCTCTGCCTCTCCCTATCTCTCGATCCTCACTTGCTGTTCCGTCTTTTCTTCCCTCTTGCATATCAGCTGGTATAAAAATATATGTGAATCATTTTGTGGAAATGTAATTGATACTGGGATTCCTTTGTTTAAAACTGTATACCATTATACCGTTGAAATGATTGCAAAGCTATTTGGAACTCAAGGGGTTAACATGAGATGCAATTTTTAAGCCATATGCAGAAGATGTAAACAAGAGGTCAGTTCTGGGTCACAATGTTATTTTTGCTGCACCTGCTGAAACTGACAACAACAACGGAAACTAGCAAGAACACTGTGTGAGAAGCATGCTATTTTCTTAATGAGCTCCTGCACAGACTTATAAAAAGGAGCTGCAATGTTCTGCAAGAGACAGAGACTGAGAGAGGAAATTGAGAAGAAAAACTCAGTAGGACTCAGCTTTTCTATGTTTCTACTGCCACTGTAAATAGTTATTCTGAATCATTTTTATTTTTCTATTTTGCTGTTATTGAGAAAAATAAAAGACTTCGCGAATTCTGAAACTGCTCCTGGTTTTCCTATGCTTCTTGACCTGTGCCTTGATGACAGGGGGAGATAACCAAAAACCAAAAACTGAAAATTACGTACCTACGTAATTCTTGACCTTCTTGGACGAAGCCTCTACCGCTCATTCACACTAGTGGGAACTATGCTGGAGGCGTTAGGACCCATCAGGAGCCAAAAATCTTCAGGAGGGCCAGCACCGAGGTAGGACCGCGCATGCATGGTGCTGAGAGGCTGGCTCGCACTGTACAGGCTATCTCAGTAACGACCCTCCAACTGCCTCAGTACCTTTTTTACTAAGGAGGTGCAGCATAAACTAACCTAGGAAAACTAAGCTATTCCAGACATAAGATAGTCTGTGTGACCCGTGTAAGAATGGTCAACTCAACAGTGTCCTCATAGCCCAGCCAATGAGGGAGTGAAGACCAAGAACAGGCTGAGTGAGCTCAGGGGATGGTGGGTGGGTGGTTGTGTGAATGAGTGGTAGAAACTTTGTCTAAGAAGATCAAGAATTAGGGTACGTACGTAATTTTCATATCTTCCTGGACATAAAGTCTCCACCACTCGTTCATACTAGTGGGAGAGTACCGAGCTGAAATACTCCCCCGAGAAGGGTGGCAGGAGACAGTAGCTCACTCAGGACAGAAGTCCAGTAAGGGACTGTCCTACCAAAGGAAGGATGCTGCCTGGCATGGACATCCAAAGCATAGTGCTTCACAGAAGTGTGCACAGAGCTCCAAGTGGCCGCGTTGCAGATGTCCGCAATGTTCATGTTTCAAATCTCTGCCAGAGATGCCACTATCGCTCTGGTAGAGTGGGCATATACTCTTCCTTCCAGCTTAACCTGCACCAATGAATAGCACTGGCAAAGAGACAAGCTACCAGCCATGCCGAAATGCATCTGATTGTGGCCATGCTGAATCAGACAAAGAGTTGTTTGGATTTGCGAATGTCTTTTGTTCTGTCAATGTAGAATCGCAACACCCTTTTTACATCCAGAGAATGTAGGGTACGATCACCTTTATTCTGAAAATCTGCAAAGTAGGTCAGAAGGACCAAGGGCTGGTTGAGATGGAATTCCAAGACTACTTTGGGAAGAAATTTAGGGTGAGTTTGAAGTACCACCTTGTCCTTATGAAATGCTGTGCATGGGGGATCTGTGACCAGGGCAAGTAATTCTGAAACTCTGCGAGCAGAAGCAATGGTCACAAGGAAGGCAGTCTTCCAGGTCAGAAACTTCAAGTCACAGGTTGCTAGCTGCTCAAATGGCTTACAGGTGAGCATGTCTAGCACAAGGTTGATATCCCAAGCAGCTACCGGTCTTCTGACTGGTGGTCTAGTGCGTAGGATACCTTTAAGGAATCTCTTAACCAAGGGAAGCTGAGCCACTGACATATTGTGGACAGGCTCATAAGCTGAAATCACAAAGATGCACCTTCACCGTCGAGTACTGCAGTCCTGCGTTTGACAGGACTAGACGATACTCCAACAACTTGCTTGGTGAGCAAAAAAATAGGTCCAGGGAGGACTTTGCACACCAAATGGAAAATAGTTTCCACTTTGCCGTGTGTAAGTCCTTGTAGTGGATGGCTTATGCACTGCTAGGAGGATGTCTGAGATTCTCCAAGAGACATTGAATCTGCCCACTTCTATCTCCTCAGGAGTCAGGCATGGAGAGGAAGGGACCGCAGGCTGGGATGGACCACCAGACCTGGGTCAGGAGGTCTGTATGATGTGGAAGTTGTTTCGGTGGAACTTCCGATAATCTGTTGATCAATGGAAACCAAATCTGACAAGGCCAGTATGTGGTGACGAGAATCATGCTACATCCTTGTGCCTCCAGCTTGAGCAGCACCCTCTGAATTAAGAGAAGAAGAGGAAATGCCTACAGAAAGTGTCTTGTCCACCACAGTCTGAATGCATCCTGACAGAAGGCGCCAGGTTCTGGATTTTTGGAGCAAAATAGCAGCAGTTTTGCGCTAAGTGGGGACGCAAAAATGTCCAGGTCCGGAGTGACCCATTCTTCGAATAGCGACTGCATAACGTTTGAGTCGAGAGACCATTCATGTGGATCCGACTACGTTCTGCTGAGGTGATCCGCCAGACCGTTCTGGATTCCTGCTAGGTAAACTGCCTGAATCAGGGTTTTGTGCTCCAGGCACCATTCCCACACTCTCATGGCTTTCCTGCAGAGAGGATAAGAGGTGCTCCACCCTGCTGGTTAATGTAATACATCACTGCCTTGTTGTCCGTCTGAAGGAGAATTACCTTGTGACAGAGGACATCCTTCAGGGCTCAGACAGCGCACAGGACAGCTCTCATCTCCAGGACATTTATGTGCAGAAGGGAACTGTCCTGGCTCCACAGGCCCTGGGTGCGGAGATCCTGACAGTGAGCTCCCCAACCAGTCAGAGATGCATCTGTGGAGATGGTGGTCTTAGTTTCCAGTGGGGCAAAGGATAAACCTTGTAGAAGGTTGTCCTGAGTCGACCAGGTGAGTGATCTTGTTAGAGGCTTCGGCGCCTTGATGTGGAAGGATTGTGCATGCATGGTCGAAGACCACGGAGTGCTGGGCATCCATTGTGTGGTTCTTATGTGCTAGCAGACCAGGGGCACTGCAAACACAGAGGACACCATGAGACTTAGCATCCGCTGCATCGAGAGGGCTCAAACTGATTTGTTCTCCTTGATGAAGACAGCCATCTGGAGAATGTTGTTTCTTCTGTCTTTGGGGAGGAAGGCTCTTGCCCTGGAGTTGTCCAGAACAGCTCCTATGAAGAGAAGTTGTTGGGAGGGTTGAAGCTGTGATTTTTCCAGGCTCAGGAGGACTCCCATGAATGTGAGGAACTTGGAAGCTGTGGACACCTCTTCCTGTGTCCTTTGTCTGGAGGAGCTCGCAAGGAGCCAATTGTCCAGGTACGGGAACACTTGAATTCTGAGTTGCCTAAGATGTGCCGAGAACAGCCCAAAGGGCAGGGCTCTGAACTGATAGTGCTGGCCCAGAGACACAAAGCATAGGTACTTGTGGTGGCTTGGGTGCACTAGGACATGCTGGTAGGCATCCTGCATGTCTAGAGATGCCAGCCAATCATTTTGATGAATCAGAGGTAGAATCGTTCCCAGCTATATCATCTTGAATTTCTCTTTGAACAGGAACTTGTTTAACTTCTGTAGGTCTAGAATAGGGCACACATTGCCTGTTTTCTTTGGAACTAGGAAATAGTAGGAGTAAAATACTGTGTTCCGTTCTGCTTCTGGAAAGTACAGTTACATAGGAACTCACCGTAACAGTAGATTTTCGAGAGAGGTTCCTTCAGTAGGTCATCACTTATAGGACAGAGTCCCAAGCAGTCCCTCCAAAGAGAGACTGACAGAAACTAGGGAGGAGGAAAACTAACTCTAACAAAAAAACTGGAATCCAGAATGGACCCAGTCTAGGACAGAAGGCCCTGTAACACAGCTAGGCCGAAATCAACCCTCCGGCTAGAAGCAATGTCCAGATTGTAGTGTTTGGTAAAGGTACTGACAGAATTCCAAGTGGCTGTGGTGTAGATATCAGCCGCAGAGATATTTCGCAAATAGGGTGCAGAAGCAGCCATGCCCCTACTAGAATGACCTCTGATGGGACCCAGCAGAGGTTTTTCATACTTCTGATAACAATACCTAATGCAGTTGCCTAACCATTTGGAAAGGCCCTGCTTAGAAACCGGTTTGCCCTTTGATCTGGGGGCCAAAGAAACAAAAAGCAGATCACAGCTAGGGAAGTCTATAGTCTGGTGAGTATAACACTGGAGAATCCGATGTACGTCCATGGTATGGAGAAGTGCCTCACCTATGTTACAGGGGGATGGACAGTATACAGGAAGCTCTACTGATTGGTTCAGCATGGCTTCTTCCACCACCTTGGGAAGAAACTTTGGATTCATTCTGAGGATCACCCGGTCCCTGTGGAAAATCAGACAGGGCTCCTTACAAACCAGAGCGTGAAGCTCCGAAATCCTCCGGGCTGACGTGATGGCAACCAGGAACAACACCTTCCAGGAAAGGAAGTGCAAATCACAGCTCATAGCCAGCTCAAAAGGAGGAAGTGCGAGCTTTTCCAAAACAAGGTTCAAATCCCAAGGAGGTGTTGGGCTGTGGATAGGAGGTTTCATATCGAGAATCCCTTTCAGAAAGGTTTTCGAGACTTCCAACTGAGCCACGGGTTTACCATCCACAAGCTCATGGCACGCCAAAATAGCCGAAAGGTGGACCTTCAACGATGAATATGAAAGACCGGAGTCTGACAGGTGAAGAAGGTATTCCATGACCTGAGGGGCAGAACATAAAAAGGGTTTCTGACCCTTGGCTGTCGCCCAGATAGAAAACTGTTTCCACTTCATGACATAAGTGGAACGAGTAGAGGGTTTTCTAGCCTCGATGAGGACCTGAGCAACCCGGGAAGAGACCCCAAAGCGAGAGATTGCTATGTCTGCAGGAGCCATGTATGAAGATGCAGACTCCTGAGCCCCAGATGTAACAGTCAACCTTGTTCCTGAGTTAGGAGGTTGTGAGTCACTGGAAGTGGAACCGGTGGAGAATGGGAAATGGAGGGAAGGCGTACAAAAATTTCCCTGTCCAAGAGAGACAGCACGTCATGCCAGATAGCACCATGCCCTGGAATGAGCCAGCAAAAAGAAAAAATTACTTACCATAGTAATGTTGTTTCTTGTAATGGAGTCTTGCTGTATTCTGACTATATGCAGTTAGACCGACTGGTTCAACTGCCCCGGAGAACTAAGAGTTAAACCCTATGCTAATCCATAGACCGTTGAGCTCGAGCTCGGTTTTCAAATCACTGTCCTCAGTACGTTCTAGTAACTTATCAGATTCTATGAAGTGAACTATATAAATATATAAGAAATGGCCACAACTAAGCCTAAACAGGACCCAAAGGGGCCACCTAAGGAAAAACTCAAAGGGCATATAAAAGACTCAAGTCACAGATGCCCACAGAAAAAACATTACTCACTAATGGTTTAAATCATAAGTTGTTGCAGAAGAGCCACCCTTCCCCAGGTTCTGAAACGGAGGTAGGGTGGGAGGTCAGAACACAGCAAGACTCCATTAAAAGAAACAACATTACTATGGTTAAGTCATTTTTTCTTCAAACAACATGAAGTCTTGCTGTATTCTGACTATATGCCGACTGTAAAGCAGTGCCCCCAGGAGGTGGGCACAGAACCTATTTGGGGAATATGCTCTGCAGTATTGCTGTGCCAAACCTGGCATCACTCCTTGCCTGGATATCCAGGCTGTAATTGTATTTTTATTTAGTTTTTGTTGACCGGGTAAGTGCACTAGACAAATCCTGCCTATTTTCAGGCACGACCCGGGGGAAGGGGATACAGATGAATGCCAACTGACCTTGAACCAGATTAAGCTGTTGGTGGTATTTTTAGTGAATGAGGGAAATCTGGCCAGGAAGGGGAATTCCCCTACTTTTTTCGATAAGTGCCATGGGATCTTTAACATCCACCTGAACTACCACCAATCCAAGCAGATGGGACCTCGGTTTAACATCTCATCCGAAAGACGGCACCTCAGAAGTGCAGCACCCCTCTCATGCTGCACTGCAGTGTCAGTACTGGGATATTAACCCAAGTGCCAGATGTGGGAACTGAACCCACAGCCCTCTGATCTCCCGGCCTCAGAGGCGAGTGTGCTACTTACTGAGCCACTGACACTGCACCTTAGACAATGCTTAGTGAATATATGGACAGACTTCCAGGTGGCAGCCTTACGCATCTCAAGCAGGGGAACTTCTCTGGCAGCTGCCAGGGAGGCAGCAGTGCTTCTGGTAGAGTGAGCCCTAAGACCCGATGGTGGGTTCTTACCCAGTTTACTGTAGCAGAACTGGATACAAGCCACAATTCACCTGGCTATAGTCCTTTTGGCAGCTGGCCTGCCTGGACCCACTTCATCATAGGTCCTGTCCATATAATAGCTAATAGCTCTTGTGATCTGAGAAAAATACAGGCAAGGTAACCTATTATCCCAACCTTGCAAAACTTTGTATAAATTTGAGACTTTGCGCAGCTGAGAAGCAACCTGGAGAAGCGTAATAGGGCCCTTTTCCCCCATGTCTATTAATGGAGTGAGCTTATGAAACGTGGATAGGGCCTTGCTAACTTGTAAATATTTAAAGGATTCTTTATTCGCAGCACTATCAGAGCAACACCATTGAGCCGGAGTGACCATCTCTCCATCCCTCCATAACTCCGAGACTTTACATTGTCTCAACCGAGGTCAAAAGACATCGGCTATCGGTACATTACTGATTTTAAAATGCGGATTATTAACAATTGGTTGGTCAGAGGATTGGCTCCACTTAACTGCCAAATAAGCCTGGGCCTGATGAGAGGCTTTCATTGACCAGCCCATAGGGTTATTTCTAAGGTTTTTGGGGATATGTGATGGAGAGGCATAAAGCAAGGCACGCAACGAGCACTTTTCCTGAGATGCCAAATACCCTTCAATAGATACCCACAGAGGGAAGTATGTAGTACGGTCCACCTCTTTCTGCCAATAATATAACTTACTTAAATGTTGTGCAATATAATATACAAAGAAAGAAGGGGCTGCCAATCCTCCCCTCGCTTTTGACGCTGTTAATTTGAGGTAGGACCTACATACCTTCTTTTTGTTCCACAAAAAGGAACTCAGCATACTTCTCAACTTAGAGAACCATACTTTAGGAAGGTACACACCCAGCATACCCAACGGATATAATATCCTAGGTAAGAGGTTCATTTTAATTATATTTAGCCTACCCCATAGTGAAATAGGGAGGCACTGCCACCTCTCAAGATCTTTAGAAATTATTTTCATAAGGCTATCTATGTTGTTTCTCCGAATGGTGATAGGATCCCTAAAAATCTTTATTCCTAGGTAAACTACAAGTTTGTTTCCATGCCAGGCCTAGGGAGACCAACTCCGCCTTATTGACTCTATGATTCAGGGGGATTACCTTCGTTTTTTCTCGATTCAGCTTATAATAGGATATTTTAGAATACTCCTCAATTTCTTCTAAAACTGCGGGAATTGAGACTTTGGGGTTCTCCAAATGTAATAAGACATCATCCGCATAAACCGAAAATGCATATCTAACATCACCCACTCGAATTCCGGTAATCTTAACATTAGCCGCTAGTCTAAGGAGCAAGGGTTCTAGGTATATGTTAAAAAGTAGGGGGGACAGAGGACACCCCTGTCTAGTGCCCCGAGTCAGTTTAAATGGAGGAGATAATAATCCGTTGCACTTCACTCTGGCCGTGGGACAGGAGTACAGTACTTTGACCCATCTGACAAAGTCTCCCAGGAAGCCAAAAGAAGTTAGTAAGAGTGACTCCTGAGGAAGCCATGTACCATGTGCTGTGTGTTCTCCCAAATGGGCACCCCAGCCTAGGAGGGAAGCATCCACTGTCAGCACCAGAGAGGGTACCTGAGGGAGAAAGAGGACCCCTGCTCTGAGGTTGTCCATCTCCTTCCACCACTGAAGAGCTAACAGAAGGGTGGGAGACACTGGAATCAGTTTGGACAGCGGATCCTTTTTCTGAGACAGAAGGATCTCAGGTGAAACTGAATGTCCCTCATTTGGAACCTGGCTCCCAGGACCACAGCTGTGGTTTTGAGGCCATGTGTCCTAAGAGCTGTAAGAAGTAAACTGCTGGATGAGGAACTTGGACCTGAAAGGATTTTGTCAATTCTATGAGGGTCTGTGCCCTTGCAGGAGGCAAGAAAGCTCTTGCCTGAATGGTATTCAGTTCTGCCCCTATGAAGTCTAGTACTTGAACTGGAGTTAGGATAGACTTTTGAAAATTTACCAAGAACCCCAGAGAGCAAAGAGTATCTTGGGTGAGTTTTAGGGCTTGTGTGACCTGCTGGGGGGATTGACCCACCAACAGCCAGTCGTCTAGATAGGGGTAAACTGAAACCCCTTGTCTTCTCAGGAATGCCACCACTACTGCCAGACATTTTGTAAACACTCTTGGTGCAGGTCTCAGACCGAAAGGCATAGCCCTGAATTGATAATGGACTGAAGGCAGTCGAAATCTGAGGTATTTTCTGTGAGACTGTCTGATGGGGATGTGGAAGTAAGCATCCTTTAAGTCTAGGGGTGCCAGCCAGTCCCCCTGCTTGAGAGTAGGTAAAATGGTAGCCAGGGTTATCATTTTGAATTTTGGCTTTGTAAGATGTCTGTTTAGGAATCTGAGGTCCAGAATGGGCCGCCACTCCCCATTTTTCTTTGGTGCCAGGAAGTACCTTGAGTACAGTCCTTTTCCCCTGTGCTGATGTGGCACAGGTTCCACTGCTCTTGACTGAAGAAGTGTGGAAACCTCTGCCTCCAGCTGATCTGTTTCTGTAGTGCTGGAAGGTTTGAAAATCCTTGCTGACAGTTTTGGGGGCACCTTGAAAGTGAGAGCAAGTCCCTGACCTACTATCTCCAGGACCCATTTGTCTGAGGTGATGGAATGCCAAGCCTGGAGATAATAGGTCAGCCTGCCCCCAACAGGGTTAGGGGAGGCGGCCCAGACAGAGCTTTCAGGGTGTCTGTTTCGCTGGAGTAGCAGACTGGGGGGTGAGGTAGCTCTGCCAGCACCCCTCCTGCCCCTCCCTCTAAAGAACCCCCTGGGTTGCTGGTAAGAGGGAAAAGCTTGGGCCTGGTGGAAAGGCCTGGGGTAGTCTGCCCCTGCCCTGCTGCTTCTGAGGAGTGGCAGCTTTCTCTTTTGCTGAAGCACTCCTGTATACCACTCTGTACTCATTCATTTTTTTCACATATGCCTCAGTCTGTTCCCCAAACAGAGAGTTCTGGACAAGGGGGAAGTCCAAGGCATTATTCTGTGTGTCCTGGGACAAGTTAGTACACCTGAGCCAGGAAAAACGCCTGAGGGATACAGCAGAAGCCATAGCCCTTGAAGCTGCATCATTGGAGTCCACAGCCATGTGAAATTGGGACTTAGATGCTTGTACCCCCTTGTTGACCAACTCCTGAAGGTCAGCAGAAAGCTCAGGAGGGGCCTTTTTAGCCAGTTGTTCGACAGCTTCCCAAAGGGACTTTTGATACCTGGAGGCATAAGCCATATAGGAGGCTTGCCTGTTAGCCAAAGAAGATGCTAGGTATCCTTTTTTAGCAAGAGAATCCACCTTTCAGGAATTCTTGTCAGAGGGGTAAGAGGCCAGAGGGATGCCAGCCTTCTCACAGGCTGCAGTTTGAACCACCCCAACATGGCTACTATGGCTGGTCAAAAAGTCAGTACCATTGCCAGCCAGGAAATACTTCCTTATTTTCTTATCTAAAGGAGGGACGGAACCAGAGGTCTGGAGAATTTTCAAAGTCTGCTTCTTAAGGGACTTATGGATGGGAATCAAAAGCCCCTGGGATACAGGAAGATCCATCATCTCCTTGTAGCCCTCTTCCTCATCATCCTCCTGCCTGGCCTCCTGTACAGAGAGCTGCAGAGTCTCAGCTACCTGCCTCATAAAAGCAAAATGGGAGGTAGCCTCAGAGACAGGCCTAGGAGGGAATTCATACTGGGGATGGTCAGGGGAGACCTCAGGTTCAATGAGTTCACCTTCATCCTGTTCCTCATCATCCTCCTCATACTCAGAAAACTAATACTTCTCAGGATCAATGAGTCCTGAAGGAGTTGAACTGGTATCCAGAACCGTTGACTGCCCAGACGGTGCCAGCGACGGTTCACCAAACCCAGACTGCAAAGACTGCACTATTCAGATGGCCTTTGCAATTTCATCTGCGGTTGGAACCGAGACCATGTGCTTACGTGACTCCGAACCAGAGCGTTTGGCTTTCTTCGACGGCGCGGGTTCAGGAGCTGACTCCGAACGTCGTTTAGCCGTCGATGGTTCACCCTGGCTTGAAAGGTTGGTTGTCGGAGCCGACGGTTCAGTTGAACCGGAACCGGCCTCAGCAGTCTTGTCCAGTCTTTCCTTCAGTTTACTGAGATGCCTGTCTATGGTAGACTGGGGAAAATTCTTACAAATAACACAGTCTGTTTGTAAGTGGTTAAAACCTAAACAGTACAGACACACCAAATGTGGATCAGCTTTTGCAAATTGCTCCCCACACTCAGTACAACACTGAAACCCAGTAGGACCACTTTTTCTCTTGGGTTTCTGTGACATAACCCTAAAATCTGGAGCTTAACCCAGTGGTTTAGTTAGGCTGGTTAAGCCAAAATCGAATATCTCCTTTATCCGAAGTGGCTTAGACAGGCAGGATAAAGAATTAAAGAAATGAGAATTTTACCCCTAAAGGCTTAGTTAGGCCAGGTAAAAGAGAATACAAAGTCCGAACCAGCCAATGGTTTAGCGCTAGTCCAAAAATGAACCAAGAGCCCTCGGTTCTGGTCAGGACTTTGCACTGGTATCCCAATACAGTGGTAATTGACAAGAAAAAAGGAAATTTAGAAGTTCCGTCCCCTCACGGTCACGGAACCGATCGGAAACTGAACACTTACCCAACCTAGGAACGTACACTATACCGAAGACAGCGGTTTGAGAACGTACTAAAATAAAAATAAGAAAACGGTTTGAATAAACTGACGAAACTCAGCTTTAGACCGAAGAAAGCGAGGAGAAATCTCCGAGGTGTCTTCACTGGTGAGCGGAGTAAAGAATCTGATCAGTTACTAGAACGTACTGAGGACAGTGGTTTGAAAACCAAGCTCCAGCTCAGCGTTCTATGCATCTGCATAGAGTTTAACTCTTAGTTCTCCGGGGCAGTTGAACCAGTCGGTCGAACTACATATGGTCAGAATACAGCAAGACTTCATGTTGTTTGAATTGGGAAGTTTGCGTTGAATTTGGAGGTGAAAAGGTCGATTTCCAGATGCCCCCAATGTAGGAAGATGGATTCTGCCACTTCCTGATGTAATTCCCACTCGTGAGCTAGGGTCCGAGATCTGCTGAGACTGTCCGACAGGATATTTAGAACATCTGGCATGTGCATGGCCACGAGGGCCAGACTGTGCCAGACCGTCCAGTTCCACACCCGCATTGCTTCCCTGCACAAGGGGTATGAGCGGGTTCCTCCTTGTTTGTTGAGGTACTAAACTACTGATATGTTGTCTGTTTGGACCAGCAGTGATCCCTTGGGAAGGAGGGTCTGGAAGGCCTGGAAGGCGTACAGGACAGCCCTCATCTCCAGAATATTTACAAGTAGTGTAGACTCCAAGCTGGACCACAGTCCTTGGGCTTGGTGCTCCCCTAGATGTGCTCCCCATCCCATGTTCGAGGCATCCATGGTCAAGGATGCTGAGGGAGCTGGGTTCCTGAAGGGGAGACCCAAAAAAAGATTGCAGGGATCCCTCCACCAAAGCAATTCTTTCTGAACCGCTGAGGAGACCAGCACCGTATGGATCCAGGTCATCTAGGAGTTGATCCCACTGCACGCACAAGGACCACTGAGTGACTCTCATGTGGAGCCTTGTGAGGAGAACAGTGGTGATGGAGGCCGCCATCAGGCCGAGAAGGCGCAGGATCTCTCGGGCCGGGATGTTCCTGAAAGAAGCCACTTTGGAAGCCTGACAGATCAGTGTCTCCACCCTGTCTGGGGGGAGGAAAGCTCTGCATTGGACCGTATCCAAAACCACCCAATGAACTGTGGTTTCTGGGCAGGGGTCATAGAGGACTTGGGGATACTGACAGTAATCCCTAGCCTGTTGAATAGGTCCAAAGTGAAAGAAAGAGCCTCTAGTAAAGAGTCCCTGGACGAAGCTGAAATCAGCCAATCATTCAGCTAAGGGAAGCCGCAATACCCCTGGGGCATAAGAAGACTGCAACCACTGCCAGGCACTTGGTAAACACCCGGGGTGCCGAGGACAAGCCAAAGGGAAGCGCTCGGAACTGGAAGTGTTCCCCCTAGAACTGAAACTGCAGGAATCGGCGGTGGCTGGGGAAGATGGGAATATGCAGGTATGCATCCTGCATGTCCAGAGCGCACAACCAAAGGTTCTCCAGAAGGATTGGAAGGAGGCTCTGGAGAGTCAGCATCCGAAATTTCTTATACTTGACAAACTGGTTTGAGTCGCTTAAGTCGAGTATGGGTCGGAAATCCCCTGTCTTTTTTGGATCTTACACTTTCCCTGGCAGTGTGCCGGGGCTTGCTCTCTCTTCCTCCAGGTCCTTTTCTGAAAGGGCTGCTGTTGTTGGGTGCCCGATCAGTACATGGACCTCACTGATCTGAGGGCAAGACCTCTGTCCTGCAAGTCCGTGATAATGTCCTTGGTGTTTCCACCAAAAAGTACTGAGCCCCTGAAGGGGGCATCTTGAATTGCCGACTGAACCTCATTAGCAAGTCCAGAAAGGCGAAGCCAGGAGTGCCGTCTAAGGGCAAGGGCAGTTGCGAGGTGCGCGCCACAGAATCGACCGAGTCATATGTGGCCCGAAAAGCATGCCTATATGAGAACTGGGAGAGGTGAAGATCCTTGACAAGCTCCTCCTTCAAGGCTGAGGGATCCATGGCTTGGGCCCGAGCCTCTAACCTGGCCAAGGTAGCTTTTCCATGAGACACCATATGGGCCACATAGTTAAGGGACTGAAGACCACATGTGGCCGAAGAATAGATCTTTCTCCTGAACTGGTCCATCTGCCTCGACTGTTTGTCCGGAAGAGAGATGCTCATGTGCTTGGGTGCTGCGGAGCGGTCATGAGCAGCGGAAATTAACAACAGAGTCAGCCTTAGGATGTGTTTTCAAGAACTGGGCATCCTTTGGCGCCTGGTAAATTCTGTCTGCCCACTTGGGGACAGCCGGGAGGGAATGAGGCATCTGCCAGATGGTAGTGGTGAGGTCCTGAGAGGTCCAATCCATGGAGGAATGGGGACCGGATAAAGAGACTCCAAGTCCAGATGCTCGGCGAGTCTCTGCCTCATAAGGTCCTGATTGTCTCACTCCCAGTTGTTTTTACAGGGTTTCTTGTGGATTTTACGTGGTAGAAGGTTATTTATTTCTTTCTTGCTTCTAAGGGACTAGCAGGGTATTGTTTTTGGGGCTACTGGAAGTTTGAAAACTGGTTTGGTGGCTGTAAGTGGGCTCATTTGTTGGATGTTTCACTGTGTAATAGGCTGCGCTGGTGGAGGCCTATTTCTTCTGATTCAAAACCTATTTGGTGGGATTTGCTTGGGGCTGGTTATTTGAATTGGAGACCTATATCTGTTAATTTGAAGCCTATTTTGATGTGTTGCTTGTGAAGCTGATTGAATTGGAGACCCGTTTCCTTTGGTAGCAAACATATTTTGGGGGCTTTGAGTTGAATTTTGATTCCTTTTTGCTGACTTCACTAGCTGCAAAGGTTAGTGCTTAGTGGGGGAAGGGTGTTAATGGTCTGGCCAGGTCTTACTCTGCTAATTGACTGGAGGCAGAGCTGAATCAGGTTTGTGGTGTCAGTTGCTTGGCTTCTCAGAAGGAACTAGAAGGGGACACGATCAGTTGTGTTCCAGTACAGTAGCTGCTTCTTCTTGTTTTTACAGGGTTTCTTGTGGATTTTACTTGGTAAAAGGTTATTTCTTTTCTTTCTTGCTTCTAAGGGGCTAGCAGGGTATTGTTTTTGGGGCTGCTGGAAGTTTGAAACCTGGTTTGGTGGCTGTAAATGGGCTCATTTGTTGGATGTTTCACTGTGTAACAGGCTGCACTGGTGGAGGCTTATTTCTTCTGATTTAAAACCTATTTGGTGGGATTTGCTTGGGGCTGATTCTTTGGTTGCAGGGCTTGGAGGGGCAGACACAGGGCTGATACACTCTCTCTTGAGCTGGGTGTAGGCCTAATCCCACCCTCCCCACCCTCCCTCCCCAGAGCTCTGCTTATTTATAGGGGATCACCTGCCCTGCAATTGGAGGAAAAGGCTGCAGGTGCAGCCCATGCAGTTCTAGCCACTGGGGGTTGGATTTAAAAGCTGGGAGAGAGGAACTTAGGGAGCTGTTCACTTCCGTTATAAATTTACTGTGTTGTACTGCACTTAGTAACAGGGTTACCGGTTTACTGTGGGACTGTATCTAGGATTAGTGGGTGACCTGATTAGTCAGTAGAGTTGTATCTTGGACTAGTGGGGAACCTGGTGGCTCACCCAAGAAAACCTACTTGGAGGGGGATGGGCCCACACGTCATTAGGGCCGGCATCTTTGGGAGGGTGGTGGTGTGCACAGGGTGTGGGGCAGCCATGATACTGGACTGGGCTTGGAAGTTCGGAGGTTACCCAGTGTGCTACCAGCTGGCACAGCTTAGGGAGGAGGTTGTGGGGATTAGGAGGCAGCTGGGGAAGGGGGGAGGTATGGTTGGGGAAGAGGGCAGGGGATCTCCCACGGGGTTGCACCAAGCACTAGGGGTGGAGGCATAGGGAAAGGAGAGCAGGAGAATACTCTGGGGTCACATAGGGACCCTGGCAGTGGGGGCCCAAAAGGAGGACACTACCAAGGAAACAGGCAGGTAACTGGGGGCCCTCACAAAGTGGGGCCAGAGGGACATTCTCAGGGAAGTAGGCAGATGGCTGGGGCTGGACAGAAGGAAGCAAGGCGAGGAGGTGGATCGGACTTTACGCTCAGTAACCGCTTCAATTCTCTTCTTCTGCTTGAGGATGAGGGGGTGATGTAGCCATGACAGGGGTGGTTAGAGATGGAAAGGAGTGGGGGCAGGAGGCGGGGCCAGATAGCAGGAGGAACAGGGGAACCTGGAATGCAGGAAAATGGGGGGAGCAGTGGATCAGAACAAGGGGAAGAGGGAGGAAGGAGCAAGGAGAAGGACCAGTTGGGAGGAAAGGGCATGGAGAAGGACCAGAAGTACAAGGAGGATACAGTAAAGGGAGCTGAGGGTTTAGACCAGGGGAGCACGACAAGCAAGGAGGGACTAAACGGAGACAGGAAGGAAGGGAAGGAGGAGGAGCCAGGCTAGTTTAGCGGATGGGGGAGAAGGACCTGTCGCGAGCAGTGAGGGGGGAGTTAGTGAGGTACAGAAGGATACTCGGGAGGAGGAGGCATAGGATCAGAGGGAGGGTGGCCAGGGTAAATAAGGAGGGACGGCATGTGGCACCCAGATAGGGGAGGAACAAGGAGCCGGCTGGGTGGAGGGCGGTAGAAAGGATGAGGGACATGGAAGGGGGGGAAATGAGGAAAAGGAGCGGTCAGAGTGCTCCTGTTGGGGGATTCTATGATCAGGGGTATCAAATGGGATAGGGAGGGAGAAGCCTGGCCAGTTAAAACAAAATGCTTTCCTGGACTAACTGTGCACAGGACAAAGCACGAGGTATATCAGCTGGCAAAGGATTGTGGGGGTTCCCCGGACATACTGGTCCACCTGGGTACAAATGACATTGAGGGAAATAGCGAGCTAGAGATACAGGCAAGGTTCAGAGAGCTTGCCAGGGTCTGTCATGACATAGGATGCACAATTTCCTTCTCAGAAATCCTGCCGGTGCCAAGGGCTAATGGGGAACATAAAAGGTTAGGGAGATAAACCAGTGGCTCAGGGAGTGGTGTGAGGCCAGAGGGTATGGGTTGATGAAGGAGTGGGGGGAGACCTGGGAGGATAAGGAGCTGCATGCTAGAGATAATCTCCATCTCAATTTGGAGGGGAGGGGAATCCTTAAGTTGAAAATAGAGGGGTTCATTGGTGAAAAGTGGGGTTTAAACTTGTGAAGGGGGAAGGATGGGAGAAAAGGCTGTCGAGGGGGGTCCAATAAAGGAGGGACTCTGTCTCCACCCCCCTGGGGAGCTGGACGAGTGCGGGAAAAGGCCAACTGGTAAAGTGCAGACCAAGGGAAAACAGAATCCCCATGGGAACATGAGTAGGGGAAATGGAAGTATAGGGAAAGGGTGGAAGGTAGTCCTGCTAAATGCCAGGAGCTTAGGCAATAAAATGCCTGAGTTCCAGGTGATGCTAACTGAGGGAGTGGTGGATGTGGCAGCGGTCACTGAGACCTGGGCCACCGCAGGACATGACTGGGACCTGAACCTGGAGGGTTACACTATGTTCAGAAAGGACAGGGGGGAAGGAAGGGGAGGAGGGGTAGCAATGATAGTCAAAAACTGCATTGGCATAGGGGGAGTAGAGGAGGCAGAGGGAACCGTGGAGGCGATTTGGGTCACCTTGATAACAAGGTGGGGCAAGAGAGTAAAAATAGGAGTGGTGTATAGACCCCCTGCGCTGGCAGAGGAGCTGGAGGAGAGTCTGGTGGCAGATGGGAGACACTGCAGATTGGGCAAGGGAAGGGTGGTGGTGTTGGGGGACTTACACATGCCAGCAACAGACTGGGAGACTATGACATCCTTGGTGGCCAGGGAACACAGGTTGTTGGATGTCTTTCAAGATGCGTTCCTAACTCAGCACGTGGGGAAACTGACCAGGGAGGCGCGGGTACTGGATGTGGTTCTGGCAGACAGTGACCAGATTGGGGACCTGGAGGTAAGGGACCCGTTGGCGGGGAGCGACCATGCCACGGTCTGGTTCTGCCTGGACCTAGGAGGGGTAGAAGGCTGCACAAAGACAGAGGTAACTGACTTCAGGGGGGCAGATTTTAAGGAAATGGGAAGGATCCTTAAGGAGCATTTGGATGTGATTGAGTCAGACATGGATGCTGACAGTAGGTGGGAAATCATCAGGAGAGGAGTGCAGGATGCTACCAGCACCTGTGCAAGAGTAAGGCAATCACGGTGGGGCCGAAACCCTGCTGGTGGACTAGGGAGGTCCAGGAGGTGGTGAGGGAAAGAAGGCAGCCTATAGGCAATTCAAGTGCTCAAGGAGTGAAGGGATCGAGGGAGTATGAGCTGATGGCCAGAAGGGCCACTAGGGTGAGGGCTAAGGTAAGGAAGGAGCAGAACCTGGCCAGGGAAATGAGGAGAGGGAACAAGGGGTTCTTTAGATACACTGGGGAAAAACGAAGGGTGAAGGGGCAGATTAGCACGATTAAAACAGGGGAGAGATGGGCACAAGACCCGGGGAAGCAGGCTGAGGTACTAAATGAGTACTTCACCTCAGTTTTCACCAAGGAAAATGGGGGTGCTGCATCACACATAGGAGGAGACAGTGATACTGAGGAGGGAGGGACCCTTACTGATCGGCGTGTCTGGGGAGAGGGGGAGGCATCACTGGCAGGAGGGGGAAGGCTAAGCAGGGAGAAGAGGTGGCAGAGATGGAAATCACAGCAGAGAGAGTGAGAGAAGCCCTCAGGTCCCTTGAGATGGAGAAAGCACCGGGGCCAGATAAATTACATCCCAGAGTGCTGAAGGAACTTGCGGATGTCCTGGCGAAACCCCTGGTGGAGCTTTTCACCATCTCTCTGAGGACAGGGTGGGTGCCCCAGGACTGGAAGGTGGCGCATATAGTGCCTATCCACAAGGGGGGATCAAGGGAGGTGGCAGGGAACTACAGGCCTGTCAGCCTGACATCGGTGGTGGGCAAGGTGATGGAGGGCATTGTCAAGGAGAGGCTGGGGGGGACCTGGAAAAGTCAGGTTGCCTGGATGATAGACAGCATGGATTCGTCCCAGGGAAATCATGTCAGACAAACCTTGTGGAGTTCTATGACTGGGTGACAAGTGCCTCGGACCTGGGTAGACCAGTGGACGTCCTCTTTCTAGACTTCAGCAAGGCATTTGACTCTGTTCCTCACGAGGGCCTGTTGGATAAGCTGGGAAAAATGGGGTGGGGAACCAGATGATCAGATGGATAGGCAATTGGCTCCAGGACCGGACCGAGAGGGTCGTAGTTGGCGGGATAGTCTCATCCCCAAGGAGGGCCATTAGTGGGGTCCCACAGGATAGTCCTTGGGCCCCTCCTGTTCAACGCCTACATCTCTGACATAAGGACAGGTATCAGGAGTGAGATGAGTCTCTTTGCGGATGACTCAAAACTGGGGGCGGTGGTGGATGGGGAGATGGGGAGGGTGGCCCTACAGGGGGACCTGGAGGCTCTGGAAAGATGGTCTGGAAAGTAGAAGCTGAGGTTCAATGCAGGGAAATGCAAGGTACTGCACCTGGGGGCCAGAAACCCGGGCCAAGTGTACACCCTGGGGGGATGCTACAAGTCTCGAGGGCTGAGAGGGACCTGGGGGTGGTGGTGGATGTCAAGATGAACAACTCGAAGACTTGTAGGAGGGCAGCAGCCAAGGCCAACAGGATGCTGGGATTCATCGCTAGGGGGATCACCTCCAGAAGGAGGGAAGTGATACTCCCTCTGTATAACTGCTTGGTGAGTCCGCATCTCGAGTATTGCGTGCAGTTTTGGAGGCCACTTAACTGAACTTACAAGCTATAAACTGAACTTACAAGCTCAAATGGGCAGACTGGGTGGGCCATAGGCCCTTATCTGCCGACACTGTGTATGTATCTATGTATTAAACTCCTGGAGAGGGTCCAGAGGAGGGCAACCAAAATGATTTGGGGCTTGGGGGACAGGACCTATGGGGAGAGGCTTGAAGAGCTAAATATGTACACATTGGAAGACAGAAGGGACCGGGGGGACATGAAAGAGATCTTCAGGTACATGAACGGGGTAAATAGGGGAGGAGCAGTCAGGGTGCTTCGAAGGAAGGAGGAAGGGGCAACTAGAGGGCATGGGTGGAAGCTGGAGGGGGGAAGATTCGGGGAGAAAGGAGGAGGTGCTACTTCACTGAGAGGGTGGTGGAGCCATGAAATGCGCTGCCCAGGGGGCTGGTGGAGGCAGAGATGGTGGAGGGGTTCAAGAGGGGGTGGGACAGGTACAGGGGAAGGGTTCTGGAAGTAAAATCCAATGCAGCGAGAATATCCGGAACTGGGAAGGGAGAAGCCAGAGGAGGCCCTCTCGGGCAGCAAGGTCAGCTCCCAGGGTGGGGGCTGACCAAAGGAGCAGACGCGAAAGACCGTTAGGCCTATTCTGTTGGCATTTTAGTATGTTAGTATGTAAATCCTTCATGGACCTCAGACAGTCCAAAAAGGCAGAGTCCACTGGTGGGGATTTCGGGGAAACTTTGCCTGACGGGCCCTCAGGCTCCTCCAGGACCTCTTCTGTAGAGTCGTTGGCCCTCTCATTGTCATCATCGTTGTCTGCCCCTTTGACAGGAAGGTACGGACATCCAGAAGTGAAACGTCCTGACGAGTCTTCCCCAAGATGTGCAAAGTAGCCATGGAAGAACTGCTTGGGGAAGGGGACCTGGGAGACCTTGGGAGAGGGAGTCTCGTCTCCAGGTCTGACACCAACTCTGACCGAGCCCCCTGCCACAAAGACTGAATTAGGATCTTGAAATCTGGGGAAACTGGAGGAGACGGAGGGGGTGGTGAAGGAGGTTGAGGCTGGGGGGAGGAAGCAGCATTACTGATGGGGGTGGGTAATGATAGCCCTGGAATCCCTGGTAGTGAGAGTAGGGATTGAATCCAGGGTAAAACTGTCCGTAGTGACTCCAGTCTGGAGTGGAGCCAGCCGGGTGGTGGTCCCCTGGGAACCCAAGCAGGTAGTGAGGGACAGTTTGAGATCTGGAGTAAATCCCCATCATCAGGTCTGGCGGCAGGGGTACCCACATCAGACCCGCCATGGTATATATAGGCTGGGGGTCTGGCGTCAGGACAGCCCACGTCAGGGGGACTAATATTGGAACCAGCACCACCCGACCCGGTGCCAGAAAAGGGGCCGGCGTCGGAAGAGGCTGGCGTCAGAACCAGACAAAGGGGCCCTGATGGCAGGAATGGATCTGGCATCACAGCCAGTGGCTGAGGCAGATCGATAGATCCTGGTTGAGGGACCATCGTCGGGACGTTCAGCGTTGGAGCCAACAGCTGGGGTCGATCGTTAGGTTCCAGGTGTGCAACAGTCTTTGAGACATCCGGCGTAGGAACAAGGTTTGCCAGGTCCTCTGGCGGGATGTTGGCTGGGGTCGGCGCTACAGGGATCCCACCAGAAGGCAGAGGAGGGGTCTCCACAGTAAGGCCTGCCAGCCGAGGAGGAGCCTCCTTCCCTTTGACCCCAAGAGGAGAGCGTGGATTTGACCCCATGGAATCAATTACGTCGAGGGGTTCTCCGCTTTCTTCACCAGAGGTGCCCGTCATTGAAGTGAAGAGCACGGGCGAAGGGAGAAGGGGAGAGGGACCCTCTCCCCCTTGTTCCACTGGGTGTCAGGTGAGGCACCGTTAGGCCCAGACGGGGGAACCACACCTGTGCGGCCGTCAGGAATGGGCGTCTTAGCAGGTGGCACTGGGTGGGTGGGAGAGGAGCCCCCAGTTTACTTATCGATGGGTACCGGGTGGGTCCCCACAGGCTGGAGAGCCGGCTTACCGGTTGCCGCATGGTCCCTGGAGGACGACTTATAGGCTGATACGGTGTGGTCGGAGGAGGAGCCGACAATCGACTGACCCGCTACGGTTTTACCAGACTTACCGTCTGATTTTCTGGGCAGTGGCTGGGCTTTGCTTGTTGAGGGCCGCGTGTTGTCCGCGGAGCAGTCTCGCTACCTAGACTTCTCCTTGTACTTCTTCGATGGAGAGGATTTGTCTGCAGAGGACTCTCTCAAGCGGTCTGTCTTCTTCTCTAGAGAAGCCAAGCAGGCTTTCAAGAGATGGGCCTCCAAAGCCTGCTGTCTCCTTTTCTTGGTGGCCTGGTTGAAGGTCTAGCACTCCAGGAAGGAGAAGACAAAGTGGTCTGGGCCTAAACAGAGGATGCACCTGAGATGACAGCCCTTGTGCGGGATCTGCGTGCCACAGGACGAGCACTTCTTCTTAGCTGAAGACATCAATGAAGATGATGAAAAAGGAGAGAATGCAAGACACTTTTACAATGATCACTATATGCAAGTCTGCAATGCGACTGACATGAGGCGACGGCGGGAAAGAACTGGAGGGCGGGCGTGGGGACCTGCCCACTATATACAGTCATGCTGACGTTGGTCACGTGATGGGTGGGCGGTCCCCCATCAGGGATTGCTAGAAAAGTCTGTCGTGCAGCCCAACGCCAGGTGGCACCAGTCCTATAACTGAAGACCTGCTGAAGGAACCCTCTCGAAGTAAGATCCACGTCTACTGCCCTGTTGTTCAGAAGGCCTCGAATCTCAGAAGCAAGGAGGTCTGACTGAGTGGGAGACAGTTTGGGCTGTCATTTGGGTGGACAATCCGGAGGGGTCTCTGAGAAATTTAGAGAGTATCCCTCTCGAATAATCCTGAGGACCCATTTGTCCATTGTAATGGACTTCCACTGGCTGTAGAACTGAGTCAGATGCCCCCCTACTGCTGATGAGGAGTCCCTCTTGGGCAGCTAAGGTGGGACATGGGCCGGTTCTTCATAGGGTGGCACTGGGCGCTTTTGGACCCTGTGCCTTCTGCTGCATTTTCTTTTGTGGTTGAGGGGCTTGGTTCTTGTTAAACGCCCCTCGGCCCCTACCACAAAAGGACTGACAGTTATGAAACTGCTGGCGGTTTGAACTCCGCTAAAGGGCGCCAGGGTCCAGTCAGACTGTCTTAATAGCAATCTGAGTCTTCTGGGTGGCCTCTAGTGCCTGCTCCACCTGAAGGCCGAACAGATAAACACCATCAAATAGAAAATTCATGGCTCTCTGTTGAGCATCATTAGTGAATCCCAAAGTCCTTAGCCATGAGTGACACCAGGTGCATATTCAGGCCACTACTGCTCTAGAAGCAGTGTCAAAGGCATCCACTGCAGCCTTTAAGTTGCTGATTGTTGGACTCGATGCCTCTAGTAATGGTTTGAAGGAGCTCCGAGCTAACGTCCGAGTCTGGAAGAGCTTCTACTGAGTCTTTGAACAAATGACAGAGTGTATA
Organism: Neoceratodus forsteri; assembly: GCA_016271365.2. NCBI lineage: Eukaryota > Metazoa > Chordata > Ceratodontiformes > Ceratodontidae > Neoceratodus > Neoceratodus forsteri. Next base: position 1,052,232,746 of record CM057453.1, read on the forward strand.
TTCATACTGAGAGAAATAGTCCTGATACCTAGCAATGCACATGCCTACAGTAGCATCAGTGAACACTCGCTTTCCCAGAATGTCAGTTTTACAGGATTCTTTATTTAGTGGACAGGCCGTGGCTTCCTGGGGAAGCACGGTTTTGCCATTCTCCGCCAAGACCACTATGGCATCCGCAAAGGCTTGGGAAGCAAGGATTGGTCTATTCTTAGGGGGCAGCGTATTTCTTGTCTATGGACTTAGCCACAGAAGGAATAAGCGCTGGTCTGCCCCACACCATTTGTGAAAGAGTCTCGAAAGAGGGTTGCACCGGTGGTGTAAATTCCTCAAGAATTTCAGGAACATGTAGATATTGAAGGTGCAAAGGTTTACCAGGCTCCATCTCAGAAGTCTGAAGAGAGAGGGTGAAATTCATGTTCTTCAGGAGACTTAAAAGAAAGGTTTTCAAACAAAGGCTCTGAAGTGGAGGGCTTACTTTCCACTCCAAAGAACGAATCCTCATCCAAATCGTCCCCTAATCGCAGATAAGGATCAGATTCATTACAGTCTCCTACTGCCCCAGGAGGACTAGTGTAGAAGGGAAAGGAAGAAGAAGAAGAGCAGGAGGAGGTGCTCCCCAAATCAGACTTGAAAACCCTGGTACCTGCTGGCGGCGCCAATGGCACCAGAAGCAGCACCACCATGGCCAGAGCCGACGGCAGTGCCGCAATCGGTGCCGGCCGAGCGCCTGGGGTCCCCAAACTCAGCACCGGGGAACCCAAAGCCAGAGATCTGAAAGAATGAAAACAAGTAGGATAAGATAGTACCTGTGCTGGCCACTGCTCCACAGCCATGTGAGGGGGAAAAGCACAAGGAAGCGGGGTTAACAGCACTGAAGAAGGTGTCGCATGACCAGGCTGGCCCAACCACTCTGCCCGCAACTCCACAGCCGGGTCCGCAGGCAAGAGCAGTTGGGATAACCGCTGGACCCACTGCTTCATACAAGTGGCTCAATGATGAAACTGCTCACCGGGAAACCCCCCAGGAGGCGGGAAGGAACTCCGGAACCAAGAATCATGGCCACTAGGATCCAGGACCGCAGGCGACCCCAACAATGCCGGAGTCGGTCTCCTGTCTACTGGCGATCTCTGTGCAGACGTGCCAGAGGGCAACCTCGAACAGTACCGCTTCTTCTTCAACCAGTGGGACAAAGAACACCTCGAGGCCGAGCAATGCAGGGTTCCTGACCTCAATCAGGAATGGGCCTGCTTCCTTTTGTGCTTTCGGGAGGACCGCCCTTTCTCCCGATCACTGGACTGCCCATGGTAAGACCTCCACTCTGAAGAGGGCGGCAGACCAGACCCAACCCTGCTACTAAAACAGTTTTCAAGCGAAGTCTCCCTACCGTCACTGGCCCCATTCGTGGTCAACTCCGTCAAAGGCGGGCTGAAGAAGACTTCCTTTTTTTGTAAATTAATCCCAAACTTTTTTTTTAAATAAAAGAACAAATAAATAAACTATACTAGTCAACTACTGAATGACTATGCAGCTGTTGTATAGACAAAAATACTTCACTCCCGGCGGGCGAGTGTCATTGTCACTGAAGCGCACTCGACAGCAGGGAAAAAAGGAACTGAGGCGGTAGGAGGATTGTCACTAAGATAGCATGTACAGTGCAAGCCAGCCATGCGGCACCGCGCATGTGTGGTCCTACCTCGGCACCGGTCCTCCTGAACATTTCTGGCTCCCGCTGGGTCCTAGTGCTTCCGGCATAGTTCCCACTAGTGTGAATGAGCGGTGGGAGACTTTATGTCCAGGATGATCAACCCCTGTAAAGGGCTATGGCAGCAGAGATACTCACAAGACAAAAGAAAATAAGGTGCTGCCAACACTCACAGGGTTAGCTACCCAGAGGTCCTTGCTCTGCCTGAGCAGGGGGATGGTGGGCAGGCATGTGAACAAATGGTGGAAGATATTCTGGAATATCAACAATTAGGATAAATCCATAATTATCTTATCTTCCAAAAATCAGTCTTCACCACTGATTCCCACTAAATGGGTCAGAGTACTAGGTTTCCCTAGTGCTAGGGAGGATTGGCTTTCCTTGAAGGTAAGAACTACATATAGCCCTCTGCATCAGTAAGAACACCTGGGGGCAGGGACTCATTGTGGAGACTGGACAGGGTCAGGCAGAGGCTCCTGTGATACAGGAGCAGGAGGGCACACTGACAGCTCTAGTCTGACCCTGTGGGAGATGAAATGATCCCCTTGGAATGGTGAGTTAAGCACCTTATTCCGAGCCAGAGGTGGCACTCTTGAGGCCTGTCTCTGGTCGAGTTGTTCCTAAAAGTAGCTTTATATTCGTCTACTTTTTTCATATATGCCTCAGTCTGGGCACCAAAAAGAGAGTGGCCTTCGACAGGAAAGTCCACTGCCTTAGTTTGGGTGTCCTGGATGAGGCTGGTAGTCCTCAGCCAGGCAAATCTTCTTAGAGCAATAGTACCAGCCATCCACCTTGCAGCTCTTTCACTGGTGTCAGCTGCCATTTGAAATCAGTATTTGGAAACCTCCAAGCTCAATTTTGCTGTATCTAGCAGCTCTGACACTGTTAGAGAGGGGTTAGGCTCAGTACTGTCCACTACTGACTGCCAGAGAGCTTTATAATAAAGGGCTGCACAGGCCTGGTAGCTGGCTTGATGAATTGCCAGGGATGCTGAAAGGTACCCCTTTTTTGCCATGCTGTCTACCTTTCTCAACTCCTTCTCAGGAAGGTGAGAGGAAAAGGGAGTTTTGGCTTTCTCACAGGCAGCCTGCTGTACACTACCCTGGTGGTCTGGGTGACTAAAAAGAAACTCGGCACCAGATCTTTCTAACTGATACTTCTTGTCACACTTTTTGTCTTTGGGTGTGACTGTATTGGGAGCCTTTAGGATTTCTAAAACATCCTTCTTAAAGAATTTGTAGATAGGCAGAAGGAGCCTTTTTGAGGGTGTCAGCCCCATAAGCTCCATGTACTGCACCTCCTCTTCATCCTGGATCTCTTCAGCTGTTTGCAGATCCATGGTCTCTACCATTTTCTTAACAAAAGAAAAATGGGAAGAGACATCCTCTAAGGGTCTGGGAGGGGAGCCAAAATCCTGTTCTGGTGACACATCAGGTTCAATTCCCTCTTCATATTGGTCATCCTCCTCATATGCCACTGTAGCACTAGGCAAAAGAGGGGTAATAACAGTTGCATTTTCAGCAGTAGTAATCACAGGCTGCTGAGGTGGTATTCCTTTACCAAATGTGACACAATGGCAACACCATGGCACCACAGTGGCAACACAGTGGTGAGCTACAAAATGTGCAATGGTACTACCCAGTGGTACCATGGCTGTACTATGGTAGTTTACATTTTGATTATTTTTGGTGCAGCAGTAGGACAGTGGTACAACGGTATCACAATGGAATTGAAACAAACCACTGTGATACCACGAAAACATTAATGGTAGTACAGTGGTAATCACAGTGGTATTGCAATGGCAAATGAGTGGTATTACAGTGGTATTCTGAAGAACTTTTTGTAAGCCCTGCAGCACCTGGAGTAAGGCAAAAGCTTCTATCCAATCAGCAGGAGAAGGAACATTAATAGGCACCTGAGGGACCCCTAGAGGCTTTTCAGCCGGGATGTCAGTGTGTTTGGTTTTCTTTAATTTTTTTGGCAGGCACCGGAGAGTCTGCCGGTTGATTGCCTCTCTTCCCAGAGCCCTCAACCATATCAGGGGTGGATTTAGAGGCTTTGGAAGGAACTGCCACAATCTTAGAGGGGGTGGACTGGTTAGAGCCCATGGACCCCTCCTCTAGTTTCCTTTTAAGCCTCTCCCTGCGTTTTTCCACTGTCTTAACAGGGAAAGACTTAAAAATATCACAGACTTCACTGAAGTGCTGTTGCCCAAGGCAAATCAAGCAAAGATCATGCTTGTCTGCTTTGGCAAACACCTCTGCACACTTCAAGCAATTCTTGAACCCTGGGGGTCCCGTTTTCTTTTTAGGCTTGTCTGACATTATAGAAGACAGGAACCAGTAACCGACACAAAAATAGACTAAATTTAAATATTTGCGGTCGGTTTCAATAGAACAACTGTCGGTTCAGGAACCGATAAAATGAAAAAAAACTATCAGTTCCGATCGGATCCAGAACCGAGAAACCGCTGAGGAAAACCGATAAAAACAGGTTACTCACCTGTAACAGTAGTTCTAGGACTGGCATATGTTGTTCATCCATACTCTTTGGCATGTCCCTTCCACTTTAAGATCAACCGGAAGTCTTCAAGCTGGCTCCTTCCACCCACCCGGGTGGTATATACCTTGGCTCCGCCTCAAGATGCCAGATCTTAGCCAGCTGGAAGCCAGGTGTTGTGCATCTGCAGCCGGGGAGGTCGGGTGGGTCCATATGGATTTTATTTTTTATTTATTTATTAAATTCTCGGATTACAAATACCTTTGAGCAGAAACTGCTTGTTTACAAAGGTTCCACGTCAAAGGATGAAGGTCAACATACATACAGAGGTAGTAAAAGAATGCACAATAAACAACCAAAACAACTAAAAGAAAAAATAAAGATACTCAATTATAACATACTTTGACATAATATTCATATAATGAGCAGCTTGAGTAGGCAGCTGGATGAACAACATATGCCACTCCTAAAGCTACTGTTACAGGTGAGTAACTTGTTTTTCTAGGAGCGTGGATATGTTGTTCATCCACACTCTTTGGCAGACTCCTAGCAGTTCTCTGGGAGGAGGGAGGGAGGAAAGGCGTACACCCCCTACTTAGGGAACAGAGATTGGAGAACTGAGGCCCCAAAATCAGCATCCCAACATGACTCAAGGTCAATGTGGTAGTGGGTGATGAAGGTGTTTGCTGACTTCCAGGTAGCAGCCCGACAAATTTCTTGGATAGGGATGTCCCTGGAGGCAGCCACTGATGCAGCAGTATGGTGGGTAGAATGAGGTCTTATCCCTCTGGAAGGCTCTCTGCCTGCCAACTCGTAGCACAGAACTATGCATGATGTGATCCATCTTGCAATAGTCCATTTTGTTGCAGGTCTGCCAGAAGAAGCTTCAGTGTAGGTGACAAACAGTTGGCGAACCTCTCCCCTAATATCCGCCATCCTCTCCTTGCAATAGGAGAGAGCACATCTCAGGTCCAAAGTATGGATCTTGTACTCGGCCTCCGAGGTGTAATTAGGGTAGTATACCGGCAGGGTTAACACCTGCTTAAGGTGAAACTCTGACACCACCTTTGCAAGGAATTTCAGGTGGGGGCGTAGGACAACCTTATCCCTGTGGAAGACCAGATAAGGGGAGTCCAACAAAAGTGCCTGGAGCTCCCCTGTCCTTCTGACAGACGTGATAGCCACCAGGAAGACCATCTTCCACGACATGTGTGGCAACTCACACTTGTGCACTGGTTCGAATGGCTTGCCCATGGACTTTGTCAGTACCAGCAGAAGATACCACGGAGGTGGAGGCTCATACACTGGAGGGGAAATGTGATCCAGGCCTTTGAAAAAGCACCCAACCACTGTCTCCTGTGCCAACATCGGCTGACCGACCCGCGCCTGGTAAGCAGAGATGGCTGCCAGGTGCACCCTAAGGGTCGACGACCTTAGACCCCCTTTAGAGAGACCAAAAGTAGTCGATAATGTTAGCCACTGGACAGGATAAAGGGTCCAGGCCCTTGCCCTGACACCAAATGGAAAATCTTTTCCATCTGAAAGCATAACATTTCCTGGTCGATTTCTTTCTGGATGCCTCCACCGTGGTGTAGACATCTTCGGAAAGACCCAAAGCCTGGAACTCTAGCCACTCAGGTACCAGGCTGTAAGGTGCAGGGACTGAAGGTCTGGATGGAATACCTTCCCCTGATGGAGTGATATCAGGTCCGGGTGTGCTGGAAGCTGCTCCGGGGGCCTGTAGCTGAGGCTGAGGAGATCTGGATACTAGAACTGGCGCGGGAAGTCTGGGGCTACCAGGATCACCTTCGCCTTGTCACTCCTCACCTTAAGGAGCACCTTGTTGATCAAGGGAAATGGAGGGAAGGCATAGAGGAGGCCTAGGGTCCACGGCCTCGAGAAAGCATCCCCCTGCACTGAGCCCTGCTGAGGGGGGCGGGCATGAAACAGCCTCAGCTTGATGTTTTCCCTGGAGGCAAACAGGTCCACCATCAGTTTGTCCCAGTGGGAGAACAGCCTGTAAGCTACCTCTGGATGGAGAGACCACTCATGGGATGTCTCGCCTAAGTGGCTAAGAGATCTGCCTCCAAACGGCTCACGAGGGTCCAGATGCAGAGCACCTCCCTGCACAGCAGACAGGAGTGCGTGCCGCGCTATTTGTTGAGGTAGTGCATGGTCGTGGTATTGTCCGTCTGGACTTGAACCACTTGATCCTGGAACGGAGGAGTGAAAGCTGACAGTGCCAGTCTAACTGCTCTGAGCTCCAACAGGTTGATGTGGCTTCTGGACTCCTCAGGGGTCCAGTGCCCGTGGACCCTTTTGTCCCCCATGTGGGCTCCCCAGGCCACGAGAGAGGCATCGGTCATGAGGACATCCGTCAGCTCGGGGCAGACAAATGGGATCCCTTCCTGCAACTGGTCTGGGGCGGTCCACCATCGTAGAGCATTCCACATCTTCTGGGTTACAGTGATCAGCTGGTCGAAATGACCGTGGCGCTGAGTCCACTGGGCAACCAGCTCCCATTGGAGGGGGTGTATGTGCAACTGGGCCCAACGGACCACTGAGGTGCAGGCCGCCATGTACCCAGAAGGCACAGAAAGTCCCAGGTAGGGCGCAATTGCCCAACCAGAAATGATTGGGCAAAGAAGGAAGGAACCTCCGCCCTGTCCGCCGGAAGCCGAATTCTGGCTTGACAAAAGTCGAGCTCTGCCCCAATGAAGACCATCACCTGAGATGGTACGAGTTCTGACTTGACCTCGTTGATCAGGAGGCAGAGTTGGGAGTAGGTCTGAAGGGCCAGGTCCCTGGACCTCTCCACCTGCTGCTGGGTGGAACCTGCTAGGAGCCAATCGTCAAGGTAAGGATAAATCCTGACCCCCCCGACGCTTGAGATGGGCCGCCACTACTGCAATGCATTTGGTGAAGACCCGACGGGCCGATGACAGGCTGAACGGCATGGCTCAGAAATCATACAGGGTCCCTTCGACCCTGAAGCTGAGGGACCGCTGATGGCACGGATGGATTGGGACGTGAAAGAACACGTCCTGCAGATCCAGTGAACAGAATCGCATGTTCCGCTCCAAGGATGGTATGATCTGGGACAGAGTGGCTATCCAAAAGGTGCGTGACCTGAGATATTGATTCAGATCGTGCAGATCTAGAATGGGGCGCCAGCCCTCATGTGCTTGGGCACCAGGAAGTACCTGGAGACAAATTCTGGGTCTGCTGGAGGATCCGCCTCTGGAGCTACTGCCTCCTTGAGGAGGAGCTGAGCAATGTCGTCTCGGAGAGCCGACTGAGTCTGAGCGGGATACTCTTTCCTCCGGAGGGGCGCGGGCTCGGCTTGGAGGGTACTGCTCGATTGAAGAGGCAGTCCCTGACCGACTACTTTGAGAACCCACCTGTCCGAAGTGACAGCGGACTAGATGGAAAGGAAGTTGCGAAGCCGGCCCCCCACGGGAGGACCCAGAACTGAGGTGATGGGAGAGGGGTTGACAGCCCCCGGCCCGTCACTGAGCAGGCTTGGAGGAGGAGGCTCCAGGACCTAAACCTCGGCCTCCTTTACGGGCCTGGGAGGTCCCGGGCCTGGGCCGGGGGCACCAAGCTTGAGCTTGCTGATGTTGCTGCTGTCCACCTTGAAAGGAGGACTGCTGAGCCGCAGGGGAAGAATGCCGAAAAGGCTTCTTCTTTTTCTTCTGCTGGTTCTTGCCCGAAGAACCCTTGGCAGAAGTAGTGTCCAAGGTGGCACTGGACTGCTCAATGCGCTGAAGGTAACCAGCCACTCCTAGGCCGAACAGGTCGGTTCCTAGGAAGGGCATGTCAGCTAGTTTGTGCTGGGTATCCGCTGGGAAGGAGGAGAGCCTCAGCCAAGCCCTGTGATGAGAAGCAACTGCAGCAGCCATCAGTCAGGCACAAGAATCCCCAATGTCCAGGGCCATCTGAAGCTGCTGTTTGGCAACAGCTCGGCCCTGATCCCGGACCTGCTTGACCGTGGTCTGCATGTCCACGGGGAGATGTGGGAGGACTTCATCCACAGAACCTAGAAGGGCATGAGAGAAGTGTGCCATGATGATGACTGAACTTGCCTGACAAAGGCCCAAGGAGGAAGCTGCACTGACCTTCCTGGCTGAATGGTCCAAAAGCTTGGACTCTTTATCAGAAGGTCGGTCAGTGTTGGCAAAACTGCCAGTACGCTTGAACACAGAGGCAGTCACCAGGCTCTCAACCAAAGGGCGTTCTGTGAACCCCACAAGACCCCATGGGCACCGCATACTTGCGGGCCATGCGGGCAGATGGAGCTGGACAAGAGGCAGGGCACTGCCAGAGTTACAAGGCCGGACCAACAATAGCCTCAGCCACAGGAAAGGCCATCGGGGTATCCCCTCTCTTAAGGATGTCCGTAAGAGGGTACTCCGCCTTTTTTTGGATTGACTCCAAGGGCATCCCTCTGGACTCAGAGATGAGGCGAAGAATGCCCTGAAAAGATGAGGGACCTTCCGCCGTTTCTAAGCCAACAGCTGATTCGTCATCCCCAGGATGAGAATGCAGGCTGGTGACGTTTAAATCAGAGGAATCCAGATATAACGGCCAACTGCCCAGGTCACCTTCGACTTGCCGAGGGCGGTCCAGGGTGACCATGACCAACAAACACCGGGGAAGCACGGTGTCCGGCCTATCTTTCTTGGAAGGGGCCCCTCCCACAAGCTGCTTGGGCGGAGGTTCCACCATGATCAGTGGAGAGACCGTTTTAAGCCAACCTGGAGGTTTTACCGGCTCTGAGGGCTGGGGAACCAACTTAATCAGCTCCGAAGGAGTTGGCTTCGGCATAGGAGACAAAAGCCAGGTAATGACCAGTGTAGAAGCCGGAGCTGGCTTATGCTCGGTCAAAATCAGCTGTTGCCATGAGGTCCTCGTAGCGCTAACGGAGTTTCCGCCGGAGCCTCTCCTCATGCGAGGAGGACGAGGAGGACCGATGGCGTTGTCTCTTTTTAGAGCATTTATGGCTATTCCTCTGCCTTTCGGTCGAGGGGGTCCGAGACCTCGATCGAGATCGGACAGGCCGACTTGGTCGCTCAGGAGACAATGGCAGGACCGGTAATTTCTCAGGGTCGGGGACCCACTTCCTCATTCGGAGTCCCAGCAGGCTGGGTCTCATCATCTGGGGAGACCAAATTAGGAGTTCAATCGAGGGAATCATCGACCGGAGTCAGCGATAAAGGATCGATTAGGTCAATGATTAGGTCAATGACAATCTCTACATTGTCGATCGTCGATCGACAGTTCGGTCGACTGACCAGATGGCAAAGCCGAAAAGTCAGCGGCCGAACAAGCAATCTCGACCGAAGTCAAGACCGCATGTTCCTGGGACCGCGATCTCTCGCGCTCCCAAGAACGTCTCCGTTGAGATGAAGACGATCCCGGATCCTTCTCCCGCTTACGGGATCGAGAGGAGTGCGTGCCAGCAGGCGCCTCTCCCTTGGTCGGGAGAGACTAGCACAACTCTTGGAAGAAGCCCGAGAAGGTGGAGCCCAGATTGAGCGGAATGAAGAAGCTCCGAGTAGTCTCTGCAGCGCGAGCACCTTCCTCCTCAAACGCTTGCATGCATTCCAGTTGCTCAGCGGATCCCGCAGCCGCGGAAACCGCCCGAGCCTCCTTGTATTTCACTGGAAGGTTCCGTTTCTCTGGCCTCCCAGGCTTCAGACGTCCGAGACAGACTTTGAGGATGTTACGATGAAAGGCGAGACACATATCGCATTTCGAGGTGTCATGGCTGACATGGGGCAATAAATGCATGCGGTATGGGGATCGGTGCATGACATTTTCTGGCCGTAAGGGCACCAACGAAATCCAGGAGAAGACTTGTCTTCCATAATCGAAGAGTTAAACTCACGGTCGCTAACGCGAACGAGACAAATTTTCGGAATAACTGAAGATTTTAGAGCCAGGGCCTACAAAATGTGTGAGCACGAGGGAGGCAACCTGAATCTTCCAGTGGAAAGGAAGATCTGGCATCATGTGGTGGAGCTGAGGTATATACCACCTGGGTGGGTGGGAGGAGCCAGCTTAAAGACTTCCAGTTGATCTTAAAGTGGAAGGGACATGCCAAAGAGTGTGGATGAACAACATATCCACACTCCTAGAAACCTCGATTCAAAAGCGGTTAAAATTAAAGAATAAAGTATCCAGAACTCTCTAAAAAGGTTCAGATTAAATAAAAAAAGAAGGTTGGTTGCCCCTTGGTTCAAAGGAACCGCGAGGAACCGATAAACAAGTTTAAATTTAAAACTAATGAGTTATAAAACACTAAACAACAATGACACTAGGCAGTAATGAAAAAAAAAATACTTAAGTTTTTTTGCTCTATACACAGGGCATCTGAACTTTGAAGCAGAGAGAAGAAACCTGAGGTAGAATGTAGGCAGTTGACACTGAGCAGTTTGAAACAGATGCACAAGCTAAACATTCCATGATCAGCATAGCATTCTGTTCTCTCTGGGGCAGTGCTGGCTTAAGGGAGCACTGCAAGAGTAATAATATTAGTGGACTCCTGGGATTAGAATGCCCTTGTCAGGTCCCTTGCCAGCTCCAGCCCGTTTGTAGAAAGGCAAATGATTTGCCCGACAAACTCACCAGGTGACAAGGCAACTAAGAGCTAACCTAGCTGCACCCACAGGCACCTGTTGCAGGCTGCCTCATGTGCCACAATGCATATCATGGCACATGCTGAGGTGAAAACCTTTTTTCCTAGGGTACCTGCTTGGGCAGAGTCAGCTTCAGGAGGTTATATTTTGTATTTATTTATTTCACTAGGAAAAGGCTTAGTTCAGCAAGCTCACTGACTTTTAAAGAGGCTTGCAGCGAGTTCCATATTATGGAGATAAAGCAACTGGTTGCGGATTTTCCTATCTGTGCAGCATGTCTTGGAATATCTAGAAGAATGTAATGATTTTTATGGCTGTGGGCGGCGGCGCCTACAGCCATCTTGCTGAAGCTCAGCTGGAAATGGCTTATCGTGAAACACATGTTTTGGACTTTTCAGTGTATACTTCCATTAATGTAAATTACTATGGCATTTGAATTAAATAATCCCTTCTTTGTGTTTAAAAATCATGTGCAACACTTTATTTTAGAAATGCAGTGCCCTAGTTGTTCCCCCCTGCTTAATAAATACTGTAATTCTGCTTTCATGTTCCTATCTCTGTTTTCCTCTGAGTGCTGTAATTTGTTACAGATGCTCTGCTAAGCTGGGCTGCCGGTGTCTGCAGCGTCAGTGGGTGGTCTGTGAGCATTACCATCTGTCAGAGATGCTGTTATTTCCTGGTCAGCAACGGACTGCAGCCAGGGCATTTTTGGTTTAACACACTCTCCTTATACAGAGTCCTTCATATTTTCTTTTAAGTTGTCAGATTTATGTGTAACAGTCTATTATTGTAAGGTTTGTCTGTAATCAGTACTGGAGTGGCCTGTGTTAGTGTTTGACCTACTCTCAAAATTTATTGTGTTTCCTGACAGTTTAAATAGTACTGCTGACAGCTGCTCTGCAACAAACAGTGCGAGTTCTACTGCCCTATTTACCAATATAATCATTTTATTTTCCTGCTTTTATAATGCTATGAACTTGTTAACAACGTTTGTTACAGTTTATTTTATTTTTAACTGACTTTAATGTCTGTCTGTGTGGTTACTTTTTGTTCAATTTTGTTGTTTCCTAATTTTTGCTGATATGAAGCACTGCTGTGCCATTGGTTAGAAGAATGGGAAAGGGTATGCACACAGTTTCTATCACTTTCCTAAAGTTAACCATCAGTGCAAGCAGTGGGCACTTGGTGGTAAATGTGCCTGCTAGGAACCCACTAATCATAGTGTTTCAAGTGATGGCCACTTTACAGAAGCTCAGGTTACAATTTCACAAACTCTTTTAGATACTATTGGTTTTACTCTGTCAGTGTTGCTTGAAACCAGATGCATGTCCCACCATTTGTTCATTTAAACAGGAAAAACAAAAATGCCAGAGTATTGTCATTCAAAATAGGAAAAGGATTGAGGCAAGTAATAAATATGATAAGACATATTTTTTTTTTAACCAGGAGAAACACACTAAGCTGAAAGCTTGTTTACAGGTGCAACCTGGGAGCACGAGGAAGTTAAGTGACTTGCTCAGGGTCACATAGTATGCAAGTGGGGGCTGTGGGATTCAAACCCAGGTCTCCAGGTTTGCAGCTCAGAGCCTTATACCACTGTACTATACTGCTTCCAAATTGTATTCAGTATTACAACTGTCATAACTGAATTGCTGTTGAATGCTAACAGTGTGTCTGTAAAAGTGACTTAAAGAGACAGGTATTTATTTTACTGTTACTGGCAATGTAGTGTCTGTGTTTATGGGTTTATGACAGTGTTACAAATGTGTGCATTGCTGTCTGCTTTTGCTGGTTAATAATACGTAGGTGTGTATGTTTGCAGTATGTTATGTGCATGGATTTCTGTGACTGGCACTTTTACATGTCTCTGTGTTGTTGAATGGTACTTCTAGATCACTTTTCAAAGTCAGTAGCTCACTACTCTTACGTCGGTGTATATGGGTGAATGATATGGCGATATGGGTGCACAACAGTTATGCCTGGTTTATAGTGCACTGCTCAGTAATATATCTTTATGGATGAAGTATTCTATTATGGAAGAGTGTAAGGGTGAAGGGCAACAGTTCAAATGTGTGTAAAGTTGCAGGCTTCTGTTATCTGCGCTGATTTTTGTGCCCAGCATTCTTGTGAATGTCTGCATGGGTACATAGTACTATTATAGGGGTGTGTATAGGTGCAGGGCAATGGTACAAATGTGCATATGTGTGCAGGTCGCTTATGTACTGTTATTTTAGTTCAGGTCATGGTTGCATATATTTGTATTGATGCAGGCTACTGTTATGTGTGTCTATGGGTGGAAGGCAATGGTACTAATGTGTATATGGGCGCAGCACACTTATGCATGGTTACTGTAGTGCACAACACAGTTATATATCTTTGTATGACTGTGGGTTACTTAAGCAATAATGTCCGACAGGGTGTGTGTTGTGCTGGGATAACGTCACGCCTCAGGTGGATGGGCACAAGGCCGTAGGCCGAGTGCGTCCAATAACTGAGGTGTGACGTTATCTCAAATGACACACACCCTGGAGGGCATTATTGCTATTATACAATGGGTCGTTGTTATACAGAAGAAAAAGAATAATTTTAAAGATGTTTTTGTGTGGAAAAATATTTTTGTTTTTTAAGAGACAATGGAAACAATCAAGCACATCATCAAGCAAAAGCAAAAAATCAACTAGAGATTCACAGTGCTGACACTAGACCCATGATGTACTGGGATAACATCACGGATCCAGCCCAAGACTGACCAATCAGAGTCCAGGATTTCTTCTTGCAATTGTATAATGCTACATGACTGTGCATGGGTGAAAAGCCATGGTATAACTCTCTGTATGTGTGCAGGGCACTGCGATATCTAGGAATATGTTGATGCACACTGATACGTAGCTATATAAGGGTTTTTGGTAATGGTGTGTTAGTGTACATGGCTGAGAGGAAATATACAAACACAGAACCTGACTAAAGGGAGACTGAATCTCTATCTGCTCTGCCCTTGCTATACTAACTCACTGTACTAGGCTACTACGCTGTTTTACTGTACCTCTTCCCCCCACTACCACACCTCGAACCCTTACTGCCCTTCTTGGAGACTATGATTCCTCTTGCTCTGTCCCAGTCCCATTTAAACTCTTGAAGGGAATTTGCATCCTACCAACCTCCAGTCATGTTACTAGTGACTGCATCCCTATTTTGTACAAATAGGACATAACAGTTTACCTTCTTTATATCACAGAGAAACTTGTATGTTTCAATCATGTACCCACACTCCCTTCTAGATTTCAGTGAATAGATGTTTAGAGCCATAGTCTGTCTAGGTCTTTCCTCAGGTGAGGTCTCCAGAACTGGTCACAGCACTCCAGATGAAGCCTCACTAGGGATCTGTGCACTGATAGAATCACCTTGCTTTGCCTGCTGTGAAAACCATTCCCTATAAAGCCCATCATTTTCAGTGCCTTTTTGTGTGCTTTATTGCACTGACTTGTTTGCTGCAGGGAGTCACTGACCATGGCACACATATCTCTATCCTCTGTAGAAGTGGGCAGTCTAATTCCAACCATCAAGTACTCTGCGCCTGGAATATGCCTACCAAAGTGCACTTGTGCTCACAAATGGGGAGCATGTACAGGAATGAAAGGTCAGGGAGCCACTGGGTGGGACTGACCACTGTACAATGTGATTCCCATTAGATATGGGCAGGGAAAGCATCCTAAGACCAAAATCTTGAATTTTAGAAGGGTGAACTTCAGGAAAATGGGTGAAGTACTAAAGAGGCACCTGGCAGGCATCAGACCAGCTATGGGGTGGACCAAAGGTAGTTCATCATTAAGGAAGGAATAACACAAGGGCCAAAGCGCCCAGCTGGTGCAGCTCTGGGGTTTCCCAGGTAGTAAGGGAAAAGAGGCTGGCCTATAGAAAATTCAGGAAGACCAAGAGAGAGGTGGATAGGGAAAATTACCTAAGGTTGGCTAGTGAGGCAAGTAAGGAAGTGCAGCGAGCTAAAGCACAGAAGGAGCTGCAGAGAGCTGAAGGAATTAAGTGGGAAGCATTTCTTTCACTATATAAGTGAAAAAAGAGACAAGAAGGAAGGGATTTTTAAGCTTAAGAAAGGGGAGGCATGGTTGAAGGATAATGGGTGGACACAGTGCCAGGAACCGAGACTTGGGTATCACTACACCATGACTGGGACCTTGCGATGCCTGGATAAAAACTATACAAAAGGGACAGGGTAGTCAGGAAGGGGTGGCAATATATATCAGGCAGGGAATAACTTGCATGAGGGAGGAGTCAGAGGAAGGGGAGGTGGAGGCATTATGGGTTCAATTAAGGTCCAACAGAGGGAGAAGAGTGAGGCTGGTGGTGGTAGTGTACAGACCACCCAACCAGGATGAGGAGAGGGACGGAGAACTGAGTTCAAAAATATTGGAAGCTGTGGGGAAGGAGAGGTGACAGTTGTGGGGGATTTCAACCTGCACAAGGCGGACTGGAGAATACCATCAACAACATGTGCTAGGAGTCAGGTGATCCTGAAAGATCTGCAGAGTGGGTTCCTTATTCATGGTGTCACAGAACCAACAAGAGCAGAGGCAACGCTTGATCTTGTGCTCACAGATGGGGAGCATGTACAGGAAATAGCAGTCAGGGAGCCACTGGATGGGAGTGACTATTGCACAGTGTGGTTCTAGTTCAATATGGGAAGGGAAAGCATCTTGACTAAGGAGCCTCCTGGCGGGCATCAAAGCAAATGTGAAAAAATTACTCACCACAGTAATGTTGTTTCTTCTAATGGAATCTTGCTGTATTCTGACAATATGCAGTTAGCCCCAGCACTTGAACTGCCCCGGAGAGGAAAGAGTTAACTCTATGCAGAAGCATAGAACTTTGAGCTCGAGCTTTGTTTTCAAACCTCTGTCTCTGGTACTTACTAGTGTAACCGTCAGATTCTTACGAGCAAACCAACTAACTAAGAAGTAAACTATAGAAATTGTTTATTATATGGCCAAAAGGCCACAATTTGAGTCCGAAAAAGACTTAAGTCGAGAACCCAAGAAAAAAAGGTAGTGACAATATAATATATATGTTAAACATAACAATGGTAACAATAAAACAAACTACCCCACCCTAAAGAGGGAGGGTACAAGGTACATCCCTGAGGTGCAACACTGTACCTGCCAGCCCACTTCCCAAAAACTAGGTTCTGAGAGGGGAGGTAGGGAGGGAGGTCAGAATACAGCAAGACTCCATTAAAAGAAACAACATTACTATGGTGAGTAATGTTTTCTTCAAACAACATGAAGTCTTGCTGTATTCTGACAACATGTAGACTACCAAGCAGTTCCCCCAGGAGGAGGGAATGCAGAACCTACTTTGGGAACAAGCTCTGCAGTACTGCTGTGCCAAACCTAGCATCACTCCTAGCCTGGATGTCCAGAGAGTAATGCTTGGTGAATGTATGGACTGTTTTCTAGGTGGCTGCTTTACAGATTTCTAGCAAGGGTACATCTCTGGCAGCAGCCAGAGTAGCAGCTGTACCTCTAGTCGAGTGAACCCCCAGGCCTGGAGGGGGTGTTTTGCCCAATTTGTCATAACAGACTTGTATACAAGAGACAATCCACCTGGCAATAGTTCTTTTAGTAGCAGGCTTACCTTTCCCCACTTCGCCATAAGTGAGAAACAATTGAAGACAGTCATTTCTGTGTGCCTTAGTATGCTCTAAGTAGTAGCTAAGAGCCGTTTTAACATCCAAACTGTGTAATCTTCTTTCCCCTGAAGAAGAATGTTCAGTGAAAAACACAGGAAGAGACACAGACTGGTTCAGATGAAAATCCGATACCACTTTGGGTAAGAACCTTCTACTGGTTCTTAGAACCACCTTATCCCTATGGAAGGAGATGAAGTCAGGTTCAACTGACAGAGCCTGTAATTCACTAATCCGTCTGGCAGAATTAATAGCTACCTGGAACACAGTTTTCCAGGTCAAGTACTTCAGCTCGGCTGAAGCCAGAGGTTCAAAGGGTGGCTGCATAAGCTGGGCAATGCAGACACTGAGATCCCAAGCCAGAGTAGGCTCTCAAAAGGGAGGGTTAATATGAACCAGACCTTTGAAACATTCATTGAAAACAGGATGAGATGCCAGGGAAGAGCCCTTCCCTGCTGAAAGGAATGCAGAGAACCTTCAGAGTTGCAGGCCTAAGGCCTAGACCATTAAGATGAACCAGATAATCTAAGGCTGTAGCAATGCCTGCAGAATCAGGCACAATGCTCTTCTGAGAACACCAAATGCTGAATCTTTTCCATTTGGAATTATAAGTTTTTCTAGTGTAAGCTTTCCTGGAAACCTTCAAAATTTCTAGGACTCCCCGAGAAAGATGCAGGCCTGCATACTCTTAAGTCTTCAAGAGCCAAGCCTTGAGGTTGAGAGATTGGAGATTGGGGTACCAGATCTTCTCCTGAGGAGGTTAGGAGATTGTATCTCTTGGGAAGAGACAGAGGACATGACACTGCCAGAGACAGTAGCAGAGGATACCATGGCTGTCTGGCCCAATCTGGAGCCACCAGTATCACCAGTATCACTGTGCAGGGTTGAGATCTGATTTTGATCAGGACTCTGAACAACAGAGGGAAGGCATAGAGAAACCTGCCCTTCCAATCCAGAATGAGAGCATCCAGACGAACAATCCTCAGGGCTGGAGGCCTGCAGCAAAACAGAGGAAGTTGGTGATTGTCCAGGGCTGCAAAGAGATCTCTCTCTGGAGTGCCCCATCTGAAGAAGCTGACCTGTAGTATGAGAGGGTCCAGGGACCATTCGTGATGCCTGTGGGAGATTCTACTCAGAGCATCTGCCAGTCCATTGTCCTTTCCTGGAAGGTGAACTGCTGTCAAGGAAGTCTGAAGAGAATAGGCAAGAGACCACAGTTTCATGGCTTCTGTGCACAAGGCCGTGGACCGAGTACCCCCCTGCTTGTTGATGTACCACATTGTGGTGGTATTGTCTGTCCTGACTTGGACCACCTTGCCCCTGACTGAGTCCGAGAAGACCTGAAGGGCTAGAAAAACCTGCCTTGAGTTCCAGGAGATTGATATGAAGGAGAGACTCTTGTGTAGACCAGACCCCTTGAGCCATAAGGGCTCCCAAATGGGCTCCCCAACCTAGGAGAGAAGCATCTGTAGTTAGGACTACTGAGGGGACCTGAGAGAGAAATGGAACTCCTTGTCTGAGGTTGTCCAGGTCCAGCCACCACTGGAGAGCTTGGACCAGAGTCCGAGTTTATGGAATCAATTTGGTGAGAGAGTTTCTTTTCTGAGACCAAAAGGACCTTAGGTGAAACTTCATCTGAAATCTGGCTCCTTGCGCCACTGCAGTGGAAGCTGCCATGTGGCCCAGGAGTTGAAGAAACTGCCTTGCTGGATGTGAGACCAGAGAACGAAAAGAGGAAACAAGATCTGTTAGGGCCTCTGTCCTTGTGAGAGGAAGGAAGGCATTTGCTTGGATAGTATCCAATTCTATCCCTATGAAAGTAAGAAGTTGTACTGGTTCGAGAACACACTTTGGGAGATTGAGAAGAAACCCCAGGGAACTGAGCAAGTCCTGAGTGATGTGTAAAGCTGACTTGACCTGGTCGGATAACTGACCTACAATTAGCCAGTCATCTAGATATGAGAAAATGGAAATACCCTGCCTTCTGAGCAAGGCAACTACTACTGCAAGGCACTTTGTGAACACCCTTGGAGCTGATGTTAGGCCGAATGGCATGGCTCTGAACTGATAGTGGCCTGAAGGCAACTCGAACCTGAGGTACTTTCTGTGGGAGCACCTGATAGGAATATGGAAATAGGCATCCTTGAGGTCCAGGGATGCAAGCCAATCCCCTGGCCTTAGAGAGGGAAGAATTATTCCCAGAGTCACCATTTTGAATTTTGGCTTTGAGATGTGTTTGTTCAAATACCTTAGGTCTAGGATGGGTCGCCACTTCCCTGTCTTTTTTGGGATAAGGAAGTACCTGGAGTACAGGCCTTTGCCCCTGTGCTGAGTAGGAACTTTCTCTATGGCTCTGAGAGCCAGAAGAGACGAAACCTCTGCCTCTAGGGCAAGGGTCTCCGAGATGGATGCAGATGGGAAAGACCTGGCCCTCAGTTTTGGAAAACTTTTGAAGCTGAGGGCCAGTCCCTGGCTTACTACCTCCAGGACCTACTTTTCTGAGGTAACAGACTTCCAGGCCTGGAAGTAGTAAGCCAGCCTGCCTCCTACTAGAATGGGGGACTCCACCTGGGCTGACACATCAGGGTGTCTGCTTGGCAGGAGCTTTGGACTGGGAAGAGGATGCAGCCCTTCTCATCCCCCTTCTTCCCCTCCCTCGAAGGAACCCCCTCTGTGGGAAGGAAGAGGAAGCCTGAGCTTGGTAGAAAAGCCTGTGGAAAGGCCTGCCCCTGCCCCTAGACTGCTGCTTCTGAGGAGTGGCTTGCCTCTCTGGCCCGTGCACTCCTGTAGGTGGTCCTGTACTCGTCCATTTTCTTCATGTAAGGCTCTGTCTGCTCCCCAAACAGAGAGTTACCCACTACAGGGAAATCCATAGCCTTGGCCTGGGTATCCTGCAAAAGGCTAGTACATCTGAGCCAAGCATGTTTCCTGAAAGACACAGATGTAGCTATGACTCTTGATGCCACATCACTGGAGTCTACAGCAGCATGAAATTGCACTTTGGATGCCTCAATTCCATCAGCAGCCACCTCCTCCAGCTCTTTGGCTAGCTGGGGGAGGCCTGTTTAGCCAGTTCCAGAACTGTATCCCACCTGGACTTCTGGTACCTGGCTGTGTAGACCATATAGTTAGCCTGCCTGAGTCCCAAAGAAGATGCCAAATACTGTTATTTTGGCCATGGCATCAACCTTCCTGGAGTCTTTGTCTGGGGGGATGAAGCCACAGGAATGTTAGCCCTGTCACAGGCTGCAGCCTGCACTACCCCAACATGGCTGCAATGACTATAAAGGAACTCCGCAGCTGAGCCCGATAACAAATACCTCCTGTCCATTCTCTTATCCACAGGAGGTATTGAATTAGGTGTTTGTAAAATCTTTTTTGTCTGTTTCCCCAAGGACTTATGAAGAGGGATAGACAATCTTTTGGACTCTGGGATGTCCATCATCTCTACAAAATCAGGCTCTTCCTCCTCCTCCTCAGCAGCTTCAACCATTGGGAGCTGGACAGTTTCAGTCATCTTCTTATAAAACAAGAAGTGTGAAGGGGATTCAGAAAGCCTGGAATGGGAGACATTGGAGGATCTGTCTGGGGAGATGTCCAGTTCAATGGGCACATCCAGACTTTCAAAGTCGTGATCTTCATCCTCATCCTCGGGATACTCTTCGTCTCCCTCCCACTCCTTATAGAAAATATCTGGATCGTAATCCGATGGAGTCGGATCCGACCGAACCGACCGCCTAACCGGTGGTATCAGTTTGGACGGAACCGGGCAAAGCGACTGAACTATACTAATCGCTTTGGCTATCTTGTCAGCAGTTGGAGTATGCGGTGCTGGATCCGAACCAGCTGACTTACACTTCCTTTTTGACGGAACCGGCCCCCCAGAGTCAGACCTCCTTTTGCCTGAGGAGGTATCGCCTAGGTCAGTAGGCACCTCCCCAGGTTCGGCCGCAACCGAACTGGGCTCGCCATCCAGATCCACAGACTTCTTGGCCTCCCTTTCCTTCAGCCTACTCAACCTTTTTTCTAGAGTGACTTTAGGGAAGTTTTTAACAAATCTGGCAGTCTGTTTTGAGGTGGTCAAACCCCACACAATAAACACAGATGAGGTCGGGGGTCGGCCTTGGCAAAGGCCTCCACGCACTCAGAACAGTGTTGAAACTCAGTGTTACCATTTTTTTTCTTGGGTTTCTCAGACATGGCCAACCTAGACAATTACCCTTAAAAGCTTTTTAAGCCAGGTTATAACCAACGGATCGGTTACAAACCGTGTTATGGGTTCTGTAAAAGAACCAGAAAAAGTCCAGTTCTCTTGAAACTGATCGGCACCGGAACACCACACTAAATCCCAGAGAAAATCAAAACAATCAAAAACAAGCAAAAAGGTTGGTTCCTAACAGGACCAACCGATGAGAAACCGAGACAAAACAATTTCCACAGAATTTTTAAAATAAAAGACAAGTCACCACCTATCTACTACACTACCTGTACCGTAGGCAGAGGCTAGAAATCCGAAAATAATAAACGTCAGAAAACCGAACACTTTTTTAAAACTTTACTGAACTGAGCAGAGGAGAAATCTCTGGAGCGACTTCACTGTTAGGCGGAGTAAAGAATCTGACGTTTACACTGGTAAGCGCTAGAGACAGAAGTTTGAAAACCGAGCTCGAGCTCAACATTCTATGCTTCTGCATAGAGTTAACTCTTTCCTCTCCTAGGCAGTTCAAGTGCTGGGGCTAACTGCATATTGTCAGAATACAGCAAGACTTCATGTTGTTTGAAAGGGGTGGACCAAAGATGGTTCCTCATTAAGGAAGGAATACTGGTTGCCACAGAGGAGTGCATTAGGCTCGGGGGGTAAAAACACAAGGACCAAAGCGCCCAGCTGGTTCAGTTCTGGGGTTGCCTAGGCAGTAACAGAAAAGAGGCTGGCCTATAGAAAATTCAGGAAGACAAAGACAGCGGTGGATAGGAAAAATTACCTAAGGTTGACTAGTGTGGCAAGTAAGGAAGTCCTGCAAGCTAAAGCACAGAAGGAGCTGCAGACAGCTGAAGGAATTAAGAAGGGGAAGAAAATACAGGTTACTCACTTGTAACAGGAGTTCTAGGAATGGTATATGTTGTTCATCCACACTTTCTGGCAGGTATCCTTGCTGCTTTAAATCTTGCCGGAAGGTCTTCAAGCTGGCTCCTCCCACCCACCCGGGTGGTAAAACTCTCGGCTCTGCCCCATGACACCAGATCTGGCCCGCGGGAAGCTCAGATTGTCTGTCGAACCTGGGTAGGTCAGGTGGGTCGTGGGGATGAACAACATATACCATTCCTAGAACTCCTGTTACAGGTGAGTAACCTGTATTTCTAGGGACATGGATATGTTGTTCATCCACACTTACTGGCAGACTCCTAGCAGTTCTCCGGGAGGAGGGAGGCAAGGCGCACACCCCCTACTTAGGAAATAGAGACTGGAGAACCGAGGCCCCAAAACCAGCATCCCAGCGTGACTCAAGGTCGATGTGGTAGTGGGTTAAAGGTATGTGCCGACTTCCAGGTAGCAGCCCTGCAGATATCCTGGATAGGGACGTCCCTGGAAGCAGCTACCGATGCAGCGGTATGGCGGGTAGAATGAGCTCTTATCCCTCTGGGAGGCTCCATGCCCACCAACATATAGCAGAGATCTATGCAGGAGGTGACCCACCTGCTTATTGTCCGCTTGGCTGCAGGTCTGCCAGGTGCGGCTTCAGTGTAGGTGACAAACAGCTGGCGAACCTCTCCCCGAACTTCAGCCGTGTGCTCCTTATAGTAAGTGAGTGCCCTTCTAGGGTCCAGAGTATGGAGCCTATATTCGGCCTCCGAGGTGTGACTGGGGTAGAACACCAGCAGAGTCAACACCTGGTTAAGGTGAAACTCCGACACCACCTTCGGAAGGAATTTCGGGTGGGGGCGAAGGACAACCTTGTCCCTGTGGAAGACCAGGTAAGGAGACTCGATGGAAAGCGCCTGGAGCTCTCCCATCCTTCTGGCTGACGTGATAGCCACCAAGAAGGCGGTCTTCCATGACAGGTGAGAGATGTCACACCTGTGCATTGGTTCGAATGGCTTGCCCATGAGCTTTGCCAGTACCAGCAGTAGATCCCACGGAGGTGGAGGTTCTCGCACCGGAAGGGAAATGTGATCAAGGCCTTTGAAAAAGCACCAGACCACCTTTTCCTGCGCCACCGACTGCTTCCTGGCCCACGCCCGGTAAGCAGAGATGGCTGCCAGGTGCACCTTTAGGGTCGACGACCTAAGCCCTTGCTGAGAAAGGGACCATAGGTAGTCCAAGATGCTTGCCAAGGAACAGAAGGAAGGGTCCAGGCCCTTGCCCTGACACCAAATGGAGAATCTCTTCCATTTGAAGGCATAGCATCTTCTGGTCGACTCCTTACGGGACGCCTCAACTACATTGAGGACCTCGTCGGAAAGACCCAAGGCCTGGAACTCTAGCCGCACAGGAACCAGGCCGTCAGGTGCAGGGACTGAAGGTCCGGATGGAACACCTTCCCCTGATTGACTGATAACAGGTCCGGGCTAGCTAGAAGCTGCCTCGGGAGCATGGAGCTGAGGCTGAGGAGATCTGGATACCAGCATTGGCGGGGCCAGTCTGGGGCTACCAGAATCACCTGTGCCTTGTCCCTCCTCACCTTGAGAAGCACCTTATGGATCAAGGGAAATGGGGGAAAGGCGTAGAAGAGGCCTGGGGTCCACGTCCTCAAGAAGGCATCCCCTGCAGCGAACCCTGCTGAGGGGGGCGGGCATGAAACAGCCTCAGCTTCGCATTCTCCCTTGAGGCAAACAGGTCCACCTGAGGTGTGCCCCAGTGGGAGAACAAATCTTGTACTACCTCCGGCAGGAGAGACCACTCATGGGACACAGCCCCTATCTGGCTTAGGGCATCGGCCAGGGTGTTGGAGGCTCCTGCCACATGGATGGCTAGGAGATCCACCTCCAGGCTGCGCACGAGTGACCAAACGCGAGAGCTTCCTTGCACAGAGGCATGGACCGCGTCCCGCCCTGGCAGTTTAGGTAGTACATGGTCGTGGTATTGTCCGTCTGGATCTGAACCACTTGACCCCGTAGAAACAGAGTAAAGGCGGTGAGGGCTAAATGAACCGCCCGAAGCTCCAGCAGGTTGATATGGCATCGGGACTCCCGAGGGGACCAGAGACTGTGCGCTCTGTGCTCCCCCAGATGGGCACTCCAACCCATCAGAGAGGCATTGGTCGATAGAGAGACACCGTCGGCTTGGGCGGACAAACAGGATGCCCACCTGCAAATGGGCTGGAATGGTCCACCACTGAAGAGCGTTCCACATCCTCTGGGTCACCGTCACTAGCTGGTCCAATGGATCGCAGCGTTGTGACCACTGGCTGGCCAGTCCTCACTGAAGGGGACACATGTGCCAGCAGGCCCAACGGACCACGCTGGTGCAGGCTGCCATGAGACCCAGGAGGCGCAGGAAGTCCCGGGCAAGGCGCGATTGCCCAACCAGAAATGATTGGGCAAAGGAGGAAAGAACCTCGGCCCTGTCCGCCGGGAGTCGTGCTCTGGCTCGAAGAGAGTCGAGCTCTGCCCCGATGAAATGTATCACCTGCTTTGGCCCGAGTTCCGACTTGGCCTCGTTGATGAGAAGGCCGATCTGAGAGCAAACCTGGAGGGCCAGATCTCTGGATCGCTCCACCTCCTGATTGGAAGGGGCTGCTATCTGCCAATCATCCAGGTTAAGGGTACACCCGGACCCCTCGGCGCTGCAGGAATGATGTCACCACTGCCATGCGTTTGGTGAAGACCGTGGGAGCAAGAGAAAGGCCGAAGGGCATGGTTCAGAACTCGTAAAGGGATCCCTCCGCTCGAAAGCAAAGGAATCTCTGGTGAGACAGACAGATAGGGACGTGAAAGAACGCATCCTGTAGGTCCAGAGAACAGAACCACATGCCACATTCCAGGGATGGTATTATCTGAGCCAGAGTGACCATCCTGAAAGTCCGAGACCTTAGGAACTTGTTTAGGTTGTGCAGGTCGAGAATGGGGCACCAGCCCCCCATCCATTTTGGGACCAGGAAGTACCTGGACACAAACCCTGGGTCTGAGGGAGGGTCTGCCACCTCTCTGATCACCTCTTTCTCGAGGAGCAGAGCAATGTCGGCTCGGCGAGCTGACAGCTAGGCTTGCGGACTTTGGGCCCCTGTGGGGCGATGGTTCGGAAGGCGGGCCTGCTCAAACTCCAGAGGCAGGCCCTTTCCTACCACTTCCAGCACCCACCGGTCTGTGGTGATAGCGGACCAGGCGGAAAGGAAGTGGCGGAGCCGTCCCCCCACGGGAGGAACCCAGGGTGGAGTGACGAGGTTGGGGGCGACACCCCTCAACCCGTCACTGGGCAGGCTTGGAGGAGGGACCGGCCGAGGGACCTCCTGGGCCTTTACCTCCCTGCTTCCTGGAAGAGGAAGCCGCAGGGATGCCAAGTGCGAGCCTGCTGGCCCTGATGCTGCTGGGCCGGACGTGCCGTGGGCGAGGCGGACGAAAAGGCTTGGGTTGTGGTCTGTGGCCCTTGTCCCTCTGGGCGGAGGGAGACCGAGTCCAGAGTGGCACTGGACTTTTTGATCCTCTGGAGGTGACCCTCCACTCCAGGGCCGAAGAGGTCGGTCCCCAGGAAGGGGACATCCACCAACTTGTGCTGGGTATCCGCTGTGAAGGTGGATATCCTCAGCCATGCCCGACGGCACATAGCCACTGCAGCCGCGACTGACCTGGCACATGAGTCGCCGATGTCCAAAGCAGTCTGAAGTTGCTGCTTGGCCACTGCCCTGCCCTGGTCCCGCACCTGCTTGACCGTGGTCTGCAGGTCAGCCGGGAGATGAGGGACTACCTCGTCCAGGGAGCCCAACAGGGCGTGAGAAAAATGTGCCATCAGCACGGCCGAACTGGCCTGACGAAGACCAAGGGAGGACGCAGCGTAGACTTTGCGCCCGGCGTCCAACTTCTGGACTCTTTGGTCGGAGGCCCGGTTCACGCCCCTGCACTTCCGGCACGCCGGAAGACGCTGTCGGTAACCATCCCCTCGGCTAAGGGTGTTCCAAACCCGACAGGGGAACCGGTAGGGACCGCTACATCTCGCCATCCTGGCCGAAGGCGCAGGGCAAGAAGCAGGACGCTGCCAGAGCTCCAAGGCTGGGCCAACAATGGCTTCGGCCACCGGAAAGGCCTCCGTGGGAGAATCCCCTCGGTCCAATATCTCCGATAGGGGATACTTGGCCCGCTTGGATACGGGCTCGAGCTGCATCCCGGTGGACTCCGAGACGAGCCTAAGCAAACCCATAAAGGACGATGGGCTATCGTCCAGCGACTACCCTCCGGAGGACTCCAGGTCAACCCGCCTGGAGAACAGGAAGGAATCGTCGTCGGACTTGGACGAGTCTGCAAAGAGCTGCCTTGGGCCTGAGCCACTCTCCACCTGCCGAGGGCGGTCGGGAGTGAGGGTGACAGACAGCCTATGGGGCAGGCCATCGCCTCGGTCGGGGCCCCAAATTTCGTCTGTGGAGGCGGAGGTTCCACCAGAATCGGTGGGGCAGCCGGTTTCGGTCGAGCAACAGGCCTGGAGCAGGCGCCTGGCTAGGGCTTAGGTCATTTCGCCGCCTCCGGGTGACACCTACTTTGATGGTCGTGGGAAGGGCGGCGACGCCGGGCTTGCTCCTCGACAGAAGGAGCTGTTGCCACATGAGGTCCTCGTGAGTGCCAACACAACTTGGTGAAGCTCTCTCGTCTCGAGGAGGAAGACGAGGACAAGGCGACGCCGATTACGACGGTACCAAGACCGAGACCGCCTATGTCGACGGGATCGGCTGGACCGAGAAGATGTCCGAGACCGAGACCGAGAACCTCAGCGTTTCCAAGGAGGGTTCTGGGGCAGGGCGGGGGAGACCCGCTCTCCCCTCGGCTTGGAAGTTTCGACCGTGGACTCCGGAACCGGAGGCACAGGCAAGCCCACGGTAACCTCGATCCCCGCCGAGGGAACCGGTGAGTGAGGTTTCGGCTTACCAGTCGACAACCTGTCCGACGGGTCAAGAAAAATCTCGACTGCGTCGACGGGTGTCTCGGTCAACTGACCTGACGGGGACGCCGTGAGGCCAGTGGCTGAAGCTGAAGGATCGACCAAAGTTGAGGGTCGACTACTCGGGGAAGGGGACCTCTCCTGCTCCCAACAGCGTCTACGGAGGGACTTACCTTTAGAGTCCTTCTTCTTGGACCGAGAGGAAGGTCCTGATGGTCCCTCTCCCTTGGTGGAAAGGGACTGACAGAGCTCCTTAAAAGAAGCTGAATAGGAGGATCCCAAGGAGGGCGGGATAAAGGCCGCAGCTGAGGAAGACAAAGATGCGGCCTGCGCCGCCTCCTCCTTGAGGGCGATCATCTGCTCCAGCTGTTCCGCCGAGCCAGCCGCCGTGGACACCGCCAAATGGGCCTCCTTCGACTTCACCGGCGGGTAACGTTTCTCGGGGCACCCAAGTTGTAAACGGGTGTTGCGGTCCTCCAGGACGTAGACCGAGAAGGAAGAGCACAGGTCACAGGCCTGCGGGTCGTGCTCAAAGCCTAAGCAGTAGACGCACGTGGAGTGCGGATCCATCCGAGATATCTTCTGCCCGCATGGGCACCTCCGAAAACCGGAGTCGATTTGTCCATCACAGCTGCGAGGGAAATAAATGACCGAAGTCTTGAAAACCTTAAACTTTATTTCAGG
Organism: Neoceratodus forsteri; assembly: GCA_016271365.2. Classification (NCBI taxonomy): domain Eukaryota; kingdom Metazoa; phylum Chordata; order Ceratodontiformes; family Ceratodontidae; genus Neoceratodus; species Neoceratodus forsteri. The sequence continues at coordinate 1,052,260,054 of CM057453.1, forward strand.
TAAACCGAAGAATTAGGAACCAGTCTTATACGCAGAGTGTTAAGGAGGGAACCTGAGCTTCCAAACGGTAAGGAAGATCTGGCATCATGGGGTGGAGCTGAAAGTTTTACCACCCGGGTGGGTGGGAGGAGCCAGCTTGAAGACCTTCCAGCAAGATTTAAAGCGGCAAGGATACCTGCCAGAAAGTGTGGATGAACAACATACCCATGTCCCTAGAATCTTTCTTTCACTATATAAGAGAAAAAAGAGACAAGAAGGAAGGGACTGTTAGGCTTGAGAAAGGGGAAGGGAGGAGTGGGTGGAGGATAATGGTGGAAAAGTAGAGATGCAAAATAATACTTCTGTTCCATTTCCACAAGGGAGAAGGATGGACCAGTGCCTTCAGGAGGGAGAAGAGGAGTAGGGAGAGAGAGGGGGGGGAACATAGATGTAGTGATAGAGGAAGATAGAGTGAGAGATGGGCTGCTAGCATTAAAGGTGGACAAATCACCAGGCCCAGACAAAGTATATCCAAGGGTACTAAGGGAACTGTTCAAGGAGCTGGCAGAGCCACTGACAGATCTATTTAATAGTTCACTAGTAAGGCATGGTACCACAGTATTGAAGAACAGAACATATGGTGCCCCTCCACAAAAGCGGTCCCAAGAATGACCCAGGGAATTACAGACCAATTAGTCTGATCACAATTGTAGGCAAGCTCATGGAAACCATACTAAAGGAAAGGTTGGTGGAATATCAAGAGGAGCATGGTCTCAAGGATTTGAGGCAGCATGGGTTCATGGTGGGGGAGACTGTGTAAAATAAATCTGATTGACTTCTTTGACTGTATCACTAAGACAGTAGACAGGGGCCAAGGGGTAGACATCCTCTATCTGGATTTAAACCAGGCCTTTGACTCTGTGCCCCACAAAAGGTTGATCAGGAAGTTAGTAGATCTTGGGGTTGGAGATAAGATGGCCAAATGGGTGGAAAACTGGCTAAGGGACAGAACTCAGAGGGTGGTTGTGGAGGAAGAGTTATCTGGCACCAGAAAGGTCACCAGTGGGGTACCGCTCGGTGCTGGGGCCAGTGTTGCTCAATGTCCTCATCAATGACACTGGGGATGGCATAAAGGGCCAAATGTGCCTGTTCACTGATGATACTAAGCTCTGCAGGAGGGTGGGCACAGCTGAATAAATACAGGACCTACATGATGATCTGGAAAATCTGGGGAGGTGGTCCAGGATCTGGCAGCTTGGCTTCAATGCCAAGAAATGCAAAATTATAGATATTGGAACCAAGAATCCCAAGACAGAGTACTACCTGGATGGAGTCCTGGTATCTGCATCAGAGGAGACTAGGGACCTGGAAGTGATGATCACTAGTAACCTGAAGCACTCCACACAGTGCAAGAAAGCAGCAGCAAGGGCAAACAAGAAGCTGGGATGCATAGCTAGGGGGATCAGTAGAAGGAGAGAGGAGGTTATACTGCCCTTGTACATGTCACTGGTAAGGCCACATCTAGAGTATGGAGCTCAGTACTGGTGCCCACACCTCAAAAAGGACATTAACCTGCTGAAGAAGGTACAGAGGAGGGCTACAAAGATGACAGTGGGTCAGCAGGGCAAGGTATATGAAGAGAGGCTGATGGTACTGAAAATGCACCACTCCATGGAGGACAGGAGAGAGAGTGAGGACATGATTGGGACTTGAAATACTTTAAAGGTATACATAAGGTGGATAAAGAGGGTCTCTTTTAATTGAGTGGCAATCATAACACAAGGGGGCACAATCTTAAGATGGAGGGCGGGAGGTTTACAAGGGTGGTCAGGAAGCACTTCTTCACAGAGAGGGTGGTACACACTTGGAATGCACTGCCAGAAGTGGTGATCTCGTTGAACACAGTGGGCAGCTTCAAGAGAGGCTCGGATAGGCACAGGGGGAATGTAAGGATAATAGGTAGGGAGGATGGAGGAGTGGGGAGGGGGTATAGGGACAGTAGCTCAAGCTCTGGACCCTGCAATATGAGCAGACTAGATGGACCAAATGGCCTTTTTCTGTTGGCTTCTTAGTATGTTAGTAAGACTCCTACTGCGCTTCCAAACAGCCTCATTTTTTTCTCTCCGCGCAAACACATTAGGAGTAATGCCAAAAAAATTTAAATATCTCAGAAAGTATACAAGTTATACATACACCTAAGCATGTATGTTGTTCAGGACAAAAAGACCTTTCAAATGAGGGTACTCACTAAACTGAATTCATTATATATTTTTTTAAATATATCCATTCAAAAGATGAAAATGGTAAAGAAAAATGAAAATTCAGGTAATCAGATGGCCATATTTTAAAAAATATAATTAGTGCAGCTTAGTGAATAAGCTCATTTGAAAGGTCTTTTTGTCCTGAACAGCGTTCATGTTAGTTGCGTATGTGTAACTCAAATACTTTCCAAGATAGTTACATTTGTTCTGCATGACTCCTACTGTGTTGGCTCAGAGAGAAAAAAACATGTCTGTCTGGTAAGAAATTGGTTAGGGGATAGCTGACAGAGGCTGGTAGTAAATGGAGTTCACTCCAAGGAAGTGGGGTGATGGGAGGGGGTATGTCAGGAATCAGTGCTGGACCCAGTCCTCTTTAATGTCTTTATAAGTGAAATTGCAAAGAAGCAGGAAGGGAAGGATTGACTCTGCATGATGATATCAAGATCTGCAGCAGGATGGAAAAGTATGAGCAGAGACCTTAGAAGACTTTAACAGTGGTCAAGGGTATGGCAGCTAGGTTTCAACACAAAAATGTAAAATAATGCACTTGGGGCACAGAAATCCAAGTGCAAACTACAAATTGGGTGGAGTGGTACTGACAACATTAAGAAAGCACATATTCAAAAAAAAAACAACAAAAAAACAAGATTTTGCATACAGTTGATTACTGTTTAACAATATTATGTGTCTATGACTGCCACTGTACATCTGATGCAAACCATAATCATGATCCTCACTTGAAGCGAAAAAGGGGAAGGTGGGGGGTGGAGGCCATAACCGACTCCTTGTTTTTGTATCAAAAGGGTCAGATTTTTTACAGCAAAAACAAGGATAGGTGGCATTTTTAAAATGTGCATACAAGCATTGGTACCACTTTTAGTCAAGACAGTGCCACCACCGACAGCTACCACTTCAAGACTGCGTTTGCCACCACCTACTACAATCAGGGGAAAACCAGAAGTAATCTTGCAGCACTGAGATCAATATGGTTAAGGCACATTTACCAGAAATTACTGCTTAGAAAAGAATAAAAAAGTGACTGTGATGCCAAGCAAGTCCTAGACCAGATCTCTAGTTTGTTAATAGTCTCCTCCGGAGTCCGATTTTTACGGCTGCATGGGTCAAGCTCCATAGATGTTATGCCATCATCAGATCTGTATAAGAGCACTTTGGAATCAAGCGACCAGACCACTGTCTGATGTGCTGCCACAGTGCTCCGGCATGATTTCCAATGATTCTGTTTATGCAGCCTTCCACGGGCCGCAAAAACACACCTCCTTCCTACTACTTCTCCTTTCTGCAACTGTGGAAGTGACAACAACTGTGGACAACATGGCGGCACTGACTTACACAGCGCATGCACAAGTATCATGCATAAGTACTGATGTCACTGCCACTATGTTGCACATAGCTGACTCCTGTGCAAACTGGGCGTGCAAGAGTATCACGCATGTGCAATATTGTAATTGCTGGGTTCTATGTCATAATGGCGATCTTGGAATAACGATCACCGTTTGAGCAAGTGTACATCACCAAAAATAAATTACGGTGATGTATACTTGCGGCGAACTGCAAGGTGGCGACCAATGTTAAATGTATGCGTGGGGGCTTCTACTCCTGCACCCCTACTTAAGGATTCTCAATTCTAGGGAGGTGCGTGTTGTGGGGGTGAAATTCTTAAAAAAATTACAAGTTACTTGCCAGGAAAAAAAACAAACAAAACATGCCGCTCCAGACTCAAACCCTGCACCCTCCCCACCACACTAGCTGACCAGCTCGGCAGCTTCCCGCCACACTCCCTCCCACATACCTCCCCTTCCCTGTGCATGTGCGGGCACTTGCACGCGCATGCGCTGCCCATCACCCTACCTGGCCCACCCAGGTATCTGTTCGTTACCCTGCTAGGTAGCCCTGAATACAGGCGCCGTAATTGAGTCACCATTTTTGTAAGCGCTCAATTGTGGTCGCACTGTTCACTGCATACTTAATCGCTGCAGTACTACTTATGGCTAACTCCAGCGCGGCAAAAGCACTGCATATTCTTTTCAACGCTCTTGCCACTCCTAAAAGCTCTCCACATCCATATCAGCTCTGACCAGAACTTGTTTCCAAGGGAGTAGCTTTTGCATAATGTGAGGAATAGTTCAAATATATCCTGGGAGATCTTTTAGGAGTGCCCTGTATGCCCAGGTATACAGATTCAGTAGCCTTCTGGCACTTAGTGAGGGCCAGCAGACTGTGGCAAACAAAACAAAGAGGTGAGTCCTGGGCCCTGATTCAATAATAAACCTGAATGCACTGTGGTACAGTACATCTAACTTGACAAGACAGGTGGCTGAAGAGTGATAGCAAATTAGGTCAGCATAGTCTACAATCGGTAGGAAGGTGGCCTGGACCAGTTGTTTGCGGATGTCTTGCATAAAGCAGCACTTATTTCTAAAGTAAAACCCAGTCTGACGTGCAGCTTTTTTGCATAGTGCCTCTAAGTCAGTAGTGAAAGACAGTTTGTTGTCAATCCATACTCTGAAGTATTTGTATTTTTCTACTACTTCAAGGGTGTCTCCTAATAAAGTAGTGATGGCTGGGGCTGATGCACATTGTGGAGCTGCGTTGTTTGAAGTAAATAACATGATCTTTCTTTTGAAGGCCTTTAATAGCAACTTAAAATGGAAGAAGTTTACTTGTAATTTATTAAATGCCAGTTGCAGATAGAGCATAGTGGGCCTAGCGATGTACAAGGCATTGTCATCTGCATAAAAGTGTAATTTGGAATTACTGATGGTCTCGCCTACATCATTAATGGGTTTAATCAGCTTGAGTCAAGAGTTTTAAAAATAATAGCAAATGAGATTGCAAAACCATTGCAGCTGATTTTTAACATATCACTTGAAACAAAAATTGTACCAACTATGTGGAAGAAAGCAATAATGATACCAAATTTTAAGGGGGGGGTCAGGCAGATCTTGCAGTAAATTACAGACCAATTTCTCTTTGTCTATAGTGGGAAAAATCCAGGAAAAGTTGCTGTACTGCCCAATTGTGGAACATCTAAATAAATACCAAGTGTTTACGGATGCACAGCACGGCTTCCGTAGGGGTTGTGGTACGGCAACGGCCTTGGTCAGGTTCACGAACGACCTGCAAGAAAACATGGATCAGGGCAAGTACACAGGTGCGGTCTTTGTGGACCTGACCAAGGCCTTCGACCTGGTGGACATCAGATATTGATTTTTAAACTAAAAGTGTTGGGGTTTGGAGGTTCAGTGATTGAATGGCTAAATGATGATCTGATTATGACAGAACAACAGGTTAGGATAAATGATACTGTGTCTGACTTTGGAAAAGTCAATTATGGGGTACCTCAGGGATCGATATTGGGGCCCTAGTTTTTCTCTCTATACATAAATGGATTACCCACAATATGTAAAGATTCCTCCTTGATTTTGTATGCAGATGACACAGTTTTATATGTGGCTAAGAAAAATATTGATACGATCAGAACAAAGTTAGAAAATGATTACAGTAAAATGACAGAATGGTTAAAAGTAAATAGATTAGTTTTGAATAAAAAAAGACAAAAGGCATGTTGTTCTGCACCCCTGCAAAGTCAAGGAGGATGAGGGATGACTAAAATAGTAGACAATGAAGGACTTTCCCTTGATATCGTCACCAAGTTTCGTTATTTGGGTGTGATACTTGATTATCATCTTTCTTTTGTTCCTCATTTGACTAATGTGACTAAACAGATGCATAGTAGAATTGGTGCCTTATATACATTAAGGGATTTTTTAACAGACGATACCAGGAAAACTATAGGAGTAGCATGTCTATTGCCTATACTAGATTATGGAGGGTTGATTTGGGGGACGGGGTCAGAAAAGGTAAAACAGCAGAAACACAGTCTTTACAATTATATTTGTAGATTTGTACTGAGGGCTAGACATAGGGAACATCATTGTAATTCATATAGTAGGTTGGATTTGCTACCCCTGGAGCAAAGAGACACTATACAGAAGCTATGCTTTGTGCAAAAATCACGTTATAGTGTTGTATGTACCACTATGAATAACTTTTTCACTCAAAGAACAAATCCTAGGCAGCTAAGATCTAGTTCTTCTGTTTTGTTGGAAATTCCTCTTTGTAAAACAACAAAGAATTAAAAATCTTTTAAATATTGTGCTACGGATAGTTGGAATAAATTGCCCGATAACTTAAGAAATGCAGAAAGTTTAGCTTATTTTAAAGTATCTTTAAATAGACACGTACTTAGGGGTAGGATGTAAGTGTATTTAGGGGTTTATTGTGGGTGCTACACTTATATAATATAATTTGTTTCAGGATTATATTTAAGGAATGATGTATGTGCATACTTACAATGTCATGTGCTGTTTTATTATGTCTGTCTGATTGTGATGTAATCTTGTTCTGTACCCGGGTCAAGCCTGTAAAAGGGCCAAGTGGCCCAGTGCTTTTTTACCCAATTAACAAAGTTTTAAATAAAAAAAAAAAAAAAATGTAGGTATAGCATGAAAAGTAGTGGGCCTAATACAGAGCCATGGTGGACACCCGTGGGGCGGGGGGGGTACAACAGAGTAGGGGTACAGGTAAAGTAGAGACCTTCTGCTTTTGTCTGTTGTACCCAGCTAGCTGAGTAGTTAGAGAACCAATGCAATGGGGCCGTGCCTATTCCTATTTTAGTCAGTTTTTGGATCAATATGCTGTCGTCAACAGTGTCAAAGGCCTTAGCGAGAAGGAGAAAAATAGCTCCAGTGGTTTGTTTATGGTCATCAGCCCGCATCCAATCATTAGCAACGTTAGCTAGGACAGAGATGGTACTATGTTTAGGTCTGAAACCTGATTGGATGAGGATTATCATTCTATATTGCTCCAAGAAGTCTCTCATTTCAGCATCAGTGAGTTTTTCTTTTTTTTATTATACTGTATTTTATTAGTTTGCTCAACATAGTAGAGTTCCATATGCAATACAGAAATACTTGCAAAGGGCAGTAGCAATATATAGTCCAAATCCCTGACATATGGGGAGACCATTTTATAGGTTTGACTCCTCCTAGAAAAGAAAGGCACATTACTAATAATAAGGACAGTAATGCTGGTGATACTACTGACATTCCCTTGACACTCCAGCTTACAAGATATTTGGCCAAAAAGGCCCGTTCAGATCCCCCCCCGCCACCCATCCCCACCCTTTGGGGTCCCGTATCAGTTCAAACATTATATATGATACTCAGGGGACAAAGTCCGAATAGTGCTCCAATTGGTAAAGAGTCCAACATTTCCAACAGTTGTCAAATCTATGGGTCCTATTATTCAGTCTAGATGAAATCCTCTCCAAATTATATATTTCATATGTTAACTTTCTCCAAGAATATTTTGTCGGGTTCTGAGTGGAAAGCCATAGTCTAGTAATAATCGTCTTGGCCACCAAAACCAGAAGAGTTAGCATTTGATAGAGTGTCCCCTGAACTCTAAGTCTGGTTGGGGGCGCTGCTGTCAAAATGAAAGTCGGAGTAAGTATCTCCAGCCTCCCATAGATAGCATTTCATTCCCTTATAATCTCTTGCCAGTATCTCAATATATACGAGCAGGACCACAAGATATGTCCTATCCCCACATCATCCTGCCCACACCCCCTCCAGCAGGTTCCATGTCTGTGTCCTCTAAATTTTGCAGTTATATCTGGGGTTCTAAAAAACTGTATTTTGACCTTCCACGCATATTCCCAATATATATTAGAGGAAATCCTGGAATATAGTGAAGTTGAGGTTTGCCATTGGTCTACTTCTAATTTCAGTCCCAATTCCTTTGACCACCTAATTCTAAAGTAGTCCAGTGAATCAGTGCTGCAAGACCTTAGTGCCAGATAAAGGCCTCCAATGACATGCTCCTGCACTTGTCCTCGTAAATGATGTCTCACCATCTGAATCACAAGACAGGGGGATTCAGCTACATCTGACAGGGTCTCCTCAAATGACATGCTCCTGCACATGTCCTTGTAAATGATGTACCACCATCTGAATCAAAAGAGAGGAGGATTCAGCTATACCTGATAGGGTCTCCTCAAATAGTAGTAAGTTATTTCTAAGGTCCAGATATGGTTTGTATTGAGTATTAGGGAGTTTATATTCAGTTTGCAGGTGGGAAAAGGAGTAATGCCCAGAGGACCCACTAATTGAAAGTTATAGCAGAGATCAAACCTCTGCCATTGTTGAATCAGGATCAGAGAAAGGTATCGATGTTCTGAGGGGGTTATGAGATATCTCCACATTTGCAGCCAGCTTCTAAAAAATTCTGAGGTGAATCTAATGAACTTTGTGAGTAGTATACAATCTGGTGGGTTCCCTACAATAAAAGAAGGGAAACTCTCTAAACCATAACGCATAACCTCAATATCCTTCCAATATGTGACATACTGAGTAGTTGCATGTAGCAAGGATATGCGAATTTGAGCCACCTGAGCATATCCTTTCATGTTTGGGAGGTTAAGTCCTCCCTGTACCCTAGAAAGTTGCAGCATGGAGTATTTCACTTGTGGTGTTTTACCTCCCCAAATAAACTGAGAGATTAATTTGTCCCATGTTTGAAAATAAGTGTTTGACAGGAGCACCAGGAGAGTTTGCAAAAAAAAAAAAGCAGGCGTGGAAGAATATTCGGTTATATAGTTTTGACCTGAGGTAGGATCCCCAAGGGGAGTAATACCCATCGGGATAAGTCCAAGGTAATTTGGTGGGTAATAGGTTCAAAATTCATCAGTTCCAATTGTATCATCTAATATATGGTATTTTAATACCTAAGTATCTCATCTCCACTCTGCTCCAACGGAAGGGGAAGTCCATTTTTGTAAAATTTTGGAGGGCTGAAAGAAATAAGTTAAGACTTCCGTCTTAGTGCTATTAACTTTACAGATGGGCAACTTGCTAAATACTGTATTTCCAATTGTTCCCAGACCACTGGGACATAGGTTTCTGGGGAAGAAAGAGTCAGCAGAATATCATTGGCAAAAAGTGTTCATTTATGGGACCCTCCCCCCGCTTGGACTTGGGCCCTGATATTAGCAGCTAGTGGTTCCAAATAGAGGGCAAATAGCGGAGGGGATAATGGGCATCCCTGTCGGGTGTTTCTAATTAAGGGAAATGGTGGGGAGAGCATGCCATCTAGTTTAACACAGGTTAGAGGCATGCGATACATAGCTTGGATTTGGGAAATAAATTTGTCTGGGAATGCAAAGCGTTTCAGGGTGGCCCACAAATAGGGCCAAGATACCCTATCGAACGCCTTCTCGGCATCAAGACCGAGAAGGACTAATGGTATCTGCCTTTGAGAAGCATAATCTGTGAGTAATAGTACCCGCCTAACTGCATCATGAGCTTGACGTTTCATGATGAAACCCACTTGGTCACCATCAATTAAAGTAGGGAGCATAACCGCCACCCTGTGGGCCAATATCAACATAAATAATTTATAGTCGCAGTTGAGCTTCGATATGGGTCTGTAGCAGGCCATCAAGGACGGGTCCTTTCTAGGTTTAGGAATAGCCACCATCTTCGTATATCACCATGAAGGCGGGGGGGGGGGCCTTCCCTCTTGAATATCCATATAGGTTGCAGTAACAGGTGGGGTCAGTAACCTACAAAAAGTTCTATAGAACTCTGCTGGATATCCGTCAGGTCCCTGAGCTTTCTGATATTTAGTTAGTTTAAGAATATCCCACACTTCAATTGCTGTGATAGGACGCAGTAATCCTTCCGCCTGGGCCTGTGATAGTTGGGGTAGCAGGGAATTTTGTAGGTGGTTATTAGTTGTTGGGGGGTGGGGTGAATCTCCTCAGTATATAAAGTCTGATAAAAACTGGCCATTGCTTGCCTAATCTCACTTGGGTGGAGTAATAGGCGGCCAGAGATAGGCTCTCTTAATTTTGTAACCATAGCCTGTGCTTTTGCACCTCTCAAAAGTCTGGCTAAATTCCTAGCTCCTCAAAGTCCTCCCTCTCGGTGTCGAAGCTTCAGATAGAGCAATTGCTGCTCTTTCTGTTGGTCTACCAGCTTCTGTATCTGTTGCTTAACATTAGCTAACTGTGTCCTAACAGTAAGATCCCGTTGAAGTTGTTTAGTCTGCAGGTCTAATAGCTGTGTATGCAGTTACTTCTGTAACTTCTCCCGCGTTTTTTTCTTATGGGTAGAATATCTAATAATCTCCCCCCTTAACACAGTTTTGTGGGTGTCCCATCTTATGCTATGTGAAGTCTCCGGAGAGTCATTATCTGCTAAAATTCTCGGTATAGCTGCTTTAATCATCTTAATAAATTCTTGGTCCTGCAAATGCATTAAATTTAGGTGCCAGAAGGAGTCACTCCTCGGTGCTGCAAAATCTATTTTTAGGTACAGGGGAGAATGATCTGATAAAACAGAGGTGCCCACCACCAGATCCCATACTGAGTCTAAATGCTCAATTGAGGTAAAAAAAAATAGTCCAGTCTGGAGGACGTGTGGGTTTTGGGGGAGTATTGAGTATATGACCTTGTCGAGGGGAAGAAATGATGCCAAATAACTACCATGCCTAACTTAGGGAAGGCCATCTTAAGATATTTTTGTAATGGTGTGGACCTTTGTTGAGAGGGAAAGAATTTTCCAATTTAGTATTTAGTGTAACATTTAGGTTGCCACCAACAATACGTACACCTTGTGCATGGGCCAGAAGGTCATCTAGAAATGTATTTACTACTTGGACCAGGGAACATGGCGGGAGATATACAGAGGTCATGGTGATCTGTGTGGCATAGAGTTTACGTACCACAATGGCGTAACTCCCCTCCCCATCTATAATCTCCTTTTGGAATTGAAACTGGACTCCTTGGGGCACCAGTACTGCAGCACCCCTCCGCCTACCAGAAGCGTGTGAGGAGGCCACCACAACCTGGAACCCCCAGGACCTGAGTTTAGAATGTTCAATCTGGGGAAGATGAGTTTCTTGTAAAAGAATGACATCAGGGTTCTCTTGTTTAAATAAATTAAGTAGCCTTCTCCGCTTTACTGGGTTGTGGATACCGTTTACATTGAATGACAATATTAAAGCAGGTTTGCCCATTGTGATGAGAGATTTCCCCGAGGCTGTCTATGTAGCATGTTTTGATCTGCCCAGTCCCCCTAGTATCAGCCCATCATGAAACTAGCATTAGTAAGTTTTTCTAAGAGCTTTGCTAATGCGTCAAAAATGGATATGGATTTGTAATTATTGAGGATAGTAGTATAACTAGATTTTAGAAGGGAATGAAGTACACTGTTTTTCAAAGTAATTGTATATTACTACTGGAGAGTGATAAATTGAAAATATGAATTATGGGTGCCATGAGATGCATGATGCCAGTTCTTAAAAAAAAGGGTCCAGGCCATCAGTGCTTCTACTTTTTTTTGGTGTCTAACCCTAGCAGGAGTTGTTCAACTTGTTTTTAAGTAATGAGTTGGAAGACAAATGGGTTAGCAGTGGGGCTACTCGATCTATCAGAATCCAGTGGAGGGATGTGATAGGGCTGAATAAGGCCTTGTCTCATTTGTTATGTAAGAGTTAAATGCAAGGATCTGTTCTAACCTCTCCTTTTCTGTCTCTTGTCTCTCCCTATTTGCACAACCGAATGTTCTCATGAGACCGGAGGGCTAGATGCCAATCCATCACCATAATACGTTTCCCACAGAGACAATGATGAATGATGGGGACTGATGACCCTCATTCGCTTTCTTCACCCCTTCTTTTCTTTCTCCAGTTTTAGGATCTCAAAGTAATAACGAACGAGAAAAATAGCACCACGGACAGAAAGCTTACATAGAAGAAAGACATGACAACATTCCAAACTGAGGTGCTGTCGCTTCCATCACATGCACTCAATGGCAGGAAGATAAGAACTGAGGTGCATGAGGGGGCCAATGATGGTTATTGGTTGGTGCATGTGGCACAACATGAGGTGCACAGGTGCTGTCAGTAGCTGATGCTGGCTCCATCCAGGCAAAAAATATTGTTCCCGTGAGGTCCTAGTGTCTCTGGCCCCAGACCCATTAGTATGAATCAATGGTGAAGACTGATTCTTGGAAGATCTTATTTTACTACCACTACTTCTGTCTCAGTGCACTGGTCCCTCCCCTAAGGTGCAGTTTCTCCTTTACAAACAGGTTGCTGTCATCCTTCTCCCCCCTCTGTACCCTTCCTCCCCGCTTGCAACCTGCTGCCTTTCCCTCCCCATCTCAGTCCTTTTCCTCACTACCCTCTTCTGTTTTCATTTTTATCATGTTACTCCTTGGCAGTCTCTGCATGCTCATTCCTCCTTTAATATCACTAAAGGATCTAGTCCAGATGGGCTTGGCACTAAATTACTCCACCTCTCTGCCCCTGCCATTAGTATACACCTCATTCACCTTCACAACCTTTTTTCTCTCTGTGCTGTTCCTCAGTCTTGCTAGTTCGCCAAGGTTCTCCTGCTCTACAAAGTTGACAACTCTACAGTACCTCCCTTGGCAACTTGCAGCCCATCCCCTTCCTTCCTACCCTCACCAAGCTGCAAAACAAAAAATGAAAATTATGTACTCACCATAATTGTTCATCTTCTGGAATATCGTCACCATTCACAACTATTTATGGGTCTAAGCTGGAGGCACCAGGACCCAGTGGGAGCAAAGTCTTTTGTAGCCTGAGGGACCGATGTTGGTGCTGGTACTGCCCATGAGGCAGATGTAGTGACGTTGCACTCGTGAGGTGGCCAGCAACAGACACCGGTCCCCTACCTTCCTCAGTTATGTGAGTCAGGAGAGAAATGAGTAGGAAAGAAGAAAAGAGAGATGGCTGTAAACTGCTAGCCCAAAGGGAAAGGAAAAGGATATAAGATATAAAATCATAAAAATAATAAAACCCAATTACCAACTTAGAGAAACTAAGGGATGGGCCTAAGTAGTACAAGGCAGCGGGTGCAAGAGCCAGAGCCTACTGGCCACCTGGACAGGAAGGTGAAAGCAGGACAGCAGCTCTGACATGTAGATCTGGCTCACCTCAGAGAGACCTGATGGAGTCTCCACAGGTTAGGATGGCAGAAGCCAATTTAGGAAAGGTCTTGTATTCAGGGAGGACTAGGACCAAGGATTAAAGAAAATCCAAAAGAGTAGACGAGATTGGAGCAGGCCCAGAGCACTGCTTCTATCACCTTGCCACTTCAAGGGAGTGAAAACAGAAGAAAGGAGATGAGACCCAGCACTGATGTGTGGGGAAGTATACAGCTTAAGGTTGAGATAATAATAGGAAAAAAAAAATCTGCCTTTTCAAGCACTACATGTGGGGGCTGCACCTTGATTTGAGACTATGCTGTCAGCAGGCAGAGGCTGGACAAATTTCAAGGGGAGATGGAGATCACAGCAGCCCTAGGGGTTAACCAAAAACCTCATAGAAGGAGAAAAGTGGGAATGTAGTGAGTTAACAATACAAAAAAGTTACAGGTTTTTCATGAATAGATACAGTATGAGCATGTAAGTCTGTGTGTGTGTGTGTGTGTGTGTGTGTGTATATATATATATATATATATATATATATATATACTGTATACACACACACACACACACACACAATATACTGTATATAATATATACACATCTACAGATAGATATATAACTACGTAAAACAAATTGGGAGAAAATGGTGGAGACCCTAAGTCCTGTTTTTTCCAACACTCTAAAAACCAGGTGAGTGAGGAGGGGTGAGAGGGCCCATCCCACCAGGAAGGAAGAGGGATATTCCCCTAGGGGGGAAGAGAGACCTGAGGGACTGGTAAGAGGATCCTGTGTGTCTGGAAATGATAGAGTGAGCTGCCCATGGACCCTGGTTCTTAACCTAAGCAGGGAATGGTGGGCAGGTGTGAAAATGAATGGTGAAGATATTCTGGAAGACCAACAATTACAGCAAGTACGTAATTTATCTTTCAAGACCCAATGTGGGTCAGAATACCAACCTTTCCCTGAATGAAGGAATTGGCTTACCCTGTGGGGTTCTTCATTCAACCCTCTGTGGAGGACACCCACAGGAGGGCAGGGACTCCTTACAGGTCTGGTAGAACTCAAGACTGGCAGAAGCAGGTGGAGGCCCACATGACCTGGGAGCAGGAGGTGCCCCAACTCATGCCTGACCCTGCCGGAGAAGAAACGAGTCCCCTACTAGTGCGAGTTGAACACCCTATGTTGGGCCAGGGGTGACAACCTGGAGAGGCAAAGCCATGCTGTCCACCAAATGCAGACTGCAGTTCCCACGAACTTGGAAGCTACTGTGCTGACATCATAAGACGCCCTCATTTGGTGCCTTGCCAGCTCTAGGTCCTGGGTGGAAAGGCGAATGGCCTGCCTGGTTGTCTCGAAAATCGGGAATGGATGCCAAGAGTTGACTAAGCATCACCCACAGGTGCTTGCCATAAATTGCATGGTGTATAGAGATACACATCATGATACATGCCACCATGAAGACTCCCCTGGCCCAAGCATCGAACTCCACAGAGTCCGTGTCACAGGGGCAGTCATGCACCAGGCACCTAGGCCCAAAGGGGGTCTGCAGCACCAAAATCCCTGAGGTGGGGCAAACCCAGATTCTAGGCCAGGGACACCAGAAGACTTAGGCTTGCACTCGGCACTTGGAACGGTGCCGTCCCTGTCCCCGGTGCCACGAAGAGCACCAGGACCTGCACCAAGACCTGAACCGGCACAGTGGATGGTACCAGAAAGGATCTCAGTGCTGTCCCTAGCACCCACCAGAAAGGCAACTCCAGAGGAGTCTCCCAGCCCTGAGACAGGCTCAGAATCAGGCCCAGAAAGTCCTCCATCGTTGCCAGTCCTGTCTGCAGGCCCAAGGTCAGCACCAAAATCCTTCCCTGGGTCATCCAACCGCTCGGGGGAAGAAATGACAATAACCTCGAAGCCTTGAGAGGGACCAACTCCAGAATCCTTCCCTCCTCCAGCAATGCGAACAGAGATGGATGGGGCCTGGTCTTGTGGTTGGCACCAGCCCACTCATCGGTATCAGCCTAAGTACCAGCAGCTGAAGTGGCAAGGGCCAGAATGCCAAGATACCCACCAATATAGACCCAGCATATAGCTCTGGCCTCACCACCTGGGGCATCTGCTGCCCTGAAGGGCCAACAGACAAGAAGGTGTGCTCAGCCTGCCTCCTGGAGAAAGCAGACTGTCCACTTGACTCCTTCCCCAGGGCCTTCAGCATCTCGGTGAGGCAAACACAAGTATGGCCCTGGTCTTTCTCAGTATGTGTAGTACTAGGAAGGGGCTCAGGGACCTTACCTTGGCATCTCTGGTGTGACGCCTGCCTCCAAAGGTGAGCAGATCATGGTGCCACCTCCACACATGCTTCTCAAGGGTGCCGTAGTCCATGGAGAAGCAGGCTTTATACCTATTCATGCAGTGGTCAGCGCCAGGACAGATCAAGCAGACATCATGCCAGTCCTGAATGGCAGTGTGGCCCCCAAAAGAGCACTGATGCATAGGGGGGCCACCACAATTCTTTCTTTTGCTTGGCCTTCTGCTCCTCTGGACCAGGCATACTGATGCGGACAAATTAATAAAAAGCAGAAAAGGAAAAAGTTTGGTGCCAATTTAAAAAGACAGAAAAACACGAAAATAATAAAGCAACACCAAGGTAAAACAGTGCCAAGAAGAATGACATCGAACTAAGCAGTGATGAACTGAGGAAAGTTTATGACACAGTTACAGCGATGAAGCTTCCAGTGTGCACTCAATGGTGGGGAAAACAGAACTGAGGAAAGCAGGGTACAGTGCTGGTTGCTGGCCAACCCACGAGTGTGACATCACTACTACTTTCCTTGCAGGTGGCACCAGCACCGTCGGTCCCCTTGGGTCCTGGCACCTCCAGCTTAGACCCATAAGTGGGAATGGCGAAGGCTGATTCTTGGAAGAGCTATTCTATTCCCAGCTTGCTAACTTCCTCTACTCCACTAACCTCTTTCATTTCCAGTCTGGCTTCCATACAAAACATTCCACTGTTTCCTCCCTGCTGCATGTCACTGACTTGATCTTTACTGGGATGGATCAGGGACATATACCAGCCACTATCTTTTTTAACCTTTTAACCTTTTTTAACCTGGCTAAGGCTTTTGATCCAGTTGACCACCCTCCCCTTCTGGATAAAATTAGACCCTTAGTCTCTCATTCTCTGCCATTGACTGGTTCAGAGCCTACCTCTCTTGCCATCTCCAGTCAGTACAGGTTGATGATACCTTGTCCCCTTCCCTCCCAATACAGTCTAGGGTCCCCCCAAGGTTCCATTCTGGGCCCCATCCTTTTCTCCATTTTCCTAAATGACTTCCTAGCCATCTGTGTCAACTCACATATTCACATGCATGCGGATGACAAGGTACTGTTTGCCTCAGGGACCTTGATCTTAGCCCTCGAAAACACTGCTACAGCATGACTTTAATAACGTTCAGTGCTGGTTCCAATCAAACCAACACAACACAAAGAAGACAGTCTTCATGACCTTTAGCACCAGCCAAAAACTAGCCAGGCTCTCTTCCCCACCTCTCTTTACCATGCTGGATGGCACTCCTCGCGAGAGCATCCCTTGCTTCAAAAACCTCGGTGTGTGGGTGGCTGGCTTGACTTTCCCACTCATATTGATGCCATCCACAGCAAGCTCCACCCTACACTTTGTGCCCTCTACTGAAATAAAGATTGCTTTTTGTCCCAAGTCCATCACAAACTTGTAACCAAAATGGTGCAACTGGAGTTTGACTATGTGGATGTTGTCTGCGGCACCACCCCTTCCTCTTCTCGTGGTAGACCGGACACTCTTTGCAATGCCTTCTGCTGCTCTGCTGCTAATGCACCTTCTTGTACTCATCACTGCTCCCTCTACACTTCCCTCTCTCTATTTTGCCTCTCCAATCCTGTAGCTTCATGCTCTGTGCATCCCTCCATTCTAAATTTTGGTTTGGTTCTCCTCCTCATTTCCGTCTTATCTCCTGTTCCCTCCGCCTCCTCATATACTCTTCGTGCTAGAAATTCAAGCAGGTTTTCCATTCCTCACTCCAACTCCACTGCTGGGCAATCTGTTTTCTCTTCTTGCCCTATCTCCATCTGGAATAATCTCCCTCCTACTATTTTCCTTTCCCCTTCCCATCTCTCCTTCAAATATCAGATCAACTTTCTCACTGGCCCCTTCTGCCCTGGCATTAGATGACATTTCGTCTCCACTCCTTTCCTACTCTTCTGCCTGCTGCCTGTAGCCACTCCTGGATTGGGGAATCCCCCTAATTTTTTTGCCTCTATCTTTGCCCCTCAGCTTCTGGGTAATACCTCATTCGAACCTCAACTGTAGTCTCTTCAACAGTATTTTCCAATATATAACATCATGGCTTCTGTTTTCTGTGTGCTATTAGTCTTACTGCTGTACCCATGCCCACATTTAAGAACAGCCTGTATAATGATTTTGTATGTATTTATTGCACTTTACCACCATGTATATATTTGTCTCCTTTCTCCCATCCAACCCCCTTCCCGGGTTGCATCTGGAAACAAGCCTTTGCTCAGTGTGCCTTTTCCAGGTATCTGTTCAATAAATAAATAAATCCCAGAAGGACCACTAGTCCCCAAAATCTCTCCTTGCCACACCACCTCTTCAGCTATGTGGAACATTCCCTAATTTTGTCCTGCGTGTACCTCTTCTCACGTGACACAGGTAGCACTTTGGAGAATGTGGCCACATCTGCAACTGCCTTGAATGGACTACCTTGGATCCCAAATTTCGCCTTAAAGTTGTCTTCATTGCAAGAAACCAGGTCATTTGTACCTATGTGTACCACTGTGGTTGGCTTATCCACCTCAGCACTGTTCAGCTTCTCTAACCATGGGCATATCCTGTTTGTGGTCACCCATGGAAGACATAACAAGGATCTCTTCTTGGTCAAGCAACACACCAGTCTCTCTGTCCTTCTAACTATGGAGTCCCCAATTACTCCATTCCAAATGAGTGCTCCAAAAACCAACAAATTACTATTCGCAGAAAGGTTTTTGGGGGGGGGGACATCAAACCAAACCGCAGCTAAATTAAGATGTGCATCAAATCAGTGTAAGCGGTTTGGTTTGATGTTTTCTCTCCCCCCTTCTCTTGTTATTTCAAGTTTTAATTGTATACAATGAATTTAGTGTATTTTTATACAGAAAAGCTTCGGATTAGTTAAAATGGTGATACTATGCTATGTATTATGTATTTATTATTACTGTTGTTGGTATGAAAATGTGAAATTTACAAAGTTTAAACTAATGAAAAATCCCTTTGTAGGACTTCAATGATGAATAAATTTGATTTGTATGTTAAGTGATTAATTTGTTCTGATGGAATTCACCTGGATTAATTATTCACTATGAGATATATAGTGTGTTCTCTGGCATTTGTCTTTCATTACCTTTGATAAAGGACTGGGGGATCAGTCCGAAACATGTCAGGATACTTGTTTGTGAAATAAACTTTTTTAACTTTTACGCGTTTCTCTTATGAGTTGTATGTGCCCGAAACCTTTCTGCGAATAGTCCC
The DNA here is from genome assembly GCA_016271365.2 of Neoceratodus forsteri. Taxonomy (NCBI): domain Eukaryota; kingdom Metazoa; phylum Chordata; order Ceratodontiformes; family Ceratodontidae; genus Neoceratodus; species Neoceratodus forsteri. The sequence goes on from CM057453.1 coordinate 1,052,278,890, forward strand.
CAATTACTACAGCTCTCTATATCTCCCTTCTGCCTTCACCTGACCTACAATCCCCTGGCACATCACTGTTGGAAAAAGCCATCCCTTCCAGAGTAGCGATAGCTGCATCCTTTTCGGGGCTGTCATCCTGAACCATCCTGTCAGTGCATCAAACTGGTTTTGGGTCGTCACCATTGATGGCCCCCACAGTCTCTCCTGTTCCTCCTCCACCCCATCCTCCCTACTGCAGTCCATCAATCAGCTCAGACTGATGGTGTCTTCTGTGGCAGTGGGCTTGCAGTATCCACTGGATCTATCCACTGAAGAACCTTAGCTCAGAGGGCAGCCAGCTCCACAGTGAGCATCCCAAACCTCCTGCAAACTAGGACTCCTCCCTAGAACAATATCTGAAAGATGGCTGAGTCACATCCTTGCAGCTAATCAGCTGTGCACCCTACTCTCCATCCTGTGTGCACAAGAACTATAATCCTCAAGAAAAATGAGAATGAAACCAAACCGTCAACTGAGCAGCTTCCTGTCCCTCTTTCTTTAAATCCAGGCACTTGGTCGAGTGGCACAACACTCTACCGCATGACTCACTACCACTCATGGGAAGTGTCCTTTTATAATACTTACTGTAGTTCTTCACAATCCAGAACTGCTCCCCTTCACTTGTTGCCTCTGAGTAGCTATATAAGACCCCTCCAATTGGGACCTCAATTTAGTCATTGCTCCCCTCCACTAAAACGTACCCAACCTAATCAACTGATGAAACCAGACACTGAAAATCACTTATCTCTACCACCCGACTACACTGCCACTTTAAGTATTAAAGAAAATACCTCTTCTGTTTTTGTTCTCTTCTGTTTCAGTTCTTCCAATAAACCAGACCCTTAAATCTCTTGTCTACTGCTGGCAGGCACTAAGCCTGGTTCAGCTCCTTCCTCAATCAGACACTTGTTTCACAGAACATAATCACTCAGCCAACAATAAGCTGTGCTATTCAATACAGCTAGTTTCCCAACAGTCTACTAAAAGTTAAAGAAGTTTAACAAACTAAATAAAAATGAAATACACTTACCTCTACCTATCCAACATATTGCCACTTTAGGAATTAAATAAAATACCTTTTCTCTGTAGACTCTGTGCCTTTTTATCTCCTCAGTTTCAGGTCTCCCAGCATCATATTTAAAATCAACATAATGCTTCTAACAACATACCAGCTTTTGCAGGGCTTGGTCTTAAGCTTGTGTTTGCACAAGAAGGTGCAGGCATCTGCTTGGCTCTCAACATTATGAAGCTGTTCAATGGGTCAGTATCCTTCTCGTCCATGTGTCTTTCCTGTTTCACCCACCTGGAAAGAGCAGTAGCCTTTTGATTTTCTTGCAACTTGCAGGATTCAGCAGATGCCATCTTAAATGGCAGTGACACTGCTGGAATCCCACCCCTTTCCTGTGCTGTGAAAGGCGATGGTACCACTGTCCTGTTCTGCTGCTTTTCTATCTCTGGCACCCCCATGCCAGTTTGTGGTATATCACGGCCTGATGTCTGAGGAACAGACAAGGACTGCATATGTAGCATTTGGCTATTTTTCTCCTGAGGTGCAGGAAAAGATGATAGTTTTACTTCATTGCTATTGTTCTCGAGAGTAATGATGGGAACTGCTTTGTGGTTAGCACCAGATACCTTCTGATCAGGAACATCTGGGGAGAAAATTTGCAAACAGTTTTGAATACTTCAAGAACTCAGCATGATATTTTATGCAGTTGATATCATTACAAATGCTAACAAAATCATCAACGTAGTTTTACAAACATGTTTGAAGCTCATTTTGTAAACTTAAATAGTATATCTACTGAAAATATTGACTACTACTCTTCTCTGATCGTTTCACTGGTGCCCACGTTTGCCTGGCATCAGAGCAGCCTTTCAGTATCAGTTTCCGACCTCCCCAAGGAGGTTCTAAAATGCCTTTATTCATTTGACTAAAGTGGTCAAAAATCATAGCCTGGAACCCATATTCAAATAAAAGCTTATAGTTAAAGCTATCTTTAATTAGATCTGTCTGCTTGAACTATGCAAGCATCATCCTAGTATATAAGGGGTAGAATATAACAGATGCAGCTGTTTTAGTGATACCCAAGTTGCTTAAACAGCCTGTACAACCTTGGGTTTTTGGAAAGAAAGAGAAACAAGGTCGGGAACAGCTATATCTCTTTCTTGAGGAAAAAAAAAAGTTTCAACATTAAAAAAACACTGCTGATAGAACTGTGATCACATAAGCTACTGAAACTGGAACATATCCCAAATCTTTCATAGTTAAAAAAATGTAATGCTGAGCCAGCCCTGTAGCACTTCCTCTCGCTATGCCAGTGACCCAGAGCTTGAGTCGTCAGGAGTCAGAAGTCTGAACATCCCAGGGAGATCTCTTCTCCTTCAGGGCGGGGGAATAGAGCACTCTGCTTCGTACCTGCCAGTTGGCTGAAGCCAGGTGGTAGCACAGCAGAAGCCATGTCAGGGAGGAACGTCACTAGATACCTTGCGTATGTGCACGTCATTCATGCTGACTTCCCAGGAGAAAAAACAGGTGCAAAAATCCCTGGCAAGCAGTATGATGCCTGGCACCCTTACAGACCCTGCACTACCAACTGTGGTACTCACCCACCAGTTCAAGGCAAGTGGTGGGGTAGGCCTTGGAGAAGGTAGGTATCAGGGCCGGGAATGCCAGACAAAAGGGGCAAATCAGGTGAGGGATGGGGGTGGGGGAAATGGTAAAGCCAGGTTACCTGACAGCTCAGCAGTACAGTTTTGTGCTATCATGCAGGAGACCTAGGTTTGACATTGATTGTGGGTCTGTGCCTCTCAGCGGCCATGAGTCAGGCATGCTGCTGCTGAATATTACATGGTTTGTGGAGGGAGGTGCCACCTCCCTGCTCACACAGCAATACCTGTTGAAGTGCAAACATGTTCTTAGATGCATGTGGCTCTGCTGGCAGGGTGTCGTCAAGTCTGAGCAGGGAGGAAAACAAGGAGAAAAATGACAGTGGTCACCAGAGTGACAGCTCTTGTGCTCTTGGACTCCACACCTTACTCAAACACACTGGATGCAGACACCAGATTGGAGTGGTAGTGACGGATGCCATCGATCAGGTGCACAACAAGTTGTCATAGTTTACCACTGGGCTGGATGTGAGATAGCTGTAAGGGAATAAAAGCCTAATAAGGGGTCAGGTTAGATTTCTTTCCCCAACCCATTCCGAACCTAGAGTGCAGCATGGGCAAGAATTCATGTTGGAAGTTGGTCCTTGCTGCTGACATTCACATGGAGGTGTCAACAAGAGGGACATGGCTCACCAGCCTGCCTGGCCAGAAGTCGGTCAAAGAGCTTGCATCTTTGGGGATCAGTGTGGGACATGGGGAGACAACAAAAGTGGAAAGTAGGATGTCTGTCCCATCCCCACACCCAAAAAGGATCAATCAAAACCTTTTGCTTCTAGGCCAGTTCCTCATCTGGCTCACCCAGACTTTAATGTGCACTTGGGGATGCTGTAGCCCTAGGTGTTTCATCTCAGTAAAGCTGCAGATGGCCTGTGGTAGTGGTGGTGGTGGTGGTGGGGGAAGGGACCGTGGAAAAGAGGTACAACAAAAACTGAATGGACTTGGGGAAGGTGGTTCCTTGGGGATGACAGCTTGGTTATAACCAGCAGAGGTACAGTTTAGGCCTATGGGGAAGGGGGTACAACTATGGAATAAAGAGAGACTATATAAAAAACCTCTGTGGTGGCTATTCAGCAGAACAAATCACGTGCAATGGTTTTCAGATCTGAAAAGGCACCACGATTCAAAAAGCTATTTTTATAAAAAATGTGCATGTGCTTGTTTGTTTATAAAAAGCAGTCATTTTACACATTTTCAAATTCATATATCACGTATCTTGAGACTAAAGTGAAGCAATGTGCAACAGACACTGCTCTCGGATCTTATGGGACATTGCTGAAATCAGGTCTACCAGCAGACCACAAAAGTAAAACCCTAACTTGAGAAACATAAACAGTAGAGATCAATAATGACTGAAAAGACTGCATAACGAAAACACGCTTTATCATGAACTACTGCTTTAAATTGATATCAGCAGTTGTCCTTTTCTAGTATTGTTACTGGATGCTGTACTTTACTAAAGATCTATCTATCTGTCTGTCTATTATAGCGCTCCTATAGTTAGAACAGTGTTTAATGTTAAACACCTAACTTTGCACTTTAAAATAGCTTCACCCCTGTTCAACATAACTGCATGTAATTTTGCATGCACAGTTCGGGGGCAATGTCTCTTGATTCATTACGTTTTGTTCCAGTTGGATGTGCAGATTGTGAGCTACAGATAGTGCAAAAAGAGGTAACATCTGGGTTTTTTGCTATTTTTTTTTTGTGGTCACCTGCAGTCCAGCTGGTTTGGAATTTTGTTCTGAAAAATTTTCAGGGTACAAAGGGCTTCCTCTAGAATGGTGCCTTTCATTGGTTTGGTGAAAAAATATTAACCTGTTCCAAAGTGATAAGGATTTGAAATTTCGGTAAATATATAGTAAAAATGTGTACAAGCAAGACCCGGTACAACAACAATACCAGCGGCAAACATTCACCATTGACAAAAGCGTATTAGTGCCCATGTCACTCATGTCAGTGGTAAAAGGTTGAGAGGTATGGATCAGCTTGTATCAGCACCCAGGAAGAGATGGCGCACACCATAAAGGCATAAAAAGGTATGAAGTAATCGCTTTAATAAAAAACCAAAAATAAGCCCACGGTTTTTTAAAACAATGTTTACTGTATGGTGCTGCCTGCTTCAGCTCTAACATTAAAAAAAACACTGAACGTGATTTTTAAAATGTTGAAACAAAATGGCAATAAATACGAAGTTTCTCTGCTGAAGTCTTAAGGATATAAAATATCTCACCTTCTGATGCACCTGCTTCTTTCAGTATATCTAGGAGAAAAAACAAATATCACAGTACAGTAAGTAGATTGACAAAGACATATTGTACATGCATTTCTGAAACCGTTAACATTAAAATGTGTAGCACAGGCCATTAAAATGTGAAGCAGAGCCAGCCCGGTGGCGCAGAGGGCTGAGGCGCTGGACGCCACACCTCGAACCATGCCGACGACCCAGGTTCTGGAATGGACTCGGGCACTGGGGGTCGGCAGGGGAAGGGGTAGGACTGAGCGTCTATAGGACTGCTCTCCTCCCCTTGGGAGGGTCAGGGACGCATGATCGCTCTGCAGCGGCCCCCGGTGGAGACCAGGGGCACAACAGAGGGATCACATGAAGGGGAACATCAGAAAAATGGAAATACAGCTCACTGGCCGCCAGATGATGGCTCTCTGTCCCCGGTTGCCTCCGGTGCCTTCCCGGGCCTCCTTCTACACAGCAGCATCCCCCGGCCCTAAGAAGAATGTGCTGGGGTCACCCTCTCCCCCTGGTGCCTTCTTCCTTGGAAGAGGGGGGATACGCCGGGATATCCCGGGGATCGGCTGCAATATGAGGAGTAAGAGGAGGGCCAGGTTAGAAAAGGAAGGGCTATCGGGAGACATGCAGAGCCTGAAGGAGTGGGGGCCTGCGAGCATGAGGAGGGCGAAAAAAAAAAAGTGAAGCAGATAGCCAAAATGTGCAGTATTCTGTTTAACTTAAAGAACAGAAATAGTGGACATCAGATGTCTAGTAATACAGTCTGTTTCCATAAAGCTAGTATAATGTTTAATGTTTTTTTTTTTTTGTAAGGAGGTGCTGGAGCCGCCCACAAGGCCGATGCATTGCATGGGGCTCGTGGGTTGGCCAGTAACGTCCATTGAATCCTCCTCCACCTCAGGTCTGCATGCCAAGGAGACAGAACGAAAGCAGGTATATAGAGAACATAAGGGTGGGGCAAGGGAGCCCAAGAGACAGCAAAAGGAAAAGGAGCAACAGAAAAAGAATAAGCCAACCAGAGGACAGAGAAGGAGAGGGACGTAGGTTATGGGCCAAGAAGGCCTCAGTCTCTGGATGACCAAAGGTAGGAAGGGAGAAAGAGAGAGAGAGAGAGAGAGAGAGGGAGGGATAGAGAAGAAGTTTGAGGGACAGTGGGATGAGAGAGGGGGGCCAAGACCAATCAGGATGATGGCTGATCAGAAGACCACTAAGGGAGGTTCCGAAGATTCAGATAATCTTGATGGTTAAGGCTCTCCCTAGCCCTGATCCCAACTCCTGAGGGGAATATCCTCCCGCTTCCCTCCCCCCTACAGTTACCATAAGGAGAAAACCAAGGTTTTCGAGGGGGAGAGAAGGAACCCCTAAAATGATACCATCCCCACAGGGGAAGGTAAGAGAAAGAAAAGACAACAAGGGTCAAGGGAGTTATGGCCAGCCCCAAAACCGCATCATCCTGGATGACTGAGAGTTGGAACTCATGAAAAGGCTGCACCCCACAAAGCAGTTCAGGATAGAGGAGGGGCCCACCAGTTGACCCTATGAAAACCCGTTAAAGGGGCCCCACTTGCCCATTTCCAATACTTCTCCGGAGGCCTCCTGGCGGCCTGCTAGGGGGAGGCAAGTAAGGAGATGGTACGGCTCAGAGATTGAGGCCTTGTGAGGGGAAGGTGAGAGGGATTCAGTGAGATACACAAGAAGATCAAAAATTACTGTAGGTACACAATTCTCATATCTTATCTTACTTACTTACTTACTTACTATTTACCAGCAGATTAGGCCTTATGGTCTATCGAGTCAGCTCGAACCTCAGATCCCTAGTTGGGTGCCGAGGCCCTCCCCTCCCTTGTGTTCCAGAAACCCCTATCATCCATCCCCACCCCCCTTGGACAGGCCATCAACTGATACATCCACTTTCTGTGTCTGTCCCACCCTCTCTTGAAGCCCTCCACTGTGGATCTCTGAACCAGCTCGCCAGGCAGTGCATTCCAAGGGTCCACCACCCTCTCAGTGAAAAACCTCCTCCTCTTCCCCCCTCACCCTTCCTCCTTCCAACTTCAAACCATGCCCTCTGGTAATACCTCCCTGCTTTAGTCTAAAGATCCCCTCCGTGTTTACTCTATTTATTCCCTTGAGGTACTTGAAGACCTCAATCATGTCCCCCCTGTCTCTCCTCTCCTCCAATGAAAACAGGCAGAGCTCCTCAAGTCTGTCCTCATACGTCAAATCCCCTAGCCCTCGTGATCATCTTAGGTTGCCTCTCTGTACCCTCTCCAGGAGCTGTATGTCCCTCTTCAAGTGTGGTCTCCAGTACTGCACACAGTACTCAAGGTGTGGTCTAACCAGTCCATTGTACAGCGGCAGAATCACTTCCTTGCTCCTAGAGGTGATCCCCACGATGCATCCCAACATCCTGTTTGCCTTGCTAGCTGCTCTCCTGCACTGCTCAGAGTTATTCATACATGCATCCACCATGACCCATAGGTGTTTTTCCCCTATTGAGGCCTCCAGCGCCTCCCCTCCCAGGGTGTACCTGTGTTTAGGGTTTCCCCGCCCAAGATGCAACACCTTGCACTTGGTGATATTGAAATTTAATTTCCATGTGTGAGTCCAGCTTTCCAGGGTGTCCAGGTCCCCTTGCAGGGCCAACGTCCCCTCTTCTCCCTCAACTACTGCTCCCATCTTGGAGTCATCAGCGAAGAGACTCATTTCACACCCTATACCCTCCCTGATGTCAGACTGTATGCATTAAACAGGATCGGACCCAGGACCCGAGCCCCTCTGTACCCCACTACCAACCTCTCTAGGGTTCGAGAGCTCCCCACAGACCACTACTCTCTGGGTGCATCCAGCTAGCCAGTTTTCAATCCATCTGACCATCAAAGGGCCTACTCCTAACCCCATCAGTTTCTCAACCAGACCATTGTGGGGGACAGAGTCAAATGCCTTGCTGAAGTCCAAGAATAATACATCCACAGGCTTTCCCCTGTCCAGTTCTGATGTTACCCATTCATAGAACTCCACAAGATTGGTTTGACATGATCTACCTGGCACAAACCCATGTTGCCGACTATCCAGACCTCCCACCTTCTCCAAGTACACCCCAAATCGTTCCTTTAGTATACTCTCCATTAATTTTCCCACTACCAAGGTCAAACTGATGGGTCTATGGTTACCTGGTACTTTCCTCGACCCCCCTTTATGGATAGGCACCACATGTGCCTCTCGCCAATCCCTAGGTACCCTCCCTGTCTCAAGTGACCTGTTGAAGAGCTCCACCAGGGGTGCAGCCAGTATGTCCGACAATTCCCATAGTACTCTCGGATGAATGCCATCCAGACCAGAAGATCTGTCTTTCTTTAGGGCCTTGAGGGCTAACCACTCCCTTTTGGTGGAGATAGCATCATCCGTCCCCTCCACCTTACTGGCCTTTTTATCCTTATCCAGATGTGACACCCCTGGGGTACCTCTCCCTCCCTCTTGCTCCATTTCTGTTGCTCCCCTGATCCCACTCACTGCCACTTCTATCCCCATCGTGCCTTGCTTTGTAGATATCCCATCTCCCTCCCTAGTGAACACAGAGGCAAAGTACTCGTTAAATACCTCTGCCTGGTCCCTCATCTCTTCCACCCACCCTCCTTCTGATTTCAATCTGCTGAGATGGCCCTTAGATTTTCTCCACTCCCCAATGTACCGGAAGAACCACTTTTCCCCTCCATGTATCCCCTGTGCCAGCCGCTGCTCTTTACTGGACTTTGCTCCCCTCACCAGCCGGGTGACTTTCCTAGATGCAAGATGGTACATTTCCTTATCCCCAACCCCTCTTGTTGTTTTATATTTTTTGTAGGCCGCCTTCTTTTCTCTGACCGCTACCTGTACCTCACTGGACCACCAGCATGGTTTATGTGACCTTGCTCCCTTACGTTTCAACTTAGCGCAGATCCTGACTGCCTCATGAAGTCCCCGTTTTATGACCTCCCATCTCCTTTCCACACTTGTCATTGATGTAATCCCCTTCAAGTGATCCTTGAGAATATTTTCCATGCCCATAAAGTCTGCCTCCCTGAAGTCCACTGCCAGTGTCCTAGATCCCCCCTCCCCCATGCTTATTTGAAACCAGACAGTATTGTGGTCGCTCCCAGTCAGGGGGTCCTCAACAACCAGGTCCCTTACCAGATCCCCATCTCCCAGAACCACATCCAGGACATGCCCCTCCCTTGTGGGCTCCATCACATGCTGTGTTAAGAACACATCCTGGAAGCTGTCCAGCAGCCTCTGCTCCATGGCCACCTTAGAGGACATGGTTCCCCAGTTTGTACCTGGCATATTAAGGTCCCCCATCAACACCACTCCTTCCCCTTTTGGTCCACACTGGGCAATGATGTTGTCCAGCAATCCATCCTCTAGAACATCACTCATCCCGTGGGGCCTATATACTACACCCAGCTTGACCTTATCTCCTGCTGGGGATCGTAAGGTGACCCATAAGTACTCCACGTTTCCCTCTGCCTCTTCTACCCTAGCAATTTCTATGTCATCTCTAATGAACATAGCCACTCCACCCCCTCTGCCTTCCTTTCTATCCTTCCTAAGCATAGTGTACCCCAGCACGTTTAGGTCCCAGTCATGGTTTTTGTTGGCCCACGTCTCCGTGACCACCGCCACATCCACCCCCCCTCGAACAGCATGGCCTGGAACTCTGGCAACTTGTTTCCCAAGCTCCTGGCATTTACTAACACCAACCCCCAACCCTTATCCCTGCTCCCCTTTGTCGAACCCCACCCAGGTTCCTTATACTTCCATCCTCCCTCTGCTCCTCCTGAAACCTCCACCCCAGTCTGTTTCCCCTCCCCCTTGGGTTTGAAGGCTATTCCCCTCATCTGGAGGAGGGCTTCTGGTCAGCCCCTCCCTTATCCCTTCCCCCTCACAAGTTTAAACCCCACCTTTCTTGAATGTAGTCAGCCATCCCTGTTTAAGGACTTCCTTCCCTAATGGGGCAAGATGAAGCCTGTCCTTGGCATACAGTCCCTTATCCTCCCAAACTCCTTTCCAGTTCCCTAACACCCCCAACCCACTCTCTTCACGCCACGTCCTGAGCCAGTCATTAACCTCTGTGATCTTCATTTTTTTCTCCACTGAGACCTTCGGTACTGGCAATATCTCCGAAAAGGAAATGTTGCATCCATTATCCCAACAGACTCTAGTAAGTTCTTGGAACCTTGCTTGAATTTCCAAAACGCTATTTCCCTCTAGATCGTTAGTTCCCAAATGCACCAGGAAATCCGGTTTCCCTCCACAATCCCTAACCAGTTCATACACCATGAGCTTTGCTCTGTGCACTGTCAGCCCAGAGATACTCACTACCTTCACCTGGCTATGGCATCCACCCCCCCCGTCCCTCCCACTGGATACCCCTAATCATCGAATCTCCCAATAACAGAACCTTAACACCGCCATCATCCTTATGGTTACCTCCACTAAGCCCTCTCAGCCCCACCCCCCTTTATTCGGATCTCAATTCCATGGGAGTCTTCCTGCCTTATTAGAGACCCCTGTCACCCTCCCTTTCTGCCTCCTCGTTATTTTGCCCACTCAACTCAGATCCCGTCTGAATAGGTGTCCCCTTTAACCTCTCTTATCCGAACCATTTATCCTGGCCCTGATGGTTTCCTTCCCCACACCGCCATCCTCCCCTTGTAATAGTACCCTACCTCCAGAGGCTCTATGGATCCCTTTAGCTAGGGCCCCATCCTTGGTACTGACCCCCTGCTGAAGGGGCCTCACCCACCTCCTTGTCTCCCAGTTTCTCTCCAGTCATGCTCTCCTCCCTCATGTCTGCAATATGTTGCATCTCCCCATCTGCTTAACATTTATGTTTCCTCTCCCTCTGGGACTATTTCTATCCTTTCCATTGCCGGTCTGTGATGCCCTATGGGTATCCGACTCCCCCCGGCCTTTATATCAGTTTCCTCATTTCCACCAACCCCTTCCTCCCCCTCTAGGTTGCTTAGTAGCTCAAATTTATTGTGACACTCTATGTCAGCCTCCATCAAGTAACCCGAGTTTCCCCTGACTGCACCTCTAAACTGCCCCTCTTCTTCCCCTCTTGCTCTGTTCTCCTTAGGAGCTCCCTTCCCACAGTCTGCTGTTTTAGGCTTCCCCACAACAGCCCCTCCCTTCTCAATGTCTGCTCTACTAGACTTCCCCACAACAGCCCCTCCTGACTCTTCCCCCTCCACTCTCTTTGTATTTGGAATGTTCACCCTGTACGCTTTCCCCTTAGCGTCAACATCCCTATCTAAGGGTCCTCCGTCCCTAATATCCCCCCTCCTGCTTGCTATAACATAACGTCCTGTAATTTCAGAGCGTTGCCCCAGCCTCCCCTCAGACCCACCCTTCTGCTGCCCATATCCACACCCCTTATCCTTGGACACCCCCTCCAGCTCCTCCAGCTTATTCCTTAACCAATATACCTTACTCCTGATACAAGATAGCTGTCTACAGAGTGGGCAGCCTCCCTCTCTCCAGGCCCAATTGAGAATTATTACCACCCCACAGCCTGTGCAGCCTACAACCCTTCCGAAGATGCCTGCTATGGTGGAATATGGCCACCCTGTTTGTACCCCTCTGTTTATAATGGCACACCACCTTTTCTCAGTCCCTTCCCCCTAGAATACAGTTTCTCTCTATACTGACTGCAGTTATTTACAAACCCAATTTCAACCCCACCAATAAAGTTCCCAAGTCTCATAAACACATACAGTCCAGTCCCACTAACAGTGTGTGTATGCAGACATCAGGTACCATATGATGTCACAGGCCCACCAGTTCCTGTTGCTTCGAATTTCAGTCCCAAACAGAAATACACAGCCCTTCAATCCCAACCCCCAATGGCTTTTCAGTATTTAAGAAAGCCTACAAAACAGGACGGCTGGGAGGGCTCTTACCAACACCAGGCAAACATCACATTTAAATTTCACTCTAATTATCATTGCCAAACAAGTGTTCCCAAGCCTCAAAAGTTACAATATCACAGCCCAAGTAACAGTTCTAACTCAAAGCAGTAATTTTTAACACAGTTAGTCTTCACCATTCATCACTGTTGGGTGAGTACCGACCTCCCCCGAAGGGGGCCCAATAAACCCTGAAGGAATAACGTCCCTCAGCCCCCCCCCGAGGGGGAAAAACAGGGGGAAGGGGCCCCACTAACCGGGTTAGACTTGGGACTGGGCAGGATGAGGCGGGGTCCCCTGATCCCTAGGGGAAGGAAGACGCCCCTGAAGTTCCTGTCACCGTAAGATGCCCTTGACTGGTGCCTTGCCAACTCCAGGCCTATTGCAGAGAGGGCTACGGCTTGCCAGGTAGCCTCCGAATCGGGCAGCGATGCTAGTGCCTGGTGATGCATCACTCATAGATGCCTGTTATAGGCAGCATGGTGCACCTGATGTGAAATGATAGCAAGCATCATCCGCGCAGAGGAGAAAACTCTCCACCCCAGCAGATCAAACTCCCGAGAGTCAGGATCAGGGGGCTTGTCGTGGATCAGGCATCTATGCCCGGAAGTGGTGTCCACATGTTTCAGTCCAGAAGATGGACGAGGCAAATAGCCTGGAGACCCCCGGGTTGCACAATACTGTCTCCGGCAGTCCATAGGGGCTGGTTCTGAGGAGTATGGAAGCTGCCAGGCGTTGTACGTCGCCTCCTGGAAAGGAACTGGCAAGGATGGGGCCATCAAATGATGTGCCCTGTATTCGCCTAAAAAGGCTTGTGTCACTCGCTCAGTATTGTCTCAGGCATAACGAGAAATGTGCTAGTCCCTGACCAGCCTCAAAAAGAAACACTGATACTGGGCCTAGTCAGCGTCTGAGGACAGATGGACAGAGGGCTCCTCTTCCCCTGTGGAAGAAGATGAGGAGGTTGAGGAACCTGTAGAGTCAGATTCTGGCTGTAGAGGGGGAACCGGTCGGAAGACCTGCTTGTCCATGGCCCTAACATACTGCGGGAAAGCCGCAGCCAGAGATCGGAAATGTTCTCAGGTAAAAGGTCCCAGAGGACCCACATGGCCTGGGAGAAGGGGAGCTGGTTGCGGAGGCACAGACAAACCTGCCACCTGACGTGACGTGTCTCTGCTAGGGCTAGACGAATATACAGGAGAACCTGGCATGAGCGGGAATCCGCAGGTCTGTAAATTCACCGACCTGTTAAGGAACACAAATTGGTCGGGCCTTAACCCTGTAGAGTGAGCTACGCTATAAGGGGACCAGAGACCTCCCTAGACGAGGACGAAGGGAGGAAACCAGGCTCAGCACTGCGGCTCCTCCCCCGACGGGTCACAGGAGTGTGCTGATGTCCTTCGCCCTGTTCCTCAACCCAGAGGAAGCCCTCTTCCTCGCACCCTGTACCAAAGAGACCCTCTAACTCAGACGACTTCCGGACGGGGCTGCACATGGGGCTCGATCTGATTCTGCGAGTTGGGAGGCACCGGGATGGCAGCTGCCCTCACTCAGGATCCCGATTGCACACCTGCAGCAGCAGGACCACCAACCCGCAACTGACCCCTTAAGCCACCATCAGCTTGAGAGTCAGCATGAGCCACAGTCACCGGAGCCACTGTAGAGGGCACATGGGGAGGCACAAGTGTGCTAAGCCGTGGGGAACCCTTTGACTCCTAAGAATCAGTGTGGATCAGCCTCTGAATCATCTGGCTCCAAAGAGGAGACGATCAAGAAGTGTTCTGGACTTGCGGCCTTGGGGGGGGGGGTTCCCCCAGTCATGGTGCTGTGACCCAACTCTGCACCCCTCGCGGCGCCGCCCCGATCACCGGAGCCATGAACGGCCCCAGGATCTGAGACGGCGCCATTGGGAGGCACCAAGGAATGGCTCACACCGGGACCCACAGCTGTGAGCCCCGACAAAAGGAGAACCTTCACCTCTGAAGAGGTGACTGCCAGAGTGGTGCTCCCAGCCCGGCCAGAAACGGAGCTGGACCGGACCTCCGGCACCACAGTGGGAACTTCCTCTATGTCAAGGCATGAAGAAGAGGAGGTCCTCTCTTCACCGGCCCGGGAAGGAACCTGGAGGAATGGCCCAGTATCCTGCGCTTGGACCGACGTGAGTGATGACACCGCCCGAAAGTCGGTGGAGCCCTGATAACTTTTAATGTGCGGTGCTTCAGAACTCAGCGGTCCACTGAGAAGCAGATATCACAGAAATCCATGTCATGTTGAGATCTGAGGCAGGAAAGGCAAACATCATGCTGGTTGGTAATGGAGTTCTGTTGGCCGCAGGGACACCAACACATGGGAGGCCGACCCGTTTTCTTCGACCATTTCTTGTTTCGAGGACCAGGCATGACACTTATGGTAACCTGAAAAACAAACCAGAAAAGACTTGACACCGCTTAATAAAAAGAAAAGATCTTACTGGTCTGGAAACGGTGTCGAGTAGCCAACAGAACAAAGGCGGAGTAGCAGTGGAGAATTTGAAGAATGGCATCGAAAGGCTCCGAGGCGTCGATGTTGACTAGGCCGCATAGAGAATTCTCAAGCAAGGTTCTGTCTCAACAGTGGGAGAAGCAGAATTGAGGTGGAGGAGGATCCAACGACCGTTACTGGCCAACCCATAAGCGCCATACAATGCGTTGGCCTCGTGGGCAATGCCGACTCCTTCTTTCAAAAAAAAAAATCTCCCACGGGGTGCCTGTCTCCAGCCAGACATCCAACAGTAATGAATGGTGAAGACTGACCTAGGTATGATCTGGGGAAGCCCCAAACTGAAGGGGTAGTGGGGTGGAGTGGGTCCAGAACAGTTCCCAGTCCTATCCCTGATCAGACATCCATAAGAGAGCCATAGTGAAATGAATTAATACCAGAGCTAGTCCCATTCTCCATAGCACTCTGCAGAAAAGGGTTCCACACCCTGTCGAACTGTGAGTGGGCATGGTTAGCCACATGAGACTTATGCTCACATTCCGCAAGTTTTAGTAGATTAGATTTCCATTCCAAGAGGGTAGGGGAGAAGTCAATTCTCCATCTAAGCAGTATTTGGTGCTTCATTTCTAATGTGACTGGCAGGATCCAGTGCTGGCTTAATTCAGCCCCTGCCAGCGGTATTGAAATGTCTCCCAAAACCATATCCTGGGGTCTCTAGGTAGGTTGGTTCTCATTATGTGGTTCCAGTGTGTCAGGAACTGCGGAACAGAAAGATGCTTAAATTAGAGCAGGACCACAGGATGCTCTAAGGAGCCAGGGAAATCTTGGCATATCCAGCATTGTGTAGTGGGGACAACTCCCATTTTGCAGAGTAGTTTGAGGGTTCTACATCATCTGTGTAAGATTTTTTTCTGTATAAGTTGATAATGAATTTCTCGGAATCCCTCGTGTGCCTGGCACAAGAGTTCCTTCCATGTCATTTCTGCGATAGGAAGGCCCAGATCCTTTTCCCAGTCCATTAGTAGTTTATTCAAGACAGGCAGTGAGGTTCAAGGATATAACTATAAACTGTACCACCCCAGCTGCACGGAGGATTCATCCAGCGCAAAATAGTCTCTGGGAATGGGGTTCATGTCCGAATGGGGGAGGATTCCCTATTCCAGACTGACTGACTGACTCAAGACCATGGAATGTAAAATTTGTCCTGTATAGTTTATTCCGATCCCCCCGAGGAGGCTTCTAACAACTGCCCCATGGTTAGGAGACCCTCGCATTTCCAAGAAACCCAGTGAATAAGCCTGTGTTCTATGAGAAGATATGGGTTGTTCCAGACTGGTTCTCTAGGTCCCAAATGGTTGACCTGTCAGTCATGACCCCTGATGAGGGTGCTCCATACCACTTAGGAAAATCTGAAGGGGGGAGAGGGAGGCACATATCTAGAGTCTCCCATATCTGGTTTGCTCCACACAGGGAGTGCCATACTGGATTGCTCGAGGGAGAGCCACAGTGGGGTGTTGTGATGTTCTGACATGAGCCAGCAGAGCACCTATCTTATCCTCATTGCTTGAAGGTATGCCCAGAGCTAGGGGAGACCCATCCCCAACCCCTCTGCCCACCTGGTGCTCTTAGCTTTTGTACTGAAAATCTATGTTTTATTCCTCCCCATAAGTAAGATAACAATAGTTTATTCAACCTAAGAAAGGTTTGTTTGGGGATGCAAATGAAAGATGTTGACGCAGAAGAGAATTTTTGGTACAATCATTATTTTGTACACTGCAATTTTACCACCAAAAAAAAGTTTCTTCCAATGACAAAGATCTATTTTTGTCTCTTTAATTAGAGAGAAATGATTCTGGTTGAACATGTGTTTAAGGTTTGGGTAGCTCTCCATTCTCCATGCCTAGGCAAGTTTTATGTAATGAGGCGACATCTCTATCTCTTTAATTAGTAGGGAAAGATTCTGGTCAACCATGCATTTAAGGTTCGGAAGACCTCCATACCTAGGCAAGTTATGTGGTGAGGAGACCACTTGACCAGCAGGTGCTGGACTCATTCGTCTGTACAGGCAACTGTATGCTACAGAGGCCTGTAATCTTATACCAGTTTATCTTGAGTCCTGAGAACTGAGTGAAGTCATTCAGCATGCTCAATATATGAGGCAGAGACTTGGAGGGGTTGGAAACTGTTACAAAATGATCATCTGCATAGGAAAGTATTTTAATAGATGCTGAGCCCAGCTGGATCCCCTGTATCTTCATCTGGTGCCTTCTCTTCCAAATAAGGGGTTCCATGACAATTAGATAAAGCAGGGGTGACAGACGGCAGCCTTGCCTGGTCCCTCGAGCAAGGTGGGAAAGCGTCAGAGATCAGCTCATTTGTGAGGACTTGTGCAGAAAGGTTCGTATAAAGGTACTGCACTCACCTGATGAAGGATGGGCCTATCACCACCGCAGTCATGGTTTCGTGTACTGTAGGTGTGCCCATTCTATGAAATCGAAGGCATTTTCCGTGTCCATTCTAATCAGGGTCTGCCAGGAAGTGTCCCACAGGACATTAAGGAGTGCCCGAAGGTTATCCATTGCCATGAAGCCCTTTACAAATCCCATCTGATGTTTGTCTAATATCAAGGGGATAAGGGACTGTAGCCTGTGCATAAGGTTCTTGGTCAGCACTTTGATATCTACACGAAGTAGTCTGATGAGGTGATAGCACATCTCTCAACTGTCCCAATTTCCTGATTTCCATGGATCGATCTTGATGTCCCGATTCAGCACCATAAAGTCCTTAATCCTGATTCTGGTGTGGTAGAAGCTGGTGCCACCACCATGAAGCACTCTCAGAGCATGTGCCTTTGTGTTCTTTCCCCTCCATTTCCTGTATGCAGCGCAGACATGAGCATGCATCTGATGTCATGAGTGTACCTCAGACAATTGAGTGTACTCACTTGAAGCTCAGGGCCCATCTCCATTTTTCTCACCTTCTCCCGCAGTCTGGTTAAGTTATGTTCCATTCACCCTCTGGCATGATTGGACCACAGGCAATCAAGAAGAGTATCAGAGCGCTGGAAAGGAAATTCAACTTGGAACCATTTGCAGCAAAAGAACGAACCATCACCTGCAGCAGCTTGCCCTGCCTGAGAATTGCAGTCAAGCGCCAGCACAGTGTGGGTGCATCTCAGCCAGCTGCTGCCAACACTAGTCAGCAACCCTAAGAGAGCTGCCTAGAATTAAATTAATGTTTTTTTAACTTTTTCACAAACGCACTTAATCACTGTGGCACTAACAGCCGATCTATCAGCCTTGCCAGCAGCCACAGCAGCTGACAACCAGTAGCCAGACCCCCCTCTCTCTCTCTCTCTCTCTGAAATCAGCATAACAGCAGCCAGGGAGAAATGAAAATCACATACTAACCATAATTCCTGATCTTCTAGAATATCATCATCTTTTACTCGCATTTATGGGTCTGTGTCGGAAGCACTAGGACCCTGTGGGAGCAAAGTCTTTTGTAGTCTATAGCCTAGGGGACTGACGTCAGTGCTGGCGCTGCCCATGAGGCAGACATAATGAAGAAGCGCTCATGGGCTGGCCAGTAACTGATGCTAGCCCCCTAACTTTCATACCTTCCAAGAAACAATCTTAGCCATTTAGTCCCACTTACGGGTCAGAGTGCAAAGCTTTCCCCCCAAAAAAGGGAGAAGTTGGCTCACTCTGAGGGATAACCACAGAAGGGCTGGAACTCTTACAGGTCCAGCAGGACTCGAGATTGGTCAGCGGCAGGCAGAAGCACCCATGGCCTGGGAGCAGGAGAGTACCCTGACAACTCATCCCTGACTCGGTAGGAGAAGATACAAGTCCCGCAGTAACACAAGTTGAGCACCCTATGCTGGGCCAAGGAGGCCAACTGTGAAAGGTGAACCATGCCATCTGCCGAACGCAGACTGCAGATCCCAACAGCCTGGAAGCTACATCGTTGGCATCACAGGCCACTTGGTGGCCTGCCAGCTCCAGACCCTGGGCAGAAAGGCAAATCGCCTTCCTGGCTGCCTTGCTATCTGGCATGGATGACAACAGCTGTCTCACTGTCACTCACAGGCGTTTACCATAAGCGAACATGTGTGCCTGGAGTGCAGAGATGCACATCTTGGTGCATGTTGCTGCAAAAAAAGTGCCAACCTCCGAGCGTAGTATTGTGGACAGGTAACAGAAAAGGAAATTATGTACCTACCGTAATTCTTGATCTTCTTGGACGAAGTCTCCACCACTCATTCACACTGATGGGACCTTCGCCAGAGGCGCTAGTACCCAGTGGGAGCAAATGTTTTGTAAGAGGGCTGGCGCCAGAGACGGAGCCACAAGGAGCGGCGCAGCAAGCCTCGGCTCGTGCAGCAATGACTATCTCTGTGTTGACCCTCCAACCGCCTCAATACCTTTTTCTCCCCCCGAGGAGGTAAAGCGTAACTAACCTAGAAGGATAGCCTAACAAAAACCGGACATTAGACAGTCTGGATGACCCATATAAGAAGGGTCAACAAAGAAGTCTTCACAGCCTGAAGATTGAGGGAGTGAAGACCAACAACAGAGGTGAGCTCGGGGGATGGTGGGTGGGCGTGTGAATGAGTGGTGGAGACTTCGTCCAACAAGATCAAGAATTACGGTAGGTATGTAATTTCCATATCTTCCTAGACATAAAGTCTCCACCACTCATTCACACTGATGGGAGAGTACCGAGCTAATAATCCCCCAAGAGTGCGGCAGGAGAAACCAAGAGCTCACAAATTTAGGATAGAAGTCCATTAAGGATAGTCATGCCAAATGAAAGATTTCGTCTGGCATGGACATCCAGGGCATAGTGCTTCATGAAAGTATGCACTGAGCTCCAGGTAGCCGCATTGCAAATGTCTGCAATGGGCACAGTGCGGATTTCCGCCAGGGATGCCACGACTGCTCTAGCAGAGTGGGCGTACACTCTGCCCTCCAGCTTAACTTGTGCCATGGAATAACAGTGGCAAAGGCATGCCACCAGCCACGCCGAAATGCATCCGATAGCGACAGGTTGACCCAGCCGGTTCTTGCTGAAGGAAACAGTTGTTGAGCTTTGCTAAGTTCTTTTGTTCTACCCAAATAGAAATGCATAGCTCTTTTGACATCCAAAGAATGAAGGGTACGCTCTCCTTCATTTTGGAAGTTAGCAAAGTAAGTAGGTAGGACCAAAGGTTGGTTCAGATGGAATTCTGAAACAACCTTAGGGAAAAACTTAGGTTGGGTCCTAAGAACTACTTTGCCCTTATGAAATACAGTATACGGAGGGTCTGTGACCAAGGCATGTATTTCAGAAAACCTGCGGGCCGAAGTATTGGCCACTAGGATGGCCGTTTTCCAAGTGAGAAATTTCAGCTCACAGGTAGCTAGAGGCTCGAAAGGCTTTTGAGTGTGCATGTCTAGCACAAGATTAATGTCCTAGGCTGCGACTGGACGTCTGATATGAGGTTTGGTATGCAGAATACCCTTAAGAAACCTCTTAACTATAGGTAACTGAGCCAGTAACAAGGAAAGTACTGGCTCATGATAAGCTGAAATGACACAAAGGTGAACTTTGAATGTAGAGTATTGTAGACCTGAATTTGAGAGGTCCAAGAGGTACTCTAGAACTTTATTTGGTGGGCAGAAAAAAGGATTCAAAGAGGATTTAGCACACCAGAGAGAAAACGCTTCCATTTGGCTGTATAAGTTTTTCTGGTGGCTGACTTGCACGCAGCCAAAAGAATATCTGAAACTCTCCAAGAGAGATTGAACCTGTTCACCTCTATCTCTTCAGGAGCCAAGCATGAAGGTGAAGCGACCTCAGAGTGGGATGAACCACAGGCCCCTGGGTCAGAAGGTTCGTCTGAAGGGGAAGCGCCTTTAGAGGGGTTTCCGACATACTGTTGAGTAATGGAAACCATATCTGTCAAGGCCAGAAGGAAGCAATGAGGATCATTTTATCCCCCTTGGACTCAAATTTGAGAAGTACCCTCTGAATTAGTGGAAGAGGAGGAAAGGCATATAGAACGCGTTTTGTCCACTGCAGCCTGAACGCATCCTGACAGAACATGCCAGGCCATGGATTTCTGGAGCAGAATAGAAGCAGTTTTGTGTTGATTAGGGATGCAAAAAGGTCCAGGTCTGGAGTTTCTCACTCTGCAAATAGTGACTGAACTACGGTTGAGTCGAGACCGCTCGTGAGGATCCGTCTCTGTTCTGCCGAGATGGTCTGCCAGTTCGTTTTGCACTCCCAGCAGGTAGACTGCCAGAATTAGAGCCTTGAGCTCTAGGCACCATTCCCATACTCTCATCACTTCCCTGCATAAAGGGTAAGAGTGTGCACGGCCCTGCTTGTTGATGTAATACATCACTGCTTTGTTGCCCGTTTGAAAGAGAATGTTCCTGTGACAGAGAATGCCCTTCAAAGCCTAAAGGACAGGTCTCATTTCTAGGACATTTATGTAAAGCTGGGACTCGTCCTGAGTCCACATACCTTGGGTGTGGAGATTCTGACAGTGAGCTCCTCACCCCCATTTTCTTTTAAGGCTGGCGGGGCTTGGTTTTTGTTAAAACCTCCCCTGCCCTTGCTCCAAAAGGACTGACGGTTGTAAAAGTGACGCTTGTTAACACCCCCCCCCCGAGAAGGGGTGGGAGTAGGTACAGCCGTTTTAATAGCCGACTTAGTCTTCTGTGTGGCCTCCAGAGCTTGCTCTACTTGAGGTCCGAACAGATACATACCGTCAAAGGGTAACGCCATGACCTGCTGTTAGTCATCATTCGTGAAGCCTGAAGTGCGTAGCCAGGAGTGACGATGGGTACAAATGCCCGCCGCCACTCGGGAAGCAGTATCGAAAGCATCCATAGCTGTTTTAACCTCCTGGCTGTTGGACTCGATACCCCTGGTTATGGACTGAAGTAGCTCTGAACTAGTGTCTGACTCAGGCAGAGCTTCCGCCATCTGCTTGAGTGAATGCCAAAGAACATACTCACATTGAGAGAAATAGCCCGGTAGCTGGCAAAAAGTATACTCAGGGTGGAGGCAGCAAAGACTCTCTTACCTTACGAGATTCTTTGTTTATAGGCCGGGCTGTAGATGCCTGAGGAAGAATGATCTTATCATTCTCTGCCAAGACTACAATAGGGTCCGCAAAGGCCTGGGAGGCCAAAATGGGTCGATCCTTGGGAGCAGCATACTTCCTGTCTATGGACTTAGCCACAGAAGGAATGAGAGCAGGATTATTCCAGACAATCTGAGAGAGTGTCTCAAAGGATGGTTGTACAGGGGGAGTTAAATCCATAAGGCTCTCCAGAACATAAAGGTACTGGAGTCTTAAGAGCTTCCCAGGATCGATATCTGTAGTCTAGAGAGAAAGAGTAGAATTATAATTTTTTCAGCAGAGACTTAAATGACAGGTCTTCGACCACAGGCTCTGCAACAGGATTAATTCCTGCTCCTTTAACATCATCACCCAGCCGAAGGTCTGGGTCGGGCTCAATATCATCTCCTGATAGCCCAGGAGGGACTGTATGGACAGGAAAGGAGTGAAAGCCAAAAGGAAATGAAGAAGAGAGAGGAATCAGAGTTGAGAAGCCCTGAAGACTGGACGATGCCACACCAAGCCTTGGCGCCGAAGAGGAACATGGCGCCATCTCAAACAGCCCAGCACATGGCGCCGACAGAGGCCATGGCGCAGAGAAAGCCCGCCGCTGAGAGGGCCTGTGGCACCAAGAATGGTGCCGAAAGGCCACCCGGTGCTAAGGACGGCGCCAAGGACAGCGCCGACAACCCAAACAGTGCCGAGGACGGCGCCGACAACACAAGCGGTGCCAAGGGTGACACCGAAAGGCACATCGGCGCCAGAGAGACCCACTGACACAGACGGTGCTGAACGCAGTCCAGAGCTCTGAAAACTGTGATTTGAAGAAAAAGTAAGAGGAATACTAGGAGATCGATGCATCAGTGTGGCCCCCTGTGCCGCAGCCATGTGAGGGGGGGGAAACACCTGAGCGTGGAGTCGACGGCACAGAAGAAGATGCCGCGCAAATAGGGAGGTCCAACCACCCTACCCAATCCCTCGAAAGGTCCAAGGGCCTTGGAGTGACTGGGCCAGGCAGCTGGACCAACCTCCGAGCCTACTGCTCCATAAGAGCGGCCCACTGGTGAAACTGCTTATCGGAAGCCCTTTCAAAAGGCGGGGAAGGGCTTCGATGTCGAAGAGTTCAGTCACCGGAGAAAGAAACCAGCGACTCCAGAGGAGGAGACCGACACCAGACCCCAATAACTGACCATCGATGTGCAGACATAACAGGAAGCGACCTCGAGCAATGCCTTCTTTTTTTTGACCTGTCAGCTGAAGAAGAGCTCAAGGCCGAACGATGCTGAGAATGCGACCGTTGTCTTTCATGCTTTCGGAGGGACTGCCCATCGCCTCGAGCATCGGACCGTCCATTGTTAGACCCCCTTCCAGAGAGGGCGGTGGGCCAGACCTGGCCGTTGACTGAACAGCCTCATACGTAGTCTCCTTACCATCACCTGACCAAGCCATATTTCACCCATCAATGTAGGCTGAAGACTTTTCTTTAATAAGTATAGTAAAAATTAAGCGGTACTTATTTCGAAATATATTACAAAACAATAAACTGAAAACTACGCTGCTACTTTGAAGTTTGGCTCCTGGCGGGCGGTTGATGTCGTCACTGAAGCGCACTTGGCGGCGGGAAAAAGGAACTTGAGGCAGTTGAAGTGTTGATGCCGAGATGGTCATTGCCGCACGAGCCGAGGCTCGTGGCGCCGCTCCTCACGGCTCCATCTCTGGCGCCGGCCCTCTTGCAAAAAGTTTGCTCCCGCTGGGTCCTAGCACCTCCGGCGAAGATCCCATCAGTGTGAATGAGTGGTGGAGACTTTATGGCCAGGAAGTTCAGGGTAAGCCTCCAGTCTGTTTGTGGGTCTGAATCACTTTTGGTCTCAAGTTCTTGGGGAAATTCAAACTGTGAACTTTATGCTAGCGTACCCAAATATACAGGCTCAGATAATTCTGCTCTTCTGAGAATGCCAGATATCTTTCGCCTAAGGGCACCTAACCAGGTATCCAAAATGAACCCTAAAAACTCTATGAAAGACCTTAGGAAAATTCTGACTTTTTTCCAGTTCAGTTACACCCTTAAGCATATGAACAGTGTCAACTTTAACTGTCTGTACTTCACATGCAAAAGAAAGAATTTCGAAGGCACACCAGGCAGTCTCTTTAAAATAAGATTTACTTACAAAAATGGATAAAAATATGTAAAATGTAAACACAGAACCATATATCACAAAGTATACAATCACTTAAAAGAACAAGGTTAATGTACAAACATAAATTCCTACCACAATACAATTAGACTTTCCTATCTACTGCATTACCTTCTAAACACTGTTTAAAGTAGATGTTATTTTCTAAGAGCCCACAAGAAAAGTGTGTGTAAGATCAGCCACAGAATAGTTTAAAATGGTCTTTGAACCTGCCTTTTCCATGATGTCACCTAGCTCCTCCTTGAATATTAAAAAATTACCCAACCAGGATGTCTTACCACTCAGGAGGTATATTAAATAAGGTAACATCAGCAAAAACTCATTTCCCAATATGACTATTTGATCTTGAGTGTTTCCTTTAATCTAGTGTGGTTTCCTGATTTTCAAAGACATCACAGGACTTTTTCTGACTAACTCTGCCATATCTCACTTAGGTGCCATATAGCTTTTTAACACCAGTTGAAATTAACTGTTCTTCCTCTGAAGACGTCATAAAATGGATATTTTAGTTCCTGGCTTCAAAGCAACACAGATCATAAACACGGCCAAAAAATGCAACTTGGAAGTTAATCACATTACAGAGATTTGCTGTTTAACATATCCTGTCATTTGAACTGAAACCTGGGGAGGGGGAGGTAATCCATGGGGCACAGGATGTCTCCTGTGAGACAGGTCACATACTATACCACATTCTATATTACAAATCATAGAACATTCATGACCAGCTGCCCAAGCATCACAAATGCACCCTACCTAGACTGAATTTGGGGGCTCTATCCCCTGCATGGGATGAGCTTCCCAAATCAGTTCACTTCTCATAAAGATGTGAAAGGCCACCGCTGTTCTGATTTTTCACTCCAGCCCTATGTAAGCTTGTCATGTCATACCCTTGTAAGGCAAGACTCCATCTTAACCATCTACCACTAGTTTTTCCCATTTGCATCAGCCAAACCAGGGAATTGTGGTCAGTTTGTACCACAAAATGCTGCTCATATAAGTATGGTTCTAACTTCTTTACGGCCCACACTATGGCAAGACACTCTTTTTCCACAGTAGAGTATGCCTGCTCCCTAGGAAATAACTTTTTACTAACGTGCACTACCGGGTAATCTTTCCCTTGGTTGGATGTCTGACTCAGTACTGCCCCAATACCCATGTCTGAGGCGTCAGTCTGAACTATAAAGGGTCTGCTATAGTTAGGACTTGTCAAAGCATGAGCACTGCACAGTGCCTCCTTCAGTCTGGTAAAGGCTTTTTCACAGGCTAGTTCTCAGGTAATTTCCTTTGGCATCTTTTTCTTTACTAAGTCAGATAGGGGAACAGCCAGGGCACTGTACTTAGGTACAGATTTCCTATAGTACCCTGCTGTCCCTGGAAAACTCCTGACCTGCTTCTGCGTTTCTGGTCTGGGCCATGCCTTGATCACCTCTATTTTTGCTTGGATAGGACGGAGCTCTCCCCGGCCTACAACATGCCTGAGGTATGCCACTTCTCCCATGGCCACCTAGCACTTCTCAGCTTTGACAGTGAGCCTGGCCCTCCGTATACTGCCCAGCACTTCCCTAAGGTGGGACAGGTGTTCCTCCCAGCTGGCACTAAAGATGGCAATGTCATCCAGGTACGCCATGGCGTACTCCTCAGCACCACTTAACACCTGGTTCACCAACGTTTGGAAAGTGGTCGGGGTGTTCTTCATTCCGAAAGGCATTACTTTAAATTCAAATAAGCCTATAGGAGTGACGAAGGCTGACCTCTCCCTAGCTCTGTCCGTTATCTCTACCTGCCCATACCCCTTGGTCAGGTCAATGGTCGTAAGGTAGGGACGCCCCTCCCAACTTGTCCAGGAGCTCGTCCGTCTGGGGCATTGGGTGGGCGTCTGACTTTGTAATTGCATTCAGTACACGACAGTCGACACAGGAATGAGTAGAACCATCTGGCTTGGGAACAAGGACTACGGGTGAGGCCCAGGGGCTGTGGGATCTCTGGATTACCCCTAAATCCAGCATTTCTTCCACCTCCCTCCTGATGTCCTTTTGGACAGTCTCCGACACCCGATATGCTGTCTGCCGTATGGGCGTCTGTGTCCCTGTCTCCACATCGTGTGTCGCTAAAGGGGTTAGTCTAGACCTGGCGCTAAACAGTGGGGCAAAGTCTGCTAAAACCTCGCTTACATCTTGGATCTTGTCTGGGGCCAGGTGGGGAGACAATTTTACTGCCTCCACAGAGGAATCCCACTTGCTTTCTTCCAGCAAGTCCAGAAGGGGGTCTCCTTTGTCCGTCCCCTCCCCAAGACTACATACTGCGAACACCATGTCAGCCCAATTAGCATATGGCTTCACCATGTTGACATGGTAATCATTTCTGTCTGTCTTTTGTCAGGTTACTCTATAATATAATTCACGTCATTTACCTTCCTAACTACTTTCTACGGTCCTGCCCACTCAGCCTGCAGCATGTCTTTCTGGACTGGAATAAGGACCATGACTTCCTGACCCACCATGTACGAGCAAGCTCTGGCTCTGTGGTCATACCACATTTTTTGTTTCTGCTGGGCAGCTGCCAGGTTGCTCTGGGCTGTCCCCATAAGCTCCTTCAGCCTTTCCCTAAACCTAAGGACGTAATCCACTATGAGAGTTCCCTGTGTGGTGTGTTTGCCTTCCCAGTCCTCCCGGATCAAGTCTAGGGGCCCACGTACCCGGCGTCCATATAGGGGGAAAATCCTGTCAACTCTTGGGGCACCTCCCTATATAAAAACAACAGGTGGGGAAGGTATGTCTCCCAGTCCTTTCCATGCTGTTCAGCAAACGCTCATAGCATTGACTTCAGGGTACCATTAAATCTTTCCACAAGCCCATTGGCTTGTGGGTGATACAGTGTTGTGCATCTCTGCACCACCTCACGCTTCTCCCACGAACATTTCATCAGGTCCGACATCAAGTAACCCCCTCGATCAGTGATATCCTCCTGCGGAAACCCAACACGGGAGAAAATCCCAAGTAAGGCATCTGCCACGTTGTCTGTCCTTGGTGAGGATAGGGCGACTGCCTCGGGGTTCCAGGTTGCATAATCCACCACAGTCAGGATGAATCTTTTCCCTGAGGAGCTGGGGGTATTTAAAGGCCTGACAATATCCATTCCCACCCTCTGGAATGGCTCCTCCACTATGGGCAATGGAATCAGGGCGGCTTGGGTTTTCTTGCCCGCCTTCCCTATTTCTTGGCACTGGTGACAAGACCTGCAATTCTCCTTCACCTGCTGGGTGAAGTTGGGCCCGTAGAAATTCTGGGCCAACCGCTGCGTAGTGCGCGTGATTCCCAGATGACCAGACAAGGGAATATCGTGTGCAATCTTGAGCAACTGCTCACGATACCCCTGAGGAACGACAAGCTGCCTGCCTATCACCCCTCCCTCTGTCCGCACAGCCTGAGTATACATCAGTCCATTTTCCCAATAAACCTCATGTCTGCCGTCACCTCCCTGTGCTCCGTCAGAGTCTGCCCAAACCCTCAGCTTCTGTAGACTAGGGTTACTTCTCTGAGGAGCTGCAAACTCCTCACATATTCCCAAGGCATGGGACAGGTCCCCTTCTGTCTCTAAATTAGGGTCCCTAGCACTAGCGTCAGGGTGCTCAGGATCACTGTCATCCCTAACCCTCTGACAAAGGGACACCCCTTCCTCTTTGGAGCAACCCTTCGTAGCTGTGTGGTTAACTGGTACTGTGGAAATTTCTACCCCTTTTCATTAATCTCCATATCAAGAGACACATGCTGGGGAACCAGCCTCCCAGTGGTTTCCACAATGGCTTCTGTGGGGTCCAGGGAAATACAATTTTCCCTTGCTGATTGGTTATGGGTAACTGCACAAACCATCCCCTGTTTGAGATTGTTGCCAAGGATGACGTCCACTGCTAAGGTTTTGGCTACAGCCACCTGTACCACAGCTCCCCCAGTTTTACCCCAGTCTAGGAGAACACTGATGAGTGGCAATGTTTTCTCTTCACCAGTGAACCCTAGTACAGTGACATATTTATTGGGTATAAGCTGACCAGGCCCTACTAGATCCCCTTTTACCAATGTCAGAGATGCCCCTTTGTCCCTTAACCCTTGTGTCTATACACTATTAACTGTGACTGGGTGCATGTGTTCCCTCATGTTCACAGGCATGCTTCCAGGGGCACACAAACAACCCACTTCCTTCTTGCCCCATGTTGAGTACTGCTTACCCTTATGGGACACTGTCTGGCAATATGCCCAGTTTCTCTATAGATCCAACATTCATTTCTTTTGTCAAAGAAATCTTTTCTCTGAAATCTGGGGCTAACTGATTTTGGTGGAGGCAGTGAGAGTTTTAGCTGCCCTGAAGGCACGCATTTCACTTTCTGCTGCTACGCCCACCCCATTCGCTCTTGGAGCAGGTCTGCTCTTGGCATAGTGTTCCGACAGTTCAGCAGCCTCTTGCACTGTTTTGGAATCTCGGTCCTCCAGCCAGGTTTTCAGCTGTGCTGTGCATGCCCAAAAAAATTGTTCTAACAATATAGCATTTTCAATTTTATCTACAGAGTTTGCTTCAATTCCCTTCCACCAACATTTTAAAAGCTGACGTTGTTTCATGACTAGCTCCTCATAGCTCATATAAGGGCTTCTCCTGAGCATGCGGAATTTAGCTCTGTATGCTTCAGCAGTTAAATCAAACTTTTTTAAAAGTGCAGCTTTATGTTTGCTGTAATCATTACTGTCCTCACTGTCCATTTGACACAATGCATCCTGAGCTTTCCCGGTAAGTAGCGGTGATAGGTGGAAGCTCCAGGACCCTCTAGGAATTTTAGCCTGACTACAAACTTTTTCAAAGGAATTTAAAAAGGCATCTATATCATCCCCCTCTTTAAATACAGCTATCAATTTGGAATTCGATTTGTAACCCAGTCCTGTAGTTCCACTCACCTGCTCTGGCTGTGGGTGGTTAGAGTTGTAGCTTCTCCAGTTCATGTTGCCTCTGGCACTCTTGCTCCTCTTGGTCCACCTCTCACTGTTCACGGTCCGCCTCTTGCCTTTCTTGCTCCCTCTTCTCCTCTGCAGGTCGCTTCTCTCGCTCCACTTTTCTCTGTTCTTTTCGGCGTTCCCGCTCCGCTTCTCAGCATTCTCGCTCTGCCTCCCTCTGGAACTCAAGCTCCATTCTGTGCAACTCAATCTGCAGCCTGAGTACTTCTGGCTCCAGAATGCTGGTGACCTTCCGCTGCTGCTGTGGCCCTTTGCTGGCACTGGCCCTGCTGTCATCCTCACTGCACTGGCCGCTAGCCCTTCCACACTCGAGGTTTGGTCTTTTATAGTCACAGTCTGTGACTTGATGCTCTGGGTATCTGCTGTCATCAGGGCATCCATGAGGTTCTGCTTGGTGGCTCTCACCTCATACAGGACTCCTCTGTCCTTGCACAACTGTCTCAAATAGTCTACAGTGTGCCTGCTGTAGTTGGAAGCCATCTTCTTCCCTAACTATGGCTACTCTAACTTGCACTTCAGAAAAAAAAATAAAACCGGTAGGAACTTGACTGTAAGCCAGATGATATAGTTCTGTTTCCTTTTTTAAAAATAAATCACTGCCATGTTTTTTTGCAAGTGAGCTGTGTAACATTAAGCTGATACACTGAACAGTATAAAGCTTGGGTTATGAAAATTATCAGCTCCGTTGCCAACCAATCTGTCACAAACACACTCAGCAGGTTAGGCCCTCTGCTCCCACAGTGCCAACCTCCGAGCGCAGTATTGTGGACAAGTAACAGAACAGGGTAATCCTCCTGTCTGTTTGTGGGTCCGAATCACCTTTGGTCTCAAGTCCGGGGGGGGGGATTCAAACTGTGAACCTTATGCTAGCGTACCCAAATGTATAGGCTCAGATACTTCTCCTCGTTGGGGAATGCCAGATAGCTTTCGCCTAAGGGCACCTAACCATGTATCCAAAATGAACCCTAAAAACTCAATGAAAGACCTTAGGAAAATTCTTACCTTTTATCTAGTTGTTTAACCAGGAGTAGCACACTAAGCTGAAATATTTTTTTACAGGAGCAACCCTGGAGCACAGGGAAGTTAAGTGACTTACTCAGGATCACACAGTATGCAAGTGGAAGCTGTGGGATTCAAACCCAGGTCTAGTCTGCTGAATGTCACCAGACTTGCAGCTCAAAGCCTTAAACCACTGTGCTATACTGCCTCCAAGTATTTTTCTAGTTCATAACACCCTTAAGCTTATGAACAGTGTCAACTTAAACCATCTGTACTTCACATGCAAAAGAAAGAATTTCGAAGGCACGCCAGGCAGTTATTAGGATTTACTTAAAAAATGGATAAAAATATGTAAAATGTAAACACAGAACCATATATCACAAAGTATACAATCACTTACAAGAACAAGGTTAAAGTACAAACATAAATTCCTACCACAATACAATTAGACTTTCCTATCTAATGTATTACCTTCTAAACAGTGCTTAAAGTAGATATTGTTTTCTAAGAGCCCACAAGAAAAGTGTGTGTAAGATCAGCCATAAAATAACTGTCTTTGAATCTGCCTCTTCCATGATGTCACCTAGCTCCTCCTTGAATATTAAAAAATTATACAACCAGGATGTCTTATCACTTAGGATATATATTAAATAAGGTGACATCAGCAAAAACTAATTTCCCAATATGACTATTTGATCTTGAGTGTTTCCTGTGATCTAGTATGGTTTCCTGCTTTTCAAAGACATCACAGGACTTTTTCTGACTAACTCTGCCATATCTCACTTAGGTGCCATATAGCTTTTTAACACCAGTTGAAATTAACTGTTCTTCCTCTGACGATGTCATAAAATGGATATTTTAGTTCCTGGCTTCAAAGCAACACAGATCATAAACACAGCCATAAAATGCAACTTGAAAGTTAATCACATTACAGAGATCTGCTATTTAACATATCCTGTCATTTGAACTGAAACCTTGGGGGGTTGGGGGTAATCCCAGGGGCACAGGATGTCTCCTGTGAGACAGGTCACATACCACATTCTATATTACAAATCATAGAACAATCATAACCAGCTGGCCAAGTGTCACACCCCAGACATCAAACTTCGCAGAGTCAGTGTCAGGAGGTGGTCATGCACCGGGTGACTACTGAAGGTCCAGAGCTGGTCTACAGTATCAAAATCCCAGAAGAGGGATGAGGTATGGACCACAGAGATTTTTCGGGAGTGCAGTATCTGCACTGAACATCCATAGGGGATGGAGAGGCGGCAAAGGGACGAAGCCAGACATTCCTGGATGAATCCGTAAATGGCCGAGGCCACAGAAGGATGACAGTGGTGTTTCTGCTGTATTTCCCAAGGACTGACAGCATGAGGGTAGCTGTACTTTGACTGGAAAAGTGTTAAAAACTCAGCTCCTGCATCATTTTGGCTAGATACTGCTGGTACCTAGAGTACTCAGCATCAGAGGAGATGTGGACAGAGAAATCCTCTTCCTCAGAGGAGGAAGTGGGAGAGGAGGAGCTGAATTCAGGAATTGGTGTTCCAGGGGCTTCAGGCTACAAGATGGCCTGGTCAGCTTCAAGGTGATACCGTTGCAACACATCAGCCACTGTCCTGAATTGATCCCAGGTCACAGACCTGAGAGGACTGAATATGCCTGAGGAGTGGTGGAGGAGGGTCATGAGAAGGCAGGCCAGGCACTCTGCCAGGGCTGCAAAACTGCCCATGAGACCTCGCCCAGGGGATGGCCTTGCAAGCTCGCCCATCAGCGAGCGATCAACAGCTGAGAACTGGTTGAGATAGTGCCCCTGGGGGGAAGCCCCAGATAGGGAGAGTTGAGCTGTATACATCCCACAGGGTGGCCCCAGTCCCCATCATTGATAGGGCTAGCTTGTTCCAAGGAAAAACTTAGGTTAGCACTGTGACTCCTGCCAGAACTACCACCAACTCTAGGAAAAGGGTGAGCCGCAGGTCC
Source organism: Neoceratodus forsteri (assembly GCA_016271365.2). Lineage (NCBI taxonomy): Eukaryota > Metazoa > Chordata > Ceratodontiformes > Ceratodontidae > Neoceratodus > Neoceratodus forsteri. Next base: position 1,052,310,545 of record CM057453.1, read on the forward strand.
AGAATCCAAGTGATCTTCTTCACCAGAGCCAACTCTGCCCCTCAGGCCAGGCCCAGGCTCTAAGCCAGAGCCTCCAGGAGAGTGAGTCTCAGATTCGGTATTGGAAATGGTGCCAGCTTTGTCCCCGGCACCGCAGATGGAGCCAGGAGCAGGGCTGGCACCGGTAATGGTGCCGGAACCCAAACTTGGGCCCCACAAAGGCTGCCAGAAAGGGTCCTGGCACCGACCACAGAGACCACCTCAAAGAGAGCTCCCAGACCTGAAACAGGCCTGGAGGCAGACCCAGGATGGAATCCATCCTCATCAGCCCCAACCAGAAGCCCAAGGTCAATACCAAGCTCCACCAACACCAACCTCCACTCCTGGGTTATCCAACTGCTCGGGAGAAGAAATGACTACCACCTCAAGTGCCCAAGAAGGACCGGTTCTGGAGACCTTCCCTCCTCCAACACCATGAACTGTGCTAGAAGGGGGACTAGTCTTGCAGTCAGAACCACCTCGCTCAATGGTACTGGCCTCCATACCAGGAGCCAAGGCAGCACTGGGTCACATCACCAAGGTGCCCACCAGTGCACACTCAGTGCATAGCTTCAAGCTCACAACCAGAGGCATCAGCTGCTGTAAAGGGCTGATGGACTGGGAGGGGTGCTCAGCTAGTGCATCAGAGGAGACTGACTTCCCAGAAGACCCCTTCCCCATGTCCACTGACATCTCAGCAGGGCAAGCACATGGACAGTACCGTTTTCCTCAGTATAGTACTGGGAAGGGGCTCGGGAAGAATCCAACATTCTGTTTCCAATAGGTAGCACTGGAAATCGAGCCTCAGGAGTCACATTTGTTGTTTATTTGCTTAATGGGTAAGCACGCTGGAAATAAATTCTCTTCACAGGTGCGACCCACAGAAATACAATCATTACAGAGTACAAAATGTACAATACATAAACAAAAATTACAATATAGGAATACAATTCCACGTTAATTAAGAACCAACTAAGAATCAATTAAAACATTTACATTCACACAATGCTTTCAGATATAAAAACAATGAATTTGGGAAGGCCCCATATGTGGTCAAGTTTCTTAAATTTGGTGGTAAATCATTCCAAATATTTGGGGCAATATAAGAAAAAGCTCATTGCCCGCAAGTTGTTCTCTTTAATGGAAATGTCAAAACTGTATACTCCACTCTAGCCCTAGACAAAAATCTTGACTCAAAACATTGCAAGTGCATTGACAGACTAGAAGGGGTACCTGTCTGGAGAATTCTGAAAATAAACCTAGCCAATAAGTAATTATAATTCAGTTGGATTGGCAACCATCCCATCTTATCCAAAATTATACAGTGATGAGTATTACAATGGGCTAACAAAGCAAATTTTCCTAGTGTTCGCAATAAAACAGATTTTTTGGATATAACATTAGAAGAGGTATGATCTGTAACAAGGGATGCATAGTTAACAATACGATATAAACATTACTTAAGAATTGCCATTGTAGTTTTTTTAGTCAGAAAATATTTTTTTTGTATTATTTCTTTTACCTCTTACGTGCTGCCACATCAGCCCCTCCTTCAGGCTTGCCAAGGCCTCCTCTGATCCATCTGCCCTCTGAGCCTCCATTCCCATATGGCAGCCACCTCCAGGGTAACCCAGCGTAACCCTTTGCTAGATGGGTCTCCCTCATCCAAGGGGGAATGCACCAGCCCCGTGGGGAGCAGGCCAGCGCTACACTTGGCCCCAGGGTGCTGCTGGGATGGAGGACTCGGCAGGAACATGAATGGCATCAGAGAGCCGGGCAGCCATCATCCAGCTGTATGTGGAGCGGGAATTTCTGCTTTTCTGATGCTTCTCCCTCCTGCGTGTGTCTCCAGTGCTCCTGGTCTCCACCAGAGTCTGCTGCACTGCGACGTCGACTCACTACCCACCCTAGGAGAGGAGAGCAGTCCAACAGATGCTCGATCCTCTCCTTCCCCTGCTAGCCCCTGGCGTCCCGAGTCCATTCCCAAACCCGGGTCACCGGCGTGGTTCAAGGTAAGGCACCAGCACTTCGGCCCTCTACACCACTGGGCCAGCAGAAAAGATTTTAATCTGTATAATAAACCTATTTTAGAATAAATCTTAGATGTTAAATTACTCACTTGGGAATCAAAACTTAAAACCGGGTCTAATAAAATACCTAAATATTTGAAGCTATCTACATTTTCGTATATAGAACCATCTAAAGCACTGACCTGAAGACTCCTTCCTTTTTCTTTTAGTCTAACAGATGTCCCAAATACCATGGTTTTGTTTTAAATTTAAGACCAATTTATTGGTGATCAACCACAGCTGTAAGCTGCCCATTTCTTTCTTTAAGATTTTATTTAAATAATCAACTGTGGTACCATTGCACATCCTTCAAGACAGGAAAGACCTTATCAAAAAACAATGAAAATAAAACAGTGTATCAAACAATCACCGCAAGCAGCCCAAAAAGCTGGGCTAAGGAAAGGGCATCCATACACCAATAGCTTTGGTAACCAGTCCAAAAATGTGCACTGTCTCTTTAAGGCATATGTTTAACTATGAGCTTGTTAATGGACTTACTATGCATTGAAAAAGCACTTGTATTTGGTGCAAAATATTGGTAGCAGCAGGAGGTACTACTGCCATTTTTATCTTTTTTTTTTTTTTTAAGAAATCTTTTATCCTGTACCAAAGCTATTGGAGTACAGACACTCTTTCTACGGTTAGCCTGGCTTTTTGGACTGTTTGCAGCTCAGGGGAAGAGCCCAGGGACCAAACCCTGGCATCCCTCCTGCGATGCCTGCCTCTGAAGGTGGGTGAATCATGGCCCCACCTTAATGCACAGAGTTCAAGGGTGCAACAGTCCATCCAGAAGCAGGGATCACACATGTCCACATTGTGGTCGGTGCTCAAGTAGGTTGAACACACATCAAGGCAGTCCTGAATGGCGCTGTAGCCCCTACAGGAGCACTGACACATAGGGGGAAGGGGCCGCCATGTGTCTTCTTCTGCTGCTTGTGGGAGACCTTCTTTCCATTGCACTCCTCAGAACCAGACATGGCACCACAGACAAGAAAACATAAAAATAAAAGAAGTACGGCATTACAATAAATGCTAACAATAATAAAGACCACACCAAGAAAAGTCGGTGCCAAGGGTGAAGCATTGAACTTGCACCAGCAAACTAAGGATGGAGTTGTGACATAGCGGCAATGACGAACAACGCTCCCATGGTGTGCTCTCAACAACAGCACGGCCAGTGGAAGATAGCGGGCCAGCACTGGTTACTGGTCAACCCACGAGCTCCATGTCATTACATCTGCCTCCTGAGTGGTGTTGGCACAGAGGTTGGTCCCCTAGGCTGTAAATTACGAAAGACTCTGCTCCCACAGGGTCCTAGTGCCTCTGGCACAAACCCATAAGCAGGAAAAAATGGTCAAGACTGATTCTTGGAAGATCCTGCTTTTTTCAGCCTGCCAGCCATCAAGTGTGTGACCTGTTTCAGATGTACATGGATTTATGGGCAAAATCAAAATACAGCTGCAATAGTTTATGGCAAGCCAGAGCCCAGAGAAGAGCCAACACTGTCCAGTGAAACTTGTTCTCTATTTTTTTAGTGCAGGGCAGGCTGGCTGTGTATTTGAATCACACATGAATTAAAGAGCCAAACAGACAATCATTTCTAGAGGTCTGATTTATGTAAGAGCCTGAAGATTTCAAAAGGGTACAAAATTTATTTAGGATAAACATTTCTGCAGCTGTAATGAAATGGGAGAGCTTTTCTTCTCAGTTCATTAAATGCACATTGTGGACCAAACAGAAGAGCATCCAAGCTAATGGCTACTGGTTAGAAAGAGAATTTTGTTATGAGCAGTTTAGTAAATTGTTTTTTTATATTACATGCTTATGAGAAAAGGGAATTCTGCTCATGTTTTCAGAATGCAAGCTGTATTTACCAAAGAAGCTCTTACCGGTCATGAATGTATACAGGAAAGAGGGTCACAGAATTGTACAAGGGATGTTTGTATGTGTGTGCGTGTGTTTTAAATATGCTGTACTGCCATTATGGGATGTACAAATCATGTGATGGTGTGGCACCACACTGAATAAAATATAGTGTCCATGATTCTGGTCATTTGCCGCTGATTTTTGGGGCAGTGTTCCTGATTTTGGTTCTAGCAGGTTGAAAGGTATGGGTGGTAGTCAGACACCAACTGTAGTTCCTTTCCTGGCTTAGGGAGTAGAGTAGATTTCTGAAATAGAGGGAGAAGGTGGCACTGAGTGTCTGCATCACAGAAAGTAGCTAGCATCCTGCCATCCAGTTTGACCAGCACTGATTAGTAAAATACTGCAGGCAGGCCATCTAGATCAGGAGTTTTTCTCTTTGGGAGAGCTAGGACTGCCTCAGACCTCCTGCAGCATAACTGGAGCACCTAGCGAGGAATTCTTTGGATCTGCGAGGGTGGAGAGTGTCATGGGTCCCAGAAAAGAATCGAGTGTGGAGGTCTGGGCACTAACTTTAGACAAGTATAGCAGAGAAGAAAAACCTCTCACCTTAGTAATGTTGTTTCTTCTAATGGAGTCTTGCTGTATTCTGACATATGCAGTTAGGTCCTGCCTTTCAACTGCCCCGGAGAACAAAGAGTTAAACTTTCCATCGCCAGCATGGAATGTTCACCACAAGCTCGGTTGAAGCCCCTGTCTTCTCTTGTTTAAAGTGCAACCGTCAGATCTTTACAAGCAAAGACTCACTAGATGTTCTGTGTGGAAACTGTAAGATTTTTACTAGCCAACTGGCAAATATATCTGCATAAAAGGTTTTTGGTTTCAAAAGGAAGACTCAAGTCAGGAAACCCAAAAACAAAACACATCCAAAACACAACCCCTCACCCAAACCAAAAAAGGGGTGAAAAAAAAACGACACCCCTCGGGTGCCAACACTGCTCCTGCCCACCCACATCCCAAAATCAAGGTTCTGAGAGGGGAGGCAGGGAGGGAGGTCAGAATACAGCAAGACTCCATTAGAAGAAACAACATTACTAAGGTGAGTAATTTTTTCTTCAAACATCATGAAGTCTTGCTGTATTCTGACAAATGCAGACTACCAAGCAGTACCTCCATGGAGGAGGGACACAACCTACTTTGAAACAGGCTCTGAAGTACTGTTGTGCCAAACCGAGCATCACTCCTAGCCTGGATATCCAGAGGTAATGCTTGGTGAAAGTATGGACTGTTTTCCAGGTGGCTGCTTGACAAATTTCTAAGAGAGGAATATCCCTGGCAGCAGCCAGAGAAGCAGCTGTACCTCTAGTGGAATGAGCCCTCAGGCCTGAGGGTGGAGGTCTACCCAGTTTTTCATAGCAGAATTGTATACAAGAAACAATCCACCTGGCAATAGATCTCTTAGTGGCAGGTTTGCCCTTACCAACTTCTCCATACGTAAGGAACAACTGGAGGGATTCAAACCTGTGACCCTTGGTATGCTCTATGTAGTAGCTAAGGGCTCTTTTAACATCCAAGCTGTGTAGCCTCCTCTCTCACGAGGAGGAATGGTCAGTGAAGAAAACAGGGACAGACACAGACTGGTTGAGGTTGAAATCTAAAACCACTTTAGGTAAGAACTTTCTGTTAGTTCTAAGGACCACTTTATCTCTATGGAAAGAGATGAAATCAGATTCCACTGACAGGGCTTGCAATTCACTGATACGCCTGGCAGAAGTAATGGCTACCAGAAACACAGTTTTCCAAGACAAGTACTTAAGCTCTGCTGAGGACAAAGGCTCAAAGGGAGGTTGCATAAGCTGAGCAATGCAAACATTAAGGTCCCAAGCAGGAGCAGGATCCCTAAAGGGGGGGATTGGTGTGAAGCAATCCCTTGAAAACCTTACAAAATACAGGATGGGATGATAGAGAGGAAGGCTTGCCTACTGACATGAAAGCAGAAACAGCTGCCAAGTGTACTTTAAGGGTAGCTGGTCTGAGGCCTAGGCCAATAAGATGGACCATGTAGTCCAGAACCGTAGGCAATTCAGCAGAGTCTGGAGAAATATTCTTCTTAGAACACCAAATGCTGAATCTTTTCCATTCGGAGTTGTAAGTCTTCCTGGTGGAAGGCTTTCGAGAAGCCTTAAGGATATCCAGGACCCCATGGGAAAGATGCAGATCTGCAAACTCTAACTCTTCAAGAGCCATGCCTTGAGATTGAGAGACTGGAGATTCGGGTACCAAATCCTCCCCTGAGAGGATGTCAACAGGTTGTAATTCCTGGGAAGAGCCTGGGGAAGGTGGACTGCTAGGGATAGCAACAGGGGGTACCAGGGCTGTCTGGCCCAGTCTGGAGCAATCAGAATCACTTTGCATGGTTGTGACCTTATCTTGACTAACACTTTGAACAGGAGAGGGAAGGGGGGAAAAGCATAAAGAAATTTCCCTTCCCAGTTCAGAATCAGAGCATCCAGGGGGACTGAGTCCAAGACTGGGGGTCTGCAACAAAAGAGAGGAAGTTGGTGCTTGTCTGGGGCTGCAAAATGATCTATCTCTGGTATGCCCCATCTCGAGAAAATCACTTTCAAAACTAGAGGATCTAAGGCACATTCGTGATGGCCCTGGGATATTCTGCACAGTGCATCTGCTAGGACATTGTCCTTCCCTGGGAGGTGAACTGCTATCAGAGAGGTTTGCAGGGAATAGGCCAGCGACCACAACTTCATTGCTTCTGTGCACAAGGCCGTAGACCGAGTGCCTCCTTGTTTGTTGATGTACCACATGGTGGTGGTATTGTCTGTTCTGACCTGAACCACCTTGTTCTGTACAGATTTGGAAAAAGCTTGCAGTGCCAGAAACATTTCTCTGAATTCCAGGAGACTGATGTGAAGCAGAGATTCCTGAGGAGACCACAGTCCTTGGGTGGTAAGATCCCCCAAATGGGCTCCCCAGCCCAGCAGGGAAGCATCTGTGGTGAGTATCACTGAATGAGACTGAGTGACAAATAGAACCACTTGTCTCAAATTGTCCTGATCCTGCCACCATTGCAAGACTTGGATTAGGGTTTGAGTCACTGGGACTAGTTTGGTAAGGGAATCCTTTCTTTGGGACCAGAAGGCTCTTAAGTGGAACTGAATGTCCCTCATCTGGAATCCTGCCCCTTGGCCACTGCTGTGGAAGCTGCCATGTGGTCCAGAAGCTGAAGGAAATGCCTTGCTGGTAGAGGCACCTGAAGGGTGAATGAAGAGGCCAGTTCCATAAGGTTCCTTGCCCTTTCCGGGGGAAGGAAGGCGCTTGCCTTTACTGTATCCAGTTCTGTACCTATGAAGGTGAGGAGCTGTACTGGTTCGAGAAATGACTTCGGAAGGTTGAGAAGGAATCCTAAGGAAGTGAGCACTTGCTGGGTCACTTGCAGGTGTGACTTGACTTGGTCTGGAGACTGACCTACTATGAGCAAGTCGTCCAAGTATGGGAAGATGGAGATCTTTTTTCCTCTTAGGAAAGCAACAACTACTGCCAGGCACTTTGTGAAAACACTTGGGGCTGATATTAGGCCAAAGGGCACTGCTCTGAACTGATAGTGGCCTGAGGGCAACTCGAACCTGAGGTACTTTCTGTGGGAGCACCTGATGGGAATGTGAAAGTACGCATCTTTGAGGTCCAGGGAGGCTAGCCAGTCCCCTGGCCTTAGAGAGGGAAGGATAATTCCCAGAGTTACCATTTTGAACTTTGGCTTTAAAAGGTGTTTGTTCAGATATCTTAGGTCGAGGATGGGCCATCATTCTTCTGTCTTTTTGGGGGTTAGGAAGTACCTGGAGTACAATCCTTTGCCCTTGTGTAGGGTGGGAACCCTCTCTACAGCTCTGAGAGCTAGGAGAGAAGAAACCTCTGCCTCTAGGGCAAGGGTCTCTGAGAGATTTGCAGGTGGAAAAGATCTGGTTCTCATCTTGGGAAATTTTTTTAAGCTGAGAACCAGTCCCTGGCTTACTACTTCCAGGACCCACTTGTCCGATGTAAGAGACTTCCAGTCCTGGACAAAGTAAGCCAGCCTGCCCCCTACTGGTATGGGAGAATCGGCCCGGGAAAACCCACCAGGGTGTCTGCTTGGCAGGGGTTTTAGGCTGAGGGGTGGATGCAGGCCTGCTCATCCCCCTCCTGCCTCTCCCTCTAAAGAATCCCCTCTGTGAAAAGGAAGAAGAGGAGGTCTGAGCTTGGTAAAAAGGCCTTTGGAAAGGCTTGCCACTGCCCCTGGACTGCTGCCTTTGAGGAGTTGCTTGCCTTTCTTTGGCCTGAGCACTCCTGTAAGTGGTCCTGTATTCATCCATCTTTTTCATGTAGTTCTCTGTCTGCTCCCCAAACAGAGAATTACCACTTACAGTAAAATCCATGGCCTTAGCCTGGGTATCCTGTGAGAGGCTAGTACATCTGAGCCAAGCCATCCTCCAAAGAGCCACAGATGTAGCCATGACTCTTGATGAAACATCACTGGAGTCCACAGCAGCAGCACGAAACTGTACTTTCGATGCCTCAATCCCATCTGCAGCCACCTGCTCCAGCTCCTTGGCAAGCTGCTCAGGGGCCTGTTTAGCCAGAGCCAGCACAGTGTCCTAACTGGACTTCTGGTATCTAGCTGTATAGGCCATATAGTTAGCCTGCCTGAGTCCCAAAGATGCTGCCATGTATTGTTTCTTTGCCATGACATCAATCTTCCTGGAGTCCTTGTCTTGGGAGGGTGGGTGTGATGCCAAGGAATATTTGCCTTATCACAGGCAGCCGCCTGCACGAACCCAACATGGCTGCATTGCTGGAAAAGGAACTCCATGTCTGAGCCTGAGAGAGTGTACCTCTTGTCCATTTGTCTGTCCACAGGAGGTATAGAATTAGGAGACTTAAGAATTTTATGTGTCTGTTTCCTAAAGGATTTGTGGAGGGGACTCTGGGATGTCCATCATCTCAACATAATTAGGCTCTTCCTGATCCTCTACTGCTTCCTCCATAGGAAGCTGGAAGGTCTCAGCCACTTTTTTGTAAAACATATAGTGAGAAGGGGACTCAGAAAGCCTAGGGGAAATGTCCGGGTCAATAGGTACATTCAGACTTTCATAATCACCATAATCATCCTCATACTCTTCCTCCTCCTCCTCCGGCTCATAAAATTCCTCCAAAGTATAATCCGGAACCAGGGGAACCGACCAAACCGAGCCCCTGCCAAATGGTGCCGGTTCGGTTGGAAACCGAACTAAGCGACTGCACAATCCTTATCACCTCGGCTATCTCATCGGCGGTCGGAGTATGAATTTCTGGGTCCGAACCGGACAATTTATCTTTCTCTTTCTTTTCACGGAACCGACTCCTCAGGTTTGGCTCTCCTTTGCCGAAAGTATCATCCTGGTCAGGGCACTCCTTCCTGGTTGGTCGGAACGAACCAGGCTGGCCATCCGGGTCAGCGGACTTCTCGCCTCCCTTTCCCTCAGTCTACCTAATCTCTTTTCCAGGGTAGAATTGGGAAAATTCTTGCAAATTTGGCAGTCTGAATCGAGGTGGTCAAACCCCAGACAGTAAACACAGGTGGTGTGGGGATCAGCCTTGGCAAAGACTTCCCCACACACACTGCAGTGTAGAAACCCAGTGGGCCCGGTTTTTTTCTTGGGCTTCTCAGACATGGCCAATCCTGTCTAAAAACTTACCCTTTTTTCGGCAATCCACCAGGCAAGACTCCCCTATCGGTTCCTGACCGTGTCACAGGTCTTGGAAAAAAACATAATTAAATCCGTTTTTTTTAGAACCCGATACGGACCGGTTACCACACTCTAAATTAAGCACAAACTTTTTTTACCTCAAACTGATCGGTTCAGCCGAACCGATCCACAATTTACAAGTTCCACACAGAAACAAAACAAAAAACCTATCTGGTACTCACGGTACCACAGACAGAGACTTGAACCGACTAAGCGGTAACAGCAATTCAGTAGAAACTGACCGAAAACCGACACTTCAACCGACTTTTTGAACAGAGCAGCAGGAGAAATCTCCAGAGCGACTGTTCAGTGAGGTGAAGTAAAGAATCTGACGGTTGCAGTTTAGACAACAGCAGACAGGGGCTTCAACTGAGCTCATGGTGAACATTCCATACTGGCCATGGAAAGTTTAACTCTTTGTTCTCCGGGGCAGTTGAAAGGAAGGACCTTACTGCATATGTCAGAATACAGCAAGACTTCATGTTGTTTGAACAGACATCCCTAAAGGCTTTGTTAATTCTCACTTGATTCATTGCAGAAATCCCAGATGGCCTTTTGATGCCAGCAATGTGCTTAGCCAACTGTGGCATTTTACCATGGTAAGCCAGGAATTTGTGTGCTTTTTTGTGCTTACAGAAGAAGGGGTGGGTGACAGGCCAAAGATAAGTGTAACTCCCCTACAAATGGGGTTCCCGAAAAGTCTTCTTTGAGCTTGCCTTGCCTAAATGCTCACTGCCAGGCTGGTGTCCTGCGTTTTAGCAGTTTAAATGTGATTGCCAGAGAGTACCTGTATAGCCTCTGTGTACTGTCTCTTTAAGAGCTGCCTGGATTGTAGTCATAAGTAATCTGAGAGGGAGCTCCGTTGAAAGATGTAACTATTTACTGAAAATCATTTAGAGTGATAATGATAATGTAGTTTGTCTAACCTGCCTTCTTTGCAACAAGGACTGTTTTATCTCCACTATCTTGGTCCTGGACTACTGAATTGGACCAATCAGTACTGGTGGGACCTAAAATGGAGCCGGACTACAGGAGCTGTCTGGAGTCAAAATCTGTAGGAATTGTAGTTCTGGGCTTTTGGTGACTTTTTGCAACTGAAGGCGGAGCTCTTGCTTTGACTGACAGCTGAATCAGCCAACCGAACCTTTTGGATCTGAGGGAAATCCCCAAGCTGCCTCTTGTTTGAGGCAGATCTAAGTTGGGAGCTGAAGAAGTAACAGCTCAAATTATTTTGAGCAGCAATCCTGAGTGGATTCGCATGGAGAACTGTGAAAGGGCTGAGTTTTGGCCTGTATGTCTGCCTGCTGCCCCTGAGAGGGAGAAAAGAGAATTATTTCGGACTAAATCCAAGTTTGTGAGAACGAAGTAAGCCACTGATTTTTTACCAGGCTCATACCTGAAGAAGACTGAAGATTTTGCTGAATGTGATTGGCCTGTCACGATTTCCAGCTGCTTTTGAATCCCCGGTCTGTGCAGAGATTCTGTGATTGTGACCGGAGAGCGGTTTGCCTGGTACAGTAGAATTTCCTCACATGTAAATGTGCTGTTAGTTGTTAGTTGTTAGTGGGTCGTGATTTGGTTCCGCACTGTGTGAACTGTGTTCTGCTCGCTGGAAGCTGTATCTAGCCCAAAACGGACTGTATCCGAATCTGTCTCCATTTGGCCACGGCCTTGCAACACTGGCCCAGCCAGACTACCCGCTGCACAGAGAAAGCCATCGACTAGAGACCTGCCTGGGGAACAGCCCCCTGCTCCACGCCTGAACAGGAATGATGCATCAGCAAATCGTGTGGGCCCTGCTTCTCCTGGCACTCCAGATCAACCACCTGCAGTCTCAATTTTCGTCCAGCCTGTGTCCAGTCTCGGGTATTATGAGTAATCATCAGGGTAGCTCCCTGCAACAACAGCCTAATCTAAAAGTGTGTCATCTGATTGTCTTGTTGTTTTCTTTTCACGAACTGAGCCCTCCGGCTCCGGATTACAATTTGTGTGTGTGGTGCATGTTGTTTTCTTCCATCACAGGGCCCCAATCAGCTGCAGCATTTCTGGCTACTCTACCTTTCTCCATCAGGGTACCCAGAGTGTGTGACTGTTTATAGACCCTGAAGTGCATGCATAACTGTTTGAATGATACAGTCTTTAAGCAAATTAGAAACAGAAACACAGAATTTGACGGCAGATAAGGATCGCTTGGCTCACCTAGTCTGCCCATTTCTCTACCTAACGGATAAGCTGCAGATCCTAGTTAACCAACAGCCTACTTACTCCTACCCCCCACTAGAACTGCTTTATCTCTGTCCCATTCATTCTTGAATTCCCCCACTGTTTTTGACTCTACAACCTCCTCAGGAAGGCTGTTTCATGCATCCACAACCCTCTGTGAAGAAATACTTGCTCACATTACCACGGAGCCATCCCCCCTCTAGCTTCAAATTGTGCCCCCTTGTTGTTGCACATCTCTTTTTCTGAAAGATGCTACCCTCTTGGACTTTGTTGATTCCCTTGAGGTATTTTAAAGTTTCTATCATGCCCCCACCTTTCCTCGAGGCTATACATCTTAAGCTCCTTTAGTCTTTCCTCATATGTCTTCTGGTGCAGTCCCTGCACCATTTTGGTTGCCCGCCTCTAGACAGCCTCCACCCAGTCTATGTCTTTGCGGACATGGGGTCTCCAGAACTGGACGCAGAACTCCAGAAGGGTCTCACCAACTGTCTGTACAGAGGGCCAACAACTTCCTGTTTTCTACTGGTGATGCCTCTCCCTAAGCATCCCAGTATCCCCCCAGCCCTCCTTACTACCTTCTCACATTGCTGGCCCACCTTTAGGTCATCTGATATGACTACCCCCAGGTCCCTTTCCATTTTTGTTGTTGTCAGTATCTCACCCTCCATTGGGTACTCTTTCCCAGGGTTTTTGTTTCCCAGGTGCATTACTTTGCACTTCTTTCCGTTGAATCTAAGCTGCCATACATTTGACCATTCCTCCAGCCTTGCCAAGACCCTTTTCAGCCTTTCCACCGAACCTTGCATATCCACTCTATTGCAGATCTTTGTGTCATCTGCAAAGAGACATACTTTTCCTTCCAGTCCCTCTACAGTGTCACTTATAAAGACATTAGAAAGGACCGGCCCAGTACTGAGCCCTGCAATACCCCACTAGTAACCCTCATTTCTTCACTGAGGACTCCATTTACTATTACCCACTGTGTCCTGTTGTCCAGCCAGTGTTTTACCCAGGCTACCACCCTGGGACCTGCTCCCAGGCTGGCTAATTTGTTTATTAATTTTTTGAGTGGGACTGTGTCAAATGCCTTGCTAAAGTCTAGATAGGCCATGTCCACAGCCCCTTCTTGGTCAACTACTTTGGTCACCCAGTCAAAGAAATCTGTTAGATTTGTCTGACATGACCTTCCCGCTGTGAATCCATGCTGCCTTGGGTCTTGTGCCCCACTGGCCTCTAGGTACTCAACAATTCTTTCCTTCAGAAGTGATTCCATCATTTTCCCTACCACTGAGGTCAAACTGACAGGTCTGTAGTTTCCTGCTTCTGTCTTGCTCCCACTTTTGTGAAAGGGAAATCACATCCGCCCTCCTCCAGTCCTCAGGTACCACACCATCCTTCCATGATTTATTAAAAAGGGTAGTCAGTGGTGTTACTAATTCTTCCCTTAGTTCTTTTAGAATTCTGGGGTGAATCCCATCAGGCCCCATTGCTTTATCCACCTTCAGTTTTAAGAGTTCTTTCAGAACCCTTTCTTCTATGAAAGGACTAATATCAACCCCCCTATCCATAGTGCTTGTATTGACTGGACTGGGTATCTCCCCCTGCTTTTCCATTGTGAATACTGAGCAGAAGTATTCATTCAGTATCCCTGCTTTTTCACTGTCTCTTTCTGCCCAAACACCTTCCTCTTTATTCAGCCTCAGTATCCCTGCCTTAGTCTTTCTTTGCTCCCTGATGTACCTATAAAAGGTTTTATCCCCCTTCTTAACCGAGTTGGCTATCTTTTCCTCAGTTTGAGAATTTGCTATTTTGACTGCCTTCCCCGCTTCCTTCCGCTTTAACTGGTACAGTTCTGTGTCCTGCTCCTTCTGTGTTTCCTTATACTTCCTGAATGCTACCTTTTTCTCCCTTACCTTTCCCGCCACTTCTTTTGAGAACCATAGTGGTTTTTTTCTTTCATTTTGATTTATTTGCTTCACACAAAGGCTTGCTGCCTCTGTGATGGCGGTTTTGATGTTTCCCCATTGTTGCTCGACCCCACCTTCTTGCCTGTTTGCTAGTGCTTTTCTGGGGCATTCTCCCATTCTGACAAAATCAGCCCTCCTGAAGTCCAGTACCGTCACTTTTGTGTGGCTTGACTCTACAGTTAAGTTTATCATGAACCACACTGGTGGACGCTTGTTCCCAGATGGCTACCCACTTCAAGATCAGAGATCCTCTCTCCGACCCCATTTGAAAGTACCAGGTCTAAGATTGCTCCCTCCCGAGTGGGTTCCAAAACTAGCTGTCTGAGGCATGCCCCCTGTAGGGCATCGAGAATGGCCCTGCTCTTGGATGTGGCTGCAGCAAAGGTGCTCCAGTTAACATCTGGCATATTCAGGTCCCCCATCAGCAATACCTCCCCTTTCTCTGCCATCCCAAGTATGCTTTCTATCATTTCTTGTCCATTTCCTCCCCGAGACAGGGGCCTGTATACAACCCCTGTGCGGATTGTGGAGCCATTTCCAGTCTCCAGGGTGACCCACAGTACCTCTTCTCCTCCCTGTTTACCCTTTAGTTCTGTTGCTTTGATCCCTTCCCTTACATAGAGAGCTACTCCTCTTCTTCCTTCTCTGTCCCTCCTGTAGATTGTGTACCCTGGTATGTTGACATCCCAGTCATGGTTCTCTGTGTACCATGTTTCTGTGACTGCCACAATATCCAGGCATCCCTCTTCCATCAATGCCACAATTTTGGGGGGCTTTTCACCTAGACTACAGGCATTGGTACTCATTACCCTCTATTTTTTATGGCTTTATTTCTTTTTGCCTCATCCCTGTCCCTACTGCCTTTGTCTTTTTCTCAATTTACCCCTGCCCTTCTCCCTATCGACTGCTCTATCTTGGTGTTTACCTCATTAATTAACCTGATTACGCCCATCCCTTGTTCAAGTTCCTTAAATAAATCAGATCTAACTCTTTTTTTCATTTACCCTGACTGTGGTTCCAGTTTGTGCAAGAGTACTGTACTACTGTTATTTGCTGTGTATAACCTTGTTTTAGAGGGGGTCCCCAGGGCCAAGCCAGAGGAAAGCTCTGGTGGTAAGTGCAAATAGTGTGCGTACTTGTGTGGTGTATCAGGGGTAATGTGAAAGTGATTATTGTGTATTGTTCCAGCCACTAGTAAGGAAAGAGGGGGGTTACAGTGTCCCAGAGGGCTGTGCCCAGGTTGGCTTGACCACTACCAACCCTGACCTCCTGGTGGAGGAGCCCGTTTCAGAACTCAGGCGCCTTAACCTGCTACTAGCCAAGCAGCGGGGTAGTAGCCCTTGGGATAGCGCCACCTAGAGGTTACATTTTGGAGGCTCACCGCTGGGATTATGTGCCTTCTAGTGGCCAAAAATGATGAATTATTGTTAAAGATTAATGGCTACCCCAGTAGAAATGGCTGTACACCAGTTGGTGGGGTGGTGTACTGGGCTGTAGATCGACCCCCAAAATGCTCTACTTTTACTGGATATTCCCCTGGGTACCAGTAAAGACACTGTAGAGGGAGCACTCTCCAAAGTTGAATGTTTAAAAAAACCCTGTAGTGGTGGGTCGACAGGCTGATTTGATCGCCCAAACCTTCATAGCCTTGGTAGAGTGTAGTGACCTCGTGGACAGCTCTAAAGTGACACAGACTGTTGCCTCAGGAATTCCAGCTGCCTGGAGAGTGATAAAAAAGACAGTAAAGACCCCAGGGAGGATGAGCTCCCACCATTATCCGAGACTTTTGAGGAGAAATTTGCTAAGTTGTTGCTGGAGGAAGGGAAAACCGTAGAGGACTTTAAGAAACTATTCCAGCCACCTGGGGGGTCTTCCTTCTCCAACACCCCCACCCACTCCAGCACCTCTTACTACCCCGCCTTCTGTACCCGTGCCAATGCTGGCCATTATATTGGTACCTGCCATTAGTGACGACTCCTAGCAAAGGATGAGAATCTTCTCGGGCACCCTCCCCACTCCCCAGGGGGAAGATGATAGGGAGACCTGGATAGACTATGTTGCCCCTCTAATACTTGAATGGCAATGCTCAGTATAATTCAGAAGTTTTAAAACAACTTTTGGACACAACTTATTATGAAAAGCTTAAGTCTGATAGGACATTGCTTTTTAAACACAGCATTGATGCTTATCTGAAAGAAATAAAAGATACAGAATTGATTTCTGATAAAGTTTACAAATATCTAACTGTTGAGTGTCCTATTAGGTCTACATTTTATGTACTTCCTAAAATTCACAAGGACATGATGAATCCACCTGGAAGGCCCATTGTATCAGGTAACAACAGCCTAACAAAACCACTAGCAAAATATGTGGATTCTTTTCTAGTGAATATTGTAAAGGAACAGGTACCAGCTTATATGAGAGATACTAGTGACATTTTGTCAGTACTGGAGGATTTGGCAATAGAAGGGGACAGTATTCTAGTTACACTTGATGTCACATCCCTATATTCAAATATTCCACATGGTGGAGGTTTGGAAGCTTTAAAATTTTACTTGGATGTCAGGTCTGTTAAAGAACCACCTACGGAGGTGTTAATCCAGCTAACTAGGTTTATATTAGAATATAATACATTCTTTTATAAAAATGACTTCTATTTACAGAAAAAAGGTATAGCTATGGGTGCAAGTATGGCACCTAATTATGCAAACTTGTACATGGCAAAATGGGAAAGTGAAACAATAAGAAATCCCAGTAATCCCTTTCTACACCAAACTGACTTGTGGAGACGCTTTATTGATGATGTTATTATGGTGTGGAAAGGTAGTAAAGATAAATTGTTTGAATTTGTGAAGTATTTAGAAATCAGTAATGAGCATCTGCGGTTTACTGTATGTTTCAGCTATACTGAAATTAATTTTTTAGATTTGAGGATCTATAAGGATGGAGAAGGTGGTGTAAAGACAGATCTTTACTGTAAACAAACAGATCGAAACACCATTTTACTTGCAAATAGCTGTCATCCCAGGCATATTATAAAAGCAATACCCAAAGGACAGTACATCCGCACAAAAAAAAATTGTAGTGATTTGCATGAGTATAATAATAGAGCAAATGAATTGACTGCTGAACTACAGAATAGAGGGTACAACAGTGGTATACTGGAAAAAGCAAAATGGGCAGTTGATGAAATAGCAAGGGAAAATTTGTTAATTGATAAACCACGAATTAAAGACGGTGATCCACAGACCACTTTTGTCACTACTTATAGCCCCCAATCAGGTGAAATAGCTAAAATTGTTAGAAAACATTGGCGTCTGGTCCGGTTGGACCCAAATTTGCTACATACCAAAGTTGGGAGTCCACGCGTAGTGTTCCGTAGGGGAAAAAACATCGAAGATTTTATAGTGCACTCTGTACAACCAACAATAGAAAAACCTAGGAATTGGCTTACTAAACAAGTGGATGGCTGTAACAAATGTGGTAATTGCAAATACTGTCCATGGTTAAAAACTACAAAAAGTTTTAAAAATCATGCCACGGGGTTAGATGTTAAGATTAAGGGCTTTGTGACATGTAGCACTTCGGGGGTTATATATATTGCAGAAGTTCTAGCAATAGCTTTTACATTGGTAAAACAAAACGCCCCTTTAAAGTGCGGATAGGTGAACATGCCAGGGCCATTTCAAATGGTGACGTAACTAATGCCTTAGCCCTCCACATGTTAAAAGCAAATAATAAGGGTGTACATAGATTTGTGTTTACAGCTCTAGAAAAACCTGTACTAACAAAAAGAGGGGCGGATCTTGACAACCTTCTTTTACGCAGGGAGCAGTACTGGATATTTGCTATGAAAGCAATGTTTACACCAGGAGTGAATGATAGGATTGAGATTAAACCTTTTTTAAAATACAAGAAGTAATGTTTTTTAATTTGGTGTTTTCTATCTAAATTTTCTTCTATCTTTCAGCAGTGCACAGATTTCACTATGACCTACTGGAAAAATGAGGTATCATAAGTTGTTTTGTGGAATATTTCCAGCAGTAAGTTGTGCAATTTTATACTGGTGCTGTATTATGTATATTAAACACAGTGTTGATCTCTCTTTTTTTGTTATTTGTTTTACTGGATTTTTTGCTTTATTGGATTTTGTATGTAGTTTAAAAGGGTGATATCACTTTAAGGACACTTTAAATACATGTATATGCATTTCTGGGCGTCAGCCTTTGAAAAAGCCACGTGTGAAACGCGTCAGGTGACGTCATACGGAGGCGACCCTCAGCTCTTGCTCTGG
The DNA here is from genome assembly GCA_016271365.2 of Neoceratodus forsteri. Classification (NCBI taxonomy): domain Eukaryota; kingdom Metazoa; phylum Chordata; order Ceratodontiformes; family Ceratodontidae; genus Neoceratodus; species Neoceratodus forsteri. The sequence goes on from CM057453.1 coordinate 1,052,328,756, forward strand.
CTCTTGTTTGGATTATCCAGCCGTTTCCACTGTAGTCCTGTTTCATCTGGATTGCTTGGATATTATCGACTTTTTGAACCATATGGACTCCTTTGCATAGGAACCCCAGGACTTTTATTATAGTGAGTTTCTTTTGCTCCTGTTTTATGGAATAAATCTTGTTCATATTTACATGAGCATTCTCAGCTGGTATTCATTTCTCTTGGAGCACAAAGTTTTCATGTTTTTGAGCAGGTGCAGGTTCTCTGTTCGCTATTGCCCCAGGAGTTCCAGCTGCCTGGAGAGTGATAAAAAAGACAGTAAAGACCTCAGGGAGGATGAGCTCCCACCATTATCCGAGACTTTTGAGGAGAAATTTGCTAAGTTGTTGCTGGAGGAAGGGAAAACCGTAGAGGACTTTAAGAAACAATTCCTGCCACCTGGGGGTGTTCCTTCTCCAACACCCCCACCCACTCCAGCACCTCTTACTACCCCGCCTTCTGTGCCCGTGCCAATGCTGGCCCCTATATCTTTACCTGCCATTAGTGATGACTCCTAGCAAAGGCTGGGAATCTTCTCGGGCACCCTCCCCACTCCCCAGGTGGAGGATGATTGGGAGACCTGGATAGACTATGTTGCCCCTCTAGTACTTGAATGGCAATGCTCAGAAGCAGAGAAACAAAAGAGGTTGAGTGAGAGCCTCCGAGGTCCTGCCCTGGCTACTATCCATGCCAAGCGGGCCAATAACCTTGAAGCAACTGCACAGCACTATCTTGATGCATTGGAGAATGTGTATGGGAGCCCGGATTCAGATGAGGATCTGTGGTGGAGAGTAAGAAATGCTCAGCAGTACCCAGGGGAGCCATTGTCTGTGTATGTACCTCGGCTTGAAAAGCTGCTGCAAGAGTGCCTCAGAAAGGGTAGTTTGCCGTCAAATTAATTAGATCGAACTAGGCTGGACCGAATTCTTAAGTCTGCTCTGTTTTCAGAATTGCTACTGCTTCAGTTGCGCCTTGCCACTAAACTGGAATTGCCCCCCCCATGACGAGCTAATGAAAGAAATTTGGGGGGGGTTGAGCAAAGGCGACCCCGTGGTGGACTTGCACCCATATCTGCTGCTGCTGCTGCTGCACAAGTAACCGAGAGTGATCAGCCAAGTGAGGCTCAGGGGCAAAACTCGGCACTTAATGAGCACTCTGAGAATGCAAAGGACTTCCTGCCCTGGGCCCAGCACTGAAAAGACAAGCTACCAAAGGAAGTCCGAGAGTTGAAGATGGGTGCCTCTGTAAGGGCTTCCCCCATGGAACAAGATTCTGGTCCCTTTCAGGACGTGACTGCCATGGGGGTGGGGGTGCACCCTCTGACATCCGCTACCAAGGGTGGCTCCAAGGCTGAGATCATGGGATTGACTGCCACTCTAAAGGAACTGTCAAGACATGCTGCACCACTCTCACCGCTGCAAGCAGATACTAGACCCCACTCTCTTACTACTGCTTCAGTCCCTCATAAAATGTTCTCTCCCAGGATGACCCAGGAGTCTATCATTTGTCACCACTGTGGGAAGGATGGCCATATGAAAAGAGAATGCCAGTCTCAGAAGGACTCAGAAAGAGTAGTAAACAGACTCCAAGGGGAGCTCAGAAAAGCAAATCAGTGGCCAAGGGGTGCCCGAAATGACCGCAGTGAGGATTCGAGAAACACTAACTCAAATTTCTTTGTGGCTAAATCATCTGTCAGGCCTCTGCTATTGCCTCTCCAGACTGGTCCAGAATAGTGGGCCCTTCAATAAAGACTACAGTGACTGTGAATGGTATTCATACTCGGGCTGTGCTTGACAGTGGGTCGCAAGTGACCACTGTATTCCAGGACTGGCATGACAAACACTTACCTGATGTGCCTTTGTAATCCCTGGAAGGTGTACATGTGTGGGGCCTGAGCAACAAGTCTTATCCCTACCTAGGATATGTCCGCCTCTGGTTGGCTTTTCCTGCAACTGTAACTGGTGTAGAGGAGCGAGTAGAGACATTGGCCCTAGTGTGTCCCCCCCCACCGGACTATATGATGGGGTCCCTGTTAATTGGGACAAACGCCCATATGTTTGGGAGACTGGCGCAACTCTGTCACGAGAAAAAATGGCGACGGATTGGGAGGGCCCAGAGAATTCCGGCTCTGATCAAAAGAGCCTATGATTTGCAACAGAATCCTGCGGAAGTAGACCAGGATGAACCAGTGGGGATCGTGTGGAAGAAGGATCCCGATTCAACAGTACTGGCTCCTAACGCCCAGAGTACCATTCAAGGGGAGGTCCACCCTGGAAAGATGTCAAGAACAAAATACTGATGTTGGATGCGCCAGGCAATGGAAAATTGCCAGAAGGATTATTGGTCAAGCCCAGCATCTTGCCTGCTCGTGCCCATACCTATGCACAATGAGTTATGGTCCAGATTCACAATGTGTCAGATCGGGAGATCCAGGTGAACAGAGGGTGCACCCTAGCTACGGCACACTGCGCAAACACTGCAGTATTGCCCAGCAACAAGTACCCTGGTGAGAAAGAGAGAGTGACCCCAGACTTGATTGACTTTGGTGACTCCCCGATGCCAGCTGAATGGAAGGCTAGAATTAGCAAGAAACTTGCCCAGAGAGACCAAGTGTTTTCATTGAAGGAATGGGATGTGGGATGTGCCCAGGGTGCAGAGCATCACATACACCTGCATGATGAACGGCCATTTCGAGAGAGGTCCCGGCGCCTAGCCCCAGCAGACATAGATGATATGAGAAGACACCTGCAGGAAATGCTCGCTGCTGGCGTGATATAAGAATCCAGGAGCCTATATGCCTCTTCCATTGTGGTTGTGCGTAAGAAGAATGGGTCTGTGAGGATGTGTGTTGATTATCGAACCCTTAACCGGCGGACCATCCCAGACCAATACACTATGCCTCGTATACAAGATGCCCTGGACTGCTTGAATGGGAGCAAATGGTTCTCGGTGCTGGATCTTCACAGCGGATACTACCAGACCCCGATGGCCCTGGAAGACCGTGAGAAAACAGCCTTCATCTGTTCACTGGGGTTCTACGAGTTTCTGAGGATGCCACAGGGGATATCGTGTGCCCCGGCCACCTTTAAGCGACTGATGAAACATGCAGTGGGACATATGAATTTGCTGGAATGCCTGGTGTACTTGGACAATGTCATTGTGTTTGGGAGCACCTTAGAGAAGCATGAGAACCGACTGTTTAAAGTCCTAGACTGACTGGAAGACTTCGGCCTCAAGCCGTCCACTGACAAGTGCCTGTTTTTCCAAACCTCCATGAAGTATGTGGGGCACATAGTATCTACAAAAGGGATAAAGACTGATCCCAGTAAGGTCGAAGCACTGACTACTTGGCCCCAGCCCCATAATCTGAAAGAACTACAACGTTTCCTGGGGGTTCTGTGGCTACTACTGCAGGTTCATAAAAGACTATTCCAAGGTGATTCGCCCACTCTTGAACCTTACCCAGGGTTACCCTCCTACCAATCGTAAATACAAAAAAGGGTCAGTTAAAGAACCATAAAAAGTATACTTCCACCCAGCTGAACTCTTCGGGCCCCGCTGGATGCCCAACTGTGAAGCAGCCTTCCACGAGATCATATACCAGCTCACCCACGCCCCCATCCTCGCCTATGCTGACCCCACCAAACCCTATGTGCTGCATACAGACGCTAGTCTGAAGGGTCTAGGAGTGGTGCTGTATCAAGACCATGAGGATGGCCTAAGACTAGTAGCATTCGCCAGGAGGAGCTTGACCCTGTCCAAACGAAACTACCCTGTGCATAACTTGGAGTTCCTTGTGCTAAAATGGGCCATACCTCTATGGGGCAAATATATTGGTGAAGACTTACAATAACCCATTGACCTATGTACAGACTTCAGCTAAGTTAGACACCACTGGGCACCGGTGGCTTTCTGCATTATCAACCTATGATTATGCTGTCGAATACAGATCGTGCCTGAAAGTACAGTTACGTAAGAACTTACCGTAACAGTAGATCTTCGAGAACAGCTCTTGCAGCAGGTTACACCTTTAGGACTGAAGCCGTCAGGCGCCAGGACACCACGGAAATTTTCTAGCTAGCAGTCTTCAGCGGGGACCGCCTCCGACGTCGGTCCCGCCCCTGACGTCAGACATAGTACATAAGGAGGCGGTCCCCCCACAATCCCCAGTTCTCCCACCGGAGACTCCCGGCCGCTGGATGACATCAGAAGAGGAGACCGAGGATCCACACCAGATGGACAAGATTAAAATCAGAACATCCCAACCCGTAAGATGGATGTTTGGCTACAACCTACCTCCACAAGAAGGGGGATGGAGAGTGGGAAGGTACCTGCTGCAAGAACTGTTCTCGAAGATCTACTGTTATGGTAAGTTCTTATGTAACTGTACTATCTTACTTCGAGATACTGCTCTTGCAGCAGGTTACATCATTTGGACTGATTTCCAAGCAGTAGTGGCAATCTTACGACACAGGGAGGAAAGGTAGAAGTCTTCATACAACTCGAGCCTAGGACAGAAGTCCCTGAAGGACGGCTAGGCTGAACCCTGCTCTTCGCCTCGATGCAATGTCCAGGCTGTAATGCCTGATAAAGGCATGCACAGAGCTCCAAGTGGCTGCAGCGCAAATAGCTGAGATGAGATGTTCTTTAACGCCGCCAAAGAAGTGGCCACCCCTCTAGTGGAATGACCCTTGACCGCGCCTGGTAAGGGTTTATTACGCTTGTCATAACAGAAAGTGATGCACTGGATGAGCCACCTCGAGAAAGACTGTTTGGGGACAGGAACTCCTTTCATTCTACCAGCAAAGGAGACAAACAGTTGATCCGCCTTTCGAAACTGTTTGGTTCTGGTCAGATAATATCTGAGGCACCGATGCATGTCGAGGGTGTGCAGAAGGGCTTCTCCTCGGTTGGTGTATCTTGGAAAATACACTGGTAAGTCAATATCCTGATTAAGGGTGAGTGCTGAAACCACCTTAGGCAGACACTTTGGATTTGTCCTCAGGGATACCCTGTCCTGATGGAAAACTAAATAAGGCTCTTTGCACATTAGTGCGTGCAATTCGGAGATCCTTCTTGCCAAAGTAACCGCAACTAAAAATAACGTTTTCCACGACAGAAACGTAACTCACAATCCGCGACTGGTTCAAAAGGTGGCAGCGTAAGCTGCTCCAGGACGAAGGGCAAGTCCCAAGGAGGAATCGGATCCTTAATGGGCGGCCTAAGGTGGAGGACTCCCCTTAAAAAGGCACGAGTAGTGTTCAATTGGGCCACCATCAGATGGCCTATGGGGGCATGATAAGCCGAAATTGCACAAAGGTGCACCTTAATCGAGGAGTAAACCAATCCTGAATGAAAAAGGGAAAGCAGGTAATCCAAAACCAGCTTTTCAGGACATTCTAATGGTGAGAAACCACGCGCTTCAGCCTAAACCGTACTGCGCCATTTCGCGGCATACGTTGCATGGGTTGCCCGGCTTTCTGGCGAAAGGTACATCTTCCACTTCTTGCGAGACCCATTATGTATGGCCCTATATATGTCTCTAGGAGCCAAGCGTGCAGGTTCAAAGGAATGTAAGTCTGGATGGACTAATGAACCCTCCTCCTGAGACAGCAGATGGGAGCTGATTGGCAAAGGAAGTGGAGGTTCCTGGGATAGCTGACGCAGAAGCGGGAACCAAATCTGTCTGGACCAGAAAGGTGCTATCAAAATGAGCGTCACTTGCTCCCTGCGAAGTTTTAACAGAACTCTCTGGATCAACGGGAAAGGAGGGAAGACATAGAGGAATCTGCCCACCCAGAAGAGGGACAACGCGTCTCGCCAGAAAACACCAGGCCCTGGATCTAGCGAGCAAAAATTGGGCAGTTTTGCGTTGGATGGGAACGCGAAAAGGTCTAATTCTGGAGTGTCCCATCTGTGAAACAGATCCTCTGCCACCTCCTGTAGAAGTTCCCACTTGTGGACTCTCGCCTGAGAGTGACTCAGACTGTCTGCGACGGTACTGTCCACTCCTGGGACGTGTACTGCAATTAGGTTTGCGCCATGCTGCACTACCCACTCCCACACTCTCATGGCCTCCCTGAGAAGCGGGTAGGAGTGAGTGCCTCCTTGTTTGTTGAGGTAATACATCACTGCAGTATTGTCTGTTTGTAACAGAAGAGTACCCGGTGGAATCTCCGACTGGAAGGCTTGCAGAGCATAAAGAACCGCCCTCATCTACAAAATGTTGATGTGGAGATGAGATTCCTGGGCTGTCCATGTGCCCTGAGACCGCACCCCGTCTAGGTGTGCTCCCTACCCGAGACCTGAGGCGTCTGTGCAGAGAGTCACAGTCGGAGAAAGCGCTGTGAAGGGAACCCCCACGGGGAGATTCTCCGGATCTAGCCACCACTGCCAATCCCGAATCGAGGCATTTGTGACTCGAATTGGCTGCTGCAGATGGTCTTGCCTTTGGTCCCATTGCACCCTTAGCATCCACTGGGTTACCTGCATGTGAGTCGTGCAATCGGGACTGTTGCAATGGCCGCAGCCATATGTCAAGCGAGGAGAAGGACCAGTCTTGCTGGACGGGTCTTCCTCACCGACAGGTCCCTGATGAGGGATCTGATGTGTTCCGCTCTGTCTGAGGGAAGAAAGGCTTTTCCTCCAACGGTGTCCAGAACTGGTCTGATAAACTGCAGTTTCTGGGACGGTACTAGGAGAGACTTCTCGTAATTGATGAGGATACCCAGTGATTGGAAAAGGGACTGGGTGCGGTAAATGGCAGTATCAGTGCCTCAGGAGAAGCCATGAAAGCCAGTCATCCAGGTAAGGAACACGTGTGGCCTTGTCTCCTCAGGGCCGCCCGCTACGACCGCCATGCACTCATTAAGCGTGAGGTGCCATGACAGTCCGAAGGAAGAGCTCAGAACTGATAATAATGGCTCCTGAGATTCAGTGCAGAACCTTCTGTGCGCTTGAGCAATGGGAATGTGCAGGTAGGCATCCTGCATATCCAAAAGCATAAAAAGCATCCCGTTTCAGCATGGGAATTAGTCCGGAAGGTCACCATCACGGAAGCATTTGTAGGCGACCAACAGATTGAAGGTCGCTGAGGTCCAGAATTGGACAGAGGTCCCCTGTTTTCTTTGGAACCAGGAAGAAGTGAGAATAATATCCTAGCCCTCTCTGGTTCACTGGAACATGCTCTAAGGCTTCCTTGTCCAGAAGCGTGAGCACTTCCTGCTGTATGAGCAGGGCGTCCTGACCAGAGTAGCGGGAAAGCAGGGGAGGTCTTGTAGGTGGGCTGCCTACAAATTCTACATAGTGGCCTTTATCGACCAACTGCAGCACCCACCTGTCGGTGGTGACTGACCGCCACCCTGGCAGGTGACGTGCGATGTGACCCCCGACCTTCATTTCCCATTGATCTTGAGGAGGGGTGGGGGCCGGGAAGGAGTCATGCTGTGGCAGCGTTTGATCCCGCAGGCTGGGCGAATTTGGGCTGCGTTGGCATCACCTGGGGATGACTTGGCCTGGGCTTTTGGGTAAAAAGAGCTCCTCTGCTGTTGGCCGGAACGTGGTTGTTGCCTCTGTGTCCGGATACAAAAGTGACTCTGGTTCCTACGGAAGGAACTAGGTCAAGATCTGTACATGGCCTGGACAGATCTAACTGCCTTTCCTGCGTCCTGAAGTTTGGTGATCACCCTCTCGGAGGCTTCACCAAACAGGAATTCACTGTTGTAAGGGACGTCTAGAATATTCCTCTGGACATCCAGGGTAAAACTGGAGACACGGAGCCAAGAGTGTCTCCGGAGACACACGCCTGAGGCTGCAGCTCTGGCTGAAGAGTCCGCAGAGTCATATGCGGCTCTGAGCACCTGGGTCCCCACATCCAAACCGTATGGAGGAGGGTCAGGCTCCTCCTTTTGACCACCATCGGGCATCTTCTCAACCAGGTCCTGTCCCTGTTCCCACAGTGCGTTCTGGAACTGAACCATGTGGTGAGAGTAATTCAAAGACCTGATGGCGCAAGTCGCCGGCTCACGTCATTACCCAGGGCATCAATTGCTTGGATGCCGGGTCCGATGGTTGTGTGGTCAAGTGCTGAGTCTCTGAGACGGTCATACGAGCAGTGATGACCAGGGAATCGGCCAGAGGATGGTTAGCCAGATGAGTCTCCTCGGGGCCTTGCCGGGCGGTCAGCCTTCTTGACACTGCAGAGTCGAATCGGGGACTTCCACGCAGCCTTAGGTGGCGTCCGCGAAATTGTGTCAACCAAGGGTGGCACTACCACAGGCTTTGGGCTTTCTGCCAAAGGTAGCGGGCAAGGCACTGTCTCTCGGGGTCAAGCTCTTCAGCATCCTACCCCATATTCTCCTGAATGTGCCTCATGATCTCCGCAAAGGAGGGATCATCCGGAGGAGACCTGGGTAGGTCATGTGGGTCTGGAGAGGCAATGCTGATGGGAGAAGATCTGGAGCACCCTGAGGAGTCAGATCTGGAATCCTCCGCAGACGTGGTGTACCGTCGTCGTCTGGGTCTCTTAGAGCCAGTTGACCCTGAAGTGGATCTTGAGGGAGGTCTTCTCCTATCTGAGGATCTGCCCCTAGGAGGAGGTGTTGGTTTCTTGGGGTTGGTGACCGTCCTACCGGCCCCTTGGGCAGAAGAGGCGTGGGCGGTGAATGAGTGGGTGAAGGCGGAGGCGGAGTAGGAGGAGGTGCGTGTGACCACCCTTCCTGATGGTGTCCACCAGAAGGTAAAACTCCTTACCTCTGCCAAATTCAAGCCCTCTACGGGCGGAGGCAGTGGCCTGTCGCGGGTCCCTAAGGGTCTCCGCACAGGGGAAGGTTCCCATAGGAGTCCAACGACTCCGGTGTCGCCCGCCTGGTCCTCGGGCTGAGTGGCATCCTCCTCTGATAATTCCTTCTGACCGATGTCAGCCAGCGACGGTGGTGCAGTCCTCCTCTCTGGGGCAACCGACGTCAGTCCCCTGGCCGAGGCCCTGAGAGGTGAATGCCTGGCCGGCGATGAGTGTCTTGCTGTCGTCGGCTCCTGGGAGTGCCGGTGATGCTTGGCCAACATCGGATGGGCTGACGTCAGGTCTGGCGTCTGTTTTAGGGACATCAGCTCCTTAGTCTTACGGGGGACTGGGTCTGAACCACGTGGAGGCTGGGACACCGACCTGGCGTTGGAGTCCCGACGGCGGGAGGAAGATTTGTGGGGCTCCCCAGACTTGGACGAGGCCTTAGAAGGAGTGGATGCAGACGATGGCCTGGAAGTCTTGAGAGGCTGCAGAGAGGAGAGCCGCTGGAGAATCTGACCTGAACCGGGGAGGCTGAGATTGAGCCTGGAGGAGAGCAGTCTAACATGAGCTGGGCCCGAGGGGTCCAGGGCCCTCGCCAGGACCTGGGTCTTTCCTTCTCCGGTGTTTGTGGTCTTCCTGACGACTCCCCCTGGAGGAAGGTCCCTATCCATGGTCTTCAGTTTCTCCTCCCGAGAAAGCGCATGAAGAACCTTCTGGCAGCGGATCCTGGTGCGACTGTTGAAGCCCTGGCAGAAGGAGCAGGCCTTGGTGTCGTGTTCCGGGCCTAGACAACGCACACAGGCAGAGTGAGGATCCTTGAAGGGGATCTGTTTGCCGCAGGCACACGTCGATGGGTGACCTTCCAGAGAGGTGTTTGGAAGGACATCAGATGAATTCCAAATCCGTATAAGAGAAGAGCGTCATAGTTCTAAAGGTCAATGCATGCAAGAAAAGAGACCGAGGCCCATGCTTATGGCGTCGATGGCGGGAAAAGAACTGGGGATTGTGGGGACCGCCTCCTTATGTACTACGCCTGACGTAGGGGGGGGACCGGCGTCGAGACAGATACCCACTGAAAACTGCTAGCTAGAAAATTTCCGTGGGGTCCTGGCGCCTGACGGCTTCAGTCCTAATGGTGTAACCTGCTGCAAGAGCTGTATTTCGAAGTAAGATCCATATTGATGCTGACACCCTATCATGAAGACCCACTTCCAAGAGTGATTGAGTCAGGCTGTCTGAACCTGACATTCGAGCATTGTGCCAAAAGTTTGATAGAGATGAACTGATGTCTGCGGACACAATGGACTGTTTAGTAGATTGTTTGGGCCCTTCTGACACCTGCATACCAGCTGCTTATTGCCACTTCGCTGCTCTAGATATTAGTGCACTACCTCAATCTGACAATGACAGCATTTAGTGGGCTCAATCCCAAAATCCTATGATTCAGCCAGCACTTGATGCCCTGCATGCGGGGAAAGATGTGTCTAAGTTACGTTTCACTGACTTACGAACTGCTTTATTGTTTAAAGAAGGCCCCAGACTGAAGTTGCTCAATCAGGTATTGTATAGAGAGACAGTAGATCTTAGTGGCAAAGTAGACAAGCAACAATTGGTCCTGCATACGCCCTTTAAAGATTTGGTACTGAGGTCCCTCCACAATCACATGGTGCACCTCGGTATTGACAGAACTCTTGATCTGGTAGAAACTCGCTTCTACTGGCCCAAAATGGGGTCCGATGTTGAGCACCATGTAAAGACTTGTAGTTGCTGCCTGCAAAGAAAAGCCCTGCCTCAGAGGGCTGCCCCCTCTTGTTAATATTACTACCAGCACCCCTATGGAATTAGTCTGCATAGACTTCTTGTGTTTAGAACCTGATCAGCGGAACACTGGCAATGTGTTAGTGGTTATGGATCATTTCACACGGTATGTACAAGCTTTTCCCACCAAAGATCAAAAGGCATCTACTGTGGCCAAGGTGATAGAGGAAAATTTCTTCGTCCATTATGGTGCCCCCCAGCGGATCCACTCTGACCAGGGCAGAGACTTTGAGAGTCGACTAATCAAAGAAATGCTCTCTCTATGGGGGGTGCGTAAGTCAAGAACCACCACCTATCACCCGCAGGGAGACCCTCAACCAGAATGTTTTAACTGCACCCTTCTAGACATGCTGGGCACCCTCCACCCAAAAGACAAGCATAAATGCAGCTAGCAGATTAGCACCTTGGTACACGCATACAACTGCACGAAAAATTATGCTACTGGGTTCTCCCCCTACTGTCTCATGTTCAGAAGAGAGGCCCAGCTGCCAATTGATGTCTGTTTTGGGGTCTCTCCAGATGGGGTCCGAGACGAAAACTACTTGCAATATGTACAAAAACTGAAAGCTCAATTGAACCATGCCTATCAACTGGCCAAGACAATGGCCTCGAAGAGAAATCTAGCCAACAAAGAGAGGCATCATAAAAAAGTAAAGGCTCAAGAGCTTCGACCTGGAGACCGTGTGCTATTACGCAATTTGGGACTGCATAGTAAACATAAAATTGCTGATCAATGGCACTATCTTCCCCATGTAGTAGTTGGAAAGTTGGATGATTTACCTGTGTACAAGGTATGCCCAGAGAACAACTCCAAAGCTGTCAAGACCATGAACCATAACCCCTTGCTACCTATTGGCGAAGTCATGATTGAGGCTGAGCCTCCAGAGATTGATCCCCCTGGACTCGTGCTGCTGCAAGAAAGAGACAGAGTCAACCTACCCCAGTGGCCATTGATTTAAGATTTTCTCCGTACCAGGTCCAGAATAATAGTGACTGTCAGTCAATCTCTGACGAAAGTGAATGTGATCCTGTCTATTACCCCTCTTATGAACTGAGCCAGCTGTTTCGGGGTAATCCCATGACTAATCGTGGGGATGAAGCTGGGTCTTCTGGACTGCCTAACCCCCCCAGCTTCGTCCTTGGAGCCAATGCTCCCTGAAAGTGAAGTGCAAAGTATCAAGTCTGAGGATGCTGAGTCTCTGTGTATTGTGGAACTGTATGATTTGCCTGAAGGATAGGCTGATGGTATGAGTCTTTCTGGTGACATGCCAGAACTTGAGAAACACTATGAGACTGCTGACAACCCCCCTTCAGTGCCAGAGTGTCTTCAAAGTGAACAAAGTGTAGTGGAAACAGAGCCTACAGAGCAAGGGGCCGACAGTGCTCCAAGTTTGGACATTCCTGCCCAGGCAGAGGCACCCCACCCAAGTGTTGAAAGTCTCAGAACCAGTGCTGAGAGTATGGAGACTGTGATTTTTCCCCCCAGAAGGACTGGCTGAGCTGTCAAGCCCGTAGTACGCTTCAGTTATGATTCTCCCAGGAGGCCAGTGGATTGGCCTCTCAATGTGGTCCACAAAGGGGTTTATGTGTCTCAGAGCTCACTGCCCAAACTGAGCCTAAGTGCCAATTCTAGGTTAATACTTCTGCCTTCTAGGTATGGTGCCCCTGCCCCATCTAGCCTCAAGTTAGCTGATAGGGAAGGGCCCCCTCTTACTCTGTTTAATGTACAAGAAGTTAATACCTGTTATTACCTGATTTAGTACAGTAATGTTCAACTGACTTGTGTGAAATATTCCAAATGTATTGTCAGAATGGACAAAGCATTGGGAAATGTAGTGAATATGTATAGTAAAGTACCAGTGTTACTCATTCTCACTAACACTGTTTAGCTGGTTTGAGGGATCATTAGAACTGCAACTAGTTAGATACATAGACAGTGTCGGCAGATAAGGGCCTATGGCCCACCCAGTCTGCTCATTTGAGCTCGTAAGTTCAGTTTATGTTTCCTAGAAGTCTGTTGCCCTTACCCTGACCTCCAGAATTCCTTTATGTCTATCCCATGCATTCTTAAATCCAGTGATTGTTTCAGCCCCCACCACTTCCTCTGGCAGGGTGTTCCACTTGTCCACCACCCGTTCTGTGAAAAATTCTTCCTCATATTTCCTCTGAATCGTCCTCCTCCAACTTCATCCCATGCCCTCTAGTCCTGGAACATCTTTTCGCCTAAAAATAGTGTATTCCTGCACCTGTTCCTCCCTGTAAGATACTTGTATGTCTCTTCATATCCCTCTCCCTCCTCTCCTCCAGGGAGTACATGTTCAGTTCCTTCAACCTGTCTTCATAGGACTTGTGATGCAATCCATGCACCATCTTTGTTGCCCTCCTCTGAACCTTCTCTACCCTGTCTATGTCCTTACGTAGGTATGGTCTCCAGAACTGTACACTTGTACTCCAGGTGGGGCCTCACTAGTGTCTTGTATAGTGGAATTATGACCTCCCTTTTCCTGCTGGTGATGCCCTGGCTATGCATCCCAGCATCCTATTTGCTTTACCTGCTGCCTTGTCACTGTTTCCCTACCTTGAGGTCATCAGAGATGATAACCCCAAGATCCCTTTCCTGCTTGGTGCATGCTATATCCTCACCCCCAACTGATATATTGTGCCGGGTTTTTGTGCCCCATATGCATTATCTTGCACTTCCTTACATTGAATTTCAACTACCAAACCCCTGACCATTCTTCAAGTTTCTGCAGGTCCTTCTCATTCTGTCTACACCTCTGGTGTGTCTACTCTGTTACAGAGCTTTGTGTCATCAGCGAACAGTGAAATTCTGCCTTCTAGGTCCTGCGCAATGTCACTGATGAATATGTTGAATAGAACCGGTCCCAGCACTGATCCCTGTGGTACCCCACTGGTCACTCTTCCCTCTGTGGAGTGACAGCCATTCAACACCACCCTTTGTGTCCTGCCACCCAGCCAGTTACCTACCCACCACACTACTGTCCTGCCTACACCCATATTCCCCAGTTTGTGTAATAGTCTTCTATGTGCACAGTGTCAAAGGCCTTGCTGAAGTCCAGATAGGCCATGTCCACTGCCCTCCCCGATCCACCTCCCTAGTCACCCAGTCAAAAAATTCAATGAGGTTGGTCTGACATGACCTCCCCCTGGTGAAACCATGCTGCCTTGGGTCCTGTAGTCCACTGACAACCAGATGTTCCACCAATCTCTCCTTCAGTAGTGCTTCCATGATCTTCCCCACTATCGAGGTGAGGCTGACTGGTCTGTAGTTCCCTGCTTCCTCTTTGTTCCCACTTTTGTATAAGGGGACTACATCTGCTGTCCTCCAGTCTTTGGGTACCTCCCCTGTTTCCAGTGATCGGCTAAACAGGATAGCCAGAGGTTCAGCCACCACCTCTCTTAGTTCTTTAAGGACCCTGGGGTGCACCCCATCTGGCCCCATTGCTTTATCAACTCTTATTACTTCTAGTTCCTTCAGGGCCCTTTCTCGTGTAAAGGGACTTGTGTCCATTTCTGCACCATTCTCACCCCTTGTACTCCCTTCAGACCCATTACCCTCCTCTTCCTCAGTAAAGACTGAGCAGAAATACCTGTTCAATATGTCAGCTTTACTGTTGTCATCCTCCACGCGGACCCCATCCTCCCCCTTCAGTCTCACTATCCCTCCCTTTGTCTTTCTTTTTTCACTTATGTACCTGTAAAAGGTTTTGTCCCCTCTACCCACTGATTTTGCAATGTGTTCTTCTGTCTGAGCTTTGGCTTCCCTTACTGACCTCCCTGCCTCCCCTTTGCTTCTCCTGGTACTTCTCCCTATCCCCTTCTGCCTGTGTCTTTTTGTATTGCCTGAATGCAGTCTTTTTGGCTTTCACTTTCTTTGCTACCTCTTTGGAAAACCATAATGGTCTACTCTTCCTTTTCCTGTTGCTAACTTGCTTAATGCATAATTCTTTTGTTCTTGTAATCCCCATTTTAAATACTGCCCACTGTTCCTCAACCCCTGATTCCTGTCCCATTCCCCTTAATGCCTCTTTCAAGTATCTCTCCAATGTCCCAATGTCTGCCCCCCTAAAATCCAGGATACGTGTTTTTGTGTGGTTTGGTTCTGCTCTTTCTGTGATTTCAAACCACAATGACTGGTGGTCACTGTTCCCCAGGTGCTCCCCCACTGTTACCCCATCACACTGTCCCTGTTTGTGAGCACAAGGTCCAGTATTGCCTTCTGCCGAGTTGGTTCCATGACCAGTTGCTTGAGGAAGGCACCCTGAAGGGAGTCCAGGATAAATCTGCTCCTAGTTGATGCTGCTGCTGGGATGCTCCAGTCCACGCCTGGAATATTGAAGTCTCCAACCAGTATTACCTCACCCTTGTCTGCCATCCTTTGGATGGCTAGCATCAGCTCCCTATCTGTTTCTTCCTCCTGGGCTGGTGGTCTATAGACCACACCTGTGCGGATAGCTGTCCCCATTTTCCTTTCCAGCTTAACCCACAGTATCTCTCCCCATTTGTTCCTCCTGGATCTCTGTGGCCCTTATGTCATTTTTTCACATACAGTGCCACTCCTCCTCCTTCCTGCCTGCTCTGTCTCTTCTAGAATATGTTGTAGCAGTGGCCATCTCCCAGTCGGGTTATCATTACACCAGGTTTCAGTGATGGCCACAATGTCCAGGTCTGACTGCACCATGACAGCCTCCAGATCTTCCATCTTGTTGCTAAGGCTCCTGGCATTTGCACACATGGCTTTCCATGATTTGACTTCCCTAGACTATTTGGCTGTTCTACTCCAGCCCCTTCCTTGGTTGTCCTTTATCCCTGGTTCTCCTTGCTGTCTGCCCTTCTGCTGAATTTTGCCCCTTTTCTGCCTATCCACCTCTTGGGCACTAATCTCCATCTTTTGCACACTGCTTTGCAGAGATAGCCACTCCTCTGGTTCACTGGTTCCATTGCTAGCTGTGGTGGGTGAGCAAGTAGGTACCCTCCTTGCTGGCCTGCCACCCCCTCTTGCTAGTTTAAATGCTTGTCAATGTAGCATTTAAACTTATCATTGAGTGCTTGATTCTCCAGGATGGATGCAAGGCCAGGGCTTGAACAAACCTCCATCCTCCAGGTGGGTCCTCAGTCACCAATGAATCCAAACCCTTCCTCACAGCACCAGTTCTTCAACCATGAGTTAAAGTTCCTGGTGCATGCACTCTATGCTCTCCTTGCCTCTCACAGGAAGTACTTCTGAAAAGTGACAGAAGTAGCAATCACTTGAGACCCCTCCCAATTCTCCTAAACTCTTCCTGAACTTCCTTTGGCTCCCCATCTGCCAGGTCATTAGTACTAGGTGATAATGACATCCAGCTCACCCTCCCGTCTTGCCTTCCCAGTGATCCCCAGGATCTTCCTTCCATCCCTCCATGCCGTGGCACCTGGTGAGCACCTCACCTCC
The DNA here is from genome assembly GCA_016271365.2 of Neoceratodus forsteri. NCBI lineage: Eukaryota > Metazoa > Chordata > Ceratodontiformes > Ceratodontidae > Neoceratodus > Neoceratodus forsteri. The sequence goes on from CM057453.1 coordinate 1,052,344,831, forward strand.
CTGTCCTCCCCTCCTGTGTTCCTAGCTGGGATCCCTCTACGATGGAGTCCCCACCAGGATTCGCTTCCTCCTCCTCTGGGGTCCACTGCTTTCCCCACTGAGGTCACCTCCTTGGCTAACCTCCACATCCTTTCCTTCCACTTCTGGGTACCTCTATTTGGTTGTCCTCGTTTGCCAGTGTGGCATATGAGTTCTTGAGTGGAATAGGATCTGGGATGTGCCTCTGCTAACGCTCTAACCCTCCCTGAGCCCACTGTCATCCAAGTGCTCCTCGTTCTGGCATCCTTTGAGGCAGTTGCATTGGACTGGGTGGTCTCTGGATAGGGGTGATGATACTCCTGACCCAGTTTACTTCCGCTCTGAGTCTGGCTACCTCATCCCGCAGTCCAGAGAGATGCATGTGTAACCCCCCTGCAAATGGGGGTTCCCAAAAGACTTCCAGGAGCTTGCTTGAATGCTCCAAGCCTGAATGGTGTTTGGCGTTTAAGCCATGTATCAGTGAGTGTGTTTAGAGCCTCTGGTACTGTCTCTTTAAGAGCTGTCTGCTTGCAGACATAATTAGTTTGTATGGGGCGACTGTGTGCTTCTCTGTTTGAGTACCACTCGAGCTGCTGCCAATTCACTCCATTTTTGCAGTCACTAAGTGCAAGGGAACCTATCTGAAAGATGTAACTGTTTGCCAGAAATCATTTACAGTAATAATGAAATTACAGTTTGTCTAACCTGCTTTCTTTGCAGTCAGAACTGTGTCTGCCTAGTTCCCCATTCTGGTTTTGAACTGCTGAACTGGACCAATCAGTGTGGGGTAAGCTTGCTCTAAAATGGTGCCTTGGACGAATCAGAACTTGGACTCATAATCTGAGCCAGCCACAAGAGGATTGTATGGGCAGTGACTCTGGGAGATGTAGTTTAGACTTCGGCACCTTTTTGGACCAACAGAAGCAGTCTATTGTGAGTGACAGCCAATCCAGTCAAGAACTGGGAGGAACTCAAAGGAAGTGCCCGGTTTTGTCTGTTGGAGTTTCAGTTTAGATCTGGCAGTGAAGGGGAAAGAAACCCTGTGTTCCTTCAGTGCACAGTTTCAGTCAAAAACGGTGTAAGGCCCAGAGTTCCGGTCTGCAGCTTGTGTAACTGCTTGTTAGGACTGAATCCGTCTGTGAAAGAATCAAAGGATCTCTGAAGAGTAGAAACCAGGCTCACCCTGTAGAAGACTGGAGAAATTGTTGAATTGCACTTGGTCTGTCAGGAACTGAATCTGCTGTGTGTTCTCCGGTATTGTGCAGTACTGCGATCGGGATAGAAGCAGCCTGCCTGGTATAGTACTTTTTTTACCATATAAATGTGTGAAGAGTCTCGTGGAGCTCAAGAGTAGCCCTGCTGACGTTGAAGGACCCTATCTTGTTTGGAGGTCGTGAGTACTAATTCAGGGTCGCTCCTGTTGAATTGCCACATTAAATCCAAATGGAATCACTGTACTGCTGACTGTTTAAACTAATTTTCTTTTCACTGTGTGAAAGGCCCTCACCAGCTGCCACGGTTTGACTAGCCACTAGGCTTGGGTACCCAGGGACAGTAACTGTACGGATAGGCCTGTGCACAGAGCCATAGGTAGATAGTAAAGTGATAAGCTAATTAACCTGATTTCCCTGTCCTTGTTATATCCCCTAAATAAATCAGAGCTGCTTGTTTCAGCAAAGTTATACTTCCTGAGGTATTTGTCTATGTTAAAGTACTGTACTGTGATTGTTGCACTGTATCTTATTTCACAGGAGGTCCCAGTGCGGAACTAGTCCTGGGGTAAGTGTATACTGTGAAGGTAATTCTGATATATTGTGTGGGCCACTAGTGGGAAGAAAGGGGGGTTGCAGTGTCCCAGAGGGCTGTGACCAAGTAAGTTTAACTATTGCAAACCCTGACCTCTGGGTGGAGGCACCCGCCATTGGATCCAGGCCCCTCAACCTGTTAGTGACAAATCAGGCAGGGGTAGTAGCCCCTGGGATAGCGCCATCTAGGGGTTACACATGCAGATAGGGCAGCACCTCAGTGTCCAGGTACTAGGTGTTAGGTACCATGTTAGCTGTTTGACTAGCCTCAGTTTGATATTGTATAATTCCTGATTACTCTGTACTGTAAATAGCTGTAATGTAATGCATCTGTCTCATTTGCTGTACTAGTCCTCTCCCCCTTCCCCCAGGACGCATCTGGAAGAGAGCGGTACTCCGCTCAGTATGCCCTCCTGGTGAAACTCTTAAATAAATAAATAAATAAGTTTCTGTTAACTGATGCATGATGGTACAGACTTGACGCGGACGCCAGGTTTTCTCCAGGCAGGGAAGGGTGTAACCCCCCCTACAAATGGGGGATCCTGAAAAGTCTTAATTGAGCTTGCCTAAATGCTCACTGCCAGGCTGGTGTCCTGCGTTTTAGCAGTTTAAATGTGATTGCCAGAGAGTGCCTGTATAGCCTCTGTGTACTGACTCTTTAAGAGCTGCCTGGATTGTAGTCATAAGTAATCTGAGAGGGTGCTCTGTTGAAAGATGTAACTATTTGCTGAAAATCATTTAGAGTGATAATGATAATTTAGTTTGTCTAACCAGCCTTCTTTGCAGCAAGGACTGTTTTGTTTATCTCTACTATCTTGGCCCTGGACTGCTGAATTGGGCCAATCAGTACTGGTGGGACCTAAAATGGAGCCGGACTACAGGAGCTGTCTGGAGTCAAAATCTGTAGGAATTGTAGTTTTGGGCTTTTGGTACCTTTTTGCAACTGAAGGGGGAGCTCTTACTTTGACTGACAGCTGAATCAGCTAACCAAACCTTTTGGATCTGCGGGGAATCCCCAAGCTGCCTGCTGTTTGAGGCAGATCTAAGTTGGGAGCTGAAGAGGTAACAGCTCAAATGATTTCGAGCAGCAATCCTGAGTGGATTCGCATGAGAGAACTGTCAAAGGGCTGAGTTTTGGCCTGCATGTCTGCATGCTGCCTCGGAGAGGGAGAAAAGAGAATTATTTTCGGACTAAATCCAAGTTTGTGAGAACAAAGTAAGCCACTGATTTTTTACCAGGCTCATACCTGAAGAAGACCGAAGATTTTGCTGACTGCGATTAGCCTGTCAGGATTTCCAGCTGCTTTTGAATCCCTGGTTTGTGCAGAGACTCTGCACTCGTGACTGGAGAGTGGTTTTCCTGGTACAGTAGAATTTCCTTACATGTAAATGTGCTGTGAGTTGTTAGTGGGTCGTGATTTGGTTCCCCCCTGTGTGAACTATGTTCTGCTTGCTGGAAGCTGTATCCAGCCCAAAACAGACTGTATCCAAATCTGTCTCCATTTGGCTGGGGCCTTGCCACACTGGCCCAGCCAGACTACCCGCTGCACAGAGAAAGCCATCAGCGAGAGACCTGCCTGGGGATCAGCCCCCCCGCTCCACACCTGAACAGGAATGATGCCTCGGCGAATTGTGTGGGCCCTGCTTCTCCTGGCACTCCAGATCAACCACCTGCAGTCTCAATTTTAGTCCAGCCTGTGTCCAGTCTTGCGTATTGTGAGTAATCATCAGGGTAGGTCCCTGCAACAACTGCCTAATCTAAAAGTGTGTCATCTGATTGTCTTGTTGTTTTCTTTTCAAGAACTGAGCCCTCCCGCTCCGGGTTACAATTAGTGTGTGTGGTACATGTTGTTTCTTCCATCACAGGGCCGCAACCAACTGCAACGTTCCTGGCTAGCCCACCTTTCTCCATCTGGGTACCTAGAGTGTGTGACTGTTTATAGACCCTGAAGTGCATGCATAACTGTTTGAATGATAGAGTCTTTAAGCAAATTAACCTGATTACACCCATCCTCGTTCAAGTCCCTTAAATAAATCAGATATGTCTCTTTTTTGCATTTACCCTGACTGTGGTTCCAGTTTGTGCAAGAGTACTGTACTGCTGTTATTTACTGTGCATAACCTTGTTTTAGAGGGGGTCCCCAGGGCCAAGCCAGAGGAAAGCCCTGGTGGTAAATGCAAACAGTGTGGGTTCTTGTGTGGTGTATCGGGGTATTGTGAAAGTGATTATTGTGTATTATTCCGGCCACCAGTAAGGAAGGAGGGGGTTTACAGTGTCCTGGAGGGCTGTGCCCAGGTTAACTTGACCACTACCAACCCTGACCTCTGGGTGGAGGCACCCGTTTCAGAACTCAGGCCCCTTAACCTCCTACTAGCCAAGCAGACAGAGGTAGTAGGGGTTACATAAGGGACAAGGGCATAAATGGTATAGGGGTGGATACCAGTCCTTTTACAGAGGAGAAAGTCCTCAAGGTACTAGCACAACTAAAAGTAGACAAGGCAATGGGACCTGATGGTGTGCACCCCAGGATATTGAGGTAGCTCAAAGTGGTGATGGCTGCACCTCTGACAACTCTGTTCAACTTATCATTAGAAACAGGGGATATTCCAAGGGACTGGAGGAGGGCAGATGTGGTCCCACTTCACAAAAGTGGGAACAGGGAGGAGGTAGGAAATTACAGACCTGTCAACCTGGCTTCGGTAGTGGGCAAAGTAATGGAAACACTACTGAAGGAAAGGATAGTGGAATACCTTGTAACCAGTGGACTGCAGTATCCAAGGCAACGTGGTTTCACGAGGGAAGGTCTTGCTAGACAAACCTGACTCAGTTCTTCAACTGGGTGACCAAGGTAGTGGATCAGGGAGAAGTGGTAGATGTGGCTTACCTGGATTTCAAAAAGGCCTTCGACACTGTTCCACACAGAAGACTGGTGAACAAGCTGGCCTGACTGGGAGTGGGTCAAAAAGTTATAAACAGGCTAAGAAGTTGGCTAAGCTACAGGAGTCAGAGGGAGGTGGTAAATTGTGTCCACTCTGGAGAAGGCAAGGTGAACAGCTGGGTGCCTCAGGGCTCAGTACTAGACCTGGTCCTCTTCAGTGTCTTTATTAGTGACACTGAGGAAGGGCTAGAAGGGAAAGCATGCCTGTTCACGGATGACACCAAAATTTGCAACGGAGTAGACACACGGTGTGTGTAGGGGGTGGATGAGGGATGTTTTGAAAAAGTGGAAAGAATAGTCAAGGGTTTGGCAGCTGTTGTTCAATGCCAAAAAGTGCAAAATCGTGCACCTGCGGTACAGAAACACGGTGGCTATGTACCAATTGGGAGGGGAAATACTGGCACCCACCAAACAGGAAAGGGACCTGGGGGTAATCATTTCTGATGACCTGAAGGTAGCCTAGCAGTGTGATAAGGCAGTGGGGAAGGCTAGCAGGATGCTTAGGTGCATAGGGAAGGGTATCACCAGTAGGAGGAAGGAGGCAATATAATCCCTATACAGAAAAACAGCAGTTAAGTAATAACTTACCATAACAGTAGATCTTCGAGAGATGCTCCTGCAGTAGGTCTTCACGCATAGGATTGCACCCCCTGGCGTCAGGACTGCAAGGCAAACTTGTAGCTAGCAATCATCAGCAGGGACCGCCCTGGTGTCAGGTGACAGATGGCAGTGTGACTATAAAAGGGGTGGTCCCCTGCTGGCCCTCCAGTTCTTCCATTGGGAGACCTCTAAAGAGGAAGCAGAAAAATGGGAGTGAAAAACTCCTGGATCCTGTTCCCTGGATGAAACAAAGTCCTGGGAAGGGAATAAAGAGGAAAAAACACAGGAGCTGGGGGAAGGTGAGTGGGAAATATAGACCTACTGCAGGAACCTCTCTCGAAGATCTACTGTTACGGTAAGTTCTTACGCAACTGCTATATCTTACTTTGAGAGGGTTCCTGCAGTAAGTCTTCACACATAGGACTGAATACCAAGCAGTCAACTGAAGAGAAGGAATCGGAGACGAGGTTCCAGGAGGAGGAAGAATGTCTGCCAACTACAGGTCTTTCATGAGAGAAGACCTTGCAGGACCACTAGGCTGAAGCCAGCCCTGCACCTAGAAGCAATGTCCAGACTGTAATGTTTAGTGAAGGTGTGGACTGAGGACTGTGGCCACTGCACAGACGTCCACAGTGGACACATTCCTGAAAAAGGCAGTGGAAGTGGCCACACCCCTAGTAGAGTGGCCCTTAACTGTCCCTGGAAGGGGCTTTTTGTAATTCTGGTAAATGTAATGAATACAATTTGCCAGCCACCTAGAAAGAGTCTGTTTAGACACAGCTTTGCCTTGGCACTGAGGGGCAAAGGCGACAAAAAGTTGGTTCGACTTGCGAACCTCCTGAGTCCTTGAGACATAATATCTCAGAATCCTGTGTACATCAAGCATATGCAAGAGATACTCCCCCTTGTTGGAGTGTTTGGGATAAAAAAAACAGTAACTTGACACTCTGGTTTAAAGTAAGTTCTGACACTACCTTCAGCAAAAAGGAAGGGTTAGGCCACAGAGCCACCCGGCCACTGTGGAAAATCAAATAAGGCTCTTTACAAACTAGAGCCTGGAGCTCTGAAACTCTTCAAGCTGAAGTAACAGCAACTAAAATGTGAGTTTTCCACGCTAAGAAATGCATATCATAGCTTGCTGCCGGTTCAAAGGGGGGCAAAGTAAGCTTTTCTATCATAAAATTAATATCCCAGGGGGAACAGAATTCCGGACAGGAGCTTTTAGATGAAGGATTCAATTCAGAAAGGTTTTGGAAACCTACATCTGAGCGAGGGTTTTGCCCTCCACCGGAAGGTGGTAGGCCGAAACCGCAGAAAGATGGACCTTCAGAGAGGAATAGCTAAGGCCTAAATCTGATAAGTACAAGAGGTACTCTAAAACCTGGGTAGCTGAGCAAGAAAAGGGGTCTAAGCCTTTTGCTGTAGCCCAAATAGTAAATCTCTTCCACGTCATAGCATACGTGGATCTAGTGGAGGGTTTTATGGCCTCCACTAGGACCTGAGCGACTCAGGAAGAGACGCCAAAGCGAGAAGCTGCTAAGTCCACAGGTGCCACGTATGAAGGTGGAGTGAGCTGAGGCTCAGGTGTACCAGACTGCCCTGCTCGTGGGAGAGAGGAAGAGGTACTGGGGGTTCCAGTGCTAACTGCTATAGTTGAGGGAACCAAATCTGCAGAGGCCACGGAGGGGCAATGAGAATCATGTGGGCTCCCTCTGCCTGGAGCTTCAACAGAATCTTCTGTAAGACTGGAAAGGGAGGGAAAGCGTATAGAAATCTCCCTGTCCATGATAGAGACAGTATGTCTCGCCAAAAAGCACCACACCCGGGAATGAGCGAGCAAAAGCTGGGTAGTTTTGGATTGGATGGGGAGGCGAACAGGTCTATGTCTGGCCGTCCCCACTGAAGAAAGAGATCTTCTACTACCACCTGTTTTAGCTCCCACTTTTGAGCCCTGGTTACTGATTGGCTGAAACTGTCCGCCAGACTGTTGTGAACGCCTGGCATGTGGACTGCTGTCAAAGATAAGCCGTGTTGAACAGCCCAGTACCACACCTGCATCGCCTCCCTGCAAAGGAGGCAAGATCGGGTGCCTCCCTGTTTGCTGAGTACTAGACAGTGGCCATGTTGTCTGTCTGGATAAGTAATGGTCTCGGAACTGAGAGAGACTGAAAGGCCTGAAGAGCATAGAGCACTGCTCTTGTCTCTAGGATATTGATGTGAAGGTTCTCCTCCATGGGCGACCAAGTGCCCTGTGTCCGGTGGTCTCCCAGATGCGCTCCCCATCCCAGGTTCGAGGCATCGGATGTGAGAATCAGGGTGGGAGATGGAGGGTGGAAGGGGACCCCCACCAAGAGGTTGAATAAGTCCTGCCACCAAAGGAGATCCCTTTGTAGGTTGTTGGAGACGAAGACCTTCTGGTCCATGTTTTCCAGGCGCTGATCCCATTGGATTCATAGAGACCACTGGGTTACCGTCACGTGTAGTCCGGCCAGAGGAACTGTGGAAATGGCAGCTGCCATCAGTCCCAGTAGTCGTAGGACCGAATGCGCTGTGGTCCATCGGGAGGAAGCCACCAGTGCCGCTTGTGAGATAAGGGTCTCTGCTCTGTCAGAAGGTAGGAAAGCCTTGCTTTGGACCATGTCTAGCACCGCTACAGTGAACTGGAGGTGCTGGGAGGGTAGCAGCTGGGACGTGGGGTAACTGACCAAGATGCCCAGACTAGAGAAAAGGTCCAGAGTGAAGGAAAGGGATTTCTTCAGACTGTCCGGGGACGGGGATGAAAATAGCCAATCGTCCAGGTACAGGAACACATAAATGCCCTTGTGGCATAGAAACGCTGCTATCACCACTAGGCACTTGGTGAAAACCCGAGGTGCCAAAGAGAGGCCAAAGGGAAGGGCTCTGAATTGGAAATGTTCCCCCGAAAGGAGAATCTCAGGAAGCGGCGGTGGGATGGAAGAATGGGGATATGGAGGTAAGCATCCTGCGTATTCATAGAACACAGCCAATTGTTTGGTTGTAGCAGGGGTAGCAGCCCCTGGAGGGTCGGTCAACATGCGGAACCTCTTGTATTCTACGAAGAGGTTGAGCATGCTGAGAGCTAGGATAGGCCTGAGATGTCCCATATTTTTGGAACCAGGAAGAAGTGGGAGTAAAATCTCCTTCCTTCCTGTTTTGGTGGAACTCGCTCTATGGTTGACTTCTGCAGTAGAGCTTGAATTTCTTGTTGGACCAGATATTGTTGGCCGGATGGGTAATCCGACCCTCCTGGAGGGTTGGAGGGAGGTCTCTCCAGGAACTCTATCGAGTGACCCCTTGCTATGTGTTGAAGAACCCATGCATCTGCAGTTACGACCCTCCACCCATCTAGGTGGAGGCGAAGTCTTCCCCCCACCGGTTCCTCCGTGGAAATAGGAGGGAGCGGGAAGGGAAGTTGGGAGTCAGAATGCAGAGGGGAAGGGCACTTTTCCTCCAGAGGCAGTTTTGGGAAACTTGGGCTGGGGGGCTTGAGTGCCAAAACCAGAGGGGCGACGCTTGTTCTGACATCTGCCCTGGTTCTGTTTGTTCCATTTCCACTGGTGACGAAAGGGCTGCCGGGGTATCTGGCACGAAAGATATAGGGAACGGACATCCCCATTTGCCGCTTTCTTGCAGCTCCGTAATAATCTCTTTGGTGTCGCCGCCAAACAGAACTGGACCCCTAAAGGGAGCGTCCAGAAGGGAACTCTGCACATCTTGTGCCAACCCTGCCAGGCAAAGCCAAGCAAGGCATCTGAGACAGATGCCCGAAGCCGCACCATGTGCCACTGAGTCAACCGAGTCGTAGGTGGCACAGAGGGTATGGCGGCAGGACGATTTATTCATTCTGACCTTTTCCAGGAGTTTGTCCCTGAGTTGTTCATCGGGTATCTCCTGGAGGTTCTTTTCCAGATCAGACAAAGTTGATTTCTGAAAAGCCACCATGTGTGCTATGTAATTTAAGGAACAAATGGCACAAGTAGATGAGGCTTACATCTTGCGGCCATACTGGTCCATCTGCTTCGACTCCTTGTCTGGAGGGGGAGGCACTGAGGTGTTCTGGTTGTGCCAACCTATCGTGAGATGCCGTGATCACAAAAGAGTCAGCCTTAGGTTGGGCAGAAGGGTGGGAAACCCCTTCCAGGGGGTGGTAGGTCCTATCGGCCTTTTTTTGAGAAGGCTGGGATGGACAACGGTTGCTGCCAGATTGTAGAAGTGAGGTCTTCATGCCGCCCCATCCAGGGTGGAATGGGGGAAGGGGTCCACATTGACCAAATCCAAGTGTTTTGCCAGTCTTCTGTGTTTGGGATCCAATTCTTGGGAAGCCCAACCGCAGGATTTTTGAACTGACCGGAGAAGCTCAGCGAAGGATGGGTCCTCCGGAAGGGATTTAGGAGATTCTTTCAGCTGAGGCTCAATGGGTGAGAGAGGCTCTGACTGATCCCCCACATCTGAGTCCTCATCAGACTCTGATGACTCTGGCCTAATGGGCAGAGAGGCCTCTGGTAGCAGAATCTATGCTCTGTGATGTCCGAAGGCAGAACACCCAAGCCTCTGTCCGGAGCTCTATTGGAACGTGCCGGGGTACCAGGTAGCACTCTGTGAGGTGGGGTGGCCCTGATCACCAGTTGAGGCTGACCCAACTCCTGAAGTAGCTGAGATTTAGCATCCTTCCACCAGGCTGGAATGGATTCCAGTTCCAGCTGTGGAGGAGGAAGAGGGGGTTGGGGATAACCTGGGTACCCTGCTGGGTAAGAAGGGTAGCTAGGAGATGGGTACCAGTAAGGGTACTGGTATCCCTGATAATGGAGAGCCTGACCTGGCATCGAAGGGGGGGGGAAGCCCGGCGACGGACACTCCAGCGTCGGATACTGCGGAGTATAGCTGGGATAATACCCAGACGGGCCCGATGGTGGAACGTAGGGCCCCACCAGAGATGGCGCCGAGGGACCGCTAGGTAACGGGTCCATAGGCGGAGCGGGGGTGGGGGACCTCCAAAGGTCCAGAGGGAGACAGATCCATACTGCCCCCAAAGGTGTCTGGTGAGGGATCTGCCATCAGGTGGAGATCCAGCGCGGAACAGAAGCCAGCAAGGGGGGCAGATCTGGAAGAGCCCCTGTCGACAGGTCTGGCAAAGGGGATATCCGACAGAAGAGGGTCTTGGTGATCAGGCCTGAAAAGGTCAGAAAAGGACAGCGAATCCCTGGAGGGAGAGCTCTGGTGGGATGAGGTGAAACCTGTGAGCTCGCTCTGCCCGCCATCGAGATCCACGAAGGAGTCCAACGGGAAAGAGGTCACCATGTGGATGCCGGGTGGTCTGGTGTCCGACTTAGAGGTGGCAGCCTAGCGGGCGCTAGAGGAGCCAACGACTTGCTTAAAGACCATGGCCGGGCTGAGAGAAGCTGGGATGCTAGAGTCAGGCTGATCGGCCTGGGCCGGGCAGCAGAACTGGAGGGTGACTTAACAGCTGAGCTCAAAGCAGGGACCGTAACTGGTTCCTCCGATGAGGAGACCACCGACTGCCCACTGACCCCAGCGGGGGGGGGGGAGACGGGGTCTGGTCTGCCACAGCGGAAGAAAACCCTGGAGGTGGGATACTCATGGGGGTGGAGGCCCCACCCAAGATGGCATTGGCTGTCTGGCTGGTTTTCCTCTGTGGAAAGTGGCTCTGTTCCCGGCGTCTCTCCTTCTCCTTCTTTTTCTTCTTCTTTTCCGGGGCCGGCGACGACAATCTTTCCTTCAGCTCCTGGAGCTCTCTTTCCATCGACGCCAGTCTTTGAGTCAGTAAATGAGCATCAAGGGTCCTCTTGCAACGGGTGCGCATGGCCTGGTTGAAGCCCTGGCAGATGGAACACTCTGAGGTGTTATGCTTAGGCTCCAGAAAGAGGACCCAATGGGAATGATCATCCCTGTGCGGGATCTGCATGCCGCACTTGGAGCACTTTTTCTTGGGCCGACCAGATGACATACACCGCTGCCAGGAAGGAATAAATGCTAGAAAGAATGGTTACAAAAAGGCTAAAAAATAGTGGGTGACTGAAGCTGTTCTACCACGAGGTCTGACGGTTCAGGTCAACGGTGGGAAAGAACTGGAGGACAGGCGGGGGACCACCCCTTTTATAGTCACGCTGACATCTGTTGTGACGCCGGTGGCGGTCCCCGCCAATTGCTAGCTACAAGTTTGCCGTGCGGTCCGGACACCAGGGGCACAGTCCTATGTGTGAAGACCCACTGCAGGAACCCTCTCGAAGTAAGATCTGGTAAGACCACAACTCGAGTACTGTGTCCAGTTCTGGATACCCCACCTCCGAAAAGACATGATACGGTGGAGGCGGTACAAAAGAGGGATACCAAAATGCTGCAGGACCTGCATCAAAAGCTCTGAGGAGAGATTCAAAGAACTGAATATGTACTCTCTGGAGGAGAGGAGGGAAAGGAGGAATGTGATAGAAACATTCAAATACCAAAGAGGTATTAATAAGTTACAGGAAGGTGGCATTTTCCATCGAAAAAGAGGTACAGGAAGGTGGAATTTTCCATAGAAAAAGAATCTCAAGGACAAGTATCACACTATGAAGTTGGGGGGGGGCTCTGAGGAAAAACTCAAAGGAGCCAGCAACCAAAGGAAAAAATAAGGAACTCCAGTAGGAAGCCCAAGCAATCCAGCCAGCTGAGTGGGCCAGGGGGACAGCCTGCCCACCAGTAGCTTGCACTGAGGCCCAGCAACCAACAGAAAGAAGGGACAGGGGGACTTCCAGAACAACCCCCATGTGGCAACCCCCAACCAAAGGACCTCAACACCCCAGGAAGGACGGCGAGACCCACAAATTTCAAACCAGGAGACTCACCCAGTTGTTGGCAGAAACCTGTAGGACCTGTAGCCAAGGAGAAGCACCGCCCAAGCAGCCACAGACTCGAGCTCAGATAAGCCTCCAGGCGTCCGTGCCCCTGCATCCTCCACTCTCTTAGCTACCCTGCTCCTCTACTGGCTCTCTGGCCGGTGGGGAAGACCCTTTCTAGCCCAGGAGGGTCCTGGCTTCTGGCCAGGTGATTCAATCCCTGGGGCTTGGGGCAACCCCCTTGGGCTGATTTAGGACCCTTAGGCTGGCCTAGTGGGATGGCTGGAAGTCCCCCTAGGCATTGGCCGGGGAAGGGATGGCAGGGACAAAACAAAGGATCCAGTGCGGGAAATCTTCAAAGCAGGGGAGGAGGAGGAAAAGGGGGATAGGGAAAGGAAGTTGTGTATGTGGTGGGTGGTGAAGGGGATAACCCTTTCCCTCCCTGAGGTTCCCCTGGTCTGCTTGCCTGGCTGTACTTTGGGACACTACATTTAGGTAAAGGAACACTTATATCCAGCTTTCTAAGTGGTGGAACTGTCATTTCTAGGTGGTGAAACTCCCCCTATAGAAGTCAATGGAGAAAGACGACAGTCTGGAACTGTCATCCAATTTTTTAAGAGGCAGTGGAACTGAGTTCATGTGGGCTCCTACCCAATTTAACTCCTGCTGCTAACATTTCACTCCCCCCTCCAGCTTTGCCTGCAAAAGTGCTGTAAGATACTACGATAATTAAACGGTAGTCAAAACTAAGAACACAGAGATTGCAACAGGACTCCTGAGTGACTAATCTCTGCAGTGAAGTAATAAATCTGCCATCAAAGGGTCATGGGGAGGATGACCACACTGCAGAGTTTAACAGTCTACATTTCCATTTCTGGGGCAACATCTCGGGGCTGAGATGATGTAATTGTGGTAACTCACAAATATGGTCTTTTTTGCTAGAAATATAGATTTTTCAAAAGGATACCAATCTGCTGCATTATTTCTGCGTATGCATTTATTAAAAATATATTCATTTTCTATAGGAACTATGGTGTGCTGTTGTGTGTCTTATTTTCTTAAAGTGGAACAGTCAGCACAAAGGGCCCCCACACTCAAGTGAGGGGCTGATCCCAATGTGCACTCTGCATGAAAATATTTTGGTTAAATTATGGTTTACTGTGGTACAGTAGGTTGTACCAGACTAATTTAGTTTACTTCTAGGCTGACATTTTCTGTTACTACAGATCCCAGAATGCCCTGCAGCTGACATCAAAGCAGTAGGCAGCAGTGGAAGATTCAATAGCCTGCAGTGAATGTCAGAGCTTTTTATAATCTCCGATTAGATGTTTTCCAGTTCTGTCTTTCTCCAGGGGCTAAGTTCAGTCCTCTGTGTCTGTACATAGCCCAAGAAAGACAGCGGGACCAGCAAACAAAAGATCAGACTTTATTTTAAATTCTAACATGCACTGCAAGCTATTGAATCTCCCACTGCTGCCTACTGCTCTGATCTCAGCTGCAGGAGAAGTCAGCTACAGCAAATTCTGGGATTTGTAGAAACAACAGATGTAAGCATAGAAATAAACAAAATTAGTCTGATACAATCTACTACACTACAGTAAATAGTAAGTAAATCAATATGTTTCTACACACAAAATGCACATTGAGTGAGCCCCACACTTGAGTGTGAGGCCCTTGGTGCTGATTATTCCCTTTTAAGAGTGGGACCTTGTTTGAAAATAAATGTACATGAGAAACAACTACTACTTGCAACGGTCTTTCTTGGAACCCACTTACTTTCAAGCTGGCACACAGTAACCAAAGAGAATGTCTCTACTTCAACACTCTGGAGCTCCCCCACTGTACAGCCATCTGGACTTGGTTTTTCGACAGTGTCCAGAGTTTCCACATTTAAGTCAGAGTGTCTCCACCAGTCTGGGGTCGCCAGGTTCCAAGTGACAGACTCAGGGAGGATCCCCAGCTGCTTTATAAGTCTGGTGAATGGCCAATGCTGGGAAGTCAATTTTGGCACCTGAGGCTCTGCAAAAAGAATCATAGTGCAGTTGTGAATGAGGAGCAGCACATTAAAATCAGCTCACAAGAACAGGAGCAATTACAGCCAGAATGCAGTAAAATAGTTCTGGTCGCTCACTGTGCTTTAGGCCCTATACTTAGAAACTCTGTACCGTTTCATATATTTTCAAAAACAATGCCACCATTTACCTCTTGCCATGCCTCCTCTATTAGTGTTGTTCATCGACTATATTCACAAATTATAAACCTGGTGTGGACAATCATTACTCATGTAATCTGAACTACTGTGAAGAGATATGCTTTTTCTCAAAGGCAGGGCTAAGTAAAAGTAAACACAGGGGGCTAGATTCACAAAGCCTCTGAAAGTGCAAAACCTTCTCTGAGTCTCCAAAACTGCAGTAGCTATGTAAACAAGCATTTGTCAATGCCGAATGTTTGCTTGCTGGCATTGGCAGTGGTAGTGTAGAAGTTACAGAGCTGCGTAATAGTAATGGCAGTGAAGTATTGAACTGAAGCCCACCCCACCACCACCCCCCTGCAGAGAGTGACAGGCATTGGGGTGTGCCTTTGGGTCGTCAGGAATAACGGCCACGCCATTTCACTACACCCCACCCTGCAGACACTGGCAAGTGTCACGGTGTTCCTTGGGGTCTTTGGTCCTTATGCGCACCCCATTCCATTAGGAAATACAGTGGGATGGGTGTGATATAGGAGAATGGGGTGAACTTTGGGGGCGAAGAGTCCAAGGCATACCTCAGTGCTTCTCACTGGCTGCAGGGTGTGGAATGGTATGAGCATTACAGGCAAGAATCCCAAGTCACACCCCTGATGCCTGTCATTTTCTACAGGGTTGGGCGTTATGGTTGGAAACCCTAATACCTGGGCATTGTTAGTATTTCACTCCAAATATTCAAAATGTGTTTTTTGTGACCCCACCTCATGAACAGGGGGAATATCAGTTTCTTAGCCGAAAGCTGCTTATGCACAGCGACTACGGCATTTAGCACCACAGGTGCAAAAACATTCTGAACAGGATGTAAAAAATGACAGCTGTACTGTTCATGGGGAGGTGTAGAAAATGGCAATGTTGTAAATCTGCAGTAAAAGTATTTAAAAAAATGGTGAAGTCACGAGCGTACATAGAAACTGTGCAATGCACACCTGTAATATAATTAGGTTGGGGATTTTTTTACAGCAGATTGTCAACTCAGGCATTTTGGTGCCTCCGATCATGAACAGTGTCACTGATTTTCTTTATCTGTCCCAAACAATGATTTCCCACAGCGACCACGCATCTCTGCGCTGAAAGTGTGAAAACACACTTTGGCCATGTTGTGAAAAATTACAGTTGTACTGTAAATAAGGCAGTGTGGAAAAATGCCACTGGTGAAAATCTGGACTTAAAATATTACAAAGTCATGAACTTACGAGGGTGCGTGGAAACTGCGCAATGCTCATTCGTAACACAGTCATTTTACGGAGTTTTGTCACCAAATTTTCAACATAGCCATTTTAAGATCTCTGCTCATGAACAGTGTAACTGTGATTTCTTAATCTGTCCCAAACTTTGCTTTCACACACCAACAGCACCATTGTGCACCACATAATGTAAAACACATTTTAAGCAGTATATGAAAATGGCAGCTGTACTGTTCATAAGGAAGTGTAATAAAATGGCAATGTTGAAAATCTGGAGTGAAAATATTAAATTTGCAAACTTATGAGCATGCATAGGAACTGTGCAACGCACGCTCGTAAAACGGTCGTTTTTAAGAATGTTTTCACCAAATTTTCAACATAGCTATTTTAAGACCTCTGCTCATGAACAGTGTCACTGTGATTTTCTTAATGTGTCCCATACATTGATTTCACACATTGACTGCGCCATTGTGCGCTACATGGGTGGAAACACATTTTGGGCAAGATGTGAAAAATGACAGCTGTACTGCTCATAAGGAGGTGTGGTAAAATGGCAATGTTGAAAATCTGGAGTGTAAATATTGAAAATTCGCGAACTTATGAGAGTACATGAGAACTGCACAACGACGCATAGTAAAACAGTCATTTTTGACGTTACTGAATTTTCAACATAGCCATTTTAAGACCTCTGCTCATGAACAGTGTCACTGTGGTTTTCTTAATTGCCCATTACATTGATTTAGTACACCGACTAGCCATATGTGTGCTACATGGGCGGAAAATGTTTTGGGTGAGATGTGAAAAATGACAGCTGTACTACTTATAAGAAGGTGTGGTAAAATGGCAATGTTGAAATCTGGAGTGAAAATATTGAAAATTTAGAACTTCACAGTAACGATGGGAACTCGCAAGCATGCAGAATGCAGTCTTTTTAATTTTCCACCAAATTTTCAAATAGGCTTCTTGAGAGCCCACCTTATGAACACTGGCAGTGTCATTTCGTGATCGGACATGAAAGGTGATTTCGCACAGTGACTGCGAAATCACCCTTGAACCGAATAACGCCACATGACAGTGACATCATTAATGAGAAGGGGTCCCAAAACCCCATGTTGAAAATTGCAAAAATTCCAAAAATGCCTGAGATATACAACATAGTGAAACCCCTATCTAGCCCATTATACAGCACACGGCATTTCCTCCAATTCGCGGTGGCTGAAGAAGTGCAGGCGTGTTCCCGGACCACGAAGATTATGCGTGCGAGGTCAGGAGGGTAAGTATAGGGGTGAGGGGTGGAAGGAGGCAGGGTGCGGTAGGGTGGGTGTGGGTTGTGGGAGGGGCCAGGGAGACAAGTGGGACCGTTTTTCTTTACAGGTGTTCTTTTGTTTCCAATGATGATGCGGGCGTTTGCCACTGGGGTGGGCTCCCAGCGTGGCACAAGGAGTCTGCTGGGGCAATCAGCTGATGGGGATTGGGCACCCCGTGCGTCAAAAGCATCGATTGCCACGCTGGGGTGGGCTCCCAGCATGGCACCCAGTACTCGAGTGGGACAGTGGAGCCGAAGGCGATTGGGCCCCGGCTATATCATGGGTTGCCACGCTGGGTGGGCACCCAGCGTGGCATTTGAAACTTTGGGGTGGTGAGAGGCGCCAGCACAGCGGCAGGGATTGGGCACCCGTCGGCTATACAGTGTGCGTGCATGCGGCGGCGCGCACCTGCGTATGCGTGGGGAGCTGCGCATGAGCAAGCGATATCTTATCACTGCTCACTGAAGCGTAGCTCCCCCTTTCAACTGTATACTACTGCATTTTGGAGCTTGTCATAGACAGCTCCAGCATGCATTGGCTTACAGGGGCCGCACCTGCCAACACACTGACTGAATTGGAAGAGCGGGTGACACACCTCTGAAATCTCAGATGATGGCACTATGTTTCTTGCACATGTGTGCAAGCAAACATAACAAACATAATAAATGTATCTTAATTTTTGAAGACCGTTTTTTTTTTTTTTGCTGCATATGTGACGATGAATGAGGGATCCCTCACTGTAGATCAAGGGAGGATGTGAAATGGTGCACCTACATGGGGGGGTAAACAAAGTGGTAGACAGTAAGCCCTACCAGAGCTTCAGGCTGATGTAGCACAGCGATACATGGGGGGTGAACAAAGTGGTAGACAGTAAGCCCTACCAGAGCTTCAGGCTGATGTAGCACAGCGATACATGGGGGGGGGGTTAACAAAGTGGTAGACAGTAAGCCCTACCTGAGCTTCAGGCTGATGTTGCACAGCTGGACTAAGGCACAAGCACCCACGGCATGTTCTTATAGTCCCCATTTATATCTCCATTTATGTCTTACTGCACTGATTGCCTAACTGAGCCAAGATGTAAAACAGATACTAAAATGTCAGGTTTATTTCAGGTGACCATGTTCTTATAGTCCCCATTTATATGTCAGTTTATGTTCTTACAGTGTTGATTGCCTAACTGAGCCAAGATGTAAAACAGATACTAAAATGTCAGGTTCATTTCAGGTGACCAGGATCGTAGTGGGGAGAGGGGCAAGTGAAACAATGTCCTG
Organism: Neoceratodus forsteri; assembly: GCA_016271365.2. Lineage (NCBI taxonomy): Eukaryota > Metazoa > Chordata > Ceratodontiformes > Ceratodontidae > Neoceratodus > Neoceratodus forsteri. The sequence continues at coordinate 1,052,363,060 of CM057453.1, forward strand.
AGAATGTGCTTAAACTTATTAATCACATAAAGTTGCACGGAGTGATAACCGTCCAGAATCCTATATGTTCAAATTATGTTTGCAGCCTAAAGGTGCTTAGGTGGATTGGCATTTACATTACTCAGCGGCAAATCTTTTTCATACTTTCTGTGATCATCGGTTAAGATATAACCACTAACTGATGAGACACTTGGGGGCATGAAACTGTGCTACCAGCCAAGTTGCATTTGCAAAGCCCTGAATATTTATCTGTTGATAATGAAATGAAAACAGTCAGCTGATAACATTCAGCCACTGTCCATTGCACAGAATAGATATCTCACTGATAGATCTGGAGCAAAGGGACATGCACTTGCCAATAACACCACTACAGCTCCAGACACGGAAGAAAGAAGTTCATGCACTTTCATTGCTGTTAACTTTTTCAGCATTTTAAAACAGTTACTTAGCATCTGCACTAAGATGTTACATGTCGCTGAACTGAATTGTGACACCAGAATCCTCACGATCAACATTTGTCAGCAAAAGTGAATTGAAAAATCAATAGATGTATAAAATGGTAAGTGACATGAGTCAATAACAACATATCTGCATGTAATACTTGGCTTAAAATTTGAGCACTACCATATTCCACACAGCGTCAAACAGGGATGCCATTTATAATTCAGCTAATGTCAAGCAGTTTTAGAGCCATAAAAGTATTACTGTATCAGTATGGTGGCTGCAACGGGATCAGGAAATTATGAAATAAATGCAACAGCACCCCCGTCGGCCATATATTTGTGCGGGTGGAGGTGCATGAGCACCCAGGGGTGGGCTGTTAGGCGCTTCAGATTCACCGGAGAAAAGGGTGGATCTGATTGTGAGCTTCACGGTTGAATTTGTGGTTTCTTTTCTATACCTAGTTTTCGCTATTTTGTTAGGGCACATGTCCAACCCTAAGATGTTTAGGTTCACAAGGTGATGTGACTTCATTGAGCATCTGACTTGAGAAAGAGCTGTGTGATTCTATTTAAATGCCAGCTCACGGCAATTCGGAGAAAAAAAAAATATTTTGAAGCTGCATTACCAGACTAAGTGTGCAGTTTAGTGAATTACCACACAGGGGTGTGTATATGACAGCACTAAAAGGCACATTAAAGTGCTTCAGTCATGAAAACCTCCCCCACTGGCTGCTGCTGAAATGTATAGCAGTATGTTCTCCTTTGTGCATTCTGGCTATTCTTTGCTTTAGCTGCAGGTAGTACAGTACGCTCAAGTTCGTTTGCATAGGTTTTAGCAGCGGGGAGTTCACACTGACAGAGTCTAGTAAGAGAAAACGCTTGGAATTACACATACAATGAAGTCTGAGTTTTCACATCAAATGCTGAGGTATTTTTTTTCTGGGGGATTAGAACCCATGGAGTCCATGAAGGTGTGCTTTGGAGAGCTGGCATGTGTAAGGACTGTTAGGCACCCACACATTTTGGTGGTCCTGCTTTGGCAGGGAACAGTTTATTAAAGTAATGATGTGTGGCTTGCTTCTCTAAGTTAGACACGACTACACCATCCTATCAGGCAACCGACACAGTTGATCTGTGTGTGTGTGTGTGGGGGGAGGAGCTGCTCACTGAAGCGTAGCTCCCCTCTTTCAACTGTATGCCACTGCATTTTCAACTGCTGTCATAGACAGCTTCAGCAGTGATTGGAGAACTGTGATCACGCCTGCAAACACACTGACTGAATTGGAAGATGCTGACACACCTCTGAAAAACTCAGATGATGGCACTATGTTTCTTGCACATGCGTGCAAGCAAACATAAAAAAAGGAGAAATTGCTCTGAGTGCCACTCACAAAAACCTTCGCAGCTGTGGGAAAAAACACTAAGGACTGTGGAAAAAAGTGCAGCTGCAGAAGTTCCTGAGGAAAAAAAGTCATTGATAAGTATGGCACAGCCCCTCAAAGGCTATTCTCAGCCAGATTTTGTCCTCAGTTGCAGGAAAAAAGTTACACACATTGGAGTGAGGTGTTACTCTCCCTCAGCAAACTGCAGTAGTGCCAAAACAATTACGGTGGAGGTCAGGGACAGGTACTAGCATCTCAGTGGGTGTAACAGTATCTGATGTTACAGCAACAACATCACACATTGCCATGATAGGGCAACAGACAACCACCACCAGACCCAGTGCAGCCCATGACTGAGCCCCACAGGCAGTAGAGCCTGACCAGCCTGCAGTGAATGCTACTCCTGCAGGCAACAGGAACACCCCAGGGAGGGAGGACCAGCAGTGGCAGTCAGCCACTGTGGTGCCATGGTATTGCTGGTACATGTGGTGCTGCAGTGGTCTCAGTTGGGGAACTGGTTGCAGGTCTCTCTGTGAGTGCTTACTGCTACATACTATGGCAGTACTGTGTTAGTCTGCTGATCCAGCTAATTGGAGTCACTATTGTTGTTGCTCCTAAGCCATTCCCACAGCTGCGGATCCGCAGTTCTGCCTGTGCGGCACTTGCACAAATTCCGCATTTGCTGAATTACCACACCTGTGGTGCATTTTGCGGAAATCCACAGCTGCGCAGGTTTTCTTTGTATATACTGCGCAACTGCGTTTCCGCAGTGTTGCAGGCATTTTTTCCACAGCTGCAGGAATTCTCCCTTCTTTTGTGAATCCAGCCCTGGGTGTGTAACATTTCATCAAAATGAAACTGTTATATGAATACTCAGAAAACACTAGTTATATTAAAAACATTTCCTCCTGTATAACTACATTATATTTAGCTCTCTATATAATTTCTACAAGACGTGAAGTGTTACATGTTTAAATGTACTGTAGAACCATTTTTGTATTATAAAGTGGATATGTCAAGTCACCTACCATTCCCCTGACACTCCAGGTAAATATCAGAAAGGTAAAAGGCGAATCCCTACCCCCCACACACACACACAGTGTGGAACACCTGCTTTTGAAGGACAAAGGAATTTCAGTTAGGAGACAGATGCCTCATTCTCCACCACTAGCACTGCCTCACTACATGTCAGTTTGGCTTTTATGTGGCTTTAGTTTGTGAGAACCAGTGGGACCAGCGCAGCATAGCCACGGTGCCTAAAGGTCGAGTCATGCATGGTGTCCTTGCACCAATCTCACTTGAAAACAGTGCCCTTACTTTGCAAACAAAAAAGAGAGGAAATCAGAAAGCTTCAAGAAAAAGCATTTAACTGATGTTTCACTGTCTCTAAAGGAGATCCCATCTATGAAAAAATACCATTTGTTGAATTTTCTTTAATTCCAGTGCAATAGTGGCCTTCCACCACCAGGTGGTAGGGCATTCCAATCACAGTTTTGTGGAGAAAACAAGTTTCTCACTTTCAGGACTCTCCTACTTGGGCAATTATCTCTATAGTGTGCGACTCACTTTTGATTTCAAACACTTTCCATCGCACCTGGTTAGAATTCTTTTAATACCTGCTTACTCGCATTGTGACTGTGCTCCGGAGTGCTCCTGTGCCTTGCCCTAATACATACTGCTACATATGTGCCTGGTTCTGCTCATTTGTGACTACTGGACTACTATGGTATAACCAGAGATTGCTATGGCTAAGTCTGCTTAGTCTGCATGGGAAACTCATTGTTAACATACTGGACTGCCTGATTTAGCCAGCTGTACTCGGTTCCTGTTTACTTCCCAGTCCCCAAGTCAAAGTCTCTACCCATTTACGACTATGGCAGGTTTGCTGTGTGCAGGGCAACGGACTACAAAATCAGCTGTGTCTAGACACAGGGGAGTCTGAGTACAGCAGTGGAGTGTGGAGTCTGCCAGAGTTAGTTGAAGCAGCTGGGCACTGGGCAGGTTATCTTTCCTAGTGTTATTGTATAATTATTTGTAGTGTTTGCTTTTTTTATCTTGCTGTTTCAAAATGCTTGCTACTACAAATGTTTTATTACTGCTTTTATTAGGTTTGATAGGTTCTATGTCATAATGGCGACCGCCTAGGGGTGACGTCACATCACCGAAAATCAATTTCAGTGATGTGCCCCCCCCCCCACAAGGCACAGCAAAATGGCACTGGGGACTTACAATTTTAAATGTTATATGCACCCCGTACTATAGGATTCTCAACTCTGGGGGGGGGGGTGCATGTCGGGGGTGGGGTGGTGCAAACCGTGAAAAAAAAAAATTGGGGCCTGGCGCAACAAAACGTACCGGCGCCTGCACCCGAACCCAGTACCCTGTGAACCCCAGCCCTGAACTCACCTACCTCGCCATGGGGCTAGCTCAGCAGCTCACCGCAGCACCACCCCCTCAAAAAAACTTCCTCCCCTCGTTGAGCGTGCTCGCTTCCCCCCGCACACGCGTGTACACGTAGCGACATCCTGACACTCTATGCGCAACCCTCCCAATCCAGTCGCTCCCCCTCATCCGTAGCCCCATGACATGCGCCGCGACTGAGTCACTGTTTTTGTATGTGCTCAATCGCGGTCGCCCATGTCACGGGCTACCGTTTGATAAATTTATGCTGTACTAATGGAGAACACATGCATTCAGTCAATGAAGGGGCTAACATTCAATTTTCTTGGTTCTTATTAATAGTTTCTGGCAGAAGCAGTTTTGTTTGTGACTTTTTTATCAAGTACTTTAATGGGCACACATTTGACAAGTTATTTAATGCAAAATTATTTTCTGTTTTAATCATGATGGTTGAAACTTGAATATTTGAACAGTTTTAGAGGTGATATTAAAAGTGCAGTGCAGTTCAGTGGGCCCAAAAAGACAATTAATTTTTTTTTGTTACTACTTTTGTCAGGAAATGCTTCTCCCAATCCAGGTCAGTCAGATGTCCTCAATCTGACTTTACAACCAGCACTGCAGAGAGGTCCCATTTCTTTTGTCCATCTCAGTTTTTGTAGTCTGTTCCCTAAATGTAACAAAGCTGTGACTTTGATATCCAGGCACAGCTTGGTTGTAATAACTCCTTCTGAGACTTGGTTGAGTTCACCAATTGAAAGCAGTTTTATAAAATGAAAACAATATGACTACTTTTGAAAGGATATCACTGGCAAGGGGGTTATGATTTATATAAAAGATGCTTCTGCTACTATTGTATCTTACCGGGTGTCACAGGATGAAACGATTTGTGATTATTTAATCTGTGTTAGTGCCAGTGCTTTTTTTTTTCTTATATATAGAGGTGTTTACCTCCTTCTCTGCCCCCAGCTGCCCCTTCTAATCAACCAACCCCCCCAGCCCTGTCACCCCGGTCTCACCAGGACTTACCCAGAGCCTGCCCGGTCGCAAAACCTGCAAGGGATCAGTTGTCATATTGCAGCTGGGAGTGTTTTTCCACAATGTTATTTGCCTTCCCTGTTGCTGGGGCGCACAAGCAGGATGTGCACACATGGAGGCATGCACGCGTTCGCGAAGGTCTCACAGCACCCTCCTTTCCATGGTACCCACAGTCCCGTACTGTCCTCAGGCCTCCACCTGGGGGCAATCATTCGGCGGGAGCACCAGTCCTCCCTCCCCAGGAGAGAGGAGCAGTCCTCTGGATGCTCTATCCTCTCCTTCCCCTGCCAACCCCTGGCGGCCCTTGCTCGTTCCCGAACATGGGTCGCCAGCATGGCGCGAGGTGTGGCTTCCAGTACCTCAACCCTCAGTGCCACTAGGCCGGCACAGTGCCATTGCTTTTTAATATTTATGTAAGCGATATAACTGTAGGGGTTGGAGGGAGAGTATCCCTGTTTGATGACGATGCAAAACTAAGTAACAGGGTGGACGTTCGGGGGGGGGGTGGATAGGATGCAGTCAGATTGAGGAAATTAGAGGAGTGGTCCAGAAGAAAAAATTACTTACCATAGTAATCTTGTTTCTTCCCAGTGATACTCAGATATTCATAACTTTATGCAGTAAGTCTGGAGGTTTGGACTGCCCGGAGAGATGGTACACATGCAAATGAAAACAATTCTTTGCAAGTGAGCATCTTTCAAATACTGCCTCTACTAACTGTAGTGTTCTAACCTCTTCAGATTTGAAAGAAGCCTGGAAGTCAGGCATTAGGAAAAACTAATGTAACTAATATTCTATAAACGAGGGGTTTCCCCTAATTAAAGCATAAAATTTAGAATAAACCTCCAAAGGGAGGATAACCTTAACAAAACCACTCAATAAAACTCTAAAAGAAGAACATTGAAAACTCCAGTTTAAAAATGATTAAACAGAGAAATGCAACAAAGTAATATGGCTTGGTGGTACCAGCATGTGGAGTGCAGAGGCTGAAGTTCTGGAAGGGGAGGAAGGGAGGGAAGTTATGAATATCTGAGCATCACTGGGAAGAAATAAGATTACTATGGTAAGTATTTTTTTCTTCTAACCCAAGTAATGCTCAGGATATTCATAACTTTATGCAGACTACCAAGCAGTACCACTGGAGGTGGGCACAGAACGTATTTTGGAAACAGACTCTGTAGGACTGCTGTGCCAAACCTAGCATCATCCCTGGATAAAATATCCAGGTTATAGTGTTTTGTAAAGGTGTGTACTGTTTTCCAGGTAGCTGCTTTGCAAACATCCACCAAGGGAACCTCCCTGGCAGCTGCAAGGGTAGCAGCTGTTCCTCTTGTAGAATGCGCCCCCAATCTGTTGGGGGCTCTTTACCTGCCTTGGTGTAGCAGAACTGAATACACTGGACTATCCACCGAGAAATGGATCTTTTTGAGGCTGGTTTACCCTTTCCTACATCCCCATATGTAAGGAAAAGTTGTTTCCCATTTCTCCTATGGTCTTTAGTGGCTGTCATGTAATAGCTGATAGCCCTTTTCACATCCAGACTGTGAAATCTTCTTTCACCAGAACTGTTATGGTCTGTAAAAACGACAGGCAGAATGATTGATTGGTTCAGATGAAAGTCTGAAACTACTTTTGGGAGAAACTGTCTGTTAGTTCTGAGGACTACCTTATTTCTGTGAAATGAGATATAGTCTTGGTCAATGCAGAGAGCTTGGAGCTCGCTAATTCTCCTTGCAGAAGTAATAGCCACTAGGAAGACAGTTTTCCAAGTAAGGTATTTCAAGTGGGTAGTAGCCATGGGCTCAAAAGGAGGGCCCATGAGCTTAGCTATACACACATTCAAATCCCATGCAGGCACTGGTGCCCTGTGAGGTGGGTGTAAATGCATCAGTCCTTTAAAAAATCTTTTGAAAAGTTTATCACATGTTACTGACACCTTGGTGCCCACAGAAAGGTAGGCAGATACCGCTGCTAAATGAACCTTAAGGGGAACTGGGTTGCAAAACTTGTGAATGCAAATGAGTGAGATAGTCCAGGACAACCGAAACTCCAGCTTTTTGTGGTACAAGGTTCATGCTGGAAAACCAGAGACAGAATCTCTTCCATTTGAAAGAATAAGTTTTCTGTGTGGAGAGTTTTCTATAACCCTTTAAAATATATAGGACAGCCTCTGTAAGATTTAAATCTGCATACTCTAATTCCTCAAGAGTCATGCTTTGAGATGAAGGGACTTGAGATTCGGGTACAACAATGTTCCCTGACTGGAAGTCAGGAGACTGTGTCTGAGGGGTAACTGTATCAGTTTGCTGACAGACACGGAGAGCAGAAGAGAGTACCATGGCTGCCTGGGCCAATCTGGAGCCATCAAGATCACAGATGCTGAGAGGGATTTTAGCTTCAGTAACACCCTGAAAACCAGAGGGAAAGGGGGGAAAGCATACAGGTGCCTGCCTGTCCAATCCAAAGCCAGGGCATCCAGAGGAACTGTGCCCTGTGCTAGTGGCCTGCAGCAATATTGAGGTAGCTAGTGGTTCTGGTGGGATGCGAACAAGTCTATCTGTGGAGTGCCCCACCTTTTGAAAATAACCTGTACCACCTGCTTGTTCAGAGTCCATTAGTGATGGGCTTGATTGATGCAGCTCAGTTCATCTGCCAAAGTATTGTCTTTTCCTGGCAAGTGAAGTGCCTGTAAAGAGACCTTCAGAGAGTACGCCAGTGTCCAAATCTTCATGGACTCTGTGCAAAGGAGGCCTGACCTGGTGCCTCCTTGCTTGTTAATGTAATACATTGTGGTGGTATTGTCTGTTCTGATCTGAACCACCTTGCCCATTATCAGTGAAGAAAAAGCCTTTAGGGCTAGTAATACTGCTCTTAGCTCCAGTAAATTTATGTGCTGAAGGGACTCTGCTGCTGACCAGATTCTCTGAGTCGTGTGCTTTCCTAAGTGGGCTCCAGCCCAATAGGGATGCATCTGTTGTGAGCACCAGAGAGGGTTTTCTCTCTGGAAAGGCACTCCTTGCCTTAAATTGGATTCCTGATTCCACCACAAGAGGGCCCTTAATAGTGGCCTTGTCATTGGTATAAACTTTGAAAGGGGGGTATTTTTTCTGATTCCAGTAAGCCCTGAGGTGAAACTGGATGTTTCACATGTGGAATCTGGATCCCTGGACTGTGCCCGTGGATGCAGCCATATGACCTAGTAGCTGCAGAAACTGTCTTGTGGCTCTTGAGCTGTACAGGACAAATAAGTTTGCTATTAACTGAAGACTTTGCACCCTGTCTAAGGGTAAAAAGGCTCTGCTTTGAAGTGTGTTGATTTCTGCCCCTATAAACTGCAAAGTTTGAGCAGGGGTTAGGACTGATTTATTTTGGTTTATTATGAAACCCAGAGACTCCGAGAGGTCTTGGCTGATTTGTAGGGAGTTCCTTACTTGGTCTGGTGAGTTTCCCGCCACCAGCCAATCGTCTAGGTAAGAGAAAACAGTCACTCTCTGTCTTCTTAGATATGCCACTACAGCAGCTAGGCACTTTGTGAATACCCTTGGGGCTGAGGAGAGACCAAAAGGAAGAGTTGAAAACTGATAGTGGCCTGATGGGAGCCTGAATCTGAGATACTTTCTGTAAGATTCCTTTATGGGAATGTGGAAATAGGCATCTTGCAAGGCGTTTTTCCACGTTTTTTTCCGGGAAAGTTTTACAAACCTCACAATCTTGATCCAGATGTTCGAATCCCAGACAAGCAACATATAAAGTGTGCTTGCCTGCTTTTGTAAATACATCTCCACATTTTAAACAATTTTTGAAACCGGGTTCTCCAGTTCTCTTTTGGGGTTTCTCTGACATGGTAATGTCTAAAAATGAGAAGAAACACTAACCGCTAAGTAAAGATAAAGTATGGTTATTTAAAAGTTAAACTTTTTTTTTTTTGCGGTCAGTTCCGGAGCCGATAGGAACCGGAGGAACCGAACCCAGGAGATGACAGGTGATCGGATCAGCGGTTCTGTAACTGATAAAAAGCGGTTACAAAAACAATAAAGTACAGTAAAAACGAAACTAATAATAGTCAAAAAACAAGGCTCTTTAATCAGAGAACCCCGATAACTAAAACAACTAACCCAGTTCCCCCACAGTTATTCCGAACCTCGAGGAACAGGAAAATATATGTAATTTAAGCAATAAACAAGATTTACACTAATAATTAGTAGAAGCAATAAAAGAAATAGAAAATACTTAAGTTTTTTTAAGGTTTTGAATCTTCTTCACATGAAAGAGTACGATGACCACTCAGAGCGACCAGACGTTCAGGCGGAGAGAAAAATCTGAAGAGGTTAGAACACTACAGTTGGTAAAGGCAATATTTGAAAGATGCTCACGTGCAAAGAATTCTATTCATTTGCATGTGCTCCATCTCTCCGGGTAGTCCAACCCTCCAGGCTTACTGCATAAAGTTATGAATATCCTGAGTATTACTGGGGTTAGAAATTGGAAACTGGCTTTCAACACAAAGAAATGCAGAATCATGCATTTGGGGCATAGGAACCTAGGAGTGGAGTATATACTTGGGGGGAGGTGTTGAAGGTCACAAGGGAGGAGAGAGACATGGGAGTTATTATAACTGATGATCTGAAGGTGACCAAGCAGTGTGGAAAATCAGTGGGAAAAGCAAATCAGATGCTCGGATGCATAGGTAGGGGGATTACCAGCAGGAGGAGGGAGGTGCTGCTCCCACCTGTATGTTATCACTGGTACGACTGCATCTTGAGTACTGCGTGCAATTCTAGAGACCCTATTTCTACAGGGACAAGGTGCAGAGGAGGATGACCAGGATGATGCTGCGTATGCAGGGGAAGTCATATGAGGAGAGACTTGGGGATTTAAACCTATACTCCCTGGAGGACAAAAGAAGAAGGGGGATATGACTGAGACATTTAAATATTTGAAGGGGATTAACACGGCTCAAAGGGATAGGCTGTTTCATTGGAGTGGAGTTTCTAACACCAGGGGGCAGTGTATGAAATTGTTGGATGGCAGGGTCGGGGTAACGTGAGGAAGTTCTTCTTCACTGAGAGGGTAGTAAATGACTAGAACAGCTTGCCTGAGGAGGTGGTCGGGGCAACTACGGTCATGCAGTTCAAGCATGCATGGGACAAGCACATGGGTATAATCGAGAGGGGTGGGGCAGGGTTGGTGACCCCCCAGTAGACAAACTTACTTGGGTGTCTTGGGTGTTCCCACAGGCAGACTAGGTGGGCCACAAAGTCCTTATCAGCTGGCTGATTCTCTAAATAATAGTGGACATTTCACAGGATGGGGTTAAGAGACTACCAGCCTGCACTTATTATTTCTCCCCTGGCCATACTAATAAATGCTTGGTGTCACTTACTCAAATTTGCAACAGATTTAGGATTAATAATGTATTAGTTATCCTAGGCGATATTAACTGGGTTTAAACGAATTTTAAATGTAGAGAGTTGATTCAAGATCTTGGATTAAATCAAATTAATTGAGTCTCTAACTAGAGTTCATTATAAGACTGGGGAAACATTCCACAAGAGCAGACACAGGGATGACCTGGGGAACTATAGGCTAGTCAGTCTGACTTCGATAGTATGTAAACTTATGGAGACCATTCTTAAGGAAAGGCTGGTGAGATACATTGAAGAGAATGGTCTACAGGACGAGAGGCAGCACAGGTTTGTGGCAGGCAGATCATGTCAAACAAACCTGATCAAATTCTTTGATTGGGTCACAATGGCGGTGGACAGCGGCAAGTCGATGGCCGTCATATAGCTGGACTTCAGCAAAGCCTTCGATTTTGTGCCACACCAAAGGCTGATCAGGAAACTGATGGAGCTAGGGGTAGAGGAGAAACTGATGGCGGGGGGGGGGTAGACAACTGGCTGAGGGGAAGAATCCAGTGAGCAGTGGTGGGGGGAAGAGTTATCCAGCACCAAGGAGGTGTACCCAAGGGAAGGGTAGGGGCAGGGGGTTATTTTTGCCAAGCTGCTGTCAAAGGCAGCTGTCAGACCTACTGTATAGACAGCAGGGTACAGGCAGAGGTGTGAGGGCCTTGCCAGTTTCCATCACAACCCCAGGTGCTTATACAAAAGCACCTTGAGGTTGTAAAGCCAGTGGCTCTGCGTTCTCCAGCTCAGCATGACTCCGTATACACCCCCAACCACTTTTACCTATAGGGGTGGTTGTAGGGGGTTGCGTGTCCCTCCATTTGTATCAATGGAGGGCAGTGAGAACAGACGAATGGGATCTAGAGATCACAGAGAAGGGTCATGCTTTGGAACTTACTGACTCTGCTTCAGAAATGGGCCATAGAACTTGTCCCTCATAAAGGTTTTTATTCCAGATACTTCCTTGTCTCAAAGTGGACAGGGGATCTGAGGTCTATTCTGGATCTAAGGGAGCTGAACATCTTGATGGAATACAAGAAGTTTTGGATGATCTCCTTACAGGATTTCCTTCCTCTATTGCAAACAGGGGTTTGGATTTGCTCCCTGGATATGAAGGATGCGTACCTCCATATCAAGATCTGGAAACCTCACAGGAAATATCTGAGTTTCCTGTTTCAGGGGAGGATTACCAATTCAGAGTGTTGCCCTTTGGCTTGTTTTCTGCCCCATAAGTCTTTCCCAAATGCTTGGCGGTGGTGGCAGCAGCTCTTTGCAGGGAAGGCCAGTATGTTTTTCTTTATCTGAATGACTGGCTATTACAGGCCAACTCCAAGAACCAACTGCTGCAGAACTTAGTTCAAACCATACAGCATTTTGATGCTCTGGGGGTGACAGCCAACACACAAAAGTCTGTGCTGACACTCTGCCAATGACTGCAGTACCTAGGGGCAGTTCTGGATATGGGCCACGGTTCTGCATTTCTTCTCTGGACAGTGCAGACTGCCTGATTGACCAAGCACAGTTGGTACACAACAGCTCTTATGTTTCAGCAAGGAAATTTCTGTGCCTTCTGGGTCTCATGGCGGCAGCCACTGTTACAGTGCCACAGGCCAGGCTGCACATGTGGTTCCCACAGTGGACCCTCAAGAGTACACTGAGACCAGCTGACTGACAATCTAGAACAGAGGGTTCTAGTAACATCTCCTTTGCCAAAACACTCAAACGGTGGATGGAACGCAACAACCTCCTCAAGGGCATCCCATTCTTGATTCCTATCCCACATTAGATCTTCATCACAGATGCTTCAGGATCAGGATGGGAAGCCCATCCTCAGACACAAGACACTTGAAACCAGGTGGAGTGTGCTTTGCACACAGATGTTCTGGAAATGAGAGCAGTCCTGTACAGACTCCAGGCCTTCCAAAACCACTTGTCCCCAGCTCCTCTGTTAATACAGATGGACAACGTCAGTGTGATGCATTACATCAACAAATGGGGGGGGGGGGTGAGACTCATTCTTACCCGCTGTGCAGGGATGCAATAAGGGTTTGGTATTGGGCTCTGGAAGAAAGTCTAGGACTGTTAACAGTACATGTTGCAGGCGCCCATAACATCCTGGCAGACAGGTCACTGTCCAGGATGCATGAGTGGGAACTGCTGCCCTCGTTGTTCAACGACCTGTTTGAAAGATGGGGTCGTCCACAGTTGGACCTTTTTGTGTCCCCACAGTGCAGAACTGCCACGTTTCTGTTCGCTTGCTCCAGGGCCTGGACTTTTTGGCAACATGTGTTGTCCCTGTCATGGAAAGGGAGATTTCTGTATGCCTTCCCTCCCTTTCCTCTGCTACAGAGAGTTCTACTCAAGCTGAAGATGGAGGGGGCAACTATAATACTCATTGCTCCCTTACAGCCTCAGCAGATCTGGTATCCCCTGCTGCAACAGCTGGCAGTGGAGCCCCCAGAACCTCTGCTGCTGTGCAAGGGTTTATTGTAACAGGAACAGGGAACTCTAATTCATCTGGAGTTGAAGTCCTACATCTGCATGCATGGCTCCTGAAGACACAACCACAGCTCGGTTCTCGATTTGGGAGTATCACCGAAAGTGGCAGATGTTCTGGCGGCTGTTAAAAAAAATCCACCAGACACACTCCATGAAATAGAAGCGGTTTGCTTTATAGGCTATAATGGAGCACATCCCTGCGCTCTCCATAGGTCCACATCATAACAAAGAGTGAGCAGCACTACAGACTGGAAAATAGATGAGACCCGGTGGGGACTATTTTATGAGCAATTTTACTTGTAAACTACAGCAGTATTTTTGGGACCCAATGAAGCAACTGTTTTTCACAGCAGTAAGGCACCAATATATATGGTGCATATATCAACTTATTTAACTTGGTAGATCTCTTTAATCTGTGTGTGAGTACATAAAAATTCTTACCAATTGGAATTTTGGTCTTCTCATGTTTTTGAGCATTAAGGTGTGTTCTAATTTTTGTTTCAGTACTGTTACTTTTGCTTGTTAGCACCACTGTTTCGTCTGGGAAAACCTTTTTGGCACCACCAATGAATTTTACCCAGTTCTTCTCAGAAAACTTGTCAGTTCTTTACATAACACATACCTTTCATAACTGGAGGAATTTTAGGCCTTCTGGCATTCTTTTTATTTTTTTGAAACTGTTCATTCACCTCCTACCTTGGCCTCTCTCCGGCGTGGACACACAGTGCTGCAACTCTCCCGTCTGCCTGAAGCAGTGACAACTCCTGTCTCTGGTGGGGCACCCCTACCCCCAGCCCGACCAGCCCGATCTCCGGATCTGAGTCCCCCGGGGAGGGACCGCTGTGCTCCTCTGACACTCCATCTATAGTATTGAAGGCTAGCAAGCTGGAGGAGGGTCAGGATCGAGCATCCTGGTGCCCGGCACTGACATGGGGTCGTGACCTCTGGACCCACCTTCGCCTACCAAGGCGGGAGGGGTTTTCATGTTACTGTTCCCGGAGGATCGGTCCAGCGCAGCGCAGGCATGCTCCCGCACCTGCCTGCAGGATGTCAGCTGCATCCACCATACCTCGTACTGCGTGCACTGTTCAGCCGAGCCCCGACCACTAGGTGCCACCAAAGCCATGCAGTGCATGCTCTATCCTCCCTGGGATAGGAGAGCTGCCAGATGACCGCTCAATCCAGGTTCCTGCCCCCCCTCCCGCTGAGCCCCGATGGCCCAAGTCCATTCCCGAACCCAGGTCATAGGTGAGGTGTGGCGTCCAGCACCTCAACCCTCTATGCCACCAGGCCGGCTCAGCCTCCTGGCATTCTAATAAAAATAGACTGGACAGTGGTCACTTGAGTCAAACAAGGTGACAAAACTACACACCCTGTCAACTCTAGTCATCGTAAGTTTGGAATGTCAATACATATTTATTGAAAATAAGCTTTCACAAAGGCAGGTGCAACTTGACATAGATATAGATCAACCCTCTCCCTGGCGGTTCAGGTCCAACTGACCCTTCCTCAGGAGGAAGCTTATTTTCAATAATTATGCACTGCACCACTGTTGGGTCTAAAAAATTGTTCTTTTGATAAGAAGTAAGTAAGACCCTTATAGCCACAGCGATCCGCTGATGTGCACTACAAACTTTTAGTACTGGTTCACTGTTCTGGAGTGGCTCCCCTCTGTGCACCCAGCCTCCTGCAGTGAATCGCAGCTCAGCCCTGTTTGTTGTTGCTGTGTCCATTCATTTTCATACAGGACTGCCCCTCAGAAACCATACTGAGGATCGTACTACAAAGAAACATATTTACAACATAGTAGTAGCTGTTACACTTCCAACAGCATCACTCTGTCTCAGGCTTGGAATGGGACTGGGCAGCATAATGATAACTCAGCCGTGCAAAACACAGATTTTCAGAATTCAAAGTGATGTGGTAGGAAGCATACAATATACTATTATATCTAAGTATTTTTCTCGGCAATTGGTCATCAAATTGTGTGGTTTGGCGTGTGGTACACATTTCTCTTTGATACCCAATAATTAAAACTTGGTAGTATAATGATAAATATGGCTTCATGGGCTTTGTTTTAGTGCGTTTTTTTATCAGATCTTGCACTTTCTCTCACAAGCAATCAACTCACAACTAAGCAGACAGAGGCATGGCTCTCAGCAGCTCTGACAGCACTACTCTGCATTCCCACATATCATTCTTTGCAATAGGCACATTTTACAATAGGCACTCATTTGTGTCTGCTCAGTGAAGGAAAAAAGTTAACACATAGCATGCTGTTTATACCTCTGAGCATTTATGCATATAAAAATCCAATCGTGATCTTCTCTTAGCCCCCCCTTCCCCACAAAAGACCCATTGTCAAAGTTGGGAAAACAGGTGGTGCTATTCCTGATAATTCTTTGGCACCTGTCACAGCCACATTCTCCAAAACACACAGCAAAGGCTGCCTGTATACATCTCAGAATCCCAACACAAGAAACTGCAGAAATAAATACTTAAATAATTACAAAACAAGTAATGCATTTGGAGAAATACAGAGTTTATTATTGTCACATGTTTTTATGTTGCTTGCACGCATGTGCAAGAAACATAGTGCCATCATCGGAGATTTCGGAGGTGTGTCACCTCCTCCTCCAATTCAGTCAGTGTGCTGGCAGGCGCGGCCCCTGTAAGCCAATGCATTTTGGAGCTGTGTATGACACGTTCCAAAATGCAATAGCATACAGTTGAAAGGGGAGTTACGCTCAGTGAGCACCGATAAGATATCGGCTGCTCACGCCGTTAGCTCCCCCGCAGCTGTGCGCGCTACCACGAGCTGTATAGCCGACGGGTGCCCAATCCCGTCGGCTGAACGCCTAACGTCCTTGTGCCATGCGGGAGCCCACCCAGCGTGGCAATCACTCCATGATGCGTGAGGTGCCCAATCCCCATCGGCTGAGCGCCCCCATCGCAGTGCCATGCTGGGAGCCCGCGGCGTGGCAATCCTCCATGGCCGACGGGGTGCCCAATCCCGTCGGCTGAACACCCCCAGCGTCCGGGCCGAAGGGTGATTTCGCGCAGTGACTGCGAAATCACCCTTCGGGCCTGAATACCGCCATGACAGTGACATCATTCATGAGAAGGGGTCCCAAAAACCCCATGTTGAAAATTTGGTGCCAAAATTCCAAAAAATGACTGTTTTACGAGCGTGCGTTGTGCAGTTCCTTCGTAGGCTCGTAAGTTCGCGAAATTTCAATATTTTCACTCCAGATTTTCAACATTGCCATTTTATCACACCTTCTTATGAGTAGTGTAGCTGTCATTTTTCACATCTCACCTAAAATGTGTTTCCGCCAATGTAGCACAGAATGGCGCAGTTGGTGTGCGAAATCAATGTACGGGACAAATTAAGAAAATCACAGTGACACTGTTCATGAGCAGAGGTCTTAAAATGGTTATGTTGAAAATTTGGTGAAAAAATTCCTAAAAATGACTGTTTTACGAGCGTGCGTTGCGCGAGTTCTTACACGGGCTCGTAATTTCGAAAATTTTAATATTTTCCTCCAGATTTCAACATTGCCATTTACCACACCTCATATGAGCAGTACAGCTGTCGTTTTTCACATCCTGCCCAAAATGTGTTTCTGCCCATGTAGCATACAATGGCGCAGTCGGTATGCGAAATCAATGTATGGGACACATTAAGAAAATCACAGTGTCACTGTTCATTAGCAGAGGTCTTAAAATGGCTATGTTGAAAATTTGGTGAAAAAATTCCTAAAAATGACTGTTTTACGAGCGTGCGTTGCACAGTTCCCACGCACGCTCGTAGGTTTGCGAATTTTCAATATTTCCACTACAGATTTTCAACACTGCCATTTTACAACACCTCCTTATGAGCAGTACAGCTGTCAATTTTCACATCCTACCCAAAATGTGTTTCCGCCCATGTAGCGCACAATGGTGCAGTCGGTGTGCAAACTCAATGTATGGGACACATTAACAAAATCACAGTGACACTGTTCATGAGCAGAGGTCTTAAAATGGCTATGTTGAAAATTTGGTGAAAAAATTCCTAAAAATGACTGTTTTACAAGAGTGCGTTGCGCAGTTCCTACGCACGCTCGTAAGTTCGCAAATTTTCAATATTTGCACTCCAATGACTTCCAAATACCTAAACAGCACATAGAAGCAAGCAACATTCGGCATTGACAAATGCTTGTTTTTTTTGCTGCATCTTGGGTCCTCAACATGCCAGGTGAAGGCGACAATCACTATACACATTGGAAATGAAGTGTAACAAAGGTCACCGTGAAGCCTACATGCCGTACTGCTTGAAAATTCCAAGCAAAGTAAACTGGGTTATCTAGCTGCATAGAGGTGATCATTACGTGTGTGGGAAATGAAAAAAAAAAACTTATTCCATATGCACCTACACACCACCACAAATGGAAAACATATTTGAGAAGGGGAACAACAGTGAACATGAGTATTGGTGCATTTCTGCAGCATAAATGCAGTTGGTGATGCTCTACCCTATTGCTACAACTTCGGAGAATTACCGACCAAGCATAATTAATAGTAAGCGGTTAGTTCACAATATTATGGTGCAAGGGTTGATCATAACATGAGTGCAACACAATATAAACAATATCTACTGATGCTATTCCCAACAACCACCCTACCCACCCACTCCGCCCCACAACACACACACACAAAATTATACATCATTAATTTGTTTCTTTATTTCACAATTTTTTATGTATTGCTTTATTTATTTATGGCAAAGCAACTGCATAACAGAGCTGAATTGCGAAATACTTAAACCAGATGCACCGTTTCATTTTGACTGGGTGTATGTATCATACAACTAGTTACAGCACAGCAGAATGCTGTTCAGCTCTGATTGGGACTGTGGTCACTCACTTTTGCCATTGTGCTGATTGGTACCAATAACACTGAAATAGAGGTTGGCATTAGATGCTGTCCTTGGCACATGCTGGCAGTAACTGCTGATACCACTTCAGTAACTGGTCATAGCATAAACATTACTTCGAAAATAGATGTTTCAAATGAAAAAGAGACTTATTTAGGACCATTGCAAAATGTGTACGGGACTGGACTATAATACATGGACTAACAAATACAAACTGCAAGGGTAAGCAACGGCGTCGGGATCGCATCGGTTTGGCATGGTGCGGGGGCAGTACTGGCAAGTGGTAACTTTCATTACTATTACTTACGGTGCCCATGTGTCAACAATAGTAAGACTGATAATTACAGGCTTTCGCGAAACTACCAACTAGATGCAGTGTGTTGCGAGAAGCCAGAGTTCTGTCATAACAATGTCAGTCAGGCTTTGTGAGTCTGGCTTCTCAACGCTGGAGACAGAAGTAGGAAAAAAACAGCCAAATTACAGCTCCAATTCAGCGCTAGTGAAACAAGGTCACAGCAGATCCAGGAATAATATTGACATTTGCTCGTAAATGTTTAAAAATACAAAAACAGTGCTACAATTAGATATCATTATGAATGTAAATTGCTGGTATAGGTCTTGTGCTTGGGAAAGTCAATTCCGTTGATGATATCATCGGGTCAGTACCGCAACAGCCCATGCGTGAAAATGGGGCTGCACTGGTAGGAGAAATACAGGGCTATGGCAGGCAAAAAAAAGTTTTAAAAATAACGTGTGTAAGACAGTAATACACTGTTTAAAAATGATATGGTGGGACATAGACCAAATACTGAAATTGGTGACAATTCCCCTTTAAAGTGATACAAA
This sequence comes from Neoceratodus forsteri, assembly GCA_016271365.2. Lineage (NCBI taxonomy): Eukaryota > Metazoa > Chordata > Ceratodontiformes > Ceratodontidae > Neoceratodus > Neoceratodus forsteri. The sequence continues at coordinate 1,052,381,988 of CM057453.1, forward strand.
CATCAAGTGTCATCAGTACTTAAAAGTATCATTGTACTTTATACTAAATCCTAACATATCTAGTGCTACCAACATATGGTGCAAAGTAAGTGTATACAGTAGTTTATAATTACATTTGTATCAACACTAAGCTACCTTTAAAAGTAATCAGCCATAGAAGACTATTAAGCTTCAATCCTGAACCCACACTCTATGTCATTTTTTAAAAGGTGCATTTAAAAATATGCAGTAATAAAAACCTACTTGCCTTAGTAATCTTGTTCCTTCCAATGTATTCTTCTATATTCATAACTCTCTGCAGTCTGCCTCCTAAGTAGAACTGCCCGGAGCAAATGGAACATTATGCAAATGATGGAACCATCATTGGCTCGTGACAGTTATTCAAACTGCTGCCCTCATCTGCTGCAACGTTCCATCCACGTCTCAGATTTCTAAGAAGCCTACATGGCAATCTATGCTACACTACTTTATTACACTTTATGTAATGAAACTACTAAAACTGTTTTAAGACAGCATAAATTATATGTTAGCACACTAATGCTGGTAATAATAATAATAATAGTAGTAATACCAAGACCCCTTTCTGAAATGCCAGAATCACCTGGAAAAAGAAAGGATAACTTAATTCCCACCAGGATTAAAACATGTATGCCTGTGGTTGGGATTAGCAACCAAAAAAGACTCGGGTAGGAATGCAGAGGCTCTGGAAGGGGAGGCAGGGAGGGAGAGTTATGAATATAGAAGAATATTTTGGAAGAAACAAGATTACTAAAGTGAGTAATTGTTTCTTCTAACCCCATGTATTCTTCTATATTCCTAACTCTCTGCAGACTTCAAAGCAGTACCTTTTAAGGTGGGCAGAGCACCTATTTAGGAAAGAGGCTCTGGAAGACTGCTATGCCAAACCTGGCATCACTTCTGGACAGTATGTCCAAACTGTAATGTTTAGTAAAGGTGTGTACTGTTCTCTCTTGAAGCTTCTATGGAAGCCGCTGTGCCTCTAGTTGAGGCCTGCTGGGGCCTGTTTTCCAGATTTTGAAGAGCAAAACTGAATGCACTGAACTATCCAGTGAGAGATTGATCTCTTAGAAGCTGGGATGCCTTTCCTCACATCTCCATAAGTGAGAAAAAGTTGTTGTTTATCACCTATATGATCCATGATGTGAGTCATATAGTAACGTAATGCCCTTTTAACATCCAGACAATGGGTTCTGTGCTCACCTGAACTGGCATGTTCAGTAAACAACACTGGCAGTGTTATGGATTGATTTAAGTGGAAATCAGAAACCATCTTAGGAAGAAACCTGTTTGTCCGAAGCACTACCTTGTCATTATGTAAGGGAAGATAGTCCTTCTCCACACATAGTGCTTGTAGTTCACTTATCCTTCTGGCAGAAGTGACTGCAACCGAAAACACAGTTTTCCATGTGACATATTGTACATGAGCAGAAGACATAGGCTCAAAAGGAGGTTTCATGAGCTGAGCAATTTATTTATTTATTTAAGTGTTTTACTATGCAAATGTTCAGATCCCACACCATGACTGGTTCCTTAAATAGGAGGGTGCACAAGGCACAAACCTTCAAATAACTTTCTGAAAATTTAAAACGTTTTGAATTAGCTGCTAAGGAAACATTTTTCCCAGCAGAAATGCAAGATGAAATTGATGCCAAATGCACTTTTAGAGATGTGTATTTCAACCCTTGGGAATGCAGATATGTGAGGTATTCCAGTAACAATGGGATTTCTGCCAGAGAAGGAGAAATCTGCTTGGCATCACACCAAATTGAAAATCTTTTCCATTTTGCAGAATAGGTTTTCCACCAAATTGAAAATCTTTTCCATTTTGCAGAATAGGTTTTCTTAGTGGAATGCTTTCTGTAACCTTTCAGGATATCCAGAACAGCTTGAGAGAGATTTAGATTTGAAAATTTTAAGTCCTCAAGAACCAGGCCTTGAGCCTCAGAGATTTGAGGTTTGGATCCAAGATCTTCCACTGGTGGGAGGTTAAGAGATTGTGCCTCCTGGGAAGATGTATTGGTTTGGACACCGACATGGACAATAGCAGGGAGTACCATGGCTGTCTGGCCCAATCTGGTGCTATTAGAATCATAGATGCAGGCTGTGACCTGAGCTTGATCAGTACTCTGAAGATGAGAGGAAAAGCGTACAGGTGCCTTCCTGACCAGTCCAGAGCCAGGGCATCCAGTGGGATTGTACCCTTGGCTGGTGGTCTGCAACAGAATAGGGGCGGAAGGTGATTCTCGTGAGAGGCAAAGAGATCCACCTCTGGGGTGCACCATCTTCTGAACACTGAATACAGTACCTGTATGTTTAAAGACCATTCATGATGTACCTGGTTGATTCTGCTTCAAGCATCTGCCAGGGCATTTTTTTTGCCTGGGACATGAATGGCCTGCAAGGAAGCCTTTAGTGAGTACGTCAATTCCCATATTTTCATGGCCTCTGTGCACAGAGGATCTGACTTTGTTCCCCCTTTTTTGTTTATGTAGTACATTGTGGTGGTGTCTGTTCTGACCTGCACCACATTGCCCTGTACCAGGTGACAGAAACTTTTTAAAGTCAGAAATACTGCTCGGATCTCCGACAAGTTTATATGAAGCAGTGATTCTGCACTTGACCAAGTGCCATGAGTAGTGTGCTCTCCTAAGTGAGCACCCCATCGTAACAGAGAGGCATCTGTTGTAAGGATAACTGATGGGCATTCCCTTTGAAAGGGAAACACCGTCCACCACTGTAGAGATTGGAGCACAGCTTTTTTTACTGGAATTAATTTTGACATTTTGTCTTTTCTTTGGCATCAGATGAAACTGAATATCCCTCATTCGCTATCTTGCTCCCAAGACAACTCCTGTTGCTGCAGACATGTGTCCCAAAATCTGCAACTGCTGCCTTGCTGGACATGGCTTGTCCAACATGAATGAGATAATCAGTTGCAGGATGCGCTGGACCCTGTCCTTTGGAAGGACGGCTCTTCCCTTTAAAGTATCCAGTTCTGCTCCAATGAAGTGCAGGACTTGTACTGGATTGAGAATGGATTTTTCCTGGTTTATCAGGAATCCCAGAGATTGTAACAGATGTTTTGTTATTGCCAGGTGATCTTTCACCTGTTGTGATGACTTTCCCATGACTAGCCAGTCGTCGAGGTAGGGAAAAAACAGGATACTCACCTGTAACAGTAGTTCTAAGAGTGGTATATGTTGTTCATCCACACTTATTGGCACGTCCCTTTTCCCTTTAAGAATCACCAGAAGTCTTCACGCTGGCTCCTCTCACCCACCCGGGTGGTATAACCCTCGGCTCCGCCCCATGACGCCAGATCTTAGCCCACTGGAAGCCAGGTTTGTGCGTCCGCCGCCGGGGAGGTCAGGTGGGTATGTGTGGATGAACAACATATACCACTTCTAGAACTACTATTACAGATGAGTAATCTGTTTTTCTAGGATCGTGGATATGTTGTTCATCCACACTTACTGGCAGACTCCTAGCAGTTCTCTGGGACGAGGGAGGCAAGGCACAACCCCCTCATTGATACTCACTTGGGAAATAGAGATTGGACAACTGAGGCCCCAAAACCAGCATCCCGGCGTGACTCAAGGAAAATGTGGTAATGGGTAATGAAGGTGTTTGCTGACTTCCAGGTAGCAGCCCGACAGATTTCCTGGATAGGGATGTCCCTGGAAGCAGCCACCGATGCAGCAGTATGGCAGGTAGAATGAGCTCTTATCCCTCTGGGAGGCTCCATGCCGGCCAACTCATAGCACAGACTTATGCAAGATGTAATCCACCTTGCAATAGTCAGTTTTGCTGCAGGTCTGTCAGAAGCGGCTTCAGCGTAGGTGACAAACAGCTGGCGAACCTCTCCCAGAATTTCCGCCGTCCTCTCCTTATAATAGGAGAGAGCTCATCTCAGGTCCAAAGTATGAAGCCTGTACTGGGCCTCTGAGGTGTAATTAGGGTAGTATACTGGCAGAGTTAACACCTGGTTAAGATGAAACTCTGATACCACCTTTGGAAGGAATTTCGGGTGGGAGCGCAAGACAACCTTGTCCCTGTAGATCAGATAAGGGGAGTCCAACGAAAGTGCCTGGAGCTCCCCTGTCCTTCTGGCAGACGTGATAACCAAAAGGAAGGCCATCTTCCATGACAAGTGTGACAATGCACACTTGTGCATTGGTTCAAATGGCTTGCCCAAGAGCTTTGCCAGTACCAGAAGTAGATCCCACGGAGTTGGAGGTTCACGCACCGGAGGGGATATGTGATCCAGGCCTTTGAAAAAGCGTCCAACCACTGTCTCCTGTGCCAATGTCGGCTGAACGGTCCGCACCCGGTAAGCAGAGATGGCACCCTAAGGGTCGATGACTGAAGACCCCCTTTGAACAGAGACCAAAGGTAGTCGAGAATGTTAGCCACTGCACAGGACAGAGAGTCCAGGCGCTTGCCCTGACACCAAATGGAAAATCTTTTCCATTTCAAGGCATAACATTTCCTGGTCGATTCCTTTCTGGATGCCTCCACCATGGTGAGGACATCCTCGGAAAAACCCAAAGCGTGGAATGCTAGCCGCTCAAGTACCAGGTTGTGAAGTGCAGGGATTGAAGGTCCAGATGGTATACCTTCCCCTGATTGAGAGAGATCAGGTCCGGGCATGCTGGAAGCTGCTCTGGGGGCCTGCAGCTGAGGCTGAGGAGATCTGGATATCAGACCTGACGCGGCCAGTCTGGGGCTACCAGAATCACCTTTGCCATGTCCCTCCTCACCTTGTGGATAAAGGGAAATGGAGGGAAGGCGCAGAAGAGGCCTGGGGTCTACGGCCTCGAGAAGGCATCCCCTTGCAGCGAGCCCTGCTGAAGGTGGGTGGGCATGAAAGAGCCTCAGCTTGGTGTTTTCCCTGGAGGCAAACAGGTCCTCCATCGGTTTGCCCCAGTGGAAGAACAGGCTGTAAGCTACCTCTGGATGGAAAGACCACTCGTGGGATGTCTCGCCTAAGGGGCTGCCACATGAATGGCTAGGAGATCCGTCTCCAGATGGCTGACGAGGGTCCAGATGCGGAGTGCCTCCCTGCAAAGCAGACGGGAGTGTGTGCTGCTCTGTTTGTTGAGGTAGTCCATGGTCCTGATATTGTCTGTCTTCTGGACTTGGAACTACTTTTTTTTTTTTTTTAATTCACTCACATCCCCTGGGCATCCTTCAGAGGTGCCCACACAGAGTCAACCCTACTCCCAGCCTGAACCCCTGCATCTCTCCCTGATCTCCCTCCTACTCGAATGACCACCGACAGGCCTGACCCCATGTACCATCTCCGGGGCTGATTCCGCAATCCCTCAGTGGCTGGCTCCTAAATATGAAGTGCCTACCTGCCGTCAGGCGGCCGCATGGAGAGAGATCCTGAGCACGTCGGACCGGCGTTTGGGAAGTGGGCAGATCCACTGGGGCCACCATCATCTCCTGACAGTGTGAGAGGCGTTTCTGGCTTTTTCTGTCCCCCCCCCGTGAAGCTCAGTCGTGCAATGACGACCACTGTCTGCCAAGCTCCACCCCTTCTTGCCTTCGGCTCATCGCATCCTCTCTGGCCATCCCTGGCCACATGGGGGTCACACCGGGCGACATGATCCCTACTTCCCCGGAAGGATAGCCGTCCTTCGGGCGCTTCATCCCTGCCCGCCCCTGCCAATCCCCGACTTCCCAGGCTCGCTCCCGAACCCGGCTGTCAACGTGATTCAAGGTGAGGCATCTAACGCCTTAACCCTCAGCGCCACTGGGCCAGCTTGGACTTGAGCCACTTAACCCTGAGGAACAAAAGCTGACAGTGCCAGTCTGATTGCTCTGAGCTCCAACAGGTTGATGTGGTATCGGGATTCCTTGGGGGTCCAGAACCCATTGGCCCTTTTATCCCCCATGTGGGCTCTCCAGCCCATGAGAGAGGCGCTGGTTGTGAGGATGGCCGTCAGCTCTGGGCGGACAAACAGGATCCCTTCCTGCAACCGGTCTGGGGTGGTCCACCATTCGAGAGCATCCCACATCTTCTGGGTTACAGTGATCAGCTAGACGAAATGACCATGGTGCTGAGTTCATTGGGCAGCCAGAGAGGGGGCGCATGTGCCACCGGGCCCAACGGACCACGGAGGTGCATATCGCCATGTAACCCAGAAGGTGCAGAAAGTCCCGGGCAGGGCAAAGGAGGAGGGAACCTCCGTCCTGTCCGTCGGGAGCCGAGCTCTGTTCCAATGAAGCTCATCACCTGAGAAGTCACGAGTTCCAACTTGGCCTTGTTGATCAAGAGGCTGAGTTGGGAGCAGGTCTGGAAGGCCAGGTCCCTGGACCGCTCCACCTCCTGCTGGGTGGGACCTGCTAAGAGCCAATCGTTGAGGTAGGGGTAAATTCTGACAACTCCCCCCGACGCCTGAGTTGGGCTGCCAGCACTGCGATGCATTTGGTGAAGACCCTTGGGGCCAATGACAGGCCGAATGGCATGGCTCAGAACTTGTATAGAGTCCTTTTGGCTCTGAAGCGGAAGAACCGCCAATGAGATGGATGGATTGGGACGTGAAAGAATGCATCCTGCATATCTAGTGAACAGAACCACATGTTTTGCTCCAGGGATGGTATAATCTGGGACAGAGTGACCATCCGAAAGGTGCATGACCTGAGATACCAATTCAGGTCATGCAGATCTAGAATGGGGCACCAGCCCCCTGTCCGCTTGGGCACCAGGAAGTATCTGGAGACAAAGCCTGGGTCTGCTGGAGAATCCGCCACTGGAGCTACCGTCTTCTTGATGAGGAGCTGAGCGATGTCGTCTCAGAGAGATGACTGTGTATGGACGGATACTCTTTCCTCTCGAGGGGCACGGGCTCAGCTTGGAGGATGCTGCTCAAATTCCAGAGGCAGTCCCTGACCAACCACTTCCAAACCCACCTGTCCATGGTAACAACAGACCAGGTGGAAAGAAAGTGGCGGAACCAGCCCCCCCACGGGAGACCCAGAGCTGGCGTGACGGGAGAAGGGGTGGCAGCCCCTGCCCCATCACTGAGCAGGCTTGGAGGAGGAGGAGGATCCAGGACCTGAAGCTCGGCCTCCTTTATGGGCTTGACAGAGCCCAGGGGTGCCAAGCTTGAGCCTGCTGCTGCTGCCCTCCTTGAAAGGAGGGTTGCTGTGCCGCAGGGGAAGAGTGCTGAAAAGGCTTCTTCTTCTGCTGTTTCCTGCTCGAAGAATCTTTAGCAGAAGTAGCGTCCAAGGAGGCACTGGACTGCTCAATACATTGAAGGTGACCAGCCACACCTGAGCCAAAAAGGTTGGTGCCCAGGAAAGGCACATCAGCTAGTTTGTGCTGAGTATCTGCTGGGAAAGAGGAGTCTCATCCAAGCCCTGCGATGAGAGGGCAACTGCGGCTGCCATCGAGCAGGCACAAGAATCCCCAATGTCCCATGTCCAGGGCTGTCTGAAGCTGCTGTTTGGCAACAGTCTGGCCCTGATCCCAGACCTGCTTGACTGTGGTCTGCATGTCTGCGGGGAGGTGTGGAAGGACTTCATCCAAAGACCCCAAAGGGGCATGGCAGAAGTGTGCCATGATGACGGCCGAACTTGCCTCACGAAGACCTAAAGATGAGGCCGCATAGACCTTTCGAGCCGAATGATCCAAGAGTTTGGATTCTTTTTCGGGAGGTCGGTCAGTGTAGGCAAAACTTCTAGTACGCCTGAACACAGAGGCAGTCACCAGGCTCTTGGCAGAAGGGTGCTCTGTGAACCCCACAAGGGACCCCATGGGCACCACATACTTGCAGGCCATGTGGGCAGACAGAGTTGGACAGGAGGCAGGGCGCTGCTAAAGTTCTAAGACTGGGCCAACTATGGCCTTGACCACAGGTATTGCCTCTCTTGAGGATGTCCATGAGAGGGTACTCCGCCTTTTTCTGGACAGGTTCCAGGGGCATGAGGTGAAGAATCCTCTGAAAGGATGAAGGGCCTTCCTCTGTCTCTATCCCACCAGCTGATTCGTCATCCGTGGGATGAGAATGTAGGCCGGTCTCAGCTGAATCTGAGGAATCCGGATACAACGGTCGACCGCCCAGGTCACCTTCGATCCTTCGAGGGCGGTCTGGGGTGACAGTGACTGAAAGACGCCGGGGAAGCCCGGTGTCTGGTCTATGTTCCTTAGAAGGAGCCCCTTCCACAGGCTGCTTGGGCGGTGGGGTTCCACCACGATCGGTAGAGAGACCGGTTTAGGCTGAACCGCAGGTTTCACCGGCTCCGCTCGTGGGGGAGCCAACTTAATCGGCTCCGAAGGAGTCGGCTTCAGCCTGGGAGGCGAAAGCCAAGTAATGGCCAGGGTGGAAGCCGGGGTCGGCTTGTGCCAGGACAAAATCAGCTGTTGTCAGATGAGGTCCTCACAACGCCGACCAAGTTTCCGCCGGAGCCTCTCGTCATCTGAGATGGACAAGGACGACCGATGGCGTTGCCTCTTTCTTGAGCGCTTGTGGCTCTTTGGGTCCTAGACCTTGATCGAGATCGGACGGGCCGATTCGGTTGCTCAGGAGACACCGGCGGGACCAGTAATTTCCCAGGGTTGGGGACCACTTCCTCGACAGGATTCCTAGCGGGCTGAGTCTCCTCGTCGGGGAAAGAAAGGACCGGAGTCCAACTGAGAGAATCGTCGACCAAAGTCGGCGACAATGGGTCGATCGGGCTGATGATTATTTCAACCTCGTCGACTGACACTTCGGTCGACTGGCCAGACGGCAAAGCTGAGAAGACAGCGGCCGAAGAGGCAATTTCGACCAAAGTCAAGACTGCCGGTTCCTGGGACCGAGATCTCTCCCGATCCCAAGAACGTCTTCGCCAAGACGAAGATGATCCCAGGTCCTTTTCCCGCTTACGGGGCAGAGAGGAGTGTGTGCCCGCAGGACCCTCTCCCTTAGTCGGGAGAAACTGGCACAACTCTCGGAAGGAACCCGAGAAGGTGAGCCCAGGTTGAGCAGAACGAAGAAGCTCCGAGAGGAAGATTCCCCGGCACAAGCCGCTTCCTCCTCGAAGGCTTGCATGCATTCCAATTGCTTGGTAGATCCTGCGGCCATGGAAACCGACCAAGCCTCCTTTGATTTCACTGGAGGGTTCCGTTTTTCCGGCCTCCCCAACTTCAGGCATGCGAACCGGTCATTGAGGACGTTAGGGTGAAATGCAAGACCAAAATTGCACTTCGAGGTGTCATGGTCACCCAGGCAACAGACGCACGTGGTGTGGGGATCGGTGCACGACCTTTTCTGGCTACACGAACACCAGCAGAATCTGGGTGAAGACTTGTCTTCCATAATCAAAGATAAGCAATCGCGATCGCTAATGTGAACTAGACGAATTTTCGGAATGACCGAAGGTTTTAAAGCCAGGGCCTACAAAATGCGGGGGCACAAAGGAGGCAACCTGAATCTTCCAGCGGAAATGAAGATCTGGTGTCATGAGGCAGAGCCGAGGGTTATATCACCCGGCTGGGTGGGAGGAGCCAGCTTGAAGACTTCCAGTGATTCTTAAAGGGGAAAAGGGCATGCCAATAAGTGTGGATGAACAACATATCCACGATCCTAGAAACCAGAACTTCCCAGCCTTCTTAGGTATGCCACTATTACTACCAGACATTTTGTGAACACCCTGGGCACTGAGGTGAGGCTGAAGGGCAGGACTGAGAACTGGTAGTGCCCTGAAGGAAGTCTGAACCCGAGGTACTTTCTGTGAGACTCCCTTACAGGGATGTGGAAATAGGCATCCTTTAAATGCAGAGATGCCAGACAATCTCCTTTTTGAATAACTGGCAAGATCAGAGACAATGTGACCATTTTGAATCTTGGTCTTACATAAAACTTGTTCAGATGTCTGACGTCTAGAATAGGCCGCCACTCCCCATTCTTCTTTTTGGTGAGGAAGTACCGAGAGTAAAAACCTCCTCCTCTCTGAAACCCTGGTACAGATTCCACTGCTTTTATATGGAGCAAGGTCTGAACCTCTTTTTCCAAAAGATGTTTCTCCTGAAGAGAAGCTGGTTTGAACAGTTTTCATTTCAATACTTCACTGCCATTTCTATTATGCAGCTCTGTAACTTCTACACTACCAATGCCAGCAAGCAAACATTCGGCATTGACAAATGCTTGTTCATATACTCTTCAGTATGTTTACCAAAGAGAGAATGATCTTGAACAGGAAAATCCATGGCCTTAGTCTGGGTATCCTGTGTTAAATTAGTAGCCCTCAGCCATGCCAGCCTTTTCAGGGCTACGGTTAGAGTCATCCATCCACCTAACAGCACTATCGCTGGCATCTGCTGCCATTTGGAACTGGTATTTGGATGCTTCCAGTCCAAGTCTTGCTGTTTCTCCTGGGTTATCAGAGAGGGGGAGGGAACCTTTTCTGACATTGCCCAAACTGACTGCCATAGTGTTTTCTGATATTAGAAGGCACCTAGCTTCACCTGAGCTCTTTCCTTCTAAGACTGCTTGAAAGGCAGAGTAGAGAAACTTACCAGAGCAAGGGAGAAGGATTAAGACTTAGTTTGGCTAAGCAGATTTACTGTGTGGTGGTGTTTTTATTTTTTACTCACAGGGATTGCTACTGTTTGTTGCTAACATTTCATTGCTTTATTTTTTCTCTGATTCAAATTGTTGTTGCTGGTATACCTTCTTCTGCAATATTACAAGGTGTGCCTACAGGTGTGTGCTAACAGATTACTGCTGTAATCTTCTGATTCAAATTGTCTTTTGCAAGGTATATCTTCTGTTACTGCTTTATTTTTCTCTGGAGCAAAGTGTTTCTTACAGGTATATCTTCTCTGAAATTACTGTATTACAGGTGGAGCTTACATTTTTGTGACTTTTTTATCATTGGGCTAAGCAAAATTACTGTTTGACACTGTGTTTTATTTTATTCTTGTTTGTTGAAAAGGTTTGTTGTCTCAGAGGTGTTTCAGTCTCCTTCTCACATTGAAGGAGCTAATTGCTTTCCTCCCACAGCTCTTCCAAAGGATTAGGTGTGTATGTGGGGTGGAGCTGGCAAACTGTCAGTAATTTCCAACAGAAAGAAGGGTTAAAAAGTCAGGTTAGTTGATATCTTGGAGGTAGAAGACTTGGTTTGCTGGCCAAGGCACCTAGCTTCACCTGAGCTCTTTCCTTCTAAGACTGCTTGAAAGGCAGAGTAGAGAAACTTACCAGAGCAAGGGAGAAGGATTAAGACTTAGTTTGGCTAAGCAGATTTACTGTGTGGTGGTGTTTTTATTTTTTACTCACAGGGATTGCTACTGTTTGTTGCTAACATTTCATTGCTTTATTTTTCTCTGATTCAAATTGTTGTTGCTGGTATACCTTCTTCTGCATTATTACAAGGTTTGCCTACAGGTGTGTGCTAACAGATTACTGCTGTAATCTTCTGATTCAAATTGTCTTTTGCAAGGTATATCTTCTGTTACTGCTTTATTTTTCTCTGGAGCAAAGTGTTTCTTACAGGGTATATCTTCTCTGAAATTATTACAGGTGGTGCTTTACAGGTTTTACAGTTTTATCTAACATTAGGATAAGCTTTCAGGGTTACTGCATTTGTTGTTGACTGATTGTTCTACTCTTACCTCCTTGTTCTTTAGTCCGTGGTTCTTCTTTTTAAACAGGGAAGGGCCCAGCCACCCACCCATCCCAACCACCCCACGCTACACTCCTTTTATAGGGCACCACAGTTGTGACATTTCCTGTGGCAGAGCAGGAAGGGGCGGATCAGTGGGGCCTCCACAAGGTGATCTCATTTACAGGGCACTAGTAATTTAACTTGTTATAACAAGTTAAACAAAGCACAATTAAACCATTACTTGCATTTTTTTTCTTTCTAATTACTCTGACTAGGTCACAAACCCAGCAACTTATTTGGAATGGATTTCATTAACTGCAGGTACTGTGGAACAATTTTCAGAAGGACAGTCTTACAAGATTTAGGACACTGTCCTACATGCTGGGCCTTTGGAGATCTTAGGTCTCAGCTCCAGGCAGCATGGGCAGAGATTGCACGCCTCAAATTTCATATTGAAGAGGAAATACATTATAAGAACCACCCGCCATTTCCCCAGCATCCAACAGAAAAACCTCGACCGCAGAGGGTAGTTGGTCCAGGAGGTTGGCAGGTGGTTAGGAGGAGCAAATCAGGTGCCCCATCACTCTGCTCTCCAACACATTACCTCCAAAAACCATATAAACACTACAAACAGGTATCTGCCTCTATCTCTGAAATCAAATAAAGAGGCAGAAGACACTGCAGAGCAGGACACTGCGGCACAGGAGCTACACAACAATACTCACCCAAATCAGGAACCAAAACTAAACAAGCACAAAGGAAATCCAAAAACTTCTGATCATAGGAGACTCCATGATTGGGGAGTTGATACCCATCTCCAGCCAGGGTGATGGTCAGATGTCTCCCAGGTACATCAGCATGGAGAGACACTGACCGCATTGCTAAAATTGTTCACAAAGCAGGAGAAAACATTGATGTCCTAGTACACATAGGGACTAATGATCTCGCCAGCCGGTCAGTTGTGGAGACCAAGGAACACCTGACTAGGCTGGGTGACAAACTATCATCTATTTCGTCTGCATCTCCTTCTCTGAGATCCTGCCAGTCTGGGAGAAGGGAGCAGATGGACGGAAGGTCAGAGAAGGGGAGATAGGGAGCTAAACACGTGGCTCAAGGACTGGTGCCAGGAAAAGGACACAGATTTGTAGGGAACTGGCAACAGTTCTGGGAGCGAAAGTTCTTTAAATTTGATGGACTGCATCTGACTAAAGAGAGTCAGTGCATTGGGGCAGAAGTTTGACGTCTTTGCAGAATATTTAAACTAGCAAATGGGGAGAGGGGTGCAGCACCCCATACGTCGAATGGGAAGAACACCCCTCCCCCCTCAGCTAGTGGTCAAACAGGAATTCAGCGTGTTTGCCGTTCATTTGCATCACCAGGTAAGAAAAAAGGTTTGTCTCCCCATACGATGCACAGGGGTAATGCCAAACTTCACCCAACAACTAACACACCAAAATCTGGCCAATGGAAAATCATGTACACAAATGCTCACAGCCTGGGAAATAAGATCCCAGACCTGCAGGCAATAATGTCAGAGGCTAAACTGGACATAGTAGCAATTAGTGAGACGTGGTTTACCAGTAACCACACTTGGGAGACTTCAGTACCTGGCTATGTATTGTTCAGAAGAGACCGAGGTGCAAAAAGGGGGGGAGGGGTGGCCCTGTATGTTAATGAAAATATCAAAGCTACAGAAATTCAGAATACACATAAGGAGCCAGAAGAACTGTGGGTCACCCTGGAAACAGGAAATGGGACAGCCATAAGAACTGGGGTTGTCTACAGGCCCCCAGACCAGAGGAGGACATAGACACATTACTGTTAGAAGATATACAAAACATGACAGCTAAAGGGAGGTTCTGATAATGGGAGACTTCAACATGCCAGATACAGATTGGTCAATACCAGCAGGAACATCTGCCAGAACTAGACTCATAGTGGATTCCCTGCAGGGGGAGGGCCTCAAACAACTGGTACAGCAACCCACAAGAGACAGGGCTATCCTAGATCTAGTACTGACTAACAAAGAAGGGATCACAGATCTCCAGGTAGAAGGTCACCTGGGAGCCAGTGACCATCACATGGTATGGTTCAATTTGGCTACTACATCTAAATCATCCCATTCCAAAGCAAAAATATGGGACTTCAGAGGAGCTGACTTTGATAAGATGGCCAACAGAGTTAAGCTAGCCCTGGCAAAAGAAACACAGGTGAGGAGGTACAGGCAAAGTGGGCAAGCATTAAGGATACAATACTTGAAGCAACATCCCATTGTGTTAGACAGAAAGGAAGTGCAAAGAAGAAGGAAACCACTTTGGTTCTCAAATACAGTAGCAGAAAAGGTCAGAGCCAAAAGGCTGGCCTTCAGAAAATATAAGGAACACAGCGGGATGAAGATAGGGAGGCATACCAAACTGCCCAAAGGGAAGCAGGTAAGGCAGTAAGGCAGGCAAAGTCCCAAACTGAGGAAACACTAGCACGAACAGTAAAAGAAGGTGACAAGACTTTCTATAGATACATTAGTGAAAGGAGAAAGTCCAGAGGGGGTATTGCTAAGCTTAATGGAGAAAAGGGAGCATGTGAGGAGGAGGACCCTGTAAAGGCATCTATCCTAAATAGATACTTTTGCTCAGTATTTACTGAAGAGAAGGTAGGCAGGGCCCACAGCTCAGCATCATGGACACAGGGAGGGAGGTGAGCACTACTCCCTTCACAAAGAAAGGGTCCTACAAGAGCTTGCTAAGCTCAGGGTGGATAAGGCAATGGGACCTGATGGCATACATCCCAGGGTACTTAAGGAGCTAAAGGAGGAACTAGCAGAGCCATTAGCAGAATTGTTTAGTGAGTCTCTGAGCACAGGAGAGGTCCCAGAAGACTGGAGAAGGGCTCATGTGATCCCACTCACAAGAGTGGTAGCAGGAGGAGGCGGGGAACTACAGACCGGTCAGTCTTACCTCAGTAGTGGGCAAGATTATGGAGGCACTCCTTAAGGAAAGGATAGTGCAACACCTGGAATCCATAGGGCACAGGATCCAAGACAGCATGGGTTTACAAAGGAAGGTCCTGTCAAACTAATCTCATAGATTTCTTTGACTGGGTAACCAGAGTGGTGGACCAAGGGGAGCAGTTGATGTCGCCTACCTTGACTTCAGCAAAGCTTTTGACACTGTTCCACATAGAAGATTGATAAATAAGCTAGGTAGGCTCGGGTGGGTCAGAAGTTGGTCAACTGGGTGGCAAACTGGTTGACTGGCAGAAAACAGAGAGTAGTGGTAAATGGTATACAGTCAGAAGAGATGCAAGTCACAAGTGGGGTACCTCAGGGATCAGTCCTGGGGCCAGTCCTATTCAACATCTTCATTAGTGACCTCAGAGATGGACTAGAGGTAAGGCTTGTCTGTTTGCAGATGACACCAAGATCTGCAACAGAGTAGATGATCCAGATGGGGTGGGCAGAATGAGAAGAGATCTGGATAAACTAGCAGAATGGTCAGAAGAGTGGCAACTGGGATTTAATGCAAAGAAGTGCAAAATCATGCACATAGGGAAGAAACCCTGAAGCCACTTATAGGCTGGGAGGAGTTGCTAGCAGTCACAAAGGAAGAAAGAGACTTGGGCATCATCATCACTGATGACCTAAAATCATCAAGCAGACCTCTAAAGCAGTAGAGTAAGGCTAGGGGGTGTTAGGGGTGTATTAGTGAGGGTATCACAAGTCGTAAGAGAGTAATAATCCCTCTGTACAAGACATTGGTCAGGCCCCATCTGGAGTACTGCGTGCAGTATTGGAGGCCACACCTTCACAAGGACATTAACCAAATTGAGGCAGTCCAGAGAGGGCAACCAAAATGGTGCAGGGACTGCATCAGAAGACATATGAGGACAGATTAGCAGAGCTCAATATGTATACCTCGAGCAAAGGAGGAGAGAGGTGATGATCGAGACATTTAAACACCTTAAGGGCATAAACAAGGTGAAAGAGTCTAACATGTTTAAATATAAGAAAATAGCAGGACAAGAGGACACAGCATGAGATTAGAGGGAGGCCGATTAAGGGGAATATGAGGAAATTCTTTTTCACAGAAAGGGTGGTGGATGCATGGAATGGCTTACCACAAGAAGTGGTGGCTATGAATACAGTGCAGGGCTTCAAACAGGCATGGGATAGGCATAAGGGAGCAATACAAATGACTATGAATAGATAGGTCACTGACAGAGCAAAGGCCGATGGCACATTTATGAGGTAGAAAAAGAAATGGGCAGACTGGATGGGCCTTGCGGTCCTTATCTGCCGTCAACTTCTATGTTTCTATGTTTCTATGTTTCTATATTGTGCAACATAGGCGTGGTAATTAGCTTGTCTTACCCCCAGGGAGGCAGCTAAATAACCTTTGAGGACAGTTGTTTCTGGGTTTAAGTCCAGCGTCTATTCCTGCTGAGACCCATTGGCTGTATTTAGCCCCAGGAGTACTCCAATTGGCTCCGTATAGCTCTGCACTGCTCTGCAATGTGAATGCTTGAATGATATTTGAATGGATTTTGATCTCTGTTATTAGTCTTGCCAGTATTTTAGAGTTCAAGTTTTGCTGATTTCATCTAAGTGCCTGTAGAGTGTTCCCACTTAAGGCCCATCAGCGACCTCAGCTCAGGTCTTAAACTCACCCCCCCTCTTTTTTCACCTTTTTACTTTGGTATTGTGTTTTAATTAGCCTGCTCTTGCTCTCTCAGACATTGTGGCACCTTGCCTAACATTTTGGGTCTCTGATCCACACAACTTTTATTTTTTTACTTCATTTTTATTGAAACATTTTCTCTTTTTTTTTTCAGATACACAAAGAGTACATTTCATATTAACAACATTGCAGTGGCAGTACCAAAAGGTGTTTGACATTACAGTAAGAATAAATCAAACTGATATCTAAAGCAGTACGATTTCCTAGCATTTCAGGCACAGCAGATATCCATCTAAAGCGGGTATCTAAGATAATCAATTTTGTATATAACTGAACCTTGTAACTTATTGGTTTACAAATAAATGGCAATTTAACAGAAGGTTTCAAAGAGAATGAAAACAATAAAAGAAAAAGCAAAAAAAAAAAGATGACAAAAACTGTGTCAGCTGTCTTTTCCTTTTATTTTGTTATTGTTATTTCAATTGGAAATTTCTAATTTATTCCCGGGGGGACACGTTCCAGTTGTGCCTGTTTAGCTACAAAGAAGTCGAAGACATAATTCTTAGCCTTGATACCAAGAAAAGTGCAGGGGATGATGGCCTTGAATCATTTTTCTTGCGGTTAGGCTATGCCCAGCTCACAGTCCCGATCCTTCACCTCTTCAACCTCTCTAAACAGCCACTGTTCCATCCTGCTGGAAATCTGCCCATATTCTTCCTCTCTTCAAATCAGGAGATCCTTGTGACTTAAACCACTATCGTCCTATCTCCATCTTGCCTGTTCTCTCCAAAGTGCTGGAAAAAAGTACAGTTACGTAAGAACTTACCGTAACAGTAGATATTCGAGAACAACTCTTGCAGCAGGTAACACCATTAGGACTGAAGCCGGCAGGCGTCAGGACCCCATGGAAAACTTCTAGCTAGCTATCTTCAGCGGGGACCGCCCCCGACATCGGTCCCGCCTCCGACGTCAGGCGTAGTACATAAGGGGGAGGTCCCGCCAGATTCCCCAGTTCTCTCGCCGGAGACTTCCGGCCGCAGGATGACATCGAAATGGGAGACCGAGGATCTACCATCAGAAGACAAAACGGTATAAATACCTGTTAAAAAGGCTTGAGAAGCCATGCCTCCTCCAAGGGGGAAGGTGGGCGGGAAGGTACCTGCTGCAAGAGCTGTTCTCGAAGATCTACTGTTACGGTAAGTTATTACGTAACTGTACTATCTTACTTCGAGACACAGCTCTTGCAGCAGGTAACACCATTAGGACTGATTCCCAAGCAGTAGCGCTTGCAAACACTCTGGGAGGAGGAAACTAGAAAGTTCATTTCAGGTCCTGATCCTAGGACAGGAGACCCTGTAGCACAGCCAGGCCTAAGCCGGCTCTTCGACGTGAAGCGATGTCCAGGCTATAATGCCTGATAAAGGTATGTACAGAGCTCCAAGTGGCTGCAGCACAAATGGCAAAAGTGGAGACGTTACAAAGTGCTGCAAAGGAGGTGGCCACTCCCCTAGTGGAATGGCCCCGGACTGATCCCGGGAGGGGCCTTTGTTTGATATCACAGCAGTATGATATGCACTGGACAAGCCAGCGAGAAAGGGACTGTTTCGATACTGGTTGGCCCATCATCCTTTCAGTAAAGAAACAAAACGTTGCTCCGACTTACGAAGCTGCTTAGTTCTGCTCAGGTAGTACCTTAAGCCACGGTGAACTTCCAGGGTGTGGAGCAGCGCCTCTCCTCTATTAGAATAATTAGGGAAGTAGACAGGCAAGTCAATGTCCTGATTGAGAGTGAGTGTGGAAACCACCTTAGGCAAGAATTTAGGATTCGTCCTCAGGAATACTCTGTCCCGGTGGAAAATCAAATAAGGCTCCTTACACATGAGAGCATGAAGCTCGGAAACTCTTCTTGCTGATGTAACAGCAACTAAAAACGTTTTCCACAACAGAAGACGCAGCTCGCAATCCGCGGCAAGTTCAAAGGGGGGAGCGTGAGTTGCTCCAGGACAAACAGTAAGTCCCATGGAGGCACTGGGTCTTTAATGGGCGGCCTAAGATGTAACACCCCTCTCAGGAATTCTCGACAGGCATCTAATTGTGCCACTGTGCGCTGTCCCACCGGAAGGTGATAAGCTGAAATGGCACAGAGGTGCACCTTAATAGAGGAGTAGGCGAGACCCGAACGGAAAAGGGAGAGCAGGTACTCTAACACCGCTTTCATCGGACAACCTAAAGGGGAAAGGCCGCGTGCTTGTGACCATTGACAAAAACAGCGCCATTTCATGGCATACGTCGCATGCGTTGCCGGCTTTCTGGCTGCAGAAAGAACTTCTGCAACCTCTTGCGAGACCCCGTGTCGCAAAATGGCTATGTCTCTAGGAACCACGCATGCAGGTTCAGTGAGCGAAAGTCCGGGTGGACCAGTGAACCTTCCTCCTGAGACAAGAGATGGGAGCTGAACGGCAACGGGAGCGGAGGTTCCCGGGATAGCTGTATTAGCAAGGGAACCAGATCTGTCTGGGCCAGAAAGGGCCACCAGGATCATTGTTGCATGCTCCTGGGCAGTTTGAGAAGAACTCTGGATCAACGGAAGGGAGGGAAAGCGTAGAGGAATCTGTCCGCCCAGGAGAGGGACAACGTGCTCGCCAGAAAACACCAGGCCCTGGATCTAGTGAGCAAAATTGGGCAGTTTTACGTTGGATGGGGAAGCGAACAAGACCAATTCTGGAGTTCCCATCGAAAAACAGATCTCTGCTACCTCCTGAAGAAGTTCCCACTGTGGACTCTGGCCTGGGAGCGACTCAGGCGTCTTTCTGGTGTGTTGTCCACCCTAAGAACATGTACTGTGATCAGGTTGCGCGTGTCGGATTACCCAATCCCACACCCTCATAGCCTCCCTGCAAAGGGGGTAAGAGTGTGCGCCTCCTTGTTTGTTGAGGTAATACATCACCGTCGTGTTGTCTGTCTGTCTGTAGCAGGAGAGTACTCGGCGGGATCTCTGACTGAAATGCCTGCAGGGCATAAAGGACCACCCTCATCTCTAGAACGTTGATATGAAGGTGAGCCTCCTGAGGGGTCCACGTTCCCTGGGACTTCACCCCGTCCAGGTGTGCTCCCCACCCTAGTCCTGAGGCGTCTGTGGTGAGGATTA
Source organism: Neoceratodus forsteri (assembly GCA_016271365.2). Classification (NCBI taxonomy): domain Eukaryota; kingdom Metazoa; phylum Chordata; order Ceratodontiformes; family Ceratodontidae; genus Neoceratodus; species Neoceratodus forsteri. The sequence continues at coordinate 1,052,401,425 of CM057453.1, forward strand.
CCTCCAGGGACGGCGCTATAAACGGGACACCCATAGAGAGTGTTCCTGGGTCTAGCCACCATTGCCAGTCTCGAATCACGGCGTTCGTGATTCTGACCGGATGCTGCATATGGTCTTGCCTTTGGTCCCATTGCACCCTGAGCATCCACTGAGTTAGCTGCATGTGGAGCCTTGCGAAAGGGACAGTCGGAATGGCCGCAGCCATGTGTCCGAGCAAGCGAAGGACCGACCTGGCTGGGACGGTCTTCTTCGACGAAAGATCCCTGATGAGGGATCTGATGCGCTCCGCCTGTCATCTGGAAAAATGCTCTTCCTGAACGGTGTCCAGGACTGCGCCTATGAACTGCAGTTTCTCTGACGGTACCAGGAGAACTTCGTAATTGATCAAGATGCCCAGAGACCGAAACAGATCCTGGGTACTCTGGATAGCCATTAACAACGCCTCTCTGGAGGCGGCCATGAGAAGCCAATCGCCCAAGTACGGGAACACATAATGGCCCTGTCTCCCTAGAGACGCGCCACGACTGCCATGCATTTGGTAAAGACCCTAGTCATGACAGTCCAATGGAAGTGCTCGAACTGAAAGTGGTGGCCGAGAAACTCGAAGCGCAGGAACCTCCTGTGCGCCTGAGCTACAGGGATGTGCAGGTATGCATCCTGCATGTCTAGGGACGCTAAAAATGCGTCCCTCTTTAGCATGGGAATAAGACCCGGAAGAGTCACCATGCGGAATCTTTTGTAGGCGACCGACATATTGAGGTCGCTGAGGTCCAGAATCGGACGGAGGTCCCCTGTTTTCTTTGGAACCAGGAAGAAGTGGGAGTAGTACCCATATCCTCTCTGGTTCTCTGGGACATACTCTGTCGCCCCCTTTTGCAGGAGCGCGAGTATTTCTTGCCTGATCAGAGGCTTGTGCTGGCCCGAGTAACGGGAGAGCAGAGGAGGCCTCGAGGGTGGCTTTTCTGCGAATTCTATAAAGTGGCCTCGTTCGACCAACTGAAGAACCCACCGGTTGGTGGTTATGGACTGCCATCCTGGCAGGTACTTCGCAATGCGACCCCCGACCTTGATGTCCCGTTGATCCTGAGGGGCGGGGGCCGGAAAGGAGTCAGGCTGTGGTGGCAGAGGGGCCTGCGGGCTGGGCCGGTTTAGCTGGGCGCTTGACCTCGGCCCGCGGGCTGTCTACCCTGGGCTCTGCGGGAACCGGAGCCCCTCTGTTGTGGCGGTGCGGGACTGTTGTCTCTGTGCCCGTCCACGAAAACGGCTTTGATTCCTACGAAAGGAACTAAGCCTTGGTCGGTACATCGCCTGGACCGACCTCACCGCCTTCCCGGCCTCTTGAAGCTTGGTGATGACCCTCTCAGAGGGCTCACCAAAGAGAACTTCTCCCTCGAATGGGGCATCCATGATGTTTTTGTTGACGTCCGGCATAAAGCCGGAGACATGGAGCCAAGAGTGCCTCCGGAGGCATACACCTGAAGCTGCTGCTCGGGCCGAGGAGTCCGTGGAGTCGTACGCGGCTCGTAGCACTTGGGTCCCCACGTCCGAACCCGTCCAGAGGAGCTGCAGCATCTCCTCCTTCTGCTCACCTTCTGGCAACTTCTCAGCCAGATCCAGACCCTGCTCCCACAGGGCATTTTGGAACTGCACCATGTGGATCAAGTAATTCAGGGATCTGATGGAGCAAGTAGCGGAAGCATACGTGCGCCTACCCATAGCGTCCAGCTATTTGGACTCCGGGTCCGGTGGCAGAGTGCTCAAATGTTGCGGTCTCTGGGACCGGTCATGAGAGGCTGTTATGATCAGAGAGTGGGCCTGAGGATACTGAGCCAAGTACTGGTCTTCCTTTGGAGCCTTGTACAGGTGGTCAGCTTTCTTCGGCATCGCCGGGAGTGAATGTGGACGCTTCCACGCTGCCTTGGTGACGTCCACGAAAGTGTCTACCAAGGGTGGCACCACCACAGGCTTGGGGTCCTTCTGCCGAAGATATTTCACAAGGCGTAGCCTTTCGGGGTCTAACTCTTCCGCATCCCATCCCATGTTCTCTTGGATGTGTCTCATGATGTCCGAGAATGAAGGGTCATCTGGAGGAGACCTTGGAAGCTCACGTGGGTCCAGAGAAGGGATGTGGAGGGGAGATGGGGATGGGGATCTAGATCCTGTTGAAAACTCTGATCCCGTATCCTCCGTCGAAGGCGAACGGCGGCATCTTCTGGGTCTCTTAGGGCTGGGTGACCCAGAAGAGGATCTGGACGGAGGTCTCCTTTTATCTGGTCTCCCCCTTGGAGGGATCCTGGGGAGGAGGTAACCGGCCTGCAGACCCGGATGGAGAAGGGGGCGCAGGAACCGGAGGAGTAACCGGCCTAGGAGGAGGAGGAGGAGGTGGGAGAGGAGGTGGGGTTGGGACCACGTCCTTTTTGATGGTATCCCACCAGTAAGTGAAAAGCTCCTTAACCTCTGAGAAAGAAAGACCCGACGACATACCGGGCGCCGGTGGTCGGTCGTCGGGTTCCGGCGTCGGCTCCACAGGGGCCTCGGGTTGCGGGAAGGGTTCCCTGGGAGGCTCGACAGGACCGGGATCACCGTCTGGTCCTCGGGCTGTGTCAGCTCCTCCTCTGTAATGGTCTCCTGACCGACGTCGGTCGGAGGCGTCTGGGTCCTCTTCTCAATCCAGACAGGCACGGACGTCGGCCCCCCTACCGGCGTCCGGGGGTGCGTAGGCTTGGCCAGCGACGGTCGTCTGGATGTCGACGGCTCTGGGGACCTGTGGAGAGAGGCCGACATCGGGCGGGTCGATGTCGGGTCCGATGGTCTCTTAAGAGAGGTGAGCTCCTTGGTCTTTCGCTGGGGAGAAGGCAAGGAGGCAGACCTGACGTCAGGTTCAGAATGGCAGGAACCCGACTTGTGGTGATGGTGGCGGTCCTCCGACTGACCAGGGCCTTAGAAGACGAAGGAGGCCTGGAAGTCTTGGCCTGAGAAGAGGAGCCCGAAGATTTTCTCACCGCAGCAGGGGGAGGCTGAGAACTGGCCCGGGAAGGCGAGCGGTCAGACCTGGAGCCGGAGCTACGAGAATCAGAAGCCCTAGACGGGGACCTGGAAGGGGCCTTCTCCTTATGCTTCTCCGAATGTTTGCAGGCCTTCTCCGAAGAATCCCCCTTGGAGGCCATGGTCTTGAGTTGTTCCTCGAGCAGGAACGCCTGTAGGGCCTTCTGGCGACGGATCCGGGTTCTGCTGTTGAAACCTAGGCAAAAGGAGCAGGACCGGGTGTCGTGGTCTGGGCCTGGGCACCGGACGCAGGCCAAATGCGGATCCCAAAAGGGATCTGCTTCCACAGGCGACTTCAAGAATGACCGGAGGTTGGAGAGGACATCAGACAATAAACTGACCGAAGAAAAAACGAATTTTCCGAAGGAAAAACTTTACCATGCGTCGCGCGCTAGAATTGGAACCGAAGGGTCGAGACTTGCAAGTCAACGGTGGGAAAGAACTGGGGAATCTGGCGGGACCGCCCCCTTATGTACTACGCCTGACGTCGGAGGCGGGACCGACGTCGGGGGCGGTCCCCGCTGAAGATAGCTAGCTAGAAGTTTTCCGTGGGGTCCTGACGCCTGCCGGCTTCAGTCCTAATGGTGTTACCTGCTGCAAGAGCTGTGTCTCGAAGTAAGATCTTATATACAACCAACTAAAAGATCACCTCAAAGCGCACTCACTCCTAAACCCGGCCCAATCTGGCTTCAGGTCGAAGCACAGTACCATCTCAGCCTTGGCTAAAGTCTCTAATGACTGGATCCATGCTATGGACACCAAGAAGGTTACTGGTGCAGTCTTTCTAGACCTCAGTAAGGCCTTCGACACTGTAGACCATCACCTCCTACTCACCTGTCTTGCCTACATAGGTGCCACTCCACTTACCTTACAGTGGTTTAACAGTTATCTCACGGGAAGGATACAAAAGTCAAAGCTGATGGCCTACTATCTGCCCCCTTCCAATTGCCAGAGGAGTCCTCAAGGCTCCATCCTAGGACCAATCCTTTTTCCTGTACATCAACAACCTTGACTCCACATAAAGAACTCTAGCATACATTTCTTTGCAGGACGATACGGTTTGTATGCATCAGGCTCATCCTTAACTGAAGTCGGGAAGCACTCCAAACTGACTTTATCCAGTTAGAAAGCAACCTTATCAATGCCAAGCTTCTCTTAAATGAAAAAAAAAAAAACAAGACAATGATTTTCTCGAGACTTGCCTTGTCTGGTGCCTTACCTACCCCACCTAAAAACTTCATAGTTACTTCCCTAGGTGAACCCTTGGAAGTTGTATCTAAATTTAAATATCTAGGTATGTGGATAGATAACAAGCTTTCCTTCAATGACCACATCGAGGATCTATCAAAGAGGCTTAAAGCACGCTTGGGTTTCTTCTTTAGAAATAGGACCCTCTTTTCTCTCGCAACCCGCAAAAGACTTGTCCAAGCAACATTCCTTCCCTTGCTTGACTACGGAGACATTATCTTTATCTCCTCCCCAACCTTGAGCCTATCTAAACTGGACGTATTCTATCACCGTGCTCTTCGCTTCATTACTAACTCTGCGTACAGGACCCACCACTGTGATCTTTATGCAGCAGTTGGGTGGACCTCTCTTGCCACCAGATGCCTCCTGCATGTTGGCATTTGGACTCTCAAATTACTACTCCACAAACTGCCTGTCTATTTAACGTCTCTCATACACATCTCGCATTGCGCCTACTCCCTAAGGAAATCCGACCTTATCCTACTAGATGTTCCCAAGACATGTACCACAGCTGGCCAAAGGGCTGTCTCATACGCCCTCCCAAACATTTGGAACCAACTACAAGCCATGCTGAAGTTAACCAGCATCGTATCAATTAACTCCTACAAAACACTAGCTATCTCTAAATTAAAAGACATATGTAGGTGCTACTAGGCCCCCAACGCCAAGTCAACTTCCTAGGTACCAACTGGCCCTCTACTTATTAAGCTGAAATGTGTTGCATAATTTAGGACAAGGTTAAAGCTGGAATGTACTGCATATATACCATAAGGACGTCTATTGTGTATACCTCTTGTATTATATATATTTTTTTCTTTGTTGTTCTTCATTTTATATCTCCTGTCTATGTAATTGCGAACTGTATGTGTATGTGCCTCAGGACCTCCTTGTGAATGAGCTTGCTCAACGGAGTCTTTCCTGCAATAAACTCGAACGTCCAGGTCAGGAGAGCAGAAAAAGGGATATATCATTATTTGAATTTATTCAATCCCCTCGGGGAATGCGGGAGGAGGGTGGGTAAAGTGAGGACAAAGCAGGTTTTTCTATGTCTGGGGGGTCTACCCTCAAGACCCATCTGGTCCATCGATTCTGGTAGGCTTCAGCCCTATTTTGTAAGTTATGAGTTAATTGCTCAAAGCCTTGTATATAATTCTATTAAGCCAATCTTCTATCATGGGAGGGCTAGGTTGCAACCACTTCTTGGTTATAGCCTTATAAGCCGCTGCCAGTAGGACTGACCATAAATATTGGGGCTCTTTACCTTTTAAATCCCTGGGAGGCAAACCTAACAAAAGATTCTCTGGTCTGGGTTGTTCCTGTAAGTTAAGAACATTTGAAATTTGCTGAGAGATAGAGTGCCAGTATGCCTGAATTTTTGGGCACAGTAAGAAAATATGAGCATGAGAGGCTTCAGTGGTACCACATAATCTCCAACAGGTAGATGTAGTGCCCGGACAATGCCTGGCAAGAAACTTGGGCACCAGGAAGAATCTGGTACGGACCTTCCAGACATATTCCTGCCACCCTGGGGAGAGGGTAGTGGTCCATGTCATATGCCATATTTTAGGCCAATTTGTCTGCAAAATAGGGAAGCCCAGATCCTGCTCCCATCGGATTTTCAAAGCTTCTGAGACACGGGCTTGTTGTAATAGTAGGAACTTATACAATTTGGAAATTGCATGGTCACTTTCGGTGGCAGTCCATATTTGAATAAAAGGGGAAGCATCCTCAAAACTTTGGTTTTTAGAGGTTTGTATTCTAAATTGAGAGTTTATGAAGTCTGATTTGGAAGTAATAAATTAAATCATTTGAGTCCCAAGAGAATTTTTTTTTGAGCTGCTGTAAAGGATATAACTGCATTTTGCCTAATTACTTGCCAAGGGGCCCATAGGCCTCGGGACATTTGGGTAGTATACCAGGAAAAGACTTCAGCTGGGGTAAAATCAGGGTTTGTAATAAACCATGCATATTGCCAGTTATGAACGATATTCTTTCTTTGAAAGTAGCCTCTAGCCCAGCCCTCTAGAATAGAGGTACAGCTGTCTGGTTCTATTGTTAACTGTTGTTTCAGATGGGTAGCAGAGAAAAGAGCTGCTACTGGAGAAATTGCCTGGGATCTCCCTAGGTCCATCTGCTTCCAATGTGCTGTGTAGGATGGATTCCTCCAAAGAAGGGCCGGTCTCATCTGTGCGGAGTTCCAGTAATATTGCAGATTTGGGAGGGCTATCCCTCCACATTCCTTGGGTTGCATTAAGAAACGTGATTTTAACCTCGGTTTCCTGCCTTGCCATAAAAAATGAGAAAGGACAGCTTGCCACTGTGAAAGGGATCTGATGGAAACAACACTGGGGACACATTGAAATAAATATAATAGCCTTGGGAATGCATTCATTTTAATTGCCTGATTTCTGGTATAAAAAGAGAGGGGAATAAGAGTCCATCTCCTTATGTCTGTTTTAAGAGTTTTCATTGAAGGTGAATAGCTTAAATTGAACAAAAACTTCAAGTCTCAAGGGATTTTAATACCTAAATATTTTAAATCCGATAGATCCCATTTAAACTCAAATTTGTCTCTTAACTGAGATGTAGGAATATAATTATAGGCAAGTACTTCTGTTTTAGAGGTATTTAATGAGTAGCCAGCCAAACTGGAAAATTAAGTGTTTGAAACAGGTGGGGAAAGGAGGTGTCGGGTTGGAAAGGTAAACCAGGACATCATCTGCGAACAAGGCTAATTTATGTTCCGTGTTGCCAAATTGTATTCCTGGAAGATTTGTATCCTGTCTAATAAATTGGGCTAGTGGTTCAATATAAAGGGCAAATAATATGGGGAAGACTGGACATCTCTGCCTGGTTCCTCTGTGAAGTGAGAATTTTTGAGATATATGGCCATTAGATCTAATGTATCCTTGTGGGTTTAGATAGAATTTGAATATAAGGTTTACAAATTGGTCGGGAAATTGAAATGAAGTTAGAACTTCTCTTAAGAAGGGCCATGAAACCATATCAAACGCTTTTTCCGCGGCTAGGCTAAGTAAGAGAGAAGGGATTTTTTGTTTAGTTATATGTTCAGTTAAGTATATACTACATCTAATATCTTGTGCTTGACGTCCCTGGACAAAGCCACTTTGGTCCTGTTGGATAATAGTTGGGGCTCTTAAGTTAAGTCTATGTAAGAGAATTGCAGCTAAAATTTTATAATCACTATTAAGAACAGAAATAGGACGGTAGGAACCAGCTAGAGATGGATCTTTATTAGGTTTGGGGATTACAGAAATTATTGCATAATGCCAGGATGAGGGAATATGGGCTTTTGGGGAGGAAACTTGTAAAAAAAAAAAGTCTATAAAGTATTGGGGAAAGTTCCTGTTTAAAAGTTTTATAGAATTCCCCTGGCAAACCGTCCATTCCTGGACATTTATTTGTTTTAAGGTTACCTATTTCTATGGCAATTTCTTGGGTGGTTATTGGGACCACCAGAGTTTTTGCAGAGGTTTTTGAAAGCGTTGGTAAATTGAGAGAGCTTAGAAGTCTTTAATTTGAGATACTGGGGGATGTTGGGGAGCTGCGTATAGCTGGTAGCAGTATTTAACAAAAATATCAGAGATCTGGGGTACTGAGTGTTGCAGAGGGCTTTTTGGAGAAGTTCTCAGACCTGTTATTTGTGCTTTAGCCCGCTGGATTCTCAAACGCCCAGCCAGCAGTTTCAGGGCCCGGGGGCCTCCTTCATAATATTTTTGCCTTAGAAATAAAAGCTTCTGCTCTACATAATAATCTAAGAGCTTATTAAGTTCTAGCTTCAAGGTTTTTAATTTTTTTGAGAGTTCAGATGTGGGTCTTACTTTTTGTTGTTCTTTTAGGGTTTGTATTTGTATGAATAATTCAGATCTCTTCTTCTGTCTCATTTTCTTTTTCCTAGCTGCAATTTCAATGAACTTACCCCGACATAGGGCTTTAAGTGCATCCCAAACTATAGAAATGTGCATTTCCAGTGTATCATTATCTAATAAAGCCTGCTTTATCAGATCCTGTACCTCTCGTATAGTCTCTTTGTCTCTAAGTAAAGATATATTTAATCTCCAGACTGTGTTCTTCTGGAAATGGTCAGTTTTAATTTGGAGGAACACAGGGGCATGATCCGACAGAACAAAATCACCAGTCCAGGTCTTTTGGGCAATCTGCATGTGTTCTTGAGACACCAAGAAATAGTCAATGGCAGAGTAACTTTGATGGACTTGTGAGAAGAACGTGCTGTATTTACTTGGACCATTGATATATCTCCAGGCATCTACAAAGCCCATCTCTTTCAATAGCCTGGCCAGATCTCTAGTCTTCTTTTCTAGTCTGTGTCGAGCAGTACCCTGCTCTAACACTAAGCAAAGGTTCATGTTAAAATTCCCTCCACAAATTAAAGGGCCCTCTGTCCACTGTGTTAACATAAGGACGAAAGATCTGTACTTAGGAAAATCTGTGTTGGGTGGAAAATAAACAGAAGCAAGGGTAAGAGGCTTCCCATTAAGTTTACCTTTCACCAGGACACACCATCCCTCCTTGTCAATCAATTTGTCTGTACACACAAACGGAGTCTTTGGAGGAATCATAATAGTTGTGCCCCTCCTTCTGCCTCCCTTGTAGGAGGAAGCATAAACCTGACTGAATCCTAGGCTCTCGAATTTTCGATGCTCTGCATTGGCGAAGTGAGTCTCCTGAAGCATGACAAACTCAGCTCCTGAGTGTTTCAGAGAGGACAGAATCTTCGAGCGCTTAATTGGACTCATAAGTCCATGTACATTATAAGTACATAATGTATAAGCCATCATACCCTAAAAAATACAGAGTACAGCTGTATATTTCCCAGGTCTGTACCACACATCGCCCCTTATTTCTATTATATTCTTGTATAACATCTCTACCCATCCTCCTAGAAAGTATTTGGAACTTTTCATTTACATTGCAATTCGATTTAGCCGACAAGAAAAAACAAGAACAATTAAGTGCCAACTGGGCACTTAACTTATTTACATCAGCGCACTTCCAAGGTAGGAGGTCTACTAAGTGAAGTGACCTCTGCACCCACCATATTAAAGGCATAGGCGGGTAGAAGAGAGAGGTATTCCTCCCTATCAGAAGGATCTCTTCTTGGGTCAGAGTGACGTTAGGCCCAAACAGTGTTGCTGGCACGATGGGAATATTGCCAATGAGCCGATCTGCATAGTAAAGGAATTTTTCTTTTTTTAAACTGGCAACATTTTCTTTTTTAAGTATATAAGTTTTATACAAGGAGAGGGGAGAGGAAAAAAAGTTTTGGAGTGTGAAATCCTTCAGGCTTCTTATATATCAAAACTGGTGCTTTTATCCTCCATGCTTAATTATCAAGGGAGAGAATATCTAGTGCGAGATAGCTATGCTCTCTCTCCTTGACATCGAGTCCGCCCCCGCCCCCCCCAAGCTCAGCCCAGCCCGCTTCACTAATAGAAATAAAATGACCTGTCGCATCAAATAATGTTATTTTGGCCTCGCATCTAGAGTTTCTCCCTGTTAAAAGTCCACAAATAAACATTTCTTCCAGAGGCATACAGAGATTGTCACTTGCAAGGGAGTGTTCTGGATGCTGCACCCCATTCCAGAATCTGGTAACGCATTTGCTTACAAGTATCAATAGGAAAATTCACTTATGTGAGACAAAAAACAGAAAAGTTCAGCTTCTTGCTGCGAGATAATCGGCCATGGTTTATGTGCTGTTGCACCTCTCAAAGTGGATGTAATCCAAGGGACAAAGTCCGGAGAAAAAGACGAGCTAGGTCATCCAGGAATGGGCCGCATGACGAATCGAGCAATTAATGTTCTAATGGTCTGGGGAGCGTGGCATGGAGAGAAATAAGATCAGCATGGAACATGACCATGTAGAATCAATCAGCCTTCCATCTGCTGTAAGTCATGCTCAGAGACTCCTGGCATCTTTTTAAGTAAATCTTGGAAGTATTTAATTGTTTCAGAGCTGGTGTTCAGTGCTAGAGGTCTGGTTTTTTTTTGGTTTTTTTTAGCAGAAACCAATTGCCACTCTTGGCTCCGCTCTCTGCGTTTTAAACTGGGGGGACTGGGGAGCTCAGGAACCTCCAGGCCCCTCTTCTGTGCTGCTTCCCGGACTGCTGGAGGCGTAGTGCAGGTTTCGGGGCCTTCTTTCCAAAAGATCCTCATTCTTGCTGGTTACGATGTTTGAATGCGTAGGTTCTGTGAACGAAGGATCTTTATCAGAGGGGAGTATTCTTGACGTTGCCTCTGTATATCTGGGGGATAATCATGGTCAAAGAAGAACCGTGAGTTCAGGTATTTAACTTCCCTTTGCTGCCATGTTCTCTTGAGTATATCCTCCTTTGTTCTGAAGCTGTGGAATTTAATTATGATCGAACGTGGTCTTGAGGTCTGGTCTTCTGGTTTAGAGAGGAGGGCCCTGTGTGCTCTCTCTGTTTTTAATTTGTAACCTTGAGGCAGATTAAGAACATCCCTCAGCAGATCGGATAAAAATTCTGCCATGTCTCCCTCCTCTGCTCCTTCATGCAGCCCATAAAGCCTGAGATTTTCCCTCCGGGATCTACTTTCAAGGTCAAGACATTTTCGTTCTGTGGCTATTGCCTGCAAACAGAGCGCAGACATCGTTCTCCCCAGATGCTGGAGGCCATCCTCAGTATTAGAAATTCGTTCTTCGTCTTCTTGTGTGCGGCTTTCAACCTGGTTAAGCTTCAGATTTCATTTTTTTTTTGTTGTTTTTTTTTGATTATTCTATTTTTCCACCCCTGTACTCGCTGGTCCCCCACTCCTTTGGGCTCCACAAGTTCCCCCCAGCCCCACTGTCCTTACCCAGCCCTCCTCTGGTCCTCATATTGCAGCCGATCCCCGGGATATCCCGGCGTATCCCTTCGCTGGGCGGGTCCCCCTCCTCCAAGGTGGAAGGCACCGAGGGGAGAGGGATGGCCCCAGCACACACTACTAGGGCCCAGGGATGCGGCTGAGGAGCAGGAGGCCCTGGGAAGGCGCTGGAGGCACTCAGGGAACAGAGAGCCATCATCTGGCGGCCAGCAAGCAATTTTCCTGGTTTCCTTGAGGTGCGTGACGTCCGGACGTCAAGGCAAGAGCCGACGTCTGCCACGCACCACCCAGCAATGACCCCGACGTGTTGCCCTACCCCTGGCCTCCACCAGCGGTCGCCCAACACCGGGTCGCAGCCCTCCCTCCCTCCCTCCCTGAAGACAACGAGCAGTCGTGGGACACTCAAGCTGTCTCCCCCCGGCCGGCCCTCCAGCGACCCGAGCTCGTTCCCGAACCCGGGTCACTGGTGTCGCAAGTGGAAATCCAACCGCTGTGCCGGCGGGCCAGCCAGATTTCATTGTTTAAATTCTGTTTTATTCTCAGCCCGCATATCTTTAAGCTCTTTCATCAGGGAGTCGAATCGTGTTCAGGAGAGATGATCTCTCTCCTCATCAGTATCATAGGCCTGGTTTGCGCCGTGCTGGAGGGAGACAGCAAGGCCTCATGTTGAGGAAGTATATCTAGAGTCAAGGTTCTCCTTCTCTCCTCTCACTTGTTGAGAGTGATTTCTTGTCCCCCTATCTTTCTGCAACCTTCCAGTTGCCCTTTGAGATGAAAGTTGGGCAGATTTGGGGAGTTTTGGAGGTTTTTGATTGCAGATCAGATCGGGGCACTCCGTTTAGCTGCTGGTTGGAGCCGTGCTGGAACCGGAAGTTGATCCACACCGTTTAAGCCATTTTGCATTTCTTTTTAGTTCCACGAACAGACCTCGCCCCCCTGCCTCTCTTATTTAATGTCCCCCTGTCCTTCACTTTTCAGATGGTCAGAGTGCCACAGCTGTGGTTCTCTTGACAAACCTGACCTGCCAGACTGCCATCCGCGATCCAGTTCTGAAGCCACCAGCCCCTCACAGAAGCCCAGATACGGACTCTCACTCGGGGACTGATTACCTCCAGGAAGGGAACCCAAGGACCTTGATTTTTCAGCCCATCCAAGGTCCTGTTTAAATACACTTAAACCCCTCCCCCGCTTACTAGCTCACTCCTACAGGCTTCTGCCAGCCAGCTCCTCAAGCTTAAAGTGACAGCAACACTGTTTCTTGCCAAGCATGTTCCCTATCTAGTGCAACTAGATTGCATTCCAGCATAGTTGCATTCCAGCTACATAATACAGCTTAGCTCAACAGCTCCCGTGGAGCAGCTTATTATTCCGGCTTCTTTCGTGACCATTGTACAGCACTCATATTACCATTACTATTTTCCAGCGTTACGCATGGCAATACTTAAACTTTACTGTCTGTGTGGCAGCCTTATACTCCCCACTGTAACCTGGTCCACACAATGCAGACCTCTCTATTATTACTTTGCATTGTATCTACCTCCCTCCTCACTCCCCTAGAGCCACATACTGACCGTTTACAGGTGGAGTACATTTTATCTCTTTGGGGGGGGAAGACATTCACTGCAATCCACTACCTGGTTTCCTCTTTTTGTTGGAACCTTCCTTTCAGCAGCCTTGGAATCCTGGAACCTCTGTCTTCCTTTTACCATACTTTAACCACCCAATCGTACCCCATCTATCCCTCTTCTACTCAATCGTTTGTGAGGCTAGGGTACTGTTCTATGCAGTGTTAGGACCACTTAGTTACCAAGGTGCTTACTCTTCATCTAGTCTCACTCCCTATCACAAAAGAGAACGTACCCGTATCTTTAAACTGCTACTAAGTGCCCTGAGTAAAATGTTGCTGATGATATTACTCTGCTCAGGCAATGTTGAACTGAACCCTGGACCATTCGCTTCAATAACAGCTCCCTCAAATTTGGCTCACCTCAAGGGTATAAAATTCCTTCATATTAATGTTTGTAGTCTTCTGAAGAAGTTTGATTCCATTCAGTCCTGGACCCTCCATACTATGCCTGACATACTGGTAGTAACTGAAACCTGGCTCAGCCCTTCTACTCTGGATTCTGCCATTAACATTCCTTCCTATAATGTCTTCCGAACTGACTGACCTACCAGAGGGGGTGGAGTAGCTGTATATATACTAGATACATTTTTGGTGACCACTACCAATTTAACCTCTTCGCCTAAGGAGTTTGAAAGTTTCATCCTGAAGGTTCAGCTCTCTTCCTCCCAATCTCTTTGTGTTATTGGATGTTACCACCCACCCTCGGCAGGCCTAAAGATGCTAGACCACATACACAATGAACTCAACATGTCGACCTCGGAAGTCATCAACCTGGGAGACCTCAACCTCGACTGGCTCTCAGCAAACTCTGAACCCCTTAAAGAACTATGTGACACCTTTGCCTTACACAACTAATTCCTGAAGTCACACACCCTAATAAGAAAAACCCTGACAACAGCACCTTAATTGACCTTATTCTAGTTAATAAGCGTCACCTTTTCACCCATTCAGGTGTTTTTTTCACCAATCTTTGATCATTGTTCCATTGCTTGTGTGAGGTCCGCTCCCAAACCAGTCTCCTCTTCAAGATATATATACAAAAGAAGCAAACGTAACTTTGCTCCTCTAGCATTCCTTTCTGAATTACAAAACTCTAGTTGAAAAGATTTCTATATAGCCAAGTCAGTGTGTGAACCATATGAATCCTTTCAAAGGATTGTACTTTCCGCTATAGATATACACGCTCCGTTGGTTAAAGTTCACTCAAAGAAAAAAATCATACCCATGATTTATGGCCAACCTGAAGGATGCTTTACTTAATAGGGACGTTCTTTGGAAAAAAGCATGTAAAACCCAGCTCCCTGCCAACTGGTTGGTTTTCAGAATGGCTAGGAACACTTGTACTAAACTTGTCAGATCCAAAAAAGCTAAGTATCTTCAGAATGAACTGGACTCATTATCTAACTGTGCTTCTGAGTTTTGAAAGACCATTAAGAATATAGAAGGGCATGAATCGGCAAATTCTCTCCGGGCCAAAATTCTCTCTGGTGGCTCCACATTCACTGACAAACAGACAATCCTAGATCTGCTTAACAACCACTTTGCTACCGCTGGACTCGCCTTCGACTCCTCACCCGCCTTAAACTCCGCACACAACTTTGTAGTCAGGATACTGTTAGACCCACTAGCATTACCTCTGTCCCTGACATGGCCTTCTTCCTTTAGCCCTGTGTCATTGAAACAAGTGGAAGATCTACTGTTAGCCCTGGATACCAGGACAAGTGCGGGTGCTGACCTTATCAACCCCCATTTTCTGAAGCTCACTTCCAATGTATTATCAGCACCTATCACCCACCTCTTTAATCTATCTCTTGCCCAAGGAGACCTCCCTCCCATTTGGAAACCTGCCCATGTTATTCCTCTATTCATATCTGGTGACACAAGTGATTTAAACAATTACAGACTGATATCTCTACTTTCCATTCTCTCTAAACTGCTCGAGAAAGTCGTTAATGTGCAGCTTAGGAAGTACTTGGACTCCACCTATCTGCTTAACCCTGCCCAGTCAGGATTCAGAGCTTGTCACAGTACAATATCCGCACTCACAAAGGTAACCAACGACTGGCAAAATTCTTTGGATGTCAAGAAATATGTATGTGCCTTGTTCCTTGATCTTAGCAAGGCATTCGATATAGTGGACCATGGCCTGCTGTTGGACACACTTCAAAGCATTGGCCTAGATTCTTCTGCCTTGAAATGGTTCAATGGTTACCTCTCTGGGAGACTCCAATAGGTTAAAGCCCAAGGGAATCTTTCTACCCTAAAATTGCTCCAAAGAGGTGTGCCACAAGGGTCCATTTTAGGACCGCTGCTCTTTACTCTTTATATTAACAACATTGACTCTGGAATCAAAGCAGCGGACATTCATCTCTTCGCTGATGACACGGTCATATACATTGTTAGGCCTACCACGAAGCAGGCCCGTATGGACCTACAGGTGGACTTTAATCAGCTGCAGTTAAACTTATTGAGCCAAAAACTACTTCTAAATGCAAAAAAAACGAAAGCCATACTTTTCTCACCTTCTGCCATATATGGGTCAAAAACCTTCTCTACACAGCTTAACTCTGCAGATTCTATCACTTCTAGGAGAACCTATTGAATATGTGACAACATTTAAATATTTGGGGCTTTGGATAGACCACAAGAAAAAATTACTCACCTTAGTAATTGCTTTTCTTCTCATGGAGTCTTGCTATATTATAACAATAGCAGTCAGCCACTGCAGCTGAACTGCCCCGGAGAGGAAGGAGTTAACTCCAGAAGATCTGGAGTTCTACAGCGTGAGGGCGCTGTGCCCAAAGCTCTATCTGGCAGTTTCAAATGAAACTGTCAGATCTTTACGAAGCCAACATCAAAGGACGGAAAAGTCTGTGTGGAAAAACTACACTAGCCTATGGCTACCTACTAGTAGTAATAACAACAATATAAACAACAAAAACACCCAGAACCATAATAACAAAGATTGACGGTATTATGGTTCGTTTCTCACCATCAACAAGCACATATGAACCCCCGTTCCCCCAAGACTCAAGTCCAAGAAGGGGGCAATAAAATAACCTAAAAGAACAATCTAGATCCCTAACCAAAGGAAAACAGGGTTAGGGAAAACTAAAATGGCATGACACAGTGCTTGCACCAATTTGCCACCTCTACCCAAGTAGGAGTTCTGAGAGGGGCAGGAGGAGGGTGGTTATAATATGGCAAGACTCCATGAGAAGAAAAGCAAATTACTAAGGTGAGTAATTTTTTCTTCAAACACCATGAAGTCTTGCTATATTATAACAATAGCAGATTACACAGCAGTACCTCCATGGAGGAGGTCAGAACCTACTTAGAAATAGGCTCTGAAGCAGCTGTGCCAAACCGAGCATCTCTCCTGGACTGGATATCCAGGAATAATGCTTGGTAAAGGTGTGAACGGTCTTCCAGGTAGCAGCTTGACAAATCTCCAGAATAGGAATGTCTCTAGCAGCCGCTAGAGACGCAGCTTACCCTGGTGGAGTGGGCCTCAATCCTGAGGGGGTACTCTACCAGTTTCTGATAACAAATTGGATACAAGAGACAATCCACCTTGCAATTGTTCTCTTAGTGGCAGGTTTCCTTTGCCAACCTCGCCATAGGTAAGAAACAGTTGGAGGATTGAACCTATGACCTCTGGTGCGCTCTAGATAGTAACTTAATGCCCTTTTGACATCCAAGCTGTGCAGTCTCCTCTCACCTGAGGAAGAATGCTCAGTGAAAAATACTGGGAGGAGATAGATTGATTCAGGTGGAAATCAGAAACCACCTTAGAGCAAAAACTTTCTATTAGTCCTAAGGACTACCTTATCTCTGTGGAAGAGGTAAAATCTTCTTCCACTGACAGGCCTGTAACTCACTTATGCGTCTGGCAGAGGTGATAGCTACTAGAAAAACGGTTTTCCAAGTTAAATACTTGAGTTCTGCTGAAGACAGAGGCTCAAAAGGAGGTTGCATTAACTGAGCAATGCAAATATTCAGGTCCCAGGCGGGAGCTGGTTCCTGAAAAGGAGGGTTAGTATGAAGTAACCCTTTAAAAAACTTGGAGAACACAGGGTGAGAAGAAAGGGAGGCAGGCTTCCCTGCTGACACAAAAGCAGAGACAGCTGCCAGATGAACCTTCAGGGTAGCTGGTCTAAGGCCTAAGGAATTCAGATGGACCAAATAGTCCAAAAGAATGGGAAGATCAGCAGATTCTGGGGTAATCTGCCTCTCAGAGCACCAGATGGAAAACCTCTTCCACTTAGAATTATAAGTGGCCCTAGTGGAAGGCTTCCTTGAAGCCTTTAAAATATCCATAACACCTTGAGAAAGGTGTAAATCAGCAAAATTCTAGCTCCTCAAGAGCCAAGCCTTGAGGTGAAGGGACTTGAGGTCCGGATACCACACTCTCCCCTGTGCACAGGCCAGTAAGTCGTGAACTCTGGGCAGGCTCAGGGCAGGGTGGACTGCCAGGGACAGGAGCAGAGGGTACCAGGGCTGTCTGGCCCAATCTGGGGCAATCAGAATCACTCTGCAAGGTTGAGATCTGATTTTCACTAGTACCCTGAAAAGGAGAGGAAAGGGGGGGAAAGCATACAGGAACTTCCCTTTCCAATCCAACAGAAAGGCATCCAGAGGACTGAGCCCAGTACTGGAGGCCTGGCAAAAAAGAGGAAGTTGGTGGTTGTCTGGGGCTCGAAAAAGATCTATCTGAGGAGTGCCCCAACTGGCAAAGACGGACCCCAGTACTTGTGGATTCAGAGCCCATTCGTGATGGCCCTGAGAAATTCTGCTGAGGGCGTCCGCCAGCACATTGTCCTTCCCTGGGAGATGAACCGCTATCAGGGAGGTGTTCAGGGAATAAGCCAGAGACCACAACTTCATTGCTTGATGCACAAGGCTGAAGACCGAGTGCCCCTTGCTTGTTGATGTACCACATTGTGGTGGTATTGTCTGTCCTGACTTGAACCACTTTGTTCTGGACAGAATCTGAAAAGATCCAAGAGCTAAAAAGACAGCTCTGAGTTCCAGAAGATTGATGTGGAGCAGAGATTCCTGAGGAGCCACACTCCCTGAGTGGTAAGGTCATGGTGAGCCCCCACCCTAACAGGGAGGCATCCGTGGTGAGGGTGAGGGAGGGAGAAATGGGAATGAAGGGAACCCCTTGTTTCAGATTGCTTTGATCCTGCCACCAGTGTAGGGCCAGGATCAGGATTGAGTAACTGGGACCAATTTGGTAGGGGTCCTTCCTCTGAGACCAATAGGCCCTCAAATGGAACTGAATGTCCCTCATCTGGAATCTTGCTCCCTGCACAACAGCTGTGGAAGCAGCCATGTGTCCGAGGAGTTGCAGGAAATGCCTTGCTGGTGAGAGACCCGCAGGGGTAAAGGAGGATGCCAGGGCGATGAGTCTGTCCACCCTTTCCGAGGAAGAAAGGCCCTGGCTAACCTTGTGTTCAATTCTGCGCCTATGAAAGTTAGGGCCTGAACTGGTTCCAGAACTGACTTTGGTAAGTTAGCAGAAATCCCAGAGAAGTGAGAAGCTGCTGGGTGACTTGTAAGTGGGATTTCACCTGACCTGGAGACTGACCCACAATGAGCCAGTCGTCCAGGTAGGGAAACACAGCAACCCTTGCCTTCTTAAATGAGCCACTACTACAGCGAGACATTTTGTGAATACCCTGGCGCAGAGGTAAGGTCAAGGCATTGCCCTGAACTGGTAGTGGCCTGAGGGCAGTTCGAACCTGAGGTACTTTCGGTGGGAAGGCCTGATCAGAACATGAAAATAGGCATCCTTGAGGTCCAGGGAAGCTAGCCAGTCCCCTGGCCTTAGGGAAGGCAATATCATTGCCAGGGTTAACATTTTGAACTTTGGTTTCAACAGATGCTTGTTCAAGTATCTTAAATCCAGAATGGGCTGCCATTCTCCTGTCTTTTTTGGGGTAAGAAAGTATCTTGAATAAAGCCCCTTGCCCTGATGGCAAGGAGGAACCCTTTCCACTGCTTTGCAGACCAGAACAGAAGAAACCTCTGCTTCCAAAGCAAGGGCTTCTGAAGGACTTGCAGGTGGGAAATGCCTGGCTCTCATCTTTGGAAAATATTTGAAGCTGAGAACCAGACCCTGGCCTATTACCTCCAGAACCCATCTGTCCGAAGTTAGGGACAGCCAGCTCTGGCTGAAATAGGCCAACCTGCCCCCCACTGGTACAGGAGAATCGGCCCTGGGCACCCCATCAGGGTGCCTGCTTGTAACAGCCTTAGGCTGAGGGGAGGAGGCAGTCCTACTAGCGCCACGTCTACCCCTGCCTCTGAAGAAACCCTCTGCGAGACAGCAGAGGAGGCTTGAAATTGGTAAAAAGGCCTGGAAAAGGGTCTGCCCCTACCTCTGGGAGCATGCCTTTGTGGCATGGCATGCTTCTCCTTAGCCTGGCACTTTTGTAGGTAGTTCTGTATTCATCCATCTTTTTCATATAATTTTCTGTTTGCTCCCCAAACAGAAAATTTCCCACTACAGGAAAATCCATAGCCTTTGACTGAGTATCTTGGGACAGATTAGTGCATCTGAGCCATGCCAACCTACGGGAAGCTACAGAAGTGGCCATGACCCTAGAGGAAACATCATTAACATCAACAGCAGTATGAAATTGAACTTTAGAGGCTTCAATGCCATCAGCAGCCACCTGTTCCAACTCACTAGCCAGCTGGCCATGGGCCTGCTTGGCTAACTGCAATACTGTGTCCCACCTAGATTTCTGATATCTAGCCATAAGCCATATAATTTGCCTGCCTGAGTCCCAAAGAAGCTGCCATATACTGTTTCTTAGCCATGGCATCAATCTTCCTAGAATCCTTATCAGGAGGATGTGAGGCCAGAGGAATATTAGCCTTGTCACAGGCTGCAGCTTGTACCACACCTACATGACTACACTGCTCAATAAGGAAGTCTGTATCCGAGCCTGACAAAGTATACCTTCTGTCCATTTTTATCTACAGGAGGGACAGAATGAGGATTTTTAAAATCTTTGTTGTTTGCTTCCTAAATGACTTATGCAAAGGAATAGACAACCTCCTAGACTCTGGAATATCCATCATTTCCACATAATCAGGCTCCTCTTGCTCATCCACAGCCTCCTCTAAAGGAAGCTGGAGGGTTTCTGCAACCTTTTGTAAAAATAAAGAAAGAAGGGGACTCAGACAGAATAGGGGAGATTCTAAAGGTCTGTCGGAGAAATGCCGGTTCGATGGGCACGTCCAGACCCTCCCAGCCACACATATATTGATCAAATTCCTCCTCCCCTCCTGTGGTTCATAAAATCCTCAAAATCCTGAACCACTGGGACTGAACGAACCAACCTTTACCAACTGTTGGTGGTTCTACAGATCCCTGAGACAGTGACTGGACAATCTGAATGGCTTTAGCTATCTCTGCAGCAGTTGGAGACACAATTCTGGACTCAAACCTCCTGATTTCTTTGTCTTTTTACTTGGGACTGGTTCCTCTGAACCAGTCTTCCCTTTTGCCAGTCTCGCCTGGTCAGAGGCACTCCTCTGGTCCAGTGGGTACTGAACCGGGCTGGCCATCGGGTCAGCTGACTTTTTGGCCTCTGTTCCCTGAGCCGCCCAATCTCTTCTCCAGGGTGGCTGCAGGGAAATTTTTACACACCTGGCAGTCTGACAGGAGGTGGTCAGCCCCTCAGACAATAGACACAGGTGTGTGGGTCAGCTCTTGGCAAGGCGTCCCCACAGACATCACAGTGTTGAAACCCAGTGGGCCCGGTTTTTCTTTTGGGTTTCTCAGACATAATGCCAGCCTAACCAAAAACTTGCCCTTTTGATGGCAGTGCCAGGCAAGACACCCTTATCGGTTCCTAACCGTGTCACGGGTATTTGAAAAAACCGTAATAATTTCGTTTTTTTTAGAACCGATAAGAACCGGGAACCGCACTCTAAAACCCACAGTACAGTTTTAAAAGACAGAAAAAACCAAGCGATCGGTTCAAAACCGAACCGATAATTAATTTTCCACACAGACTTGAATTTTTGTACTTACGGTTACCAGATAGAGCTTTAGAACCGAAATGCGGTAAAAATAATGACTTTTGCCGGTTCAAATGAACCGAAAACTACTCTTTTAAACCGAGAATGAACCGAGCTGAAGGAGCTGATCTCCGGAGCGACTGTTCAGTGAAGCGGAGTAAAGAATCTGACAGTTTCATTTGAAACTGCCAGATAGAGCTTTGGGCACAGCGCCCTCGCGCTGTAGAACTCCAGATCTTCTGGAGTTAACTCCTTCCTCTCCGGGGCAGTTCAGCTGCAGTGGCTGACTGCTATTGTTATAATATAGCAAGACTTCATGGTGTTTGAAGCTTACATTCTCTGACCATACTGAGGAACTATCAGAGATGCTAAGGCAGAGACTGCGCCTGTTCTTCCGGATCAAGCATCTATCCCACAACGCCAAAAAAAGACTGGTCCAAACCATCTTTCTATCCTTACTGGACTACGCCGACTTCCTCAATGGCCAAGGCTCTGCCTCCGCACTCTCTAAACTTGACTTGCTCTATCACCAAGCTTTAAAATTTATCTCTGGTCTACCATACCTCACCCACCACTGCTCTCTGTATGATGCAGTAGGCTGGACATCCCTCAAGTTCAGAAAGCAAAGAAATGTAGCTTTCTGGACTTCTATCACATATAAGCTTCCCCAGTATATCTCTGACTGTTTGCCCCATGCACTGTAGGAAATTACTCCTTGTGTAGCCTCTCATTTATTTCCTTATACATTCCTAACGTTAATTCACATTTTGATAAAGTATATATAAGCTATGTACTCCCTCATATATGGAACAAATTACAAAAAACTCTGAAGTTGGCTGCCCCGGCAACCTTCTCCTCCTTCAAAAAGCTATTCTCTCATTCCTTTATAGAATCCTGTAACTGCCCCCATGAAGCCAGTGAAATAAGTGTCGGACATCTGTCTCCAGGCCTTCTGATTCCTGTTTATCACTCCTTCTCCCTTCTTCTCCCTATCACCCCTCCTTCCCCTTTTTTCTGAACTGTTCATGTACATACTGTATAATAATGTATATTGACAATATTTTTTTCTTAGCCTCTTGCATATTTCCTGTATAGACGTTGCCTAATACTGTACTATGTTTATGTCCTCTTCCACATTGTATTCCTTGATCGTACACCCATCTTTTTCCTTTGTATATTGTTTACTTTTATGTGCACTTGTCCAGGTCCACCTTGCAAATGAACTCGCTCAATGGTACTTCGCCTGGTAAAATAAAGATTGACTGATTTTTTTAGACATATTGTCTAACTTCCGAGAATCCTTCTCAGGTGGATGAGAGGATAGAGGAATCCTCACCTTTTCACAGACTGCCTGCTGGACTATACTCTGATGGTCAGGGTGGGAATAGAGGAATTCGGCCCCTTGCCTGTCCAGCTGATACTTCTTATCTGCCTTTTTATCAAGAGGCGGGACAGAATTTGGGTTCTGCAGAATGCTAAATAAATCTTTTTTAAAGAATATATTTATAGGAAGGAGAATTTTCATTGTGGGTGTTAACTCCATCATCTCCATGTACTCAGCCTCCTCTTCATCCTCTATGACCTCAGTAGTAGCTAGGTCAAGAGCATCTACTATTTTCCTCACAAAGGAAAAATGAGAAGAAAAATCTTCTGGTCTAGGAGAGATCTCCAGTTCAATGGCCTCACCATCATCAGCCTCTGGTAAATCATGATCCCCATATTCCATCTCCTGGGAGGGAAATTCAGAGGAAGGAGTATGCTCCTGAACCCTTGGAAGAGGGAGGGAAAGAGAAGGTATGAAACCCTGTATTGCCTGAATGACCTTTATGGCCTGCAATTTCCTCTGCAGTTGGCAGGCTGTAAGGCACAGAAGAAACCCCTTTAGGTTTTTCCTGGGGTTCGATGTGCTTAGTCTTTTTGGTTTTCTTGGAAGGGACCAGAGAGTCAGCCAGGCCACTCACCCTTTTTAAGGTGCCTGAATCACCCCTCTCAGGGGTGTGTGTAGAGAAGAGACAGTGGTTTCACCTGCAGATTTCCAGCCTATTTTGCAACCTTTCTAGTCTTTTTTCCACTGTCTTTTGTGGAAAAGACTTACATATTTCACAATTTGTTGAAAGATGTTCGGCTCCCGGACAGACCACACAGCGTTCATGCTTATCTGCTCTGGCAAACACGTCCCCACACTTAATACAATTTTTAAAACCTGAGGGACCAGTCTTCTTCTTTGTTTTTTTTGACAACCCCATTTCCAGGAGAAAAAAACACAACCGCAAACAGGTTTTTTTTTGCGGTCGGTTCAGGAACCGATCAGGTTCCAAAAATGAACCGCGAGTTTTAAACTCGGAACCGGGTAAGAAGTTCACAGCAACCGGGTTAGCGGTTGAAAGACACCGGTTCAGCTGTTTCAGAAACAATATTTATAACCGTTTTAAATAACTTAAACAGTATTCTAAATAGTGAAAAAGTTCTGCAAAATAAAATAAACTACCCGGTTCCTCAGCGGTTATCCTGAACCGTGAGAAACCGAGAAAATAATACAGTTAACTCTAAATAACTAAACTAAATACATGCATGAAAGAATTAAACAATAAACAAAGGCAGCAGTAAGAATAAATCAGTATAAGAAATTTCACTTCACAATCAGCCAACAAACGACCTAAGGGGTGTCTCCTGGGCGTCTTGACTTGTCAGGAGGAGTAAGAAATCTGAGATGCTGATGGAACATTGCTGCAGATGAGGGCAGCAGTTTGAATAAGTGTCATGAGCCAATGACGGTTCCATCATTTTCATTAAGTTCCATTTGCTCTGGGCAGTTCTACATAGAAGGCAGAATGCAGAGAGTTAGGAATATAGAAGAATACATGGGGTTAGAATAGCATTTTATTCTTTTATGGGTTCATTTAATTGAAGCTACAGAATAGGGCAAATAAATAATCACATACTCATGTCCACAGAGAATATATTAAGAACTGTATATGATAAATTGTTAACTTTTAACTTTATCTCATCTCAAATAGTGCTAAAAAAGATATCCATATCTATTTAAATTATTGAAATCATATCAATTAACATACTAACATACTAATTGCCAGCAGATTAGGCCTTACAGTCTATCGAGTGTGCTTGAACCTCAGATCGCTACTTGGGTACCAGGGGCCCCGTATTCCAGAAACCCCTATCATCCACCCCACCCCGGCCAGGCCATCATCTGATACATCCGCTTTCTGTGTCTGTCCCACCCTCTCTTGAAGCCCTCCACTGTGGATTTCTGAATCAGCTCGCCAGGCAGCACGTTCCAAGGATCCACCACCATCTCAGTGAAAAACCTCCTCCTCTTCCCCCCTCACCCTTCCACCTTCCAACTTCAAACCATGCCCTCTGGTGATACTTCCCTGCTTTAGTCTAAAGATCCCCTCCGTGTTTACCCTATTTATTTCCTTGAGGTACTTGAAGACCTCAATTATGTTCCCCGTCTCTCCTCTCCTCCAATGAAAACAGGCAGAGCTCCTCAAGTCTGTCCTCGTACGTCAAATCCCCTAGTCCTCATATCATCTTGGTTGCCCTCCTCTGTACCCTCTCCAGGAGCTGTATGTCTCTCTTCAAGTGTGGTCTCCAGTACTGTACACAGTACTCAAGTTGTGGTCTAACCAATCCATTGTACAGCGGCAGAATCACTTCCCTGCTCCTAGAGGTGATCCCCTTTACGATGCATCCCAACATCCTGTTTGCTTTGCTAGCCGCTCTCCTGCACTGCTCGGAGTTATTCATACATGCATCCACCATGACCCCTAGGTCTTTTTCCCATGTTAAGGCCTCCAGCACCTTCCCTCCCAGGGTGTACCTGTGTTTAGGGTTTCCCCGCCCAAGATGTAACACCTTGCACTTGGTGATATTGAAATTTAATTTCCATGTGTGAGCCCACCTTTCCATGGTGTCCAGGTCCCATTGCAGGCCAACCTCCACTCTTCCCCCTCAACTACTGCTCCTATCTTGGAGTCGTCAGCAAAGAGACTCATTTCACACCCTATACCCTTCCTGATGTCCGAAATGTATGCATTAAACAGGATTGGACCCAGGACTGAGCCCTGCGGTACCCCACTACCGACCTCTCTAGGGTTTGAGAGCTCCCCACCAACCACTACTCTCTGAGTGCATCCAGCTAGCCAGTTTTCAATCCATCTGACCATCAAAGGGCTTACTCCCAACCCCATCAGTTTCTCCACCAGACCATTGTGGGGGACAGAGTCGAACGCCTTGCTAAAGTCCAAGAATAATACATCCACAGGCTTTCCCCTGTCCAGTTCTGATGTTACCCATTTGTAGAACTCCACAAGATTGGTTTGACACGATCTACCTGGCACAAACCCATGTTGCCGACTATCCAGACCTCCCACCTCCTCCAAGTATACCCCTAATTGTTCCTTTAGTATACTCTCCATTAATTTTCCCACTACCGAGGTCAAACTGATGGGTCTATAGTTACCTGGTACTTCCCTCGACCCCCCCCTTTATGGATTGGCACCACATGTGCCTCTCACCAATCCCTAGGTACCCTCCCTGTCTCAAGCGACCTGTTGAAGAGCTCCGCTAGGGGTGCAGCCAGTATGTCCGCCAATTCCCATAGTACTCTCGGATGAATGCCATCCGGCCCAGGAGATTTATCTTTCTTTAGGACCTTAAGGGCTAACCACACCCTTTCGGTGGAGATAGCATCATCCGTCCTCTCCACCTTACTGGCCTTTTTATCCTTATCCTGATGTGACACCCCTTGGGTACCTCTCCCTCCCTCTTGCTCCATTTCTGCTGCTCCCCTGATCCCACTCACTACTGTTTCCATCCCCATCGTGCCTTGCTTTGTAGATATCCCATCCCCCTCCCTAGTGAACACAGAGGCGAAGTACTCATTTAATACCTCTGCCTGGTCCCTCGCCTCTTCCACCCACCCTCCTCCTGATCTCAATCTGCCGAGATGGCCCTTAGTTTTTCTCTGCTCCCCAATGTACCAGAAGAACCCCTTTTCCCCTTCCCGTATGCCCTGTGCCAGCCGCTGCTCTTTACTGGACTTTGCCTCCCGCACCATCCGGGTGACTTTTCTAGATGCAAGATGGTACATTTCCTTTTCCTTATCCCCTCTTGTTGTTTTATATTTTTTGTAGGCAGCTTTCTTTTCTCTGACCACTACCTGAACCTCACTGGACCACCAGCATGGTTTATGTGACCTTACTCCCTTACGCTTCACCTTAGCACAGGTCCTGACTGCCTCATGAAGTCCCCGTTTTATGACCTCCCATCTCTGTTCCATATTTGTCATTGTTGTAATCCCCTTCAAGTGATCCTTGAGAATATTTCCCATGTCCACAAAGTCTGCCCCCCTGAAGTCCACTGCCAGTGTCCTAGCTCTCTCCCCCCCACGCTTATTTGAAACCAGACAGTACTGTGGTCGCTCCCAGTCAGTGGATCCTCTACAACCAGATCCCTTACCAGATTCCCATCCACCAGAACCACGTCCAGGACATGCCCCTCCCTTGTGGGCTCCATCACGTGCTGTGTTAAGAACACATCCTGGAAGCCGTCCAGCAGCCTCTGCTCCTTGGCCACCTTAGAGGACATGGTTCCCCAGT
Organism: Neoceratodus forsteri; assembly: GCA_016271365.2. Classification (NCBI taxonomy): domain Eukaryota; kingdom Metazoa; phylum Chordata; order Ceratodontiformes; family Ceratodontidae; genus Neoceratodus; species Neoceratodus forsteri. Next base: position 1,052,427,873 of record CM057453.1, read on the forward strand.
TTGTACCTGGCATATTAAGGTCCCTCATCAACACCACTCCCTCCCGTTTTGGTTCACATTGGGCGATGATGATGATGTCCAGCAAACCATCCTCCAGAACATCACCCATCCCGGGGGGCCTATATACTACACCCAGCTTGACCTTACCTCTTGCCGGGATTCGTAAGGTGACCCATAAGGCCTCCACGTTTCCCTCTGCCTCTTCTACCCTAGCAATTTCTATGTCATCTCTAATGAACATAGCCACTCCACCCCCTCTGCCCTCCTTTCTATCCTTCCTAAGCATAGTGTACCCCTGCACGTTTAGGTCCCAGTCATGGTTTTTGTTGGCCCACGTTTCCGTGACGCTGCCACATCCACCCCCCGAACAGCATGGCCTGGAACTCTGGCAACTTGTTTCCCAAGCTCCTGGCATTTACTAACACCACCCCACCCTTATCCCTTTGTCGAAACCAACCCAGGTTCCTTATACTTCCATCCACCCTCTGCTCCTCCTGAAACCTCCTCCCCAGTCTGTTTCCCCTCCCTTGGGTTTGAAGCTACTCCCTCATCTGGAGGAGAGGGCTTCTGGTCAGCCCTCCCTCATCCCTCCCTCACAAGTTTAAACCCCACTTTTCTTGAATGCAGTCAGCCACCCCTGTTTAAGGACTTCCTTCCTAATGGGGCAAGATGAAGCCTGTCCTTGGCATACAGTCCTTATCCTCCCAAACTCCTTTCCAGTTCCTAACCCCGACCCACTTTCTTCACCCCACTTCCTGAGCCAGTCATTAACCTCTGTGATCTTCATTTTTTCTCCACTGAGGCCTTTGGTACTGGCAATATCTCCAAAACAAATGTTGCATCCATTATCCGACACACTCTGACAAGTTCTCGAACCTTGCTTGGATTTCCAAAACGCTATTTCCTCTAGATCGTTAGTTCCAAATGCACCAGGAAATCCGTTTCCTCCACAATCCCTAACCAGTTCGTACACCATGAACTTTGCTCTGTGCACCGTCAGCCCAGAGATACTCACTACCTTCACCTGGCTATGGCATCCACTCCCCGTCCCTCCCAATGGATACCCCTATACATCAAGTCTCCCAATAACAGAACCTTAACACCGCCATCATCCTTATGGTTACCTCCACTATGCGCTGTCAACCCCCCATCCCCCCTTTATTCGTGATCTCAATTCCATGGGAGTTTTCCTGCCTTATTAGAGACCCCCTTGTCACCCTCCCTTTCTGCCTCCTTGTTATTTTGCCCACTGAACTCAGACCCCCCAAATAGGTGTCACCTTCAACTCTCTCTTATCAGAACCATTTATCCTGGCCTTGATGGTTTCCCCTTCCCCCACACCACCATCCTCCTCCTGTGTAATAGTACCCCTGCCTCCAGAGGCCCTCTGTGGGTCCCTTTTACCTAGGGCCCCATCCTTGGTACAGACCCCCCTCCTAAGGGGGGTCCCTCCCCCGCCGCCTTGTCTCCCAGTTTCTCTCCATTTGTGCTCTCCTCCCTCATGTCTGCAATATGTTGCATCTCCCCCATCTGCTTAACATTTACGTTTCCCCTTCTCGCTCTGGGACTATTTCTATCCTTTCTGTTGTCGGTCTGTGATGCCCTATGGGTATCAGACTCCCTCCCCCCGGACTCTGTATCAGTTTCTTCATTTCCACCAACCCCTTCCTCCCCCTCTAAGTTGCTTAGTAGCTCAAATGTATTGTAACACTCTATGCCAGCCTCCATCAAGTAACCTGAGTTTCCCCTGACTGCCCCTCTTCCTCCCCTCTTGCCCTGTCCTCCTTAGGAGCTCCTTTCCCACAGTCTGCTCTTTTAGGCTTCCACACAAAAGCCCCTGCCTTCTCACTGTCTGCTCTTCTAGGCTTCCCCACAACAGCCTCTCCTGACTCTTCCCCCTCCACTCTCTTTATATGTGGAATGTTTACCCTGTAAGTTTTCCCCTTAGCGTCAACATCCTTATCTAAGGGTCCTCTGTCCCTAATATCCCCCCTCCTACTTGGTGTAACATAACGTCCTGTAATTTCTGAGCATTGCCCCAGCCTCCCCTCAGCCACACCCTTCTGCCGCCCATATCCACACCCCTTATCCTTGGACACACCCCCAACTCCCCCCAGCTTACTCCTTAACCAATATGCTTCACTCCTGATATGAGATATCTGTCTACAGAGAGGGCAGCCTCCCTCTCTCCAGGCCCAATTGAGAATTACTGCCACCCCACAGCCTGTGCAGCCTACAGCCCTTCCGAAGATGCCTGCCATGGTGGAATGTGGCCACCCTGTTTGTCCCTCTCTGTTCATAATAGCACACACCCCTTTTCTCAGTCCCTTCCCCCTGGAATACTGTCTCTCTTTCTATACTGACTACAGTTGTTTACGAACCCTATTTCAACCCCACCAATAATGTTCTCAAGTCTCACAAACACATACCGTCCAGTATGTGTCCAGTCCTGCTAACAGTGTGTATATGCAGACATCAGGTACCGTATGATGTCACAGGCCCACCAGTTTCTGTTGCTTCAAATTTCAGTCACAAACAGAAATGCACAGCCTTTCAATCCCAACCCCCAGTGGCTTTTCAGTATTTAAGAAAGCCTACAAAACAAGGTGGGTGGGAGGGCTCTACCACCACCAGGCAAACATCACATTAAATTTCACTCTAATTATCACTGCCAAACAAGTGTTCCCACAAGCTCCAATAGTTACAATATCACAGCCCAAGTAACAGTTCTAACTCAAAGTAGTAATTTTTAACACACAGAACTAATTTCAAGTATAAAACTATTCAAATATTTCAGTTAAAACAGAATATAAACCAAACCTCTTTCCTAAACAACTTCCTACTTCTGTTCCCAGGTGGACAAATTCATTATATTCTTTATACATGGGGAGATAACCCCAGGACTAGAATGGGGGGTGGGGATTTTGGAGGTTGGGGGGAAGTTAGTTGTGTTATTCTTGTCTCAATGTTAAGTCTGACTTAGAATTCTACTTCAATTCAAGGTGGAACAGGTGGGGTGTATATATATATATATATATATATATATATATATATATCTGTAACCTGAAAAATAAAAAATGACCACCCTATGTAAAATCATGGTATAATTTCCACCAATCTAGTCAATATATGTATACCATCAGAGACATATTGTTGTTCCCCTGTTTACTTATGGAGAAAAACAGACAGCTCAATAGCATCATTAAGACCTAGATATCTAAGTCCCCTAAGGCCCTGTCCACACTACACCGGATCCACCCCTCTGTAACGTTACAGGGGGTCCAAACCGTTACCGCAACAGTTTGTGTTTACACCTGTAACATTACAGAAGGCGTTTCAGTTACCGTTGTCGAAACCACTCGTGAGGTGGTTTCAACAACGGTTACAGAACTGGATCCGCCGCTGTACCATTACCGGCTGTTGTGTGGATGCGTGAGCGTGTTCCCCAGCAATGCCCATAGTGCAGTGCGAGCTGCATTGTGGAATCAGGTGCTGACCATAACGGTCACCCAGCACCCGGTGTGTGGCCGGCGGTAACGGACCCTTACCAAACACTGTACCGCTTACCAGCCATAACAGTTTGTAACCGTTACCGGGTCATAGCAGTGTAGTGTGGATAGGGCCTAAGTGTGTATATCCAAAATGTTTCCCTTTGTGTTAACAAGAGATCCAAACCCTGCACCCGCCCCCAGTCCCATCTTTCACTTTTTTAATTCCTAAGAATTTAAACTTATGTTTTCCCACATTTGTCTGCTTCAGGATATGACTATACAATGCATTTCCCAAATCCATGTTGTGAATTTCACTTAAATGTTCACTTATCCTTATTTTAAAAGCACGTCTAGTTTTCCCCACATAAAACGCCTGGCATGTGCATACTGCCAAATAAACTACACTGCCAGTGCTGCAGTTAATTAATTGGTTTATATACAATGTTTTCTGATTGTTAACAGACTGAAATGTTTTAGTTTTGTTAACATGAGTGCACTAGGTACACCTATCACAGGTGTAACAACCCTTAGGTGCCGATGGTAACCAGTTTAATGTATTTCGTTTTTCCATCGAAGTCCCCGAGTTTGCGGACTCTCCCTAACCACATTACTTTTTCCAAAATACTGTGTGATGAACAATACATTTCCTGACCAGTTAACTTCTCTGTTTCTATATTGCAGCATTCCTTCTCTTGGCATTGTTTTCACAAGTTCTTTAGTCTGTGTAATCAGATTTTTAACACACCCTCTATTCAGAAACCATTTCTCCAGTTCCTTACTTCTCACATCTAAGATCTCTGGTCGTGAGCAGTTCCTTTTTACGCATATAAACTGTGACTTTGGGATGTTGCTGATGGTGTGGCGGGGGTGACAGCTACTAGCCAACAACAGGTTGTTACAGTCAGTAGATTTTCTATATACTGTAGATCTGTCGCCACTGTGCCATCTTACATCTTCAAAATATTCAAATCCAAGAATTGTTCTGACTCAAAACTGTGCTGCACAGTGAATTTTAAATTCAGATTAGTGTCCTCCAAGTACTTAATAAATTCATATAAAGCAGCCTCATCTCCCACCACATCATCAGCACATTGTCAATAAATCGTCATCAAAGATCTGGCAAAGGAAAGGATTGGTACTTTGATCATAGATAAACCTACTTTCCCACAGGCCAAAGTACAGGTTGGCATAGGTGGGGGAGAAAGTCGATCCCATAGCTGTCCCCTTGACCTGTAGGAAGTGCTGTCCTTGAAAAACAGAGGAGTTCTTAGTTAGAATGTGTTCAGACATTGTACAAATAAATTCAATAAATTCTGGATTGTATGTGGTGGCATTTGACTTCCAAAACCTTAATGCCTCCAGCCACCCTTCGTGGGGTATGTTTGAATAGAGTGACTGTATGCCCATAGTTACTAACATCCTGGCTCTAATTTAAAATCCCCCAGGATGCCCAAAATTTGTGTCGTGTCTTAAATGTATGATCTCAATTCAGGAACTATAACATTTTCCATGCTTAGCCACAAAGCATGAAAGTGGCTCTGTTACAGAACCAATTCCTGAAACTATATGGCATCCCAAGGGATTAGCCAAAGTTTTGTGGATCTTTGGCAAGATGTAAATTGTTTGTCTGATTGGATGTGGCACAGTTAGATATTCTAATGTCTTATTATCTATAATACCATCCTCAAATGCCTCATGTAAAAAGACATCAATGATACCCTTAAACCTCATAGTAGGGTCTGATTTAAAGACCTGCATAGAATGTTGTATCAGACAATTGTTTAAATATCTCCTGTTTGTACATTTCAGAGCTCATAATAACAATCCACCTCCCTCTCCTTGTCAGCTGGTTTCAATATAATATGGGGGTTGTCCCCTAGTTCTTTAATGGCATTATATTCTGCAGCACTGGTGTTAACATAATTAGCAGTTGTCAATTCTGATCAATGTTTCTCAAGTTCCTTAAACAGTGCTCTTTCAAATGTTAGCACAGTAGGTGTACAGTAGGGAACAAAACTAGAGAGCTTCCTAAAAGAGTTAGCTACAGTTTCATTTACAAGTGGATCCTCATTTGAGCTCTCCAATGTCTGGTCACAATTTGAAATTGATTCTTGTTTTTTAGCAAAATGTACCTTTACGTTCAATTTGCAAGAAAACTTTTTAATAACAACAAATAAGCCAAAATCATCGCAAAAACAAGCAGGAATAAAAGTCAGAACTTTTTTCAGAATTGATTCCTGTGCTGCTGTTAATTTCAAAGAAGATAAGTCGAATACATTAATTTCTTGCCCCTGTATGATCTCTTGCCCCTCGCTGAATTCTGTGGGGGTTGAGTCTATGGTTGCCGTTGGCAGCTGTTTCTCTGCTTGGATCTGGTTCTGATTCTGTTGGCCTCTATGTCTTCTGCCCCCTTGTATTGTTCTCATGGCTGTTCCTCCACTTTCTGGAACTGTACCATTCATGGGCTGCATCTTAAGCCGTGTTTACGCGGCAGCCTTTATGTGGATGTGTTGTTCTATAAATTCTGCTTGGCCAAGTCCTGATCCTCCTGTTCTAAAAAATCTCCCGAGATATTTGTGGCAGATTCCAGTGTAAAATGGTCCCATGTGGTCGCAGATGTTGTAACATCATTACCTGATGCTGTGGACTTCAAAATGGAGCGCCGGTCTTTGCAGAAGAATCTCAGCTTGTCTGATCATTGTCTGAGTGGGTGGATCCATTATTGGTCTGTTTCTTTTTCCATCTTTTCTTGTTTTTATTATTTGATCTGTTCTTCCCTTCCTTGGCTTTCCATGTAAAAAAACACGGTCCAACATATCATCTTTTTTGGTCCCGCTCAAACTCTGTGGTTTTAATTACTCTAAGTCTCTAATCCTCCACTGCAACTGCCTGCAACGATTCTGTTTCAAAATCTTTAAAGTCCGGGTGCAGTTTAAAAGCAGACACTTTTGCTCCACAAATCTTGACCTGTTGCTCTAGAGTCTCTCGCTGGACTACATAGTCCTGTATCAGGCACTGTACAAATAACATCAATGCCGCCTGCATTTGTGCTTTCCAGCCCTGCATGAGCACCGGTCTATCCTCCCCATATCCCGGCCACTTTAGCACTCTGAGGCCACGTGGTACACGGTCCACTTTTACACAGGCTTCCACAGTTATTCCGTGCCAGTGATTACGTCGTGCTCGCAAGACCGCTAGCTCCAACTATTGAAAGGCAACTTCAATTTTGGGCACAGCTGTGGGTTGTGTGCTTATTTCTGCCCATTCCGTGTCCACTTTGGCTGTTGGAGTTTCCGCTCCAAACGGGTCTTCACCTGTATCACTAAAAATTATGGCCGTGAGTGCCACACCGGTGTCCCTCAAATGGATACCCACGAGATTTGCAGATATCCCAGCTCCCGTTGGCGGTAACCACAAACCAGGAACTGAGGTATCAAGCTTAGAGACCAAAAAACCTTGGGAGTGTGAGACCACAGTACAAAGTACAGAGTGTACTTCAAAATTAAGTTTAAAACTCCTGCCTCTTAAATGAGTTGGTTGTCGTGGGCATGCTTAATTACAAAACCAACAAACAAAGAAAATCTGCCCCATGACTGGATGCGCACAGTATAAACCCAATATCCAGGCAGAAAACATAGCACCAACCACCAACTCATAAAAAACAAGCAAACACCAAATTCAAGGTGCATAAAATATTTTAATAGATGGTCTGTCAGCAAAAATACCTCTTACAGGAATATCGGCAGGAACTCCTCACCAACAAAACCTCTGACCGGTTTCACACATGGCGTCATCAGGGAGTAGTGACATAGTAAATAGTTACGCAAGAACTTACCATAACAGTAGATGTTCGAGAGAGGTTCCTGTAGTAGGTCTTCACAAGTAGGACTGAATACCAAGCGGTCAACTAAATAGAAAGAGTCGGAGACTAGGTTCCAGGAGGAGGAAAATGTCTGCCAACGACAGTCTGCTTATGACAGAAGTCTCTGCAGGACTGCTAGACCAAAGCCAGCCCTGCGCCTAGAAGCAATGTCCAGACTGTAGAGTTTTGTGAAGGTGTGGACAGAGGACCAAGTGGCTGCTGCACAGATGTCCGTAGTGGACACGTTTCTAAAGAAAGCAGGGGAAGTGACCACTCCTCTAGTTGAGTGGCCCTTGACTGTCCCCAGAAGGGGCTTCTTGTACTTCTGGTAAATGTAATGAATACAATTTGCCAGCCACCTAGACAAAGTCTGTTTAAAAATAGCCTTGCCCTGGCACTTGGGAGCGAAGGCTATGAAGAGTTGATCCAACTTGCGAACCTCCTTGGTCACTGAGATGTAATAGCTCAAATTCCTGTGCACATTGAGGATGTGCAGGAGATACCCCCACACTGGAGTGCTCTGGGTAAAACACCAGCAGTTCAACATTCTGATTTAGGGAAAAGAAAGGAAGAATTAGTTCGCAGAGCCACCTGGTCTCTGTGGAAAATCAAATAAGGCTCTTTACAGACTAGAGCCTGAAGCTCCGAAACTCTTCTAGCTGAAGTGATCGCAACTAAAAAGAGCATTTTCCACCAAAGGTAACGCATATCACTACTTGCTGCCGGCTCAAAAGGGGGCAAAGTACATTTTTCTAAAATAAAATTAAGATCCCAGGGGGCGAACAGGATTCTGGACCGGAGGTTTGAGATGAAGTATCCCTTTCAGAAAGGTTCTGGAAAGCTCTAGCTGAGCTAGGGTTTTGCCCTCCACTGGAGGGTGGTAGGCTGAAACTGCAGAGAGATGGACCTTCAGAGAGGAATAACTGAGGCCCAACTCTGACAGGGGCAAGAGGCACTCTAGGACCTGGGAAGCTGAGCAGGAAGATGGGCCTAGGCCTTTGGTAGTGGCCCAGATCAAAAATCTTTTCCACTTCATGGCATACATGGATCTAGTGGAGGGTTTCCTGGCCTCCACTATGACCTGAGTGACTCTGGAAGAGACGCCATATGGAGAAACCGCAATGTCCAAAGGTGCCACGTATGAAGGTGGAGCGTTTTGTGGCTCGGATGTACCAGGGTGCCCTGCTCTTGGGACAGAAGGTTGTGAGAGAGAGAGGAAGAGGTATTGAGGGGTTCCATCACTAGCTGTTGCAGCAGGGGGAACCATATCTGCCAAGGCCATATGGGGCAATAAGGATCATGTGTGCCCCTTCTGCCTGTAGCTTCAGCAGAACTTTCTGCAGAATAGGAAAGGGAAGGAAAGCGTACAGAAATCTCCCTGTCCAAGACAGAGACACTGCGTCTCGCCAAAAAACACTAGACCCGGGAACGAGCGAGCAAAAGCTGGGTCGTTTTACATTGGATGGGGACGCGAAAAGGTCTATTACTGGCCAACCCACTGAAGGAAGAGATCGTCCACTACTTTCTGCTTTAGTTCCCACTCGTGAGTCCGGGCGACCGAGCGGCTGAGACTGTCCGCCAGAATGTTGTGAACAACTGGAACATGGACTGCTGTCAAGGATAGGCCGTGTTGAACAGCCCAGTACCACACCCGCATCGCCTCCCTACAAAGAGGGCATGAATGGGTGCCTCCCTGTTTGCTGATGTACCAGACCATTGCCATGTTGTTGGTCTGGATGAGAAGTGTTCCTGGAACTAAGAGGGACTGAAATACTTGGAGACCACAGAGCACTGCTTGTCTCCAGAATACTGATATGAAGATTCTTCTCCGTGAGAGACCATGTCCCTTGTGTTTGATGATCTCCCAGGTGGGCCCCCCAACCGAGGTTCAAGGCATCTGTCGTAAGAGTCATGGAGGGGAACAGAGAGAGGAATGGAAACCCCAGTGATAGGTTGGAAGGGTCCTGCCACCAGAGGAGATCCCTCTGCAGACTGCTGGAGACTAGCACCTTCTGGTCCATGTTATCCAAGCATGGATCCCATTGGACTCGATGAGACCATTGGGTCACCCTCATGTGCAGTCTGTCCAGTGGGACTGTGGGTATGGTGGCCGCCATCAGGCCCAGCAGTCGTAAGATGGAGCGTGCTGGGGTCCAACGAGAGGAGACCACCAGTGTGGCTTGTATGAGAAGGGTCTCCACCCTGTCCATGGGAAGGAAGGCCCTGCCCTGGACCATGTCCAGCACTGCTCCTATAAATTGGAGACACTGGGAAGGTGACAGTTGAGACTTGGGATAACTGACCGTAATGCCAAGTCTGGAGAAAAGGTCCAGAGTGAAGAAAAGGGAATCCTTCAGACTGTCCTGGGATGGGGCTGAAATCATTGAGTCATCCAGGTAAGGGAACACATAAATGCCCACTTGCGGCCTTAAGGTCGCTACCACCACCAGGCACTTGGTGAAAACTCGAGGTGCTGAAGAAAGGCTGAAGGGGAGGGTCCTGAACTGAAAATTTTCCTCCTGAAAGTAGAATCTCAGAAAGCGGCAGTGGGCCAGCAGAACTGGGATATGAAGGTAAGCATCCTGCATATCCAGGGAACACAGCCAATTATTTGGTTGGAGCGGGGCAAGAGTCCCTGTAGGGTCAGCAGGTGGTACCTCTTGTATTCTACAAAGAGGTTGAGAATACTGAGATCTAGGATGGGCCTGAGATCTCCCATCTTTTTGGGCACTAGGAAGACATGGGAGTAAAATCCCCTTCCTATTTGTTCTAATGGACCCCGCTCTATGGCTGATTTTTGCAGTACAGCTTGAATTTTCTGTAGGATACAACTTTGTTGTCCTGAAGGGTAATGAGACCTGCACGGTGGGTTGCTCGGGGGTCTGTCCAGAAACTCTATCAACTGACCAGGTGGAGGCCGAATCTTCCCCCCACTGGTTCCTCCGCAGGGAGGGGAGGGGTGCCTTACCCCCGCTGGATGCCTTTGGAAACTTAGCCTGGGGGGGTTGGACACAGGAACCAGGGGCCCCCCCGACGCTTGTTTTGGCATCTACCCTGGTTCTGTTTGTTCCATTTCCGTTGTGGGCAACAAAGATTCTGTTTGGGTTTTTGACCCAAGCGACACATAGAGCGGCCATCCTTCAGGGATATGCTGCTTTCTTGAAGTTCAGTGATTATATCTTTGGCGTCGCCCCCGAAAAGAAATGGATCCCTGAATGGAGCGTCCAGAAGGGTACTCTGTGCATCCTGTGCCAAACCTGTGAGACGGAGCCAGGCAAGGCGTCTTAGGCAGATGCCCATAGCCATGCAACGTGCCACTGAATTGACCCAGGTCATAGGTGGCTTGTAGAGCATGGCAGCAGGATGATTTGTTCATTCTGATTTTGTCCATAAGTTTATTCTTGAGCTGTTCATCAGGGACTTCTTGGATGTCGTTTTCCAGGTCGGACAGAGCCAACTTTTGGAAAGCCACCATGTGGGCTACGTAGTTGAGCAAAACTATGGTGCAGGTAGAGGAGGTATAGACCCTACGTCCATACTGACTCATTTGTTTCGACTCCTTGTCAGGAGGAGAGGCACTGAGATGTTTGGGTTGGGATGATCTATCATGGGCTGCAGTGATTACGATAGAGTCTGCCTTAGGGAATCAGAGGATTCTGGCCTGCTAGACAAAGACGTGGGATCTGGAACTGCCTCCGTGACTCTGGTCCCCAGAGTGATCCCCGACAGCAGATCACCTGTGTCTCTGTCGGATACTCTGCTGGAAGGGGCAGGGCTTCCTGGTGGCACCCTATGGGTCGGGGTAGCCCTGACTACCAACTGGGGGTGGCCAACTTTTGTAGGAGCTGGGACTTGGTGTCTTTCCACCAAAGATTCTTGAGGTTACGGCTAAGGAGGTGGAGGAGGCGGTGGTGCAGGGTATCCTGGGTTCCCCATAGAATAGGAGAGGTAGCTAGGTGGATGGTACCAGTAGGGGTACTGGTGGTAACCCAAATACTGGTGAGCCTGACCCAACGTCAGGTAACTTGGCAACTCAGGCAGGTAACCCCGTCAGACCCCCCAGCGTTGAGTAGTGGGGAAACTGTGGTGTGTAGCCAGGGCAGTAATCCGTTGGGCCCGTCAGAGGAGTAAAAGGCCAAGAGGGTGGTGGCACAGAGGGACCACTGGGATTTGGGTCTGTCGGCGGGTCTGTGGTCGGAGGTGGAACCCCGGAAGGACCAGGAAGAATCTGGTCCATCTCGTCTAGAAGAGGATCCGGCGAAAGACCCGGCGTCGTATGCCTGAGGGTGTCCGATGGCAGGACTGAGACTGGCAAGGGGGGTAAATCCGGAAGGGCCCCCACCAACGGGTCTGCCAGTGAGGCAGGGGTCTCGTGAAGTAGGTCCGATATGAGGGGTTCCTCTAGATCAGCCACAGAAATGTCAGGTAGTGTCAATGATTCCTTAGAGGGAGAACCCTCACGGGACTCAGGGGAACCTACAAGCTCGCTCTGCTAGACGTTGGGGACCACGAGGGAGTCTGACGGGAGAGTAGTCACCATGTGGTCGTCGGGCAAGCCGGTGACTGACTTGGAGGCGATGGTCTGGCGGGCATCAGAGGGGCCCGACAACCGACTTCCAGACCATGGTCGGGCTGACAGAAGCTGGGAGGCTCGAGTCAGGCTGATCGACCTGGGCCAAGCACCCGGCGGAGGAGCCGGAGGGTGACTAAGCAGCCGAGCTAACAACAAGCGCCAAAACCACTTCCTCTGAAGAGGAAACCCCCGACTGCCCACTGACCTCGGTGAGCAGGAGAAGGCGTCCGATTTGCCAGAGTGGAAGAAGGTAAGGAGGTGGGGTACTCACCGGGGTGGATGCCCCACCTGATATGGCATCGGCTGTCTGGCAGCTTTTCCTCTGAGGAGGATGGCTCCGCTCCTGATGTCTCTCCTCCTTTTTTCTGGGGCAGGTGATGATGACTGTTCCCTCAGCTCCTGGAGCTCTTTTTCCACCGATGCCAATCGTTGTTTTAATAAGTGGGCATTGAGGGTCCTCTGGCTACGGGTGCACATGGCGAGGTTGAAAGCCTGGCAGAGTGAACAATCTGCGTCCTTGTGTTCAGGTCCCAAGCAGAGAATGCAGCGGGAATGGTTGTCCCTGTGCGGGATCTGCACGCCGCACTTGGAGTACTTTTTCTTGGGCCGACGTGAAGACATCCAGCGCTAGAGAGATGAAAAAACTAATGGTAACTGTCACAACCCCACTCAGCAGGTCAGCCCTCTACTCCCAAAGTGCCAGCCTCTGAGCGTAGAATTGTGAACAGTTAACAGAACAAGGTAACACTCTTGTCTGTTTTGTGGGTTCGAGTCACCTTAGTCCCAAGTTCTGGAGGGATTCAAACTGATAACCTCTTGCTAGCGTACCCAATTGTCAGGCTCAGATAATTCTGTCTTCTGGGGGCCAGATATCTTTGCCTATGGGCACCTAACCAGGTATTACAAAATGAACCCTTAGAACTCTATGCAAGACCTAAAGAACTCTTATCTGTTTCCCAGTTTGGTACCACAATAAGCTCATGCACAGTGTCAACTATAACCATCTAAGCCTCACTTATATAAAAAGAAGTTTCAAGGCACACCAGGCAGTTTCTGTTTTTAAAATATATATCTTTACTTTAAAATAGGTAAAATAGGAAAACAGTAAAATACAGAACAAGATATCCCCACACATACAGTCTTAAAAACAAAACAGGTTTAAAAGTACAAATTCCTACAATCCATACACTCAGACTGGTCTTAGCTAATTGTATTCTTACTTTCTTAATCTTTCAGTGCTTTGATGTTCCCCTCTTTCCCTCAGTCAGAAAATGAATGTCTCTGTGTAAGGTCTGCTCAGTATATTTAAAAGCAGTCTTGAGCCGGCCTTCTCTCTCTGAGGTCACCTAACTATGCCTTGGTGTATTAAAATTTACCTTTCATAACACAGGATGTCCTACTAAGATATTTAAAAAAATAATAGGTGACATAAATGAATCTCCTCTCTTCATGTGACTTGCCAAAACTGGTCTGTGATCTGCTTCACACAGACATCAAAGGCTCTTTGATGTAATTCCTGGGCCGACGGTCCAAATAAATGCATATTGGACTTCCCCATTTAGTCTGGGACCTGCTTCACACAGACATCAAAATCTCTTTGATGTAATCACTGGCTATCTTGGGAGACACCCCGACACATGCATATTCTCCTTCCTTCATGACACCTAGTGCAAATCAAAGGATTTCCCTGAGGATGTCATGAATGCATATTTTATTTCCTGGGCTTCAAAAAACACTTAAAGTCACTGCATTTCAGATATCTGCAGTTTAAGCTACCTCCTGTCCTTTGAACTTATCCCTGGGGGTTTTGATGTGCCAATTTCAGCAAGACAGCATTTTCTCCTGACAGACACTCCCTTACATATTTTATATAGCAGAAAAAATATCATATTGAAATCAGAACCAGCTGTCCACGTACCACAATCCTCCCCACCTAGACTGAATTTGGGGGGGTCTATCCCCTGCATGGGATGAGCTTCCCAAATCAGTTCACTCCTCATACACACGACACAGCCCATCTGAGTTCTGATTAGTCGCTCCAGCCCTATGTAAAATGGTCATGTCATATCCTTGCAAAGCAAGACTCCATCGTAGCAATCTACCATTGTTCTTCCCGATCTGTGTCAGCAAAACCAGGGGGTTATGGTCAGTCTGCACCACAAAATGCTGCCCATACAAGTATGGTTCCAATTTCTTTAGGGCCCACACTATGGCAAGACACTCCTTTTCCACCGTGGAGTATGACCGCTTCCTGGGAAGTAACTTTTTACTCAGGTTATTGGGTGATCCCTCCCTTGGCTAGATATCTGACTCAGAACGGCCCCAATACCCACGTCTGAGGCATCAGTCTGAACTATGAAAGGTTTGCTATAGTCAGGACTTGTCAAAACAGGAGCACTGCACAGTGCCTCCTTTAGTTTGGAAAATGCTTCCTCACAGTCTGGGCCCCAGGTAATTTTCTTGGGCATTCTTTTCTTTGTCAGGTCAGATAGGGGAGCAGCCAGAGCACTGTAATTGGGTACAAATTTTCTGTAGTACTCTGCTGTCCCTAGAAAACTCCTGACCTGCTGCTGTGTTTCTGGTCTGGGCCACGCCTGGATCACCTCTATCTTTATTTGGTTAGGACGGAGCTGTCCCTGGCCTACCACATGCCAGAGGTATGCCACTTCTCCCATGGCCACCTGGCACTTCTCAGCTTTGACAGTGAGCCCAGACCTCGGTATGCTGCCCAGCACTTCCCTAAGGTGGGATAGGTGTTCCTCCCAGCTGGTACTAAAGATGGCAATGTCATCCAGGTACGTCACGGCGTACTGCTTAGCACCATTTAACACCTGGTTCACCCACCTTTGGAAAGTGGCCGAGGCGTTCTTCATTCCGAAAGGCATTACTTTAAACTCAAATAAGCCTATCGGAGTGATGAAGGCCGACCTCTCCCTAGCTCTGTCCGTCAACTCTACCTGTCAATACCCCTTTGTCAGGTCAATGGTCGTAAGCTAGGTCGCCCCTCCAAACTTGTCCAGGTGTTTGTCCGTCCGGGGCATCAGGTGGGCTTCTGACTTCGTGACTGCATTCAGTCCACGATAGTCTACACAGAAACGAGTTGAGCCATCTGGCTTGGGTACAAGGACTACGGGCGAAGCCCAGGGACTGTGGGATAGTACAGTTATGTAGGAACTTACCATAACAGTAGATCTTCGAGAGAGGTTCCTTCAGTGGGTCATCACATATAGGACTGGCACCACCTGGCGTCGGGCCGCACGGCAGACTTTTCTAGCAATACCTGACGGGGGACCGCCCACATGCCATCACGTGACTGATGTCAGCATGACTGTATATAGTGTGCGGTCCCCATGCCCGCCCTCCAGTTCTAACGCTGGAGCCAGGAAGAGGCCATACAGCAGGAGTGAACAGGAATTGGAGTCCCTGTAAAACATAAATGAGGGGAAGGAGGGAGGGAAAAATATGACCTACTGAAGGAACCTCTCTCGAAGATCTACTGTTACAATAAGTTCCTACGCAACTGTACTATCTTACTGCGAGAGGGTTCCTTCAGTAGGTCATCACATATAGGACAGAGTCCCAAGCAGTCCCTCCAGAGAGAGACCGAGAGAAACTAGGGAGGCGGAAACTAGCTCCAGCAGAACAACTGAAGTCCAGTATGGACCCAGCTTAGGACAAAAGGCCTTGCAGGACAGCTAATCCAAAGCTGGCCCTCCGCCTAGAAGCAATGTTCAGACTGTAGTGTTTGGTAAAGGTGTGGACAGAACTCCAAGTAGCGGCAGCACAAATGTCCGCTGCAGAAACGTTCCGAAGGAAGGTCACTGAGGCAGCCATGCCACTAGTAGAATGACCTCTTATGGAACCTGGAAGAGGTTTGTCATACTTTTGGTAACAGCATCGAATGCAGTTTCCTAACCATTTGGAAAGGCCCTGCTTAGAAACCGGTTTGCCCCTAGACCTAGGGGCAAAGGAGATGAATAGCTGATCATAAGAGTGGAGCTCTTTAGTCCGGTGAGTATAGTACTGGAGGATTCGATGGACATCCATCGTGTGAAGGAGTGCCTCACCCTTGTTGGAAGGGGACGGGTAGTAAACCGGAAGCTCTACTGATTGGTTCAGTGTGGATGCCGACACCACCTTGGGAAGGAACCTCGGATGCGTCCTAAGGACTGCCTGGTCCCTATGGAAAATCAAGTAGGGCTCGTTGCAGACTAGAGCGTGAAGCTCAGAAATCCTTTGGGCTGAGGTGATAGCTACCAGTAAAAAGCATCTTCCATGAAAGGAAGTGCAGATCACAGCTCATAGCCAGTTCAAAAGGAGAGAGGGTGAGCTTTTCCAGGACGAAGTTCAAGTCCCAAGGTGGAGCTGGGCTGCGGACGGGGGGTTTCAGATGGAGGATGCCTTTCAGAAAGGTCTTTGAGACCTCCAACTGAGCCACGGGTTTACCATCCACTAGCTCGTGATACACGGAAATGGCCGAGATATGGACCTTCATTGAAGAATAGGACAGACCAGAGTCTGACAGATGAAGGAGGTATTCCACGACTTTAGGTGCTGAACAGGAGAAAAGGTCCTAACCCTGAGCAGACGCCCTGATGGAAAAACGTTTCCACTTCATAGCATAAGTGGAACGGGTGGACAGTTTCCTGGCCTCGATGAGAACCTGAGCCACTCTAGAGAAGACCCCAAAGTGAGAAACTGCTATGTCTGAAGGAGCCATGCATGAAGATGCAGGCTCCTGAGCCCCGGATGAACCAGCCTGCCCTGATCCTGGGTCAGGAGGTCATGGGTCAGTGGAAGTGGAACCAGTGGTTCCCTGGAGAGCTGCTGTAACAGCGGGAACCAAATTTGTCTCGGACAGAGGGGAGCAATAAGGATCATTTTTGCTTCTTCAGCCTGAAGAGGCCTTAGGACAAAAGCCCTTGTAAAATGGCTAGGCCGAAGCCAGCCCGGCGTCTAGAGACGATATCCAAGCTGTAATGCTTGATAAAAGTATGCACCGAGTTCCAGGTTGCGGGCGCACAAATGTCCTGTATAGCAACATTTCGCAGGGTGGCGAAAGAAGCCGACACTCCTCTGGTGGAGTGACCCCTAACCGGGCCCGCCAAGGTTTATTGTGATGCTCAGAGTAAGAAACGAGACACAGCTGAACTATGCAGTTAGAGATAGTTTGTTGACACCGGTTGACCTGCAAGCAGTGGCCAAAGCGCCACAAATAGCTGCTCCGATACGGTGTTGAACCGTCCTTTTGAGGTAATACCTCAGAGTCCTGTGGACATCCAATGTGTGAAGAAGAGCCTCCCCTCTATTGGAAGGGGAAGGAAAATAAACAGGAAGATCAACTGACTGGTTGAGGGTCAATTCTGAGGCCACTTTCGGAAGAAACTTAGGATTTGTTCTGAGGGAAACCCTTTCCCTGTGGAAAACCAAATAGGGCTCTTTACACATCAGAGTCTGAAGCTCGGAAACCCTTCGAGCTGAAGTAACACCAACCAAAAAGCAAACCTTCCAGGAAAGCTAACGCAGCTCACGATCCGCTGCTGGCTCAAAAGGTGGGAGGGTGAGTTTCTCCAACACAAAAAGGAGGTCCCAGGGTGGGACAGGGTCCCGAACAGGAGCTCTGATATGTAGAATTCCCCTAAGGAAGGTGCGGGCCACATCCAATTGTGCCAATGCTCTCTCTCCCATGAGAGCATGATAGGCGGATACTGCCCACATGTGCACCCTGATAGAGGAGTAACTCAGGCCCTTGTCGTACAAGGAGAGGAGATACTGCAAAGCTGAGTTCACAGGGCAGGTGACGGGATCCAAATGTTGCGGCAATGCCCAAAGAAGAGAAACGCTTCCACTTCATAGCGTAGGTGGAGCGAGTAGAGGGCTTTCTTGCTGACACTAAGACTGCCGCCACTTCTGGGCAAACCCCGTATCTATGTTGAGCTACGCCTGAAGGAGCCACATGTAGGTGTAGGATCAAGGTCCGATGGACCAGCGACCCTGGTCCTGGGACAGTAACTGCGAGCATATGGCAGCGGAACTGAAGGTTCGTGGATAACCGCTGCAGTAGTGGGAACCAAATCTGCCGAGGCCATTTGGGGCCACTAGGATCATCCGGCCCCTTCTGCTTGTAACTTGAGCAGTATCTCTGAAATGAGAGGGAAGGGCTGAAAGCGTGTAGAGAAACCTCCCGGGTCCAGCACAAGGATAACGCGTCTGGCCAAAAACTCCAGGCGCTGCGGTCTCGAGAGCAAAAGGTTGGCAGTTTGGCGTTGAGTGGTGACGCAAAGAGGTTCAGCTCTGGAAGACCCCACCTGTCAAAGAGCTGGTCCGCTACGGATTGTAGCAGTTCCCATTCGTGCACTCTGGCACGCGACCTGCTGAGGCTGTCTGCCAGATCGTTTAAGATGCCTGGAACGTGCACTGCAGACAGTAGAATGCCCCGCTCCAGTGCCCAGTACCAGACTCTCATCGCCTCCCTGCAAAGAGGATATGAATGAGTGCCTCCTTGTTGTTGATGTAAAAGACGACCGCCATGTTGTCCATCTGAACTAGAAGACAGCCTGGAACCGGATCCTCTTAGAAAGCCTGGAGGGCGTAGAGGACCGCTAGCATTTCCAGTACACTGATGTGGAGGGACTGCTCCTCGGGTGACCAAACTCCTTGTGTTCGATGCGCACCCAGGTGCGCCCCCCACCCCAGGTCCGATGCATCTGTTGTCAGAGTCTGACCTGGTGGCTCTGGATGAAAGCTGACCCCTTTCTCAACATTGTTGGGGTCCATCCACCAAAGCAGAGTTCTCCTGACTGGCTCCGAGATCTTGACCAGGGAGTCTAGGTCGTCGTAGCCTTGCTCCCACTGCATCCTGAGCATCCACTGCGGGACTCTCATGTGGAGGCGAGCCAAGCGAGTGACAGGAATGGTCGCTGCCATGTGCCCCAGTAAACTAAGGAAGTTCCGAGCCGGAACTTGAGATGCTATGGAGACCCATTCTGCCATCTCTTGCAAGCGAACTCCCCTGTCCTGTGGGAGGAAAGCCATGCCCTGGACGGAATCCAGGATCGCTCCTATGAAGGCGAGCGTTTGGCTGGGCTCTGGGGATGATTTTTGTAAGTTCAGGGTGATCCCCAGCTCTCAGAACAGAGTATAAGTGTCTTCGAGAGCTCATAAGAGGCTGCCTCTTGACAAGGCCATAAGTAGCCAATCGTCAAGGTAGGGGAACACATAATGTCCTATCCGCCTTAGAGCCACAGCCACCACCGCTAGGCATTTGGTGAAGACTCGCGGAGTGGAAGAGAGGCCGAACGGAAGCACTCAAAACTGAAAATGCTCCCCTTGGAAATGGAACCTCAGAAACTTCTTGTGGGGAGGATAGACACCGATATGCATATATGCATCCTGCATGTCGAAAGAGCATAGCCAGTCCCCTTGGTGCAGCAAGGGAAGAAGTCCTTGAAGAGTTACCATCCTGAACCTTTTGTACTCGATAAAGAGGTTTAGAGGGCTGAGATCCAGAATGGGACGAAGGCCCCAGTCTTTATGGGACCAGAAAGAAGTGGGAATAGAACCCTTGACCTTGCTGCTGCAAGGGGAACCTCTCTATTACCCTCTTCTGCAGGAGGGTCTGAATCTCTCCTTCTATCAGTGGGATGTGAGAAGGAGGATAGTGGGAGAGCTTTGGTGGAGTGTGCAGAGGAAACTCTGTGAACTCTAGTGTGTGTCCTCTTCGTACAATACCCTAGATCCACTGGTCTGCAGTAACAGACTTCCACCCTTCGAAATGAAGGGAGAAGCGGCCCCCAACCAGCTCCCCTAGGTCTTCGGGCGGAAGGGAGTCATTGGGCAGAGCTGAGAGTGGGAAGAGACATCTGGGAGAACTTGGGCCCACAGGCGGGAGGTCCACCAGAATGCTGGTTCCCGGATCTCCTGTGGAAGCCTCCTCTCTGCCCGTTGGTTGACACGGGCTGAACCTTGACTGCCTGAGGACTTACGAAAGGGCCGTCTATGGTGCTGACATAGCTGGTCGTCACGGTACATCTGGCGGACCGACCAGATCGACTTGCCCGACTCTTGGAGGCGGGAGATCAAAGCCTCCATCTCCTGCCCAAACAACACGGTACCCTGGAAGGGCAGATCCCGGATACCGGTCTGCAGATCCTGGTGAAAGCCCGAGACTCTCAACCAGGCATGGCGCCGGAGGCACACCCCGGAGGCGGCTGCCCTGGCTGCCGTGTCTGCAGTGTCTTACGAGGCCCTCAATACATGGGAGCCTAGTCTGAGCCCGACTGAAGAAGGGCCAGGAGCTCTGCCTTTTTGTCAGAGTCTGGCATACCCCGTGTCAGCTCTAGTCCCCTTTCTCACAGCGCATTCTGGTACTGTACCATATGCATCAGGAAATTGAGGGAGCGGATGGAACAGGTGGAGGCTGCATATACTGTCTTGCTCACCTGGTCCAGGTAACAGGATTCTGGGTCGGGAGGCTGTGAGCTGAGGTGCTTCGGCTGATGAGACTTGTCATGGGCAGCCGTGATCACCGAAGAGTTGGCCTGAGGGTGTTCCGCTAGAAAGGGTTCCGCCCTTGGGGCCTTATACAGCCTGTCCGACTTCTTAGTAAGGTCCTGGAATGTATCCACCAAAGGAGGGATAACCAGAGGCTTTGGCTCCTTCTGCCTCAGGTACTTGGCCAACCTCAAGCGTTCCGGATCCAGGTCCTCCGTGTCCCACTCGTTGGAAGCCTGGATATGCCTCATGACATCCATGAAAGCAGGATCATCCGGAGGCGAGCAAGGCTGGTCCTTCTCTCCCAGGGAGCACTTGAGGCTGAGAGAGGATAAAGAGGTCGACGATGAAGAGGAGGATCAACTATCTGACTTGGAATAGTCTGACCCCGTCCTACGACCATGCCTTCGCTGATGTCGGTAGCTAGGGGACAGACGTCGGTCCGAAGACCGACTCCGGTCCCTGGACTGGCGATGGAGCAATGACCGACGTCGGGAGCATTCTCGCCTGGAGCGAGAAGGGCTCCTGGAGCGTGACCTATTTATTTATTTTTTGTTGACCGGGTAAGTGCACTAGACAAATCCTGCCTATTTTCAGGCACGACCCGGGGGAGTGGGATACAGATGAATGGCAACTGACCTTGAACCAGATTAAGCTGCTGGTGGTATTTTTAGTGAATGAGGGAAATTTGGCCAGGATACCGGGGAAATTCCCCTACTCGGTTGCTGCTTAGTGGCCGGTAGGGGTCCTGCTGACGTCAGTCTGCATTATGGCAGACGAGTCGGAACGCTGCCACGGTATGGAGGTCGGAGAGAGTGCGGTATCTGAGGTATTGCAAACGGTCATTTCAGAAGATGGTCTGGGCTTAGCTACACATAATATTATACTGGAAACAGCATCGGAGAAAGGTTCTACCTTACTGGAGTTGGCTGGTGATATTCCAGCATTGGAGAGGATGTCTTCCATAATGGATTGCCCTGATTCTGAAATGCCTTCTATTTCGACGCCTGCTGTTTGCGTCAGTTCTTCATTAAAAGTCACACCAGATGCTCTAAAGGAACTGCCTGCTCTGGGGGCGTTTCGACGGGAAGACTTTCGTAGTTGGACCTCTGGCGCTGTTGTGCCGACAGCAGTTCGGGCTTAGAGATGCAACTCAGGATGGTTTTTTGAAAGATTGGTCGGAATCTGCCGCGTTAACTGAATCTGGCTGGAAACAAACTGCGTCGGGTCAATGGGTTCCGGACTTTTCATGGACTTCTTCGTCCTCTGCCACTACTCCTTCGTCTATGCATGCCACTAAAACTTCAGTCCTGAGCTCAGGTACAGACTTTGTGACTACTGACTCTGATGTTTCTAGTAAGAAGGTTGTTGAGGGTGGGGAGAGTGATTTGGCTTTCTCTAAGCCGAGCACCTCCATGGCTGGGGTTTTAAATAGTCCAAAAAGTCAGGAAGAAGCTCTATTGCAAAATAATATAGAGTCTGCTTCACAATTACATGGGAAGAAATTACCCATGTCTGAGTTGTTTAAAAATAAACTGGAGCAAGCTCCACGTCGCAATGCAGTGTGGCTTAGATATAAAGGGGGCCTTCCGGAACACCCAGATAGATATTATGTGTTTAAACAACTTTTAAAAAATTCCATGGGATTTATTTCCACTGAAGTATATGCCTTAATACATATTTCAGGAAGACTCATTTGATGTGAGCTTTCAAACTAATCTACATCTGGAGAGGTTTTGGGAAAAATATGCTTTGCTTAAAAATACCCTTTATGGTCTCCTTTTTGTTATTCCACTTACCAGGCCTCAAGTTCGTTTTGTCACCATTATGTTTCGAACGAAGGGTGAATGTGTACATATATCACTGGCTTCAATCTAAATGTGATATATTAGGACCCCCTGAGGCATTACTTGATACTGAGGGTATTTGGACAGGGGGCTGGAAATTTAAGGTGAAACTTTTCCAGGTTAATTCTGACATTGTGCACCTCCCTAATAGTTTTTTTCTAGGTAAGGATAGGGGAGTCTGTTTCTATGGGGGACAACCTAGAGCTTGCTATAAATTTGGAGCTCGGACTCACATTAGTAGTGTGTGCGATATGTTGAAATGTCCCTTATGTGGGGGTTTGGCCATTCAATAGATATGTGTAATAACATATTTCAATGTAATTTATGTGACTGAAAAGGATCATGCCTTTTCATCAATGTCCTTGGGCAAGAGTTAATTGTACAGATGGATGGGATCAGGATGATTTGTTACGAAAGCTCAAACTAAAAGAAGGGACTCTACTGGGACTATTCCCCAATATACCCATTATTCCTGTTCCTCAGGTACCCTAATGGATTGGCGGACTCTCGTAAAGGCAGAGGAAGGGTTGTAGGAATTATTGACTCTCAGGTCCTAGTCGACAAACCTGTTCCTAGGCCTTCAGTATCTGGCAGGCAGAGTTCTGGCCTGTCTATGCCTCCTCCTTTGAGACAGTTAAGAGTAGGCGTCTCACTAGGCCTCTCTTAAACAGCCTGCTGCAAGTCCGCTTCCCACTGATAATTTTTCCTACCTTTACAAGATGAAATAAGGGTTCAGACCTAGAATCTGATACATCCCGTAAGTCTGAATTAGTTGAAGATGAGGATAGTAAGGCCACAGAATTAGCAAAAGAAAAGAAAGGAAAGAAAGGAAAAAGGAAAGTTAGTCAGAAGCATGGTACTTGATTTTCTGTTATATGGCTTCACTACAACTAGCATCTTATAATGTTTGTAGTTTGAAAGCATTCCAAAACAGATTTCTATATTGACATACTTAGGCTCTTTAACACTGGATATAATCTTTTTCAGGAAACCAGGATTTCTCTCT
Source organism: Neoceratodus forsteri (assembly GCA_016271365.2). Lineage (NCBI taxonomy): Eukaryota > Metazoa > Chordata > Ceratodontiformes > Ceratodontidae > Neoceratodus > Neoceratodus forsteri. The sequence continues at coordinate 1,052,451,145 of CM057453.1, forward strand.
CTTTGAAGTTGAGCAGTTAAAAGAGGTGGATCTGGGGCCATCTTTTTGACTTCTGGACAGATGTTGCCGATGGAATTGAATATTATTTAAAAATTCTAATTTTAGAATTTCTAAATTGATTGATGTTAGGCAGTCGAGCCCTAATTTTGGACTGCTCTTTGGGGATTATTATTATTTATTTATTACTTTATATGCCCCCAAATGAAGCTGATCGTATAGAATTATTTGAGGAGATTAAACCTTTCTCTTCACTAGGAGACATGTGGTATGGGAGGGATTTAATTGCTCATTAGATGTAAAATCTGTAGAGATTTGGGAAAAATATACTGTGATCAAACGCTCTTAACAATATTATTAAAGATGCTGGTCTTCAGGATGTTTATAGGAGCATGCATTTACAGACTGGAGCAACTTACTATAGGCATACCTTTTGCTACACGTATTGATATGTTTTTCATTTCCCATTATCTTATACCTACATCTTGTACGGTTACACCCACTGAATTTTCAGATCACCTTATTTTAATTTGTACTCTTTCTTTAATTAATATGCCTCCTAAATTGTCAACTACAACTCAACACTGGAGATTGAATACCTCTTTTTTGGAAAGTCCAGTTTTTTTTCCTAAATTAGAATTCTTTTTTGCTGCTAAATTTTCCACCATGGATTTATTTGATTCCTTGTATGATTGGTGGTTACAGACGAAACAGGAAATTAAAAACCTGTTCCTTAGTTCGGGTAAATTTAAGGTTGATTCAGATTATATGCAATATTTAATACATAGAAACCAGTTATATAAATTGATGTCTTTTCCTCCTAAAGATCATGCGCTTTACACTTCTCAAATCTTGGAAAGAAAAAAACAGATGAAGGCATTTCAGTATGATAGAGCCAAGTCTTTAGAACTGGAATTTAGATTTGGTACTAAACAGAGCCCTATGTCTGATCCTTATCAGGCCTGCAAATCACGTTTGACACATACACTTATGTCAGATCTTTATAATTCAACAGGGGAATTAATTAATACCGATATTGGTATGTTATCAATTGTTCAACAACATATTCAGGATTATTTTGCAGTCCATTTGACATCTTCTACTGACACTTTTCCTAAACAGACTTTAAGGCCCTTACCACAGGTTCAGGAAAGTGTGTTAACACTTTTGACTAAACCTAGCACTACACAGGAAGTCATAGAGGTAATTAAACAGCTAAATACTGGATCTTCCCCAGGTTTGGATGGGATCCCTAATGAATTTTACAAAATTTGTATACAGTATATGGGGTATTTCTTGCCTTTGGTGTTTAATTCTATTTTGTCCTCGGATGTATCTTGTAAAGACTTTACCATATCTCTTATGACTTTTATTTATAAAAAGGGTGATAAAAACCTTTTGACTAACTGGAGACCAATCAGTCTTTTGAATAGTGACTATAAGATTTTGACCAAAATTTTGAATACACGCTTGGTTAAGGTAGCGGAGGTTCTTATACATCCTTCCCAGACATGTTCTATTCCTACTAGGAAGATTCAGCATAATCTTTTTTTAATAAGAGACCTTTTTGCAAGCAGCACATTTGGTTCTCATACTGGCTTGGTAGCAGCTTTAGATCAAGCTAAAGCTTTTGACGCTGTGTGTCATTCTTATCTTTATTTTATCTTACTACACTATGGCATTCCATGGACTTTTGTTCAATGGATAGCTAGACTTTATAGTCAGGCAGTTACTATTCCAATTGTTAATGGATTTATGGGTACAGAAATTAGGATTGGCAGGGGTGTCAAGCAAGGATGTCCCCTGAGCCCCCTTTTATATACCTTTGTATTAGATCCAGTTATCAGACGTATTGTTTCGGATCAGGAAATCATAGGTATTTCACCCTCACCACATTTAGAAACGGTTAAAGTCACTACTTTTGCAGATGATGTAACTCTTTTATTAGCAGACACTTTATCCTTACGGAAGGCTTTAGATGTTTTCATCTCTTTTGGATGCTTTTCAGGGGCCACTCTTAATATAGAGAAGAGTTTTGTATTGTCTTTAGGTTCTATTTCCCCTGACTTATCTGTTTCGGTATATCCTTTTCAAATTCACCATAAAAATGTTAGGATCTGGTTTGGGACTGATGACATGGCAGTTTATAACTGGGAGAAGCAACTATTGGTGGGGGAATCTAAGGTCAATCAATGGAAAAACTGGAAATTTGGAAAAAAAAGAGGATTATGATTATCAAAAAATTTTTATTGCCTGTATTTATATACTTGAGTCACCTTTTTCCTCCACCAATTTCTGTTGAAACTAGGTTATACAGTATCTTTTTCCAAATGCTTTGGGGTAACAGGCTTAATCCAGTTAAAAGAGATTTCACCTATCTTCCGCACAAAAAAGGAGGCTTACAGATGGTAAATCCTGTTATTTTTCTCCATTCCATATTTTTATTTTTTTCTTCCTTTATATGGCATGAGGCTTGTTTACCATGGCATTTTGGGTACAATCTATTTGGCATAAATATTTTTTAAATGGTCCATGTTTCCCGAAGATATTGGTTTCTGATGAGTTACCAAAATATGGACTTTCCACCTTAAAAAGCTATATCAATGGAAGGTGCCTTTACAGAAATTACGCTCCTTAACTAGAAAATCCTTTTATGAATATGTTGTTTATGAAATCCAGAAAGTAACTCTTATTTTTCCTGATTGTACCTCAACGAAGATGACTTTTGCTCTCTATAAATTGACAGATTTTCAATTCCTATGAAAACATGGGATATAGTTTGGATTTCGCACATGGGAGGTTGGGTGTTATGGGTAATTTAAAATATAAACCTTAAGTGATAGATATTGTTTGAGACCTATAGTACTAATGAAGAAGAAAGTCAATCCCATTTCTTCTTAGAATGTATGGAGAGTAGAGCATTTTGGAATGCTGCAGCTTTACATTGCATTATACCACATTTGGCTTCACTGTCATATGGTACATTAGTTCTGGGTGATTATGTAGGTATCTGGGATAAGTATCACAGGAGTACCTTAAATGTCTTTTTTGCCTTATTGCAATATTTTCTCTGGCAGGCTCGCTGTCAGTTTGTCCTACAACAACAGCAGATATCACATTCTGTTATCATCACACATGTGGAAACTGATTTATCTGCACTTCGATCAAGAGATGTCAAGAACTATTCAAATGATAAAGTTGTTAATTTATGGAAGTATTTCCCTGTCTTCTGATGTCATAACACTCTGATATGTATTTGAGAATTTTTGTACATATGCTTCTTTTCTACTCATTGTATTTTGAAGTTTTTCTGATTTGTTCTCTGTGATGTTTTGTTTCTCTTGTTCAATAAACTTCCCCTACTCTTTTCGATAAGTGCCATGGGATCTCTAACATCCACCTGAACTACCACCAATCCAGGCAGATGGGACCTCGGTTTAACGTCTCATCCGAAAGACGTCCCAGACCGACGTCGGTCACCAGAATCCCTGGAGCGACGTTGGTGGTCCTCGGACTTGGAGCGGGAACGAGCCCTGGAGGGGGGTGAAGGCTGGCGCTCCGGTGACTTCCGCGTGGAAGACTCACCTCCCGGCTGTGGTTCTCCTGCAGGGTCCGGTACCGGTGTCTGGGCCGGCAACGGGGAGGACCGCTTGTGGACCTGCCCCCACCAAAAGGAGAAAAGATCCTTGAGCTCATCCTTGGTGAAAATTTCAGCTGCTCATTTCGGGAAGGAAGTCTCTGGGAACGTCGGGGCGCGAAGGAGAGCTCTCCCGAGGGCCCGGGGGGGAGGACTTGGGCGACGGGGACGTCGGTATCTCCATGACCGACCCCACGTCCTTCGCCCCTTCGAACGGCGTTGGTGTAGGGACCAACGACGGAGTGATGCCACGGGGCGTCAGAGAGTCCTTGGTCTCTGGAGGCGCGCCTTTAGCAGGCGGCATCGGTGCCTTAGCAGGTGGGGCCGAAGCAGGCACCTCTAAGGACTTAGTAATGACCCTTAGTGGAGTCATCTTTGGCTTGGCCGGCTTCTCCCCCGACGAGCCGGCCTTAGCCTGAGGAGTTTTTGGAGGTTCTCCAGAACCCGACGGACGGGTCTTTTCGGGAGAAGGCCGCGAATGCGAGCGCGACTGAGACCGGGACCGGTGACGGAACCAACTACAGTCCTTGCTGTGGTGCTTCTTCTCCTTCCTTTTCCCCCCCTCCAGGGACTGCAGATCCATCTTCTGCTCCAGCAGGTAGGCCTTAAGGGCTTTCAGACGGCGGATGCGGGTCTGGCTGGTAAAGGCCTGGCAATCTGCACAATTGGCGGTGTCGTGGTCGGGGCCCAGGCAGAAAACGCACCGACGATGGCCATCCTTAGCTGGGATCTGCCTTCCGCAGTCACATTTGTTTAAGTGTTCGGGTGATGCCGACGCCTGAGAAGACATCGAACCCGGCCGGGTAAGATAACAGCTGACGTCGGTACTGGGAAGTGGCAAGAGCGAGGAAAACAATACTCTAAAGCGGAAAAAAGTAATCAAGCGACGGCAGCGAACTGACGTCGGTACCTGAAAAACGGTAAAAAAGAAGTTGTTTTCGCTGGATCGCAGACAGAAGCTATGTCTCGGCTTCACATGTGGGTACGCGTGGAAAGAACTGAGGTGGAGCTGGGTCCGCTCTCTTCACCCTGACTGACGTCAAGGGCCGGGCATCGGGGTGGTCCTTTATTGTGTATTGCTGGCAGAAGTTTTCACCAGAGGGTCCTAGTGCCTGCGGCATAGTCCTGATTGTAATAGCCTGCTGCGAGAGCTCCCACTCGAAGTAAGACCCAAATTTGTCTCGGACAGAGGGGAGCAATAAGGATCATTTTTGCTTCTTCGGCCTGAAGTTTGAGGAGAACTTTCTGTAGAATGGGAAACGGAGGGAAAATGTACAAGAATTTCCCTGTCCAGGATACAGACAACACGCCGTTCCAAAAAGCATGTGGCTCTGGAACGAGCGAGCAAAACTTGGGAAGTTTTGTGTTGAGGTCGATTTCCAGATGCTCCCAATTTCGGAAGATGGAGTCCGCCACTTCCTGATGTAATTCCCATTCATGGGCGAGGGTTCAAGTTCTGCTGAGACTATCCGCCAAGCCGTTTAGAATGCCTGGAACGTGCACGGCCACCAGGACAAGAAGGTGCTGGACTGCCCAGTTCCACACTCGAGTCACTTCCCTGCAAAGGGGGTACAAATGGGTTCCTCGTTTGTTGATGTATCAAACTACTGACGTTGTCCATTTGGATTAGCAGAGTTCTCTTGGGTAGCAGGGTCTGAAAAGCCTGGAGGACATATAGGACCGCTCTGAGCTCCAGAACATTGATGTGGAGAGAAGGCTCCAGGCCTGTCCAAAGGCCTTGCACTTGATGATCCCCCAGATGGGCCCCCCCACCCCATGTTCGAGGCATCCGTGGTGAGGGTAGCTGCCGGTGCACGGTTTCGGAACGGAAGTCCCAGCTAAAGACTGCGGGGATTCTCCCACCACTGTAAATCCCTTTGGACCGCTGAAGAGACCAAGACCGGATGGTCCAGGTCGTCTAGGAGCTGATCCCACTGCACCCTTAATGACCACTGCGTGATTCGCATGTGCAGCCTTGCTAGAGGAACGGTCGTGATGGAAGCTGCCATCAGCCCTAACAGTCGAAGAACCTCCCAGCCAGGAAAGGTCCTGAGAGAGGCTACTTTGCGAGCCTGACAGATAAGGGTCTCCAACCTGTCCGGAGGAAGGAAGACTCTGCACTGGACTGTATCCAGAACTGCCCCAATAAACTGCAGTCTCTGGGACAGTATTAGAAACGACTTGGGGATGTTGACCGTTATCCACAGTCAATTGAAGAGGTCCAGTGTGAAAGTCAGAGATTCCAATAACAGAGCCCTGGACGTAGCTGAGATCAGCCAGTCATCCAGGTAAGGGAACACCGCAATACCCCTGCAGCGTAGAAACACTGCCAGGCGCTTGGTAAAAACCCGAGGTGCTGAACACAGACCAAAAGGGAACGCACGGAACTGGAAATGCTCCCCTTGGAAACAAAAACGCAGGAAACGGCGGTGGCTGGGGAAGATAGGGATGTGCAGGAAGGCATCCTGCATATCCAGGGTGCAGAGCCAATGATTCTCCAACAGGAGAGGCAGTAGAAGACTCAAATCGGGAATGGGTCTGAAGTCCCCGGTCTTTTTTGGAACCAGGAAGAAATGGGAGTAAAACCCTTTTCCCCTCTGCCCAAAGGGTACTGGCTCGATTGCTTCTTTGAGCAAGATCGCATTGACCTCCTCGCGAACAGGGAGGGCCTGGTCCTGGGAGTAAGAGGACCTCCGCAGAGGAGTATCCGGGGGGATCTTCAGAAACTTGATGGTGTGTCCAACGGACACTAGTTGCAGGACCCACTCGTCTGAAGTGATCGCCCTCAACTCCTGCGAGTGGCAGGCGAACCGTCCCCCCACCTGCTCCCCATTGAGAGACTGAGGGTGCAGTGGAGCTGGAGAGTCAAGAAGTGGCGGGATGCTCAGGAGGAGGTCCCCCCCCAAACGTCGCTGATTCTTAGGAACAGGGGGGGCAGCAGTACCTGTGGCCTTACACTAAGCTTGGCGCCTTGCCTGAGCGTTCTTCCACTGCCTCCCAGTCCTTTTCCGAAAGGGCTGCTGTTGTTGGTGAGTGCCCGATTGGTACATGGACCTAACGTATTTAAGGACCACGCCTTTGTCCTGTAAATCCGTTATGATGTCCTTGGTATCTCCTCCAAAAAGGACTGAGCCCCTAAAGGGGGCATCCTGGATCGCCGACTGGACTTCGTTGGCAAGTCCAGAGAGATGAAGCCAGGAGTGCTGTCTAAGGGCAACGGCAGTTGCTGAGGTATGGGCCACAGAATCGACGGAGTCATAGGTGGCTCGAAGAGCATACCTACAGGACATCTTGGAGAGGCAGAGATCCTTAGCAAGATCCTCCTTAAGGGATGACGGTTCCATGGACTGGACCCCCGCCTTCAACCTGGCCATAGTCTGTTTCTGGTGAGATACCATGTGGGCCACATAACTAAGGGAGCGAAGGGCGCACGTGGCCGACGAGTAAACCTTCATCCCGAACTGGTCCATCAGCCTCGACTCTTTGTCCGGAGGTGTTGTGCTCACGTGCTTGGGAGCTGTAGAGCGGTCATGAGCAGCCAAGAGGACCACAGAGTCTGCCTTAGGATGAGCCTTTAAAAAGGGCATGTCCCTAGGCACCCGGTAGAGCCTTTCCGCCCTCTTAGGGACAGCCGGGATCGAATGAGGCATCTGCCAGACGGTGGTGGTGAGGTCTTGATGAGGACCCATCCATGGGGGGACTGGAATAGATGGGAGAGACTCTAAATCAAGATGTTCCACGAGTCTTTGCCACATAGGATCCTGATCCTCCGACTCCCGGTCGAAATGATCTCTTAAGGTCTTCAAGAGGTCCGAAAAGGAAGGATCCTCCGGAGGGAATTTAGGTGAGGTCCTTCCTTTCATATCCTCAGGGTCCTCCGCGGGTTCCTCCTCCTCGGAGTCCTCCCTCCCATCGGAATTGTCTTCCACCTCCTCAACAGGGCAACGATGAAAATCCCGTAAGGTGACGTCCTGTTGAGTCTTCCCTGAGACGTGGACGGTGGAAACAGAACTGCTCAGGGAAGGGGATCTAGGAAGCTGCGGCTGCGGGAGTCTTGCTTCTAAATCCGTAACCAGCTCAGACGTGACCCCCTGCCACCAAGACTGAATTATGGTCTTGAAATCCAGGACCACCGGAGGAGGGGGGCCGGAGCTGCTTGAGGTTGGGGGAGGAGGAGGAGGAAGGGTGACCGGAGGGGGAAAATACTCCTGGAAACCCATATAAGGGGAATATGGGTTGTAAGCCCAAAATGGCTCCAGTCAGGAGTGGAACCCCTCAGGTAGGGATTCCCAGGATATCCCAAGGGGCAATGGGGGACAGTTCGGGGCCTAGAATAGATTCCTAATGACAGATCAGGCATCGAGGGAACCCACATCGGACCCGCCATAGTGTAAATGGGAGGAGGGTCTGGCATCGGGACAGCCCACATTGAAGGAACCGACGTTGGCACCAACGCAGCCCGATCCGGCACTGGAAGAGCGTCTGGCATCGGAGGGGCCAGCGTCGGAACCAGATGAGGGAGCTCCAGTGTCGGGGTGGGGTGTTGGGGCCAGAGGTAAGGGTCTGTCGGCCGGTCCTGGCAAAGGGCCTGTCGTCGGGATCACTGGCATCAGGGGAGGCACCGGTGTCCCGCCGGAAGGCGGAGGGGCCTCCACAAGAAGACCTGATGGTTGTGAAGGAGCCTCCTGGTCTGAGGCCCCCATGGGGGAATGCGGAGAAGTACCCACCAAGTCGAGAGGCTCGATGGGGTCTCCAATACTGCCGCTGAACACCTCCGAGGAAGACTGCGAGGACGCTAGCGCAGTAGTAGGAGGGAGAGGGGCTTTCTCCCTCTGGTCCAGCGGATGTCGGATGAGGCGCCATTAGTCTCGGTTAGGGGAAATCCAGGCCTGCATGGGTCATCGGAGACATGCCTGAAGGGCAAGGCCACATGGTCAGGAAGGAGCCCTAGGCTGGTTATCAACTGTGGCCAGGTGACTGCCCCAGCCAGGAGAGTTGACTTAGCGGCTGCCCGGTCTCCGGAGCAGGGAGCCGACTTACCGGCAGGAGCGGTGCGGTCGCGGAGGAGCAGACGTCTCACTTACGCTGGAGTCTTGTTCACTTACTATCTGTCTTCATGTACGGGGCTTTTGCTTGTGGATGGCTCTGGTGTCATCCGCTGAGCGAGACCGCCTCCCTAGTCTCTTCATGCGTTTTTGAAGGGGAAGACTTTTCAGATGAATCCCTAAGGTGCTCCATCCTTTTCTCCAGGGAGGCCAGTCGCGATTTAAGAAGGTGGGCCTCCAATGCCTGTTGCCTCTGTTTTTTAGTGGCCTGGTTGAATGACTGGCAGTCAGGGCACGAGGAGATAGGATGGTTAGGGCCTAGGCAGAGAACACACTTCTGCTGACCGTCTTTGTGCAGGATATGCGTTCCACAAGAGGAGCACTTTTTCTTCGGAGAAGACAGCAAAGCTACAGTTAAATTTGAAGAGAATTGCGAGGAAATAACCTGACACGAAAGAACTTTCTTGACGATCGCTACTGTAAGTCTGCGATGCGACTGACATGAGGCGACAGCGGGAAAGAACTGGAGGGCGGGCGTCGGGACCGCCCACTATATACAGTCACGCTGACATCAGTCACGTGATGCCGGGTGGGCGGTCCCCCGTCAGGCATTGCTAGAAAAGTCTACTGTGCGGCCCGACGCCAGGTGGCACCAATCCTATATGTGATGACCTACTGAAGGAACCCTCTCGAAGTAATATCTCTGGATTACCCCTAAATCCAGCATCTCCTCCACTTCCCTCCTAATGTCCTTTTGGACAGCCTCTGACACCCGATATGCTGTCTGCCGTATGGGCGTCTGTGTCTCTGTCTCCACATCGTGTGTCACTAAGGGGGTTAGTTCAGGATTGGCGCTAAGCAAGGGGGCAAAGTCTGCAAAAACCTCCCTTACTTCCTGGATCTGGTCCGGGATCAGCTGGGGAGACAATTTTACTGCCTCTACAGAGGACTCCCACTTACTCTCTTCCAGCAAGTCAAGAAGGGGGTCTCCTTCGTCTGCCCCCTTCCCATGACTACACACTGCAAACACCATGTCAGCCCTATTTGCATATGGCTTCATCATGTTGACATGGTACATCCTTTCTGTCTATGGTCAGGTAACTCCACAAAGTAGTTCACGTCATTTACCTTCCTAACCACTTTGTATGGTCCTGCCCACTTAGCCTGCAGCTTGTCTTTCTGGACCGCAATAAGGACCATGACTTCCTGACCCACCGTGTACAAGCGAGCTCTGGCTCTGCGGTCGTACCACACTTTTTGTTTCTGTTGGGCAGCTGCCAGGTTGCTCTGGGCTGTTCCCATAAGCTCCTTCAGCCTTTCCCTAAACCTAAGGACGTAATCCACAATGGGAGTTCCCTGGGTGGCGTGCTTGCCTTCCCAGTCCTCCCGGATCAAGTCTAGGGACCCATGTACCCAGCATCCATACACGAGTTCGAAGGGGGAAAATCCTGTCGACTCTTGGGTCACCTCCCTGTATGCAAACAACAAGTGGGGAAGGTATTTCTCCCAGTCCCTTACATGCTGTTCAGCAAACGCCCAGAGCATTGACTTTAGGGTACCACTGAATCGTTCCACAAGCCCATTGGCTTGTGGGTGATATGGTGTTGTGCATCTCTGCACAACCCCACACTTCTCCCATAAACATTTCATCAGGTCTGACATGAAGGAACCCCTTGATCGGTGATTACCTCTTGCGGAAACCCAACACGGGAGAAAATCCCAAGTAAGGCATCTGCCACTTTGTCCGTCCTCAGAGAGGATAGGGCGACTGCCTCTGGGTAATGGGTGGCATAATCCACCACAGTCAGGATGAATCTCTTCCCTGAGGAGCTGGGGGTATTTAAAGGCCCCCACAATATCCATTCCCACCCTCTGGAATGGCTCCTCCACTATGGGCAATGGAATCAGAGTGGCTTGGGTTTTCTTGCCCATCTTCCCTATTTCTTGGCACTGGTGACAAGACCTGCAATACTCCTTCACCTGCTGGGTGAAGTTAGGCCAGTAGAAATTCTGGGCCAACCGCTGTGTAGTGTGTGCGATTCCCAGACAAAGGAATATCCTGAGCAACTGCTCACAATACCGCTGGGGAATGACAAGCTGCCTGCCTAGCATCCCTCCCTCTGTCTGTACTGCCTGAGTATACATAAGTCCATTTTCCCAATAAACCTTATGTCTGCCATCACCTCCCTGTGTTCTGTCAGAGTCTGCCCAAGCCCTCAGCTTCTGTAAACTAGGGTCACTCCTCTGAGCAGCTGCAAACCCCTCACACAGTCCCAAGGCATGGGACAGGTCCCCTTCAGTTGCTAAACTAGGGTTCCTAGCACTAGAGTCAGGGCCCTCAGAATCACTGTCAATCCCAACCCTCTGACAAGGGGTCATCCCTCCCAGCTCGGAGTAGCCCTCTGTGGCTGTGTGGTTACTTGCTACTGGGGAAATTTCTACCCCCCCTCTTTTTTTTTTTATCCTTTTTTCCCTGGTATCCAGTCTGCCTTACCTGCCCCACGTCCAGGCATCCTCTCAGGCTTCCGGCCGCTGTCCCAAGGATCTCCCCGCTCCACATCGGGCCTCGCAGCATTCTACCCCCGCAGCTTGCCCCCCGAGGTGGGGTGGTGGAGAGCCCCCTCTACACTCAACCACCAGACCAGGATCCAGTATCGCTGCACGCCCACGGTACCGGCGAGTCCTCTGCGGAATGGGCCATCATGCCACCACGACTGGTGCCCTTCTTTTCCCTGTTCTACCCCCTAGACGTGCGAGGCGTGCAATGATGCCAATGGACAGGGGCGAGCACGCTACCGCACGCACCCCTTCCCACTGTCAGCCCCAGCACATCTCCCTGTAGACTGCCTGTGTACTGTGCTGCCTCCAGCTACCACCAGAGGCCACCAGCACACCGACGGCAGCACGCCCCCCAACCCGGAGAAGGAGAGCAGTCCTCTGGACGCTCAATCCTTCCACTCCCCTGCCACCCCCGATGACCTAGGCTCGCTCTCAACCCAGGCTCCGCGTGAGCGGCGGTGTAGGTCCAGCGCCTCAACCCTCAGCGCCACTGGGATGGCCCATTTTTACCCCCTTTTTATCAGTCTCCCCATCTGGAGAAACAGGCTGGGGAACCAGCCTCTCAGTGGTTTCCACATTGGTTTCTATGGGGTTCAGGGAGCTACAATTTTCCCTTGCCGCTTAGCAACGGGTAACTGCACATACCATCCCCTGCTGGAGATTGTTACCCAGGATCACATCCACTGCTAATGTTTTGGCTACAGCCACCTGTTGCACAGTTCTCCCTGTTTCACCCCAGTCTAGGAGAACACTAGCGAGTGGCAATGTTTTCTCCCTGCCCGCAAAGTCCTGTACAATGACGTATTTATTGGGTATAAGCTGGGCAAGCTGTACCAGATCCCCCTTTACCAAGGTCAGGGACTCCCCTGTGTCCCTTAACCCCTGCGTCTGTACACCATTCACCATGACTGGGTGCATGTGTTCCCTCATGTTCACTGGCATGCTTCCAGGGACACACAAACAACCCACTTCTTTTCTAGCACCCGGTTGTGTATTATGGCTTGCCTTTTTGGGACACTGTCTGGCAATGTGCCCAGTTTCTTTACACAACCAGCATTCATTTCTTCTCTCAGAAATCTTTTCTCTGAAACCTGGGGCTAACTGGTTTCGATTGGAGGCAGTGAGGTTTTAGCTGCCCTGAAGGCACGCTTTTTCCCTCACCTGCTGCCACGCCCGCCCATTCAGCTCTCAGAGCAGGTCTGCTCTTGGCATAGCAGTCCGAGAGTTCAGCAGCCTCTTGCACAGTTTTGGAATCTCGGTCCTCTAGCCAGGTTTTTAGCTCTGCTGGGCATGCCCAATAAAACTGTTCTAATAAAATCACATTTTCAATTTTATCAACAGAGTTTGCCTCAATTCCTTCCCACCAACGTTTTAAAAGCTGACGTTGTTTTGTGGCTAGCTCCTCATAGCTCATATCAGGGCTTCTCCTGAGCTTACGGAATTTAGCTCTGTATGATTCAGCAGTGAATTCAAACTTTTTTAACAGTGCAGCTTTTAGTTTGCTGTAATTATTACTGTCCTCATTGTCCATTTGACCCAATGCATCACGAGCTTTCCCGGTAAGTAGCGGGGGTAGCTGGAAGCTCCAGGACTCTCTATGAATTTTAGCCTGAATACAAACTTTTCAAAAGAATTTAAAAGGCACCCATATCTTCCCTCTTAAATTCGCTATTAATTTGGAGTTCAATTTGTAACCCAGTCCTGCAGTCCCAGTTAAACCCAAGCCACTTACCTGCTCTGTGCCACTGGTTGGGAGTCGATGTTCTCCAGTTCGTGTTGCCTCTGGCACTCCTGCTCCTCACATTCTGCATCTCGGCGCTCTTGCTCCCTCTTCTCCTCTATAACTCGCTGGGCCATGCTCCTCACTGTCTGCGTCTCAGCATTCTCGCTCTGCCTCACGGTCTGCCTCTCGCTCCTCTCTTCTCCTGGAACTCCAGCTCCATCCTATGCAACTCAATTTGCAACCTGAGTACTTCCGGATTCAGGATACTGGTGACCATCCCCTGTTGCTGTGGCCCTTCACTGACAGTAGCCCTGCTGTCCTTTTCAGTCACGGTCGGTCACTCGCTGCTCTGGGTATTTGCTACCATCAGGGCATCTATGAGGTTCTGCTTTTCAGCTGTTACCTCAAATGGGACTCCTCTGTCCCCGCACAACTGTTTTAAATATTCTACAGCGTGCCTGCTGTAGTTGGAAGCCATCTTTCCTGACTACTGCTACTCTGACTGGCACTTTAGAAAAAAAAATAACACGGGGTAGGAACTTGACTGTAAGCCAAGGGATACAGTTCTGTTTCCTTTTGAAATAAAACACTGCCTTTCTTTTTTTCCAAGTGAGCTGAATTGTCTCAAGCTGACACACTGAACAATAAAGCTTATACCACCAAACTTTTTATGCCATCGCTGCCAACCAATCTGTCACAACCCCACTCAGCAGGTCAGCCCTCTACTCCCAAAGTGCCAACCTCTGAGCGTAGAATTGTGAACAGTTAACAGAAGAAGGTAACCTTCTTGTCTGTTTTGTGGGTTCGAGTCACCTTAGTCCCAAGTTCTGGAGGGATTCAAACTGATAACCTCTTACTAGCATACCCAATTGTCAGGCTCAGATAATTCTGTCTTCGGGGGGGGGGCCGGATATCTTTGCCTACAGGCACCTAACCAGGTATTCCAAAATGAACCCTTAGAACTCTATGCAAGACCTAGAGAACTCTTATCTGTTTCCCAGTTTGGTACCACAATAAGCTCATGCACAGTGTCAACTACAGCCTTCTAAGCTTCACTTATATAAAAAGAAGTTTCAAGGCACACCAAGCAGTTTCTGTTTTTAAAATATATATCTTTACTTTAAAATAGGTAAAATAGGAAAACAGTAAAATACAGAGCACGATATCCCCACACATACAGTCTTAAGAATAAAACAAGTTTAAAAGTGCAAATTCCTACTATCCATATACTCAGACTGGTCTTAGCTAATTGTATTCTTACTTTCTTAATCTTTCAGTGCTTCCATGTTCCCCTGTCTCTCTCTCTCTCAGTCAGAAAATGAATGTCTCTGTGTAAGGTCTGCTCAGTATATTTAAAAGCAGTCTTGAGCTGGCCTTCTCTCTGAGGTCACCTAACTCCTCCTTGGTGTATTAAAATGTATATTTTATAACACAGGATGTCCTACTAAGATATTTAAAAAAATAATAGGTGGCATAAATGAATCTCCTCTCTTCATGTGACTTGCCAAAACCGGTCTATGATCTGCTTCACACTGACATCAAAAGCTCTTTGATGTAATTCCTGGCATCCTGGGACGACGGTCCAAACAAATGCATATTGGACTTCCCCATTTAGTCTGGAACCTGCTTCACACAGACATCAAAGTCTCTTTGATGTAATCACTGGCTATCTTGGGAGACACCCCAACACATGCATATTCTCCTTCCTTCATGACACCTAGTGCAGATCAAAGGATTTCCCCAAGGACGTCATGAATGGATATTTTATTTCCTGGGCTTCAAAGAAAACTTAACAAAGTAATTGCATTTCAGATATCTGCAGTTTAAGCTACCTCCTGTCCTTTGAACTTATCCCTGGGGGGTTTTGATGTGTCAATTTCAGCAAGACAGCATTTTCTCCTGACAGACACTCCCTTACATATTTTTATATTGCAGAAAAAATATCATATTGAAATCAGAACCAGCTGTCCACGTGCCACAGTAACTATTGAAAAAATCGCGGGCGACTGAAGCTGTTTCACCACGAGGTCCGACAATTCAGGTCAATGGCAGGAAAGAACTGGAGGGTGGGTGGGGAACCGCCCCCATTTATCCCATCACCTGATGCCGGGAGAGGTCCCCTGCTGAAGACTGCTAGCTACAAGTTTGCCGTGCGGTCCTGGTGCCAGGCGGCACAGTCCTACTTGTGAAGACCTACTGCAGGAACCCTCTCGATGTAAGATCATACACAGTAACATCTGTTTTAAAATGCCTTCTTAAAGCGATACAAACACCAGGTATCATCAGTACTTAATAGCATCATTGTACATTATAATAAATCCTAAAAAAGTGTTTAAATACACATACATATATAATGCTACCAACATATGGTTTAAAGTAAGTGCATACATTAGTGTTTATAATTATTAAAATATCTTATGCACCCTGAATTTGCTGTTTGCCTGTCTTGTACAAGTTGGTGGTTGGTGCTTTGTTTTCTACCTGGATACCTCATCCTTAAACCAGATGGGTGATCTGGCACCCCCTTCCCGAGTTCCTCTCTCTAAGCTTGATGCAATCTGATGTGGCTGCTAGAATCACCTCCCTGATAATGGGCCATGTTTGGCCCACCCCATGTCCTCTCCAATCCCCACTAGGCATTCCCTTAGCACCTCTCCTATCTTCTTTAAATTTGCTCTCATGAAATCCAGCTTCCTGGTCTTGGTGGGGATGTTAACCCTGCCCATGTCCAATCTGAACCACACTGTATTGTGGTCAGTATTGTACAGGGACTTCGCTGACTTCAGAGTTTTTCCAGATGATTGAAGATTTTTCAATGTTTCTTAAACATCATGACCAAACAATTTCTGTTCCCTAAATGGGGCACTGAGAACTGTCTGTCGCACATCAGTGGCAAAACCTGCAACCATAAGCCAAGAGTAGTGCCTGAGACAGATGCCACAGCCCTTGCAGAGGCATCAGAGACTTCATATACTGTGCGGACCAAGTGTTTACCCACATCAGCACCAGCACTGAGAGTTTTAATTAACTACTGTTTGGCAGACCCCTCCAGCAATGCCTGTGCAGCAGCCTTGGCCTTCTTCAATAGGGTGATTTTATATTTTATCATATGGGCCTGGTAATTAGCAATATGCAGGACTCAAAGAGGCAGCTGCATAGGTACGCTTGCCCAATACATCCAACATCCTGGACTCCTTATCAGGAGGGAGGGAGCTTAGGTGCCCTGGATCTATAATGGGCAGCCATAATCACCACTGAATCAGTCTCAGTCGGCTTAGTTTAATAGGGCTTTCCGGAGAGGGCAGAGTACATTTTGTCAGCCTTTCTGGGAACAGCTGGTATGTTGTATGGCCTATACCAGTCTGCGTAAGTGGCTCCTCCAATCCTGGAAACAGTGGAGGGATAACAGCAGAGGGAGATTTTGGCATCTCCAGAAACTTCAGCAGGTTCTTTTTAGTAGAGTCCTGCTCCTCCAAGGTAAAACCCATGGCAGTTTGCATTTGCTGCATCATGGCAAAAAATGAAGGATCCTCTGGAGATTACCTTGGGGTATTCACTAACTACAGAGTCCTCTCTACAGGAGGAGATTGTAGAGCTGGTGCCATGTATGTACTGGCTATCCTCAGAATAGTCATCCCCCTCCTCCATCTACCCCTGTTGTAGACTGGTTCTGCAGCTTTCTGTCAAACAGGTCGCAAGCTGTCAAATGTAACTCCTCCCTGTCCAACACGTCTACTATCAACCTTGGGGTCCCCCAGGGCTCTATCCTTGGGCCCCTTCTGTTCTCAATTTTTATCAACAATGCAGCTGAGGTCCTGGAATCCTGCTCAGCTATTCTCTATGCTGATGACCTGATCATCTACACTAGTTCTTCTAGTATTGTCTGCATAAACACATCACTTACTGCAGACTTCAATAAGGTCTTAAACTGGCTACTAGACCGTAAGCTTGTACTAAATGAAAAGAAAACGAAAGCCATGCTCCTAGGTTCTGCACCGAAGATTAAGACCTGTTCTAGTTTGCTGGAGGTTCTTCACCCAGGAGGATTTCTACTTGTTGAAAATGTTACTTCCTTCAAGTACCTTGGGATCTTCCTGGACCAGTCCTTGGATTTTAATCTTCACATTCAGTCCTCGTGCAAAGCTATAAACTCGAAACTAGAAGTGGCTTACAAAACGAGCTACATGCTTACACCCTCGGCCAAATTAGCAAGTGCCCGAGGTATTCTGCTCCCAACACTTACTTATGGTGCCTCTGTTCTTATCTCTGCCCATAAAACCTCCCTACTAAAATGGGACATAACTTATAACAATATATGCCGATTTGCCTCTTTGTCGCCTCCACTCAAACATCACTGCCTTCTTTATAAGGATCTGAATTGGCTCTCACCCTCTGCCAGTAGACAATACTACCTTGGATCACTAATGGACTCGATCATCCGGGAAAAAAAAACATCCCAGCTGGTGGCGTTGCTGGTCCCTCAACCATCCTCCCATGGCTCACGATCAGCTGACAAATCCTTGCTCTATGTTCCGAGATGTCAGGCGACTCAAAGGCACAGGCCTTCCACCTCTGCTCCCAGGCTATGGAATGCTCTTCCACTCAACCTCCGCTGTCTCAGTCTCACTTTGATTTAAAAGTGAATATCGTCGTTATTCATCCTTAGCTGATGCTTGTACATGCTTTGACCCAACCTGAAGCTCCTGAGACTTACCAGTAATGTCACCCCTGCTCTAATCCAGCTCCAAGACTGTCTCCTCTTCCCCTCCCCATATTTTTCCTTCTCTTTGTAAATAACTTCTTGACTACTAGCTCTCTTCCTTCTTGAACCTTGTTCCTGACCATCCACTGTTGTTTTGCCAATTACCACCCCTGACCTTCCTTCTGTCAGTCTTTCAATATCTTTGAACATTCCTCACATTTCTCTCTATATAACCTTACTATCTTATTAACCCTTTCACTCCACAGGTCGGGTCTATGGTTTCTGCACTTATTATATATCTTACTGCCATTATCTGTATAATGCTCGCCATTATTTTTTGTTGTTTCTACCCATTGTATTTTTGTAGCACTGCTGTACTGTTCCTCTATTTGTATTATTGTGCCCATGTTGCTGTTGTTCAACTGTTCTCCTTTTGTTGTACTCTCCTGGGTCGTGCCTGAAAATAGTTATTTTATGGCTAGTGCACCTACCCGGTTAACAAAAACTAAATAAATAAAACTATGAAGTCAGGATTGTTTTCATATTTATCATCATAATTCTCATCAACAGGAATAAATGACCACGCTAGCAACATTGCTGGCAGATGAGGAGGTCTATTCCGCAGTACGTCAGGCTGCGGTGTTGACGGGGTTGTTGTCGTAGTAATAGCTGTCCCTGTTGACATGCCCACTGTAGTGGGTAGGTAGATCTGGTAGTAAATGTCGTATCATGTCTGAGAATGATAGGTGAATTGCCTGTGTGTCAATGCCACTTGGCGTACTGATCATGATCACAATAGTCAACAACATAGGTTGATGCTCCATCAATGGCGACGTACCGGCCATATTAGGCCCAGTAGTGCCTATGCCAAGCCTCAACCTAGGTGTCTGGTCAATAGTCGGAGAAGGGGGCGGCAGTTGGCATCGCTGGAGTGGACATCTTGGACTGGGACATACCTGCAGATCAAAGCGATGACCTGGACCTAGCCAGGGAAGACCCTTCCCTGCCCTGATGTTTGTGCTTGTGGCTCCACCAGGAGGATTTTTCCCTGGACTTCGATGACCATGATTCAGTTTACAGGATGGGTGACAGACTTGCTCTGTAACTGCTGCTCCATTGCTGCTAAGGTTTTCTGAAAGACAAATTTCTCCACTGCCCACTTCCTGCATCACCTGGTGGCGGAGTTGAATCCCCAGCAGATGTTGCAGGCTTTCATGCTGTGAGACAGGCCTAGGCAGAAGAACACACCTTGCAGGCACTGTCTTGCAGGTTTTCTCTCCACAGTCGCAATATCAAAAAAGCTTCAATGGTTCTTTCAGCAGCATACAGGTCGTGGAAAATCACAATAAAAGTGACTGCGATACCTATAAAGAAAAAGTTTAGAAAAATAAAAAAGCAGCTATTAGTGACGTTTCCAATGGTGCGTCCAACAAGTCTGATCGACGCTGGGAAAAGAAGTGAGGAGAGGAGGGTCCGCCCACGTTTATGTAGATGCTGGCACATGATGTCATTATGGACAGCCCCTGGCTTGCAAAGTTTCCATGTGGTCCAAGTGCTGATGCAAGTACAGTTCCAAAGGTGTAGCCTGGTGAAATACATAACCTAGAAGAAGATCTTGTGTTCTCCATTACTAGTTTTTACATGATGGACTAGGATATTCTCATCTCCTTTTTCTATTGCCCTGACATGCTCCCCCAACCTAATCTTGAGGTTTCCAATAGTCCGGTACAGACTGAAAACTTTCCAGGAAGATAAAGCCAGAAGGTAGAAAAAACAAGGCCTTACCTCGAAGTTGGTACTGTCAGCACAGCGCAGACTACAGCTCCTCCACCAACCCACCTTTCACCACTTGCTGCCACATCAGACCAAGCTGGGGGGAGGGGTGGAGATAGAGATCTAAAACTGCATGCTTTATCCAAGGAAGAAAACAACTGGTTAATTCAATAATTTCAGCACTATGTAGCATATACACAAGAAAAGAAATGTAATTTTGATCTTCATTTTAAAATTAATAAATAATTTGCTTCAGCTTCATGGAGCCAGGAGACCAGAACATACGTAGGGCAACACTTGAGAGGCAAAAGCAGTATTGATTGATAAACAGTGCTTACACAGCCTAAGACAGACCAAGCACAGACTCCACGCATGTACCCAGAGCCGTTTCCAGGCTCAGGACCTTACAGCGTGCGAAATGCAAGATAATGTCCCCAGGGGAGTGCCTTACTCCCCCACCCCAGATTAACTAACACTGGTGTTTTGCGGCCTATTTACCTTTCTGCCGCCACCCTGCACACAATCCTATAACCACCAGCTCGCTACTCTCTTTTCTGCTGGGAGAATTGATGCCAAATTTCAGTTGGAGTGGGCTGACACGACTCCCTTTTTCCCAGTTACCTCCATGTGCATTCCATTAACTGGTCCAGCACAGGTTCTGCCCCAGACATGGGCATGGCCATGCCCAATACTAGCAAATTCCTGAAACACACCCTGCAGCCATCCTGAAGCAGCATGCCACATCAGGTACTAGCTCCTCAGAGCTGCCACTTCCAGGGAAGCCCTGCCGTGGCCCTGCCACTGCCACGGCAGCCCCACTGCCATACCTTACTTGATGAAGCACCAGACCTCCCAAACTTGGCCACATCCTGACCTTCCTCCTGCTGCTGCCCTTCCCTCCACTGAGCTCCCAGATCCTCTACCCCATGGTCGCCACACTCCTGCCACCCTTCCCTATGGAAATTAATTAGAACGTGTAGCCTCGTCACTCACAAAGGCCGATACCTCCCAGGCTGAGGGGTCTTAACCCCACAACCCTACTTGCCCTACATAATGCCCGATGGCTTCCTGCCAAAAAGACTTCTTTTTACACCTGAACATGGAGCAATGCCCCCAGGAGGGGTGGGACACACAGATGCTCCAGGCCAGGACCCTAGCCTATCAGGGAGAGCATATGGGTTAGTAAGCCAGCCCCAAGAGGGGTGACTTACAAATATAAAAGGAGGCACACGTACAGGTGGCCAAATATACCACTCACTTCTTCCCCGTAAAGTCACAATTGATAAAATCCCATGTCTCATGAATTTTTTCATTCCCATGTATCTGAAAGGTCTTAGATTTCCTAAAGTACCAGTGGGGAAGATGAGTGAAAACTACCTCATATGCTATATAGGACAGGTAATTAAGTTGCAGATACTGTTACTAACAGTGGGCGCTATGCACAAATGATGTGGAGGTATGTGGCAAATGCGCATACCCCACTCGTGCCCCTGTGGACAGATGCGTGTCAGCGGTATGCGTGACCACGAGCCACCTGTCCACGGCCCCCAGGGTGGCCAGGGGAGGACTCGCCATGCAGGATGGGTAACCAATACGATGCCCCCTTGGGGCACACAGTGGATCCCTTGCGCTGGGTGGCATGGGTCCAGGGCTGTGCATGCTGCTTGCACGCACCAGGACCCGCGTGGCACCCACCGGTCCCGCTGCTACGGGCAGCAAAGTCTGGGGTGCTCACCCATCCTGCCGCCCCCTTTAGCCTTGCGGTCGGGGGCGGCACAGTGCACCCCATCCCGGTCCCCCGGGCAGCTCACTGGTGGTGCCCGTGGGAGCATGCAGTGGGTTATGGCAGGGTTAGCCCTGGCATACCCAGTGCACCCATGCGGCCAGCACTAGTGAGTTAGTGAATCCCGCGTAGTGCTCGCACACACCTGTAATGCCCCCTGCGTGGAGCTGTCCGCAGACGTGGAGGATTGGGTGCAGTGAGTCTGCGCACCCCCCTTCCAGACTGCCGCGCCGGGGCGCAGTGGGCACGGATTGCCTACGCGCCCCTGATATGCACGCATAGCTACTCCGCACCCTTTGTGCATAGCACCCAGTTATTTTCTGACACCACGCAAAAATACATGGTTCCCACCTCCCCTTACTGGTACTTTTAGCTGTGAGAAATTCATGTTAGGGCAACAGAAAAAGGAGATGAGGAGAATACCCTAACCTAGCAAGTAAAAACTAGTAATGGAGAACACAAGTTCTTGTTCCAAGGGACTGAGAGACCAAAATTGGGACCTAGGGCAGGGGACCAGGACAATAAATTATTACACGAGAGGTATTTTGGATTAATAAATTGAAAGCTACAACTCCACCAGGTCTGAACAACAGATTAGAACTTGTTCCATTCTTACAGTAAGTTATCCTAGGGGGTGCCCCCCCCAAAAAAATCATCCTACCCAGGTGTGGAGTAAGCCCCAAACAATTTTCTGGATTTTCATTTAATTTTTTATACTTGTTAGCGAGATGAGCAAATTGCCCATTTTCACAAGCGACCAGTTTTACATAAAAAACATACATGACAGAACTACAGCAACAAATGCAAGAACAACATAATAAACATGATTAAACAACATTGATTAAGAAGAACAACAATCAATTTCATTATCAAGCCATTGTCTAAGCTTATTTTTAAAGGACCTTACAGTTCTACTTTTAATAAGAGCAGATGGAATGCTATTAAAAGTTATAGCCTTACAGACCACAGATCTTTGTCCAATAGTCTTTCTATAATACGGAACCCTTAACAGCCCTTGTGTCTGGGACCTTGTACCATGAGAAGTTTGAATTTCTCAGGGACGGGCATTAAGATGGGTACTTTAGTTTTTGAGGGAATCAGGGCCTTCTTCTCCGTAGTCGTCAGTCATTTTTCATTCAAATTTCAAATTCAAATTTCTGCCTCTCTAGTTTTTACTCATCCTTATTTGGCTATTATAGGGCGAGCCTGTTGTATGTTTCCACTTTTTAAATACTTATTTTCCTTTTCTCATTAGGTATGACATTTAGGTATTAACGGTAACAATGCTTCCTTGTCAGATTTCTCTTTAACTTACACCATGGTTCTTGGTTTGAATAAATATCAGTATCAATACTGCCTGAAAGGAAATTAAACAACTGTTAAATTTCTTAGTTCTATGGTGGGAAGCCATGTAATGCATGGTAGGGCTGAAGTATCTTTACTGTATCACTTCCTAATATTGGTAGTCATATTGAGGCTTATTCACTAAGAAGCACGCAAGAGGCGTGTATTGGGCACGCAGCTGCGCACCCGAGGGATTTCTGCATGGGGGGGCCGCATTCAAGAACACTGGCCCCCGCCCGGCTGCCTTACGCCGCCCACCCCCCTGGCATGCACGTCCGTCGGGGGCAGGTGGGTGTGGAGCACGGATCCTGGCGGGCAGTCAATTGGTGCCCAGGCTGGGACCCACAGTGGATCCCTTGTGTGCTACGGGCACCATGATGCTGGCAGGCATGCAGTGTGCCAACCGTGCTGAGGAAGAGGTCTACCCCGTCCACCCGACCCTGGCCTCCCGGAATGCCCCAACATCCGGGGCAGTATTGTTGGGGGGGCCAAAGCCCCCCACATCTGGGGAGCATGTAGCCAGCCCCGGTGGTTTACAGCTACTTCCCAGACACGGATCCGGTAGCTCCCGCGCAGAGCTCCGCAATTGGCTGGGGAATCAGGTGTGTGGGGTGGGAACATCGGTTTCGGGAATGTGATGGAGGGGGTGCAGTGGGCACAGGCAGCTGCGTGGTGGCTATGCGTCTGACTTTCACAGTGCACAGCCACCGCAGCCATACGTGAACAGGCCCCATTATCTGTTTTTGTTGTGGTACTTCAGTAAAAATCAATGTTTTGTATATAGCAATATATTCCAACCATACCTTATGCATGTTACATTACATGAATGTTTTTAATGGTTTATTTATATACAATGTTTTTTCAACATTGGTATGAGTGGGTGATAAATGCATTTAACACAGGGTGTACGATCCGAGGTACCTGCCACATGTAATTATTATATTTAATATTTTTGCATACTGCCTTTTTTTTAATAAAAGTTGACACAGATAATGGATCAGTTGTATTTTCTATCCGATGCCTGCAGGTATGTAATATGCAGGCTGGTAAAGCTTGAGGCACTGTCACTTTAAATCAATTATAGTATAATGGGATAATCACTAGTGGTTTGGCACGCCTTGACAAGGAGTAGAGGCTGACTGCTTGAAAAGTTGGTGGACTGCGGGGAATGGGTCTTGTTTGCAGCTTGCAAGTATATGTCCCAAATAAAGCATTTTTACACTTTAACTAGTGCATTTATTACCAGGACTGGTTCAGTAGCCTGGTGCCGAGCTTTTTTGCCTCATTTCACACTGTGTCCTGTTCCAGGCACAGGTGTTCATGGGGAGCATTTCTTTGTGTTTAATTCTGGTTTGCTGACTGACAAGCAATTCAACAGAGGAAACCATATCTGCCGAGGCCAGCAGGGGGCCACTAGGATCATCTTGCCCTCGTATGCCTCCAGCTTGAACAATACTCCCTGAATGAGAAGGATTGGAAGGAATGCATACAGAAACAGATCACTGACAGTCTGGATGCATCCTGACAGAAAACACCAGGTTCTGGATTTCTGAAGCAGAATCAAGGCAGTCTGGTGTTGAGTGGGGACACAAAAAAGTCCCCATCTGGGATGCCCCACTTGTCGAACAGCAGTCTCATCACATCTGGTGCTAGTGATCACTTGTGAGGATCTCCTGTTGCTGAACTTAGCTTGTCTGCCAGAGTCTCATGTACTACAGGCAGATCATGACAAACTTGTTGTCCTTCTGAAGGAGGACTGTCTTTCAGTTGACTAAGTCCATTAGGGATTTCAAACCGCAGAGCACAGCACGCATCTCTAGCACATTTATGTGGAGATGTATTTCTGACAAACCATAGACCTCTTGTGTCTGGAGACCTTGGCAGTGGGCTCCCCACACCCGTGTAAGGAGGCATCCATGGTGAGAGTCATCCCTTGCTCCACTGGGAAGAACAAGAAGTCCTGGAGTAGGTTTTCCTCCACTGACCACCACATCTGAGATTTCACCACAGGTCTTGTCACCTGGATGGGGTATGTCCAAGGGTGTGATGCCTGACACCACTGGGTACTAAGCATCCACTGAGTTGTCTTCATGTCCAGCCTTGCTAGGGGTACCATGAACACCAAGGATACTAGGAGTCCCAGCATGCACTGCAGGGAATGAGCTGGTACAGTCTTGCGTTCCATGAAGAAGCATGCCATCTGCAAGAGTACGTGTACTCTGCTGTTTGGAAAGAAGGTCCAATCCCAGGACATGTCCAGCACAGCTTCTATGAACAGCAGTACCTGAGAGGGCTCACCTCTAGCTGATACTTAGCAGGACTCCCATGGACGCTAGAAACAGAGGCAGTGGCTACTGCCTGCTCTGTCTCCTGTCTGGATGGGCTTGTTAGGAGCCAGCTGCCTAGGTATGGGGAGCTTGAAGTTCTAGCTTTCTGATGTGTTCTGCGAGTACGGCAAAGCACTCTGTAAAGTTGTGTGGCCCTAAACAAAGCCCAAAGAGTAGGACTCTGAGCTGGTAAGAGCAAGGCGGTGGGGACAGCTAGTGGGATGCTAGGGTGCATAGGGAGAGGTATCATCAGCAGAAAGAGGGAGGTGGTGATACCACTGTATAAATCACTGGTGAGACCTCACCTGCAGTACTGTGTCCAGTTCTGGAGACCACCTCTCTTGGAAGGACACAGAACAGTAGAGGCAGTCCAGAGGAGAGCAACTAAAATGGTGCAGGGCCTACATCAAAAGCCCTATGAGGAGAGGCTAAAGGACCTCAATATGTACACCCAGGAGGAAAGGAGGGAGAAGGGGATATGACAGGGACTTTCAAATACTTCACAGCTATAAATAGGGTACAAGAGGGAAGCATTTTTTCAGTACAAAAGCTGCTTAAGAACAATGGTCATGCTTTGAAGCTGCAGGGGGTAGATTCAGGGGAAATGTGAGGAAGTACTTCTTCACAGAAAGAGTGGTGGGTCCCTGAAATAGCCTCCCAGTGATGGTGGTAAGGGTAAAAGCTGTAATGGGTTTCAAGAATGCATGGGATAGGAATAAGGGAAAGCAAGAGTGAAGACTGGAGACCAAGTGGTAATTACAGTTGGTAGGGAAAATAGGTAGACTAAGTGAGTCCAGCTGTCCTTACATGCTGTCAGTTTCTATGTTTCTATTGCAGTGTTGCCTTCCATGCAGAACCAGTCTGTGCTGGTATATGTCCTGCATATCCAGTGATGCTAACCAATCCTTATATTTTAGGCAAAGTAGCAAAGATCCTGGAGAAATCATTTAGAATTTTTCTTGATCTATGTGTAACCCCCCCAGCAAATGGGGGTTCCCAAAAGTCTTCCAGGAGCTTGCCTGAATGCTCCAAGTCTGGGCAGTGTTCGGTGTTTAAGTTGTTTAAATATAGCTTCAAGTGAGTGCTATTTGAGCCTCCACGTGCTGTCTCTTTAAGAGCTGTCTGCTTGCAGACTTAATTAGTTTGTATGGGGGGGACTGTGTATTTAATGCTCGAATCCCGCCCGAACTGCTGTCAATGCGCTCTGTTTCTGCCGTTGCTACATGTGCAGAGGGAGCCTTGTTGAAAGATATAACTATTTGTCGGAAATCATTTGGAGTGACTGAGAAAATGTAGTTTGTCTAACCTGTCTTCATTTCAGCACGAACTGTTTCAGTGTAGCCCTTTCATTTTGGTCCTGAACTGCTGAAATGGACCAATCAATGGGGAGGGGTTCCTTAAAATGGAGCCTATGGACGAATCGGAACTTGGACTCTCAATTTTGAGCTAGCCACAAGGGGATTGTATGGGCAGTGACTCTGGGAAATACAGGTTACTCACCTGTAACAGGAGTTCTAGGAATGGTATATGTTGTTCATCCACACTGTCTGGCAGGTATCCTTGCCGCTTTAAATCTTGCTGGAAGGTCTTCAGTTGGCTCCTCCCACCCAGCCGGTGGTAAACTCGGCTCGCCCATGACGCCAGATCTGGCGCGGCTGGAAGCTCAGGCTGTGCTTCGGCCGGGAGGTGTCGAGGAGTCGGGATGAACAACATATACCATTCCTAGAACTCCTGTTACAGGTGAGTAACCTGTATTTCTAGGGACATGGATATGTTGTTCATCCACACTGTCTGGCAGACTCCTAGCAGTTCGGGAGGAGGGAGGCAAGGCGCACACCCCCTACTTAGGGAACAGAGACTGGTGAACCGAGGCCCCAAAGCCAGCATCCCGGCGTGACTCAAGGTCGATGTGGTAATGGGTGATGAAGGTGTGTGCTGACTTCCAGGTAGCAGCCTTGCAGATTTCCTGGATAGGGACGTCCCTGGAAACAGCCACCGATGCAGCAGTATGGCAGGTAGAATGAGCTCGTATCCCTCTGGGAGGCTCCATGCCCGCCAACTTATAGCAGAGATCTATGCAGGAGGTGACCCACCTGCCTATCGTCCGCTTGGCTGCAGGTCTGCCAGGTGCGGCTTCAGCGTAGGTGACAAACAGCTGGCGAACCTCTCTCGACTTCAGCCGCATGCCTCTATAATAAGCGAGCGCCCTTCTAGGGTCCAGAGTATGGAGCCATTCGCCTCCGAGGTGTGATTGGGGTAGAACACCAGCAGAGTCAACACCTGGTTAAGGTGAAACTCCGACACCACCTTCGGAAGGAATTTCGGGTTGGGGCGCAGGACAACCTTGTCCCTGTGGAAGACCAGGTAAGGAGACTCTCTGCAGAGCGCCTGGAGCTCTCCCATCCTTCTGGCTGACGTGATAGCCACCAAGAAGGCGGTCTTCCATGACAGGTGAGAGAGTTCACACCTGTGCATTGGTTCGAATGGCTTGCCCATGAGCTTTGCCAGTACCAGCAGTAGATCCCACGGAGGTGGAGGTTCTCGCACCGGAGGGGAAATGTGATCAAGGCCTTTGAGAAAGTGCCAGATCACCTTCTCCTGCGCCATCGACTGCTTCTCGGCCCGCCCGTAAGCAGAGATGGCTGCCAGGTGCACCTTAAGGGTCGTCCACCTAACCCTTGCTGAGAAAGGGACCAAAGGTAGTCCAATATGCTCGCCAAGGAACAGGAGGAAGGGTCCAGGCCCTTGCCCTGGCACCAAATGGAAAATCTTTTCCATTTGAAGGCGTAGCATTTTCTGGCCGACTCCTTACGGTACGCCTCAACTACGCTGAGGACCTCGTCGGAAAGACCCAAGGCCTGGAACTCTAGCCGCTCAGGAACCAGGCCGTCAGGTGCAGGGATTGAAGGTCCGGATGGAATACCTTCCCCTGATTGACTGAGAGCAGGTCCGGGTGAGCTGGAAGCTGCCTCGGGAGCCTGGAGCTGAGGCTGAGGAGATCTGGGTACCAGTACTGGGGGCCAGTCTGGGGCTATCAGAATCACCTGCGCCTTGTCCCTCCTTGCTTTGAGCAGCACCTTGTGCATCAAGGGAATGGGGAAAGGCGAGAAGAGGCCCGGGTCCACGGCCTCGAGAAGGCATCCCCTGCAGTGAACCCTGCTGATGGGGCGGGCATGGAACAGCCTCAGCTTCGGATTCTCCTGGAGGCAAACAGGTCCACCTGAGGTGTGCCCCAATGGGAGAATAGATCTTGTACTACCTCCGGCAGGAGAGACCATAATGAGGCGCAGCCCCTATCCGGCTTAGGGCATCGGCCAGGGTGTTGGAGGCTCCTGCCACATGAATGGCTAGAGATCCGCCCAGGTTGGGCAAGACGAAGCGACCAGGATGCGAAAGCTTCCTTGCATAGAAGCATGGAGCGCGGCCCCGCCCTGGCGGTTTAGATAGTACATGGTCGGGTATTGTCCGCCTGACCCGGACCACTTGACCCTCAAGAAACGGAGCAAAGGCGGTAGAGAGCTAGGCGGACCGCTGAGCTCCAGCAGGTTGATGTGGCATCGACTCTGCGGGACCAGAGGCCGTAGCGCTCGGTGTTCCCCAGATGGGCACCCCAACCCATCAGAGAGGCATCGGTCGATAGAGAGACCGCTGCTCGGGCGGACAAACGGGATGCCCTCCTGCAGATGAACTGGAACGGTCCACCACTGGAGAGCGCCCACATCCTCTGGTCACCGTCACTAGCTGGTCCAATGGATCGCAGCATTGGGACCACTGGCTGGCCAGCCCCACTGAAGGGGGCGATGTTCCAGCGGCCCAACGGACCACGCTGGTACAGGCGCCATGAGACCCAGGAGGCGAGGAAGTCCCGGCAGGGGCGAATTGCCCAACCAGAAATGATCGGGCAAAGGAGGAAAGAACCTCGGCCCTGTCCGCTGAGCCGCGCCTGGCTCGAGAGAGTCGAGCTGCGCCCGATGAATAGAATCACCTGCTTCGCTCGAGTTCCGACTTGGCCTCGCTGATAAGGAGGCCCAGTTGAGAGCAGACCTGAGGGCCAGATCTCTGACCACTCCGCCTCCTCCCTGGAGGGAGCTGCTATCAGCCAGTCGTCCAGGTAAGGTGCACCCGACCCCTCGGCCAGAGGAATGCTGTCACCACTGCCATGCATTTGGTGAAGACCCTGGGAGCTGGAGACAAGCCGAAGGGCATGGCTTGGAACTCAAGAGGGATCCTCTGCTCGAAGCGGGAATCTCTGGTGAGACGGACGGATAGGGACGTGAAAACGCGGCCCTGCAAGTCCAGAGAGCAGAACCACACGCTGCTCCAAGGATGGTATTATCTGAGCCAGAGTGACCATCCTGAAGGTTCGAGACCTTAGGAACTTGTTTAGGTCGTAGGTCGAGAATGGGCGCCAGCCCCGTCTGCTTGGAACCAGGAAGTACCTGGACACAAACCCTGGGTCTGAAGGAGGGTCCACCACCTCTTTACCACCTCCTTCTGGAGGAGGAGAGCGATGTCGGCTCGACGAGCCGCCAGTGAGGCTGGGGATCCCGAAGCCCCCCGAGGGGCGACGGCTCTGAAGGGTGGTGCCTGCTCGAATTCCAGAGGAAGGCCTCTTCCCACCACCTCCAAGACCCACCTGTCCGTGGTAACAGCGGACCAGGCGGAACGGAAGTGCCGGAGCCGTCCCCCCACGGGGGGACCCAGGGGTTAGGTGACGGGGATGGGGGCGACACCCCTCAGCCCGTCACTGGGCAGGCTTGGAGGAGGGACCTGCCGAGGGACCTCCTGGGCCCTTTCCTCCCTGCCTCCTGTTAGAGGAAGCCGGCGGCTTGGGTTTGGGATGCCAAGGCCGAGCCTGCTGGCCCTGACGTTGCTGGGTCAGGGCGCGGGGCACAGAAGGACGAAAGGGCTTAGGCTGTGGTTTGCGGCCTTTGTCCTTCTGAGCGGAAGAGACCGAGTCCAAGGTGGCATTGGACTTCTCGATCCTCTGCAGGTGACCTTCCCCAAGGGTCAAGAGGTCAGTCCCTCAAAAAGGGAACATCCGCCAACTTGTGCTGGGTATCCGAAGTAAAGGTGGATATCCTCAGCCAAGCTCACGACGATAGCCACCGCGGCCGCCACCGATCTGGCACATGAGTCCCCATATCCAAAGCAGTCTGAGCTGCTGTTTGGCCACTGCTCCTGCCTGGTCCCGCACCTGCTTAACCGTAGTCTGCAGATCGGCGGAAGATGAGGGATGACCTCATCCAGGAGCCCAACAGGGCATGAGAAAATGTGCCATGAGGACGGCCGAACTGGCCTGACGTATACGAGAGAGGACGCAGCGAGACTTTTCGCCGACATAGTCCAATTCTTGGACTCCTTGTCAGGAGGTTTGTCCACATCCCTGGCGTTGTTGGCGCTACCGAAAACGCTGTCGGTAACCAACCCCTCAGCAGAGGGGTGTCTCAAAACCGACAAGGAACCGGTAGGGACCGATACTCCTGGCCATCCTGGTCAAGGCGCAGGGCAGGGAAGCAGGGCGCCAAAGTTCCAGTGCCGGACCCACTATGGCCTCGCCACCGGAAAGGCCTCCGTCGGAGAATCCCCCGGTCCAGAATCTCCGTGAGGGATACCTGGCCTGCTTGGAAACGGGTTCGGCTCCATCCCGGTAGACTCGAGATGAGCCGAGCAGTCCTAGGAAGGACGACGGGTTATCGTCCATTGACTGACTCTCCTGAAGACCCAAGTCCAGTCGCTTGAGAAGAAGGAGGAATCATCTTTGGACCTCGAAGAGTCCTCGAAGAGCTGCCTTGGCCTGAGCCACCCTTCACCTGCCGAGGTCGGTCGGGAGTGAGGGTAACTGACAGCCGATGGGTAAACCCTTAGCCGACCGAGAATCTCTGGTCGGAGCCCCAATTGGTGGCTGTGGAGGCGGAGGTTCCACCGAATCGGTGGAGCAGCTGGTTTTGGCCAACAACCGCCTGGTATAGGCTCCTCGGACAAGTCGAGGGGTTGTGTCGGCCGTTCCGGTGACAGCCACTTAATGGCCGGGGAAGGCGACGGAGTCGGCTTATTCCCGGCCAGGAGGAGCTGTTGCAACATAAGGTCCTCGTACCGTCGACGTAATTTACGCCGAAGCCTCCCCTCATCCGAGGAGGAGGACGAGGACGAGCGGCGACGCCGCTTACCCCGGTGCCGAGACCGCCTATGACGGTGGGATCGGCTGGACCGCGAAGAGGTCCGAGACCGAGACCGAGAGTCCCGGAATTTCCGAGGTCGGTGCGGGGAGGTGTCGGCCGGAACCGGCACTCCCTTCGGCTCGGATGGTCCATCCGAGGGCTCCGGAACCGGAGGCACAGGCGAGCCCACGGGATCCTCAACTCCTCCCGGGGGAACCGGGGAGAGGGGAATCTCGGCTGCTAAAGGCGACAGCCCGTCCAATGGGTCGAGAAAAATCTCGACTTCATCGGTGGGAGTCTCGGTCAACTGACCTGACGGGACACCGTGAGGCCAGTGGTCGAGCCGAGCGAGGTCGATCGAAGCCGACGGTCGACGGCCCGGGAGAGGGACCTTTCCCGCCCCCAAGAGCCGCCGACGAGGGACTTACCCCTGTCCCTCTTTTGACCGAGAATAAGGTCCAGCAGACGCAGGCCCTTCTCCTTAGTGGAGAGGGACAGACAAAGCTCCTTAAAAGAAGCCGTAGGAAGAACCCAGAGAGAGCGGGATAAAGCGTCGAGGAAGATACGTCCCGCTACCGCCTCCTCTTCGGTGGGTTGACCATCCGCCGAGCTGATCCGCCGAGTTCGCCACCGCGACACCGCCAACCGGCCTCCTTGACTTCACCGAGGGAACGCTCGGGACGGCCCAGTTGCAATCGGGCAGCACAGTCTTCGAGGACGTAGGCCGAGAAAGATGAGCACAGGTCGCAAGCCTGCGGGTCGTGCTCAAGGCCTAAGCAGTATACACACGTGGAGTGAGGATCCGTCCGAGACATCTTCTGCCCGCATGGGCATCTCCGAACCGGAGTCGATGGTCCATCGCAGTCATGAGGGATAGAAGACTGAAGTCTTTTGCAAAATTTTATTTTTAAACCGAAACGGAGAAATAGGAACTAGTCAGAAACGCAGAGCGTTAAGGAGGGAACCTGAGCTTCCAAGCGGTAAGGAAGATCTACGCCATATGGGGCGGAGCCGAGAGTTATACCACCCGGGTGGGTTGGAGGAGCAAGCTTGAAGACCTTCCGGCAAGATTTAAAGCGGCAAGGATACTGCCAATGAGTGTGGATGAACAACATATCCATGTCCCTAGAAAAAGTAGTTACAGTTTTCAAGTTGTCTGGGTAATTGCTTTGTACTACCACTCTTACTAAATTTAAATTATTCTATGAAGAAAATTAAGTTTATGTAACTGTCTGTAAATGTATTAAAAACACTTACTTGTCCTTATAATGTAATGCATTAAATGCTGTTGCTAGGTTAAGAAGTCACATAACAATGCCCAGGGCATTAGGGTTTCTGACCATAACACCCTGCCTGTAGGGACTGACAGGCATCAGGGGTGTGACTTGGGATTGTCAACAGTAATGCTCACGCCATTCCACCCCCATCCCCACCCTGCAGCCAGTGACAAGTATCGAGGTGTAAAGCTTGAACACCCCAAGGCACACCTCGACACTTGTCTGTGTCTGCAGGGTAGGGTAGGGTGAGGTGAAATGGCGTGAGCGTTATGGGCTATGACCCAAAGCCAGACCCCAATGCCTGTCCATCTCTGAATGGTGGGGGGTGGGGTTGGCGTCACTTCAATAGTTCATTGCCATTCCTATTCTGTCTGCCTGTGTGTGCGTGTCTCTCTCTCTCTATCTATATGTCTATGTAATTATCTTGCATGTATCGCTATTCTAACCTATTTCTAAAACAAACCTGCATATCACATTTGCCTGCACTCTGAGCACATACTTATGTAACTTTGCATATTTGTACTCCACTTCTGCATAGACCTCATACTTTCCTAATATTCCCATTATCACAAGCACAACTACCTTACCCTTATCAAAAGCACCCCCCTCTGAAAGTTACTATCACATTTTCTCTGCTAACAGTCCATCATTACACCTGACTTCCTGACATCAACACATTACTTAAATATAACTTGTTACATCACCTCATGGACAAAAACCCTGTTTCTCTAAAAAAAAAAAAAAATATAAAAAATAATCCCAAGGCTGAACATATGCCAGCCATTACTTTTTCATGTACTGCCACCTTCTGTACCATCATGAGGATTTGCATATGTTTCCCATGATGCTTTGCACGATTGGGGTATGTGCAATTGCGTTTTCTTTAAAATGTGGCTGTCCGGCCAATATCATCTGGGATAACACACACCTCAGCAGCATTTGCTCTGGGGTTCTTTTGTAAACCTAAATTGCTTCCTATTCCTTCCATTTAAATGTACACCTCCATATATTTTTCTAATAATGTGTATGCCTTCCTTAGAACAGAAACTAAAACAAATCTTACTACTTACAAATCATTGTGTTCTTTCTCCATACCTCCTTAACAATTCCATACAACTTCACTAACTTCATTATGCAGCTGTGGTGGATCTGACCAGATTTTGTTTTAGTTGTTCTGGGTTCACCATGGGAAAATACGCCTACTATCTCTGTTGCATATTTCAGCCACAGCTGTCAAGAAGTTGTTAGCCAGCAGCAGCAAAAGCAACTGAAACAGGACGTAAGGGGAAGAGGGGACACAACTAACAAACACACACAAAGACGATACTGCCTTCCATCCCACCCAACCACACAGAGCAAGCTCCACTTTTATCAAATCAAATCAGCTTTATTTTTATAGCGCCTTTTGGAACCAATGGCGCTGTACATAAAATCAGATACAAAAAGATAAAATAGACAAGAACATTAAAACAGATCATCCATGACTAGGGAAAGCTAAGCTAAATAAATAGGTTTTTAACTCAATTCTGAATCTACCTTTATAGGCACTAGGGGGTGACTGACAGCAGATATATACTTCCTGTGGAGGCGGGAAGGGTGGGTTCACTGTAACACATACACATAGAGCTACAGGGCACAAAGGCAAGTACACAAGGGTGTTTCTCTACTGAAGGAAAGCAGAGAAGGGAGGAGAGAAAAAGACTAAAGCAGAAAGGACACTTATAGACATGATGGGGCGCTGCAGTGCAGCGGCTGTGGGGCGGCAGTCTTCAGGGAGACTTTCTGGAGGCTGCGGTGCTATCCCATCTGCAGGCACCTCCCTGGGCTGATAGCGGAGGATGCTTGTCTCCAGGCCAAGCTGGCTAGGATTCGAGAGACCTCCTCCCTCACCCAGGGACCACCGAGTCTGCCCCCACTGTCTCAACGATTGCCAAGGAAGAGGAGCGGCTGTACAGAGGGCTCGGGAAGGGTAAGGACTGTGGGGCAGAGACACATCCCTCCTACGGTTCCACTCCATAACTCCTATGCTGCTGTGGCAGGGTGGGACTATCTGAAAGATGCACCTGTAGTGGTAACAAAGAAGGATGTGGGGGTCCTCCATGGTGGAGACCCCGGGGGGGAGGAGGCAGAGGACTCCAGAGAAGGAGAAAGCAACTCCTGGTGGGGCTCTCTATGATTGGGGGTAAACTTCGGGGCAGGAGGGGAGGGAGGTCAAGTGCCTGCCCAGTGCCATGGCTTGAAGGGATGGACAGTGCATCCAAATGATCGCTGGGGCAGCAGGAAGGGGAGGAGGGAGGGAGGGTGAGCTAGACATCATTGTCCACCAGGGATGGATAACCTGGCAAGTAGTGAGGTTAGGATGGTGCAGGAGCAGTTCAGGGAGTCTGGGGAGGGGTCTTAGGTGGCACGCTCTGTATCCTTTTCAGAGGTGTTGCCTGTCGAGGGCAAGGGGATAATAGGATACTCCACACCAAGAGATTCAATGCATGGCTGAAGGACTGGTGCAGTGCAGAGCAGAGGGATTTGGCTTCATTGGGGACTGGGGTTCTACCCAGAGGGATGCAGGCCTATACAAGACAGATGGCCTGCATCTATCCAGGAGGGACCAGGATCTTCAGTGAGAGGTTTAAAAGTTTCATCAGCAAGCATTTAA
Organism: Neoceratodus forsteri; assembly: GCA_016271365.2. Classification (NCBI taxonomy): domain Eukaryota; kingdom Metazoa; phylum Chordata; order Ceratodontiformes; family Ceratodontidae; genus Neoceratodus; species Neoceratodus forsteri. Next base: position 1,052,486,126 of record CM057453.1, read on the forward strand.
ACTAACCGAGGGGAGTGGCGAAAGTAAGCAGGGAGAAGTAAACAGCCCCCCCCCCCACACACACACAGAATGAAGCAGTCAGCAGAGAGGACCCTAAGGTTGCGAAATCGCCAGATAAATAAAACCAAAATAGGAAAAATGGCAGAGATAAGGCAGAATGGGAGTAAGGACAAGAGGGGTATGGAGGAAAGACATGGGGATAGGAAGGGAGTTATAACAAGAGGAGGCAGTAAAAATTGGAAGGCCATGTGCATAAATGCCCAAAGCCTGGGAAACAAAATCCCGAACCTAGTGGCCCTGATAGCTGAGGTGGACCTAGACACTGTTGCTGTTACCAAGACATGGTTCATGGGAAACCATGACTGGAATATAGCCATACCAGGTTACACTCTATTCAGGAGGGAAAGGGTGGGAGGAAGAGTGGCTATCTACGTCAGGGAAGGAATTAAGGCAACTGACATACAGGGAATGCAGGGAGAAGCAGAGGCACTATGGATCACCCTGGAGACAGAAAATGACACTGCCATTCGCACTGGCGTGATCTACAGACTGTCCGCACAAAGGAGGAGCTGGACAGGGTACTTATAATAGCCATCCACAGAATGACAGCTAAAGAGGAGGTGCTGTTGGTAGGAGACTTCAGTCTGCCAGATGTGGATTGAAGCAACCAAGCTGCAGCCACAGTTTGGAGCAGAGACATTCTGTGGGGGGCGCGCCTCAGACAGGTAGTGATAGAGCCCACCCAAGAGGGTGCAACTTTGGACCTGGTACTCACCAACGGGGACAGAATTACAGATGTAAAAGTGGGGAGCCACCTGGGATCAGGCAATCACAGTACAGTGTGGTTCAGTGTAAGAACAGCAGAAGAGCCAAACCACACGAAAGCAGGGATCCTGAATTTCAAGTGGGCCAACTTTGCAAAGATGGGGGAATGTCTTAGTAAATCACTGGCAGAGAAAGAGAAAAGGGGGATGGAGGAACAATGGGAGAGTCTTAAGGAAGCCATAGTGGAGGCAACAAGCCACTGCATTAGGCAAGTAAGCAAAACAAAGAGAAAGAAAAAAACACTATGGTTCTTAAAGGAAGTGTCCAAGAGGGTAAGGGTGAAAAGGGTGGCATTCAGGAGGTACAAGGAAACACAAAGGGAAGAAGACAGGGAACTGTATCTGGAAAAGCAGAGGGAGGCGGGGAAAGCAGTCAGGAGCGCAAACATGCAAACTGAAGAAAACCTAGCCCAGGCAATAACAAAAGGGGACAAGAACTTTTTCAGGTACGTTAGTGAAAGAAAAGACTAAGGGTGGGACTGTGAGACTAAAAATGGAAGAAGGGGAGTTTGCAGAGGGAGAACCAAGAAAAAGCAGAAATCTTGAACAAGTATTTTTGTTCAGTATTCATAGATGAAGGGTAAAGGGAGGGACTGCAGTTAGGAGTCAGAAGCACCAATGGAAGGGAGGTGGACACCAGTCCATTTACAGAGGAGAAACTCCTAAAGGAACTCGCTAATCTGAAAGTGGACAAGGCAATGGGGCTGGATGGGATACATCCCAGAGAATTCAGGGAGGTGCTGGCAGCACCACTGATATCCCTGTTCAACAGTTCACTGGAAACAGGTGTGGTACCAAAGGACTAGAGGAGGGTGATTGTAGTCCTTTGCCAGAAAAGTGGGAGCAGGGAGGAGGCTGGCAATTACAGGCCAGTCAGCCTGACCTCGGTGGTGGGGAAACCAATGGAATCACTACTAAAAAGAAAGGTTTGTGATATATCTCGAATCCAACGCTGCACAGGATCCGAAGCAGCATGTATTCACAGTGGGAAGATCTTGTCAAACAAATCTGATAGATTTCTTTGACTGGGTGACTAGGGAGGTGGATCAGGGAGGGGCAGTGGACGTGGCCTATCTGGATTTCAGCAAGGCCTTCAACACTGCCCTACATGGAAGGCTTGAAAACAAGACGGACAGCCTGGGAGTGGGTCCCAGGGTGGTAAACTGGGTCAAAAATTGGCGGAGTGATAGGACACACAGGGTGGTGGTGAATGGAGTTCAATCTGAAGAGAGGGGGGTGACCGGCTCCCACAGGGACCAGTGCTTGGACCAGTCCTCTTTAATGTCTTCATAAGCAATAGTACAGAAGGGCTGGAAGGGAAGGTACGTCTCTCTGCAGATGACACGAAGATCTGCAACGGGGTTAGCACTCCAGGAAGAGGAGAGAAAATTAGAAGGGACCTAAGCAAGCTGGAGGAGTGGTTAAGGGCGTCGCAGCTAATATTCAATACAAAGAACTGCAAGATCATGGTCTTGGGGCACAGAAATGCAGGGACGAGTACATGATGGGGAGGAGGAGGTACTGACGGCCACCAAACAGGAAAGGGACTTGAGAGTAATCATATCTGATAACCTAATGGTTACCAAGCAATGTTACAAGGCTGTGAGGAGAGCCAATGGAATGCTAGGGTGCATAGGGAAAGATAATTCTAGCAGAAGGAAGGAGGTGGTGATGCCACTGTATAAAACATTGGTGAGACCTCATCTAGAATACCGTGTCCGTTTCTGGAGGCTGCATCTCTGGAAGGACATAGACAGCGTAGAAGTAGTTCAGAGAAGGGTGACAAAAATGGTGCAAGGGCTGTGTCAGAAGTCATATGAGGGGAGACTATAGGATCTCAATATGTATCCCCTGGAAGACAGGGGAGAGAGGGGGATATGATAGACTTTCAAATACCTCAAGGGTATAAATAAAGTACAAGAGGGTAACATCTTTCATAAAAGATGTTCAAGAACAAGGAGCCATGATATGAGAATGGGGAGGGGGGAGTTGACTCAGGGGTAACGTGAGGAAGTGCATCTTCATGGAAAGGGTGGTGGATCCATGGAACGGCCTCCCTGCGGAGGTTGGGGGTACAAAAACAGTAGGGAAATTCAAAAATGCATGGGACAGACATAAGGGAACCCTAAAGATAGAGAAGAGAGGGTAAGTCATGGATCAGTTAGGGTCTGCGGTTGACACAGTAGGTAGGAAATAGGAAAAACTGGGCAGACTGGATGGGCCAGGGTGGTCCTAATCTGCCAAAAACGTCTATGTTTCTCTGTAAATGCCGATTTCGAAAATATTTCTCATTTGAACTTTGCAGCAGGATTCTAAGTTATAATATTATCAATACGATGTCAGATTGATGGTATTATGGCTTAGACACATCATAGCAGTACTATTACGAATTTCAGTGTCACCGGAGTTTCTATGGAGAAGAAACATGCCCATGTACAGTATTACAGCAGGGTTTTTCAACCTTTAAACCTAGTACATCTGTTTAATGACATTCCTTGGAGGCCTTGGCAGGAAATTGTCTTTCTCCTTAAAACTCAGTTTAGAGATAACTCTACACAAGACAATGAGTTACTTAAAAAATCAAAATGTCATCAATGGCTGGCAATAAATAAATCCATACATAGGAGGGAATACTACTTGGGTTGCTTAATAAATCCTGAAGATTGTAGACTTTTCACTAGATTTGGATTAGAATGTTACAAAAGCACTCAACTGCATTCTAAACAAGAGAAGTTCTTCATTATAGCAGTGCGGCATAGCATAAATATATGAAAATTGCATTCTCACCGTAATTGTTGATCTTCTTGAATATCTTCACTCATGCATATGGGTCTGGAGTTGGAGGTACTAGGACCACACGAATATCTTCGCTCATACATATGGGTCTGGAGCTGGAGGCATTAGGACCACACTATAGCTTTTTCCTTCTACAGAGGGAACTGAGGTTGGCTACTGATGCTGTTCATGTGCAGCACGCACCCACATGGTGACACATGCTGGCCAATAACCGTTGTCGACTCCCTCATGCCCCTCAGTTCTGTTCCCAAGGAGAGAAAAAAGTGGAGAGAAAATAAAAGAGAGGGCTAGATGTTTCTAGCCCAAAGGGATGGTAAAAGGATACTGGATATAAAATAAATGACCATTTAGACCCCGACTACCAACTTCAAGACTAAGCAGTGGGTGCACTAGGTGAAGTGTAGTGGGTCTTAAAATGGAGACAGAGCCTCTTACTACTAGCCAAGACAATATGGGTTGTGATAACTAAAAGGTATGGCAGCAGCCCTGAGCAAATGGCTCTGGCAGAAATAGCAAAAGGGGAAGTCCAGTTTGAGATGCCTTACAAATAAGATGGTAAAAATGCCAAAAATGGAAAAAGGACATCTGGACTCCCAAAATAATAGCTCCATGCTACCAGATAAGTTGAGTAAATTTGAGAGGAAACTCACAATGCTGTTTTCTCTATGAAGACTGTTGAGAAAAGGGGGAAGAGCAGAGGAGCTGAAGGACTAGAAGTCCTAGGGAGTCAAGATGTGGCTATCTCCTTTGACACGCCCCAAGCAAGGTGGGCAAAGCTCAGTGCACAGAGAGAAGTGACAAGGGATACCAAAAAAACAAACAAACAAAAAAAACAGCACGAGAGGAAGAACATGCCCCATTTCTCACTGCAACCACAGGGATGTACCCTGTCTGAAGCTTATACATTGATCAAAACAAGCACCTGTTCACAGACCAAGCATCTTGTTGAGGAGTATTACCTCTCAGGTTCTTGTTGGTCAGAGGCTAACAGAAGAGACTATAGACAAATGGCATCAGTGAGCAATACACAGGTTTTTAACACAAAATCAGAACAAAGCCCTACATAGAATCTTACCTAGCTACCGGGAGCCAGAGTATTCCCTATACCCTGGGATATGAAGATGGATTTGGGGCAAAAATGTAATGCAAAAGCTCTTATACTATAGATAATTACTACAGCAGCACATTCTTCTTACGAACATTAGATGTACCAACAAGCCCTATTGGCTTAACTGCTAGGTGGCTCCTTGGTATCAAAGATATACATTTGTAGTAAGGTCAGCTAAAATTGTGAACACAATGGGTTCTTACAAATCGTAGAAAACAAGTGTGGTGTTGCATAAATCTGCATGCTGGCAATGTAGGCATACATAAGACTTCTCAGAAGATTAGAATATGTGTTAGGATCAGAACACAGTGATACATTATTAGTACATTGCATATATCTTCCCAAAAAATCATAACAATAATCTTATAGATTGTCCCTAATACCTTACTCTTATATGGTAGGTACCTACGCCCTAATAGATTAGTACTGATTATAGCTCGTATTGGAGCCATGATTAGACAATACTATAGATGCTGTCAGGAGTGTACTGTAGGTTTCTAATACAGGTTAGGGGACCAAGCCTAACAATCCCCCCCTTGTTGTCCTACTGAAAAGACAACTAATGGGTAAGTTGTGGGTGATAACATTGTTACAGACCAGCTGCATGGGCCTTGCAGAGAAACTGTAGTTGTTCACTATGCTGTTTCAGATTACGCCTGAGACAGCAGAGTGTTAGTGTCATGAAAAATATCAAAAAGACTTGTATAATCACAAAACCTTTGAAAGTTAATTCTAACCAGGTGTTGGAAAGTGCAGTGCTAAGGTCACTGTCATAGATAAGGGTATTAAGAGCATCTCCGGCCTTGGAGAAGTTATGATGGTATCCTTTCTATCTAAAAGTGTCTTGAGTGCCAGATTAAGTGGGTCAGTGTGAACACTGAAAATGGGTAAATAATGACACAGAGCAAGCAAATATTCAGGGTCTGTGTTAATGATATCTGGTTCCGGGATGGGAGCAGGGGTTATGACAGTATGAGCAATAACTGTAGTTTGATGAGGAATAAAACAAAAGTTAGGTGCAATAATATCACATTGTTTATCACCATATACAAAAAATTTATGATTGGTGACGACACAATATTGGCTGCGGAGAGTTGTATGACATTCTCACTTGTGGAATCCGCCATTTATGAAGTTGAATAGGACAGGCGAAAGATTAATTCATCATCCTGGTGGTGAAACGTTGAATGTCTTCCTTGTAATTATTGTAGAGATGCCCAGTCTGGCTGACTGGTGATGCAGTCGATGAAGTAGAGGTGGTTGCACTAGGGTTAAAAGTTCCATTTGAAGAAAGTTCAGAGACCAAAGTAAAGGACCAATCAATGCTGTCCGGTGAGTACCCACTTACAGGCTTAATGATGTCAAATATGTCACATCTGCAGAAATAGTGATAACCCTTTTTGGCGCAGTAGTCCATATGAGGAGCAACCCAATGACCAGGATGGCGTGGAAAACCAGAAGAGGTGGGAGGTCAATTCTCTCCCTGAAGATGTCATCGTCGAGAAGTCCTAAAGAGTGGATGGTAGCCAGCTTATCAAAGATGGTTGTTTGTGGATCAAAGCGTGGCAGTGAGACAGTAAATGTTATGAATATGGTGTTATGAATACTACATTGTTTAGCTGTGGTTGGGGTGACGTGTTACATAGCCTAGATTTCTAGCAGTGGCTAATGGAACAGAAACAGACCTAGACATGCAAAGGGTGATACATGAGACAGATTTACAACGTGGACAATACCATTTGGCTAGTCGCCTGTCATGGATTATGTCTGGGATGCACCCTGATTCCAAATCCCAAAGAGATTGTTCATGGTGATAATTACTTAACAGCCATAGGCAGAACATAAAAGTTCTCTGGCAATATATTGCTTGTCTGCTTCCTTGTTATTCAGGAATACAAATTCATTGATCTTACTCTTAGTGTCATTAAAGCTTTTAGCTGTGTCATGCATGTTGTATACAGTAAACCTCTCTTCCTAAGTCCATCTACACCATGCAATAATTGGGGTAAAACATCATTCTTCAAGCCAGTCTGGAATTCAAGTTTGGCTTTTTTTTTGTAACAATTTTTATTTCTGTTTGTTAAAACTGATACAGATCATTACATTTACCTTTAACAGGAACAATTACAGGCATGTATTCTACAGTTAATTAGTTATACAAGAGATGATCATACAGACTGGTTTTATTGTCCTTGCATTCCCAGGAACAGGTAAGATGTCTATTAACAAAGTCCACACTGGATCTGCCAGAGGATGGTGCAGCAGTTATATCCCCCGGACTCTCCAGCAGTCCCTTGTCCTAAGACCCTCCTTATCTTCTATTTTCCCAGGTTCTGTAGTCCACATGCTGATTATCATGCTTCAATTGATAACAAACCAAAGGACATTAAAACTGAACTTAAATAAAATAAAATAAAAATAAATGCTGAACAATTAAATAAAACCATTTTGCTGTGTGTGGTCGTTGCTGCTTAAAAAAGGAACAGAAAGAAATATATTTATATTTAACAGAGTAGAAACTCCAGTACAAGGCTCTGTCATGAATCTTCCCTACCCTCCCGCTCCAGGTCTTTTACCTCTCCTCCACTGAGAGAACTCTGGTGTTCCATGGGGACCACTCTCTCGGGAACCTCTCCGAGCTTAAGTGAATTGAGTCTGTCATCCTCTCCAGTTCCTCCATCTTCTGGAACCACATGGAGATCGTTGGAGGGTCTGGAGAGAGCCATTTAATGGTTATACACTTGAGAGCTGCCACTCTCATTATGTGAAATAATTTTAGTTTTCCTCTAGCCTCACCAACCTGCACTCCCAGGCCTAACACCAAAGCCTGGAAAGAATAGGGGTAGGGGGACTTCAGGATTACTTGGATTTTTGCATGTACCTGTTGCCAGAATGGTGTCAATATTGGGCATCCCCAGAATATGTGCCAATGTGTACCTCTATCTCTACACCCTCTCCAACATCTATCTGAGTTGGAAGGACTAAAATGGGTTGTGTGGGAAGGAGTCAAGAAAAATCTAGTAATTATTTTCCAGTTAACTTCCCTCAGTGATGGTGACGAGGTAACTTCCAAACCCTTTTCCAGACGTCATGTCCAACTGTATGCTGAGATCTGTTCCTGGGATTCTATCTCCCATGTTCAGAGCAGCTGCTCCGTGTGGGAGTCTTATCTACTAGTAAGGAGTGCAACTGTGATATTGGTTTCATTTTTGCCGACAGGCGAACCCACCAGAAAAACAAATCTTCCAACTCAGATCAATTCCTAAGTATTTTTACTTGGTTGTCATCTCTCTGGAGGAAGTTTCTAACTAGTAGGAACCTAAAGTGGTCTTCATTTCTTAATCTATACTTCTGTTGAAGCTGGGTAAAACTCATGTATTCCCCTCGCAAGAAAAACTGTGCAAAACAGACCAGCCCCTGACTTTCCCAGTACGCATAACCACCATCTAGTGTGGGAGGTATAAAATCCACATGGTATCTAATCAATGGAAGTGGCCCCAAGTCGTTAGGTGTATCCAATAGCTGCCTCAGTTTCACTAGGGACCTAATGGTATGCTTGTCCAGGGGTTAACCATTTTGGTCCAAATGGTCGAAGTGATTTTCCCCATGGCTACTGTCCATAAGGGGTGACCCCCCAATTGTGCCCTTTCAATTCCATACCACCCTGCTTCCTCTGTTTGTTTGAACCAAGACCAGAGCCATGGCCCCTGTGCCGCCAGATAATATTTCTTAAATTTGTGAAGCCCCAGGCCACCTCTGGCTGTGGTAGTTGTCAAAAGGGCGTGCAGAAGCCGTGCCCTTCCACCACCCCACACAAACCTCTTTATCACGGTGTTTAACTTCCTCCAAAAGCTGTCAGGGATGGAGACTGGTAGTGTTTGAAAAAGGAACAGAAAGCGCGGTAGGATGTTCATTTTAATAACCTGAGTTCTACCATAGCTACCATTTTAATAACCTGAGTTCTACCATACAGAGAGTGGGGCAAAATCTGCCATCTGGCAAGATCTTCTTTTACTGTATGAAGAAGCTTCATATAATTATTGGGAAGCAGTTTTGATAAGTCTCTTGACATCTGTACCCCCAAGTATCTTAGCGTGTTCTTATTTGCCCATGTAAAAGGAAAATGTGCGTTGAATCCAGGGGAGGGGAGCCACTTAGCAGGAGGGCCTCAGACTTGCCTTTATTAATCTTGTAGCCTGCTAATTTTTGAAACCTCTCAAGGTCCTTTAACAAGGGGGGAGGTAGCTAGGTGGGTCCGACAAAAAAGAGCATTGCGTCATCTGCATACAACTCAATTTTTTGATTAACACCTCCCACCATTATCCCCGTTATTGATGCATTTTCCCGGATCCTCGCCGCCAGAGGCTCTAATGAAAGGGCAAAAAGGGCACCCCTATCTGGTTCTCCTACGCAGCTGAAACCTGCTAGATGCACACCCATTCACCCTAACCAAGGCTTCCGGCCCCTCATACAGACTGAAGATTGCTTCTGTGAATTTCTCTCCCAGGCCCAATTTGTATAAAACTTTTTTTAGATAGAGCCAGTCAACGCGGTCGAAGGCCTTTTCAGCGTTGACTCCCACTGCAATTTAAAACTGTTACCTCTTTGGGATGAAATGATGTTTAGGAATCTTCTAATATTATCCTGTATGAGTCTATCTCTAATAAAGCCTGTTTGGTTATGATGAACCAAACAGCCTATAACTTTTTGCAATCAATTCGCCAGGACCCCCGAAAAGATTTTAAGATCATTGTTTAGTAAGGAAATTGGCCTGTACGAACCGCAGTTTTGAGGGTCTTTCCCTGGTTTGGGGAGCACGGTGATTTGTGCATACTTCCACAATGGCGGGGCTGGACTGGACTTCAGCAATATTGAGTTCATGGTTCTTTGTAAGGTGGGCATCAAATCTGGTAAGAAGACCTTATAAAATTCTGTAGGGAGACCATCTAATCCAGGGGCCTTGCGTTTTTTCTGATTCATGATGTGCTGTTTAAGCTCTTTTTGAGAAATACAGGCACCTAACTCCTCTCTCCCTGCCTCACTTAGTTGCGGTAAGTCTATGGAGTCCAAGTATTCCCCTACCTCCTGTGTATGGTTGGGTCCCCTTTCCTGATCATATAGGGTTTCACAGAAGTTTGCGGACTCTTTCACTATCTCCCTTGGTTTACCTGTCAATATTCCCTGTGAGTTAACTTTCAATTTTAACACCGTCCTATTTAAGGTTTCTCTCTTGAGCTGAGCTGCCAATAAGGTTCCTGCTTTGTTTCCATGCTCATAATAAAACTGTTTCGTATACCTGAATTTAGCTTCAATTTTTTATCTAAGAATCTTCCCAGTTCTCTCCTGACATCCTTTAATCTTGCCTCACTCTCAGGATTTTTGTTCTTCTTGTGAAAGGCCTTCAATGAGGCTATTTCTTGTTCGAGTTCCTGCTGCTGTCTTATGCTCAGTTTCTTTTGGTGAGAGGAAAAGGATATTATTTTGCCACGTAGGTAAGCCTTCAAGACATCCCAGACCATATTTAATGCGGTATTATCAGCTTCATTTAACTCTAAAAAGGATTTGATCTCTCTTGAGACCATTTCCTTGAAATCTTCCTGATTCAGCAAACTTGTGTTTAACCTCCAAGTTGAGTCTCTCTCTCAACCTCTCCAAAATGGAGAGACACACACTAACTGGGGCATGGTCCGAGAGGGTAGAAATGCCAATCTTTGATGCTTCTGCCAGATTGGCCCATTTTGTGGACACCAAAAAGAAGTCCAGTCTGGAATACAGATTATGCCTGGGTGAAAAGAAGTTTTAGTCCTTCTCTCTCGGATTCAAGCTTCTCCAAATGTCAAGCAGACCGAATTTGGTCATAATTTTCTGGAGAGTGGAAGATAATCTGAGTTTAAGTCCCACGACCCCCCTTTCCGACCTGTCCAAAAGGGGGAACAGAACCGTATTGAAATCTCCCCCAATGATGTTTATACTATTGGGATCCACCTTCCCCCTAGTAAAAGTTTCCAGGAAAAAGGTGCCTCGTAGCTGTTCCTCGTTGGGAGCATAGACATTCAATACATTTACCCTGTGATCCCCAAGCTCTCCCACTATCTGGATGAAGCAGCCTTCGGGGTCCATGAATGCATCCTTCACTTTAAGTGGGCAATTTTTCCTGAACAGGATAGCGACACCTCTCTTCCATGCATGTCCTACGTAGTGGGATGCATACACCTCCCCCAACCAAGACCTTTTTAACTTTTTATGATCTTCAAGTCGAAGGTGCGTTTCTTGAAGAAACACAATGTCGGCCCTTTGTCTATTTAATTCCTGCAGAAGTCTGGAGCATTTTATGGGACTATGTAGGCCCCTCACATTGTATGTAATAACTTTAACGGTTACCATCCTGAGTGTCACCAAAAGAGGGCCACACACCTCTTGCAGCATGACCATTTATTACCATACACACAGCATTTTTAACAGTGCTTAACTTAGAACGATTTAACAAACATTTCAACTTTAACATCTCAACAAATAATCGTGATAACCTTCTATAGAGAAACTGTATTCGTTTTTGGGTGGGGCTCGATGGTCTAGCCCTTAAGTGAATACTTGACTTCAAGGTGCAAAACGCCCATCTCCCCCAAGCCTTCACCCTTATTAAAGAATCGACTGGCAAGGGGAGAAGGATGGTACAAGCCAAGCTTTGCTGACTCCTCTTAGCCCTATATACTAGCCAGGGAAGGGGTGTCACCTTTGTGACACACGTTAATGGAACTAGGTGTGTCTACTGGCGGTCTTCTTCTGTCACCCATCTTTTTAGTGGTTACAAACTGGAAGGTCAGCCTAGTGGTAATACCACCCCCCCCCCCAAAAAAAAAGAAAAAAGGGGGAGAGGGAGGGATAGCGAATATTGGGAGATAATCAGAACCCCGCTGTATGGTCGAGGCCCCTCCTAGGACTATCAACAGCCTATACAATTATGTTTCATTTCCACTCTCCTCCCTTCCACCACACCAGACCCAACCCTAAAGTTTAAAGCTTAAACTCCATCCATTTTTATATAGCACGAGTGTTCCCATCATGCCTTCTCCTTTCCCCACTAATGGTGGAAAAAGGTTCAAGAGACGTTATGTTCCCTTAGCGAAAAAATGTTGCTTAAACTTAAATTGAAGCCCGTGCTTACATTCAGTCAGGGCTTATCTAGAAGTTCACTTCTTTTCTGCTGCGGGTGTTCTTTAGTCATGCCTTTCTCCAAAAGTGCCCTCCAAAGATCTTTGGGCTCGAAATCTGGTGCCATTCCACCCGTTGTAGATCCTCCTCTCGGCGTCCGTGGGTGTTCTCCTCCACTGATATGCCCATGCCCTTCAGGAAGTTCTCTGCATCTTTTACCTCCTGAAATCTTTTTGTACCATCGGGGGTAATCACCTTCAAGCGAGCTGGATACTTGAGGAATGCCTTCAGGCCTTTCCCCCTTAGTTGCCTTTGGACTACCAGTACCTTGCACCTCTGCTGCACAGTTGCTGGAGTGTAATCGTGCTCCAAGAACAGGCGTTTGTCCCCAAAAAATATTTATTTTTTGCTCCAGGCCATTCTAAGGACCTGCTCTTTTACACAAAAGTCTAGGAAGGCCATTACAATAGATCGCGGCCTGGCATTGTTGTCTTTGGGGGGAGCCACCAGGGACCGATGCGCATGTACTAGGTTGAGCTGCAAGTCTTGAGGCAGGGGCAGGATTTCTTTCAAGAGCCCCTCCATGTAGCAAGTCATATCTCCCAACTCTGATTTTTCAGGCAGTCCATGCACTCACACGTTATTGCGACGGTTGCGGTTCTCGAGCTCCTCTATTCTAGCATATAGCTCCGATTCCCTCCGGTTCAGGTCCAGCAACACTGAATTATACACCCCTACTGTAGTCGTCAGGTCCGTAGTTGCTGACTCTAATGCCACAGTTCGATGTTCCACAGACTGGATATACCTTTTATTATTAGCAACTAGGGATTCCATCTTAGTAAGTGTGTCCCCGATCTTCTGCAGCTGCCCAATTAGTTGTCTGGATGTGATTGTGTAGTTTTGCTCGCGGTCGTCCTCTGCATCAAGACCGTCCGAACGATTTTCTATTGGGGCTGCCGCTGATCCAGATGAAGCTGTGGAGGCTGGCCAGCTAAGGGTAGACTGTTTTCTAATTTTCTGTACGGTATTTACTGCCGATTCTCTGTTTTTGTGCCTCATGGACATGTCTGCATTTATCGGAGCTCGATCTTACAATGAATTTTGCTCTCTGCTGTGTTGGATGGAGTTAAATGATTAATGAGTGAGCACAGCTGTTGGACTAAGCCACCATTTACCAGGTGACATCACCGGAAGTCCAAGTTTGGCTTTTGATGGCAGCTATGTCTGCCCAGTTCCAGATGGACATGCCAGTTCTGAAGAGACCAGAAACAGTGCCTGTGGCACCACTAATACCAGCAGTAGCATGTCTGCTGCGTTTTTGGTGTTGGGGTTTTGTCTTGTGCAAAATACACGTAAGTGTTCAGTAGTATGTGGCCCTACTACTTGGTCTTGAGTATGTGTCTGGTATGCTGCAAGAATGTCCAGTAACATGGCACTATAAAACCTAGACGTATTTGTTTTGGAACACCAACCAAATTTGGCCATGTTCCAGTGTGAAAGGTTAAAGATAACTAGGGCATGCAAAACTGCACGCAGTTCACAAGTGTACCTGGAAGTGAAGTGGCAGCCAGGCCACCAGCTGGTCCTGGTTCCTGGACGGAGCAGTCTGTGAGTTCTGTTTCAGCAGGGAGAACTACTGATACAAACCTGGCAGCTGTAGCAATGTAGCGTTGTGTGCAAAAGTCTCTGGCAGAGTCTTCTGGAAATTTGCCGCAAAAGGTTGATTTAATCAGTGCAGTGAGGTTATATAAATCTGTGTGTTTATAGTTAGCGTGATGTATAGACAGGGTGCCATTAGGTGCAATTCTGGTGTTGGGACAACCTTGGAAAGTGCCTTTGGAGAGGCGGGCAACAGGGATTTGTTGTCCATCGCTATCAGTTTGCCATTCAATTTGGAGTGATGATTTATTAGGTGCTACGACCATGGCATTCAGGTAGGCGTCTTTGCCCTTCTAAACAGTAATCAATTTTCTGGGAACTTCTATGCTGACTCCTTCAGGTATGGTGGTGGGCTCATTGTGTGGGAGTAGGTAGTGGTCATCTGCTGGTTGTAGATGCTGAAGGAGCCACCGTAGACATGTGTTGGCACTGGGATCATGAGCTGTACCCTTTGAATGGATAATGGTGAATATTCCTGTAATGAGGAACAGGAGCAAGATAGCCATCTTGCGGGTATACCTGTAAGGAAGAAAGAAAATGGTCAGTAGGTACTATTCTGCCCAATGGGGTCAGGAAAAGTAATGTCTCCTTTATACAGTTTCATCTGATTGCATGTAGCCACTTATCAGTGGTCTTCTTCAAATGAGTGAGTCTGACTTGTTAAACTGGGGGACTCAATTTGTTGATAACGGGGAAGGGTCCTTCTCATTTGTTGGCAAATGAATGTGTAGGATGTGCAAATCTGAGTATCATTACCTGGTCTCCAACTTGCCAGTCCACTTCTTTTGCCTGTTTGTCAAAATGGACCTTGGATTGTTGCTGGACTTTACCCATGTAGTGTGCTGCATATAGATGGTCTGGATAATGTCTTGCCTAAGTTTAGCAACACAGGTGTTTACGGACACTCTATCTGCAGTGCATTCAGATCAATCAGCAGGTGCTCAGGTAGTCTCATGGTTCTACCAGTCATAACCTCGAATGGGGCACACTGGGTAGTGGCAGCAGGAGTGCCCCTAATTGCCATAAGGAGTAAAGGCAATAGGGAGGGTTTTGATAAGGATCTGTTAATGGGAGCGGTGTTCGTGGACCTGAAAAGGCATTCAACCTTATTAATCATTCTTTGCTATGCTCTAAATTGGGCTATCTTGGTTTCTCTGAAGGTCTTTGCTCTGTTGCAGAGATTATTTATCAAACAGTCTTCAGGGTGAAGAGAGTATGTGCCTGAGCTACTCGGCCCTTCTACTCTATTGACTGCCAGAGGCGGAGATCAGTGGCGCTCCGATAGAGACCTACAGCGCACCTGCGAGTGGCAGTTATCAGCAGCAGGCAGCCCCGCGCTCAGACCCTCTGAGGGCAAGAACACTAATGAGACAAGAAAACCAGCAGCTCCCAAAAGCTAAGGGGAGACTAGGCTAAAGGGGATCGAATTCTCTTTATTTTTTTTTTCAGTATAGGAAAAACACAATCTGATCTATCCACCAGGAGTACAGGCAAACTGTAGCAGTGTGGTGGCAGCGATCTATGTGACTCGGCATCATCTGGAAACAGCAGGTAGGAGAAGGTAAAGTAACGTCAGGCACTATTACTGTCCCTTACTTGTTTTCAGGTTCCTGTATGTGTTTGGGAAGGTGAATTGTGAAGGAGAACTGTATTACTCAGGCTCTATTACTGTACCTTACTTGTTACCAGGTTCCTGCATATGAAGCATCTTCTGGAGGCAGGGGACACAGAGTAAACAGTCGGGCAGACTTACTGACCGTGTAGGTACTTTAGCTAGCAGGTGGGCTACACCTAACCAATCTTGTACATAGGACTTCAAAAGGCAGAGGAAACAGAGGAAGTTAGTTTCCCTGAACTGCGAGAGGAAACTCCAACAGAGAAATCGCTCTGGTGGAGCAGAGACCAGGCAGACTGTGACATCAGCGCCTACTAAGCCAATCGCAACACTTAGTAAAAGGTGCCAGGTTTTGAACAAAGGACTAAGTCCTTAAATTCGGCGAACTTGATCTCTGTGGGGCAGTCTTCAGGGTGAGCAGAAAAAGTGCCTGAGCTACTCTGCCCCTCTGCTTCCTTGACTGCCAGAGGCAGAGATCAGTGGCAAGCTGATAAAGACCCACAGCGCACCTGCGAGTGGCAGTTATCGGCGCCAGGCAGCCCCATGCTCAGACCCTCGGCGGGCAAGAATGCCAATGAGATAAGAAAACCGGCAGCTCCCAAAAGCCAAGGGGAGACCAGGCTAAAGGGGACAGAATTCTCCTTTTATTTTTTTTCCAGTATAAGAAAAACAATCTGTTCTAGTGCAGCAGTGTGGAATTGGCGGATTGTTTTCCGCGGCAGTGCATACGGCCTACCCACCCTTCCTCTCTCCTCGCCCCACCCACCCCTAGCTGCTGATTTCTTATATAACTGATACCTGCGACATCACCCAACCTCACAGGGTTTTCCCTATTTGTCTTCCATCCACTCTGGGATTAAAAAAAACTTTTATTATCCCTTCTTTGTCTTCCGTCCACTCTGAGATTAAAAAATTATTTTATTATCCCTTCTTTGTCTTCCATTCACTTTGGGATTAAAACCCCTTTTATTATCCCTTCTTTGTCTTCCGTCCACTCTGAGATTAAAAACCCTTTTTATTATCCCTTGTTTGTCTTCCGTCCACGCTAAATTTATATGGAGCAGTAAGAAGGTTGCAAATCTTCTTTCATCCACTCTCCCTCCTAGAGCAGAGGGGGGAGGGTTCAATACTTCCCTACCAACTAAACCTAGAGTATTACCACGATGGACATCATTAACTGCATCAGCTGTGGAACACTCTTTGTGAGAGCATTTATCCTCAGGGTAGGGCACTGTCCTACATGCTTCACTCTCAAGGACCTAACATCTCAGCTGAATGCAGCAAGGTCTGAGATACACCACTTCAGACAAAAACTCCTTCAGTTCTCACGGAATGCTGTGCAAACATCCTACTACCCCATCAAACAGGCACCCCTACCGCAAAAGAAACACCATCCAGGGGGCTGGCAAGGGGTTGCAAATCACAGTATGAAATCCAAATGCTGTACAAAACAAAGTAACCTTCCTAAATACTCATCAAACAGATATGCACCACTATCCTCCGTGCAATCAGAAACGAAGGAGTGTGTAGGGTAGTGCACACCACCAAGGATAAGTCAAAACAAAGCACTATAAAACCAATATTAATAATCAGAGATTATAATTAGTAAGGTAGAGTCTCAACTCAAGCATTATGACCAGGCTAAGGTTGTGGTCTAGTGCCTCCCTGGGATTGTGGAGGGGTTGTGGGATAACAGATGGACCAGACACCGAACTTCAGGTTCAACACACAATCTCTGTGTGACGTTTATTCAAAATACAAGAAAAATGCTTCTGCAATGCCATATTCCTTCTTCAGTACATCAGTTTGCAGCAACAGACTATGAATGTCCTTTCTCTGCACTTAGCCAGCACCTACTAACACTGATCTCTGATCCCATTCACTAGTTAAGATGTAGCGACCACCCCAAGCAAGCCCCATTTGCTTGCGTAGTGGGGGCTCAAAAAGAAAAAAAAAACAAAACAAACTATAAACAAAGAACCTCAATGCGGAATCACTGAAAGAACAGTTACCCCAAAGGGCACTGACAACAAATCAAGTTTCAAAGAAATACATCATCATACATACTTCCATAATGCAATGCATCATGGGATATATGCAAATCACCATGACATTTCTGGCTTGTTAAGTTTACAACAATTTACATGTATTTTAAATAGCACAACTAGCTTAATTTCTATAATAGTCACCTAATACTTTTTACCATTATCAAAAACACCTAGTGCCATGGTATTTTAAACATTTACAGGTTTCATAAACATAAGGTATATACATTAAGGTATTTTATAACATAGTGCTATTACATACTAAATCCAGCAACAATAAACACAACCTTTTTTACATATACTCTGAAGTCACCACAATAACCTCCCTGTACGAGGACCTGAGAGGGAAAAAGAACATCAAAGAGGACACTACAGCATAGTCGAGGGAGGGAGAAGGGGGTGCCCACAGGTGGCCAACCTTATGAACTAGAAATAGTAAAGGATAGATTAGGCTTAGAAATAGAAGAACTGTTGCAACAGATTTAAGAAAGGGTCGGTCCTCAAGAGTGACAGGAGCTCCCGGTCACATATCTCCCACCTTAAGAGGGAAGCAGTTATTGCAGACTGTTTACCACCTTCCTGTCTCAGGAAGGGATGGAGCTTCTACCCATCAATCTTCAGAAGCTGCATATCAAGGTCCCTATTAACGATTAACATTCTATCATAAACATGGTGGATATCATCATTCTTTACCCTGAGACATAAACACATTTTTCAACAGAGACTAACGGTACCTTCTCATCTACTTTTAGGGAAAGTCCGTTATATTTCTTAACCATAAATCTGGATGGCTGTAAAATGCAGTACCATAGAAAGACGTTCTCTGGGGTGAGTAATTACCTTCTCCAACCCCACCAGACAAGTCAGTTTTAAGCAGGGGCCCAGTCCTAGGTTCAACCCCTCTACATAAACCCACTATGTCTCTATATTCATTCATTTCACTTGCTACAGATAAGACTCCTGAGGGTAGACACTCAATGTGTTACCCCAGCACAGGTTCCAATCCATTTTCCACCCACTTCTCCTTTGTAGGTTTTCACTCAGAAAAGAAAACATATTGACCACCTCAGACTCCTTGTCTGCCCTTGGGTACCTCTTTGACATCAGGCCCGCCCCCTGATCAAACATGCTACATTTTTGCCTACAGAAAGGGACCATTGCAGAGCCACCTCTGGCCTTGCCTGCAATTACTTGACCCCTCTGTCTTACACAAAGTGCCTGCGTGAATATGGAAGGTGCAATAGTAGTTTCTACTCTCCTGTTTCAACCTTTTATAACCTATGACCCCAAATCCTTGGTCATCTTATCCCCAGGCAGGTTTCAACAGAAAATGAAAATTACGTACCTACCGTAATTCTTGATCTTCTTGGACGAGTCTCCACCACTCATTCACACGCCCACCCCTCCCGTCCCCCGAGCTCACCTCTATTGTTGGTCTTCACTCCCTCAAATCTTTAGGCTGTGAAGACTTCTTTGTTGACCCTTCTTATACGGGTCGTCCAGACTATCTTATGTCCGGTTTTTGGTTAGGTTATCCTTCTAGGTTAGTTATGCTGCAGCTCCTCGGTAAAAAAGGTACTGAGGCGGTTGGAGGGTCGACGCCGAGATAGTCATTACCGCACGAGCTGAGGCTCGCAGTGCCGATCCTCGCAGCTCCATCTCTGGCGCCGGCCCTCCAGCAAAAAAGTTTGCTCCCGCTGGGTCCTAGTCCCTCCGGCGCAGATCCCAGTAGTGTGAATGAGTGGTGGAGACTTATGTCCAGGAAGATCCTACCAGGACCCCAAGGAACCTCCCATGCTGAACACCCTGCAATGGTAAACAGCAGGTTCCTTAACTTTGTAACTCCGGGGTGTCTTAGTAAACATCCTTTTAATCACTGTACTATTTTCAGCCATCTGTTACCATCGAATACCTTGTAACTTATGTGAGAGTTTCCCTTTTTCCAAGGGTGACATTTTTTTAAATGATCACTACCCTCCTTAACTTTAACATACTGTAACAGTTTGACAATATTAGTATTTTTAGCATGCAGTACACCCCAGTCAATACTGTTAACAGATTTAGCTGCATCAATACAAGAAAAGTCCATTCAGCCTCATAGGCTCCTTCTTGCTTGCTTGGAGTCCTCATCCCCAGCACAATATCACTAGGCACAGTCTTACCTGGGGTCTCACATTCAAGTTCCATACATGCATCTCCAAACTCAAACAGGTAACATCCTGGGAACACAGGAAACAAAGGAATATCCTGCTCAGTCAGGGAGTCCTCCTCAAACTGAGCCCACGAAAAATCTTCCGACTCTTCGTCCAAACTTTCCAGCAGGAACCTCTCGAGCACCTGTCACCAGTGTTCCACCTCTCTGCGAAGTCAGTCTGCCTCCAGCCATTGCCCATTCGTCCAATGGATCATCCTCATCAGGGTCTCCACCTCCTGGGTGTAGTCTCTCGCACCTACAGTCTGCCTCTACCTGCATCTCTCCATCATCTTCAGGGTTGGCCTTCCTCCGAGCTCTCAGGTCCAGTCCAGGCAGCAGCTTCTCTCCATTTGTCAGCCATATTTCTGCACCAAACTCCACGGACTTTCTTCTCTGGCAGCTCTTGGTGCATTGATCCACCTGGGATATCTGGGCGATATCCACCAGAAAATGTCCCTCTTCGGTCAGTCCAGATGCTTCCAGCAAGTTATCCCACTTCTGACACCAAGTCTGTGGAGGGGTTGTGGGATAACAGATGGACCAGACACCGAACTTCAGGTTCAACACACAATCTCTGCATGACGTTTATTTAAAATACAAGAAATAAGCTTCTGCAATGCCATATTCCTTCTTCAGTACATCAGTTTGCAACAACGGACTATGAATGTCCTTTCTCTGCACTTAGCCAGCACCTACTGACACTGATCTCTGATCCCATTCACTAGTTGAGATGTAGCAACCACCCCTATGCAAGCCCCATTTGCTTGAGTGGTAGGGGCTCAAAAAGGAAAAAATCAAAACAAAACAAGCTAAAAACAAAGAACCTCATTGCAGAATCACTGAAAGAACAGTTACCCCAAAGGGCATTGGCAACAAATCAAGTTTCAAAGAAATATATCATCATACATACTTCCGTAATGCAATGCATCATGGGATATATGCAAATCACCATGCCATTTCTGGCTTAAGTTTACAACAATTTACATGCATTTTAAATAGCACAACTAGCTTAATTTCTATAATAGTCGCCTAATACTTTTTACCATTATCAAAAACACCTAGTGCCATGGTATTTTAAACATTTACAGGTTTCATAAACTTAAGGTATTTTATAACATAGTGCTATTACATACTAAATCCAACAACAATAAACACAACCTTTTGTACATATACTCTGAAGTCACCACAATAACCTCCCTGTACGAGGACCTGAGAGGGAAAAGGAAAATCAAAGAGGACACTATAGCATAGTCAAAGAAGGGAGAAGGGGGTGCCCACAGCTGGCCAATCTTATGGACTAGAAATAGTAAAGGATAGATT
Source organism: Neoceratodus forsteri (assembly GCA_016271365.2). Classification (NCBI taxonomy): domain Eukaryota; kingdom Metazoa; phylum Chordata; order Ceratodontiformes; family Ceratodontidae; genus Neoceratodus; species Neoceratodus forsteri. The sequence continues at coordinate 1,052,506,839 of CM057453.1, forward strand.
AGGCTTAGAAATAGAAGAACTGTTGCAACAGATTTAAGAAAGGGTCGGTCCGCAAGAGTGACAGGAGCTCCCAGTCACAGGGATATCGGCACGCAGGGACATGGACCACATAAAGAACATCGTGCGCAATAGGGAACCTGACACAAAAGTCATCCGCCACATAGGAACAAGCGATCCAGCCAGTCGGTCAGTGGAGGAAACAAAGCAAAATCGCAACGAACTTGGCAATAAACAGTCTTCCCTTTTGTCCAGTGTCTCTTTCTCAGAGATACTGCCTGTCTGGAAGGGAGGGGACAGCAGGCAGATAATCAGAGAAGGGGACATAGCCGAACTTAAATGGCTAAAAGACTGGTGCAAGGAAAAAGAATATCACTTTATAGGAGTTTGGCACACCTTTTGGGAGAGGGAATTTTTTGCATTCAACAGCATTCACCGCACAAGACAGAGGACTCGGGCAAACATTTGACGTCCATATCTCCCAGTTAAACTAGCAGAGGGGGAGGACACCAAGGTGCACATCGCATCAAGTGAGGTGCCTTTTACTCCTCCCCCATCCTTGGTAAAAACTTCATCTCAGTATCATAAGGAACGCAAAACCTTCAAACATAATAAAACTAACACCGATGATCCACCAAAAAACAGGCATTTTGAACCTGAAACGCTGTAAACCAAAGCTGCATCACCAGACTCAACAAAAGCAATTCCAGGGATGGAAGGCAACGTGCATAAACGCTTGTAGCCTACCAAACAAAATCCTGGAGCTCATAGCCATGTTGGCAGAGACACCACTAGACTGGGTCGCAGTTACAGAAACATGGTTCACCACAAACCACACCTGGGATGTAACCATACCAGGTTACACACTCTTCAGATGAGACCGCAAGAGGAAAAAGGGGGTGTGTGTGTGGGGGGCTCTATATGTTAGGGAAGGTATTAGTGCGATGGAAAACCAGGGAAAAAACAAAAATGCAGAGGCCCTATGGGTCACACTGGGAGCTGGGAACAAGGACCCTATCCGAGTGGGAGTATTATACAGAGCCCCACCCAAGAAGCAGAAGTCAACAAAGAACTCCTGTTGGTCATCTCAACGATGGCCGACAGAGGTGAGCTACTACTAGTCGGGGACTTCAATCTACCAGATGTAGCTTGGACCTCATACATGGCATCCACTGAAAGGACCGGGGAGTTCCTGTTCACACTAAAAGGGGCAGGGCTCAACCAACTAGTGAACTCACTCACCAGAGACAACGCAACCCTCGACCTGGTGGGCGTTAACCTGGGGACCAGTGACCACAGGTCAGTCTGGTTAGCAATCAACAAAGCAGAAGGTATATGACACTAATATCAAGATCCTTGACTTCTGGCCAGCCCGCTGGTGCAGAGACATGGCTGCCGTCTGCGGTGCCAATGACCCAGGTCCGGGAACGGATCCAGGTGTCGGAGGGCCGGCCGGGAGCAGGATTGAGCATCCGTGGGACTGCTCTTCTGCTCTGGGGAGGGGTTGAGTGCCTGGCACAATGTGGACCCCAGCAGGCTAGGGTACCTGAAACACTCAGACACCTGCACGCCAGGAGGGGGCGGGGCGGGGCCTGGCCGTGCATGTCCCCACCCGGGAAAAAACACACGTATGAGCCAGGGGTCAGTGCCTGACCCTCCAGCCATGACTGTTCAGCTTCGGCAGCCCCACTCGGGGGGGGGGGTGCTTCCCCGGATGAGGGTTTGGGTCGCAGAGCCCAGGGCAAGCCTGTTTGCAGGGCTAGGGGGTGCCTGGCGGCAAAAAGAATAAAATAAAAAAAAAAAGATCCTTGACTTCCATAAAGCGAACTTTCCTGAGATGAGATCAAGAATCAAATCCATATTAACCAACAGTAGATCAGGACATGTGGAAGACGACTGGGACCATTTCAAGAAGGCCATAACTACAGTTACTGAACAATGTGCAAAACACATCAGGAAATCAAAAAGAAGAAAAAAACCTCTCTGGTTTACCAGACTTAGCATCAAAAACAAGGGAGAAGATGAGGTCCTTCAAGAAATATAAACTGTCACAGAAGGAGACTGATAAGGAAGATTACAAGAACAAGTTTAGGGAGGCAGGAAAGGCCATTTGAAAAGCCAAAGTTAAAACGGAGGAAAGAATAGCACAGGGGGTCAAGCAGGGAGATGAAACCTTCTACAGGTACATGAGAGACAAGAGAAAGAGTAAAGGGGGAATAGTCAGACTAGCAGTACAGGATGGCCAGATGGTAGAAGAAGACAAGGACAAAGCAGAGGTATTGAATAAATTCTTCTGCTCTGTATTCAGAATGGAACATACTGGAAGGGGTCCTCCACTGAAACAGACAACACTCAATAGCAAAGAGGCTGGCACTAGCCCCTTCACAAGACAAGGGGTCCCAGAAGAACTAAACAAACAAAGTAGACAAAGCAATGGGGCCAGACAGTATCCACCCAAGAGTGTTGAAGGAGCTACAAGAGGAAACTGCAGCACCACTGGCAGAACTGCTCAGCAGATCACTAGAGAATGGCACGGTGCCTCAGGACAGGAGAAGGGCAACAGTGGTGCCCTTGCACAAAGGAGGTAACAAGGAGGAGACTGGAAACTACTGCCTAGTCAGCCTGACCTCTATAGTGGGAAAAATTATGGAGACATTGCTCAAAGAGAGAATAGTGGAATACCTGAAGGAAAATGGAAAACTAAACCCCAAGCAGCACGGTTTCACAACAGGATGATCATGTCAAACGAATATGACATATTTCTTCGACTGGGTTACCAAAACAACAGACCACAAGGGTGCGGTAGATGTGGTGTACCTGGACTTCAGCAAGGCCTTTGATACCATCCCCCACAGGAGGCTGGAATACAAACTAGAGCACACAGGGGTAGGGCATAAGATAGTTAACTGGGTTAGGAATTGGCTACAGGGTAGGACATAGACAGTCTTGGTCAATGGGGCCTGATCATAAGAGGGGGAAGTGACCAGCGGCGTACCACAGGGATCGGTACTTGGCCCAATACTCTTCAACATATTCATCAGTGACATCACAGAAGAATTGGAGGGGAAGGTATGCCTGTTCACTGATAATACAAAGCTCTGCAATAGGGTAGACACACATGAGTGGGCCACAAGTATGGTAGCTGGCATCAGGAACCTGGAGGAATGGTCAGGAAATTGGCAGTTAAAATTTAACGCCAAGAAATGTAAAGTCATGCATCTGGGAGAGCGAAACCCAGGAAGCCAGGATAAGATTACAAAAAGGAAAAAAAAAGGCAAAATGGATACTAAAATTAAAAAATGCAGGATGACTATCTTCCTAATGGCAATAACCAATAACACTGCCTGCAATACTGCTCCTGTGACATGACCAGTGGTTTCCTCGTTAAGGAATGCTCCCCAAACAACACTTATTCTCTCTAATTCTATGGCGGGTGCCCCCTGGAGGTGCAGCCTACACTCCTAAAGAATCCCATCACCACATTAGTCTGCCTCTGCATTAAACAGTCACGCTGGATAGGCATACTGTTGTTTACCACGAGGGTGTCCATACAGGAAGCCTCAGGTAGGCTCACTCTTTGCCTGCTGCTACTAAGGTGTGGGGATGTGGAAGTTAACCCAGGTCCTCAGAACACAAATAGAGCCCAATCCTTCTCACCGTGGCATCAGGATAGCTCATATTAATATAAGTAGCATTGTACCTAAGATCCAGGAGCTGGAAGCCTGGGTCTCGACACACAAGCCAGATGTCCTTGTCATTAGCGAAACATGGTTGAAACCTTCAAACCCTAGCTTACTCTGCAACATACAGGGATATACTGTATAACCCCTTATTGTAGCTGTAAAAAAATATTCGCTTTATCCGTGGGACACTAATATTGCGCGGATATATGTTTACAGCAGGAATTTGTTGACCGCAGATAAATCACGTACGTGTGTGCCAAACAATGTTTGTTACTCTGCCCGGTTGCAGTGCGGGTGCTCATACCATACATTCATTCGTGGTCATTCATTTTTGTGCTGTGTGATTTTGTGCTTTAAAACGTTACTTATTTCTTTTACTGGTGTTGGGGAACTCATATTCATTCATGGTGCTTTTAAGGTTTAAAACGTAATGCTCATATTCATGGGGATACTGTAGTTTGTGCTTTCTGGGCTTCTGCTTGTGCTTATATAGCGCTCATATTCATTCACGGGGTTATTTTTGGGTTTTGTGCTTTGTGTGCTTCTGCTTTGTGCAAGTAAAACATAACTTTTATTTATTTATTTTTAGAAGAAGGCATCGGAGTGCTAAAGGGGGCGTACTTGATATTACTGTACTTCTTTTTTGTTCAGTAATTGAGACACTTAGCGTGAGTTTCTGTTATCACCGCCTGCTGGAACCCCTTGATTATGTCCTCTTCTCTCTCTCCGAGTGTGCTTATGCTGTCTACCAACCACTGAGCATTTTTCATTTTCAGCGTTTGCATTCGGAAGTCGATGCTGATGTCACCACAAGCACGACCATTCAGTAGTTGCTCTGACACAGTATTAGCATACCAGGTAGTGAAATGTTGCTTTAGTTGATCTTTAAAAATCTTATTGACAGTTAAATCTAGTGGCTGTAGTAAATCAGTACATGAGGCAGGCACGAAATGGGGATGATGGCATTATGTTCCAGAGCTTGCAGAACATTTTCAGTTGTGTGCCCCCTGAACAAATCCATTACTAGCAAGGATCTTTGTTCATCTGGAAGGTCCATCTGTTTCTTTATTTTCTGTACATAAGGGACCAAAACCTCCGAAATAAACTGCAGCACAGTACTGTTACAAGCCCAGAGGTTCTTGGAGTGACTAATTAACCATCCCCGGGGGAATTTAAAGGCAGGATGGCAGTTGTTGGATTTTCCCTTGTAGATGATCTGGGAGGGTAGGAGGTACCCCAATCATGAAAACAGCTAGGACGACAGATGCTTGCCTCTTGTTCCCTAATCCTGAGACCTCCACCTGCTTGGAGCCAGTAGCTGCCATAGTCCATTGGCTACATGGCACTAACTGTACTCCTGTTTCATCCAAGTTAATCACCAGAGCTGGTGGGATAAGTTCCTGGCTACAGGATGTGGAAATCCTTTCCAGAAATGTGGACTTCAGTTGTGGGAAGTCAAGTGGTGTTTTATGAGCTGCTTTTGTGGCCTTACGTTTAGAAAACCCCATGTGGCTCAGTAATTTCCAACACCATTGTCTGCTAAAAGTTAGCTGCCCACCATTCTCTGCCAGAAGGTTAGGGTTGTGCGCCTTTACCACACCAGAGGCAATTGCAGAAACAACTCTGGCATAAACAACAGCACCCTCTGACCGCAAATTCTTTCTTTTTTTTTTTGGTCGGGCCACCGACTATTTTTCTGCCCTGGTCACGGCCCCCGGAGACCTCCACCATCGCCTATAGCTGCAGAGGACCCTCGGTCACCCCCGGCTTACCCCCCCCCGGAGGAGGGCGGGGCCGTGGCCACCTTAGTGGTCACGGAACTGTAACAGTCGGGGTCCCTGCAGCGGCGGTGGTGAATTGAGGACCTACGGGGAGGGCTTCATTCCTTCGGTGGTCCGGCCCGCCTTCCATTTTCCGGCTTTTCTCCCCAGAGGTGGCGGGGACGTGCAATGACGCTGGCGTCTGCCCCGCCTCCTCCCCTTACTGAATGTCGGCAGCGCGAGATCTCCTGGCCTCTGCCAGGAGTCCTCAGTGCTCCGATTGTTGCCCACTCCCCCCGGAGAAGGAGAGCCGTCCATTGGACGCTCCATCCTTCTCCCCCGCCAGCCCTCTGATGATCCAGGTCCGTTCCGAACCCGGGTTGCCGGCGTCGCAGCGGAAATCCACCACTGCGCGAAGGGCTGGCTGCAAATTCTTTATAATGTTACACAGCTCCTGCTCCACATCATTAAGGAGCAGGGTAGGACGTCCGCGAGGCTTAGTAGGTAACTTAGGAGTAAGTTTGCTAGGGTCAGGGATTTTTGTCAGCTGTGCAAGCTAATCCTTTTTGAAACCACGAACAGTGCTCTCGTTAATGTTTGCTGTATACTTCTTGCTATAAAACCACACAGCATTCATAACCCCACTCTCTACAGCATACTTCCCAACTTCGGACCGTACCTCAGCTTTGTACTTAACATACTGGGTTCTTCGCTTTTTCACAGGAGGCTCTGAGAGTTCTGCCACTACAGCCTCAGCAACTGTCAAAGGGACTTCTGCAGTTTGACTCAAATTGACAGCACAAAGCGGCTCCCCGGACAAGTCTCTCTTCACAGCCGGCTTCTTGTTAAGCCAGGACAGTAGTGACGTTTCGCAAGTACGTGCAGTATTTTCAGTAGTTCAGGTATTAAGCTCCACTAATGCTCAGCTAAGTCAGACACACAAACAGCAATGGGCACCAGCATCTCTACTGCTTCGTTTTGTGCTTTTGCGATTTTGACAACTGACTTCCGGGTTGCAAAAATAACCGATGGAGCGCTAATACAAGGTAATGCCAATTACTCTACAAGTCTACACCGCACGGAAATTTGTTTGCACGGATATTTTGCGTTATACAGTACTATCTTCAGAAATGATAAACCAGGTTCAAGGAGGGGAGGTGGAGTTCTGATTTATCTGAAGGACCATCTGAACTGAACCAAACCATCATTGCCTCTAACTCAGCCGGACAAGCGACCCCAGAGTGGCTGCTAACGGAAATTACTATTGGAGCAGCACTTAAACTTCACATGGGCTGTATATATATATAACCCCCCACTGGGAGGGATTGATGGACTACAGAGTAGTTTCTGAAGTGGCTAGTCTCTCGCCAGTAAGGGATGCTATCATTACAGGCGACTTTAATCTGAACTTGTTGGACAGCAAGCAACACAGCTATGCCGAACTGCTCAAGGGAACTAACAATGCAAACCATTAAAGACACCCATGTGCCAGAACTCCAAAATGGGTAATCATACAGTACTTGACTGGATCCTGACAAACCGGGAAGACAGGGTCAGTAACGCAGGAGTGGTACCGGATTCCATTAGTGATCACTCCCCCACTTCTTTGTATGTGGTCTTGCAAGAAAATTAAACCTCCACCGAGGATCATCTCCTTCAGGAATTTTGCCAGAGTAGATGTTGTGGCACTAAATAGAGATCTAGGGGGCATAAGTTGGTCCAATTTCTTCTCATTGAATGATGTGAATTCAGCCCTGGGCTTCCTCATCGCTACCTTAACACCAATCCAAAACAAGCATTGTCCTATAATGACTTGGCGTGTCAGGGGAGGGAACATTAAATGGGTCACTAGGGAATTGGTCACCCTTATGAAAGTGCGGGATAAGGCCTGGCTAAAGCACAAGATGGGACCAACTCCAGAAAATTGGGCGGAGTACAGGCAACTAAGGAACAGGTTTAAGAGAGAAGCTAAATCCTTAAAGATAACTTATTTCAAGTTCCGACAAACTCAGAACCTAAGCAATCCCAGGAGTTTCTGGGCAACAGTAAACTCGGTTCTGAAGCCAGTTAAACAATATAGTGCAATCTGCTTAATGAGCACCAAGGGGCTACAGGCAGACCCAGAAATAGTGGCTAACCTCCTCAACGATAAGTTCTCAAATCTGGATGCATACTTGGCACCGCTTCCCTTCATGGGAAAGAATAGTAGAAGACAGGCTAAGACAACTTGCTCCCCCCTTTTTACTTCAAAGTAAGAACCAGATCTCAGACATATCGTCTCCTGATGGCGCTACCCAATTCGGGTATTGCGGGCAGTGATGGGCCCTCACTGCAATTTCTCAAGCTAGCTGAGGCATTCATAGCAAAACCATTCTCCCACATAATAAACCTATTGCTCGGCACCACAATAGTGCTGACAATCTGGAAAGAAGCTAGAATAGTCCCCATTTTCAAGGCTGGCGACCGACACCTCCCAGAAAACTGTAGACCAGTATCGATCATGTCTCACATGTGTAAGATACTTGAAAAAGTAGTACACCGTCAGATGTCAGACCACATTGGGAAATATGGCCTGCTATCCAATAACCAGCATGGCTTTAGACGAGGCTTTAGTACCACCATGGTGCTCACTAAATTTATAGACCATGTTCTCAATCAAGCGGACAAAGGCTACCTCACAGGGGCCATATTCGTGGATTCATCAAAAGCCTTTGATATGGTGGACCATGAGATACTACTAAAGAACCTGTCCTCCCTGAACTTCCACAAGAGTATGACAAACTGGGTAAATAGCTACCTTACGGGCAGGACTCAGCTGGTACTTCTAGGGAGGGCCCTATCCTGTCCTTTACAAGTGTGAACTGGAGTTCACCAAGGCTCCATACTAGGTCCCCTGCTCTACTCCCTTTCTGTGAATCCCTCACTAGCGGAACCCTCAGACAGTAATAGAATAATGTATGTGGATGACCTCATCATCTATAGAAGTGGAAATGACCTCACAGGGTTGAACCTAAATCTAAGTAATGATTTTAGTAATACAGTTAAATAGTTCACTCAGAATAGGCTCCTTGTAAATGCCAAAAAAACAAAATGCATGCTGTTTGGCTCCAAACAGAGGCTCTTCAAGTGCGCTCCCTATGATACAAATGCCCTGAACATCTTGAGCACTGATGGCTCCAACACTAAGCAAGTAAGGGAATTCAAATACCTGGGGGTCTTGCTTGACCCTGCTCTTACTTCTGAACACCACATTAGCGTGGCAATAAATAAGGTGAACCAAAGAACAGGAATGTGTTACCGACTCAAGCACCTCCTGTCCCCTGAAGCAAGACTAGCCATAGGGAGGGGACATCAACTCCCCATAAGAGAATACTGTTCCACAGTTATAGCCCGCTCAACCTCTGTGCTATTAAAACGCATGAACATGGCATATAATAACATATGCAGGTTCATTATACAGGCCCCATAATGTACACACCACTGTCACCTTTATCAAACCCTGGGATGGCTATCCCCCTCCGACCGTAGAGAGCTGCTGTTTGGAATTTTTATCTCAAAAACATTGCAAGCTGGGATAGGATCCCCCCCCCCATCAGACCTGCTAAAACCCAAGAGTAACAGGCGTGAATTAAGGTCCTCTGATAGCAGGTTGATGGAATGTCCCAGACGAAACACAGAAATGAGTAGGAGAGCCTTCTCCTGTGCTGCACCCAAACTGTGGAACTCCCTCCCAAACAGGCTACACACACCCTTCTCACCCACCACTTTCAAACTGCACTTCCTAGAGGAGATGTTTGGTAGATCTCTATGCAAATGCTAATCATACTTACTGCAAGTGACTGACCGATATATCAGCCAAGCAATAAGGCAAGGCCTGCTATTTTTAATGCACTTACATTACTAGGTGTTTTGACTAGAAACAAGTTTTAAAGCCCTTAGCAGTCGAGAATTCTTAATGTATCTTTCTTTTTTTTCTTTTGCTGCCTGAAAATTTGGGATCAGTGTACCTTACAAGGTAATCAAATAAATAAATAAATAAAGTACACACTTGAAGGACACCAACTGGAGAAGACAAAAATGGAGAGCGACTTGGGTGTACTCGTTACCAATGACTTAAAGTCACAAAACAGTGTGAAAAAGCTGCTCAAAGAGCAAGTGGAATACCAGGGTGCATAGGTAGGAGCATTACAAGCAGAAAGCAGGAGGTGATCATGCCACTGTACAGATCACTGGTAAGGCCACACCTTGAATACAGTGTCCAGTTTTGGAGGACTCATCTGAAAAAGGACATAGACAGATTAGAAACAGTACAGAGAAGGGCTAGAAAAATTGTGCAGGGGCTACACCAAGAAACATATGAAAATAGGCTCAGAGAACTGAAGCTGTACTCACTGGAGCAGAGAAGAAAAAGAGGAGACATGATAGAGAAATTCTAATATGTCAAAGAAATAAACAAGACAGAGAAACTCTTCCAGGAAAATAGCGCAACTCGGACAAGGGGACACAACTTGCGTTTAGTGGGAGGCAAGTTCAGGAGCAATTCGAGAAAAGTACTTCATCACTGAGAGGGTAATAGACCCATGGAACAGCCTGCCATCACAGGTGGTGGCAGCTAAGGCAGTGAGGGAATTTAAGCTAGCATGGGATAGACAGTGTGTGCAGCTTGCCAGGAACACATAAGGGAAAGGGGGAGGGGGGGTAGCCACCTTGGGCAGACTAGATGGATCAACTGGTCCCCATCTTCCAACACCATTCAGTATTCTTATGTTCCTAAACAGGTCACAGGTAGTAGGTATAGGAATGATTACTTCTTCCATCAGACCCATGAATTTAAGTGTTTCACAGGGGTCCATTTTGGGCCCTCGTTTATTTTCGTTGTTAGTTAATTCTCTTCCATTTTTAAGGTCTGCAATTGTCTGCTTTATGCAGATGATTTAATCATTTATTCTCAAGCACGCTCTAATTCTCAGCTTGCAGTTCTACTACAATCCAGTTTCTATGATGCCTGTACCTAGTTTTCTAGCAATCACATGGTTCTTAATGTTAGTAAGACAAAAACAATGCTATCTGGAACCTCCCATTTGTTGAAGGTAGAGCCTATTTTGTTGATTTATAATCCTGGGGGAATTGTTATTGAATTTGTAAAAGAATTTAGATATTTGGGAGTCCTTTTGGAACCAGGTTTAACATCTTCCTTGCAGGTGAAAGCCATAAGTTAAAAAGTTAACCATTGACAAGGGGTACATAAAACCACCAACTCACCCTCATGGAGGGAATTCAGATGGAAAATTAATATCCGTTTTTTCAAAACCTCAACAATATCTGCACATTATAATAAGCTCTTCTCTAACAAATGCTGGAGAGGTTGTGACTCTTTAGGGCCACACTACCATATTTTTTGGGACTGCCCAAAAATTACCCTTTTTTGGAGCAACATTATTGGGGAGGTGACCTCAATCTTATCCCTCCTTACTCCACTAAAATTTGAAAATATGGTGCTGGGGCTTCCCCCAGAGGAAATCAAGAGCTCGGCAGGAAAATACAGGTTACTCACCTGTAACAGCAGTTCTAGGAATGGTATATGTTGTTCATCCACACTGTCTGGCAGGTTCCTTGCCACTTTAAATCTTGCCGGAAGGTCTTCAAGCTGGCTCTTCCCACCCACCCAGGTGGTAAAACACTCAGCTCCGCCCCCATGACGCCAGATCTAGCCCGCTGGAAGCCAGGTTGTGCGTCGAAGCCGGGGAGGTCGGGTGGGTCGTGTGGATGAACAAAATATACCATTCCTAGAACTCCTATTACAGGTGAGTAACCTGTATTTCTAGGGACATGGATATGTTGTTCATCCACACTGTCTGGCAGACTCCTAGCAGTTCTCCGGGGGGAGGGAGGGAGGCAAGGCGCACAACCCCTACTTAGGGAATAAAGACTGGAGAACCGAGGCCCCAAAACCAGCATCCCGGCGTGACCCAAGGTCGATGTGGTAGTGGGTAAATAAGGCATGTGCCGACTTCCAGGTAGCAGCCTTGCAGATATTCTGGATAGGGACATCCCTGGAAGCAGCCACCGATGCAGCGGTATGGCGGGTAAAATGAGCTCTTATCCTCTGGGAGGCTCCAGTTCGCCAACCTATAGCAGAGATCTCACGCAGGAGGTGACCCACCGCCATCGCCTGCTTGGCTGCAGGTCTGCCAGGTGCGGCTTCAGCGTAGGTGACAAACAGCTGGCAAACTCTCTCCTCAACTTCAGTCGACGCCCTTAAGAGCGTAGTGCTCAACCAGGGTCCAATATGAGCCTATATGCGGCTCCAAGGTGTGATTGGGGTAGAACACCAGCGGAGTCAACACCTGGTTAAGCTAAAGCTCCGACACCACCTTCAGAAGGAACTTCGGGTGGGGCGCAGGACAACCTTGTCCCTGTGGAAGACCAGATAGGGAGACTCAAAGGAAGCGCCTGGAGCTCTCCCGTCCTTCTGGTTCACGTGATAGCCACCAAGAAGGCGGTCTTCCACAACAGGTGGGAGATATCACACCTGTGCATTGGTTCAAATGGCTTGCCCGTGAGCTTGGCCAATACCAGCAGTAGATCCCACGGAGGTGGAGGTTCTCGCACCGGAGGGTAAATGTGATCAAGGCCTTAGAAAGCGCCAGACCACCTTCTCCTGCACCACTGACTGCTTTCCGGCCCACGCCCGAAGGGCAGAGATGGCTGCCAGGTGCACCTTAAGGGTCGTCGACCAAAGCCCTTGCTGAGAAAAGGACCACAGGTAGTCCGGAATGCTTGCCGAGGAACAGCGGAAGGGTCCAGGCCCTTTCCCTGACACTAAATGGAAGATCTCTTCCATTTGAAGGCACAGCATTATCTGGTCGACTCCTTACAGGACACCTCAACAACACTGGGGACCTTGTCAGAAGACCCAAGGCCTGGAATCTAGCCGCTCAGGAACCAGGCCGTCACGTGCAGGGATTGAAGGTTCGGATGGAATACCTTCCCCTGATGACAGAGATCAGGTCCGAGCGGGCTGGAAGCCGCCTCGGGAGCCTGGAGCTGAGACTGAGGAGAACTGGATACCAGAGCTGGCGGAGCCAGTCTGGGGCTACCAGAATCACCTGCGCCTTGTTTCTCCTCGCCTTGAGAAACACCCCGTATATCAAGGGAATGGGGGAAAGGCATAGAAGAGGCCCTGGGTCCACGGCCTCGAAAAGGCATCCCCCTGCAGCGAGCCCTGCTGAGGGGGGCGGGCATGAAACAGTCTCAGCTTCGCGTGCTCCCTGGAGGAAAAAAGGTCCGCCTGAGGCGTGATCCAGTGGGAGAACAGATCTTGTGCTACCTCTGGCAGTAGAGAACCCCTCGTGAGACGCAGCCCCTATCCGGCTTAGGGCATCGGCCAGGGTGACGGGGGCTCCTGCCACCTGAATAGCTAGGAGATCCCCTCCAGGCTGCGCACGAGACCATATGCGGAGAGCCTCCTTGCATAAGGACAAGGAGCGTGTCCGACCTTGGCGGTTTAGGTAGCACATGGTCGTGGTATTGTCTGTCCGGACCTGAACCACTTGACCCCGTAGAAACGGAGCGAAGGTGGTAAGAGCTAGGCAGACCGCACGGAGCTCCAGCAGGTTGATATAGCATCGGGACTCCGTAGGGGACCAGAGACCGTGCGCTCTGTGCTCCCCCGATGGGCACCCCAACCCATCAGAGATGTGTTGGTCGGTAAAGAGACCGTCGGCCCGGGGCAGACAAACGGAATGCCCTCCTGCAAATGTGCCGGAATGGTCCACCACTGGAGAGCGTTCCACATTTCCTGGGTCGCCGTCACCCACTGATCCAAGGTTCGAGCATTGTGACCGCTGACTGACCCGTCCCCGATGAAGAGGATGCATGTACCAACAGGCCTAACGGACCACGCTGGTGCAGGCCGCCGTGGGGCCCAGGAGATGCAGGAGTCCCGGGCAGGGCGCAATTGCCCAACCAGGAATGATTGGGCAGGGAGGAAAATTTTCTGCCCTGTCCACCGGGAGCCGAGTTCAGGCTCTGAAGAGAGTCGAGCTCTGCCCCGATGAGGGGTATCACCTGCTTTGGCACGAGTTCCGGCTCGGCCTCGTTGATGAGGAGGCCAATCTGATAGCAAGCCTGGAGGGCCAGATCTCTGAACCACTCCACTTCCGCTCTGGAAGGGGTGCCAACAGCCAGTCATCCGGGTAGGGGTACACCTGGACCCTTCAGCACCGCAGGAATGCGACACCACTGCCATGCATTGGTGATGACCCTGGGAGCTAGAGAGGCCGAAGGGCATGGCCCGGAACTCATAAGAGATCCCTCCGCTCTGGAGCGGAGAAATTCTGATGAAACGGACGGATCGGACGAGAAGAACACGTCCTGGAGATCCAGGGAACAGAACCACACACCCTAATTCCAGGGATGGGAATATTTGAACCAGAGTGACCATCCTGAAGGTCCGAGACCTTGGGGACCTACTCAAGTCGTGCAGGTCGAGAATGGGGCGCCAGCCCCCCCGTCCGTTTCGGGGGCCAGGATATCCTGGACACAGACCCCAGGTCTGGAGGAGGATCCGCCACCTTCCTGATCACCTCTTTTTTGAGGCGCAGGGCAATATCGGCTCGGCAGGCTGACAGCGAGGCTTCGGACCCCGTGGCCCCCCCCCCAGGGGTGACGGCTCGAAAGGGAAGGGAAGGGCCTGCTCGAAAACCAGAGGCAGGCCCTTACCTACTACCTCCCACACTCAACGGTCCGTGGAGATAGCGGACCAGGTGGAAGGGAAGTAGCATGGCCACCGTGGCCGCTAGCGACCTGGCACAGGAATCACCTATGTCCAGAGCAGTCTGAAGCTGGTGCTTAGCCACTGCCCTTCCCTGGTCCCACACCTGCCGGGCCGTGGTCCGCAGGTCGGCCGGGAGATGAGAGATCACCTCATCCAGGGAGCCCATGAGGGCGTGGGAAAAGTGTGCCATCAGTGCGGCTGAGCTGGCCTGCCGGAGACAGAGGGAGGACGCAGCGTATACCTTGCGCCCGACATAGTCCAGCCTTTTGGACTCCTTGTCGGGGGGCCTGTCCACGTCTCGAGCGTATCCGGAACGCTGGAAGACGTTATCAGTGACTAACCCCTCAGCAGAGGGGTGCTCCGAGAAACCGGGCAAAGAGCCGGTAGGGACCGCATACTTTCTGGCCATCCTAGCCGAGGGCGCAGGACAGGAAGCAGGCCGCTGCCAAAGCTCCAAGGCTGGGCCGACAATGGCCTCAGCCACAGGGAAGGCCTCCGTGGGTGAATCCCCTCGGTCTAGAATCTCCGTAAGGGGATAATAGGCCCGTTTGTATACGGGCTCGAGCTGCATCCTGGTAAACTCCGAGATGAGCCTAAGCAGACCCAAGAAGGACGATGGGCTATCGTCCAGAGACTGGCCCCGGGAGGACTCCAGGCTAACCCGCCTGGGGAACATGGAGGAGTCGTCATCGGACTCCGAAGAGTCTGCAAAGAGCTGCCTCAGGCCTGAGCCACCCTTCACCTGCCGAGGGCGGCTGGGAGTGAGGGTGACTGACGACCTGCTAGGCAGGCTGTGACCCGACCAAGGTTCCACCACATTCGGTGGGGCAGCTAGATTTGGCCGAGCAACCGGCCCAGAAATGGGCATCTCGACTGCGGCGAGCGGTTGCTTCGGCCGTTCGGGTGGCAGCCACTTGATAGCCGGGGAATGAATTGGAGTCGATTGACTCTCCGACAACAGCAACTGCTACCACATAAGCTCCTTGTAACGTTGACGCAATCTGCGTCGAAGTCTCTCCTCATCCAAGGAGGATGACGAGGAGGAACGGTGTCGCCACTTAATTCGGTGCCCAGACCAAGACCGCCAAAGTCGGCGGCAGTGACTTGATCAAGATGAAGTCTGAGACCAAGACCCTCGGTGAAACCGAGGGTGGATCTGGGAAGGGGCGGGGGACACCCGCTCTTCCCTCGGCTCGGATACTTTGACCGGGGACTGCCGCCCCGAAGGCATGGGCAGACCCTTGGTCTCCACCTGGGGAACCGGCGGAGAGGGGTTGACGGCTCTACCAGTCGACCACCCGGCTGACGGGTCGAGAATAACTCGACTACGTCGACGGGAGTCTGGGCAGGCTGGCCTGATGGGGACACTGAGAAGCCAGCGGCCTGAGCTGCAACCTCGACAGAAGTCGATGGTCGGCTGTCCAGAGAAGAAGACCTCTCCCGCTCCCACAAACGCCGACGATGGGACTTACCCTTCGACTCCCTCATCTTGGGCCAAGAGGAAAGTCCCGATGGCCCCTCTCCCTTCGTGGAAAGGGACTGGCGAAGCTCCTTGAACGAAGCCAAATGAGAGGAACTCAGAGACAGTGGGATAAATGCCGTGACCGAGGAGGAGGGAGATCGGCCTGTGCCTCCTCCAAGGGTGATCAGTGCTCAAGCTCAGCCGAGACCAGCTGCCTTGGACACTGTAAGCAGTGTCTTTGGGTTTTACGGTGGGAAAACTCCGGGCACCCGGCCTTCGCCGGGCAGCACGATCCTCCAGGACGTTGGCTGAAAAAGCGCGGCACAACTTGCAGACCTGCAGGTCGTGGTCTAAGTCGAGGCAGTATACGCATGTGGAGTGCGGATCAGTCCAGGATAAATTCTGCCCGCCAGGGCGCCCGAGAGCCGGAACGACTGTCCACGGAGCCATGAGGGAAAAGAAGACCAAGTTTAGAAAACTTCAAAACTAAATTCGGACGAATCAAGAATCAGGAACCAGTCGAAAACGCAGAGCGCTAAGGAGGGAACCTGAGCTTCCAAGCGGTAAGGAAGATCTGGCGTCATGGGATGGAGCTGAGAGTTTTACCACCCGGGTGGGTGGGAGGAGCCAGCTTGAAGACCTTCCGGCAAGATTTAAAGCGGCAAGGAACCTGCCAGACAGTGTGGATGAACAACATATCCATGTCCCTAGAAATACCTCTTTTACTTTCTGATTGGGGCAGCCCTCAAAGTTATTATGCAGAGCTGGACCCTGGTATCCTCCCCTTCCTTGCAAGCCTGGCTTAGAAATATTGAAACAATTCGAGGAATGGAGGCTATCATGGCCCAAATAAGGCTATCCATAGACAAATTTAACACAAAATGGCTACCCTTTTTTTGAATATAAAGAAAGAAAAGAGGGAATCTCAGTCCTGGAACAGCTCCTCCAGAGCTAATCTAATGTGGTTGGAGGTTAAAGTAGGATTAGTTGTTCTGGACCTGGCGGGCAGGGGTTCTGGCCCAGGCAGATGCAATTCCTTGGAGTGATGGAGAGGGTCATATGAGGGAGGGGAGAGGGACGGTCCCATCATGGTCAAGCTGAGGGTCACTGCTTCTAACTGGTAGGACCTAAGGAAAGGTGTTTGATAGTTTTACCCATGACTTTCCCGGACATCTAAGGTAAATGAAACAAGGTCTCACTCACTTTTTGTTTTTTCTTCTTTTTATTAATGTGTAAGAGTTATGTACAGCTTTAAGAAATATTAATTTCTATATACTTGATATTTTTTTGGAAGGTCTCTCAGATATTAACTTTTTAAGGCATTAAGAGCCGATCTGGGAACTTAACTGCAAAATATGATATGGAGTGGTGTTCATTAGTCATCTCTACTTGTGTAGAGCTTTCCAGCATGATTTGGTTAGAAGTAATGGAACTGTGTAATAGCCAGATAAAAATCTCAAAGAATGTAAAAAAAAGCTCATGACATGTATATCTGAATGTATGGTCCTGAAGACCCTTGTATTAATTCATGTAAACAAATGGGCCCAGTTGTTCAAAAGGGTTGCACATGGCACAATAGTGTTGTGCCTTGCACAACCCACTGATGTGCCCTCAACGCCGATATTCAAAGGGAAAAGTCGTCAAGACAACATGCCGAGCTCGAGCGCATCAGTAATGTATGCAGGCACAGGTGTGGGGGGCGTGCCCATGCATAACCTGCACAGCCCGATATTCAGCCCGGGATGTGCAGAGTCATGCATGCGCAACCCCTACCTGCGCCTGCACAAAGTTACACCCCCAAAAAAAGGAACAAGTGATGGCCACCCACAGGCGAGCTGCCGCATTGCAGGGCGTAACACAGCAGCTGCCACCTGTGGGTGGCCATCCGAGTTCCTGCCGCACCTGGCGGTGCCCCCCCATGCCCATCGTGGGCATCACTATAGCCCTCCTCCCCCCCAAGTCCAATATCCATACCTCACTAATTCATTCAAATATCTGGACTGAGTAGTACGGAATGGGCTGCACGCCCATTGGCTCATGCTGTGAACCATCACGGCAGCCTCTACTGAACGTCAGTCAGCGGGCGGCAGGCGGGTGGTGCCAGCCGTCACCGACGGGGAGCGGACGGGGGGCTCAATGGGCGGTGGGGGGTACACTAGATCACCAGGGATATTGGACTTGGGGGGGTCTTATTAATGATGCCCGCGATCGGGCTCAGTGCGGTCCACTGGACTACCAGGGATACTGAACTTGGGGGGAGGGACTATAGTGATGCCCGTGATCAGGGCACATAGAGGTCCACTGGACCACCAGGGATATTGGACTTTTTTTATATTACAGGAATGCCCGCGATCAGGCTGCAGGGGGCGTCGGTCCCTGATGGTTGCTGCCTGGCAGGGCGCCAGGCGCAAGTCGTTGGGGATCAGCGCACCTGCATGCTAATGGCATGCAAATGGGGCCGTAATGAGATGCAAATGGCCCCCTGTGCAACTTGCATATATTATGGCCCCATTTGCATGTCCCCTTTTCAATATCGCAGGTGCTGTGCATGGCGCAATGGCACTTGCACCAGCGCATCTCCATGCTCCACTCTGGCCACTTGCGCTGGCGCAGTGCCACTGCACCATGCACAGTGGGGGTGGCCAGGGTGCTCTATTCAAAGCTGCTTCGCCATAGCGCAGCTCCGTTGAATATCGCCCAGGCCACACCCCTGCGCAACAAAGTTGAGCTGCGCCCAGGCTTGCGCCACAGCCTGGCGCAGTTTGAATATCCCG
Source organism: Neoceratodus forsteri (assembly GCA_016271365.2). Lineage (NCBI taxonomy): Eukaryota > Metazoa > Chordata > Ceratodontiformes > Ceratodontidae > Neoceratodus > Neoceratodus forsteri. Next base: position 1,052,525,294 of record CM057453.1, read on the forward strand.
GCCATGGTTTCTTTGAACTTAAATAAAACAAATGAAAGTTCAAAAAAAAAAAAAAAAAGTTAACCAAAAGTTGGGCATACTATTCAAAATAAAGAAATATTTTTTTGAAGGTATTATAAAGTCTATTGCCATGGGAATACTCTTGCCCCACTTTGATTATGTCGCAAGTCTTTAATACAGGTTTTCAGTTGGTGAGCTTAAAGTGCTAACTATGACTTATAATGTCTGCTGGTTTGTTCTGGATTGTCCCTATCGATCTCACCATCATTTAATGTACTCCAAGCTTGGTTGGCTAGCGTTAAATAATAGGATTACATTCTATTTTGGTGTTCAAGTCTTCAAATCTATTTTTTAAGTACTAAGTACCAGTTATCAAATTTGGTAGAAATAAGGGTCCCCACCTGCAACCTGCGCTCTTACAGTGGCACTATTCTAACAAATGCTTCCTTTTGAACTAAGGTGGGTGAAAGGTCTTTCTCAGTGGCAGCCCCTCAATTCTGGAATACATTGCACCCTGCAGTCCACTCTTCCACTACTTTTTTAAATTTTAAGCATAATTTTAGGGCTTACTTGAATCCAATGGAGTCCTGTATTTGTTTTGCTTAAATGTAATTTGTTAAGTGATTGTCTTTGTTGTTCCTGTGTTCTGTCGGGTCAGAACTGAAAATTGGCTTGTCCCGGTGTCCTTACCCGGTTAACAAATAAAAAATGAAATTAATCCCAACCCTTGGGACTGTCTTCAATAAATTTGGATAACATGGTTTTTATCCGTCTGTTGGCTCTTTTTACCTGGCCCAAAGATTGAGGGTAATAAGGAATGTGAAACTTCTGGTATACACTGAGAAGTTTGAGTGTTTCTTGCATCAACTCACCTGTAGAGCTGGTTCCTTGATCAGAGTCTACCTTGAGAGGTAGGCCCCACCCGGAAAACAATTGTTCTACCAGGATTTTTGCAGTTCTCTTTGCTGTGCAGTTACAGGTGGGAAAGGCCACAACTCAATTTGAAAACAAATCAGTGATTACCAGGGCATATTTGTTGTTTCTGCTTATATTGGTCAATGGTCCAATGAAATCAATTTGAATTGCATGCCAAGGGCCGGATTGTCTCTGGGGAAGTAATTTAACATTTCTCTTGGTTGGGACTGGATTGTTATGTGTACAGATCAGACAGTTATCAATATAATGCTGGCTACCTGGGGTCATAACAGGCCACCAACCCACAGTTTTCAGTCTGTTGACGGTGTTATCCACCCCCCTGGTGTCCACCAGTTGGGCTGTCATGTACCTGATGGATAAACTCAGATCGCAGCGATGTTTGAACCACCCTAAATCTGCAGTTTAGCTTCTCAAACTGGTACCATACCAGTTTGTTGTCTTGTGATACATGCAGTTTTGCAGCATGTTTCTTGTAGGGATTGTTTAGTCAGTAACTCTTGTTCAGTCCCTTTGTCTAGGAACCCGAACACTTCTTTTATCTGTGGATCAGATTTCTGTGCTGTTGATAGAACCATAGGACACATTTCTCATTGTCCTTTTTGGTGACTGCAATGTGTATTGCAGCCATGGTAATGGGATGAGACATCGTCCAAGTGCCCCCCCCCCAAGCACCACCTTAGCAAAGGTGTCTGCTCACTTGCTGAACTTGTGATAGGGTTCCGACTTAGAGTGGACCTTAACTTTGTGAATGTACAGCTTGTGTTTAAACTGTTAGACCAAAGTGTCAGTGCAGACAAAGAGATCACTGGTACTTGACAGGTGTGTCATCAGAAGAGGTAAAGGAATTTCTTTGCCAGAAGGGTAGGAATTCAGTCAAAGAGCAACAGACCCAGTTAAGAGTCTGTGAAAATGATGGTATCTGCAGTACCATGGTGTACAAGTTCGGGAGCACAGGCCACAGCCACAAATTCAGCACGCTGGGAAGATGAAACACAGCAGCATCTGGAGGCTTGTACAGTGCTACCATTAGGACACTAGATCAGCACTCTTAATCCAGCCACTTGTGCTCCCTCATGGTATGAGGCTGAGCCATCAATAAAGGTGTGACACAAAGAAGTGTCAGATAAGTATTGTGGTGTGGATGGAAGGGGCCTGGATCAGGCAAGTCAGGAAGCTGGAGTCCGCAACCATGTCGCGTTCTTGTGTACAGGAGACCATGGGCCAGAATGGAAGGCATCTTGGAAGTGTGGACCTGAATATCTTGATCCTGCAAAAGAAGAGACCAATGAGTTAGTCTGGTGTTTGAAAGAGATCCATCCTTTACTCTACCTGATAACAAAAGTCTGTTGGAGTGTGACTGGTGTGTAACACAATGGGTGAATACTCTATGATGTACAGAAAGTGTCTGACAGTCCAATAGGTAGCCAAAAGGCTTTCACCAAAACTGTACTTCAGTTCTACTGGTGAGAACATCTGTGAAGCACAGGCAATGGGCCTGAGGGTCCCATTAACCTTTTGAGGCAGCACTGCTGACATGGCAATGTCAGAGGTAGCAGTTTATAGATGGAAAGGTAATGCTGGGTTTGGACTGATCAAAGCAGGAGCAGAGGCCAAAGATTGTTTCAGCAGGGTCACTGCACTGGTGTGAATAGGACCACATGTCCATGGGACATCTTTCTTGAGTAGCTCATACGGAGCAGCCTTTTGTGCAAAATCACAGATGAAGTCCCTGGAATGAATGTAGCCACACTGGTAGGCAGTGGTAGTTCGTGTAGGCCTTGATTCTTGTTCAAGGCAGGGCTGCAGCCTGATTTACTGATACGCAGGCCCAGGAAGATTACTTCCTTCTTGCAAAGTTGTATCTTAGTAAGGTTGCACTTGAGGCCTGCTCTCTGTAAGGGAGTCAGAAGTTTGTCAAGTAGTTCAAAGTGCTCGTCCTTGGTGGTGGTGGCTAAAAGTCATCCACGTACTGCAGAAGGCATTGGAGTGTACAGAAATCCTGTAAGGCATCCTTCATGTAGAGATGAAAGAGTGAGGGGCTATAATGGAAGCCCTGAGGGAGACAGGTCCAGGTATACTGGCGTCCCTCAAAGGTGAAGGCAAACTTGTACTGGTTGTTATGTTCCACATGAAGTGACCAAAACTCATTGGAGATGCCAAGGGCATTAAACCAGGTATGGTCTGGTGTTAGCAGATTGAGCACGTCAGGTGCTGATGCTACTGTAGGTGAGCAGCTAGGAGTAACTTAAGTCTCCTATGCTCAATAGTGAGTTTCCAAGAGTTGTTGGGTTTTCTAACAGGCCATATCAGCGCATTAAGGGTTGAGACACAGGGCCTAATGACTCCGTGTTGGAGGAGTGACAATGGTTTCTCTAAGTGATAGTAATGCTTCTGCAGCAAAAGGATAATATATTGGTCTAACAGGCACAGGGCCTGGGCTTTTGATGCCAGATTGCATCCTCCCACAGTCATGTTTGTTTTTGGCAAAAACATTAAAGTTATTTCTGCAGAATGGGCAAAAGCTTTTTGAAAAACTCATGGTTTTGGAGTAGAGCGATAATGTCATACTCACTGCTGTTAGCCAAGACTGCAGCAACAACATGTGAGTCAGGAATCATGAAAGCATGGTATTGTCCCTTGAGCTGGATCAGTAGCCTATTGCCTAGGTCAACTACTCAGCCATGTAGTGCTAGGAAGTCAATTCCTAAAATGCTGGGGTGATGCTGTAATACCATGAGGTAAAAAATGAAATCCATGGCAAGGGTCCCCAAATACCACTGGAAGTACAACAGAGTGGAAGGTAATCAGTGTAGTGCCATCTACACCTTGGGCATTGGTCCTCCGTCCGGTGGACCAAGATGAGGAGGAAGGGTCCACATCATGTAATACAGACATGGCTGCACCTGTACCTAAAAGTACAACAAGTTGGCGGCCCCCGACTGTGGCCTTGGTGCAAGGCCGTCTATTAGTATCAATGGAGATTTTATTTGACAGTACAGACTGGGGCCTGTAATAATCAATCTGAACTATCATTGTCAATTGCATCGTCTTGTGGCTGCTGGAACTGTAGGCCTGCTTGGCCTCTTCCAAGTCCTGGCTGGGATACAGGTGTTCCTGTGTGGTAGTGCCTGCAACTGACAATGGGTCAGAAATCAGGCCTGGCCAGAGGAAGCTCCTGTGTCTCCTTGGCCTAGTGAAGACAGGGCCATGGGTGCGAGTACTGCTATGGCCTGTTTGTGGATAGACTCGGCCACGGACCGGACCGTCCCAAAAAGTTTACGGAGGCTTTTGTTTTCCTCCACTACTTGTGAGGATGGGCCTGTACAGTAATTCCAGTTGCCCTGATTACTGTTTTAGTTGGAGTTGTTCCTGTGCCATCTATTTCTGTTTCGTTGCCCCCCCCCCCGATGGGGTTGTCTGAGGCAGCAGGCTCCCATCCTGGGCCTTGCCTTCCACAGTGTAGTGGGTCGTGGGCTTGCTAGTGTGTTGCACCACGGCCACCTTGGGTTTCCAGCAGGAGTTGAGATCCTTAAGGTAGAGCTGGAAAACTTGTTCCATTCTTGCAAGGATATCCTCGAACTTGTCGGTTCAGGGAAATACTGCTGGTTCAACCTTGTCACTGACTACCGGAATCAAGTTCTTGATAAACAAGGATTTGTACTCGATTTGGTCCTGGCTGCCTCCTTCCTCCGAGAGGATTTTGCCGCTGCAGTATGCTAACCATAACCGCTGGTGGTAGGACATCGGGCTCTCCTTGATGTACTGCTTGATGGGATAGGCCAGCATGATGCTGACCATGCCAGGAGAATGATCGGAAATGAGGGCTGCAGCGACGTCATCAAAATTTGTATTCGTGAGTCGCCGTATTTCTTCCGGAAGTTTTCCCCAGAGGCCAGGGTCAACAGTTTGTCAGAGAATCTGGACTTGGTAGTCCGCAGGGAGACTAAGCATTTCACACTTAAAACGGACCTTTACCAAGTGACAGCTGAGGTTGTTACTCGGGCCCATGTGGCCTATACTGTCAGCGATTTGCTAAACAGAGTGGGCTGACTGAAGAGGGTTATTTACAACCACTCATTGTCGGTTGGGTAACGGGGGAAATACATGTGCACCACTGAATGTGGCCTCTGCAACGGCGTCGACCATAGTACAGAAAAACAGCTCACGGGTTGCTGTTTCTTTCAGTATGTTCTGCATGTGTTCCCGAAAAAGGGTTTGCAGTTCCTCTGTCATGCAGGACTCGAAGACTGCCGCCTCGATAATGAGATTGATTTCCGATTTGTCTTCCCTTTTCAGGACAGCAATGGATGGATGACATGTCTGCCCCCCACCCACTGTCATGGGGGTCGCCATCTTGGCTCTACAGTGTGTATGACTAACTTTAGCATTGTTCTGTCCTATACCTCTAGTAATCTCTTTCTGTAACACTCTATACATGGCGCTGAGTTCGCCATTTTCCCTAAGCTCCCTGTCCAGTTCACCACTTACCCTTTTCAGATCCTCTCGCAACTCCTTATTCTCATCTTGCAAAGTCTCATTTTTTTCACTCAACAAATCATTCATCTGCAAGATCAGCTTCTTAGCCTGCTTCAACCTCTTACAGTTCTCCCTCAACGTACATAAATGGAAATTACATACCTACCGTAATTCTTGATCTTCTTGGATGAAGTCTCCACCACTCATTCACACTGATGGGACTATGCCAGAGGTGTCAGGACCAAGCAGGAACCAAAAATCTTAAAGAGGGCCAGCACCTAGGTAGGACCATGCAGAAGCGGCACCGCGAGACCGGATTGCACCATATAGGCTACCTCAGTGTCGACCTTCCAACCACCTCACTACCTTTTTAACCGAGGAGGTGCAGTGTAGACTAACCTAGTGAAACTAACCTATGTCGGACATAAGATAGTCTGAATGACCTGTATAAGCAGGGTCAACACAACAGAGTCTTCACAGCCCAGCCATCGAGGAAGTGAAGACCAAACACAGATAAGTGAGCACGAAGGATGGAGGGTGGGCGTGGGAATGAGAGGTGGAGACTTCGTCCAAGAAGATCAAGAATTACAGTAGGTATGTAATTTCTATGTATGTAATTTCTATATCTTCCTGGACATAAAGTCTCCACCACTCATTCACACTGATGGGAGAATACTGAGCTAAAATAATCCTCTGAGAAGGGTGGCAGAAGAGAGGAGCTCACTTAGGACAGGAGTCCATTAAGGATTGTCCTGCCAAAGGATTGATGCAGTCTGGCATTGACATCCAAAGCATAGTGCTTCACAAAATTGTGCACGGAGCTCCAACTAGCTGCACTGCAGATGTCTGCAATGGGCAGGTTCCGTATTTCTGCCAGAGATGCCGCGACTGCTCTGGTAGAATGGGCGTATACCCTGTCTTCCAGCTTAACCTGTGCCATGGAGTAGTAGTGGCGAAGACATGCCACCTGCCACGCCGAAATACACCTGATGGCGACAGGCTGGCCCAACTGGGCCATGCTGAATGAGACAAAGAGTTGCTTTGACTTGTGGATCTCTTTAGTTCTGTCTAAGCAGAACCGCAAAACCCTTTTAACATCCAGAGAATGTAGGGTACACTCTCCCTCATTCTGGAAGTTCGGAAGTAGGTCGGAAGAACCAAGGGCTGGTTCAGATGGAGTTCCAAGACTACTTTGGGTAGAAACTTAGGGTGAGTTCTGAGAACCACCTTGTCCTTGTGAAATACTGTATAAACAGGGTCTGTAACCAAGGTATGTATTTCAGAAACGCTGCAAGCGGAGGTAATGACTACGAGAAAGGTGGCCTTCCAGGTCAGGAATTTCAGTTTGCAGGTTGCTAGAGTCTTAAAAAGTTTACAGGTGAGCATGTCTAGCACAAGGTTAATATCCCAAGCAGCTACCGGACTCCTGACTGGTGGCCTAGTGTGGACTATACCTTTAAGGAACCTCTTAACCAAGGGTAACTGAGCCAGAGACATACAGTGTATAGGCTTGTGATAAGCTGAGATCACACAGAGATGGACCTTCACGGTAGAGTATTGTTGCCCTGTATTTGACAGGTCTAGTAGATAATCCAGGACTTTGTTTGGTGGGCAAGAAAAGGGATCCAGGGAGGACTTTGCACACCAGATGGAGAAACGCCTCCAATTGGTTGTGTAAGTTTTCCTAGCAGCTGGCTTGAGCGCTGCTAGGACATGTCTGAGACTCTATGGGAGACATCAAATCTACCCACTTCTATCTCCTCAGGAGCCATGCATAGAGATGAAAGGATCTCAGATTGGGATGGACCACTGGGACCTGGGTCAGCAGGTCCGTTTGAAGTGGTAGTTGTCTCAGTGGAATTTCCGATACTCTGTTGATCAACAGAAACCAAACCAGACAAGGCCAGAATAAGGGAATGAGGATCATTCTGCTCCCCTGTGCCTCCAGCTTCAGCAGCACCCTTTGAATTAAGGGAAGAGAAGGAAATGCATATATAAAGCGTCTTGTACACTGCAGTCTGAATGCATCCTGACAGAAAATGTCAGGTTCTGGATTTCTAGAGCAGAGCAGAAGCAGTTTTGCGCTGAGTGGGGATGCAAAAAGGTCCAGGTCCGGTATGCCCCACTCTTCGAAGAGCGACTGCATGACGTTTACGTCGAGAGACCACTTGTGAGGATCCGCCTCCATCCTGTTGAGGCAATCCGCTAGATCATTCTGGACTCCAGGCAGGTAGATTGCCTGGATCAGGGCTTCGTGCTCTAGGCACAATTCCCACACTTTCATCGCTTCCCTGCACAGGGGATAAGAGTGCGCCCTGCACTGCTTGTTGATGTAGTACATCACTGCTTTGTTGTCGGTCTGAAGGAGAATTATTTTGCTACAGAGAATGTCCTTCAGGGCTTGGACTGCGTACAGAACAGCTCTCATTTCCAGGACATTTATGTGGAGTTGAGACTCGTCCTGACTCCACCGACCTTGGGTATGGAGATCTTGATAGTGAGCTCCCCATCCGAGAAGAGATGCATCTGTGTCTCCAGTGGTGAAAAGGGAAAGCCTTTCAGTAGGTTGTCCTCTTGAGTCCACCAGGTGAGTGATCATTTCAGAGGTTCCGTCTCCTTGACATGAAAGGACTGGGGGTGTGTGGTTGGGGACCACTGAGTACTGAGCATCCACTGAGTGGTCCTCATGTGAAGATGAGCCAAAGGCATCGTGAACACTGATACTGCCACAAGACCCAGCATCCACTGCATCGAGAGAGCTCAGACTGAGTCATTCTTTTTGAAGAAGCGAGCCATCTGAAGGATATAATTTCTCCTGTCCTCTGGAAGGAAGGCCCTTGTGTTGGAGGTATCCAGGAGGGCTCCTATGAAGAGGAGTTGCTGGGAGGGCTGTAGCCGCGAATTTTCCAGATTCAACAGAACTCCCATAGATGTGAGGAACCTGGAAGCTGTGGTCACTGCTTCCTGGGTCCCATGCCTGGAGGAGCTTGCTAGGAGCCAGTCATCCAGATACAGGAAGACCTGAATTCCGAGTTTCCTTAAATGTGCTGCGAGAACTGCAAAGCACTTTATAAAAACTTGCGGCGCAGAGGACAGCCCAAAGGGCAGTACTCTGAATTGATAGTGCTGACTCCGGGCTACAAATCGAAGATACTTGTGGTGGTTTGGATGCACGGGAACATATTGGTAGGCATCCTGCATGCCCAAGGAGGCCGGCCAATCATTTGGATGGCTCAGAGGTAGAAGCGTACTGAGTGATATCATCTTGAATTTTTCCTTGAAGAGAAACTTATTTAACTTCCTTAGGTCTAGAATAGGGCGCATACTGCCTGTTTTCTTTGGAACTAGGAAGTAATGAGTGTAGAAACCTGTGTTCCATTGCTCCTACGGAACTATGTCTACTGCCCTGTTGTTCAGAAGACCTTGAATCTTGGCAGCAAGGAAGTCTGACTGAGTAACCGACAGCCTGAGCTGTCGTTTGGGTGGATGATCTGGAAGGGGTATCTGAAAAATTCAGAGAATAACCCTTGCAAATTATCTTGAGAACCCAATTGTCTGAAGTGACTGACTTCCACTGATTGTAAAACTGAGTCAGACGCCCCCCGCCCCTACTGCCGAAGAAGAATCCTCCTCAGACAGCTGAGGAGGAACCTGGGCCGGAATTTCAGAGGGTGGCACTAGATGCTTTCGGGCCCTGTGCCTTCTGCTGCATTTTCTTTTGTGACTGAGTGGCTTGATTTTTGTTGATGCCCCCTCTGCCTTTACCACAAAATAACTGACGGTTATGAAACTGCTGGCGGTTCCCACCCTGCTTGGGGGGCAGCAGAGGCCTGTCTGGCCTTTTTGATAGCCGTTCTGGTTTTCTGTGTGGCCTCGGGTGCCTGCTCCACCTGTGAGCCAAACAGATAAGCCCCATCAAATGGTAATTTATAACTCTTTGCTGGGCATCATTTGTGAACCCCGAAGTTCGTAACCATGAGTGGCGTTGGGTGCATATTCCAGCTGCTGAGTCCATAGCAGCCATAAGTTGCTGATTATTGGACTCAATACCTCTAGTGATAGTTTGGAGGAGCTCTGAGGTAACGTCCAACTCCGGGAGAGTCTCCACGGTGGCTTTTAGTGAATGCCAGAGGGTGTACTCATATTGTGAGAAATAGCCCTGGTAGCTAGTAATATGCATACCTAGGGTAGCAGCGGTGAAGAAACAATTACTCACCGAAGTAATATTACTTCTTCCAGGGGATTCTTTAGCATTACTGACAGATGCAGTATGCCAGCTGGGTTCAGCTGCCCCGGAGAGGAGAAGTCAATGCAAATGAGGAAGGCATTGACCAATCAGGATACAGTTAGAGTAGAGTGCTGCCTGCAGTCAACCTGAGGGACCTCAGAAAGCATTTTGGAGCTGAAAAAGATCAAAAACTTCTGCCCGCTAGGGGCATAAAAAAAAAAAATTTAAATTACATACCTACCGTAATTCCTGATCTTTCTGTGTATCTTCACCATTCATCACCTTTGGGTAATGTGGCCGGAGGTCATCCCCTCGCGGAACTCTTTTTGGGATGGGCAGCACCGATGGTCGTGGCGCTCCGCCCTCGAGGCCGCGATTGCGTGGCGCTCGCAGGTTGGCCGTTAGGTGTCGTCGACCCCACCTTCCTGCCAGTTCTGAGTCGCTGTAGAGTAAAAAAGGTTGGGAGGGAGAGACAAGGAAGTCCAAGGGACAGATAAAGGAAAGGATATACAAACTAAAAGGAGAAATAAACGACTGAGAGGGCAGAAAGAGAGCTGGAAATCTAAGAGGATTGTGAAGGGGCCCCAATCTCTGGAAGTAGAAGAGGAGGTAGGGAGGGTGGGAAGAATTAGAAGTAAGGATGTGAGGGGGGTAAGGAAACATACCCTGAAGCCTTGACCTGTCTCCAGATTGTATAGGAACTGCGAAGGAGTAGCCAGAAGGCTACACTGCCAAAATTCACGGCACAGAATCACTGGCAATAAACTCTAACATAAGCAGAAGCGGCTATTCTGAAGAAAAGACAGGATACAGGGCTGTACTCCTCCCTCGAAACCAAGTTTTGGTGGTAAGAAACTAGTTTCTTAAATTAATTTGAGGGTTGAGTCCTTAAGGACAAAAACAAGGGAGAATAGACGAAGGGTGGAGAGAGAGAGAGAGAGAGAGAGAGAGAAAATAGAAGAGAGGGCAGCCACCAACCCCCACCCCACAGGGGTGGAGCTGAGGCACTGAGGAAAGAAGTGCCCTCCTTCTTGATCACTCCCTCCCCTAGGAATGTGAAAACATCCTCCTATGTGCCCAGGGTCACCCCGCCCCTGACCAACGGAAAGGAAGGGGGGGGGAAGGGCACACAGAGGGAAGGGGACTAAGAGACTGAGGCCCCAGGGGGATGGAGGGTGGGATTATGATGAGTGGTGAAGATACACAGAAAGATCAGGAATTACGGTAGATGCGTAATTTTCATATCTTATCTGTGTCAATCTCCTCATTCATCCAACTGGAGTGAGTGCCAGCCTGAAGGGCCCTGAACCCTAAAGGACTAAGTCCCTTAGCTCTCAGTGGGTGGTATACCAAGAGCGAGAACCTTCATGGGTCTGGAGAGGCCCAAGACTGGGAAGACTGAGACGGGGAACCCCTGGAGGGGGTAGGAGGTTGCCCTAACAGATGCCGCCTCACCCTACAGGAGAAAAGATGGGTTCTCTAGTATACGGAGGAAATCACCCTACACCGGGCCAAGGGTGACAACCAGGAGAGACGCAGCCATGCTGTCCGCCTAGTGCAGATCGCTGTCCCTATGACCCTAGAAGGTACCTCGTTGACGCTGTAAGATGCCCTAGTTTGGTGCCTTGCTATCTCTAGGCCATGTGCAGAGAGTGCAATGGCTTGTCTGGTTACCTCTATATCAGGCATCGTGGCTAGGATTTGACCTAGCCTGGACCACAGGAACCTATCATAGGTAGCATAGTGGGCCTGATGTGCAGATATTGAAAGGAGCAACCGTGCCGAGTAGAAAGTCCTCCTGCCCCAGAAGTCAAAATCCATGGAATCTGCATCTGGGGCCGGCCAAGGTGAAGGGAGAAAAGCCCATCGGGAGTGTCCAGTTGTGTCAGTCCTGACTGAGGATGAGGCAAACTACCTGGAGACTCCGGGGGGGCACAATACCTCTGGCGGAAATCCCTATGGGCTGGGACTCCGAAAAAGGGTCTCTGCCAGAAATGCATTGACGCCTCCCGAAAGGGAGCAGGCCAGGGGAGCACCACAAGGGTGTCCACACTGAAATCGCCTAAGAAGGCACACGTTGAGTGCTCCAGATTGTGCCACGTGGGTGGTGTGATATGCAGCTCCTCCAACATCCTCACGAGGAAACGCTGATACTCCGCGAGATCAGCAGCAGTGGAGATGTGGACAGATGGTTCCTCTCCTCCCGAACAGCATGATGAGGAAGCAGGATCTCAAAGATTCAGTGGCTGGTTGCTCAGGGGGAGCCAGGAACACCTGCCTGTCCATGGCCCTAACATAAGACGGAAAATGAGCAGCCACAGCCCTGAATTGCTCCCAGGAGAGAGGTCCCCTAGGACTGAGAATGCCTGGGAGAGCAGGAGAAGGGGGCAGAGCCGACAACAGGAATCAACTGTCCTCTGCCTGGGCAAGAGAGCGCACCTGGAGCCCCAAGGGAAGAGGGAGCTCCGGAAAACTCAACAGCCGACAGCTGGTCAACCATACTGGAACTGCCTAGGCTGTGCCCTGAAGATCCCTTCCTGTGAGGTGACTTGGGTCATGAAACTCCAAAAGGACAGTCCCCTTCCTCCAAAGAACAGGGCCCTCTTGAGGAGACCGAAAAGGCAGGGTGGAGGTCCGCACTACGACTCCTTCCAGAACCCAGGTGGGTCCCAGAAATGGGTCGCCGTGTCGAACCCCTACCCCTCCGAGTCCGATAGAGCCCTTCTCCTCGCATACGCCAGCCTAGGCAGCTGACAACTCTGGTCAGTCCCAGAAGGAACTATCCAGGGAGCAGCACCCTTCCCTCCTGTGGATGCTCCGATTGACCCCAAAGTTGGGCAATCCAAACACACCATCTGAGGGGGTACCACCACTGAGGGGTCAGAAAACCCTCTGATGCCAGGCTGCAGAGCAATAGTGGCCTGCACCATTGCCTGCTGTTCAGCACCCCTGACCCTGGGGAGCAACTGTCCGCTCATCAGAGGGGAGCTGGTTCCGGTCTGTCGAGGACACTACCACGGTGTCCACGTGAGTGGCCAACTCCAAAGAGTCAGACTGCTTGTCTGACTCAGAGTCTGACTCCGCCTCCAAGGAGGTGGAGACCGAAGTCCGGTGCCAGACGGTACGTGGACGCCCGCTGCCATCCTGACCGAATGGGGTACCAGTCCGGGAGACTGCACCAGAGTCAGCGCCAAAGCCCCCAACTGCACCACAAACAGTGCGCGAAGAAGACACGGTGCTGAGGGCGGCAGCAGTATCGGAGTCGGAGACTGTCACGGTGCCGCAACGGTGCCGAGGTCACAGACAGCAACGACAACGACTCCGACAGCTTTCTCGGCGCTGCGAACGGTGCCGACAGCGGTAACCCCTCATGGCACCATGTCCTCACTTGGCACCACAAGTGGCACCAGAGCTAGACACGGCACTGTGCTCAACTTCGGCACCGCAAACAGCACCGAGGTGGGAAACAATCGAGGATGGCACCGTAGAGCCTCCTACTGCATCATCAGCGCAGCGAACGGTGCCAACAGCAGACACAGTGCTGAGCGACTGAAGCGCCATCAGGGCCCATGGCACCGCGAATGCCGCAGAGGCCCAAGATGGCGCCAACAGACGGTGTCGAGGACGGTGCCGACCCAGGCTTCTGAGCGCGAGTAGATGACACCGGAGGAGCCTTCACCCCCGAAGGGGCGATTGTCAATGCAGTGCCTCCGCCCCCCCTTGGGGACGGACTGGCCTCCTGCACCGCGGAAGGGCTTCTGCAATGGCAAGGCGACTAGGGACTAGGAGAAGCCCCCTCCTTCATGGTCCATATAGAACTGGGAGGGGACCCAGGCGAAGCGTCCGGAGACCATGGCTTGGCCCAATGAGTCCGCGCCCGTCTTACCAAAAGGTCGTGAGCTCATCCAACTTTGCACGCGTGTTGTTCAGGTAACACGACGGTTCATGGAAGAAGCAGGCGTGCATCTAATCCATGTCATGAAGCTGGCCAAGACACGAGGCAATGGTCATGTTGGTCGGTGACGGCATTTACGGTCAGCACGGGCACTGTCGCATAGGGGATATCCGTCAAGATTTCGCCCTCCCGACTCGAGACATGACCTATGGAAAACAAGCTAAACAAAGCCTCGACGTCGCTAACAAATAAAGAAAAGGAACAGTCTTACGATGGAATCGGTGGTGGCAGCAAGGAACCAGCAGGAAAGAGAGGCGGCGTCCGAAATATTTGGCGTCAAACTAAAACTCAAAAGAAATCGGTGTCCAAGGCTTCTTTCTGGTTAGTAGGCCTCTTCCCACGAGATGCACTCTACAGCGGAGATGAAGAACTGAGGGAGGAGGGTCGGCGACACCTAATGGCCCACCCGCGGAGGTGCCATACAGTATGTGACCTGAGGGCAGTGCCAATGAGCGCGCAGACTCACCCATTCCCCCAAAAAGAGCTTGTGGGTCGCGGCCTGGCCACATTACCCAAACGTGATGAATGGTGAAGATTGACACAGATAAGATCTGTTAGCAATAACCCACCATATATTCTAACCCACTATTATGAAAACAATTTTTTTTTTTAATCACACGAATGAATGACGGTCGTCAAATTTCACTAAATCCCCTAACAGAGCCTTTAGACAATAATGCTAAAGAATCCCCTTGAAGAAGTAATATTACTTCGGTGAGTAATTGTTTCTTCTCACCCCAGGAATTCTTTAGCATCTATTGACAGATGCAGACTCCGAAGCAGTGTAGTTGGGAGGAGGGCACAGAAACCTATTTGAAGATGAGGCTCTGAAGTACCGTCCTGCCAAATCTGGCATCCTATCAGACTACACATTCAAGAAAAGATCTTACTGAATGTGAGAAGCAAATTTCAAATAAGTGATCTGCACACTTCTAGTAAGGATATAACCTTAAACACTGCCCGGGAGGCAGCTGTTTTCCAGGAATTAGGCCCTAAGCACAAGAAGTGCTGAATGTCAGCCTTGCTGTACCAGACCCGAAATAGGGAAAAACAGTCCCGTGGGAAAATACTCTTGGTCACTGGTTTCTCCTTTTCTGCGAAAACGCAGGAAAGGAAGGGATGATAATGACAGTACCTGAACTGCTAGGACTGCTGCCAGAGACCGGCAGGACTAATTCATGCCCCATCCGAGCAGTTTGAGATAGCCTAGAAAGGACTTGCCGGAGAGCAGAACAGAGAAAAATGGTTGATGAAGTTGGAAATGGTAGACACTTGGGAAAAGGATTTCCTATCTGTCCAGAGGACTAAATTGTTCTTAAAGGCACAGAGAGGATAAGGCCTAAAAGAAAAACCATGAAACCCGTCTGACAGAGGAAAAGACAAGCATAAAGGTTGTCTTCGATGTTACTCGCTTCAGGACAGAATTGTCACCGGTTCAAAGGGACACCCCATGAACTTGAATATATAGAGGTTTGTGTTCCATGGGGAAAAACTCTGGTCCCTAGAACGGTCTGGAAGTGAAACGGCCCCTTGCTAAATTCTTTGAAATGGTCTGAGAAATGACAGATTTCTCTTGCCTGACAGAAAAAGAATCCGAGTAACCGTTAGGTGTACTCCCAAAAAAGAGGTCTACTGTCCTATTATAGGAAAGAAAATAAGAACCTTTATATTTTTAAAGGAAATAAGTCACAAAGACCAAACTAGTTCCGTGTACAAGACAGTAATGCCTGAATATGTTTTTATAGACTTTCCAGGCCTTGTTTGGCTACAGGGACTCTAGGAGATCTAGCCTCTCAAGAACCAGGCCTTGAGGAGAAAAGACTGGGAGCTGAGAAAACACTACTCCTGTGCAAGAAAGGAAGTAGCTTGTGGAAACGAAAGCAGCCAGAAGACTGTTTAACTGAAACATTTTTTATCAGAAAGTACTAAGGATGTCCATAGCCACCGGGAGCATGGTGGTTGATTCTTTAACTAGAGAGGTATTTAGGAAACAAGGGATATATGGGAGAGAGAACACTTCTCTAACCAGTCTTGAGATAAGAAAGTCCATTGGAAGGAACCCCGAGCTGGGGCCTGCAACAGGAAAAAGGAGAAAACTAGTGGTTCAGGCTGGAGGCAAAAATTCAGATCTGGACCTGACCTTACCCCCTGAACAATGTGGCTAGGACTTGTGTGCTGAGGGCTCGCATGTGGTGGCCCTGACTAATGTGGCTTAGAGGATCTGCCAAAGGGTCCACTTGTGGTGGCCCTGACTATGCCAAAGTGTTGTCCTTGCCTGAGAGATGGATGAGTGATTAAGACGCCTCCAAAGAAGCCAGCCAGAGATCAAAACTCATAGCTATTGCGGAGAGATTGGAAGCCTTGTGTCCCAAATGCTCGGTGTGATACAGGGCAGGAATATCATCCGGTCCTCTCTGAACTAAATGACCTCTGGACTGAAAAAATGCAGGCCTGATAGAGATGCTCTGAGATTCCAGGGACTGATGAAAGAGGGACTCTGTCAGAAACCAAGACCCAATGATGGAACCCCCCGAAGGGAAGCGCCCACTGGAAGGAAGCCTCTGTACCGAAGATTTAAAGGGGAGAGGTGTGAAGTTCACTGTTTCCTTACACCAGTCCAGCTTGTAACAGGGTTCAGGCTTCACGAAAAATTCTCTTATTTGGAATCTGACCCAGAGGTCTAGCCCCTGGGACTCTAGTGACAAAATTATGCACCATATACAGGGAGCGAACTTCCCCTGACAAGAAATAAGCATTGCCCCCTAAGAGTTGCCGAGGTTTAGAAGGTTAGGGAACTTTTTCCTAATAGGTACAAAAAAAACTCAAGACTGTAAGAAATAACATGTCAGACTTAGGGTTTGAAAACCAAAGTCAAGTAGAACTGGCTAAGAACGGCCAAGCCTCTGAGAAGGGAAACCAGAGATTCCCTGTCCTCAGGTGAGAAACCGCCATCCTACCCAGATACCCGGAGAATATCCTGATTTTTACTCTGTATCTGAGAACACTCTGGAGGCTGTCTAAATGGCATGGAAGAAAACTGGTAGCCACCTGAGAAAAACCCCAGGCTAAGGAACTGAGAACATAGAATGTATTGAGGGAAACAAGAAAATCCCCTGCATTTGAGAAAGAAAGACCTGAGTCAAGGAAGCATCCTGACCCCAGGTTGTGAAAGTTGATAATGATTTTCTGTTCCCTACTTTCCTTTATAATTCAGGTAATAGCCCGAAGAAAGGTCCAACTCCCAAGGAGAAGGGAACCCTTTCATGACTTTGAACCTCACGAAGTTCTAGTGCTCTAGTTCCCACTGCTGACATGCTACTGGAGAAAAACGCAGAATGCAGCACTTGGAGGTAAACTTTAGTTATTTATTTATTTACTTATCATGTACATATATATATATAAATATATATTTATACATCAATATCGGCATACATCTATCTCCATTTATTTATTTATTTTTTTACACCAACCAAAGAAGGGGTAAAAACTTGAACCAAGAAGAAAAGTAACTGAAGAAAAAGGGATTATCAGGAATGAAAAGAGCATTCCTGCCTAAACCCCTGGAAAACTTCACATTTTGAATTTTCCTAATGTGTTGGCATAGGGGTAAAAAAGGTTAAAGGGAGAATAATTCCTACCCGAAGCCCCCATATCCTGAGACTTCTGGGGAAGGAATGCTTATCTTTAACTGAGTACTAGGAGAGTTAAACTCGTCCATACGTGTCTGTCAGCTTTAGTTTGCCATAAAGACAAACCAAAATTTGCACCAAAGCATAACCCAAAAGGCTGGAACTTTTCAGACAGGCAAGCCTGAGGGAAATGACCTACGCCAAGACTCCAGAAGCTGTAACATTATGACTTAAGGATATGAGAGCATAGTGCTATTATATGCCACTTGGGTATTTCAGCAACCCTCCTTGTGAATAGCGCTCCAGAGCTGTCGCACTATGGCAAGGATAGGAAACATCAAAAAACTCTAAATATATAATAGCGTATGCTACAAAGGTAGAAGGCATTACGTAAAACTTCTTACACATGATATATGATTAGCTAGAGTCTATTTCTGGAGGGAAAGCAGACAGTGGCACAAGGCTGAGAAGCAGGCCGCTGTTTGCACTAACTCTCTTTAATCTGAAAGTGTACAGATAAAAACAGCAAAACACTTACCGAGCTGGTATTTCCTCTGAATGCTTCTGTCAACCCCAAAAAAGAAGGAGGGGTTTCCAGAACCCACCTGTAGGTGTCTTCAGAGAGTTGTCAACTTCTTTGGAGGACAGCAACCACCAGATCTACGAAGTCGTCCTCCTCCACCTCTTTATCAGTGTCGTCCTGGAGGGAAAAGTCCAGGGAGTCCACTGGTTGAATATAAATGCCTTATTATACCATAACCTGAATCAACCTCAGGGTGACCGACTGGAATTAGTGGGCCCCGAGAGGAGTTTATGAAGGAAAATCCTCTCCTAAATTACTACTACTTACGAAAATATCCTTGGGCATAAGGATTAACATGGAGAGGAATACTCGGACCTGAAGAAGCCGAGAACACACCCAGAAATATAAAGTCTGGAATATTTGCCAAACTCTCAGAAATTCAGTTGCAGAGGGCATAATTTTAACAACCTCTGATGACTCCCTAAGTCCTCCAGGAGGGAGGGAGGATCAGAGAAGATTAATCTCTGTCTTTGTGCAGGGAAGAGGGCACCCTGCCTATTTTCAAATTAAAGGTTTAGACAGAGAAACAACGACTATAGAACCAGACTTGTAATAATAGAAGTCCCAAGGGGACTTGTCATTTCTTTTGTGCTAACTTGAGGTACCCTCCTCAGCGCTTTTAGAGGAGGGGGAGGTAGACTGAAAGCCCAGATAATAAAAGTTAGGCCAAAGCTTAAACAAATCAAAATCAACTTTAAGAGATTTTTTTTTTCACAAAGAGGAAAAAAACAGAACCACCTCCACACCTCTTGTCAACAAAGCGCACTGCACAGCAAACAAGAAAGTCTCACCCCAAAAGAGAGAGGATTACCCTTCAAATCTCAATAATTTTGAATTTAAATAGAGAAAAAGGGTTCCAAGAATTCACACTGGTGCGCAATTCTACACATTTTTTGGTCTTGTAGCAAGGTAGCCCCTTTGTGGTCTGCTATCTGAGATAATTTAGATCCCCTACTAGGTCTCTCAGGTTTTTTTAACCCCGAGATTTGTGTTCTGGGTGACTACTCTAGCATAGATAGTGTGGAGCGCAGGTATCATATGGCCTTGGTGTCCATTGCGGTTAAGAGGCTGGTCCTTAGGCACTGGACTGATCAATTGGCTCTGACATATGCTGAATGGCTGGTTGAGCTTTCTGCTTATCTTAATTCTGAAAGTCTGGTAGCCAGCCTACTTTGCCACATGGACTTGTTTCGGAAGAGATGGGGTAGATTACAGACGCTATATTTGCACCAATGAGTTCCTGACCTTTTCCCTGATGCCCGCAAAGACAACCTGTGTCCTGTCATATATTGTCAGCTGCATCCTCAGTTGTTGAGGGTGGAGCATATTTATAGATGGCTGGTATCTTTACATATCCAGTTCGAAGGTAATGCTTGCTTGGCACACTTAGTTTTGGGTGGGGAGGGAGGGCTTTGTTGGGGGTGGGTGATGGGTGGAGGTGGTGGATTTGGGGAGGGTTTCGGTATGTGGGAGGTTGGGGAGGGGTTTGTGGTTTTAGGTTTTACCGTGTATTATCTGGGACTTATCTACTTGATTTGTTTTAATGTTCTGTTTTGTTTGTGATATCAATAAACTTAAATTTCAAAAACAAAAACACTGGTGTAATGGAAAAATTAGCGTCTGCTGAAAAAAAATCAATGATTTTAGCTCAAAAGCATTAAAAACCACTGATAAATACTAAAACTAACAAATTAAATAAAAATAACACAATTTATCGTGCACGCGGGTGAATTTTACTTCAGAAAAACCCCTGAAGTGGGAAAAGCAAAAAAATCCAGCAACTGTGCGGAACCCAGCACAGATGCAGTAAAAATAGATAAAATGAAGAAAATATACAAAATACCTTAAAAGCAGCACTCAAAGAGAAAGAAAATGGCACAGGAAGATCTCTGAAGAGGAGCGCTTCAGGGCAGTGTTGCCAGTTCAGCGGAGAAAAAATTCTGAGGTTCCTCAAGCTGACTGCAGGTAGCACTCTAACTGTATCCTGACTGGCCAATGCCTTCCTCATTTGCATTGACTCCTCCTCTCCGGGGCAGCTGAACCCAACTGGCATACTGCATCTGTCAATGGATGCTGGGGTAAGAAGACTCGCTTCCCCAATGTGTCAGTCTTACAAGATTCTTTGTATACTGGACGGGCCATAGACTCCTGAGGGAGAACGGCTTTGTCATTTTCTGCCAAGACCACTATGGTGTCAGCAAAACCTTGAGAGGCCAGGATTGGTCGATCCTTAGGGGGAGTGTACTTCCTGTCTATGAACTTGGCCACGGAAGGAATAAGTGCCCCAGACTGTCCCACACCATTTGTGAGAGAGTGTCAAAAGAGGGCTGTACCAGAGGAGTCAATTCCACAGGGATCTCTGGGATATGTAGATATCGAAGGCACAACAACTTCCCCGGATCAACCTCTGAAGCCTGGAGAGAGCGGGTGGAATTCATATTCTTCAGTAGAGACTTAAAGGACAGATCCTCGACCAGAAGCTCCGCTGAAGTAGAGGGCTTACTACGGACTCTGGGAGATGAATCTTCATAAAAGTCGTCTCCTAATCGCAGATCAGGATCAGGCTCAATGTCGTCTCCTACTAGCCCAGGAGAGATAGTATATAAAGGAAAGACAGCAGGAGGAGGTACACCTCGAATCGGAGTCGGGAATCCAGGCACCCAAGGCGGCGCCGGCTCCGAAAATGGCAGCAGGTGCAGAGCCGGACATGACACCACCAAGACCGGAGTCGAAGGCAGCACCGCAACTGGCACCACATGAGCGCCCGGAGACTCCAACCCAACTCTCGGAGCACCCAAGGATGAAGCTCTGAAAACATGAGTAGAGGAAAATGGTACCTGTGCTGGCCCCTGTGCCGCAGCCATATGAGGGGGAAAAGTACAAGAACGCAGTATCAACGGCACCGGGAGAAGGTGCTGCACGACTAGGCTGATCCAACTGCCTTGCCCATGAGTTCAAAGCCCCTAGGCCCTGGGGTCGACTCCGCAGGATTGGAAAGTCGGGACAACCGCCAAACCCACTGCTCCATAAGAGCGGCCCAATGATGAAACTGCTCACCGGAGGACCTCCCGGGGGCAGTGAGGGACTACGGAGTCAAGGATGTCAGTCAATAGGAACAGAGGCTGCAGGTGACCCCAACTGAGTCAGACTTCTGTCCCCCATTACCAACGATCGATGTGCAGGCATAGCAGAGGGCAACCTTGAGCAGTACTCTTTCTTCTTCAACCGGTGGGATGAAGAAAAGCTCGAGGCCGAATGGTGCAGGGTTCCCATGGGATCAAGAACGGCACGCTTTTTGTAGCTTCGGAGACCGCCTTCCTCCCAAGCACTGGACTGCCTGTAGTCAAAGCCCGCCTCCCCGTAGATGGCAATGAACCGGACCCAGCCCTGCTGGAAACACAGCCTTCATGCGAAGTCTCCCTACCGTCACCGGCCCTGTTCATGGCAGACTCTGTTGAAGGCGGGCTGAAGAGGACTTCTGTGTTCTTTCGAAGAAACAACAAAAACTTCTTTTTTTTTTACTAAATAAACACTACAAATTAAATACTGAATGACTAAAGCTTCTGTCGTATAGATGTGACGATTTGACACCTGGCGGGCAAGCAACGTCGTCACTGAAGCGCACTTGATGGCAGGAAAAAAGAACTGAGGCAGCTGGAGGGTTGATGCCGAGGTAACCTATACGGCGCAAGTCGGTCTCGTGGTGCCGCTTCCATGTGGCCCTACCTCGCCGCCGGCCCTCCTGAAGATTTTTGGCTCCCACTCAGTCCTAGCACCTCCAGTGTAGTCCCATTAGTGTGAATGAGTGGTGGAGATTTTATGTCCAGGAAGATCTCTCGTTCATTATCCTGTACAGCACAGTGCAAAAGTGTCTCATTCTTACAGCGCAGAGTTTGGAGTTCTGCGTCCATTTTCTGCTGCATTTTGATCATTTCAGTAGCCTGCCAGCCCAATTCTTCTTTTAGAGCTGAGTTTTGCAGTTCAAGGGAATGGAACCTCAATTCGGCTGCTTCTAAAGCAGCGAATAGGGCCATGACTAACAGACCCCTGTGGGTGTGTTTCTTAGCTATTTGTCGAGTCTCCGAGTACAGGGTGGAGATCCCTAGTACCGGGTTGTCTGAAAGTTTTGCATCCAGCGTGAAGTCGTTCCAGCCCCTCTGGGAGGCAAGAAACTTGAGCCATCAAGCCTCAAATCTGCAGATATTAGACATAGTAGGGAAACTCAAAATAACCCGTCAGTGGTGCCCCATTGTGTATCAATCCACATTGGTTAAACCAAAGGACGGTCGGGTGTCTGTATTCCGCAATCCTACAATTCAAAACTCCTGTGGAGCAAGGCGAGAAACAGACGTTCTTGCCCGGTGTGCAGCCAGACTTTGGAGGGTGCTACAGAGTGTACGGACCAGCGAGGGTAAACCTTCTTACAACCAGTCCGAATGCCAGATGAATTATGAATCCCTGTTAGCTCTGCTGACCATCTGCTCGTGGTCGCCAAAATGTTGAGGAGTATTGCCTCTCAGGTTCTCGTTGGTCAGAGGCTAACAGAAGAGACTACAGACAAATGGCATCAGCTTGTAATAAACAGGTTTATTACACAAAATCAGAACAAAGCCCTACATGGAATCTTACCTAGATACCGGGAGCCAGAGTATTCCGTTTACCCCGGGATATGAAGATGGATTCAGGGCAAAAATGTCATGAAAAAGCTCTTATACTACAGATAATTACTATAGCAACACATTCTTCTTATGCACATTAGATGTACAAACAAGCTTTATTGGCTAAAATGCTAGATGGCTCCTTGGTATCAAAGATATACATTTGTAGTAAGGTCAGCTAAAATTGTGAACACAATGGGTTCTTACAAATCATAGAAAACAAGTGCGGTGTTACATAAATCCACATGGTGGCAGTGTAGGCATACATAAGACTTCTCAGAAGATCACACTATGATTAGAGTCGGAACACAGTAATACATCATTAGTACACTGCGTATATCTTTCCAATGAATCATAACAATAATCTTATAGATTGTTTCTGATACTTTTACTCTTGTATGGTAGGTACCTACGCCTTAATAGGTTACTATGGATGCTGTCTAGGGTGTACTGCAGGTTTCCAATATAGGTTAGAGGACCAAGCCTAACAATCTCCTCAGTGGAGTTAAAATGGATTGTGCCCATGACACATGTTGCATATAGCAATTAACAAGGATATGGGCCTGGTGGCGCTGAGGGTTGAGGCGCTGGACGTCACACCTCGCGCTACGCTGGCGACCCGGGTTCGGGGACGGACTCGGGTCGCTGGGGGTCGGCAGGGGGAGGGAGGATTGAGAGTCCCAACGGATGCTCTCCTCCCTCAGGGGCGGGAACCTACGGAACATGGGAATATTTCCATGTTCCTCACCGCTCTCACGGCCGGTGGAAGCACCGACCAAGAGAGGATGGAGGCGGCTCCGTTCGTCGGAGTCGGGGAGGGGAGACGTTGGCAAGCGTGTGAGGGCTTGCGTGCGTCAGCACGCTGCCACTCGGGACGTAAGTCCCAAACGCGGACGTCTCAGAGGGCTGGGACGTAAGGGAGAAAACCAGGGAAAATACCCTCCGGCTAGCCCTAGATGAAGGCCGCCTTAGCCCGCCCGGACCACCAAGGGACAGACCCCAATGTGCAGGGGAGAGGAGGTAGGGCACTCTAGGGGCAGATCCCCAGGATGGTTCCGGGGTGGGGGCACGAGCGGACGGAAGGAGGGGGACCGGAGGGAGTAAGGAGGGATAAAGACAAAATAAAAAAAAAAAACAAGGATATACCCTCCAAGGGAGGTACCCTAGGCAGGGAAGAGGAAGAAACTGGAGGGGAGGTGCCTACTGACCCACTACACAAAGAAAAATAAAAGAGACTCTCCTTTTTTTTGGTGGGGTGGGGGTGGGGGTGGTAGTGGGATCCAGGAGTCCCCTCACTTCCTTTTTATTTAGGCACCAGGACGACCAACCCTCTTTTTTGTTTTGTTAGAACACACAGCCACTCTAAAAGGGCCATGGCACAAGAGACAGAGGCAGCACTACTACCAGGACCCACAGGGTTAGCTGCCACAGGCCCTGGCTCACAGCTGATTGGGGAGTGGAGAATGAGCCTCTGATTCCATGGTGAAGATATTCAGGAAGATCAACAATTACGGGTGAGTACGTAATTTTCATGTCTTCCCTTAATCACTCATCCCCACAGATTTATAAAGTACGGGTCTGAGAACCAAGCTTCACAATTAGTGAGGAGCTGGCTCACCCTGAGGAAAACAGTTACCCTCAACCCTCTATGTAGCGGAGAACATCTGAGAGCAGGGACTCCCCATGGGCCCAGTGAGGCCCAAAGACGTTCACTTTCAGTCAGGAGGTAATAGAGGCCCCCTCCCTCCCAAATTCTGCTCGACTCTCCTGGAGAAGAAGTGAGTCCCTTGGGGCTGGGAGTTTAATGCCTTACACCGGGCCAGAGGTGCCAGTTGAGAAAGGTAAAGCCATGCTGTCCACTGAATGCAGACTCTGGAACCTACCAGCATGGAGGCCACCTCATTGATGTCATAACATGCCCTTGTTTGGTGCCTCACCAACTCCAGGACCTTGGAAGAAAGGCAGATAGTTTGCCCAACTAATTCCAATGCTGAAAAGAAAAGGGCTGGGGCGCAACAGGAGAGAGCAGGAAAATGCTGCACCCGTACAAATCCACATACACAGTTCACAAAAAGCGAGGTAAGCAAGAAAACATTACTTACCATAATAATCTTGTTTCTTCTAAGGGAATCTTACTGTATTCTGACAAATGCAGTACGGTCTCACCATAGGACTGCCCCGGAGCCCAAACGGTTAATAGAAACTATGCTAATAGTGGAATGTTAGGCTCGAGTTCAGTTTTCAAATCACTGTCCCTGGTTGCACTTCCTGCAACCGTCAGATTCTTACGAAGCATACAAAAGCTAACAGTACTAGCTAACTAATCTCAACTTCACTAACAATCAACACCCCTTCTAGGGTGACACCTCTTAAACAACAGAGGGCATCTCTAAGACTCAAGTCGACAAATGCCTAAGAAACTAACAGGTACCCACAGGTTTCCAACATCAGTTGTACAGATAGTGCGCAGTGCCTTGTAGGTGCTAGCAGGGGAGGAAGGGTGGGAGTTCACAATACAGTAAGATTCCCTTAGAAGAAACAAGATTACTATAGTAAGTAATGTTTTCTTCAAACCCCAGGAAATCTTAGTATATTCTGACAAATGCAGACTACCCAAGCAGTGTCTTTGGAGGCGGGCAGAGGACCTATTTAGGAAACAGGCTCTGCAGAACTGCTGTGCCAAACCTGGCATCACTCCTGGCCTGAGTATCCGGCAGTAATGTTTAGTAAATGTGTGAACTGTTTTCCAGGTAGCTGCTTTACAGAGTTCCAACAAAGAGAAATCCATTGATGCAGCTGTCCCTCTGGTGGAGTGGGCCCTGAGCCCTTGTGAGCAGTTGCTTGCCCACTTTGCCACAACACAATTGGATACATGCCACAATCCACCTTGCTATGGATCTCTTGGTGGCAGTCTTACCTTTTCCCACTTCTCCATAGGTCAGAAAGAGTTGGGTCCTGTCCCCTCTGTGACCCTTTGTATGCTCCAGGTAGTAGCTGATAGCTCTTTTGACGTTCAGACTATGCAGCGTACATTCCGTTGAGGAGGAATGGTCGGTGAAAAAGACTGGTAGTGTGATGGACTGACTGATGTGGAAGTCAAACACCACCTTAGGTAGGAACCTATTGGTGGTCCTAAGGACCACCTTGTCCCTGTGAAATGCTGCATAGTCAGCCTCCATGGACAAGGCGTGGATCTCACTAATCCTTCTAGCTGAAGTGATAGCAACTAAGAGCACAGTTTTCCAAGTTACATACTTGAGATGAGCTGATGACATGGGCTCAAAAGGTGGCTGCATGAGCTGTGCAATACATATGTTCAAGTCCCACACTGGGGTAGGAGTTCTATGTGGTGGGTGCAGATGTAGTAACCCTTTAAAGAACTTTGTGAACACTGAATTCGAGGCCAGAGATGATGTCTTACCTGCTGACAGGTAAGCTGAAACTGCAGCCAGATGTACTTTCAATGTGGATGGCCTTAGGCCTAGGGAATGATGATGGGCTAGGTAATCCAGAACTAGTGGCAAACCCGCCTGAGTGTGATCCAGATTCCTATTCTGGCACCAGATGGAAAACCTTTTCCACTTGGATGTGTAAGTCTTCCTGGTAGAGGATTTCCTAAAAACCCTAAGGACCTCCATGACCCCTTCCGAGAGATGCAGGTTGGCATACTCTAGGTCCTCAATAGCCAGGCCTTGAGCCTGAGGGACCGAAGGCTGGGATGCAGGATCCTGCCCTGGGAAGAAGTCAGCAAGTTGTGCCTCCTGGGGAGGCCGATTTGCTTGGCTACTGATAATGCCAGAACCAGGGAGTACCATGGCTGCCTGGCCAGCCTGGAGCAATGAGGATCATTATGGCCGGCTAGGATCTGAACTTATTCGAGACTCTCAACAGCAAGGGCAATAGCGGGAAGGCATACAAGAACCTCCCTGTCCAGTCCAAAATCAGTGCATTCAGTGGTACTGAACCCTTTACTGGAGGCCTGCAGCAAAACTTGGGGAGCTGGTAGTTGTCTGGGGCAGCAAAGAGATCTATCTTTGGAGTGCCCCACCTTTTGAACACTACCTGCAGCATCTGCCTGTTCAGGGACCATTCATGATGGTTCTGATTTATCCTGCTCAGTGCATCTGCCAGCACATTGTCTTTTCTTGGTAAGTGAACTGCTGACAGAAGAATTCTCAGAGAATAAGCCAGACTCCATATTTTCATGGCTTCTGTGCACAAGGGTGTGGACCTTGTGCCTCCCTGTTTGCTGATGTAGTACATTGTGGTAGTGTTGTCTGTTCTGACCTGCACCACCTTTCCCTGTAGCATGTTGGCGAATGCTTGAAGTGCTAGGAAGACTGCTCTCAGCTCCAGCAGGTTGATGTGAAGCAGTGACTCTTGCTGGAGCCATGTACCGTGAACAGTGTGCTCCCCAGCCTAGTAGGGAGGCATCTGTGGTTAGCACCAAGGAAGGTTGCTCTTGAAGGAATGGAACTCCCTCCCTGAGGTTTTCCATGTCCAACCATCACTGAAGAGCTTGCAGAAGAGTTTGTGTAACTGGGAACAGCTTTGCCAATGAATCTTTTTTCTGGTGCCAGTAGTGTCTGAGATGGCATTGAGCGTCCTTCATCTGAAATCTTGCCCTGACACTGCAGCTGTGGAAGCTGCCATGTGGCCCAACGACTGTAGAAAATGCCTGGCTGGCCTGAGACTTTGAGGCTTGAAGGAGTCTACCAGCTGTACCAGGGTGTTTGCCCTTGCCTGTGGAAGAAAAGCCTTCCCTTTCACTGAGTCCAGTTCTGCCCCTATGAACTCCAAGAGCTGCACTGGTTGTCGTACTGACTATTTTAGGTTGACTAGGAACCATAGGGAGTGTTGAAGTTCCCGTGTGAGTGCCAGAGACTGTTTTACCTATTGAGGGGACTGCCCTACGACTAGCTAGTCGTCCAGATAGGGAAAAACTACCACTCCTTGCCTCTTGAGGTGTGCCACAACCACAGCCAAGCATTCTGTGAACACCCTTGGAGCAGAATTAAGTCCGAAAGGCACTGCCTTGAACTGGTACTGACCTGAAGGCAGTCTGAATCTGAGGAACTTTCTATGAGACTGTCGTATTGGGATACGAAAATATGCATCCTGAAGATCCAGGGATGCCAGCCAATCCCCTCGCCTTAAGGTTGGCAGAATTGTAGTCAGGGTAACCATCTTGAACTTTGGTTTCAGCAGATGCCTGTTTAGCTGTCTGAGATCCAATATGGATCACCACTCCCCTGTTTTCTTGATTGTGAGGAAGTACCTGGAATAGAGAACTTTTCCTCTCTGTGGCAGAGGAACTGGTTCTACTGCTCCTAAGGATAGGAGGTTCAATACTTCCCCTTCTAGTAACAATGTTTCTGATGGGGAGGAGGGTCAGAAGACCCTTGTCCTCAGCTTTGGTCTGAGTTTGAAGCTGAGTGGCAGGCCTTGGCCCACTACCTCCAGGACCTACCTGTCTGTGGTGATGGATTGCCATTCCTGGAGGTAGTGGGGCAGCATGCCTCCTACCTGGACTGGGGAGGCAACCCGAGCAGACATCTCAGGGTGTCTACTTGGGTTGGGATGCTGGCTGAGTGCTGGGGCTAGTATGGTTGCCACCTCTCCTGCCCCTGCCTCTGAAGTAGCCTCTCTGCTGCTGGTACTGTGGCCTGAGGCTGAAAGAATGGTCTGTAGCCTCTGCCCCTAGGTCCTCTAGCTTGTTGCCTTTGGGGGTAGCAGCTTTCTCCTTTGCAGCAGCACTTTTATATGCTGCCTTGTACTCATCCATTTTCTTCATTTAAGCTTCTGTCTGTTCTCCAAACAAAGACAGAGGTTCACATGGAAAGTCCATGGCCTTAGACTGGGTGTCTTAGGTCAAGTTAGTAGTCCTGAGCCAAGTTAACCTCCTGAGAGACAAAGAAGAAGCCATTTGCCTGGGTGCAGTGTCATTACTGTCCACAGCCATTCTAAATTGGACTTTAGAAGCTTCTATGCCCCTTCTTGCAGCCTCCTCCAGGCTGGCTGCCATAGGAGCTGGGACATATTTGTGATTTCCATCACAGTATTCCACAGGGTTCTTTGGTACCTGGCAACATAGGCCATGTACGAAGCCTGCCTGATGGCCAGACAGGATCCCAAATACTGCTTTTTAGCAATGGAATCTATCTTTCTGGAATCCTTATTTGGAAGGTGGGATGCCAAGGGTATGCCTGCCCTGACACAGGCTGCAGCTTGCACTACTCCCTCATGGCTGGGGTGTCCAAAAAGGAACTCTGCTCCACCCCTAGCCACCCACTACTTTTTATTCACCTTTCTATCAACTGGTGGAATAGAAGCTGGGGTCTGCAGGACCTTGTTAACCTGCTTTTTCAGAGATTTATGGATGGGCAGTAAAACTCTTTTAGAGACTGGCACATCCATCATCTCCATGTGATCCTGTTCCTCCTCCTCATTGGTGGATTCCTGAGTAGGCAAGTCCAGAGATTTGGCTACTTGCTTTATAAAAGCAAAATGTGAGGTGTATTCCTCAGTTCCCTTGTCAGGGGAATCAGAACGGTAAGGATCCGGGAAAATATCTGGTTCGACTGGTTCCCCATAGACCTCCTCATCATACTCCTCAGCAACACTCTCTCCCTCAGGTTCCATGGAACCGGGAACTGGGGTAGAGCCTGAGGTACTTAAGCGCGGCCGCTTCTCAACCGGCACCAGGGTACTCTGAGCGCCTGAATTATCCGAATAGTGTTATTTGCTCAGCAGTTGGAATCGATGCTGACTATGGTTGCAGTTCGACCGCTGTATGTCTTTCCTTCTTTTTTCTCTTGCCTGCGGTTGCCAGGTTAGTGGCAGAGTCAGCAGGCCGTTTTTTAGATGAGGAACCGTCACCCTTGTCAGAGGGTTGTTCCTCCGGTTCTTTTAGGCTAGTAGCCAGTTTGTCTATAGCCAGTTCAGCAGCTCTGTCAGACATCTTCTTCTGCAGTCGTTTAAGTCACCTCTCAAGCATCGACTGTGGGAAGTTTTTACAGATTTCACAATCCTCTTTGAGGTGGTCAAACCCCAAAGAAAAAAATGCAAATTAAATGAGGATCTGCCTTAGCGAACAGTTCCCCACATTCAGCACAATGTTGGAAACCTGTGGCGTCTGTTTGTTTCTTGGTCTGTGACATTTATTGGTCAGTTAAAACTAAAACAACTAAGAATTAATCCGATAAAAACAGTCTAAATATTAGAATAAAATAAAAAATTCTTCAAGAAGTGAAGGATAGCTCTCTAGAGACGTCTTACTGAGGCAAGCAGAGTGAAGAATCTGACGGTTGCAAAGAAGTGCAACCACGGACAGTGATTTGAAAACTGAGCTCGAACCTAACATTCCACCATCAGCATAGGTTCTATTAACCATTCTGGCTCCGGGGCAGTCCTATGGTGAGACCATACTGTATTTGTCAGAATACAGCAAGATTTCCTGGGGTTTGACATACCTGAAATAAAACGCAACTGCTCAGTTCCACGCGTTACTAGTGCTATTTATTTGGGGAGCCAAAGTGTAGTAAAGACATACAAAACATTCCACGGTGCTTCGGATCCAAGGAGGCAACATCTCCATTCTGCCAGAAAAGGGAACCAGGACAAGAAAATAAGAACAGCAAAGCAGTTACAAAAAACTAAGTAGTTTTTTGTTGTTTTTTTTTGTGAGAGTAAGTCAAGTACTACGGTTCCCTGCAAGTGGGAACCTACGTTGCAATAGGCCTTTCTCTGGTTCCTGGAAACCAAAGAGGAACTGGAGAAAATGTAAATAACACAACAAAACCCTAGAAATACACCCTAACTAATGCAGAGTTATCGAAAACTAAACTTAAATGACCTTGTCAAAGATAAGAAACTAAACTGTCAAACTGCACTGAAGTTGTGGAGATAACTTCGGAGCCACTTCCTTCTTCAGGCAGAGAAATACCATCGCTGGCCACTATACCAGCTTGATAATTACTCAAATTTTGTTCTGTGAGGATCACCCTTCTCTCTTCTGCCTAACTTCACTCTGACTTTTCATTTCTCCTGCTCTGTTTTCCCTTGCTGCAACAGCAGCCAGTTTATAAGATTTATGGCTACAGGAAGAAGCCTACTATGTGCTTCAGGTCCCTGAAGCCTATGGACTCCATTTTTAATTGTCGCCTTGCCTACACCCAAGAACTCAGGGTTTCCATATTTAAAAATACAACATTATTAATACAAGATGTGACTCAATATCTGGATCACTCATTGACATGTATAGGGTTCTATGTAGCACTTCAGGACTTGTAATTTGTATCATAGATTGAGGGAGTGCTCCTGGCCAATTGGAGCACTCCTTTCCCCTGTGCATGAGACACTATTATTCTGTGAAGCCCGTCTCATGCACAGATACCCTGGAAATGGACACATTCCAGGACAGTTTAAACAAGATAAAAAAATAACATTGAGCGCTCCCTCGATCTATAATATACTAATATGTCCCACGGAGCCACTCGTTGCAAGAAAAGAGTGGTTTCACACGCGTTCTGCTCAAGAGAGACAACAAAATTATAAACCATGGCATCACACTTAGTCAATCAGATCTGTTTATTTCTAAACAGTCTAGGTATTCTTATAACCATGCATGGTTCTAAAATTCTGAAGTTCTTAGTTCACTTGGTACAGTCCATTTCCTACAAAAAGGAATTCTCTAATATTCTGCTAAGTAAAACGTTCTGATTTTAAATTCAAATTCCATTTTGTTTTCAAAACAAAGGTCTTTAACATGATTTATAAGATGCTGTCCAGTTCTGGAGGCCGCATCTCCGGAAGGACATGGACAGAGTAGAAGCAGTTCAGAGAAGGGCAACAAAAATGGTGCAGGGGCTGTACCATAAGCCATATGAATACAGACTAGCGGACCTCTATATGTGTACTCTTTGGAAGAGAGGACAGATAAGATAGAGACTTTCAAATACCTTAAGGGTATAAATCAGATGCAAGAGGGTAGCATCTTTCAGAAAAGAAGACACTCAAGAACAAGAGGCCATGATATGAGAATAGCGGGGGTGGGGGTGGGTTAAACTTAGAGGTGACATGAGGAAGTACTTTTTCACGGAAAGGGTGGTGTATGCATGAAACAGCCTACCAGCAGAGGTAGGGGAATTCAGCAATGCATGGGATACAAATAAGGGAACCCTAGCGATAGGAAGGAGGGGGTAAGCCACAGATCGCTTAGGATATATGGATAGCAAACAGGGAGGGAAAATGGGCAGACTAGGTGGGCCAAGTGGTCCTTATCTGCTGTCAAATTCTATGTTTCTATGTTATATGTACAGTTCCTATGTCTCTTATGGTTGTAAGAAATTTTTCTCAAGTCCTTTGGGAGCCAGAACTCCTTGGCTTCACTTCGCAGTTCTCTCACCCAAAAAAACTTTAGAATACACTCTGTAACCATACATAGTAACAGTACTTATAAACATATAAAAGAAAGACGGATGAAGTGTAACCTCAAGTTCAAATTTATTTATAAAACTACATGCTGTTTTGCCATTTACACATCAAATTTTTATTTCCGCTGTATTATATATACAATCTGCTGTGATATTGCTGATTGTTTTATATTTCCTGTCTCAAAATGAAAAATTCAAAAGTGGGCAAAATAATAAGGGAGGCAGAAAGGGTAGGGTGACAAGGGGGTCTCTAATAAGGCAGGAAGACTCCCATGAATTGAGATCATGTATGGGGGGATGGGGGTTGAGAGCGCATAGTGGAGGTAACCATAACGATGTTGGCAGTGTTAAGGTTCTGTTATTGGAGACTCGACGATTAAGGGTATCCAGCAGGAGGGACAGGGGGGTGGATGCCATAGCCAGGTAAAGGTAGTGAGTATCTCTGGGCTGACAGAGCAAAGTTCATGGTGTACGAACTGGTTAGAGATTATGGAAGGAAACCGGATTTCCTGCTACATTTGGGAACTAACGATCTAGAGGGAAATAGCGTTTTGGAAATCCAAGCAAGGTTCCAAGAACTTGCCAGACTCTGTCGGGATAATGGATGCAACATTTCCTTTTCGGAGATATTGCCAGTACCAAAGGCCTCAGTGGAGAAAAAATGAAGATCACAGAGGTTAATGACTGGCTCAGGAAATGGCGTGAAGAGAGTGGGTTGGGGGTACTAGGGAACTGGAAAGGAGTTTGGGAGGATAAGGGACTATATGCCAAGGACAGGCTTCATGTTGCACTGTTAGGGAAGGAAGTCCTTAAACAGGGGGTGGCTGACTACATTCAAGAAGAAAAAATTACTCACCTTAGTAATGTTGTTTCTTCTAATGGAGTCTTGCTGTATTCTGACAAATTGCAGTGAGGTCCAACCTTCGAACTGCCCCGGAGATGAAAGAGTTAACTTTCCATGCCAGGCATGGAACGCTGAGCTCGAGCTCGGTTGAGACTCTGTCTGTTGCTGTTTGAACTCAAACCGCCAGATCTCACGAGGTACTACTCACTGAGTGTCCCAAAGTGAAGCTGTAAACCTACACCAGCCAACTGGCTACTAAATGTAATAAACAGATTTTTGGTCCCAAAACAAAGACTCAAGTCAGAAACCCAAAAATGAAACAAACAACACCCATCACCCAAAGTAAAGGGGTGATAAATAAAGGGTGGGCACCTCTTGAGTGCCAACACTGCTACTGCCCACCCACATCCCAAAACAAAGGTTCTGAGAGGAGGCGGGGGTCAGAATACAGCAAGACTCCATAAGAAGAAACAACATTACTAAGGTGAGTAATTTTTTCTTCAAACAACATGAGAATCTTGCTGTATTCTGACAAATTACGAACTACCAAACGAGTACCTCCATGGAGGAGGAGAGACCTACCTAGGAAATAGGCACTGGAGCACTGCTGTGCCAAACCGAGAGCATCACTCCTAGCCTGGATATCCAGAGGTAATGCTTGGTAAAAGTGAACTGTTTTCAGGTAGCTCTTGACATATCTCTAAGATAGGAATATCCTGGCAGCAGCCAGGGAAGCAGTTAACCTCTGGTAGAGTGAGCCCTCAGGCCTGAGGGTGGAGTCCTGCCTAGTTTTCATAGCAAAATTGAATGCAAGAGACAATCCACCTGGCAATAGATCTCTTAGTGGCAGGTTTTCCCTACCAACCTCACCATAAGTGAGAACAGTTGGAGGAGTCAAACTTGTGACCTTAGTGCGCTCTATGAAGTAGCTAAGGGCCCTTTTACATCCAAACTGTGCAGCCTCCTCTCCCCTACCAGAGGAGGAATGGTCAGTGAAGAAAACAGGAAGAGACATAGACTGGTTAAGGTGGAAGTCTGAAACCACCTTAGGTAAAAACTTCCTGTCAGTCCTGAGGACCACCTTATCTCTATGGAAAGAGATAAAATCAGGCTCCACTGACTCGCTTATGCGCCTGGCAGAAGTGATGGCCACCAAGAAAACAGTTTTCCAAGTCAAGTACTTAAGCTCTGCTGAGGACAAAGGCTCAAAAGGGGTTTGCATAAGCTGGACAGTGCAAACATTAAGGTCCCAAACAGGGGCAGGGTCCCTGAATGGAGGATTGGTATGAAGCAATCCCTTGAAAAATTTAGAGAATACAGGATGAGCTGAAAGGGAAGAAGGCTTACCTGCTGAAAGGAAAGCAGAGACAGCTGCCAGATGCACTCTTAGTGTAGCTGGTCTGAGTCCCAAGCTATTAAGAAGAACCATATAGTCAAGGACTGTGGGCAGGCCAGCAGACTCTAGAGAAACATGCTTCCCAGAGCACCATATAGAGAATATTTTCCATTTGGAGTTGTAAGGGTTTCTGGTGGAAGGCTTCCGAGAAGCCTTTAGGATATCCATAACACCTTGAGAGAGGTGTAAATCAGCAAACTCTAACTCTTCAAGAGCCAGGCCTTGAGATTGAGAGATTTGAGATTCGGATACCAAACCCTCCCCTGAGCACATGTTAACAGGTTGTAATTCCCGGGAAGAGACAGGGAAAGGTGGACTGCTAAGGACAACAGGAGCGGGTACCAGGGCTGTCTGGCCCAGTCTGGAGCAATCAGAATCACCTTGCAGGGTTGAGACCTGATTTTGACTAACACCTTGAACAGGAGAGGGAAGGGGGGGGGGAACATACAGGAACTTCTCCTCCCAATTGAGAACTAGGGCATCCAGGGGGACTGAGCCCAACACTGGGGGCCTGCAGCAAAAGAGAGGAAGTTAGTGATTGGGGCTGCAAAAAGATCTATCTGTGGGGTGCCCCATCTGGAGAAGATCACCTTCAAAACCAGGGGATCCAGGGACCATTCGTGCTGGCCCAGATATCCTGCTGAGAGCATCTGCCAGGACATTGTCCTTGCCGGGAGGTGTACTGCTGTAAGAGGTGTTCAGGGAATAGGCAAGAGACCATAACTTCATTGCCTCTGTGCACAAGGCACAGAACCAGAGTGCCCCTTGCATGTTGATATACCACATTGTGGTGGTATTGTCTGTCCTGATCAGAACTACTTTGTTCTGAACAGACTTGGAAAAGCCTGAAGTGCTAGAAACACTGCTCTGAGTTCTAATAGATTGATGTGAAGCAGAGATTCCTGAGGAGACCACAACCCTTGGGTGGTCAGGTCTCCCAAGTGGGCTCCCCACCCCAAGAGGAAGGCATCGGTAGTAAGGATTAGAGAGTGAGCCTGAGTGACAAAAGGAACTCCCTGTCTTAGATTGTCCTGATCCTGCCACCACTGCAATGCCTGGATCAGGGTTCGAGTCACTGGAATCAGTTTGGTCAAAGGGTCCTTTTTCTGAGACCAAAAGGCTCTCAAGTGGAACTGAATGTTCCTCATCTGAAATCTTGCTCCCTGCACCACTGCTGCAGAAGCAGCCATGTGCCCCAGGAGCTGTAGAAAATGCCTTGCTGGTCGAGACACCTGGAGGGTGAATGAAGAGGCCACTGAAATAAGGGTCCTTGCCCTGTCCAGGGGAAGGAAGGCTCTTGCCTTTACTGTATCTAGTTCTGCGCCTATGAAGGTGAGGAGCTGTACAGGCTCTAGAACTGACTTTGAAAGATTCAGAAGGAAACCTAGAGAAGTAAGCAGTTTCATAGTTATCTGTAGGTGTAACTTGACTTGGTCTGGGGACTGGTCTACTATGAGCCAGTCGTCCAGGTATGGGAAGATGGAAATCCTTTTTCTTCTTAGGAAGGCAACTACTACTGCCAGGCATTTTGTGAACACCCTTGGAGCAGAGGTTAGGCCGAAGGGCATTGCTCTGAATTGGTAGTGGCCTGAGGGCAGCTTGAACCTGAGATATTTTCGATGGGAGCTTCTGATGAGAATATAGAAATAGGCATCCTTGAGGTCCAGGGAGACTAGCCAGTCCCCTGGCCTTAGAGAGGGCAGAATTATTCCCAGAGTCACCATTTTGAGCTTTGGCTTTAAAAGGTGCTTGTTTAAATATCTGAGATCCAGGATGGGCCGCCATTCTCCTGTCTTTTTGGGGGTGAGGAAGTACCTGGAGTACAATCCTTTCCCTTTGTGTAGGGGTGGAACCCTTTCTATAGCTCTGACAGCCAAGAGGGAAGAGACCTCTGCCTCTGGGGCAAGTGCCTCTGAAGGATTTGCAGGTGGAAAGGATCTGATTCTCAACTTTGGAAATTTTTTGAAGCTGAGAACCAGTCCCTGGCTTACTACTTCCAGGACCCATTTGTCTGATGTTAAAGACATCCAGTCCTGGACAAAGTAAGCCAGCCTGCCCCCTACAGGTAGTGGAGAATCGGCCCTGGCAAACCCATCAGGGTGCCTGTTTGGCAGGGGCTTTAGACTGAGGGGTGGAAGCAGGCCAGCTTGTACTCCATCTGCCTCTCCCTCTAAAGAACCCCCTAAGAGCATAAGCAGAAGAGGAGGCCTGGGCTTGGTAGAAAGGCCTATGAAAAGGCCTGCCCCTGGGATGCTGCCTCTGAGGAGTGGCTTGCCTTTCCTTGGCCTGAGCACTCCTGTAGGTGGTCCTGTACTCTTCCATTTTCTTCATGTAGTTCTCTGTTTGCTCCCCAAACAGAGAATTACTCACAACAGGAAAATCCATGGCCTTAGTCTGGGTATCCTGAGACAGGCTAGTACATCTGAGCCAAGCCATCCTACGAAGGGCCACAGATGTAGCCATGACTCTAGATGAAACATCATTGGAGTCCACTGCAGCATGGAATTGCACCTTGGATGCCTCAATACCATCCACAGCCACCTGCTCTAGCTCCTTGGCAAGCTGGCCAGGGACCTGTTTAGCTAAAGCCATTACAGTGTCCCATCTAGATTTCTGATATCTAGCTGTATAGGCCATATAATTAGCCTGCCTGAGTCCCAAGGATGCTGCCATGTACTGTTTCTTTGCCATGGCATCAATCCTCCTGGAGTCCTTATCTGGGAGATGTGAAGCCAAGGGTATGTTTGCCTTATCACAGGCTGCAGCCTGCACTACCCCAACATGGCTGCATTGCTGGGTAAGGAACTCCGTATCTGAGCCTGAGAGAGTATACCTCTTGTCCATTCTCTTATCTACAGGAGGTATAGAATTAGGAGTCTTTATAATTTTTATTGTCTGTTTCCCAAAGGACTTATGAAGGGGAATAGACAGCCTCCTGGACTCTGGGATATCCATCATTTCAACATAGTCAGGCTCCTCCTGGTCGTCCACAGCTTCTTCCATAGGAAGCTGAAGAGTTTCAGCCACTTTCTTGTAAAACATGAAATGGGAAGGGGACTCAGAAAGCCTAGGAGGAGACACTCCTGAAGGTCTGTCTGGGGAGATGTCCGGGTCAATAGGCACATCTAGACTTTCATAATCACACTCACTTTCCTCATACTCTCCTTCCTCCTCCTCCTCCGGTTCATAAAATTCCTCTAAATCATAATCCGGAACCGGTGGAACCGACCGAACGAGCGCCTTTCCTAATGGTGCGGTTCGGTCGGACCGGATAGTGACTGAACAATTTTTATCGCTTTGGCTATTTCATCAGCGGTCGGAGAAAGAACTTTGGATCCGCACACGGCTGATTATCCTTGTTCTCTTAACCGAACCGACCTCGGAATCGGTTCTCCTTTTGACCGAAGAAGTTTTGCCCTGGTCAGAGGGCACTCCTTCTGGTTCGGTTGGAACCGAACCGGGCTGGCCATCCGGGTTAGCGGACTTCTTGGCCTCCCTTTCCCTGAGCCTACCAACTCTTTTTTCCAAGGTAGCTGCAGGAAAATTTTTACAAATCTGGCAGTCTGAATCAAGGTGGTCAAACCCCAGACAATAAACACAGGTGGTGTGGGGATCAGCCTTAGCAAAGACTTCCCCACACACACTACAGTGTTGAAACCCAGTGGGCCTGGCTTTTATTTGGGTTTCTCAGACATGGCTCCAGTCCTAACAAAAACTTACCCTTTTTACGAAATCCGCCAGGCAAGACACCCTTATCGGTTCCTGACCGTGTTACGGGTCATGGAGAAAAACGTAATAAAGTCCGGTTTTTTTTAGAACTGATAAGAACCGGTTGCCACACTTTAAAACAACCTGATCGGTTCAAACTGAACCGATCCCACGTTTACAAGTTCCACACAGAATAATAACAAAAATAAGCCTATCTAGTACTCACGAAACCACAGACAGAGACTGAACCGATAGGTTACGGTTTAAATTCGGTCGAAAACCAAGAAAAACGGTACTTTAACCAACAAATTGAACCTAGCAAAGGAGAATTCTCTGGAGCGACTGTTCAGTGAGGCGCAGTAAAGAATCTGATGGTTTGAGTTCAAACAGCAACAGACAGACTCTCAACCGAGCTCGAGCTCAGCGTTCCATGCCTGGCATGGAAAGTTAACTCTTTCATCTCCGGGGCAGTTCGAAGGTTGGACCTCACTGCAATTTGTCAGAATACAGCAAGACTTCATGTTGTTTGAAAGGTGGGGTTTAAACTTGTGAGGGGAGGGAGGGATAAGGGAAGGGCTGACCAGAAACCCTATCCTCCAGATGAGGGGAGTAGCTTTCAAACCCAAGGGGGGGGGGGGAGTGTAAGGAACCACTGTGGGGTTCGACAAAGGGGATCAGGGATAAGGGGTGGGAGGTGGCGTTAGTAAATGCCAGGAGCTTGGGAAACCAGTTGCCAGAGTTCCAGGCCATGCTGTTCGGGGGCGAGGGGGTGGATGTGGCGGCGGTCACGGAAACGTGGGCGAACAAAAACCATGATTGGGACCTAAATATGCGGGGATACACTATGCTTAGGAAGGATAGAAACAAGGGCAGAGGAGGTGGAGTGGCTATGTTCATTACAGATAACATAGAAATTGCTAGGGTAGAAGAGGCAGAGGGAAACGTGGAGGCCTTATGGGTCACCTTACGAACCCCAGCAGGAGGTAAGGTCAAGCTGAGTGTAGTATATAGGCCCCCCCCCGGGATAGGTGATGTTCTGGAGGATGGTTTGCTGGACAACATCACTGCCCACTGTGGACCAAAAGGGGAAGGAG
Organism: Neoceratodus forsteri; assembly: GCA_016271365.2. Taxonomy (NCBI): domain Eukaryota; kingdom Metazoa; phylum Chordata; order Ceratodontiformes; family Ceratodontidae; genus Neoceratodus; species Neoceratodus forsteri. The sequence continues at coordinate 1,052,564,235 of CM057453.1, forward strand.
TGGTGTTGATGGTGGACCTTAATATGCCAGGTACAAACTGGGGAACCATGTTCTCTAAGGTGGCCAAGGAGCAGAGGCTGCTGGACGGCTTCCAGGATGTGTTCTTAACACAGCATGTGATGGAGCCCACAAGGGAGGGGCATGTCCTGGACGTGGTTCTGGCAGATGGGGATCTGGTAAGGGACCTGTCTGTAGAGGATCCCCTAACTGGGAGTGACCACAATACTGTCTGGTTTCAAATAAGCATGGGGGGAGGGGGGGAGAGAGAGATCTAGGACATCGGCAGTGGACTTCAGGGGACAGACTTTGTGGGCATGGGAAATATTCTCAAGGATCACTTGAAGGGGATTACATCAATGACAAATGTGGAAAAGAGATGGGAGGTCATAAAACGGGGACTTCATGAGGCAGTCGGGACCTGCGCTAAGGTAAAACGTAAGGGAGCAAGGTCACATAAACCATGCTGGTGGTCCAGTGAGGTTCAGGTAGCGGTCAGAGAAAAGAAGGTGGCCTAGAAAAAATATAAAACAACAAGAGGGGACAGGGAAAAGGAAATGTACCATCTTGCATCTACAAAAGTCACCTGCACGGTGAGGGGGGCAAAGTCCAGTAAAGAGCAGCGGCTGGCACAGGGGATATATGGAGGGGAAAAGGGGTTCTTCTGGTACATTGGGGAGCGGAGAAAAACTAAGGGCCATCTCGGCAGATTGAGATCAGAAGGAGGGTGGGTGGAAGAGGTGAGGGAGCAGGCAGAGGTATTAAATGAGTACTTCGCCTCTGTGTTCACTAGGGAAGGGGATGGGATATCTACAAAGCAAGGCACGATGGGGATAGAAGCGGTAGTGAGTGGGATCAAGGGAGCAACAGAAATGGAGCAAGAGGGAGGGAGAGGTACCCCAGGGGTGTCACATCAGGATAAGGATAAAAAGGCCAGTAAGATGGAGGGGACAGATGATACTATCTCCACCGAAAGGGTATGGTTAGCCCTCAAGGTCCTAAAGAAAGATAAATCTCCTGGGCCGGATGGCATTCATCCGAGAGTACTATGGGAATTGGCGGACATACTGGCTGCACACCCTAGCGGAGCTTTTCAGCAGGTCGCTTGAGACAGGGAGGGTACCTAGGGATTGGCGAGAGGCACATGTGGTGCCAATCCATAAAGGGGGGTCAAAGGAAGTACCAGGTAACTATAGACCCATCAGTTTGACCTCGGTGGTGGGAAAATTAATGGAGAGTATACTAAAGGAACGATTGTGGGAGTACTTGGAGGAGCTGAGAGGTCTGGATAGTCGGCAACATGGGTTTGTGCCAGGTAGATCGTGTCAAACCAATCTAGTGGAGTTCTACGAATGGGTAACATCAGAACTGGACAGGGGAAAGCCTGTGGATGTATTATTCTTGGACTTCAGCAAGGCGTTTGACTCTCTCCCCCACAATGGTCTGGTGGAGAAACTGACGGGGTTGGGCGTAGGCCCTTTGATGGTCAGATGGATTAAAACTGGGTAGCTGGACACACCCAGAGAGTAGTGGTCGGTGGGGAGCTCCCGAACCCTAGAGAGGTCAGTAGTGGGGTACCGCAGAGCTTGGTGCTGGGTCTGATCCTGTGTAATGCATACATATCGGACACCAGGGAGGGTATAGGGTGTGAAATGAGTCTCTTCGCTGATGATTCCAAGATGGGAGCAGTAGTTGAGGGGGAAGAGGGGAGGTTGGCACTGCAAGGGGACCTGAACACCCTGGAAAGCTGGGCTCACACATGGAAATTAAATTTCCGTATCACCAAGTGCAAGGTGTTACATCTTGGGCAGGGAACCCTAAACACAGGTACACCCTGGGAGGGGAGGCGCTGGAGGCCTCAACAGGAAAAAAGACCTAGGGGTCATGGTGGATGCATGTATGAATAACTCTGAGCAGTGCAGGAGAGCGGCTAGCAAGGCAAACAGGATGTTGGGATGCATCATAAGGGGATCACCTCTAGAAGCAGGAAGTGATTCTTCGCTGTACAATGGACTGGTTAGACCACACCTTGAGTACTGTGTACAGTACTGGAAACCACACTTGAAGAGGGACATACAGCTCCTGGAGAGGGTACAGAGGAGGGCAACTAAGATGATATGAGGACTAGGGGATTTGATATATGAGGACAGACTTGAGGAGCTCTGCCTGTTTTCATTGGAGGAGAGGAGAGACAGGGGGGACATGATTGAGGTCTTCAAGTACCTCAAATGAATAAATAGGGTAAACATGGAGGGGATCTTTAGACTAAAGCAGGGAGGTATCACCAGAGGGCATGGTTTGAAGTTGGAAGATGGAAGGGTGAGGGGTGAAAATAGGAGGAGGTTTTTCACTGAGGGGGCGGTGGACCCTTGGAATGCGCTGCCCGGTGAGCTGGTTAAGAGATCCACAGTGGAGGGCTTCAAGAGAAGGTGGGACAGACACAGAAAGCGGATGTATCAGATGATGGCCTGGCCCAGGGGGGCCGGGATGGATGATAGGGGTTTCTGGAACACAGGGGGGGGGGGCCCCGGGACCCAACTAGGGATCTGAGGTTCGAGCAGACTCGATAGACCGTAAGGCCTAATCTGCTGGCAATTAGTATGTTAGTAAAATGACCCAGTCACAGGAGACTCCCAGCTCCAGGACTGGCATGTTCCTTGGTGCTGGGCCCTGTTCCAGTGCCAGCCCAAGATCTGTTTGCATCCCAACACGTTGGTCTGGTGCCACAGGTGGCACCAGAACTGAGAAATGGAAATTACGTACCTACTGTAATTCTTGAACTTCTTGGATGAAGTCTCCACCACTCACTCGCACTGATGGGAGTACGTCGGAGGCGTTAGGACCCAGTGGGAACTAAACTTTTTTAAGAGTGCCGGCGCCAAGATGGAGTCGCGAGGAAGTGGCACCATGAGCCAGGCTCGTAAGGTATAGACTATCTTGGCATCGACCCTCCAACCACCTCAGTACCTTTCTTCCGAGGAGGTGCAGCGTAACTAACCTAGAAGACTAACCTAAAAATTGGACATAAGATAATCCGAATGACCCGTATAAGAAGGTTCAAAAACAAAGTCTTCACAGTCCAACTACTGAGGGAGTGAAGACCAGAAACAGAGAAGTGAGCTTGGGGGATGGTGGGTGGGCGTGTGAATGAGTGGTGGAGACTTCGTCCAAGAAGATCAAGAATGACGGTAGGTATATAATTTCCATATCTTCCTGGACATAAAGTATCCAACACTCATTCACACTAATGGGAAAGTACCGAGCTAAATAATCCCCCAAGACAGGCGGCACGACAGAGAGGAGCTCACGTTTTAGGACAGAAGTCCATTAAGGACTGTCCTCCCAAATGACTGATGTCGTCTGGCATGGACATCCAAGGCATAGTGCTTAACAAAAGTATGCACGGAGCTCCAGGTAGCCAAACTGCAGATATCTGCAATGAGGACATTAAAAATTTCTGCCAGAGATGCCGCGACTGCTCTGGTAGAGCGAGCATACACTCTGCCTTCCAGCTTGACTTGTGCCATGGAAGAAAAAATTACTCACCTTAGTAATGTTGTTTCTTCTAACGGAGTCTTGCTGTATTCTGACATATGCAGTTAGGTCCTGCCTTTCAACTGCCCCGGAAAACAAAGAGTTAAACTTTCCATGGCCAGCATGGAATGTTCACCGTGAGCTCGGTTGAAGCCCCTGTCTGCTGTTGTTTAAACTCCAACCGTCAGATCTTTATCAGCAATACTTACTAGAAGTTCTGTGTGGAAACTGTAAAACCCAAAACTAGCCAACTGGCAACTGTATCTATATAAAAAGGTTTTTTGGTTTCAAAAAGAAGACTCAAGTCAGGAAACCCCCCAAAAAACACATCCCAAAACACAATCACTCACCCAAAATAAAAGAGGGTGGAAAAGGGACAACCCTAGGGTGCCAACACTGCTCCTGCCCACCCACATCCCAAAAATGGAAATTATGTACTTACCATAATTATTGATCTTCTTGGACAGTCTCCATCACTCATTCACACTAGTGGGATAGCGCCGGAGGCGCTAGGACCAAGCGGGACCAAAACATTTTCTGAAGGGCCGGCGCCGAGGTAGGACCACGCACACGCGGCACCGCGAGACTGACTCGCGCCTGTGTAGGCTATCTCGGTGTCGACCCTCCAACCGCCTCAGTACCTTTTCCACCAAGGAGGTGCAACGTAACTAACGAGAATAACTCATTCTGAGTTTCTGGGCCTGAGAGGGCCCAGATGGCCTCTGTAAGAAAGGTCAAAGAACAATGTCTTCACAGTCCGAACCATAGGCCATGAAGACCAGGAAAGAAAAACGAGTGAACCCAGGGGATGGTGGGTGGGCGTGTGAATGAGTGATGGAGACTGTCCAAGAAGATCAATAATTACGGTAAGTATGTAATTTCCATATCTTCCTGACTAAGTCTTCATCACTCATTCACACTAGTGGGAGAGTACTAGTTAAAATCAACAACCCTGAGCAGGGTGGTAGACAGAGGGTTCATTTCAGAAAGGACAGCCAAGGACTGTCCTGTTAATAAAAAGAGCTGTCTTGTAAGAGCATCTATAACATAGTGCCTACAAGATAAACGCTCGAGTTGTAACTCGTCACCTTGCCGACGACAATGGGCAAAAAATGAAAGTCCGCCAGGCAGCCGTAACTACTCTAGGAGAGCGGCAAGAACCTGGCCTCACGATTTGATCTAGGACCAAAATTAATAGTGTCAAAGACATGCACTAATCTAATGTAAAGTACCTCAGGAACTGCAAGAGCCGGAGGTAAAGTGTACAGGTTCAGGTAGACCGAGAAGCGGAGAAGGAACCCCCACTACCAAGTATGGCTGACCTGCAAACAACAGGTCCAGTAGCACTTGAACCCCTTACTTGGTGAGCAAAAGAAGGCCCAGGTGGGGTTAGCTCATCAAGGAAAAAGGTTTGTACTAAGTCACTGAAAACCTCCTGATGGAAGGCAAAGCACAACTTAGAAGCCTCTTGTAGTGGCCTACTAGAATCAAATCCTAGTCACTGCATAATCCAAAAGGGGATCATCCTGCCCCTATGTGTATGACTGTATGTGAATATTTGCGAAGCTACCTCAGAAAAGATCTACTTGACCAATGGTCAAGAAAGGAGCATGTCATCAGTTAAGTTGAAGCAAACATGGAAGTAAGAATCTAAGTTCCGACTTGCTGAAGAGTCACTTCTGTTACTGCAAGGCTCTGATCAACAGAAGAAAGCCTGATTAAAAAACCAAAAGGGACCAACAGACTGGTTAGACGCCTAGGTTTTGGAAATATCTCAGAATAAGAGACATTCTCTAGAGAAAAGAGGTGAGCTATACCACCGCTGGATCGGACCGTCCCCAAGGGGTAGAAGAAAACAGGTACTCTTTACTGAGGTTTAGAGACGACCGCCTCAGGGTTGAGGCGGAACCTGATCAGATCCAAGTATGGTATCGGGAAATTCCAACTAAGCTCTGTGCTCTGATAATTCTGACCCCACCCCCTTTTTTTTAAATATCATTAGTCCGAGCCAGACAAGGTTGCTGGCTGCTACTTGGCAAGGATTGCCTGATACAGAAATGACAAGGATGTCATTCCTCTGAGGAGCAGGAGGAGCCTGAGGATCCATAACCGAACCCCTGACTGGACTAATAATAGCTAGACAGATGTTAACTACCTGTGGCGAAGCAGCCACCAGAGGGGCAGCATCAAAAGAGGGCTGTATACCCCTATCAAAGGAGCGGAACAGTCTGTGCGGCTCCCAACCATTGAATTAAAATGTTCCAAAGAGTGTAATTGTCTTGACCACTGAAAAAGTCTAGACGCAGAGGTATATAGTCCACAGATCCAGTCTGAACACTATGGTGGACCCCATAAATGAGGAACTACTAAAAGAGCTTGCATCACAGACTCTGATGATAGAGAGGGCGTGTCTTTCAGTATATAAAATGAGTCATCCGCTTTATCACTGACCAGAAGGACAGGGAGATACTCATCTAGATGCCTTTCTACCACAGAAGGACCACAAAAAGAGGTCTAGGTTTGAGCCACTAGAGACTCCGCCACCAGGAAGGGTGTCGAGGAGCTTGCCACCACGTAGGGGGCTGAGAAAGTGCTGAGCGGAATGAGAGATTCCGCTGACAGAACAGAACAGAAGAGTTCCATCAGCGGAAAACCGCTGGATGAGGAGATCCGAGGCAGACCGCCACCCACTAAAATGTGTGGAAAATAATCCGCACAATAGGACTTCATTCCATGGAAACATCCCAACACAAGTCCTGCGGAAGACAGGTCTGCAAAAAGAGATCTTTCCCTAGTTCTGTCAGACAGCACCAACTGGCACCCCTGTGGCACCAGCATCACTCGTGGCACAGGAGGGCACCAAGCAGAACCCATGCCAACCTGAGAGACACCAGAGGGCACCCACGGCGGAACCCGCAGGTATCTTTGATACCAATGGCAGCAATGGCACGCAAGGGCACCCCCGATGCCCATGGCACCCATGGTACCATGGCACCTAAGAAAACAATGGCACCCATGGTACCCAAGAAACCCATGGCCCCATGCCACCCAGGGGTGACAAGCGCCACCCGCGGGTGCACGGCGTTGCCCGCGGCACCCGTAGGTGCACGGCTCCACCCGCGGGTGCACGGCACCGCCTGGTGGCACCTGGCTGGTGCCCGCGCCCACCCACAGCACCCACGGGTGCCCGCACTGCCCGCAGCACTGGTGCCCGCGGGCAGCAGTGGCACCGCGAGACACCCACAGCACCGCTTAGCGGCACCGCAGTGAAGCACCCACGGAGCCGAGCACAGCACCCAGCGCAGCGTGAGCCACGGCACGATCCATGGTGCCAAGCACGGCACTGAGCACGGTGCCACCATGGCACCGATCCACGGCGCCTGAACACGGCATCAGCACGTGCCGCATCATGACAGCCCGAGCCACGGTGCCAACTGCGGCACTGAGTACAGTGCCGACCACGGCACCGAGCCACGGTGCCGACTGCGGCACAGAGTACGGCGCCGACCATGGCACCGAGCCACGGCGCCGACCGAAACACCAGCAGCGCCGCCTATGGCACCAATGCCAAACCAGTGGCACAGCACCGGACCTGCAGTGCCACCAAGGTGTTGGGCACAGCACCAGGAAAAACACCGTGGAAAGCCAATGGAAAAGATGGAGAAAGGTGGTGCCCGTGCCGGCCTCAGCATGGAAAAGGAAGAGGGGGGTAGGCACGAGGGGCTGACATGATGGTGAAGGCACCAAGAGGGCACCGCGCTCATTCTGATCCAATTGACCCGGCTCCGGTCCAACAGCTCCGAGGCCCGGAGGTCCCGAAACCAGGAACACAACCAGGAAAAAGGAGTCAAACCCCTGCCCACAGGAGCGCCCAGAGGTGAAACTGCTCACCGAACTCCAACAAGGACAGAGATGGAGTCCAGAGTCGAGTATGCAGCCATTAGGAGTGGGGCCAAGGGGAACTCAATGAAGTCGGTTCAAGCCTATCGCCTCTACCAACGAACAACTCGCGCAGACATACCAACGGGCAACCCTCGAAGCGCACCAATTCTTCTTCCCCAAACGAAGAAGAAGAGCTCGAGGTTGCTGGAGCCGGATCCCCGCGCCCTACCAACGAACAATCTGCAGACATACCAACGGGCAACCTCGAAGGCACCAATTCTTCTTCCCAAACGAAGAAGAAGAGTCGAGGTTGCTGGAGCCGGATCCTCGGCGCCCATACAGATTCATGCTCTGGTGGACTGTCCTCCCGCCGAAAGCACAGGACTGTTCAGGTCAGACCCCCCCAATCAAGCATTTAAGGGTGGCGGACCGGGCACAGCCCCTCTGCCATAACAACTTTCAAACGAAGTCTTCCTACCATCACCTCTACCGTCTAAGGACGACTCCGTGGATGGCAGGAAAGAATTTCTTCATAATCTTCTTGTTCGTAAACTAAAAAAATTACCACTAAATAGTTAAGTTAAAACGTTTAAATTAAACACTAAAAGCTGCTGTCGTATAGATGAAAACTTTGACTCCGGCAGACGAGCGACGTCGACATCCAAGCACACCCAATGGCGGGAGAAAAGGAACTGAGGCGGTTGGAGGGTCGACGCCGAGATAGCCTACACAGGCGCGAGTCAGTCCTTCAGAAAATGTTTGGCTCCCGCTTGATCCTAGCGCCTCTGGCGCTATCCCACTAGTGTGAATAAGTGATGGAGACTTAGTCCAGGAAGATACTAGGTTCTGAGAGGGGAGTGGGGGTCAGAATACAGCAAGACTCCATTAGAAGAAACAACATTACTAAGGTGAGTAATTTTTTCTTCAAACAACATGAAGTCTTGCTGTATTCTGACATATGCAGACTACCAAGCAGTACCTCCATGGAGGAGGGCCAGAACCTACTTTGGAAATAGGCTCTGAAGTACTGCTGTGCCAAACCGAGCATCACTCCTAGCCTGGATATCCAGAGAGTAATGCTTGGTGAATGTATGGACTGTTTTCCAAGTGGCTGCTTGACAAATTTCTAAGAGAGGAATATCCCTGGCAGCAGCCAGAGAAGCAGCTGTACCTCTAGTGGAATGAGCCCTCAGGCCTGAGGGTGGAGTTATACCCAGTTTCTCATAGCAGAATTATATACAAGAAACAATCCACCTAGCAATAGATCTCTTAGTGGCAGGTTTGCCCTTACCAACCTCTCCATACGTGAGAAACAACTGGAGGGATTCAAACCTGTGACCCTTGGTGCGCTCTATGTAGTAGCTCAGGCCCTTTAATATCTAGTTGTGTAGCCTCCTCTCCAGAGGAGGAATGGTCAGTGAAGAAAACAGGAGAGATATAGACTGGTTGAGGTGGAAATCTGAAACCACTTTAGGCAAAAACTTTCTGTTAGTTCTTGGGACCACTTTATCTCTATGGAAAGAGATGAAATCAGGTTCCACTGACAGGGCTTGCAATTCACTAATACGCCTGGCAGAGGTAATGGCCACCAAAAACACAGTTTTTCAAGTCAAGTACTTATGCTCTGCAGTGGACAAAGGCTCAAAGGGGGGTTGCATAAGCTGAGCAATGCAAACATTAAGGTCCCAGGCAGGAGCAGGATCCCTAAAGGGGGGATTGGTGTGAAGCAATCCCTTGAAGACCTTACAAAACACAGGATGGGCTGACAGAGGGGATGGCTTGCCTACTGACAGGAAAGCAGAAACAGCTGCCAAATGTACTTTAAGGGTAGCTGGCCTAAGGTCTAGGCCATTAAGATGGACCATATAGTCCAGAACCGTAAGCAACTCAGCAGAATCTGGAGAAATATTTTTCTTAGAACACCAAAGGCTGAATCTTTTCCATTTGGAGTTGGAAGTCTTTCTGGTGGAAGGCTTTCGAGAATCCTTAAGGATATCCAGAACCCCTTGGGAAAGATGCAGATCAGCAAACTAACTCTTCAAGAGCCATGCCTTGAGGTTGAGAGACCGAAGATTCGGGTACCAAATCCTCCCGAGAGGATGTCAACAGGTTGTAATTCCTGGGAAGAGACGGGAAGGTGGACTGCTAGGGTCAACAACAGGGGATACCAGGGCTGTCTGGCCCAGTCTGGAGCAATCAGAATCACTTTGCATGGTTGTGACCTTATCTTGACTAACACTTTGAACAGGAGAGGGAAGGGGGGAAAAGCATACAGAAATTTCCCTTCCCAATTCAGGATCAGAGCATCCAGGGGGACTGAGCCTAAGACTGGGGGTCTGCAACAAAAAAGAGGAAGTTGGTGATTGTCAGGGGCTGCAAAAAGATCTATCTCTGGAGTGCCCCATCTCGAGAAAATCACTTTCAAAACTAGAGGATCTAGGGTCCATTCGTGATGGCCCTGGATATTTTGCTCAGAGGATCTGCTAGGACATTGTCCTTCCCTGGGAGATGAACTGCTATCAGAGAGGGTTGCAGGGAATAGGCCAGTGACCACAACTTCATTGCTTCTGTGCAGAAGGCCGCAGACCAAGTGCCTCCCTGCTTGTTGATGAACCACATGGTGGTGGTGTTGTCTGTTCTGACCTGGACCACCTTGTTCTGCACAGATTTGGAAAAAGCTTGCAGTGCCAAAAACACTGCTCTGAGTTCCAAGAGATTGATGTGAAGCAGAGATTCCTGAGGTGACCACAGTCCTTGGGTGGTAAGATCCCCTAGATGGGCTCCCCAGCCCAGCAGGGAAGCATCTGTGGCGAGTCTCACTGAATGAGACTGAGTGACAAAAGGAACCCCTTGTCTTAAATTGTCCTGATCCTGCCACCATTGCAAGGCCTGGATCAGGGTTTGAGTCACTGGGACTAGTTTGGCAAGGAAATCCTTTCTTTGGGACCAGAAGGCTCTTAAGTGGAACTGAATGTCCCTCATCTGGAATCCTGCTCCTTGGACCACTGCTGTGGAAGCTGCCATGTGGCCCAGAAGCTGAAGGAAATGCCTTGCTGGTCGAGACACCTGCAGGGTGAATGAAGAGGCCAGTTCCATAAGGGTCCTTGCGCTTTCCAGGGGAAGGAAGGCTCTTGCCTTTATTGTATTCAGCTCTGCCCCTATGAAGGTGAGGAGCTGAACTGGTTTGAGAACCGACTTTGGAAGATTGAGAAGGAATCCTAAGGAAGTGCGCACTTGCGGACTCATTTGCAAATGTGACTTGACTTGGTCTGGAGACTGACCTACTATGAGCCAGTCGTCCAAGTATGGGAAGATGGAGATCTTTTTTCTCCTTAGGAAAGCAAACACTACTACCAGGCACTTTGTGAAAACCCTTTGGGCTGATGTTAGGCAAAAGGGCATTGCTCTGAATTGATAGTGGCCTGAGGGCAACTCGAACCTGAGGTACTTTCTGTGGGAGCACCTGATGGGAATGTGAAAATAGGCATCTTTGAGGTTCAGGGAGGCTAGCCAGTCCCCTGGCCTTAGAGAGGGAAGAATTATTCCCAGAGTCACCATTTTGAACTTTGGTTTTAAAAGGTGTTTGTTCAGATATCTTAGCTCCAGGATGGGCCGCCATTCTCCTGTCTTTTGGGGGTTAGGAAGTACCTGGAGTACAATCCTTTGCCCTTGTGTAGGGTGGGAACCCTCTCTATAGCTCTGAGAGCTAGGAGGGAAGAAACATCTGCCTCTAAGGCAAGGGTCTCTGATGGATTTGCAGGTGGAAAGGATCTGGTTCTCATCTTGGGAAATTTTTTGAAGCTGAGAACCAGTCCCTGGCTTACTACTTCCAGGAACCACTTGTCTGATGTTAGAGACTTCCAGTCCTGGACAAAGTAAGCCAGCCTGCCCCCTACTGGTATGGGAGAATCGGCCCGGGCAGACCCATCAGGGTGTCTGCTTGGCAGGGGCTTTAGGCTGAGGGGTGGGTGAAGGCCTGCTCATCCCCCGTCTGCCTCTCCCTCTAAAGAACCCCCGAGAGTAAGAAGAGGAGGCCTGAGCTTGGTAAAAAGGCCTTGAAAGGGCCTGCCCCTGCCCCTGGACTGCCGCCTTTGAGAAGCAGCTTGACTTTCTTTGGCCTGAGCACTGCTGAATGTGGTTCTGTACTCGTCCATCTTTTTCATGTAGTTCTCTGTCTGTTCCCCAAACAGAGAATTACCAATAACAGGGAAATCCATGGCCTTAGCCTGGGTATCCTGTGATAGGCTAGTACATCTGAGCCAAGCCATCCTCCGAAGAGCCACAGATGTAGCCATGACTCTTGATGAAACATCACTGGAGTCCACAGCAGCATGAAATTGCACCTTGGATGCCTCAATCCCATCCACAGCCACCTGTTCGAGCTCCTTGGCAAGCTGGTCAGGGGCCTGTTTAGCCAGAGCCAGCAGTGTCCCACCTGGACTTCTGGTATCTAGCTGTGTAGGCCATATAGTTAGCCTGCCTGAGTCCCAAAGATGCTGCCATGTACTGTTTCTTTACCATGGCATCAATCTTCCTGGAGTCCTTGTCTGGGAGGTGTGATGCCAAGGGGATATTTGCCTTATCACAGGCAGCAGCCTGCACTACCCCAACATGGCTGCATTGCTGGGAAAGGAACTCCGTGTCTGAGCCTGAAAGAGTATACCTCTTGTCCATTCGTCTGTCCACAGGAGGTATGGAATTAGGAGTCTTAAGAATTTTATATGTCTGTTTCCCAAAGGATTTGTGATGGGGAACAGACAGCCTCCTGGACTCTGGGATGTCCATCATCTCAACAAAATCAGGCTCCTCCTGATCCTCTACTGCTTCCTCCACAGGAAGCTGAAGGGTGTCAGCCACTTTTTTGTAAAACAAAGTGAGAAGGGGACTCAGAAAGTCTAGGAGGAGAAACACCTGAAGGTCTGTCTGGGGAGATGTCCGGGTCAACAGGCACATCCAGACTTTCATAATCACCATCATCACCCTCATACTCCCCTTCCTCCTCCTCCGGTTCATAAAATTCTTCCAAAGTGTAATCCAGAACCAGGGGAACCGACCAAACTGAACCCCTGCCAGATGGTGCCGGTTCGGTCGGAACTGAAGTAAGCGATTGCACTATCCTTATAGCCTTGGTTATCTCATCGGCGGTCAGAGTATGAATTTCTGGGTCCGAACCGGACGATTTATCTTTTCTTTTTCCCGGAACTGACTCCTCAGAATCAGCTCCCCTTTTGCCTAAAGAAGTATCGCCTTGGTCAGAGGGCACTCCTTCTGGTTTGGTCGGAACCGAACCGGGCTGGCCATCCGGGTCAGCGGACTTCTCGGCTTTCCTTTCCCTCAGTCTACCTAATCTCTTTTCCAGGGTAGATTTGGGAAAATTCTTACAAATTTGGCAGTCTGAATCGAGGTGGTCAAACCCCAGACAATAAACACAGGTGGTGTGGGGATCAGCCTTGGCAAAGACTTCCCCACACACACTGCAGTGTTGAAACCCAGTGGGCCCGGTTTTTTTCTTGGGTTTCTCAGACATGGCCAATCCTAACCAAAATTTACCCTTTTTTCGGCAATCCGCCAGGCAAGACCCCCCTATCGGTTCCTGACTGTGTCACTGGTCTTGGAAAAAAAAAATGTTAATAAAATCCATTTTTTTTTTTTTAGAACCGATATGGACCGGTTACCACACTCTAAGTAAATCACAAACTTTTTTTACCTGAAAACTGATCGGTTCAGCCGAACCGATCCACAATTTACAAGTTCCACATAGAAACTACACAGAAAACCTACCTAGTACTTACGGTACCAAAGACAGAGACTTGAACCGACTGATCGGTAACAGCAATTTGGTAGAAACTGAGTGAAAAAATGACACTTCAACCGACTTTTTTGAACCGAGCAAAGGAGAAATCTCCGGAGTGACTGTTCAGTGAGGTGGAGTAAAGAATCTGACAGTTGGAGTTTAAACAACAGCAGACAGGGGCTTCAACCGAGCTCGCAGTGAACATTCCATGCTGGCCATGGAAAGTTTAACTCTTTGCTCTCCGAGGCAGTTGAAAGGCAGGACCTAACTGCATATGTCAGAATACAGCAAGACTTCATGTTGTTTGAATAGCAATGGCGAAGGCATGCCACCAGCCACGCTGAAATGCACCTGATAGCAACAGGTTGACCCAGCTGGGTTGTGATGAAGAAAACAATTAGTTGGATCTGGATCTGGATAGAACGAAGGAAATTTGCAAGGCTCAACGCCTTGCGAATTTCCTTTGTACTATCCAGATGGAACCGCAAGGCTCTTTTTACGTCTAGGGAATGAAGGGTATGTTTTCCTTCATTCTGGAAGTTTGCAAAGTAGGTAGGAAGGACTAAAGGTTGATTCAGATGGAATTCTGAGACAACCTTAGGCAGGAACTTAGGATGAGCCCTAAGAACTACTTTGTCTTTGTGACCAAGGCGTCTATTTCAGATACCCTATGAGCAGAAGTAATGGCCACCTGGAAGGCTGTCTTCCAAGTGAGGAATTTCAACTCGCAAGTAGCTAGGGGCTTGAAAGTTTTAAGAGTGAGCATGTTTAGCACAAGGTTAATGTCCCAGGCTGCAACTGGATGTCTAATAGGAGGTCTGGTATGCAGAATCCCTTTAAGAAACATCTTAACTACAGGCAACTGAGCCAGCAACATGGAAAATACTGGTTCATGATATGCCAAAATTGCACAAAGATGAACTTTGTCTGTGGAGTACTGCAGACCTATGTTTGAGAGGTCTAAGAGTTACTCCAAGACTTTATTTAGTGGGCAGGAAAGAGTATTCCAAGAGGATTTTGCACACCAGATAGAGAAACGTTTCCATTTAGTTGTGTAGGTTTTTCTGGTGCCTGGCATGCATGCAGCCAAAAGAACATCTGAAACCTTACGAGAAACATTAAACCTATTCACCTTTATCTCCTCAGGAGCCAAGCCTGGAGGTGAAGGGACCTCAGATTGGGATGGACTACAGGGCCCTGGCTCAGAAGGTTCATCAGAAAGGGAAGTGGTTTTGGAGAGGTTCCCGACAGTCTGTGGATTAGGGGAAACCAGATCTGACAAGGCCAGAACGAGGCAATGAGAATCATTCTGTCCCCTGTGCCTCCAGTTTGAGCAGTACCTCCGAATTAGGGGACAAGGAGGAAATGTGTATAGAAAGCATTTTGTCCACTGCAGCCTGAATGCATCCTGACACAAAATGCCAGGTCCTGGATTTCTGGAGCAGAAGAGAGGCAGTTTTGCGTTGAGTGGGGACGCAAAAAGGAACAGGTCCAGAGTTTCCCACTCTTCGAAGAGTGACTGAATGACGGTCAAGTCAAGAGACCACTCGTGAAGATCTGTCTCCGTTCTGCTGAGACTGTCTGCCAGCTCATTTTGTACTCCTGGCAGGTAAACCACCTGAATCAGAGCTGTGTGTTCCAGGCACCATTCCCACACTCTCATTGCTTCCCTACATAATGGGTAAGAGTGTGCACTGCCTGTTTGTTGATGTAATACATCACTGCCTTGTTGTCTGTTTGAAGGAGAATGTTCTTATGACAGAGAATGTCTTTCAAAGCTCGGACTGCATAGAGGACGGCTCTCATTTCCAGGACGTTTATGTGAAGTTGAGACTCGTCCTGAGTCCATGTACCCTGGGTGTGGAGATCCCAGCAATGAGCTCCCCAACCCATCAGGGATGCATCCGTAGTAATGAAGATCTGATGATCCAGAGGGGAGAAAGGATATCCTTCCAGAAGGTTATCATTCTGAGACCACCAGGTGACTGACCTCTTCAGAGGTTCCATCACCTTGATGAGAAAGGACTGAGCGTGAGTGGTTGGGAATCACGGAGTACTGAGCATCCACTGAGACAGGGTTGTAGCCAGAAATTTCTGTTTTGTACACAATCTCCAACATTTACACTCCCCTCATTAAAAATGTACTCATTCTTTCCAAATGGCACCCCCTTCCAAACAAGTCTGATTGTTGTCAGAGGATTCCTCTAATCTCTAAAGAGGTCATATATGCATCTGTCTCCTAAACAACAGAAGTTTAAACAGAGTCACTCCTCAGTGGACTACACTAACCCAAATACTACAGATTAGAATGAAAATGTTAACAGAAAGGCATATAGTTTGTGACAGGTACTCATCAAAACTGTACACAAATGTGTACAGTGAGTATGCCTGTCTACATCCTTGCACTGAGAGGTTCTTATGTGGAGACGAACCAGAGATACAGTGAACACTGAGGATGCCATGAGACCCAACATCTGTTGCATCGAGGGAGCTCGCACTGAGCTGTGTTCTCTGATGAAGAGGGCCACCTGTAAGATTTCGCTCCTTCTGTCCTCCAGAAGAAATGCTTTCGCACAGGATGTGTCCAGAAGGGTTCCTATGAAAAGGAGTTTCTGGGAGGGCTGCAACTGCGACTTTTTGAGGTTCAGCAGGACTCCCATGGACGTGAGGAAGTCTGAGGCCGTGGATACGGCCTCCAGAGTCTCTTGCCTGGAGGGACTTGCTAGAAGCCAGTCGTCTAGATATGGGAACACTTGGATTCCAATTTTCCTTAGATGTGCCGCGAGAACTGCACAGCACTTTATAAAAACTCAAGGCACCAAGGACAGCCCAAAGGGCAGGACTCTGAATTGATAGTGCTGACCCAGCACCATGAACCTTAGGTATTTGTGGTGATTTGGGTGTATGAGAATGTGCTGATAAGCGTCCTGCATCTCCAGGGAGGCTAGCCAGTCGTGTTGATGAATCAAAGCTAGCAGGGTACCGAGTGAAATCATCTTGAACTTTTCCTTGTGCAGGAATTTGTTTAACTTTCTGAGATCCAGAAGAAAAAATTACTCACCTTAGTAATTGTGTTTCTTCTAATGGAGTCTTGCTGTATTCTGACATATGCAGTTAGCCCCAGTACTTGAACTGCTCTGGAGAGCAAAGAGTTAACTCTGTGCCAGAGCACAGAATGTTGGGCTCGAGCTCGGTTCAAACCTCTGTCTGCTGCATTTCAACATGTAACCGTCAGATTCTTACAAGCTAAAACTAACTAACTACACCTCCTAGGTGGAAATTGTAAATAAACTAGCCAACAGGCAACCAATTTTGTGGGTCCCAAAAGACTTAAGTCAGGAACCCCAAAACAATAACCAGGTAGTGAACAACATAACTACAAACAACAACATAAACAGAACCCACTCCCCCTTTCTAAAAGGGGGGAGTGCCAAGAACACCCCTGAGGTGCAACACTGTACCTGCCAGCCCACTTCCCAAAAACAGGTTCTGAGAGGGGAGGCAGGGAGGGAGGTCACAATGCAGCAATACTCCATTAGAAGAAACACAGTTACTAAGGTGAGTAACTGTTTCTTTAAACACCATGAAGTCTTACTGTATTCTGACATATGTAGACTACCAAGCAGTACCTCCACGGAGGAGGGTATCAAACCTATTTTGGGAATAGGCTCTGCAGTACTGCTGTGCCAATCCTAGCATCACTCCTAGCCTGGATATCCAGAGAATAATTCTTGGTGAATGTATGGACTGTTTTCCAGGTGGCTGTTTTGTATATTTTTAGTAAGGATATATCTCTGGTGGCAGCCAGAGAAGCAGTTGTACCTCTAGTCGAATGAGTCCTCAGGCCTGAGGGGGTTATTTTGCCTAACTTTTCATAGCAGAATTGAATACAAGAGACAATCCACTTGGCAATAGTTCTCTTAGTAGCAGGTTTACCCTTTCCCACGTCACCATAAGTGAGAAACAACTGAGGACAGTCAAACCTAAGTGCCTCAGCGCGCTCAATGTAGTAGTTAAGTGCCCTCTTAACATCCAAACTGTGTAACCTTCTTTCTCCTGAAGAGGAATGATCAGTGAAGAACACAGGAAGAGACATGGACTGGTTCAGATGAAAATCTGAAACCACCTTGGGTAAGAACCTCCTGTTGGTTCTAAGGACCACCTTATCTCTATGGAATGAGATAAAATCAGGCTCCACTGACAGAGCTTGTAATTCACTGATACGCCTGGCAGAAGTGATAGCTACCAGGAACACAGTTTTCCAAGTCAAGTACTTAGGTTCTGCTGAGGCCAAAGACTCAAAAGGGGGTTGCATAAGCTGAACAATGCAAACATTAAGATCCCAAGCTGGAGTAGGGTCCTTAAAGGGAGGGTTGGTATGAAGCAAACCTTTAAACAACTTACAGAAAACAGAGTGAAATGCCAGGGAGGAAGCCTTCCCCACTGAGAGGAATGCAGAGACAACTGCCAAGTGTACTTTCAGAGTAGCTGGCCTGAGGCCTAAGCCATTAAGATGAACCATATAATCCAGAACTGTAGCCAAATCAGCAGTATCTGGTGAGACATCCCTGTTGGAACACCAAATGCTGAATCTTTTCCATTTGGAATTATAAGTTTTTGTGGTGGCAGGTTTTCGAGAGGCTTTCAGAATATCCAGAACCCCCTGAGAGAGATGCAGACTTGCATATTCAAACTCTTCAACAGTCACGCCTTGAGGCTGAGTGACCGAAGGTTGAGGTACCATATCCTCCCCTGAGAGAAGATTAACAGATTCTGTTTCTTGGGAAGAGATAGGGAAATATGGACTGCTAGGGACAGCAATAGAGGATACCAAGGCTGCCTGGCCCAGTCTGGTGCAATCCGGATCACTTTGCATGACTGTGACCTTATCTTGACCAGAACCTTGAAAACAGAGGCAAGAGGGGAAAGGCATATAGGAATTTCCCGTCCCAATCCAGAACTACAGCATCCAGAGGGACTGAGACCATGACTGGGGGCCTGCAACAGAAGAGAGGAAGTTGATGACTGTCTGGGGCTGCAAAGAGATCTATCGCTGGAGTACCCCATCTTGAGAAAATTACATTCAACACTAAGGGATCCAGGGACCATTCGTGATGGCCCTGAGATATTCTGCTCAGAGCGTCTCCTAGCACATTGTCCTTCCCTGGAAGGTGGACTGCTACCAGAGATGTCTGCAGGAAATAGGCCAGAGACCATAATTTCATGGCTTCCGTGCACAAGGCCGTAGACCGAGTGCCTTCCTGCTAGTTGATGTACCACATGGTGGTGGGTGGTGTAGTCTGTCCTGACCTGCACCACCTTGTTCTGTACTGAGTCCATGAAAGCTTGAAGAGCCAAGTACACTGCCCTGAGCTCCAGAAGATTGATATGAAGTAGAGACTCCTGAGGGAACCACACCCCCTGAGCTGTGAGGGCTCCCAAGTGAGCTCCCCATCCCAAGAGAGAAGCATCTGTGGTTAACACCACAGAATGAGTCTGGGTCATGAATGGGACTCCTTGTCTGAGGCTGTTCTGATCCAGCCACCATTGGAGGGTCTGGATCAGAGTCTGAGTCACTGGAATCAGTTTGGTTAGAGGATCTTTTTTCTGAGACCAAAAGGACCTCAGATGGAACTGAATGTCCCTCATCTGAAAGCTGGCTCCCTGCACCACTGCAGTGGAAGCTGCCATGTGGCCCAGAAGCTGAAGAAAATGCCTTGCTGGTCAAGACACCAGAGGGCGGAAAGAAGAAGCCAGGTCTGTAAGGGTCTTTACCCTTGCAAGAGGAAGAAAAGCTTTTGCTTGGACAGTGTCCAGCTCTATCCCTATGAAGGTCAGGAGTTGCACTGGTTCGAGAACTGACTTTGAAAGATTGAGGAGGAATCCCAGAGAAGTGAGGAATTGCTGTGTCACTTGCAGGTTTGACTTGACTTGGTCTGGAGACTGCCCCACAATGAGCCAGTCGTCCAAGTATGGAAAAATGGAAATGTTTTGTCTCCTTAGAAAGGCCACTACTACTGCTAGGCATTCTGTGAACACCCTTGGTGCTGATGTTAGTCTGAAGGGCATTGCTCTGAATGGATAATGATCTGAAGGCAATTCGAACCGGAGGTACTTTCTGTGGGAGCACCTGATGGGAATGTGAAAGAAGGCATCCATGATTTCCAGGGAGGCTAACCAATCCCCTGGCCTCAGAGAGGGAAGAATTACTCCCAGAGTCACCATTCTGAATTTTGGCTTGACTAGTTGCTTGTTAAGTATCTTCGGTCTAGGATGGGCTGCCACTCCCCTGTCTTTTTTGGGGTAAGGAAGTATCTGGAGTACAGACCCTTGCCCCTGTGTGGAGTAGGAACTCTCTCTATGGCTCTGAGAGCCAGCAGAGAGGAAACCTCTACCTGTAGGGCAATGGTTTCGGAGATGTTTGCAGGTGGAAAAGACCTGATCCTCAGCTTTGGGATTTTTTTGAAGCTGAGGGCCAGTCCCTGGCTTACTACCTCCAAGACCCACTTGTCTGAGGTAACAGACTTCCAGGCCTGGAACTAGTAAGCCAACCTGCCTCCTACCCAAAAAAGGGAGTCGACCCAGGCTGACACATCAGGGTGTCTGCTTGGCAGGAGCCTTAGATTGGGAGGAGGATGCAGCCCTGCTCATCCCCCTTCTGCCTCTTCCTCTGAAGAACCCCCTCTGAGGAAAAGGATAGGAGGCCTGTGCCTGGTAGAAAGGCCTATGAAAAAACCTGCCCCTAGACTGCTGGTTCAAAGGAGTTGCCTACCTTTCCTTAGCCTGTGCACCCCTGTAGGTGGTCCTGTATTCGTCCATCTTTTTCATGCAATTCTCAGTCTGCTCCCCAAACAAAGAATTACCCACCCCAGGGAAATCCATGGCCTTAACCTGGGTGTCCTGTGAGAGGCTAGTACATCTGAGCCAAGCAAATCTCCTAAGAGACACAGATGTAGCCATGACTCATGATGACACATCATTTGAGTCCACAGCAGCATGAAATTGGATCTTAGAAGCCTCAATCCCATCAGCAGCCACCTCCTCCAGCTCCTTGGCTAGCTGGGGGGAAGCCTGTTTAGCCAGTTCCATAACAGTATCCCATCTGGACTTCTGGTATCTGGCTGTGTAGGCCATATAGTTTGCCTGCCTGAGTCCCAAGGAGGATGCCAAGTACTGTTTTTTGACCACAGCATCCACCTTCCTAGAGTCTTTATCAGGGGGTGTGTGAAGCCAAAGGTATATTAGCCTTTTCTTAGGCTGCAGCCTGCACGACCACAACATGGCTGCATTGTTAGAACAAGTACTCCGTACCTGAGCCTGACAGCATGTACCTCCTGTCCATTGTCTTGTCCACAGGAGGTAATGAATTTGGCATCTGGAGAATTTTTTGTGTCTGTTTCCCAAAAGATTTATGGAGGGGAATAGACAGTCTTTTGGACTCTGGGATGTCCATCATTTCTAGATAGTCAGGCTCCTCTTATTCCTCAACAGCTTCAACCAGAGGGAGCTGGAGGGTCTCTGCCATTTTTTTGTAGAAAAAACAGTGGGAAGGGGACTCAGAAGCCTGGGAAGGAAAACATCAGAAGGTCTGTCTGAGGAGATGTCCGGTTCAATGGGCTCATCCAGACCTTCCACACCGTCATCATCGTCGTCGTAACCTTCCTCCCCCTCCAAATCCGGTTCATAATATCCATCCGGACCATATTCAGGAACCGGAGGAACCGACCGAACCGAGCGCCTACCGAGAGGTGCCAGATCGGACAGAACCAGTCGGAGCAATTCCACAATACTTATCGCTCTGGCTATCTCCTCTGCAGTTGGACATTGTAGTTCTGGATACGAACCGGACAATTTTCTCTTTTTCTTAGAAGGAACCGACCCCTCAGGATTGGCTCTCCTTTTGCCCAAGGAAGTATCGCCCAGGTCAGAGGGCACTCCCTCAGGTTCGGTTGGAACCGAACCAGGCTGGCCATCTGGATCAGCGGAGTTCTTGGCCTCCTTTTCCCTAAGCCTACCCAATCTCTCATCTAGGGTGGCCTTCGGGAAATTCTTACAAATTTGGCAGTCTGAATCGAGGTGGTCAACCCCCAGACAATCAACACAGGTGGTGTGAGAGTCTGCCTTAGCAAAGGCATTCCTACACTCACTACAGTGTTGAAACCCAGTGGCCCGGTTTTTCTCTTGGGTTTCTCAGATGCAGCCATCCTAACACTTACCCTTTTGCAGCTTTAAAGCCAGGGAAGACACCCCATTGGTTACCAACGTGTTACGACTGTGTAAAAAAAGTCTAAAAATACTGTTTTTTTTTTTAAACCGATAGGGACCGGTAACTCACACTAAGAAATTAAAGAACAAAATCAAACCTCCTTTTTACTAAGTGTCCAGTTTCCCATTTGCAGGTTATAGACACCAACCACTAGGGGTCACTGCACTTTCCACTCTATACCCCTCCTAGCTACCATTTCAAAGCTGACCCACTAGAGGTCACTGCAGTTCCCTTTGAATCCTTCTACCACCTACTTTCCTCACTCTTCCATCAGCCTATCTCTAAGCACCTGCTAGCATCAAACCTGATACCCTTCTGTCCAAATTCTACTGACTATCCTCTAAGCCAATGAACCAGGCCAACAACTTCCTCTATTTTCATACTCTTAACCCTCCCTCACTCCCTCCTTTCCTGAATTAAAAATTAAACCTTTCTACACTCGGTCCCTGAGCTGTGATCAAACCCAGTACCCTTGCAGTCAGAGTCAGCTGCTCTACCTCTGCACCACATTGCCTACCTATTTTATTCCTACTTTCTAAGCCTTTTAGTCACTTACCCCCCCACCTGCCAAAATATAAGTTTACCTCTTCTCTCGTGCTGCCTTGCAGGATTTGAACCCTGCACCCTTACTTCCAAAGTCCACAGTTCCACCACTCAGCTAGCACACCTGCCTATTTTTGCTGCAGGATTTCAAAACTCTAAAAACGCACTAACCCTCTGACACAACTAAAGTGTTATCCAAGTGCTTCTGCAGACCTTGAACCCAACTCCCTGCTACTATAGCCACTGGGCAAGCTCTTTCCTGCTACCCTGGTCAAGACTTGAACCTGGTACTCTGTGCACCTCCGGCACGTGCACTGCCACTACACCATAGCAGCAACTAGGCTCAGATGTGACCTCTCGCTACTATCTCCCCTCTATCATCCTAGTACCCCCATTCTTTCCTCACTTCAGCTCCCCCACCCTTTCCAACTATGCATATGCATCCCCTGCTCACCAGCCTATCTCTTCTCCTCCTCCTCCTTCCTTTGCCTTCCACCAACCCTAGTGCCCCTATTAACCTCAGCCTCACTACTCCAGTGTTCCTACCTCCCTCCTGTCCTCCCTCCTCCTTTACCACTGCTCCTCCTCCTCCTCCCACATCCCATATGCTCTCTCCACCTCACCCCTTCCAGACATTACCTTTCCTCCCCAGCTCCCTTGCGCTTCTGATCACTCAGGCCTCTCTGCCTGTGCTGCCCTACCCACCCTTGTGCAACTAAACCCACTTCCTCATTCTACCGCCTCCGGCGTAAACTCTCCATCTGCCTCCCTCTGACCAGAGCACTTCTCCTCTTTCTACTCCTAACAGGGAACATACATCCCAACCCAGGCCCTGCCCCTCCCAACCACCCACCCAGCCCACTGGTCTTCAAGTAGCCTCCATGAACATATGCAGCCTGCTGAAGAAATTTGACACCCTACAGTGCTGGGCCTTGGCTCATCAACCAGACATCATAGCCCTGGTTAAAACCTGGCTGTCCAAAACCACCCCTGACTCATTTGTCTCCCTCCCAGGCTATACCTTATACCAGGAGGACCAAGTAGGCAAATGAGGGGGAGGCTGTGCAATCTACACAAGGGACACAATACCTGGACACGCACTCCCCACCCCTGCCCTTATAAATGGGGCCCAGGCTCTTACCCTCAAACTCACCCCAGACCCCTCTAGGAGCCCTCTCTATCTCACCACAGCCTACATTCCCCCAAAGAACCAGCACCCGGCCCTGGTATCTTTAACGGACTACCTGGCCACCCTCCACCATAAGGCAGAACAAATCCTAGTGGGGGACCTTAATGTAAATTGGCTCAGCACCTCCTCATCCGCAATCAGAGACTCATTTGCCGACCAAGATCTGACGCAACTCGTCACCCAGCCCACAAGACTTAACCCTAAGAGTGGTACCAGCACCATTCTGGATGTTATTATAACTAACCAACCCCATAATATCCAAAACATCCAGGTCCTCCCAGACTCCCCAAGTGACCACTCCCCTATCCTATTTCATTAGGTAGTCCCCAATCCCAAACCCAAAGCCCAGACCACCCTCCGCAGGCGCCTCCAACCTGGTGGGCTGAAAAAACTTAAAGCACTCCTCACCCAGATAAACTGGTCCCCCATTCAGCATGCAACCAACATTGACACTGCCCTCGCCTTCTTCACTCACACCTTCAACATGGCCTGTGGTCTCTTTGCACCCTTCACCAAAATCCGGTCCAAAAAACAGAACGCACCCTGGGTTAGCCCAGCCCTCCTACAATTACTTAGAAACCAGGATAATCTCTGGCACCTTGCCACTGAAACAGGTCATCTGTCTGATAGGCAAGCCTACAATGCAGCCCGGAATAAGTGCTCATGGGCCATCAGGAAAGCCAAGGCAGACCATTACCAGGCCTCTCTTACCTCCTCCTGGGGCTCAGCCCGGACTTTCTGGGATAATATTAAGCAACTTAATGGTAAAGCTTGCTCCCCTGCCCCATCCCAGCTCACTAGTAATGGCACTACCTCCACCGAGCCTGCCACCATAGCTAACTGGTTCAACACCACTTTCACTGACCTTAGCTCAGTCCTCCCTAGTAATTTCTTTGACCCTCCCCCCAACCAACCTCCCCCTGTCCTCCAGCACCCCAGCTTCCACCTGAGAAAGATTTCCACCTGGGAAGCCAGACCCATCCTAATCAAAGCTCTCAATGGCAACAATCCCGCAGTGACTCACTGGACCCCAGCATCCCTCAGGCTGGTGCTAGATGAAGTCCTTGCCCCACTCACCAGCCTAATTAACCAGTCACTCTGCCTGGGACAATTTCCCACAGCTTGGAAAACAGCCATTATCACACCTATTCATAAAGGGCGACAGGTCATTGGCCAACAACTACGGCCAATCTCCATCCTCCCCTCTCTAAAGCCCTGGAGAAAGTGGTGGCCATTCAAATCACTGATTATCTGGCTAAGCATAACATTTTATGCCCAGAGCAACATGGCTTCCGTGCTGGTCACAGTACCAGCACTGCCCTTATTGAATTCTCCAACTTTCTACATTCCTCCTTGGATACCAGCTCCCTAGCTGGTGCAGTGTTCATCGACCTCTCAAAGGCTTTCGACACTGTCTCCCATCCACTTCTGCTGAATGCACTCTGCCACACTGGTCTCTCAGCTGGCCCCCTAGCACGGTGCGCTAGCTATCTTGACACTCGATCTCAGTGTGTAAAAATTAATAGCACACTCTCCGATACCCGCCCCATCTCTGGGGTCCCCAGCTCCATCCTGGGCCCCTTCTCTTCTCCTATCTGAACACCCTGCCCAGTGCATGCCCTGGCAAAATTCTACTGTATGCAGACGACGCTGTCCTTTTGCCACCCACCGCAATCCCATCTCCCTACAGGACTCCTACAGCAGTCTTTCAACAGTGCCGAGGCTTGGCTTAAGGAGCGTAGACTCGCCATCAATCTTAATAAAACCAAAGCTATGCTCTTTTCCCACCCCAAAACAAAGCTAGCAACCACCCACTCTATATCCTTCCAAGTACCAATCAGCCACTGGAACAAGTCTGCTCCTACAAATACCTTGGGGTTACCTTTGACTCAGCCCTCACATTTCACAACCACATCGACGGCCTAACATCCGCCACTAACACACGGCTTGGCATCCTCTTCCGCCATAGAACCTGCCTTCCCCCAAATGCTCTCCGGCTCGCTGTTACATCATCTGTTCTGTCCCTTGTAGACTATGGTCTACCAGTATATGGTGCTGCCGACATCACTGCACTCAACAAAATTCACTTAAGCCTGAATAAAGCCTGCAGATTGATTACTGGTGCCCCCAGGCTCACACACACCTGTCAGCTGTATGTCGAGGCTAACCTGCTTACCCTGGATGAATGGCTCCGATACCAAACCTGTCTCCTCAATAAAAAAACCCTACTCGGGCTCTCCCCCCCGGGGTAATGGCATCCATCCACCAGAGCCCTCCCACTATTGCAACACGGTCTTCCTACAAGACCACTCTAAAGGTCCCCAGATCAAGAACCAGCTGTTGCCAGAGGTCCTTCTGCTATAGAGCCCCAACCTGGTTTAACTCTCCCTGCCCCCATCACCAATGCCACCACCATCTCCAAGTTCAAAACCACCCTTCGGAACCACATCATCAGCACTCGTAACTGCTCCTGTCTCTGAACATAGCCTCCACCTCTGCTTCTCTTGACAATGCCACCCGGGCAGCCCTCCACCTAGCCATCCCCACCACCACTTCCCTGTACACCGTGCCTATGTTTAACCTGGCCAGTGCCAGCTGTTTAGGTGTTTACCAACTAGATTGCTCACTTGATACCAACTTGTGTAACACCTGTTATCAATTACATGTACCCTGTAACCTAATTGTATTTGTCTGACCACAGTTAGCGTGGCGCCTCTGTTGAACGCCTATTGTTTTGCAAATCTATGCTATGTAACCAAAAACACAATGTATGTCTTTATGTGACGAAGTACCTTTGGAAACGAGCCTCTGGCTCAGAGGTTGTAAACTGATTCTTAGAAATAAATAAATAAAATAAAAATAAATAAAAACAGAACAATCGGTTCCGAACCGGACCGCTTGACAAAGTTTACAATTTCCACACAAAATACAGAATTAAACAGTAACTAAACTAAAGTTCACTACCTACAACACCTACTGAACCGCAGTCAGGGATCTGAACCGAAAAACATAAAGACAAATTACAGTTTAAAACCGACGTTTTACTGAGACCAAACCAGCAAGCGAAGGAGAAATCTAGGGAGCGACTGTTCAGTTAGGCGGAGTAAAGAATCTGATGGTTACACTTTGAAGTGCAGCAGAAAGAAGTTTGAACCGAGCTCAAGCCCAACGTTCTATGCTCTGGCATAGAGTTAATTCTTTCCTCTCCTGAGCAGTTCAAGTGCTGGGGCTAACTGCATATGTCAGAATACAGCAAGACTTCATGTTGTTTGAATAGGGCGCATGCCGCCAGTTTTCTTTGGAACCAGAAAGTAATGGGAGTAGAAACCTATGTTTCCTTGATCCAGCGGAACTACTTCTACTGCCCTGTTGTTCAGAAGGCCTTGTACCTAGGAAGCAAGGTCTGACTGTGCTGCAGACAGCCTGAGCTGTCGCTTGGGAGGATGATACAGAGGGACTTTCGACACATTGAGAGAGTACCCCTCATGGATTATCCTGAGGACCCATTTGTCTAATATTATAGATTTCCACTAGTCATAGAACTGAGTCAGACGTCCTCCCATTGTCAAGGAAGAGTACCCCTCAGGCAGCTGAGGTGGGACCTGGGCCGGAAACTCAGAAGATGGCACTGGGCACTTTGGGGCCTTGTGCCTTCTGCTGCGTTTTCTTTTGCAGCTGAGGGGTTTGGTTTCTGTTAAAGCTTCCTCTGCTTTTGCCACGAAAGGACTGACAGTTGTGAAACTGACGCTTGTTCCCACCTCCTCGAGAGGGAGCTGGCGGAGGTCTAGCTGTCTTAATGGCAGACCCAGTCTTCTGTGTGGCCTCTAGTGCTTGTTCCACCTGAGGCCATGACTTTCTGTTGGGCGTCATTCGAAAAGCCCAAAGTACGCAGCCAGAAATGGCGACAGGTGCAAATGCCAGCTGCCGCCAGGGAAGCAGTACTGAAAGCATCCATTGCAGCTTTAATTTGTTGATTATTGGAATCGATACCTCTAGTTATGGTCTGTAGTAGCTCTGAGTTAACCTCCAACTCAGGCAGAGCTTCTACCGTTGCTTTGAGTGAATGCCAAAGAACATACTCATATTGAGAAAAATAGCCTTGGTAGCTGGCAATGCGCATGCCTATGGCTGAGGTAGCAAAGATTCTCTTACCCAAGGTGTCTATCTTGCAAGATTCTTTGTTTACAGGAGGAGCTGTAGATTCCTGAGGGAGGACAGCCTTATCATTCTTTTGCCAGGACCACTATGGCATCAGCAAAGGCTTGTGAGGCCAAGATGGGGCGATTCTTGGGAGGGGCATATTTCCTATCTATGGACTTGGCCACAGAAGGAATAACAGCCGGATTCTTCCACACCATCTGGGAAAGAGTCTTGAAAGAGGGCTGTAAGGGTTATACCCTTAGGGATTTCCGGAACTTGAAGATATTGGAGACACAGAAACTTCCCAGGATCGATTTCCATCGTCTGGAGAGAAAGAGTAGAAGTTAAATTCTTGAGCAGAGACTTAAAGGAAAGGTCTTCCAACAACCGGCTCTGCAGCAGGACTGATCCTAGCCCCCAGGGCAGAATTGGCATCAACATCATCACCCAGCCGAAGATCCGGATTGGGCTCAAAATCATCTCCTGACAGTCCGGGGGGACTGTATAGACAGGAACGGAATGAAAACCAGGAGGAAGAAGAGAAGGTGAAAGAATCGGAGTTGAAAACCTATGAAAACTAGATGGCACTGTACACATCCTTAGCGCCATCGAAGAGAACAGCACTGAGTACAGAGATGGCGCCAACACAGAAAATGGCATCACGCATGGTGCCGACAGGGAGCGCGACACCGCACATGGTGTCATGGTGTCACCACCCCCGGTGGCGAAGAGGATGCTGACAGGTAGCACAGCACCGCACATGGTGCTGATACCAACCCTGGTGCTGAGAATGGCGTTGACAGGGTATGCGTCACCGCAGATGGCGCCGACACCACCCGTGGCGCCGAAATGGACCTCACCGCCAGAGAAGTCGGCATCACAGTCGCAGAAGTCTGAGAACTGCAATGTCTAGGTAAAGGATGAAAAATGGCAGGAGATAAAGGCATTGGTGTGGACCCCTGCGCTGCAGCCATGTGAGGGGGACAGACACCGTAGCGTGGAGTCGACGGCACCATAGAAGGTGCCACATGAGTAGGAAGTCCTAACCGCCCTGCCTGCTGATCTGAAACCGACAGGCCCAGCAATGGACTGGCTGGTTCGGGCAGTCGGGAAAATCTCTGAGCCCACTGCTACATAAGAGCAGCCCAATGGTGAAACTGCTCAATAGGTGGAGAGGAGCTCTGGTGTTGAACAGGCCGGCTACCAGAGACAGAAACCGGTGACTCCAAAAGAAGTGGAGACTGGCTCCTGACCCTAACAACCAACCGTCTACACGCAGACGTACCAGTGGGTGACCTTGAGTGATGCCGTTTCTTGTATGACTGGTGGTCCGGAGAAGAACTCAAGGTCGAATGGTGCCGTGAATGGGACTGTTTCTTTTTATGGCTTTGAGGGGACCGCCCATCCCCCCTGAGCACCGGACCGTCCATTGCCAGAACCCCCTTCCGGGAGGAAGGTGGACCAGACCCGGCCCGGATGACTGAACCGCTTTCACACGAAGTCTCTCTACCATCACCTGCCCCACTCATGGTCAACTCCATCAATGGAGGGCTGAAGACTTCTTTCTTGTACAAGAAATTTATTAAAATGAAACTGGTACTTTTCATGATAAAATACAAAATAATAAAACTGAAAACTAAGCTGCTAGTTTGAAGTTTGAGTCCAGGCGAGTTATGTAATCACTGAAGCGCACTTGATGGCGGGAAAAAGGGGAACTGAGGTAGTTGGAGGGTCAACGCCGAGATAGTCTATACCACACGAGCCTGGCTCGTGGTGCCACTTCCTCGCAACTCCACCTCGGCGCCAGCCCTCATGGAAAAGTTTGGCTCCCACTGGGTCCTAGCGCCTCCAGCGTACTCCCATCAGTGTGAATGAGTGGTGGAGACTTTATGTCCAGGAAGATCAGATCTGAAGGCGGTGTCGTCACTGGCACCTCACCTGATGTTGGGCCCAGAACCAACACTGGAGCTGGCGCTGTCTCTCTTGCGGGGCTCGGTGCCACCCTCCTCCTCGGAGCCGTGAGGGCTACTTGAGTCAGAGAGCAACACCACCACTTCCGTAACAGGGCACTGCCCAGCCCCACTGTCAGTCATTCTCCCTGCACAATAAACAGTACTGGGAGGGGGCCCGATGTCATGACCAGCATTGCTCCACTCAGCAACACATGAGCAACATTGAGGTGTCCTCCCTGTCACAAACCCGCTCATGAAGGTCAGATCACTGAGCTCACAGTGCCCACCCCTAAGTGCAATCAGTGACAGGGACAGGGGGAAAAACAGGGATATCCTCCATATGTATGCCCAGAGTGTTCACTGGGTTTAAAACAGAACACTTGCCACGAGGTCCCAGAGCATCCCTCTATACTTTGGATCATGGCACAATACCAGTCTTAAGTCTTGTGGCCAAATATGAACCCTTTTTTGTGGCTATTATACATGGGACGAAGGCCCAAGTAAGTACGCCCTCTTCGGGGTAGCAACGCAAAAACCTAATTTGGCCTAAACCCTACAGGATATGCAATAGCTCAGTTCACAATCCCTGCAGACTTGTATGAGACTCTGGTACTCTCCCTAATCCTGATGGCTCCCCTACTGACCCCTTTCAATTTGGTTGCTATTTGGTGACCCTTCTAAGCATAAACAGTTGTTACAGATTTGTAATAAAACTTCTACAGTCATACACACATACAATATGAGGAATCTTACGCCAGGCAGAATTCTGTAGAAGAACAAAAGTCTTTACTAAAATAATTAAATAAATGCAGTTACAAGTAAAAGAGAACATATATTAATTTAGGTTACAGCATAAGAAACAAATGGGAAAGTATAAACGCCTTAAAATTGTTTAACTACGTCTCTACCTTAAAGATGAAAATTTTCAAATTCCTTTTTCAGTGTAGCAGCTTGGCAGCTGGTCTGTTGTGTCAGGAGGAAGTCCAACACCAGAATGGCTAACTTGCTCTGTGCTGGAGAGCTTAACTATCTTTTCTGAACTACAGTGTCAGCAATGTTCCAGTCATAAGGAAACAAGTTGTCACCCAGCTTCAACATAAATTCTGCCTCCATAATTAACTAGTAACAGGACAGTCGCTGTTACAAACTTTGGTGTATCAATATAGCATGCTGTAAACTAATTTATAGTGTCATGTTAGAATTTCACATAGTATTGCTAGGATGGTCACCTGCCATCCAATTCCTGGCTCAAACACCCTGTTCCCTCATAAAATGTGATATCCTATCATAGTTCCTGAGATCAAAAAAATCTGTTTCTGTAGTGCATGTTTATGGCAGGTAAATGGCTTTTGGCACAACTCTGCTAAAGGAACCAGGGAATGAAAATCTCACTTCCTGGCAAAGCAGGTGACCTTCGGGTCAAAAGGTAGCCCCTTTAAAAACAAATCTAGGCTTTCCCTATGCCTTGAATTAACACTGGCATAGGCATACACAGAAATCACATAAAACAATATACAATATAACAGAAATATATATTGCAAATAATGATTGGCAGTTGGCTAGCTCACGACACTCCCGTGTAGAGAAAGCATACTGCTTCAGCCACACCACCAAGGACATCTGTTGCCCAAGACGAACAGACTGGGGGGGTGCTCAGCCAGCCACCCAGAAGGAACCAGCTGTCCACCAGACCCACTCCTTAGGGCCTCCGATACCTCAGTAAGTCAAGGTCAGGAAAAGCCCTGTGCTTCCATGATACCAGCAGCACCGGGAAAGGGCTCAGAGAAAAGGCCCAAGGTCCTGGCAAACCTGATGTCGGTCCTTCACAACAATCGCATTCCCACAGGAACACTGACTCAAAACTGGGGCTTTTTTACCTTTTTTTTGACTTGGACATCACAGCTAAAATAATGAAAATGAAATCCATACGTGAAAAGAACACTTCAATGATGTCACAATAGAAAAATTAAGTTTGACGACAGTTGAACTGAGGCACTGCTCCCATGGTGTGCACTGGGTGGGAAAAAACAGAACTGAGGTGCATGAGGTAATTGATGACAGTTACTGGCCAGTGCCCAGCACCACATGGATATGTGCTGCACGCAAGTGGTGTCAGTAGCCCACATCAACTCCCTTCCTAGAAGAAAAAAGCTCTCACGGGGTCCCAGTGCCTGTGGCTCTAGAACCATATGTCTAAATCAATGGTGAATATTGATTCAGGAAAGATCCAGAATTAGGTTATCTCATTCTCTTCATTTTCAGATCTGCAAGAGATTCTATTTTGGGTCCGTTAATTGCCAAACCTGCTCTTCCAACCAAGAGTTTGGTATGCTGGCTCTGTATCTCTTTCCAATTTGATGTCTAAACCAAAATATGTTTGTATTTAAGAAAGATTTGGTTCTGGCCCAGGAAAGATGATATTTAATCTCT
The DNA here is from genome assembly GCA_016271365.2 of Neoceratodus forsteri. Taxonomy (NCBI): domain Eukaryota; kingdom Metazoa; phylum Chordata; order Ceratodontiformes; family Ceratodontidae; genus Neoceratodus; species Neoceratodus forsteri. Next base: position 1,052,595,962 of record CM057453.1, read on the forward strand.
TGTCTAGGCTGTTTTTTTTTTCCCTTTTATTTCTATTCATTTTATAGCTGACTTATCTTGCCCATCAAACTAACTTGATAGTAGAAGTTATATCTTGTTTCACATAAACAAGTTATAAACTTGTACTCCATTTAGTTGTCTTGATCATTGTTTATGTTATTTTTAATAACAGGTATCTTGTCAGAAAATGTCTGTATTCATTTTGTGGTTGCACTGACTCCAGAATTTGTCTAATGTCTCATTGCTCATTTTCCTCAAAAACTGATAGTGTCTTTTTTTTTTTTTATATCATGATGGTTTTTAACTGATCAATGAAAATGAATTAAATTAAATATCATATATTAGGATAATGCATTAGTGGCGGTTTGGGCTCCGATCAAAGTTTGTTTGAAACACAGTAACCTAATAGCTATCCTTGTTTCTTATTACCTCTTAGCATGAAAGTGGAAACAGTGCTCGGATATTTCTCCATCTGCCAGATCACACACTCCATAAACTCCTTTGAGGTCTCCTCAATTATTGCACTGAAAAAGGAAGAAAATGCAATTTTTAATCAGACTGACTTACTAGCAATAGGTCTATACTGTTAGTTAAAGAAATATGAAGGGGAAGGAGACGCTGGGAATAGACAATGAACTGGAATGACTGCAGCAGTTTGCAAGCAGGAACTCTGATGGGTCCAGTCTGTTAGACAGAGTTAGCCCAGTAGTACAGTGATATCACCACTGCTTGCTATGCTGGCGACCTCCATTTGGGAATGAGCCCAGACCATTGTGGGCCTGCTGGAGTCGGAAGGACTGAGAATCTCAGGGGCTGCTCTCCTTCTGGGGGTGAGGCGGGGGGGGGGCTCCCGCCGCATGGCTGACAACTGGTGTATATGCCTGGCATGCAAGTGTGCCAGTGCATGCATGTGTGACTGCATTACTGCATGCTTGCACCCCAAGGAGAAAAGTAGAGATAGAAGAAAACAACGCCAGACTGTCCTAATCAGCCCCCCCAAAGGCTCTTTACATGATCGACATAGCTAGCCACCTACCACTTTGTGGTCCTGGGAAAGTGGTGGATAACTGGTAAATCTGTGGTAAGATCAGTGATGGAAATGGGGGGCAGACCGGTAAGAGAAAACAGTAAAAAAGCAGACAAGATAGAGGGGTTATATAAGGAGCAGGTATCCACTTCCATGTATAAGTTAGAAATGTTGTATACTCACGAAAAGAGACAAGTTAAGAATGTCTCTCATGTTCAGTGATCTGTTTTCCTGATGACCACTTGAATATTGCAAAAATGTGAATATATGCCTCACATACAGATTCTGTTTCAGAAGTTACAGCTTAGCTTCACTGTTCTCACATGCAAAGAACATTATAATGGTAAGAGTATCTCAAGCAGTCATATTAACACACAACATACTGCATTGAGCCAATGCAATTTACTAGAGAACACTTTTCTTAGATTTTACCGGTCTTTCTAAGGATTTGTAGAACATCATGCCATCTTAATCACCAAGTCAGTATAAAAAGCTTTCATCATGATTTTCTGACTTCACAGTGCACTTGTGACAAAAGGTGATGTCATAAACACAGCAATTGTGAGGTAAGTTGGGGACAAACAGACGTTCCTGAAACATACAGTGGAATTTATTTGAAGACTGGTGACCAAGACAGGCACAATAAGTCGCTCATTTCCATATGTATTCCATTTGGAAGCGAACATGGGATACAGAAGATGAATTGCAATGGCACATTCACTGTTACAATAAAGTGCAATCAGAATAGCATGATGAAAACGGATACAAGTGCAGGCACAGCAGCAGTACAAACATGTATTTGTCAATGCCAAATGTTTGCTTGCTTATATTTGTTGTGTACCTGTTGGGCATAGACAGCACAGAAGCAAAAACAAACAAAGTAATAACTTGAGTTATAATAATGAAATTGTCATGAATGGGAAATGAAGAGGATGTCCACTTCCTGAACCCACCACCCGTCACATGTCTGAAAAAGGGGAGCCGTGTAAGCCACAGTACCAGACACCTCCACACTCATGTGCACAAGGGCAACAATGAACACACACCCCATTTAGTGTTATCACCAACATATTCTGTAGTGCAAGGTCTCAGTGGAATACTAAGGAACAGCGGTAACTTACATCTCAGAAGTTACATATTCCCCATGTACAGACACTTACCGGTAAGAAATCAATATGTGCGAATTAAGACAAACACAGCAGAAGTGTCAGAATGTTTATTTGTGTCCCAGCTTCATACTCTTAGAAATGGAAGCAGCACATCAGTATTACAAAAGAAGAATTTACCTAACCCCTTCCAGCCTTAAGAGGGCAACCCTGTGAAATGTAGTGTATACAGCTGTGGAAAGAGTACAGCAGCAGATGGACTGACTAATCTTACGTAAGGTAAACTGAAACACCAACTCACAGGAAGGTTATTTGTATTATTAGTATTTTTTTTTTTTTGTACAGATGGCTACATTTTAAACTGCAGTATAATAACCTATTTCTAAAAGAGGCTTCTCAGCAAAAGTCATGAACGTGACCACCTTACGCCATAATATTCTATAAGCACTGCAAGGTTCTGCAGTATTTAGGGAAAGTATAGTTACGTAAGAACTTACCGTAACAGCAGATCTTCGAGAACAGCTCTTGCAGCAGGTTACACCATTAGGACTGAAGCCGTCAGGCGCCAGGACCCCACAGAAATTTTCTAGCTAGCAGTCTTCAGTGGGGACCGCCTCCGACGTTGGTCCCGCCCCCGACGTCAGGCGTAGTACATAAAGAGGTGGTCCCGCCAGAATCCCCAGTTCTCCCGCTGGAGACTCCCGGCTGCTGGATGACATCAGAAGAGGAGACCGAGGATTCGGCATCAGATGGCCAAGACTAAAGATAAATCGTTCCATCCCAGAAGATGGATGTTAGGCTATAACCTACCTCCTCCAATGGGGAATGGTGGGCTGGATCGAGTTTGCTGCAAGAGCTGTTCTCAAGATCTACTGTTACGGTAAGTTCTTATGTAACTGTACTATCTTCTTCGAGATACAGCTCTTGCAGCAGGTTACACCATTAGGACTGATTCCTGCCATGGTGACAATCTTACACCACCGGGAAGAGGAAAGACAGAGATTACGACCCTGTCCGAGCCTAGGGCAGAAGTCCCTGAAGGACGGCTAGGCCGAAACCTGCCCTTCACCTAGAAGCGATATCCAGGCTGTAATGCCTAATAAAGGTATGCACCAAGCTCCAGGTAGCTGCAGCACAGATAGCTGAAGTGGAAACGTTCTTCAGCTCTACAAAGGAGGTGGCTACTCCTTTGGTAGAATGGCCCTTAACCACGTCTGGCAAGGGCTTGCTGCGCTTGTCATAACAGAAAGAGATACATTGGATAAGCCAACGTGCAAGGGTCTGCTTCGAAACAGGGGCCCCTTTCATCTTCTCAGCAAAGGAGACAAACAGCTGATCCGCTTTCCGGTACTGTTTGGTTCTGGTCAGATAATACGTGAGGCACCTGTGAACACCCAGGGTGTGAAGCAGTGCTTCTCCTTGATTGGTGTACTTAGGAAAGAACACTGGTAAGTCGATATCCTGATTAAGGGTAAGAGCTGAAACCACCTTAGGCAGAAACTTAGGATTTGTCCTCAGGGCCACCGTATCCTGGTGAAAAACTAAATAGGGCTCTTTACACATGAGCGCATGTAATTCGGAGATTCTTCTCACCGAAGTAACTGCAACTAAAAACAACGTTTTCCACGACAGAAAATGTACCTCGCAATCCACGGCTGGCTCAAAAGGTGGCAGCGTAAGCTGCTCCAGGACAAAGGGCAGGTCCCAGGGAGGAACCGGGTCCCTGATAGGTGGCCTAAGGTGGAGAACCCCCTTAAAAAGGCACGAGTAGTGTCTAATTGAGCTACCATACAATGGCCGATGGGGGCATGATAAGCCGAAACTGCACACAAGTGCACCTTAATCGAGGACTAGGCTAGTCCGGATTGAAAAAGGGAAAGCAGGTATTCCAGGACCAGCTTCTCGGGACAGTCTAAGGGTGAGAAACCACGTATTGGAGCCCATAAACAAAACCTGCGCCACTTCATGGCGTATGTCGTGTGTGTTGCCGGCTTTCTAGCAGCGGATAGTACTTCCGCCACTTCTTGCGAGACCCCGTGTCGCATCATGGCTATGTCTCTAGGAGCCAAGCATGTAGGTTCAATGAACGCAAGTCCGGGTGGACTAGTGAACCTTCCTCCTGAGACAACAGATAGGAGCTGATTGGCAAAGGAAGCGGAGGTTCCCGGGATAGCTGATGTAGAAGCGGGAAAGTACAGTTAGGTAAGAACTTACCGTAACAGTAGATCTTCGAGAACAGCTCTTGCAGCAGGTAACACCATTAGGACTGAAGCCGGCAGGCGTCAGGACCCCACAGAAATCTTCTAGCTAGCAGTCTTCAGCGGGGACCGCCTCCGACGTCGGTCCCGTCCCCGACGTCAGACGTAGTACATAAGGAGGCGGTCCCGCCAGATTCCCCAGTTCTCCCGCCGGAGACTCCCGGCCGCAGGATGACATCAGAAGTGAGACCGAGGATCCGCCATCAGAAGAAAAGAGCTAAAGCTTCCTGCCAAGGCCTGTGAGCCATACCTCCTCCAAGGGGGAATGGTGGCGGGAAGAAACCTGCTGCAAGAGCTGTTCTCGAAGATCTCCTGTTACGGTAAGTTCTTACGTAACTGTACTATCTTACTTTGAGATACAGCTCTTGCAGCAGGTAACACCATTAGGACTGATTCCCAAGCAATAGCGCCTGAAAGCATTCTGGGAGGAGGAGGAAAATAGGAGAGATCTAGAACAAGTCCTGACTCTAGGACAAGAGACCCTGTAGAACGGCCAGGCCGAAACCGTCCCTCCGACAAGATGTAATATCCAGGCTATAGTGCCTAATAAATGTGTGCACTGAGCTCCAAGTAGCTGCAGCACAAATGGCCGAGGTGGAGACGTTGCACAGTGCTGCAAAGGAGGTAGCCACCCCCCTTGTCAAGTGGCCCTGGACTGTACCAGGGAGGGGCCTATGTTTGTTGTTGTAGCAAAATGAAATACACTGGACAAGCCAGCGAGAAAGGGTCTGCTTAGAGACTGGTTGGCCCAGCATCCTCTCAGCGAAGGAAACGAATAATTGTTCCGACTTGCGAAGCAGTTTAGTTCTGTTCAGGTAGAACCTTAAGGAGCGTGAACATCCAGGGTGTGAAGCAACGCCTCCTCTATTAGAGTACTTGGGGAAATACACAGGCAGATCGATGTCCTGGTTGAGAGTGAGGGCAGAGACCACCTTAGGCAGGAATTTAGGATTCGTCCTCAGAGACACTCTGTCCTGGTGAAAAATTAAATAAGGCTCCTTGCACATGAGAGCGTGAAGCTCGGAAACTCTCCTTGCTGACGTGACAGCAACTAAAAATAACATTTTCTACAACAGAAAACGCAGCTCGCAATCCGCGGCAGGTTCAAAGGGGGGAAGCGTGAGTTGTTCCAGGACAAAGAGTAGGTCCCAAGGAGGAACGGGATCCTTGATGGGTGGCCTAAGGTGCAACACCCCTCTCAGGAAGTCTCGAGAGGCATCAAGCTGTGCCACTGTGCGCTGTCCCACTGGGAAGTGGTATGCAGAGATCACGCAGAGGTGCACTTTAATGGAGGAGTAGGCGAGACCCGAATGGAATAGGGAAAGAAGGTATTCCAGCACCCCTTTCACCGGGCATTCTAAAGGGGAAAGGCCACGTGCCTGCGACCATAAGCAAAAACGGCGCCACTTCATGGCGTACGTCGCATGCGTTGCCGGCTTTCTGGCCGCGGAAAGGACTTCCGCCACCTCTTGCGAGACCCTGTGTCGCATAATGGCTATGTCTCTAGGAGCCATGCATGCAGGTTCAGTGAGCGTAAGTCCGGGTGGACTAGTGAACCCTCCTCCTGAGACAACAGGTGGGAGCTGAAAGGCAACGGAACTGGAGGTTCCCGGGACAATTGCGTCAGCATGGGGAACCAGATCTGCCTGGGCCAGAAAGGCGCCACCAGGATCATTTTGCGTTCTCCTGCGCAGTTTGAGAAGAACCTCTGGATCAACGGAAGGGAGGGAAAGCGAGAGGAATCTGTCCACCCAGGAGAGGGACAACGCGTCTTGCCAGAAAACACCAGGCCCCGGATCTAGCGAGCAAAAATTGGGCAGTTTTGCGTTGGATGGGGAAGCGAATAAGTCCAACTCTGGAGTGCCCCATCGAAGAAACAGATCCTCTGCTACCTCCTGAAGAAGTTCCCACTCGTGGACTCTGGCCTGGGAACGACTCAGGCCGTCTGAGATTGTGTTGTCCACTCCGGGAACGTGAACTGCAATCAGGCTCGCGCCGTGTCAGATTACCCAATCCCACACCCTCATAGCTTCCCTGCAAAGGGGGTAAGAGTGTGCGCCTCCTTGTTTGTTGAGGTAACACATCACCGCCATGTTGTCTGTCTGAAGCAGAAGGGTACGCGACGGGATTTCTGACTGAAAGGCCTGCAGGGCGTAAAGGACTGCCCTCATCTCCAGCACGTTGATGTGGAGGTGGGCTTCCTGAGGGGTCCATGTTCCCTGGAACCTCACCCTGTTCAGGTGCGCTCCCCACCCCAGCCCTGAGGTGTCTGTGGAGAAGATTGCTTTCGGGGACGGCGCTGTAAACGGGACACCCGCAGAAAGTGTCCCTGGGTCTAGCCACCATTGCCAGTCTCGAATCACGGCGTTTGTGATTCTGACCGGATGCTGCATGTGGTCTTGCCTTTGGTCCCACTGCACCTTGAGCATCCATTGAGTTACCCGCATGTGAAGCCTTGCCAAAGGGACGGTTGGAATGGTCGCAGCCATGTGTCCGAGCAAGCAAAGGACCAACCTGGCGGGCGGTCTTTTCGCCGAGATCCCTGATGAGGGATCTGATGTGTTCCGCTTTCGCCGGAAGAAAGGCTTTCCTTGACGGTGTCCAGAACTGCGCCTCATGAACTGCAGCTCTGGATGGTACCAGGAGAGACTTTAGTTGATAAGAATGCCCAGAGACTGAACAGATCCTGGGTGCTCTGAATAGCCATCAACCGTGCCTCTTTGGAGGCGGCCATGAGAAGCCAGTCGTCCAGGTACGGGAACACGTAGTGGCCCTGTCTCCTCAGAGATGCTGCCATGACTGCCATACACTTGGTAAAGACCCTTGGGGCTGAAGACAGTCCGAACGGAAGAGCCCAGAACTGAAAGTGGTGGCCGAGAAACTCGAAGCGCAGGAACCTCCTCTGCGCTTGAGCTACTGGGATGTGCAGGTAGGCGTCCTGCATGTCCAGGGACGCTAAGAAGGCGTCCTTTTTCAGCATGGGAATGAGTCCTTGGAGGGTCACCATGCGAAAACGTTTGTAGGCGACCGACATGTTGAGGTCACTGAGGTCCAGGATTAGACGGAGATCCCCTGTTTTCTTCGGAACCAGAAAGAAGTGGGAATAGTATCCGGATCCTATCTGGTTCTCTGGGACATACTCCACCGCTCCCTTTTGCAGGAGCGTGAGTACCTCTTGCCTGATGAGTGATCTGTGCTGACCCGAGTAACGGGAAAGCAGAGGAGGCCTTGTGGGTGGCTTGTCCACGAATTCTATAAAGTGGCCTCTTTCGACCAACTGAAGGACCCACCTGTCGGTGGTTATGGACTGCCACCCTGGCAGGTGGTCCGCAATGCAGCCCCCGACCTTGGTGTCCTGTTGATCCTGAGGGGCGGGGGCCCGGAAGGAGTCATGCTGTGGCGGCTGAGGGTCCAGCGGGCTGGGCCGACTTAGCTGGTCGTTGGCTTTGGCCCATGGATGACTTCCCCTGGGCTCTGCGGGAGAAGGAGCCCCTCTGTTGTGGACCGGCGCGGGACTGCTGTCTCTGCATCCGCCTCGAAACGCTTTGGTTCCCACGAAGGAACTAAGCTTGGTCTGTACATGGCCTGGACAGACCGCACCGCCTTCCCGGCCTCTTGAAGTTTGGTGAGGACCTTCTCCGAGGACTCACCAAAGAGAACTTCTCCATGAAACGAGGCGTCCAGGATGTTCTTCTGGACGTCCGGGGTGAATCCGGAGACACGGAGCCATGAGTGTCTCCGGAGGCATACGCCTGAAGCTGCCGCTCTGGCCGAGGAGTCCGCGGAATCATACGTGGCTCGCAGCACCTGGGTTCCCACGTCCGAACCCGTACGAAGGAGTTGTAGCAACTCCTCCTTCTGCTCACCTTCTGGCATCTTTTCCGCCAGATCCAGTCCCTGCTCCCACAAGGCGTTTTGAAACTGTACTATGTGGGTCAAGTAGTTGAGGGATCTGATGGCGCAGGTAGCGGATGCATACGTGCGCCTGCCCATAGCGTCCAGCTGCTTGGACTCTGGGTCCGGTGGCAGGGTGCTCAAATGTTGCGGCCTCTGGGACCAGTCATGAGAGGCTGTAATGACCAGAGAATCGGCCAGAGGATGTGATGCCAAGTACTGGTCCTCCCTAGGGGCCTTGTACAGGCGGTCAGCTTTCTTCGGCATCGCCGGAAGCGAGTGTGGACGTTTCCACGCTGCCTTGGTGACGTCCACGAATGTGTCCACCAAGGGTGGCACCACCACAGGCTTTGGATCTTTTTGCCGAAGATATCTGGCAAGGCGTAATCTCTCGGGGTCTAGTTCCTCTGTGTCCCAGCCCATGTTCTCCTGGATATGCCTCATAATCTCTGAGAACGATGAGTCATCCGGAGGAGATCTTGGAAGCTCACGTGGGTCCGGAGAAGGGACGTTGATCGGAGAGGGGGATCTGGATCCGTCTAAGAAGTCTGATCCCGTGTCCTCCGTCAAAGGCGAACAGCGGCGTCTTCTGGGTCTCTTGGGGCTGGGTGACCCTGAAGAAGATCTGGACGGAGGTCTCCTTTTTTCTGGTCTACCCCTAGGAGGATCCGTAGGCTCCTGGAGGGAAGGTACTCGGCCCGCAGCCCTGGGTGAAGTAGGGGGCACAGGGGCCGGCGGAGTCGCAGGTGGAGGGGGAGGAGGAAGAGGAGGAGGTGGTGTGGGAACCACATCCCTCTTTATGGTGTCCCACCAGTAAGTAAACAACTCCTTGACCTCGGATATGCTGAGGCCCGATGACGGACTGGGCGCCGATGGCCGGTCATCGGGTTCCAGCATCGGCTCCCCAAGGGTCTCAGGTTCTGGAGAAGGTTCCCTGTGGGGTGCGGCAGGACCGCTCGCCCGCCTGGTCCTCCGCTGGCCAGCTCCTCTCTGATCGCTTCTGACTGGACGCCGGTGGGAGACGGCGTCCTCTTCTCAGTAGGTACGGACGCCGTCCCCGCTGGCGTCCGTGGAGGTGAAGGCTAACCGCGACGGGCGCCTGGCGGTCGCCGGTTCGGACCGATGGTGTTTGGCCAATGTCGGTGGGGCGCGCCGGGTCCGACGATCTTCAAGTGAAGCCGCTCTTTGGTCTTCCGCTGGGGAGGAGGAGGCAAAGAGACTGACCTGGTGTCGGTTCCAAATGGCGGGAACTGGACTTGTGATGGTGATGATGGTCCCCCGACCTCGACAGGGCCTTAGTGGCCGAGGACGAAGAAGGTCTGGAGGTCTTGGCCTAAGGAAGAGAAGAGAAACCCGAATGAGTCTTCACCGCTGCAGGGGGAGGCTGAGAGCGGGCCCGGGAAGGGTAGCGGTTGGAGCGGGAGCCGGAGCTATGGGAGTCAGAGGCCCTAGACGGGGACCTGGATCTCACTCTCTCCCTATGCTTCTCGAGGTGTCTCCGGGCCTTGTCGGAAGATTCCCCCTTGGAGGCTGCGTCCATGGCTTTAATCTTTTCCTCGAGCAGGAACGCCTGAAGGGCCTTCTGGTGACGGATCCGGGTCCGGCTATTGAACCCCTGGCAGAAGGAGCAGGCCCAGGTGTCGTGGTCTGGGCCTAGGCACTGGACGCAGGCCGAATGCGGGTCTTTGAACGGTATTTACTTCCCACAGGTGCACTTCGACGGATGGCACCTCAACGGAGGTTGGAGAGGGCATCAGACAGAAACTGAGCAGAAAAAACAAACTTTTTCCCAAAGGAAGAACTTAACCAGGCGTCGCACGTTAGAAACGAACCGAAGGGTCGAGACATGCAAGTTGACGGCGGGAAAGAACTGGGGAATCTGGCGGGACCGCCTCCTTATGTACTACGTCTGAAGTCGGGGGCCGGACCGACGTCGGAGGCGGTCCCCGCTGAAGACTGCTAGCTAGAAGATTTCCGTGGGGTCCTGACGCCTGCCGGCTTCAGTCCTAATGGTGTTACCTGCTGCAAGAGCTGTATCTCGAAGTAAGATCCAGATTTGTCTGGGCCAGAAAGACGCTACCAAGATAAGCATCGCATGCTCCCTGCGTAGTTTTAGAAGAAATCTCTGGATCAACGGGAAAGGAGGGAAGGAACAGAGGAATCTGCCTGCCAAGAAGAGGGACAACACGTCTAGCCAGAAAACACCAGGCCCTGGATCTAGTGAGCAAAAATTGGGCAGTTTTGTGTTGGATGGGGAAGCGACTAGATCTAATTCTGGAGTGCCCCATCGGTGGAACAGATCCTCTGCCACCTCCTGAAGAAGTTCCCACTCATGGACTCTGGCCTGGGAACGACTCAGGCTGTCTGCAACGGTATTGTCCACCCCGGGGACGTGAACTGCAATGAGGTTTGCGCCGTGTCGTAATACCCATTCCCACACTCTCATGGCCTCCCTGCAAAGGGGGTAGGAGTGTGTGCCTCCTTGTTTGTTGAGGTAATACATCACCACAGTATTGTCTGTTTGCAACAGAAGGGTACTGTGGAATGTCCGACTGGAAGGCTTGCAGGGCATAAGGAGCACCCCATCTCCAATATGTTGATGTGGAGATGAGATTCCTGGGCTGTCCATGTTCCCTGAGACCACCCCTGTCCAAGGCTCCCACCCCAGCCCTGGAGGCGCTCTGTGGAGAGAGTGACCGCCGGCAGGCCTGTGAAGGGAACCCCCACGGAGAGGGTTCCCGGATCTAGCCACCATTGCCAGCCCCGAATCATGGCCTTTGTGATTCGGACTGGATGCTGCAGATGGTCTTACCTTTGGTCCCACTGCACTCTCGACATCCACTGGGTTACCCGCATGTGGAGTCTTGCCATCAGGACTGTAGGAATGGCCGCAGCCATGTGTCCGAGCAGGCGAAGGACGAGTCTGGCTGAGATGGTCTTCTTAGCTGACAGGTCCCTTATGAGGGATCGAATGCATTCCGCTCTGTCTTTGGGGAGGAAAGCTTTCCCCTTGACAGTGTCCAGAACTGCCCCTATGAACTGCAGTTTCTGGGACGGTACCAGGAGAGACTTCTCGGAGTTGATGAGGGTGCCCAGAGGTTGAAAAAGGGTCTGGGTACATTGGATGGCTATCCGTAATGCCTCCTTGGAAGGGGCCATGAGCAGCCAATCGTCCAGGTGCGGGAACACATAGTGGCCCTGTCTCCTCAGAGACGCTTCCACCACTGCCATGCACTTGGTAAAGACCCGAGGTGCTGATGACAGTCCGAAGGGAAGTGCCCGGAACTGATAGTGGCGGCCGAGAAACTCAGGCGCAGGAACCTCCTGAGCGCCTGAGCACAGGAATGCAGGTAAGCTGCCCTGCATGTCCAGGGCCGCTAAGAAAGCGTCCTTCTTCAGCATGGGGATTAGTCCCTGAAGGGTCACCATGCAGAAGTGCTTGTAGGCGACCGACAGACTGAGGTCGCTGAGGTCCAAAATTGGAAGGAGGTCCCCTGTTTTCTTTGGAACCAGGAAGAAGTGTGAATAATATCCTGCTCCTCTCTGGTTCCCTGGAACGTGCTCCACAGCTTCCTTCCCTAGGAGCGAGAGCACCTCCTGCTGTATGAGCAGGGCATGCTGACCCGGGTAGCGGGAAAGCAAAGGAGGCCTTGTGGGGGGGTTGTCTACAAATTCTATATAATGGCCTTTTTCGACCAACTGTAGTACCCACCTGTCGGTGGTGATCGACCGCCACCCTTGCAGGTGGTCCTCGATGCGACCCCCAACCTTCATTTCCCGTTGATCATGGGGGGCGGGGGGCCGGAGGCCAGGAAGGAGTCATGCTGTGGCAGCATTAGGTCCTGCAGGCTGGGCCGACTTTGTGGCTCGCTGGCCTCTGCCTGAGGATGTCTTGGCCTGGGCTTTCCGGGTGAAGGAGCCCCTCTGTTGGTGGCCAGAACGAGGTTGTGGCCTTTGAGTCTGGCTACGAAAGCGACTCTGGTTCCTGCGAAAGGAACTGAGCTGAGACCTGTACATGGCATGAACAGATCTAATCGCCTTCCCGGCTTCCTGCAATTTGGTGATGACCTTTTCCGAGGCTTCACCAAAGAGAACTTCGTCATGATAAGGGGCGTCCATGATGTTCTTCTGGATGTCCGTGTAAACCCGAGACACAGAGCCATGAGTGTCTCCGGAGACACACGCCTGAGGCTGCAGCTCTGGCCGTAAGAGTCCGCAGAGTCGAAGCCTTAAGAACCTGGGTCCCCACGCCCGAACCCGTACGGAGGAGCTGCAGCAGCTCCTCCTCCTTCTGGCCACCGTCTGGCAATTTTTCAGCCAGGTCCTGTCCCTGCTCCCACAAAGCGTTCTGAAACTGAACCATGTGGGTGAGGTAATTCAATGACCTAATGGCGCAAGTCGCAGCCGTGTATGAGCGCCTGCCCAGCACTTCCAACTGCCTGGACTCTGGGTCCGGTGGCTGCGTGCTCAAATACTGCGGTTTCTGAGACCGGTCATGTGAGGTTGTAATGACCAGGGAGTCGGCCAGAGGATGGTTCGCCAGGTACTGGTCCTCCCTCGGGGCCTTGTATAGGCGGTCGGCCTTCTTCGGCATTGCCGGGGTCGAGTGTGGACGCTTCCATGCAGCCTTGGTGACGTCCACGAAGGTGTCCACCAAGGGTGGCACTACCACAGGCTTGGGATCTTTTTGCCGAAGACAGTGGACAAGCGTAGTCTTTCCGGGTCAAGCTCTTCAGCGTCCCACCCCATGTTCTCCTGAATATGCCTCGTTATCTCGGAGAACGAGGGATCATCCGGAGGGGACCTGGGAAGGTCGCGTGGATCCAGAGAGGGGACGCTGATTGGAGACGGAGATCTGGAGCACTCGGAGATGTCAGATCTGGAATCCTCCGTGGACGGGGTGTACCGACGTCTCCTAGGTCTCTTGGGGCTAGGTGACCCAGAAGTGGATCTTGACGGAGGCCGTCTTTTCTCCAAAGATTTGCCCCTAGGAGGTGATGCTGGCTCCTTAGGGGGCGATGCCTGTCCTGCTGACCCCCTAGGTGGAGGAGGGGGTGCAGGGGTCGAAGGGGCAGCGGGCGCAGGAGGAGATTGCGTGGTGACCACATCCTTCTTGATGGTGTCCCACCAGAAGGTGAAGAGCTCCTTCACTTCTGCCAGATTTAGGCCCGATGACGGGTCCCCGGAGATCTCCAGGGAGGGTTCCCGTGGGAGCTCGACGGGTCCGGGGTCGCCCACCTGGTCTTCGGGCTGAGTAGACTCCTCCTCCGACAATGCCTCCCGACCGACGTCGGTAGGCAGTGGTGTGGTCCTCTTTTCTGCGGTGGCGGACGCCGGTTCCCCTGCTGGCGTCCTCGGGGGCGACTGCCTGACCGGCAACAGTCGATGGTTCCTTGGAGTGCCTGTGGGCCTTGACCGGTGTCGGATGGGCCAACGTCGGATCCGACGTTCGCTTGAGAGAGGTCAGCTCCTTGGTATTACGCTGGGGAGGCGGCGGTTGGGAGACAGACCTGACGTCGGAGGCCGGATGCCGGGAGGACGACTTGTGGTGCTCCCCAGACCTGGACGAGGCCTTAGCCAGAGTGGAAGAGGCAGGCCTGGAGGTCTTTACAGGCTGCAGAGAAGAGGAACCACTGACCGATTTGACCAGAACTGGGGGAGGCTGAGAGCGGGCCCTCGACGGAGAGCGGTCCGACCTGGAGCCGGAGCTGCGGGAGTCTGAGGCCCTGGAGGGGGATCTAGGTTTCTCCTTCTCCTGGTGCTTTTGATGGTGCCGGTGGGACTTCCCTGAAGATTCCTCTCTGGAGGGAGGGTCACGGTCCATAGCCTTGATTTTCTCCTCAAGGAGGAAAGCTTGGAGGGCCTTCTGGCGGCGGATCCTCGTGCGGCTGTTGAAGCCCTGGCAGAAGGAGCAGGCCTGGGTGTCGTGGTCCGGGCCTAGGTAGCAGACACAAGCCGAGTGAGGATCCTTAAAAGGAATCTGTTTGCCGCAGGCACACTTCGATGAATGGCCCTCCACGGAGATTGGAGAGGACATCAGATGAATTCCGAAGAAAAAACTGTTGAAATTCTCCTAGTTGTCGCTAGAACTAACCGGAAGTGAAGTCGACGGCGGAAAGAACTGGGATTCTGCAGGCCGCCTCCTATGTACTACGCCTGACATCGGGGCGGACCGACGTCGGAGGAGCGGTCCCCGCTGAAGACTGCTAGCTAGAAAATTTCCGTGGGGTCCTGGCGCCTGACGGCTTCAGTCCTAATGGTGTAACCTGCTGCAAGAGCTGTATCTCGAAGAAGATCTACATTTTTCATTGGATGCACTCCATACTAAACCACACAATTCATAATAAAGCAACTGATATTCACATCTGATTACCCCGTCAAAATGACAATTGCATATGATTTTAACTGAAAGACATTCCATTTCCAGTTAATACTTCTAATGTGAATACTAATTACTTTTTCAGCAGTAGTACTTGAAAGTGCTGCTTGACATGAAATAAAGCATGTGGAAAAACAAACCTCTCTAACTTTCACACCAGTAAATATTTACTGAAACATCTTAACTACTCTGTGAACTGTTTGCAAATTAAAGCATGGAATATGCACCTCAGTGATTGTGTGGAAGCAGCAGCAAGCTGGATTAACTGGACTGAGCCAAGGAGCTGCTAGTCAGTGTCTCAAAATTCATGACAGGCACTGAGTATAAGGAGGCTCTACTGAAGGCAGAGAGGAGGGTTTCTGCCTGAAACCATCTGTACAGGAGGCAGTCCCCCCACCCTCTACAGAGCAACTGACCAGCCCCCTGAGGTCCTGCTAAACCAAAAAACATAAAATGTCTCGGAAAACACATGACCCCTTTATCAGGTATTAGGAACAAAAATAACTATTGTATTCAATCCTGTTTTTTTGATCAGTTGCCTCCTGAGGGTATACCTGAAAAGAGGCATCTGCTTGCCTAGTGCACAAAAAAAGAAATACCCCCCCCCCCATTACTTTGGCATAAGCTCCTAAGGGACACAAGGCTTGCATCAGTAGATAACATCCCCACTCTTTACACTGGGAATAATTACATAATCATCACTCAGCAGCTCACGATAATATACTTCAGAGGGCATGCATGCTTGGTCTGCTGCAATGTGTCTTTTTAGAAAGATAAGTCATGGCACAACCGTAGGCATTAAGTTAAGTAACAGATGAAAAGAAAAAATTACTCACCGTAGTAATATTGCTTCTTCTAAGGTGTCCTTTAGTATGCTTGACAAATGCAGAATGCCAGCTAGGTTCAGCTGCCCCGGAGGTGGAGTTAATGGTAATGAACCTAGAGACTTGACCAATAAGAAGAGAGCAAAAGGGTGTGCTGCCAGCAGTCAGCCTAGAGGGCACTAGAAATATTTTGAAGCTGTAAGGGGCAAAACAAGGTCCCAAGTATGAACTATCACAACAGGAATAACAAGCATTTGTCAATGCCGAACGTTCATTTGCAGTGGTATTTGGCACTTGGAGATGGTTTAAAAAAATCAGTGACAAAGAAGTACAACCATTTGTCAATGCCGAATGTTGCTTGCTTCTATGTGCTGTTTAGGTATTTGGAAGTCATTGGAGTGCAAATATTGAAAATTTGCGAACTTACGAGCGTGCGTAGGAACTGCGCAACGCACGGTCGTAAAACAGTCATTTTTAGGAATTTTTTTACCAAATTTTTAACATAGCCATTTTAAGACCTCTGCTAATGAACAGTATCACTGTGATTTTCTTAATGTGTCCCATACATTGATTTCGCAGACCGACTGCGCCATTGTGCGCCACATGGGCGGAAACACGTTTTGGGCAGGATGTGAAAAATGACAGCTGTACTGCTCATAAGGAGGTGTGGTAAAATGGCAATGTTGAAAATCTGGAGGAAAATATTGAAAATCAGAAACTACGAAGCATGCATAGGAACTGCGCAACGCACCGTAAACAGTCATTTTAGGAATTTTTTCACCAAATTTCAACATAGCCATTTTAAGACCTCTGCTCATGAACAGCGTCACTGTGATTTTTTAATGTGTCCATACATTGATTTCAACACCGACTGCGCCAATTGTGCTACATGGGCAGAAACACGCTTTGGATGAGATGTGAAAATGACAGCTGTACTACTCATAAGAAGGTGTGGTAAAATGGCAATGTTGAAAATCTGGAGTGGAAATATTGAAAATTTGTGAACTCACGAGCGCAAGGAACTGCGCAACGACGCCAGAAACAGTCATTTTAGGAATTTTTCACCAAATTTTCAACATAGCCATTTTAAGACCTCTGCTAATGAACAGTGTCACTGTGATTTTCTTAATGTGTCCCATACATTGATTTCAAGACACCGACTGCACCATTGTGCGCCACATGGGTGGAAACATGTTTTGGGCAGGATGTGAAAAATGACAGCTGTACTGCTCATAAGGAGGTGGTAAAATGGCAATGTTGAAAATCTGGAGTGAAAATATTGAAAATTACAACTCACGAGCCCGCGTGAGAACCGCGCAGAACGCACGTCAGAAAAATCAAGTTATTTGATTTTGAACACTTCATGAGCTTGGTTTCTTCATGAATGATGTCACTGTCATGGCATTCGGCCCGGGTGATCTCATGCAGTGACTCGCAATCACCCTTCGGCCCGACAACACCATGACAGAGACATCATCATGAGAAGCGTGTCCAAAACCCCATGTTGAAAATCTGGTGCAAAATTCCAAAAATGCCTGAGATATACAATAAAGTTGAAAACCCCTATCTAGCCCATTATACAGCTTACTGGCATTTCTCAGTTCAGGTCGGCTTTGAAGAGTGCAGACGTGTTCCGTCCACCAAAGATCATCACAACAGCTCCGGAGGCATGGGGGGGTGAGGGAGGCGGGTGCGAGTGGGTGGGTGCGGTTGTGGGAGGGGGGCCTGGGAGAAGCCGAGGACCATTTTCAATATCCAGGTTTAAAAAAAAAAAAAAAGACTACGTTGGACGCTTGCCACGCCTGGTGCCTCTGTGGCATAAGATGGCTGGGGGGCCGTGGAGCCGACGGGGATTGGGCACCCCGCGGCAGACGACGCGGACTGCTTGCCACTGCTGGGGGGCTCCCCAGCATGGCAGAAGGATGGCTGGGGGGCCTGAGCCGACGGGGATTGGGCACCTCCGCCGCAGACGACGTGACGCTGGCCACGCTGGGGTGGGCCCCAGCAGGCAGCAAAAGATTTGGGTAGGTGGATTGGTGCTGTGTATGACAGCGGTGGCTTTTGAAGAGAAGACCACTGCTGTCATACACAGCACCGCGTCCGATTAGTGAAGGACTGCCATGCCTGCTCAATGGAGCAGGGGATTGCAGGAGAGGGGCACACCTCCAAAGTGTCCCATTCTCCCAAGACGTTCCTTGCGCATGCGTGCAAGCGAACGTAAAAATGATCTAAAAATACATTAACAATAGAAAACACCAAAACTGTGAAACACTTTGCTTCAAAGCAACAAACAGTAAACAATTTGGCAAAGACAGAAAGGATGCAGAGCCATCCTCAGTCAGGTTATGTAGGGAAGGACGGGTGGGAGGTCAAGCATACTAAAGGGCACCTTGGAAGAAACAATATTACTATGGTGAGGAATTTTTTCTTCTCACCCCAGGGGTCCTTTAGTACGCTTGACAAATATAGACTACAAAGCAGTACCGTTGAGAGGTGGGTACAGAACCTACTTAGGAAAGAGGCTCTGCAGGACCGCTCTGCCAAATTTGGCATCTGATCTGGACTGTACATCCAAGCAGCAGTGCTTTGTGAAGGTATGTACAGTTTTCCAAGTGGCTGCTCTGCAGACATCAAACAGGGGAATGTCCCTTGAGGCTGCCACTATGGCAGCAGTGCCCCTAGTAGAATGGGCCCTTAGGTGGCTGTTTGCCAGCTTTGCTGTAACAGAACTGAATACACAAGACTATCCAACATGAAATAGTCCTCTTGGTGGCTGGTCTTCCCCTGCCTACCTCACCATAGTTGAGAAAAAGCTGAGTATGGGAGTCCCTGAACTGCCTGGTATGCTCTAGGTAGTAGGTCAGGGCTCTTTTTACATCCAAGCCGTGAAGCTTGCATTCATCTGGTGTGG
Organism: Neoceratodus forsteri; assembly: GCA_016271365.2. Lineage (NCBI taxonomy): Eukaryota > Metazoa > Chordata > Ceratodontiformes > Ceratodontidae > Neoceratodus > Neoceratodus forsteri. Next base: position 1,052,614,361 of record CM057453.1, read on the forward strand.
ATTTTTCTGTGAAAAAGACTGGGAGGGTGAGGGACTGGTTCAGGTGGAAATAAGAAACCACCTTAGGCAGGAACTTCCTATTTAATCTAAATATTACCTTGTCCCTGTGGGCAATGATGTAGTTAGGCTCAGTACTCAAGGCCTGCAATTCTGAAATCCTTCTGGCAGAAGAAATGGCAACTAGGAAAACAGTTTTCCAGGTGATGTACTTCAAGTGAGCAGTAGCCATGGGCTCAAAAGAGGGTACCATAAGCTTGGGTGCGCACAGATTCAAGTCCCAGTGAGGGACTGGCTCCCTTAGTGGGGGTTGAAGATGCAGCAGACCTTTGGAAATGACAGACTTCTATTTCCCAGCAGAGAGGTACGCTGATATGGCTGCTAAATGCACCTTAAGGGATGAGGCCTTAAGGCCCAAAGACTGCAAGTGAACCAAGTAGTCCAGCAAGGTATGTGGAGTGGCCTTGAGAGGGTCTAACTGCTTACTTCTACACCACAGGGAGAACCTTTTCCACTTGAAAGCATAGGTTTGCTTAGTGCAATGTTTTTAGCCATGCAAAGGATTTCGAGCACTTGCTCAGAGTGCTGAGAATCAGGATACTCTAACTCCTCAAGAACTAGGCCTTAAGGTGAAGAGACTCTATGCTGGGATAAGCTACCCCCGTCTGAGGCAGAGTCAGAGTCAGGAGACTATGGCTCAGTGGCAGGCAGACTGGCTTGCTGACCAAGAGAGCCAGGAGTAGGGAGTACCAGGGCTTTCTTGCCCAGTCTGGAGCTACAAGAATCATGGAGGCTGACTGGTCCCCGAGTTTTAGGAGAGTTCTGTGTATCAGAGGAAAGGGAGGGAAGGCGTAGAGGAACTTCCCTGTCCAGTCCTGAGTCAGAGCATCTATTGAAAGTGTATGCTGAGCTGGGGGTCTGCAATAGTAAAGTGGGAGCTGATGGTTGAGGATGGAGGCAAAAAGGTCCACCTCTAGGGTGCCCCACCTCCTGAATACTGTGCCCAGAACTTGCCTGTTTAAGGTCCATTCGTGATGGCCCTGACTGATTCAACTACGAGAGTCTGCCAATACATTGTCCTTGCCTGGAAGATGAATGGCAGACAGGTGCATGTCCAAGGAGCAGGCCAGTGACCAGATTTTCATGGCCTCTGTACAGAGTTTGGTGGACCTTGTGCACCCTCTTTGTTGATGTAGAACATGGCAGTGGTGCTGCCTGTTCCGATCTGGACAGAGTAACCATTCAGTTGTGGGGTGAAGGCCCTGCTAGCCAGGTACACAACTCTGAGTTCATGAAGGTTGATGTGAAGAGAGGACTCCCTTGGGGACCAGGTTCCACTTATAGACTGGTCTGCCAGATGAGCACCCCATCCTAGAAGGGAGGCATCTGTGATAAGAATCCTGGAGGGATGTCTCTGCTGAAAATGGACCCTACCCTGAGGTTTTCCTTTTCCTTCCGCCAGACCAGGGCCTGAAGGAAGGTTCTTGAGACTGGGCTTAGTTTTGAGAGGGAGTCCTGCTTTGGGGACCAGTGAGCTGTCAGGTGATACTGGATGTGCTTCATTTGAAACCTGGCACCTGGGACCACAGCTGTCATTGAAGCCATGTGGCCTAGTAGTCTGAGAAAATGCCTGGCCAGCCTTTGCTGGCCCAGTGCAAAGCAATCTGCATAGTGTAGGGAGTACTGGACCCTGTCCACAAGAAGCATAGCTTTCCCTTGTATGGTATTCAGCTCTGCTCTAATAACGTCTAGTGTCTGAACTGGTTCGAAGTGGGACTTTTCTTTGTTGATGATGAATCCCACGGACTCCAAATTACTTACTGTTAGCCTGAGAGCTTCCCTGACCTTGTTCGGTGACTTGTCCACTATTAGCCAGTCGCCCAGGTATGGAAAGACTGACACCTGTTGCTCTCTTCAGTGAGCTGCAACTACTGCCAGGCACTTCGTAAAGACCCTGGGAGCTGAAGTGAGACCGAATGGTAGGGCTACGAACTGGTAATGGCCAGATGGCAGCCTGAACCTGAGAAACTATCTGTGGGACGGCCTTACAGGGATGTAAAAACAGGCATCCTTAAGATTTAGGGAGGCTAGCCAGTCTCACTGCTGTAATGAATGGATCACTAGAGTCAGAGTGGCCATTTTGAACTTGGGGTTTCAACACGTTTGTTCAGGTATCTTAAATGCAGAATGGGTCGCCATTCATCCTTTCTCTTTTGTGTGAGAAAGTATCTAGAATAAAGGCCTTTTCCCCACTGTGGGAAGGGGACTCTCTTCACTGCTTTTGCGGACAGTAGAACTTTCACTTCTAGCTCCAACAACAATCTTTCTGTTGGAGTTAGGGGTCTGAAAAGCTTGGCACCATGCAGAGAAGGAAACTTTTTGAACTGCAGGGTCAGCCCCTGACCCACCACCTCTAGCACCCATTTGTCTGTGGTTATGAGGTGCCACTGTTGGAGGTAGTGGGTCAGCCTGCCTCCCACAGGGAGAGGGGAGGCGACCTGGAAGTTGCAGTCAGGAGGCTTGCTTGGACTGGATGCTGGGGGAAGTAGAGGAGCTGGACCTTCTCTGAGCTCTTCTTCCTCTCCCCCGAAATAGTCTCTCATCTGAGAGTAGTCCAGGGGCATAGGCATAGGGTAGAAAGCCCTAGGATAATAGCCCCTTCCTCTGTTCCCCATATTCTGAGATTTCTGGGAAGTAGAGGCCTTTTCTTCAGCAGCATTGCTTTGATAGGTAGATTTATATTCCTCCACCTTTTTCTTGTAGGCTTCAGTTTTGTCCTCAAAGACAGAATTGTTCTCGCAGGGGAAATCCATGGCCTTGGACTGAGTGTCCTGTGAAAGATTAGTGGTTCTAAGTCAGGCATAATATCTCAGGGAGATGGCCTGTGCCATGGCCCTTGAAGCAGTGTCACTAGTGTCCACAGCCATTTGGAACTGGTATTTAGTAAACATAGAAACATAGAATTTGACGGCAGATAAGAACCGCTTGGCCCACCTAGTCTGTCCGTTTCCCTACCTAACGGATAAGCTGCAGATCCTAGTTAACCAACAGCCTGCTTCCTCCTACCCCCCCTACTAGAATTGCCTTATGTCTGTCCCATGCATTCTTGAATTCCCCCACTGTCTTTGACTCTACGACCTCCTCAGGAAGACTGTTCCATGTATCCACAACCTTTCTGTGAAGAAATACTTCCTCACATTACCTCTGAGCCGTCCCCCCTCTATCTTCAAATTGTGCCCCTTGTTTTTGCCCATCTCTTTTTCTGAAAGATGCTACCCTCTTGGACTTTGTTGATTCCCTTGAGGTATCTGAAAGGTTCAATCATGTCCCCCCCTTTCCTTGAGGCTATACATCTTTAGTTCATTTAGTCGTTCTTCATATTTCTTTTGATGCAGACCCTGCATCATTTTGGTTGCAATCCTCTGGACAGCCTCCACCCTGTCTATGTCTTTGCGGAGATGGGGTCTCCAGAACTGTACACAGTACTCCAGATGTGGTCTTACCAACTGTCTGTACAGAGGGCCAACAACTTCCTGTTTTCTACTGGTGATGCCTCTCCCTATGCATCCCAGTATCCCCCAGCCCTCCTTACTGCCTTCTCACATTGCTGGCCCACCTTTAGGTTGTCTGATATGACTACCCCCAGGTCCCTTTCCATTTTTGTTGTTGTCAGTATCTCACCCCATTGTGTACTCTTCCCTGGTTTTGTTTCCCAGGTGCATTACTTGCACTTTTTGCACTGAATCTAAGCTGCCATACATTTGACCATTCCTCAACCTTGCCAAGTCCTTTTCATCCTTTCCATCCCACCTGTGTATCAACCTTGTTGCAGATCTTTGTGTCATCTGCAAAGAGATATACTTTCCTTCCAGTCCCTCTGCAATGTCACTAAAAGACATTAAAAGGACCAGCCCCAGTACTGAACCCTGTGGTACCCCACTAGTAACCCTCCTTTCTTCACTGTGGACTCCATTTACTATTACCCGCTGTGTCCTGTTGTCCAACCAGTGTTTTACCCAGGCTACCACCCTAGGACCCACTCCCAGGCTGGCTAATTTGTTAATCTTTTGAGCGGGACTGTGTCAAATGCCTTGCTAAAGTCTAGGTAGGTACTGCTTTGGTCACCCAGTCAAAGAAATCAATTAGATTTGTCTGACATGACCTTCCTGCTGTGAATCCATGCTGCCTTGGGCCCTGTGCCCCACTGGCCTCTAGGTACTCAACAATTCTTTCCTTCAGAAGTGATTCCATCATTTTCCCTACCACTGAGGTCAAACTGACAGGTCTGTAGTTCCCTGCCTCTGTCTTGCTCCCACTTTTGTGAAGGGGAATCACATCCGCCCTCCTCCAGTCCTCAGGTACCACCCCATCCTCCCATGATTTATTAAAAAGGGTAGTAAATGGGTTTGCGACTTGAGTCACGTGATGCGCCTGAAAGCGTAGCAAGCGTCTACGGGGCTCTCTCTCTCAAAAACGCATAATTTTAAACTTCTCGCCCTTTTGTGACTTCCTGCTCAGACACCCATTTCTTAGGAAAGACCGGAGAACCGATCGGAGGAGTACTTACGCTCTTTGTCAGAATGGACGAAACAAAACAGGAACTGGAGGCGAAGCGGCCCCGACGCAGCTCTTCCCCGACAGCACCACCAGAAGATCTAACGCCAGCGCAATCTATGGAGAGCTCACAACTATCAAAGATGCTCTATTTAAGCTAATAGAGGATGTGGCAGACTTTAAGCCTGCATTAACTCAGTTGGCTCGTCGGTCACAGACGAGAAGAAGCCCGATATATCCTCTCTGAGCGTTAACTCAGACAAACAAGGCTCCTGCTATGTTTGACTCAGGAGGTCTCTTAATAAAGCTAGAAGATCGCTCTTGAAGATCTTTAAGGCAGAAACCGTAGGAATAATCTTGTTTTACTTGGGCTGCCAGAATGGGAGGAAGGGCCAAACACGATCGTTTTTCTACAAAAATTCTTGAAAAAAACAATAGGCCCCTCTCCTAACGGACCGGAATACATCATTGAAAGAGGGCACAGGGCCTTAAGAGTGAAACCTCTTCCTGCAGACCCTCCGAGGCCTATAATTTTCAAACTGCTGAATTACCTCGATCGAGAACACATATTGAAAGAAGCAAGAAAGCTCTCAGCAATCCTCTGGGAGGGCAAGAAACTCCGAGTGGTGCCTGATTTGACAATAAAGAGCAGGATGGCGCGGGCCAGTTTTCGACCTATTACTTAAGCTTTGGGTGCATGGGGATAAAGCACCCATGTTATACCCTGCCAAGCTTGAAGTTACCTCAAGGAAGGGAAGAAGCTGTTTGAGGCACCAGAAGAAGCTCTGAAGGTGTTAAAAGATTCATTTCAGACCTCTTCCATAAGACCTGAAAACACTGCTGATGGACTAGCCTCCAGCATATACTTGAATATTGGACTGATTACGCTACTGCACAATGTGGATTTACTTCAAGCGCCTAAATGGTGGACTTTAAAGGACTACTGTTATTACGCTCTTGTTACCCTTTCCCCTTCCTCCTCCCCTTCCCTCTCTCTTCCTTCACCCTTTATACCCGCCTGGTTGCTTTTCTTGGTTTACAGCTAATATTAAGGGTAACGGACTCAACATACTTAAGGCATATTCAATAAGACTACATCTTATTATGTTTAGAGGAGGGTTTCAATGGCACTCCCTGTTAAAGGGTTTTAAAGGGGATTTGCCTGGAGCTGTTTTAGACGTGGAAGGCGGCTATGCTGTACTTGATAATGGACACTCCTATTTGTAATTGCCCCCTCTGATAACCCCTTGTACGAGGAACCATTCACGGTTATATGGTAGCCAGACGTATTCCTAAACCAGACTCATCTAGCCCTCCTTTCTTCAGGGTTAGTCTGGAACTCCTTTCTACTACAACGTTATTACAGTTTGCTGGTTATTAGCGGGGTTAGTGGGCTAGGCCCACACCCTGAGACTCTATAGTCATTTGTTAAAGGTTGGGTTATTAGAAAGTGGTGTTAGTATACAACCTTGTTGTAACGTTTCAATTTCTCAGACTCGCCAGTACTTTTTAGGGCTACTACGTTCAATCCACTTTACCCTTTTTAATACGAGGTAGTGATGTAGCCCTAATTTCAGTTTCTGCAGCTTATCCCCTTTGAGTCCACATAGATGGACCTAAGCGAGAATAATCCATCTGAGTCATATAATAAAATGTTTATCTAAGATCTTTATAGTAACACTAAACCTCAAAGGTGGGAGGTCAGCTGACCGACTCTTTTGGGTGTAGAGGCCCCTCTTGGGCATACTGGTCCAGCAGTTTGGAGGCGGCCTGGGGCCGGGGGTTAGCGTAGTTATAGTGATTAGGGTATGGGGATGGGTTTGGATAACAGGGAGGTTATCCCTTTTTCAGTTTTTGGGTAAGTTGGGGTTATTGGGGGGGGGTCTGGCAACCCAACAGTCTAAGTTTTATTTTCTATTGTCTTCTATATGGTTTCTGATCTGAATATAATTTCTTGGAATATAAAAGGGGGAAGAGATAACAAAAAGAAGTACATCGTCCTCAACCATCTGGCACGCTTTAATCCCTCAATAGTATTTTTACAAGAAACGCATATGATCCCTGAACAACTTCATTTCCTTAAAAAAAGATGGGTGGGCCAAGTTTTTGGGGCGGGGTTCTCTACGAGTAAAAGAGGTGTAGCCGCTTTTTAGTGGCCAATAATGTCTTTTTTTTTCCATCAGAGGTGATTTCGGATCCAGAGGGTAGGTTTATCCTAGTCGGGTAAACTGGAAGCGGCAAGTGTAGTGTTAGGCTCTGTTTATGGACCCAATCAGAATCTCCATCCTTTTATGCAGCTGGCAGTTCTTATTGCTCCCCTTAGCTGATAAACCCAATAATTTTAGGTGGGATTGGAACCTGGTCCAATCTAATTGTTGGACCGCCATGGTCTAAAGGCTCCCCATCCTCAGCCTCACAGAGAGCAATGTTAGAACTTATGTCCTCAATAGGATTATTTGATCCATGGCGCTAATTAATCCTAAGGCTAGACAATATACTTTTATTCTCCGGTTCATAAAAGCTACTCCCAAATAGATTTTTTAGTAAACCACCAAATCCTCCCTCTGGTTCAGGAGGTCACTATTTCTGGTCGAGTAATTTCCGATCACTCCTCCGCTGGCCTCCGTGCCGTCCACTTTCCCTGCCACCCAGATCGTATTCATGGTCTCTAAACAATCATTTATTCAAAGATTCTTCCTTATTGGAGCGATTCAGATCTTTTATGTCCCACGCTATTAATGTGAACTGGGGATCACTACATGCAGTTGACCAGGTATGGGCGGCACTGAAGGCCACATGGAGAGGTGAGTTCATTAGGTTGGCAACAATCCGTAAGAAGAACATTACACACTAGACAGAACTTCCAGGACACAAACATTTCCTACTCCCTCCTCTCGAGCTCTAGGGGAATTGGTTGACCAGTTGGGCCTAGCAGACGTTTGGAGGGTTCTCCATCCTCAGGAAAAGAGCTATACTTTTGTGTCTCCGACCCATGGGTCGTGTTCACGATTGGATTATATTTTGGTATCTCGCACCTTGCTTCCAGGAATTCTCAGTTCAACAATAGTTGCACACGCTTTCAGATCATTCAGCCGCTGATCTCACTATTTTTCTGCCTCCTTAGTCCGTAAAAGTAATAGATGGAAGATTAATAATCAGATATTGAGGAACCCTAAAACAATCCAATATTTGTCAGCTCAAATTACAGAATTTTTCTTTTAATTTGGAAGATCAGACTAGGCCGGATATTCTTTGGGGAGCATTTAAAGCATATATGAGAGGTTTACTAATTAGTCAGGCAGTGCAAACAAAGAAAGAAAAAAGAATTGCTATGGAGGGATTATTAAATCAGATTAGGTCCTTAGAGCAGAAATTTCTCATTACCCCCACTGAGGAGGTGAAGGTAAGTTTAGTTAAGACAAAAGATGCATACCTTAAATTATTAGGGGAGCAGGCCGAACTAGCTATCATCAAAACTAAGGCTAAATTTGTAGATCAAGGTGAAAAATCGGGCAAATTGTTGGCCAAGCGTATCTCCCAAATTGAAGCTTCTCGCTTGATAGAGGTATTTTCTCAGATGAGGAGGGATTAAAAACTACCCTGAGGATATTTCCTGATCTTCGTAATTATTTCTCGCTCTTTATAAGGATATGCATACACCTCCGACTGAGGAAGATATATCTCTTTTTAGATAAATTACCTCTCCCTAATCTTAGTGAACCAGATCGATCAGGGTTGGTTCTGGAGATTACACAGGAAGAAGTTGAAGCGCCATCAAAGGACTTCCATTGGACAAAACTCCCGGACCAGATGGGTTTCACCTAATTTTTATAAAGCCTTTGCTTCTCAGTTGTCTCCGTTCTTCTCAAACTTTTCCAATATATTTTATCTGGTAAAGAAATAGAATACTCCTCACAAGCACTTTATAGTGCTTATTCCCAAACCTAATAAACCACCTGAGAAACCGGCCAGCTACAGGCCAATCTCATTGTTGAATTACGATATCAAGATCTTGGCCAAAATATTGGCTGATTGTATCTGCCGAGTGATCCCAAAATTGATTGGCCCAGAACAAGTGGGTTTTATGAAGGGCAGATCCTCCTCGGATCATTTTAGAACTTTGGCACATGTCTTCTCGGCGTCCGTGGAGACTGAGATTCCAATGGCGTTGGTGTCCTTGGACGCCGAGAAGGCCTTCGATAGAGTCCACTGGACCTATCATTTTGTGGTTATGTGCAAATTTGGTTTTCCGAGGAAATTTGTGGATTGGATTAGGCATTGTACACAGACCCCCAGCCAGGGTTATGTGTAATGGGGCTATCTCTGCTTCTTTAAGTTGCAGGCCGATGCGAGGCAGGGTTGTCCCTTTCACCCTGTTATTTAATTTGTATATGGAGCCCTTATAAGGAGTATTGTGATGTCTCCTGAGATTTTGGGTATTAATGTGTGGGGTTATGCAATTAAGGTTACGGCGTACGCTGATGACTTACTAATTTATGTATCGAAACCTGATTGTTCTATCCCTAAATTATTGGAACTTATTCAAAGCTTCAGCAGGCTCTCTAATTATAAACTCAATCAGGACAAAATTGTTGTTTACCCCTTAAATAACAGGGTATTTAAATCAGGTATTACTACACTTGGTTTAGGCTGGGACTCTAAATCTTTTAGATATTTAGGTCTTTGCATAACTCACTCTCAAGCTAGACTGCGTCAACTTAATTTAGAATCTTTACTCCACACTGTTAAAATTGATCTCAGGAGATGGGCACAACTATCTTTTTCCTTATGGGGAGAATAAATATTATAAAATGAATATATTTCCTCGACTTTTACCCTTTATCAATGTTAAATATTTGATTCCCTTTCTTGGTTTAAGAAACTTCATAGTGAACTGGCTGATTTCGTATGGGGTCATAAGAAGGCCAGGATGTCGTGTCTAAATTAGCAGCTCCAAAATCCTCGGTGGTTTGAGAATGCCTCATTTCGCACTTTATTTTTGGGCGGACACTTAAATAAATACGGAGATGGATGTACAATGATGAGGCTTGATATAAATACGGATATATTCCATTATGGGTTCATCTGGAGCTTAGTTTAGTTAAAAGTGTAGGTATTAACCTGAAGGCTCTTCCCTATGCTCCCATCCGTATGCTTCCTTCCTCATTGAAAAATCCTATTGGACTTTCTCTTAGAATACATAACAATTATGTAATTTTTGAAGTATGAACATTTATGGGATTGGGGCAACCTATTTGGGGAACCCACAATGGAGGATAGGTTATCAGACTATTAAATGGAACTGGTTGCCTATTTTAGCTTTTTGCTCCCTGAAAGATTTTATAGATACGGACGGTAGTGTGATATCGACAGAGCAGATTTTGGTGAAGTTTGATTTATCTCAAAGAGATATTTTCAAAATATACCAATTGCGTCATGTTCTGATCTAGAGGGTTGGTAATAAACCGGTTTATTCACCTTGTATTTCTTTTTGGGAAGATATTCGTGCATTTGTTGGTGCCCCACATGCTATTTCTAAGATGTACTTAGCATTGTTTAACTGGGCTTTCAAAGATAACCTAGCACCTACTTCATATTGGGACAAGGTATTTCCTAATATTTCTGGAATTGACGCTCATTTGGCTAACTGCCATAAATGGATCCAACAAGACCATCTTAGATTAGTACAGTTTAAAATACTGCATAATATTTATTATACACCTCAGAAATTACAGGACTTAAAGTTAGCTCAGGAATCTCTATGTTATAGATGTGGCAGGAAGGGTGACCTCTTCCACATTTTCTGGTTATGCCCTAACATAGCTCCTCTGTGGAACGAAATCAAAGATAAAAGCAGATCCATTATTGGGTTTAGAGGATCTGTTCACTCCGGAAGTATGTCTATTAGGTGATATGTCGGATGTATGGTTAAAAGAGGAAATTTCATATATCCTTGATTGCCTGTGTAGTCAAAAATTGGTGCTGAGATATTGGAAGGATTCTCACCTTATTTCATACTCTGAGTGGTTGACGGAGCTCCTTTCGTCTCTTAGAACTGAGAGGATGATTGCTATAATGCATAATGGGTTGCCCCGCTTGAGAAAATCTGGACTCCTCTGTAATTGCTTATTCATAGGAAATTTTTGTTAATGATAACCCTTTTCTTTCTTTTCTTCTTTTAATGTAATCACCAATTGCAGTGCCTTATGGGGGTTGGGGATGGGGGTGGGTGGGATTGTGGAATTATTTTTTCTTTCTTTGCTATATGGTATCCTGACTGTTGATCATATGAAGCTATGTATATTTCATGGTTTACCTTGACTTTGTTCCCGCAATTGTATTGTGGAAATGCTTAATAAAATGTTAATTGCAAAAAAAAAAAAAAAAAAAAGAAGAACATTACACGTTCATCATTGGATTGTCTGGATAGAATTAGGGCCCTGGACTCCATAGGTGAAAAATTAAGATCTCCCTCCCAGGAGCAAGAACTTGCTTCCCTAAGAGCCTGGTACGAAGCGACTATGAAAGAGAAAGTAGAAAGATCCGCTTCCAGTTTGAGGGCATCTTATAGCAAGGCAGCAAAGCTGGGAAGATGCTGGCTTGGCAGCTAAACAGAAAGCAGCGGCAAGGTGGTTGCCACGTTAAAACACCCCAGACAGGTGATGTAATTTCTGGCCCAGAGGATATCTTGGAACATTTGTTTTGATTTTATAGGAACCTATATGCAAGCGCCATTGCCACCAGAGACGATTTCTAGAATGAGAAAGTTTCTCACAGATATTCCTTTCCAAACTCCTCAAGACCTTAGACAGGTGTTAGAGGCCCTTAGCTTGAAGAAATTTCACAATCCATCGATGCTTTAAAACTTGACAAAACACCAGGCCCGGATGGGTTTACTGCCTTGTTTTATAAGACTTTCAAAGAGACTTTGGTCCCTCCTGCTACCAACTGTTCACCTTCTGGTGTGAGAAGGGATCAAGGACCATTCTCTTTTCGAGGCAAGGATTATTCTCCTGCCAAACCAGATAAACCCCCAGATCTGGTGATTTAATTATAGGCCAATATCCTATTAAATATTGATATTAAAATATTTGCCAAGATTCTGGCCAGCAGGTTGAAATCTAGCCTGGACAGGGCTATTAAGCCCTGAGCAAGTTGGATTTGTGGCGGGTTGGTCGCCGGCAGACCACTTTAGAAAGTTGTTTTACTTAATACAGGAGTCTGTGAGCCCGGACAGGAAGCCTCACTGGTCGCTCTGAGACGCAGAAAAGGTATTCGCAGGGTGGAGGGGTTTATGTTTGAGGTACTCTCTAAATTTGGCATTCCAGATAATTTTTGAGTTACACCCGATTCTGTACACATGCCCTCTGTGAGGATCTCCTGCAACAACTTGATATCACTCCCTTTCGATTAATGCGGGAACTCTCACAAGGGTGCCCCTTTCACCATATTTATTCAACTTATACTTGAGCCACTTATCAGAGCTATCAAGATGGACGCTGGCGTCTATGGGTGCATTGAGAATGCTGAATTTAAACTGTCTGCTTTGCAGATGATTTACTAATCCATATTTGGCATACTCAGACCTCCCTTCCACAGCTGTTTTCTACTATTTCACGCTTTAGTGAGTTTCTGGGTTACAAACTGAACAAAAATAAAACTCTAGTTTACCTAATGCCCCCTCATTTGGCAAAGAACCTGGTGTTCTTCCTGGCCTGTGCTGGCAGACAAATTTTCTTCCAGATCTAGGTATAAAGTTTCCAAAGATTTAACAGAGTTATTTGATTTGAACTTTAAACCCCTTCTTAAATCGATTAAGGATGACCTTGGAAGGTGGACCAAACTTCCCTATCCTTTTGGGGGAGGGTCAATACAATAAAAATGGCGATTTTGCGAAAATTTCTTACTTCCTTTTAACCTTAATGTGTACCTTCAAAATCCTTTTTCAACCTTTTGTCACAATACTGTACTGACTTTATCTGGAATGGTAACCTCCCGTGGGGCTTATCAAACCTCACTGTCGCAGGGAAGAAGGAGGCCTACAGTTGCCAGATTTTATATCTATTATTTAGCAAGCCATGTGGCAAGGTCAGCTCAATGGGCATCCAAACTCTGTTATCTACAGCAAGTGGCGCCCTAGATGGTTTGATGGCTCATAGTGTTAACTTGGATTTAGAGTCTCTGCTCTTTTCTCCTGGCCTAAAATTCCATCTAAACTTAAAAGTCCACTCGGCTGGGATATTAAAGCTCTTCATCAGCTTTACTCGTTCCTAAATATCCCTTTAAAAAGACTTGATGCAACCCCTTGTTAACAACCCGAACCTATTGATGGGTAACCAACCATTAAGAAGGGTGTGGGTAACCCTCCAGTAAACCTAGAATTGCCGATTTTTGTCTCGGGTGGCTACCCTGTCCCATTTTCAGAACTGGTGGGTAAGTTTAAAATAGATTCAAAGGACAGGTTTCGCTATAAGAAATTCAAACTGTGTCTGCTCCTTCCTGAAAAGGGGGACAGGGTATGAGAAGGCAGGAAGCTTGATAAAGGAAATAAAAATTCTTGCTATCTAACAAAGCGATATCAAAAATTTACAAGTTTATTCTTAATTTATGGACTTAAGTCCTCCCTGCCCCGCACTATTGGAAAGTGAATTATCCTGAACTGGTCAGAAGAGACCTGGACAAAGGTCTGGCAGGATCTATATAATTGTATTAAACAAGATAGACTACGGGACTTCAATTTAATATTTTACACAACCTGTATCTTTCCAGCTAAACTCTACATATAAACACAGGTCACCCAAATGCCAAGATTGGCAACCTTAGCTACTACCTACATAAACTCTGGGGTGCCCCAAGGTAGTCAAGTTTTGGGACCTAATCCGCTTATGGATGGCGTTGTGAACTCAGCGTCCAAGAAGTCGCGTGGATGAGAGACCTTGTCCCGTGTTCACCTTATCTTTTTCTTGTGATGGCCTACGGGGCAAGTGGACGCCTGCCGGTGCTTTTTCAATTCCTCTCTGTGGAGCTCATTTTCTTTTTCAAAATATGGGCCTCTAGGGACTGCCGCCTCCGTCTTCGGGTGGCCGCATTAAAACTGAGGCAGTGCTGGCGCTTCTCCACCCAGATGGTGGGCCCACTGGGCAAAAGGCGCAGGGAATGGCACGTCCTTGTGCGGAGTTGGGCGCCTGAGTGCGCACTTGTTTTTGTGCTCGGAGGAAGTAGGGGATGACATACACTGACGAATACCTGACAAATGATGAAAAAATCGAAAAATACTCGGTCAAAATATAGGCGATAGAGGCTGACAAAACAAGGAACTTTATCAAGGCGCCGGCATGAGCTAACCAAGGAAAGAACTGGAAGGCGGGGTGAGGGACGCCTTTATACCGCCTCCTGACGCCCGGTCACCTAGTGGGGGCAGTCCTCGCCAGAGACTGCTAGCTAGAAATTTTTCCATGGGGTCCTGGCGCCTGCCGGCGTCAGTCCTACATGTAATTACCTACTGCAAGAGCCCTCTCAAAGTAAGATCATATATTCTCTAGCCCCTGGGTTCAACATCCTCCAACCATCCACCAAGTCCATATCTGCCATCCCCTCCTGCCATTGACCCAGTGCCTCCCTCCTCCTCCCCCCCTTACCTTCGGAGTGATCCAATATGGGATCCATCGTACTACTCAGGTCCCCACCCATAATGAGTCCTGGAAACTGTTCCTTGGTTATTAGGTCCAGGAGCTCAGGGAAAAATCCAGCGTCATATACTACTGGGGCACAGATACTACCCAAGGTAATTGTCTCCCGAAATAATTGTCCCACTATGAAAATATATCGCCCATTTCGATGGTCACTCACCACTCTTGTAACCTCCACTGGCAAGTGCCTATGCAGGAGTATAGCAACCCCTCGTTTACGTGCGGAGTACGAGGCCGCAAAGCACTTGCCTACTCAGCCTCGTGCAAGTTTAGCATGCTCCGCATCCGACAGATGGGCCTCCTGGAGTAGCGCAACCTGTGCTCCCCTACGTTTAAGTGCCACCAAAAGTGAAGTTCATTTAATCGGGTTAGTGACCACCCGCAAATTCCAGGAGACCACCGTCAGCTCCTGCCTATTAGCCATGATGTATCCAACCTCGTTCCCTCCGCTTCTCTCTCCCCAGCCAATACAACTGGAGTTCCATATGGTAACTGTATTAACCTGCACACAGCACAGAATGCATTCCACAAGACATAATAATGAACTATATACAGATAAACATAAACAGTAACCCCACCTTTCCCCACCCCTCCCTGTGTTGTCTTCAATGTGATTGGCAGCATTCTCCCCCACCATCCCCACTCCTCCTCCTTCCATCCCCCCCAGCCATAACACATCAAACACATATCTCTTACCCCTTATACCCCCTTCAACATCAACACCAATTGCTGCCCTAGCATGAGTGTCAGTAAACCCTCCCCAGATGTATGTGCCCTGCTGCTCCAGCAACGGTCGGCAACAACATTTATTCTTTAACATAGTCGTATCTGTAAGTTGAATTCCCCCCCCCTTCTTTCCTCCTTATAAGGAAGAAAAAAGATAAAAAACGAAAAAGGGAAAAGATTCAGCTTTCGAAATATTGAGAAAAGAAACCCCTCAGCACTCTTTCGTTAGACCATATGCATATCCTGCACCCACGTGGTGCCCTCAGCTTGATCCAGCACCGCACTTACCGATGAAACACCCCCCCGAAGACACCACCACCCTCTATACG
Source organism: Neoceratodus forsteri (assembly GCA_016271365.2). Lineage (NCBI taxonomy): Eukaryota > Metazoa > Chordata > Ceratodontiformes > Ceratodontidae > Neoceratodus > Neoceratodus forsteri. The sequence continues at coordinate 1,052,629,656 of CM057453.1, forward strand.
AGAAAATAGGGAGAGAGGTCTCTTCACATCCAGTCCTCTGCATACCTCCCCACCCCACCCATACATCTGCCCTCTGTCTCTCTGTATATTTCATAAGATGAAGAGGTTACATGCAGCACGAGGAGAGAAGCAGGCCGCGCCAACAACACACACGCTAAGCCCCTTCTCCCCCCACCCCCAACAGATTAACCTGTCGGCTCGATCCCACAGGGGCCTGCTCCTGGCCTGTATTTAGCCACATAATTCCCTTCCACAGGCCATAATCGACCTCACCAGGCTTCTCCCATGTAGAATCATGCCCCTGCATCCCGAAACAGTCCAAGAGTACCACAGATCAGTCCGGCCACTTCAGCGGACGCATACGATCTCATGATGAGTGCCCCTAGTCTCGCGATACCAAATATAACACATTCAGCTTTCCAACAAAACCAGATATAGCACCAAACCAGTAAGAAATTAACATTTAGGTGAAAAAGTACCAAACTTTAAGCAGTTCTAAACGTCCAACGTCCAACAGTCGAATCATATAACAGCTCCATGGCCCATCCTAAGCCAGCTCCTTCACTTAGTCACCTTCTTTCGTGGTTCCTTCACGAATTGTTCAGCCTTAGGGAATTCCCAAAAGGAGAATATTGCGCCTTCGTGCCGGATCTTAAGAACTGCTGGATACATTAAGAAAGTCTCTACTTTAAGACTCCTGAGTTGGGCCATGAGTGGGTTGAACAGCTTACGTTTTTTAAGGAGCCGAATCAAATAATATTGTGAGATGTAAAGTCTGGCACCCTCGAACATCAGTGATTCTTTCTCACGATAGGCCTTTAAAATCAATTCCCGGTCCTGGAACGCATGAAATCGCATAATCACCTGTCGCGGGGGTTGATCTCCCTAGGGCCGAGGCATCACAGTCCTTTGAGCTCTTTCCAGTTTCAATCGCCTGTTCTTTGGTTGCAACCCCAACAGCTCAGGTAGGATTTTAGCACAGAACCTCAGCATATCGCCCTTTTCTGCCCCCTCTGGGAGTCCCCTGAGGCGGAAAATTGAGGCGCCTGTGATAATTTTCCTGATAATCGAGCACTTCTTTGACTTCCTCCAGTTCTTTCTGTAACAGTGCAACTTGCCCAGGGACCTCCATGGTCTCATCCTCCAACCTGGATATACGGTCCTCTGCTTCTCCGATTCGATTACTGTGCAACGTTTATTGTTCCAGGACCTCCTGCTTAGTTTTGAGGTCGATTTTACTTTCAAGCTTTAGTAGCCTGGGTTCACTTGCCGCTATCATTTGCCCGGTCACTTGCGTAGCACTCGGCCCCAGCATGAAAGCAGATAACGCGCACTCACCGCGCCAGCGGTGGCCACCTTCTTTCGGCTTTGCCAGCCAAATGTTGGCTCTTTCCTGGATTGGGCATCAAATAATCCTCCATAGCGCCTTCCTGCATATGTTTATACCACATTCAATGAGTAATTTACAGTTTAAAGGGGTTCCTTTATCACTTTTACCGACCGTTAGCATGGAGCAGCAACCAGGCACGTCTATCTAGTTAGCTGCTCATCAGTGCCCCGGGGAGAAGGATTGTCATCCATAACACAAAACCTTAGGGCTGAACAGGTCTCATGAGAGGAGACCTTGTAGGACAGCCAACCCAAAGCCTGCTCTATGGCGAATCAATGTCCAAACTGCAGTATTTCATGAAGGTATGGACAGAAGTCCAAGTTGTGGCTGCATAGATGTCTGCCGCTGACACATTCTTGAAACAAGCAGCAGAGGCAGCTACTCCTCTGGTGGCACGACCTCTGACTTGACCCGCAGGGTCTTGTTGTACTTGTCATAACAGAAAGTGATACAATTCACCAACCATTTTGAAAGGCATTGCTTAGAAACAGCATTGCCTTCTCATTTGTGAGTGAAAGAGACAAAGAGCTGATCAGTCTTCCTGAGATCCTTAGTCAGATTAGTGTAATACCTCAGGATTCTGTGAAGATCCAAAGTATGCAAGAGGTACTCCCCTTGATTGGAGTGCTGCGTAAAGAAAGCCGGTAACTCAATAGATTGATTCAGTGTAGATTCAGCCACCACCTTAGGGAGAAACTTAGGGTTGTCACGTAGAGCCACGCGTTCCTTGTGGAAAATCAAATATGGGATTTTACACATTGAGGCCTGGAGCTCGGAAATGCGCAGAGCAAAGTTATGGCCACCAGAAAGAGAGTCTTCCAGGCAAGGAACTTTAGGTCAGCTTCCGCTGCTGGCTCAAAGGGAGGCTTTGTGAGCTTCTCCAGGATGAAATTCAAGGCCCAAGGAGGGGCAGGAATGCGAATGGGGGCTCTCAAGTGGAGAACCCCTCTAAGAAAAGTCTTAGAGACTTCCAACTGAGCAAAAGTCCTGTCTTCAATGGGAATATGGTAGGCTGAAACAGCTGCCATATGGACTTTTAAAGAGGAATGACTGAGACACAGGTCGAAGAGGTGACGCATGTAGTCCAGGACTTTGTTAGCTGTGCACGAAAAGGGCTCTAAGTCTTTAGAGTCTGCCCAGATGGAAAATCGTTATCACTTCATAGCGTAGGTGGACCTGGTGGAAGGCTTCGTCGCCTCTACCAAAATGTCCGCTACTAAAGGAGAGACTCCGAAGCGGGCTTTTGCTACGTCTGCAGGAGCCACGCATGGAGATGAAGGGATTTGAGGCCTGGATGAACTAGGGTCTCCTGATCCTAGATCAACAATTGCTGCGACAGAAGAAGAGGAAGAGGCAGTTCCTCTGAAAACTGCTGCAGAAGAGAGAACCAAACTTGCCTGGGCCAGAAGGGGGCGCTGAGAATCATTCGTGCCCCTTCTGATCTGAGTTTGTTTAGGATCCTCAAAATCAAAGAAATGGGAGGGAAGGCATAAACAAATCTGTCATTCCAACAGAGAGACAGAGCATCCCACTAGAAAGCGTCTTGCCCTGGAGCAAGCGAGCAAAAAGTGGGAAGTTTTGCATTTTGGCGGGAGGCAAAGAGGTCTACCTGAGGTGTCCACCACCGGTGACATATGTCGTTTACAACCTGCTGATCTAACTCCCATTCGTGAGACCTGTCTGAGGACCGGCTGAGTTTGTCTGCCAGAGTGTTTTCCGCTCCTGGAACGTGAACTATGGTCAGGTGACGGTGGTGCTGGGCTGCCCAGTACCAGACTTTCATCGCCTCCCGGCACAGGGGATAGGAATGTATTCCGCCCTGTTTGTTGAGGTACCAGACTACACACATGTTGTCTGACTGGATGAGAAGATGACCGGGAAGAATGAAGGGAAGAAGAGCCTGAAGGGCATAAAGGACTGCCCTCAGTTCGAGCATATTTATGTTCGTATCCTGCTCGAACCTGGACCAGCTGCCCTGAGTCCTGTGAGACTCTAGGTGGGCACCCCAGCCCTCTCCTGATGCATCTGTTGTCAATGTCTGGGAAGGAGGAGCGATGCAGAAAGGAACTCCCAGACACAGGTTCTCCTGAACCATCCACCAGTGCAGGTCCCTGGACATGGGATCCGACACTAGCACCTCTTGGTCTGGATCGTTCATGGTCTGGTCCCATTACAACCAATGCGTCCACTGAGAGATCCTCATATGGTGACGAGCAAACAGGAATGTCAGAGTAGCAGCCGCCATTAGCCCGAGGAGGCTTAAGACTGACCTGGCTCTGACTCGTCTGCGACCGGACAGAAGATGAGCCTGATTCTGAAGGGTCTCGACCCTGTCCGGAGGCAAGAAGGCTTTGCCTGTGGTAGTATCCAGTATCGCCCCATAAACTGGAGGCGTTGGCAAGGGACCAAGTGGGACTTGGCCTGGTTGTTGATAATACCCATGCTGGTAAAAACCTGCAGGGTAAGGGAAAGTGAGTGCAGGAGTTCCTCCCTGGACGGGCCACCAGGAGCCAATCGTCCAGGTACGGGAATACCTGTACACCCTGGGTACACAGGTGGGCCGCTACCACTGACAGGCATTTGGTAAACACTCTGGGAGCCGAGGAGAGACTAAATGGGAGGACCTTGAATTGGTAGTTGTCTCCCTGAAAACAAAAATGGAGGTATTTGCGATGGGAAGGGCATATGGGGATATGCAGGTATGCATCCTGCATGTCCACAGCACATAGCCATTGTCCCGGCCAGAGTAACAGTAGAAGGCTCTGCAAGGAGAGCATTCTGAAGCGTCTGTACTCCACAAACATGTTCAGGGAGCTGAGTTCTAGAACTGGCCTCAAGTCTCCTGTTTTCTTTGGAACTAGGAAGAAATGGGAATAGTAACCCATCCCCCAAAGATGAGTGGGGACTGGTTCTATCGCCGCCCTCGACAGACGGAATAGGATTTCTTCTACAAACAGGGGAAGATGTTGCAGGGAGTAGGACGACTGAGGGGGTGGTTTTCGGGGAGGTTTTTACAGAAACTCTATTGAGTGACCGGCCGATATTAGCTGGAGCACCCAAGCGTCTGATGTTATCCTCTCCCAACCCGGCAGATGGGAGTAGAATCTCCCCCCCTTGCCGGTTCCCTTGGAATTTTTATTTTTATTTATTTATTTTTTGATAACCGGATAGGTGCACTAGACACAGACATGACTATTTTCAGGCACGACATGGGAGGTCACAACACTGTGAGATACAGGCACATGGCAAACAGTATCAAGAAATATACAATACATCACATATCAAAAGTGAAAATGAGATTTAGGCAATAGTGGGACCAAAGCACATAGTGTGTATTATACAGATAGAAGTTAAGTGCCTGTGGGTAACAATTATGGTAATATCACATTTAATATCACATTTAAAGTGCAGAAATGTCACAGGGTATCATAATGGTGTAACAGTATTATACAATCAACTGACAGAAAAAAAAAGTTTTATTTTGGGAGGGGTTAGGGAGAAAGGTAAGCGAGAGAGGGGAGGAGAGAGGGAAAGGGGAATAGGAAGAAGGGGGTAGGATACAAATTGTGGGCGAAAAAACAGAGAGGGGCAGGGTGCCAGCTCACATCACAGAAGACGGAGGGTAAGTTATGAGGCAGCACAAGCAGAGGAGTCAAGATCTACGGAGGGTTGAAACAGGTGCACCGGGCACGTACAGCAAGGAGGGCACGGTGCCTCTTCTTAAATAAAATATGACTAAGGGCCAGACATACATCAAGGGGGAGGGAATTCCAGTATGTGGGAGCTACGTGAGAGAAACCTGATTTGCCTTTGATAGTTCTACATCTGGGAATGCTAAGCAAGGAGAGGTTTGAAGATCGGAGGCCGTATGAGATGGGCTGATGGGTCAGCATGGAGGCGAGGTAGGTAGGCATACGGGACCGCAGTATACTGTCCAGGAGGTTCCCAAGAGAAAGGAGCTGGTGTGCAATAGGGGAGGGCCAATTTAGGTTTGAGTACAGTAGGCAGTGATGTCTTAACCTGGAGGATGCAGAGGCGTAATGGCATATGTTGTTATAAGTTGTGTCCCACCTCTGGAGAGTAGCCTTAGATGCATTAGCATAGATAATGGATCCATATGAGAGTGACGGTAGTAGGATACCTCTAGAAATGGCCAACCTTGCAGAAGGGGTTAGATTACGGCTTGTTTTGTAGGCTAAGCCCAGTTTGGCATTTACAGCCTTGCATGTTGTGGTTATATGGGTGTCGTAAGTGAGGGATTCATCAAGCCAGACACCCAGGTATTTAAATGAAGTTACCATCTCCAGTGGGGAACCATCAGCCGAGGAGACCCGGAAAAAGTCTCTGCTCTGTTTTAGTTTAATGGAAGACCCAAAGAGCATGGCCTGTGTCTTGCCGACACTGAGAAATACAGGTTACTCACCTGTAACAGGAGTTCTAGGAATGGTATATGTTGTTCATCCACACTGTCTGGCAGGTTCCTTGCCGCTTTAAATCTTGCCGGAAGGTCTTCAAGCTGGCTCCTCCCACCCACCCAGGCGGTAAAACTCTCAGCTCCACCCCATGACACCAGATCTAGCCCGCTGGAAGCGAGGCTGTGCGTCAGCCGGGAGGTCGAGGAATGTGGATGAACAAATATGTACCATTCCTAGAACTCCTGTTATGTGTGAGTAACCTGTATTTCTAGGGACATGGATATGTTGTTCATCCACACTGTCTGGCAGACTCCTAGCAGTTCTCCAGGAGGAGGGAGGCAAGGCGCACACCCCCTACTTAGTGAATAAAGACTGGAGAACCAAGGCCCCAAAACTAGCATTCCGGCGTGACTCAAGGTCGATGTGGTAGTGGGTGATGAAGGTGTGTGCTGACTTCCAGGTAGCAGCACTGCAGATTTCCTGGATAGGGACGTCCCTGGAAACAGCCACCGATGCAGTGGTATGGTGGGTAGAATAAGCTCTTATACCCAAGCCCCCGATTTCTTTTCCTGACTGCCAAGGTTGACTGCAGAATTAGCCATGAATTTGTAACCACCAGTGGAAGTTTCTGTCACCTGTGAAGTTGAGGCAGATCACGGAATTAGTGCCTGATCACCGCAGAAGTTACAGCTGACCACTGAACTCCCCATCAAATTGTCTCTCCTGCCAGGCATTCAAGTGATCTCCTTAGGGTTTTATTGACCGAGACTTAGACAAAATGACGAGCATCTGAAATAAATAATAATAAAAACTCCCTCTGTACATATTGGGAGCATGATATTTTCGCTCCCGTCATTACCCTCCGCCCTAATTACACTCCGGACAGTTCACTCCGATTAATTTCCTGCCATGTAATCTCACTCCCCGTCATGTCGCTCCTTCATAAGGCTACAAAAGGCAATACTATACTGAGGATAGAAGCCACCCCCAGTATAACCACAATACAAGTTTATTAGGACAGCTTCCATGTGGAGTAGGAATTTAAAGCACACTCACAATGATGCCCTGCTTCTTTAGTGTCACAAGCTGGCTCATTGGGCTAATTGTGCTTTTTTTTACACTACTATGTCCACGATTTGCAACGTAGGAGGTTGCAAGGTAAACCACCGCCGTGTCATTTACTATCGATGTTGAAGAGAACCCTCCTTCAGGGTTGCCTTACTGTGGCTTTTCCTGCAAATTGCATTCTTTTCCAAAATTTAAAATAAATAAATGCCTTACTGTGGCTTGCATTGCCCACCTCCACTGCCGCAGATGAACACCCAGACCCCCGATCACGTTTCAAGACACTCCGGATCTGCAGGTAAGCCAGCCGGAGCACCAGGATTTATATTGCAGCAGCAGTTATTGGTAAGGCTGAGGTGCTGATGTCCTAAGCTTTCAAATACTCTCCCTTGGGGCTCGCATCACTGCTGAGTGTTCAAGTTTCGGTGGGTGGGGGTCATCTGAACTGAGATGTAAAGGCCGTCCACTGGTACCAGAACTCTTTGCAGGGGCCATTAGCACTTTGATATTTTTGCATAAATCAAGAGGTGATCTATGATTTCTATCCTGTTTTCCTGAAAATTGCATTCTGTTCCAAAATTTTAAATAAATAAATCTGATCAACCATAGTTCTCAGGAGTGAAGTGCAGTATCGAGGAAGTTAGTGAAGTTGGTAACGATGGAGCGAGACGCCGGAGCGAAATGTCAGGAGCGAAATCGAGAGAAATGACATAGACCCGCATATATTTACCCTGCATTGCTGTTTGGTTTCTCGCGATCTGCACACACCGCTGCAGAAGAGTATAAAAAGCACAGGCTGCACTTTGCTGCTGCACAAAAAGCATACAGCTGTTTGTCCAACCTTTCCTCTAACTAGTTGCTTAGCTTTATTTGAATCTCCAACCCGCTGGTCAGCGGTTCTTGCTGGCTTGTCACCGCTCACTGAGTGGCGATCTGCTGCTGTCCTGCTTTTCCCACCCAGCCCACTCCCACTGCCTGTCTCTTCCTATTCAGTGCCCAGAGACTCAGAGAATTGTTTTGTTTTGAAGGCACATTCAAAAACAGATTTGAACACCCCATTTATAATGATTTTGTATATGTGATTGGATCTGTCTGATAAAATTACAGGGGTTGGGCATAGTCACTGGGCATCCACAAACAGTGGTATAGCCGGAAATCGTTTTTCCAGTCAAGGTGCCAATCTGTGAATAAGTAAAGCATCATGTCTTGAACAACTGCAAAGAGTTTTAAATACTCATTTTAGTTTGCATTGAGGCAAGCAAAGAACAGCATTTATTACTATAAAAATGTTCATGCTGTGGTAAATGGGAGGTGGGGGTTGTTTAGGTGTCCTACAGCATGTAGATTGATCATTATTACATATCATTATTTGCTCTGCATAACTATGTATTTAATGATGACTTTCTCACCTATTTCTGCCCTATAGAGCCAATGTACCCACCACAACACAAATGTCTCTGTTTGTTTGCCTCTCTGCCTGCCCTCTATTACTTTATCTATTTACATCTGTCAACCAATAATCATTTAGTACAATTGGATCTGTGGATTGGAAATCAAATATATGTGACCCTGTGTGATAGCGCAGATATCTATCTATCTATCTATCTATCTGTCTATATCTGTCAACTGTAAATGAAGTAATGTGACAACACTTATAATTGAAATTAAAATTTATATATTTATATAGAGATGTATGACAGAATAAAATGCTTATGATTTTTATACGTGTGTGTTCTAGGCAAAGCAGTATTACTAATAAATATGATATTGTGTGGCATGCATTACCCATTCTGACTCTCCTGAAGATACTGTATGTGAAGGTGGTGTTCAGAATGTGGCATCTTTAATTTCACTGTACAAATAACACAAAGAAGACACACACACAGTTTGTGAAAAGGATTGATTAAGCGGCTGAACAGATTTCTATATAAGTTAATAAGGATGAAAGCCAAGGGTGAATGTTACAATATGAGCACTTGATTGGACTGAAAATGTCAATTATGGAGAAAACAAAACAAAGTATGAAAATAAGGGAATGATGTGAAAATCATGTGCATAGAATTGCATAGAAATAACTATTCGTCCAGAAGTTCTGCGGCAAATGGGAACCCTGCCACAGAACTTTGCTCCAAAGTGCCGCAGAAAAATCGGGGCTCTGCTTATACCTCTGGGAGGCTCCATGCCCGCCAACCTATAGCAGAGATCTATGCAGGAGGTGACCCACCTGCCTATCGTCCTCTTGGCTGCAGGTCTGCCAGGTGCGGCTTCAGCGTAGGTGACAAACAGCTGGCGAACATCTCCCCGAACTCTCAGCCGTCGCTCCTTATAATAGCAGCTCTAGGGTCCAAAGTATGGAGCCTATATTAGGCTTCAAAGGTGTGATTGGGATAGAACACCGGCAGAGTCAACACCTGGTTAAGGTGAAACTCCGACATCACCTTCGGAAGGAATTTTGGGTGGGGGCACAGGACAACCTTGTCACTGTGGAAGACCAGATAAGGAGACTCGATGGAAAGCGCCTGGAGCTCTCCCATCCTTCTGGCTGACGAGATAGCCACCAAGAAGGCGGTCTTCCACGACAGGTGAGAGATGTCACACCTGTGCATCAGTTCGAATGGCCTGCCCATGAGCTTAGCCAATACAGCAGTAGATCCCACGGAGGTGAGGCTCTCGATCGAGTGATATGTGATCAAGGCCTTGGAAAAGCGCCCGACCACCTTCTCCTGCACCACCGACTGCTTCCCGCCCACGCCCGCAAGCAGAGATGGCTGCCAGGTGCACCTTAAGGGTCGCCGATCAAGCCCTTGCTGAGAAAGGGACCACAGGTAGTCCAGAATGCTTGCCAAGGAACAGGAGAAAGGGTCCAGGTCCTTGCCTGACACCAAATGGAGAATCTCTTCCATTTGAAGGCGAGATTTTCTGGTCGACTTACAGGACGCCTCAACGACGCTTGAGGACCTCAATCAGAAAGACCCAAGGCCTGGAACTCTAGCCGCTCAGGAACCAGGCCGTCAGGGTGCAGGGATTGAAGGTCCGATGGAATACCTTCCCTGATTGACTGAGATCAGGTCGGGCGGGCTGGAGCCGCCTCGGGAGCCTGGAACTGAAACTGAGAGATCTGGATACCAGAACTGGCGGGCCAGACTGGGGCTACAAAATCACCTGCGCCTTGTCCCTCCTCGCCTTGAGAAGCACCTTGTGGATCAAGGGAAATTGGGGAAAGTGAGAAGAGGCCCGGGGTCCATGGCCTCGAGAAGGCACCCCCCTGCAGTGAGCCCTGCTGTGGGGGCCGGGCATGAAACAGTCTCAGCTTCGCATTCTCCTTGGAGGCAAACAGGTCCGCCTGAGGCGTGCCCCAGTGGGAGAAGAGATCTTGTACTACCTCCGGCAGGAGAGACCACTCGTGGGACACAGCCCCTATCCGGCTTAGGGAATCGGCTAGGGTATTGGAAGCTCCTGCCACATGAATGGCGAGGAGATCCGCCTCCACACTGCGCACGAGTGACCAAATGCGGAGAGCTTCCCTGCACAAAGGCATGGCACGCGTCCCACCCTGGCGGTTTAGGTAGTACATGGTCGTGGTATTGTCCGTCTGGACCTGAACCACTTGACCCCGTAGAAACAGAGCGAAGGTGGTAAGGGCTAGACGAACCGCTCAAAGCTCCAGCAGGTTGATGTGGCATCGGGACTCCCGAGGGGACCAGAGGCCGTGCGCTCTGTGTTCCCCCAGATGGGCACCCCAACCCATCAGAGAGGCATCGGTTGACAGAGAGACCGTCGGCTCAAGGTGGACAAATGGGATGCCCTCCTGCAGATGTGCTGGAACGGTCCACATCCCCTGGGTCGCTGTCACTAGCTGATCCAGCGGATCAAAGTACTGTGACCATTGGCTGGCCAGTCCCCATTGAAGGGGACGCATGTACCAGTGGGCCCAACGGACCACGCTGGTGCAGGCCGCCATGAGGCCCAGGAGGCACAGGAAGTCCCGGGCAGGGTGCGATTGCCCAACCTGAAATTATTGGGCAAAGGAGGAAAGAACCTTGGCCCTGTCTGCCGAGAGCCGTGCTCTGGCTCGTAGAGAGTTGAGCTCTGCCCCGATGAATTGTATCACCTGCTCTGGCACGAGTTCCGACTTGGCCTCGTTGATGAGGAGGCCAACCTGAGAGCAAACCTGGAGGGCCAGATCTCTGGACCACTCCACCTCCGCTCTGGAGGGGTCTGCAATCAGCCAGTCGTCCAGGTAGGAGTACACCTGGACCCTTCGGCGCCGCAGGAATGCTGTCACCACTGCCATGCATTTGGTGAAGACCCTGGGAGCTAGGGAAAGGCCGAAGGGCATGGCCCGGAACTCGTAAAGGGATCCCTCCGCTCTGAAGAGGAGGAACCTCTGGTGGGACGGACGGATTGGGACGTGAAAGAATGCATCCTGAAGGTCCAGGGAACAGAACCACACACCTCATTCCAAGGATGGGATTATCTGAGCCAGAGTGACCATCTCGAAGGTCCGAGACCTTAGGAACCTGTTCAGGTCGTGCAGGTCGAGAATGGGGTGCCAGCCCCCCGTCCGTTTTGCGACCAGGAAGTACCTGGACACAAACCCCGGGTCTGGAGGAGGATCCGCCACCTTCCTGATCACCTCTTTTTCGAGGAGCAGGGCAATATCGGCTCGGCGGGCCGACAGAGAGGCTGCGGACCCTGTGGCCCCCGAGGGGGGATGGCTCGGAAGGGTGGGGCCTGCTCGAACTCCAGAGGCAGACCCTTTCCTACCACCTCCAACACCCAGCGGTCCATGGTGATAGCGGACCAGGCAGAAAGGAAGTGGTGGAGCTGTCCCCCCACGGGGGGAACCCAGGGGGGAATGACGAGGCTTGGGGGTGACACCCCTCAACCCGTCACTGGGCAGGCTTGGAGGAGGGACCGGCCGAGGGACCTCCTGGGACTTGACCTCCCTGCTTCCTATTGGAGGAAGCCGCGGGCTTGGGTTTGGGATGCCAAGCACGAGCCTGCTGGCCCTGGTGTGAAAGGACTTGTGCTGCTGCTGTCGGCGGCCTTTGTCCTTCCGGGTGGAGGTGACCGAGTCCAGAGTGGCACTGGACTTTTCGATCCGCTGGAGGTGAGCTTCCATTCCAGGGCCGAAGAGGTCGGTCTCCAGGAAGGGGACATCTGCCAATTTGTGCTGGGTATCCACCATGAAGGTCGATATCTTCAGCCATGCTCTGCGGCGCATGGCCACCGCAGCCGCAATTGATCTGGCACAGGAGTCTCCTATGTCCAGAGCCGTTTGGAGCTGCTGCTTAGCCACTGCCCTACCCTGGTCCCGCACCTACCGGACCGTGGTCTGCAGGGAGATGAGGGATCACCTCATCCAGGGAGCCCATGAGGGCGTGGGAGAAGTGTGCCATCAGCATGGCCGAGTTGGCCTGGCGGAAGCCAAGGGAGGACACAGCATTCACCTTGCACCCGGCGTAGTCCAGCTTTTGGACTCCTTGTTGGGGGGCTTGTCCACATCCCTAACGTTCCTGGAACGCCGGAAAACGCTGTCGGTGACCAACCTTGGCAGAGGGGTGTTCCAAACCCAGGCAAAGAGCCGGTAGGGACCACATACTTCCTGGCCATCCTGGCCGAAGGTGCAGGGCAGGAAGCAGGCCGCTGCCAAAGCTCCAAGACTGGGCCAACAATGGCTTCAGCCACTGGAAAGGCCTCCGTGGGGGAATCCCCTCAGTCCAGTATCTCCGTCAGGGGATACTTGGCCCATTTGGATATGGGCTCGAGCTGCATCCTGGTGGACTCCGAGATGAGCCAAAGCAAACCCATGACGGACGATGGGCTTTCGTCCAGCGACTGGTCCCCGGAGGACTCCAGGTCAACAGGCCTGGAGAACAGGGAGGAGTCATCGTTGGACTCGGAGCAGTCCGCGAAGAGCTGCCTGGGGCCTGAGCTACCCTCCACCTGCCGAGGACGATCGGGAGTGAGGGTGACCGACAACCTGTGGTGCAGGCTTTGACCCGACCAAGAGTCCTTGGTCGGCGCCCCTGATTTCGGTTGTGGAGGCAGAGGTTCCACCACAATCGGTGGGGCAGCTGGTTTCGGACGAACAACCGGCCCAGGCTTGGGCACCTCGACTACAGTGAGAGGTTGTTTCGGCCACCCGGGTGACAGCCACTTGATGGCCGGGAAAGGCGATGGCGTCGACTTGTTCCCGGACAGAAGTAACTGCTGCCACATCAGGTCCTCGTAGCGTTGACGCAATTTGCGCCGAAGCCTCTCCTCTTCCGAGGAGGAAGACGAGGATGAGCGGCGGTGCCGCTTACCTCGGTGCCGAGACCGAGACCGCCGATGTCGGCGGGATCGGCTGGACCGAGACGAAGTCTGAGACGGAGATCCTCGGTGTTTCCAAGGACGGGTCTGGGAAGGAGTGGGGGACACCGGCTCTTCCCTCGGCTCGGAAGCCTTAACTGGGGACTGCTGCACCGGAGGCGCAGGCAGATCCTCGATCTCCACCGGGGGAACCGGTGAAGAAGGGTTGTCGGCCTCACCAGTCGACAGCCCGTCTGACGGGTCGAGAAAGATCTCGACCGCGTCAACGGGTGTCTCGGCCAGCTGGTCTGACGGGGACGCCAGGAAGCCAGCGGCCTTAGCCGCAACCTCGACCAAAGTCGACGGTCGGCTGCCCGGGGAAGGAGACCTCTCCCGCTCCCACGAATGCCGACGATGGGACTTACCCTTTGAGTCCTTCTTTTTGGACCGAGAGGAATGTCCCGATGGTCCCGCTCCCTTCGTGGAAAGGGATTGGCAAAGCTCCTTGAACGAAGCTGAATACGAGGTACCCAGAGAAAGCGGGATAAATGCCGCGACCGAGGAAGAGGATGATGCGGCCTGGGCCGCCTCCTCCTCAAGGGCGATCATCTGCTCGAGTTGCTCAGCTGAGCCAGCTGCCACGGTAACCGCCCAACGGGCCTCCTTCGACTTGACCGCGGAAGCGCTTCAGGCGCCTGCCTGTAACCAGGCAGCGCGTCTCCAGGACGCTAATGGGAAAAGAACAGCATGACTCGCCAGGCCTGCGGGTGTGTTCTAGGCGGCAGTGAGACTCACGTGGAGTGCGGGTCCGTCCTGGACATCTTCTGCCCGCAAGGGCACCGCCGAAATCCGGGAGTCGATTTGTCCATCGCAGCCGCGAGGGAGAAAGATGACCAAAGTCTTGAAAATTTTAAAATGAGTTTCGGGCGAACCGAAGAATTAGGATCCAGTCTATTACGCAGAGCATTAGGGAGGGAACCTGAGCTTCCAAGCGGTAAGGAAGATCTGGCGTCATGGGGCGGAGCTGAGAGTTTTACCACCCGGGTGGGTGGGAGGAGCCAGCTTGAAGACCTTCCGGCAAGATTTAAAGCGGCAAGTAACCTGCCAGACAGTGTGGCTGAACAACATATCCATGTCCCTAGAACGAGCTTATTTCTGGTGACCCAGGACTGAATATTTAGTAGGTCTGTAGAGAGCTTATGGTTAATAGAATGAACAGTGTTTGAGCTGGTGTAAAGAACAAGGTCATCGGTGCATACCAATGATGAACAGGAGGATATGTTTTGTGTTAAATTATTAATGAAGATTGAGAAGAGAAGGGGTCCAAGGATAGATCCCTGCGGTACCCCAACATTGATGACTACTTTTTCGGAGATTGCCGAGTTGAATTTTACTGTTTGAGTTCTGTTCGATAGGTAGCTATGAAACCAGGTTACAACGCCAGTCGAGAAGCCCAGGGTTTGGAGATTTGCAAGCAGGAGAGGGTGGTTAACAAGATCGAAAGCTTTTGTCAGATCGATAAATACTGCACCGGTTTGAAGACCCTGATCCATGGCCTAAAGAACATCATTTGTTAGCTGTAATAAAGCAGTTTGAGTACTGTGGTCTTTTCTGAAGCCATGCTGGTTTGTGTCCAGGTTATACTTAAGAGAGATGTTCAGAGATCTGTGCAGTGACAAGCTTTCGAGGACTTTATTTAACACTGACAGTATAGCTACTGGCCTATAGTTAGCTATATCTTTTTTGTCACCTTTTTTAAATACTGGTGTGACTCTGGCTAATTTCCACATATCGGGCACCACTCCTTCACACAGGGACACATTGAGTATTCTGGATAGCGGACCTGCAATGAACGGGGCCGCTAGCTTTAGGAGTTTTGGTTCAAGGCAGTCAGACCCAACAGCAGTACTGTCTGATACAGAACTGAGATGTTTAAGGACATCCTTCTTTGAGATAGCTTTAAAGTAGAAAGAAGGAAGCGTCGTTTTCATGCTGTCCCAGGTGGGGGATTCAGAGAGTAAGTTATCAGGAGAGAGAAAGCAGTGGTATATCCGGAGAGGTCAGAGAAGTGAGTATTGAATGCATTGGCAATTGTGAATGAGTCATTACAGTGAACTCCTTTCAGTATCATGTCACTATTGTGGTGGGTTTGTTTAGAACCGAGGAAGGTTTTGATATGAGACCAAAATTTCTTTGGGTCACCAGCCGCATCTATCAGAAGGCCCTTACAGTATTGGCTTTTTGCGTGTCTAATTTGTGTTTTGCACTTCGATCGCTGTTCTCTGTAGATGTTAAAGTCAGCTTTGAGACCAAAGATTTTAAACTTTCTCCAGCATTTGTCCCGATTTGTGAGTGATGCAAGGAGGTCTTTATGCAGCCATCTGGTTTGTTTACCACAAACTCGCCGAGTGATGACCGGAGTATGTTTATCTTGAAGGGGCATGAATTTACTCAGGAAGGCATGGAGGGCAGCATCCGTGTTTGGTGATTGGTAGACAGGGGACCAGTCAGTGTGAGACACATTATAGAGAAAATAAGCCTGGTTTAAGTTGACATAATTCCTGAAGCATATAGAATGTTGAGGGGATGTAGAGATTTTAGATGGACTCCATATACAGAAGACGGGGGAATGATCATTGATGGTGTCCGGTAGTGTACCTGTTCCTGCAATTCTATCCAAGCAATTCATTAAGACCCAATTGATAAGGGTGCTGGAATCAGCAGTGACAGATACCCTTGTAGGATCAGTAATGATTTGGTGTAAGTTGTAGCTCTGCAGCAGGGATTGTAGAGTATCTTGGGATTTGCAAAGCCAGTTTAAATTTAAGTCTCCAAGAATGACAAGTTCATTTTTCCCTACATATGCGGCCGTATGATCCAGTAACTCCACTAGGCCTTTTAGACCACTTTTGGGGGGGTTATAGGCACAGACAATGTGAAGTTTCTTAGCTCCTAGCTGGAGTATAGCATGGATGTGTTCGCACAAGGAGTTTTGCTTGTCAGTTATCATAGTGAGGTTTAGATTATTTTTGTAATAGATAGCGACACCCCCACCACGCTTAGGAGGTGGCCTATCGCACCTAAGAAGGTTGTAGTTTGGAAGTATGCAGTAGGTATCAGGGATAGAGGGTTTTAGTCATGTCTCAGATATACAGAGCACGTCAGGGTGGTAGTTGGCTACCCAGGCTTCAAGTTCCGCATGATTGTGGAGAAGACTCCTGACATTAAGATGGGTCATGTGTAGACCTTTGATATCATAGCCAGTATAATTTAGGTGTAATTGACTCAGCATTGGTCCTAGGTTCAATTCAGTGTCCCCAAACAATAACAGGATCAGTAATATAATGTACCTTAACTTATTCAGCGCAATTTGAGGGATTTCACAGCTATGGATATGCCACCATTTAGTAACAGAGGCGGTAGCGTAGTAGATGAGTAGTCTAGGAAGGAGGGCAGGGGTCACATCAAGGCCTCTGTCTGATAGGATTAGAATGTTAGAGTAGGTGAAATCGTTTGCATCCACGTCCCCACCATGGGAGTGATTTTCGGGATTGATAACTGTAAAGATATTCAGTAGTGTCAGAAACAGGATAAGAAAGGGCACTAATAGGGATTTCCAGGCCATTCTATATCCTAAATAGGGTTATGAATGTAAAAGATAAGAGCAGTCCCTAGGCTAGAAAGACTGCTACACTATACAGCAATTTGAAATAGTCAGTGTGGTCATGAGAAAAAGGGGGACAAGTTGAGGGTGCCCTCCAGTGGCTGAAAGGTATAACAAGCTAATGGAAAAATGAGAACTTGAGTCTTTTTCTGCATTTGTCACAAGACACTCTATAAGTAAAATGATTGGTCACAAAACACTATATAAGTAAATGCCCAGATAGGGCAGGCGGGTGGGGAGATGCCGCAGGCGTCGGGGATTGCAGCTCTTACGATAGAGAGAGCCTGGGTAGGGGCGCTCTGGTTTCCAGCTTTCCAAAAAAACAAGCCGAGAAAGAAAAACAGTCGCGCAGCAGGTGACTACAGTGGTACACTCAGCCCAGCAGACAAGCTGTGCACTGGACTCCAAGGTAGGGAGAATTCCAAAAGAATAGCCCCCTAAGGATTAATTTCTTTACTTCTGCTCCAGCTACTTGGTGGCGCTAAGACGCAGGATCAGCCAGAAAAGGCGCCAAGTTTTAAGATCACAACTGAATCTGGCTGGGCAAGCGTACCTTCGGTGTTTATGCAGGCGGCGTCTGGGAAGCAGCTCCGATCAGGCAGGAGACCGGGGCGAGGGTGGGCAGCTAGGAGAGAGAAGAGAGGTTTTGTTAATATGATAGAGGGGACAAAGGAAGGCTGAGGACAGGGAGGAATTTGCTGCTCAGGATAGAGAGGATTAGCGAGAGGACAAAAGGATCAGCTGGATGACGCGGTGGGGTGCAGAGGTGGGGGCTGGATGTACGGGGTGGGGGGGAGAAATGAGGGGAGGTATCCAGTGAGTAGGGTTACAAAATCAGGGAAAGGAGGAGGCAAGAGAGAAACAAAAAGTTTGAAAGCACACACTGAGTTAAGGAAAGTAAAATGCAGGAACATGCAGTCACTGGGGTTTAAACAGACAGTACATCGCAGCTATTAATTAACAGGGTTGAGGCAGTCAGCAAGCATAAACGTTCCTTTTAACTTATCTTGCAATAATGCATAAATGAATAAAAACGAAAAAACATAGCAAAACTGTTTGGAATTAATTGCACAGTACACAAAAAATGCCAAGAGGCTACTCCTGCAGCAGCTCTTACGATAGAGACAGCCTGGGTAGGGGCGCTCCGGTTACCAGCTTTCCAAAAAAATGAGCCGAGAAAGAAAAACGGCCACGGGGCAGGTGACTACAGCGGTACACTCAGCCCAGCAGACAAGCTGTGCACTGGACCCCAAGGTAGGGAGAAATCCAAAAGAATAGCCCCCTAAGGATTAATTTCTTTACTTCTGCTCCAGCTACTTGGTGGCGCTAAGACGCAGGATCAGCCAGAAAAGGCGCCAAGTTTTAAGATCACAACTGAATCTGGCTGGGCAAGCGTACCTTCAGTGTTTATGCAAGCGGCGTCTGGGAAGCAGCTCCAATCGGGCAGGAGCCTGGGGCAAGGGTGGGCAGCTTCGGTGTTTATGCAGGCGGTGTCTGGGAAGCAGCTCTGATCAGGCAGGAGCCCGGGGCGAGGGTGGGCAGCTTCGGTGTTTATGTAGGTGACGCCTGGGAAGCAGCTCTGATCGGGCAGGAGTCCGGGGCGAGGGTGGGCAGCTTTGGTGTCCATGCAGGCGGCGTCTGGGAAGCAGCTCCGATTGGGCAGGAGCCCAAGGCGAGGGTGGGCAGCTTCGGTGTTTATGCAGGCGGCATCTGGAAAGCAGCTCCGGTCGGGCAGGAGCCTGGAGCGAGGGTGGGCAGCTTCGGTGTTTATGCAGACGGTGTCTGGGAAGCAGTTCCGATCGGGCAGGAGCCCAGGGCGAGGGTGGGCAGCTTGGGTGTTTATGCAGGCCGTGTCTGGGAAGCAGCTCCAA
Organism: Neoceratodus forsteri; assembly: GCA_016271365.2. Classification (NCBI taxonomy): domain Eukaryota; kingdom Metazoa; phylum Chordata; order Ceratodontiformes; family Ceratodontidae; genus Neoceratodus; species Neoceratodus forsteri. The sequence goes on from CM057453.1 coordinate 1,052,648,358, forward strand.
TTGGGCAGGAGCCCGGGGCGAGGGTGGGGAATGGCCATAGGTAGAGGAAAAGGCAGGGAGTCAGGAGGTGTGGGGCAACGCAGCAGCCGAGGATCCCATGGACTTTTTGCTGGGAGGAGTCTTGGTTGTTGGAGGGGCCCGATGTTTGCTGGCACGCTTTCCTTGAGGTTTTGGTTTTTGTCGGGTTGGGTGACGAAAAGGACGTCGCTGCCCCTGAGGGGGTCTGTACAAAGTCTGGACAGACTTTAGTGCAGTACCCTTCTCTTGCAGTTTGGTTATGATGTCCTTGACTTCACCCTCGAACAGCACCGAACCCCTGAAGGGAGCATCCTGTATAGCGGACTGCATCTCAGGGCAAATCCTGACACACAGAGCCAGGCATGACGCTGTAGGCCCACTGCGAAAGCCGAGCTCCTGCCAGCTGTGTCCACCACATCTTAAGTGGCACGAAGCATGTGCCTACAGGCGGAATGAGCAGAACGGACTAGGTCTCCCAGTTCCTGCTTAGCTTGCCAATCAGGTAGGGAGTCCAACTTAGATTCCACCTGGCTAAAGATGGACTTCTGGAAATCCCCCATGTTGCCGACGTAATTGAGAGCCCTGATGCCTAGGGTCAAAGAGGAGTAGATCTTCTTCCTGTACTGATCCAGAAGTCGGGATCCCTTTTTAGGCGGGGACAAGCTCAGATGTTTAGGGTTGGCGGAGCGGCTGTGGGTGGCGCTGATGACAACCGAATCCACCTTGGGGTGAAGACTGAGAAAGTCTATACTCTCCGGAGGCTGGTACAGCCTGTCCACCTTCCATGGAAGAGGGGCTAGCGCGGAAGGTTGTTTCCAGATGTCTTGGGCAGGTCCAAATGAGCAGTGAGTTTCTTATGCCGTGGATCTGGCTCCACTGATTGCCACTGGCGAGTTTCCTGGATCTTCCTTAAGAGCTCCAGAAAGGAAGGGTCCTCGGACGGGACTTCGGAGGATCCCTCGGCCTTGGGCGTTTTGGAGTATGAGGCTCGTCTCCATGATCAGAGTGGTCGGACTCCGAGTCCAAGTCAGATGTCTCTGAGGAAGAAGAAGAAGACTCCACCCTGGGAGGGGGAGGAATGACCCCTCTGGGGAGCTCCCAGGGGCATGTGTCCTCCCCACCCCGGGCGCTGGAAGGTTCTCCTCTGGCATCGGTAAAGGGGGGGGGGAGTCTCCCATCTCCGATGTAGGGGGATCCGGTGTAGGGACAGATGTTGGGAGACAACTCTTGACCTCCTTGGTGAGCTGAGCCCTGGCCTCAGCCCACCCGGAGGCCAAGGTCTCCCTTTAGATCCGTCGGGGCTGTGGAGGGCAGTGAGGTGAAGGAGGAGGAGGAGGTGGGGATATGGGTGCATTGTGGGTACCTTAATCGAGAGATCCATAGCCCGACGGCAGGAAGCCCGGCGTCGGGTACTGAGGGGCCGGGTACTGTGGCACCGGTTACTGCAGTGTCAGGTACCCTGGTGCCAGGGGCTCTGATGGAGCAGAAGGACCTGGCAAAGGCCCTGGTGGTGGGCCAAACGGAGGGAGTGTCAGCCGTGCGGGAATCAGGCCCGGTGCAGAGATACCGCTGAGCGGGTCCAATGGTCCTGATGGAGGAACAGGTCTTCCATTGCGTAAAGGGACGAAGCAGGGCGGCATCGGGTCGGCCGGTGTGTGAGGATCCAGCGTAGGAGGGGGGACCCCTGATGGCAGTGTCCCAAGTTCGTCGGTCTCAACAGGGGAAGGAGGGTTACAATCCCCAGGTGGGGGTTATCCGCTGCGGAGAGCCTGGGTCATCAGACATTACGACAGGGTCTGACACAGGCTGGTTGATGGGGTGGTCGTCGGAGGAGCCGGCGGCCATCTTATTGGCAGTATCCGGGCGGACATCGGAGGAGCCGGAGTCCGACTTATCGGACTCCCTGTCTGAGGAAGGCCGTGAAGGAGTGGCGGCCTTGTCGGAAAGGGGTTGGGCTGTGCGATCACCCGAAGAGGTGAGAGTCTTAGCAGCCATCTCCGGGCGGGCGACAATAGGACCGACGTCCGACTTCCTGGACCTGCTCGGACTGGAAGGAAGAAGGAGCGGCCTTAACGGGAGCGGAGGTCTCCTTTGCCCTGGAGGCTCCTGAAGGGCCCAAGTGAGAGCCCAACGGGAGGGGCGACGCCTTCCTGGTAGCCACCAAGACGGCCGTCGAGCAGCGATTACCCTGGAGGGGATGTTACCTTTAGGTCCGTGACCTCCTGTGGAAGATGACTCCCGCTCCCAGTGCTTCTCCATGTCACGCTTCTTTTTGTGGGGGAAGTGGACGCCTGCCTAAGCTTCTTTAACTCTTTTTCCATGGAAGCCATTTTCTTCTTGAGGAGATGGGCTTCCAGGGACCGCTGCCTTCTCTTGCAGGTAGCCGAGCTGAACTTCTGGCAGTGCTGGCACTTCTCCACGAGGTGGTGAGGGCCTAGACAGAGGAGGCACAAGGAGTGTCCGTCCTTGTGTGGAAGCTGGGAACCACATGAGTCGCACTTGTTTTTATGCGATTCGGAGGGTGTCGGGGATGACATATACAGCAGATATTGTTGAAAATTTAAGAAATCGAGAAAAAAGGTAGAAAAAGTTGAGAATTTAAGGACCGATGAATGAACTGACGAGTGCTGTTCTACCACGGGGAACTTTTCACAAGCTGACGGTGGGAAAGAACTGGAAGGCGGGCATGGGGGACTGCTAGCTAGAATTGTTCCGTGGGGTCCTGACACATGGCGGCTTAGTCCTATATGTGAACACCTACTGCAAGAGCCCTCTCAAAGTAAGACCTGTGGCTATGGTGGCCGCCATGTGCCCTAGGAGGCATAGCATGGTTCTTGCCGAGACCTGCTTCCACGTGTTAATTGTCTGGATCAGCGCTCTTAGATGTTCCGCCCTGTCTTCCGGCAGAAAATCCCTTCCTATGCGAGTATCCAGTACTGTGCCTATGAACTGAAGCCTTTGTGAGGATATCAGCAATGACTTTTCCAGACTGATTGTGATGCCTAGGGAGTCGAACAGGATGTAGGTGTCCTGTAATACCCGGTTTAACTCTTCCTGTGACGAGGCCATCAGAAGTCAATCGTCCAGATAGGGGAAGACGTAGTGGCCCTATCTCCTGAGGGCTGCCGCTACCACCACCACTAGGCATTTGGTAAACACCCATGGGGCCGAAGAAAGGCTGAATGGGAGAACCCGGAACTGGTAGTGGCTTCCTTGGAACTCGAACCGCAGGAACCTCCAGTGCAGTAGTACAATTGGAATATGGAGGTAGGCATTCTGCATGTCTAGCAAGGCAAGCCAAGCTTCTGGTCTTAGCATCGGGATTAGACCTGGCAAGGTGACCATTCTAAAACGTTTGTACGCCACCGAGTTGTTGAGATCGCTGAGATCTAGGATGGGGCGTAAGTCCCCCGTCTTTTTTGGGGCCAGAAGGAAGTGGGAATCATATCTTCTTCCCTTCTGGTTCCAAGGGACTCTCTCTATGGACTCCTTTTCTAGGAGGGCAGTGATCTCTTGCTGGATAAGAGCTGCATGATTTCCTGAGTATTGGGACTGCAGTGGCGGTCTGGATGGAGGAGGACCTACAAATTTGATAGAGTGCCCTCTCTGGATAAGCTGGAGCACCCATTGGTCCTAGGTGATTCTTTGCCACTCTGAAAGGTGGTGTGCAAAGCGACCCCCGACCTTCTCCTCTCTTTGATCTAGAGGAGGAGGAGCAGGGGTCAGGCGGTGGAGGGGTTTGGCCCAGGTGCCTGAGGGGGCTTGGTATTCCTGGCCCCTTGGCCTCCTGAGAAGTGGGGCTGGCCCTTCCAATTAAAGTTGCCCCTAGGTTGCTGACCAGAACAGGGATGCTGGCCTTGCTTGTTCCTGAAACGATTTTGCTTTTTACGAAAGGGTTTCTGCTTGGGTCTATACATGGCCTATACAGACCTAATGACCTTACCAGCATCTTGCAACTTAGTAATGACCTTCTCGGATTCCTCCCCAAATAGGACTGAGCCATTAAACGGCACGTCCAAGATGCCTGTCTGGACATGTGGCATAAAACCTGAGACTCTTAGCCAAGAATGTCTCCTGAGGCAAATTCCTGCTCCGCACCCCTGGCGGCTGAGTCTGTGGAGTCACAGGCTGCCCAGAGAACCTGTGTCCCAATATCGGAGCTGTGTGGAGTAGCTTTAACAGCTCCTCTTTCTCGTCCCCATCTGGGAAGTCCTTAAGAAGATCCTGACCCTGTTCCCACAGGGCATTCTGAAATTGCATCATGTGGACCATATAATTTAGGGACTGTATGGATCAGGTCGCTGCAGCATACATCCTTCTCCCCATGGAGTCGAGCTGTTTTGATTCTCGATCTGGGTGCTGCATATGAGATGCTGAGGTCTTTGGGACCTATCATGGGTGGCCATGATGACAAATGAGTCTGCCACTGGTTGTTTCCCTAGATAAGGATCTTCTAGGGGCACCCTACACAAGGGGTCCGCTTTCTTAGGGACTGCAGGTGAGGAGAAGGGGTGTTTCCAGGTGGCCTTTGTCGAATCCTGAAAGGTGCCCACCAACAGTCGAACTACTACAGGCCTTGGGTTCTTTTGTCTCAGATACCTCGCTAGGCGTTGCCTTTCTGGGTCCAGGTCCTCCGTGTCTCAGCCCATATTCTCCTGGATATGCTGCATGATATCCATGAATGTTGGATTGTCTGGGGGTGACCTTGGAAGATCCTGGGGGGTCTGGAGAAGGGACATGAAGGGAGAGGATGGCCTGGATGACTCTGAGAACTCAGGACGAGACTCATCGGAGGATGAAGAGTCTGACCTCCTGCGAGGCTTTTTATGCTTCTGAGTGCTGGGCGAGCGGGAAGGGGACCACTTCCACTTATCTTCCCTGCTGGGCTTCTCCGAGACTGGCCCTAAGTGAGAGAATTTTCTCTGGGGGTCTACCGGGGTTTGATCCTGGGTGGGGGCAAGACCCCCCCTGGAGGTTCTGTCGGGACATTTTTCCTGATGGTTTCCCACCAGTTGATGGCGTCTGTGGAGCTGATGCTCGCGAGTTGATGTCAGGAAAAGAAATGAGGGATGCCAGGGGACCGCCCCTTTTATGAGGTATCTTACGTCAGGGCAGGGCCGACACTGGGGGAGGTCCCCCGCTGAGTGTAGCTAGCTAGAAGTTTTCCATGGGGTCCTGCAGCCTGCCGGCTTCAGTCCTAATGGTGTAACCTGCTGCAAGAGCTGTTTCTCGAAGTAAGATCAGATGTGACCATACCTCTTGAAGACCAAGAACCGCACCAGGAAGCTCCTTACCATGCTTGCTATAACAGAATATGATACAATGTGCTAGCCATTTGTATTTGTACAAGCACTGTTTCAACACAGGGATGCCCTCTTTCCTAGGGGGCGAATGAAACAAATAGCTGAGAGGACTTTCTGCAGTCCTTGTACGAGCGGTATAGTATCTTAGGATTCTACGTACATCCAAAGTATAGAGCAATGCTTCACCTTGATTGACATGCTCTGGATAATAAACTGGAAGGTGCATGATTTGATTTAGTGTGAACTCAGACACCACCTTTGGCAAAAGCATAGGATTAGTACATAAAGACACCATGTCTTTATGGAAAATCAAATAAGGAGGCTCACACATTTTAGCCTATAACTCTGAAATCCTTTGAGCCAAAGTGATTTCAATTAAAAACAGTGCTTTCCATGAAAGACAGAGTAAGCAACAACTTGTGGCTGTCTCAAAACGAGCCAAAGAATGTTTCTCAAGCACATAATTGAGGTCCCAAGGTGGGACCGGATTATGAATGGGGGGTGTGCAGAATACCTCTCAAGAAGATATGGGAGACCTCCAACTGAGCTACCATATTCCCATTAACAGAGGCATGGAAAGCTGATACAGCTGCCAGGTGCACCTTCAGTGAGGAATACTGCAGACTAGAATCTGACAGTAACAGCAAGTATTACAATACTGTATTTACTAGACAGGTGAATGAATCCATATTTTTGGAAGTAGCCCACAAAGTGAAACGCTTCCACTTTAAAGAGTACATATGTCTAGTGGAAGGCTTTCTGGCTGCAACCAGCGCATCAACTACAGTACTTTCGGTGACACCCCAAACTGTGTCATGGCTATGTCTTCAGAAACCAGGCATGCAGGTGCAGGGACTTCAGGTCTGGATGAACCAGAGCCCCCTTGTCCTGTGACAACAGGCCTCTGCACAGAGGCAAGGGTACTGGAGGCTCCAGCGCTAGTTGCTGTAGCAGCAGATACCATATCTGTCAAGGCCAAAGAGATGCAGTGAGGATGAGTCGCACCATTCATCTGTAGTTTCAATAATACTGTCTGTATTAAGGGAATGGGGGAGTCCATACAGAAACCTCCTTCCAAGGGTTCATCTATGCCACAGCGACATAATGCTTGTTGACACCGATTATGGCGCAGGCAAATGCTGACTGGCATTACAGCACCAGGCATTTAGTCTCCCAGGAGTTACAGCGCCAAAGCGCCCCAGGAACAGTCAGCTTTGGGGCTGGTTCTATCACACTTCAAAAGTAAATATCACCTCCCTCCAGGACGGGCATGCCCCGGAAGGGGTAGAAACTGTGTGGGCACAAAGAGCAACATGAGTGATGGGAGATCTAAAATCAAGATCACCCCTTTCACTGTCGCCCTTGTTGTGGCACCGTAATTGCCGCAGCAAATACCAGTCGGCAACTTGACGAGATGCGCTTTCCAAGATGGGGACAATGCATCTAAAAAAAAACCTCCAGGCCCTGGAGCAAACGAACAGAAAAAAGTACAACTACGTAAGAACTTACCGTAATAGTAGATCTTCGAGAGAAGCTCTTGCAGCAGGTTACACATGTAGGACTGAAGCTGGCAGGATGCAGGACCCCACGGAAAACTTCTAGCTAGCACTCCATGGTGGAGACCGCCCCTCAACATCGGCCTGTTCCCGACGTCACACATGGTATAAAGGAAGGGCGGTCCCTGGCATCCACCAGTTCTCCTGCCAGAGACTCCGGCATCGAGGATGGAAGGTGATCAGGAACAGAAAACCGAGGAGAATTCCACAGAGAGCAACAATAACGCTGCTAACGCAACCTAATGCAGAAAGAGTCCCCTAGGGGGAAGGTGGGCGGGAAGCCATACCTGCTTCAAGAGCTTCCCTCGAAGATCTACTGTTACAGTAAGTTCTTGCGTAACTGTACTATCTTACTTCAAGAGTCAGCTCTTACAGCAGGTTATGAAGGCATGTAGGACTGAGTCTCAAGCAGTAAAGGAGACCCAGGCTGATCTCGGGTGGAGGAAGCAGAGCAATGCCACGAGGGGAATGCCCTCAGTAGAGGAGTCCCTGCAGAACAGCAAGGCCAAAGCCTGCTCCGCTTCTAGAGGCAATGTCAAGACTGTAATGTCTGATGAAGGTATGGATGGAATTCCTTGTGGCTGCCGCACAAATGTCAGCTGTCAACACGTTCCTAAGAGCAGCAAAAGACGCTGCTACTAACCTCGTGGAGTGACTGTTCACTGAGCCCAGCAAGGGTTTGTCATATTTCTGGTAACAAAAGGAAATGCAGTTAACCAGCCATTTGGAGAGGGTGTCTTTGGGTACAGGAGCCCCCTGGATCCTGGGGGCAAAGGAAACAAAAAGCTGATCAGAGCGTTTAAACACTCTCATTCTGGAGAGACAGAAGCACAAAAAATGTGATGGTATCTGTCGTCTAGGCACAGGTGAGGAAGCATAGGAAAAACCAGGAGCAGTTGTAAAATTTGCAAAAAATATTTATTTACACTAGCAGTAACATAAAAAATAACTTGTTCAGAATAGCTATTTACAAAGGAAGAATAAACAGCAGATTCATCAGAGTTTTTCTTCAATCTCTGTGTGTCCATCTAACATACGACTGCAGTTCAGCTCTCTTATAAGTTCTTCCAAACCAATTCTTAACAAGCATCCTGTTTCTTCCAAAATGTTCTTGTATATTTCAGGCAGGTGCTGCAAGAACACAGTGTCCCAGAACTGAGGCCCCTTCTCCACAGCTTTTGCAAAAGGCTTAAAATTGCACTCAGGTAACCTCTCGAGTTTCCAATAGCTTTTTGAAATCATCTCAAACCACAATTATATACATTTCAAAAAGGGATCCCAACATCGGTTACATTTCCACACAATGATTTGTATATATTTTTATATCAGCAGATAACCAGCGGAGAAAAAGACAGACAGCAAGGGAGACTGAGGGACAGTGAGAGGCAAAGAATTGCGAGACTGTCGGGGTGATCAAATCCTAGATCTCACAGGAAAATTTGGTTGCGCAACCAGACAAGAGACATGAAAGGAAAGAATAGAACAGAACCCTGCATTCAAACTCGCTCCATAACAACTGGGACAGGGTCCTATTCCACCCTGTCACACCATCCAGTGTGTAGAGAAGAGCCTCACCCCAGTTTGAGTGTTCTGCATAATACACTGGGAGGTGTATGTCCTGATTCAGGGTCAACTCGGACACCACCTTCGTTAAAAACTTATGATTGGTCCTAAAGGCCACGAAGTTCTTGTAGAACACCAAATAAGGCTCCTTACAAATCAGGGACTGTAGTGAGGAAATTCTTCAAGCAGAAGTAACAGCAACCAAAACTAATGCTTTCCAGGAGTGGAAGCGAAGCTTGCAATCTGTGGCTGGCTGAAATGGGGATAAGGTGAGCTTTTCCAACACAAATAGTAGGTCCCAAGGAGGAAAGGGGTCCCTGATGGGGGGCTTCATATGAAGAATACCCTGCAGAAAGGTACGGGCCACGTCCAACTGTGCCACAGTTCTGCCTTGAACAGGGGCATGGTAGGCAGAAATTGCAGACAAATGAACTTTGATTAATGAGTAGCCCAACCCTGAGTCCAAGAGTGACAATGAATAGAGTACTCGAGGATCGAGCTCATCGGACAGGCCAAGGGATGAAGATGGCGGGCAGTAGCCCAGCGACAAAAGCGCTTCCATTTCATGGTGTAAGTGGCTCTGGTGAAAGGTTTTCTAGTGGCCACCAGAATGCTGACAGCTCTCTCCGAGACCACAAAGCATGACTTGGCTAGGTCCTCAGGAGCCATGCATAGAGATGCAATGACCGAAGGTTTGGGTGTACCAAGCTCCTGTCCTCCTGGGACCACAAGTGAGAGCTCAGTAGCAGGGGAATCAGGGGTTCAGCTGCCAACTGTTGCAGTAGGGGAAACCAAATCTGTCGTGGCCACAATGGGTCCACAAGGATCATTACTGCGCCTTCTGCTTGCAGCTTGAGAAATACCTTCTGTAGGAGCAGGAAGGGAGGGAAGGCATAAAGGAAACTCCCTCTCCAAGAGAGGGATAACGTGTCTCACCAGAAAACTCCGGGCCCTAGCTCTAGCGCACAAAAACTGGAAAACTTTGCATTGATGGGGAATGCAAAGAGGTCCAGATCCACCCTGCACCATCTGTCGAAGAGATCATCAGAGTCCACTGAATCGTCCTCATATGCAGTCTGGCAAGAAGACTGTAACAATGGAGACAGCCATGTGGCTCAGAAGCCTAAGAAGTGTCTTAGCTGGAACCCTTGGGAGGGACGAGACGTGGTGGGCTAGGCCACAGAGTCGAAGTGCCCTGTCCTCTCGGAGAAAGGCCTTCCCACGAGTGGTATCAAGCAATGCCCCAAAGAACTGGAGGGCTTGGGTCAAAAGCAAGGCAGACTTTGTTGCGTTGATGGTGATACCCAGTTCCCCGAAGAGAGAACAGGCGTCCTGGATCATGCACTGCAGCTGCTCGCTGGACGGGGCAGTTAAGAGCCAGTCATCCAGGTAGAGGAAAACGTAGTGCCCTTTCCTTTGGACGGCTGCCGTGACCACCACCAGGCACCTGGTAAAAACCCTTGGGGCTGAAGATAGGCTGAAGGGCAACGCTCTGAACTGGTAGTGTCTTCCTTGGAACTCAAACCTGAGCAACCTCCTGTGAGGTATGGCCACTAGGAAGTGGAGATAGGCGTCCTGCATATCTAGCAACACTAGCCAATCCCCTTGATGGATCATGGGCAGTAATCCCTGCAGACTGACCATCCAAAACTGTATGTACTCAACAAAGTGGTAGAGGCCGCTGAGGTCCAAGATGGGGCACAGGTCCCCGGTCTTTTTGGGGACGAGGAAGAAGTGTGAATAGAAGCCTGTGCCCCTTAGAGAGGGGGAAATCGGCTCTATGGCCCTCTTGAGCAGAAAAGCCTTAATTTCACCCCAGATGAGCTCGGCATGCGCCGGAGAACAGCGGAAGGGAAGGGGAGGCCTGTCCGGTGGCATCTGGACAAATTATTTCGAGTGACCTTTGTCAACCATTTGTAGGACCCAGTGGTTGAAAATGATCTCTCATCAACCTGTGGCATAGAGAGAAAAACGGCCCCCGGCCGCCTCCCCCATCAGGGTTATGGGAGGAGGTGAGTCCAGCAAGGAGTCAGACTGTGGCGGGAAGGGGGAGAGCTGCCTGGGCTGGTTTGGCAGCCCAAGAGGAGGATCCTGTGGAGCCTCTTGAGGAACCTTTACAGCCGTAACCACCTTGCTGGTGCTGCTGTGGCTGAAAATGAGTGCTGTCCCCCTTTTCCACAAAAACAAGGCTTTCGAACAGGCCTTTGTTTCGGCTTCTACATGGAATGTATTGACCGAATGGCCTTGCCGGAATCCTGCAATTTGGTGACGTTCCTCTCTTAGTCCTCACCAAAGAGAACAGAACCATTAAATGGTGCATCCAAGATGTTTGTTTGCATATCTTGGGCAAAGCTGGAGACCCAGTGCCATGAATGCCGTCGGACGCACACTCCAACGGCTGTGGCTCGTGCAGCCATGTCCACAGAGTGGTAGGCTGACCGGAGGACACGTGTGCCCACATCTGAGCCTATTTGCAGCAGCTTTTCCAGCTCTGCCTCCTGTGGACAGTCTGGGATCTCTTTGACAATGTCGATCCCTTGTTCTCAAAGGGCATTTTGAAACTGTACCATATGAGTGAGGAAATTGAGACTCCATATGGTACATGTTGTTGATGAATAAACCTTACGCCCCTTGGCATCCAGTTGCTTGGATTCTCTGTCCGGAGGCTGAGTGCTGAGATGTCTTAGCCTCTGGGATCTATTATGTGCAGCTGAGATGACTACCGAATCTGCCAAAGGCTGCTCGCCCAAAAAAGGGTTCCTCCTTCGGAGCCCTGAAAAAGGTGGTCTGCCTTTCTGGGTCTCGAGGAGGAGGTGTGGGGCATTTCCAGGGGTTCTGTGTCATAAAGGCGATCGTCATTATGGCAAGTGTACATTGCTGAAATTCAATGTTGGCGATGTACACCCCCAGTGACAGAGAAAACAGCACAAGGAACACGGATATTTACTTTTATGCAGGGGGCTGCACCCCCACCCTGCCGCGGGGGGCTTTGCCTCCCACATCCCCCTACTATTAGATTCACAACTCGAGGGGGTGCAACAGTGTGAAACAAAAATTTACCTACTCAGGCCGGGTGCAACAAAACATGCCTGTGCCTGGACCTGAACCCTGTATCTCAGCCATCCCAGGCCAGCACCCACCCACCCCACGGAGCCAGCTCAGTGGCTGACCATGCACCACCCTCACAAACCCTCCTGCCCCTCGCTCGGCATTCTCGCTCCCCCCGCTGGTGTACGTAAGATAGTGACAACCTATGTTCCCTCATAAAGCGCATGTGCGCCTGCGATAGCAGTTTGAAGTAACCCGCACACTGCTTCAGTAGTAGCGCACAAAGCAGCTGACAGGGATCCTCATGTTCATGAAGTAGTGACAACAGTCATCACTCAGATTTAAGACTCAAACAGCAGGACAGGAAAGTGAATGGGAAAGAAACAGTGTATGCTCACCCCCCGAGGCCACAACCCATTAATTTTAACATGCCAGCAGTTAACGAGCCAGACATCTCACTCTCACTCCACTTACTGAACAAAGGAACCAATTAGCAAAATTCCAACCAATTGGCTTTGCAGTTACAGCAATATTTTCAGCTTGGCACCTCTTTTCAGTAAGACAGTACTTGATAATGAACAGTATTCCCCTGCTGTTCACAGAAATGGCATGTTTTATTTGTTTGGTAGATGCCCCCCAACAAAGCAATGCGAGAGATTCTCTGACATAGGGTGTATATTATATTATTTCAGTTTTAAAGTTGCATAACTTCAGTGTAATCTGCCTCCTTCCCAAGCAGTAGATGCCCCCCAACAAAGCAATGCGAGAGATTCTCTGACATAGGGTGTATATTATATTATTTCAGTTTTAAAGTTGCTTAACATCAGTGTAATCTGCCTCCTCACAGCAGCCTCACATATAAAATGTGTTTATAATGGATTTAAAGCTGCACCGTTGTAAGCATGGTCATTTTTTTTCAGTATAAGAAAATGGGAAAACTATAGTTTTGTTTACAATAAAAGCATCAAAGCAACCTACTGTCTATTTCTGTGTCATTTTTTATGTATTTGTTGGGGGCCGGAACGGGTATAACCTTCTCAATTAGCAGGCTGAGACACTGACTGTACATATGCCTAGAGAGATGAGATTACGCTTCTCTTTAAAACGGGGTCTCATATACGCATTTGAGATACAATGAATCAGTACTTGTAAAAGGTTGCCCATGTTGGCTACATGGGGATAGTAATTCTAAAGTGGACAGCAAGAAATGGCAGTGCAAAAAATGTCCTTTTCATTTAATTTCATAAATTCAGACTGTGCTTAGTATCAATCAGGAATGGAATAGAAATACAGTCTCCTAAATGCGTCTCCTCTCTCATATCACACTGACTCACTCACTACATTCCAAAAATACATTTTAAAACCCCCACTGAGCTTGACAATACCCAGCATACTAAGTAAACCATACCTAGGGTAAATGACATCACATACAATTATGCATGCGTCCATCAAAGATCCCATTGCTAAGTACTGCTTTAAGAAGCTGTCCAACCCAGAATACCACATTGCCATAACAGTATTAAATGATGTACTTTTGGAGTTGGCAGAGTTGTCTAAGATGTTTCAGAAAAGTGGTCTGACAATAGTTGAAGCTGTACAGATTGCTAGTGCAAAAATAAAAAAGATCAGAAGCCAGTACCTGGGTGAAACTGTCTACTGGAGCCAACCCGTAAAACTGCTTTTGGCTAATTGCACAGCTGAAGTAAGCACAACAGCAATTTTGAAATTCATTGGTCTGTTATGTGACCCTCTGGATAGCCGATTTCCTGCAGGTGAACTTTATGACTGATCTGTCTTTGATTTTGCAGCAATACCACATTGCAGCTTTGAGTTTGGCTTATCCAATATTGAGAGACTGTACAGCAATTATCAGGACTATTTATTTTTATCAGTGGACCAAGCAGAAATTGTTAGCCAGTACAATGACTTCAGAGTTATAGGTGCTGAAAAAATAAAGGGAGTATAATTAAAATCTTTCACTGACATGATCCACTTTGCTTTGACTAACGTGTAGTACAGCATGATGGCTAAACTTACTGATGTATGTGCTACATTCCAAGCTAAACATGAAGCTATCATGTATAGAGGTTCCTACACAGTCTTACCCTTCCCCAGAAGAGAGTCTCCATAGGAAGGTGCAGAGTGAGAAGGATACGATAGCACAGAGAAAAATCTTGGGAGTGATAGAGGATCATGTACTGAAGCAGAGAGAAGTATGGCTGAGTAGGACCATAACTATCTTTGGGTGGAAGGTTTCACTCAAGGATTCTCATAGGACAGTTAGGGAAGATTTGTTGCTGCTCTTGGAAAGAGCATTAGGATTCTATATCTCCAGAAACATGGTGGCATCCATAAAGTTATATAGAGATCCTGAGTCCACAACACAGATTGATATTACATTTAAAAATCCTCATACAGCTAGCAGCTTGCTTTCTCTGGCCAGCAAGCTGGATTGCTTGGGAATACATTTAGTTAACACATTAGACTTGGGCGAAGTCTTTTCCAGGTTGACACAGACTAAGGATAGTCCAGAATCAATCTTACAGGCAGATAACCACCTGATTGACTTTGAAAACCTAATTGACTCTAATACCTACTTGCTGCTGACAGTTATTGACTGAGCCTCACAAATGCATCCTGTAGATAATATCAAACAAATGAACTCTGAATGCCAGCTAGATTTGGATAAGGGAGCTGGGGATCGAGATGTGGATGCCCTTTCTATACTTTCATGGAATATTAAGGGCATCCATCTTAAAATAATTGACCCTGAAGTAATGAGATTTCTGGATAATTTTGATATTATTTGGACTACATGAAACATGGTGTACAGAAAATGTAACTCCCAAATTGGCTGGATATTCTGTCTAAACTAAAGATAAAAAGTTTGAAAGGTTTAAAGGGGGTATTTCCTTTTTTATCAAAACGTTGCTAAATTTTCAGATCACCAACATTTCTACTAAGTCAGAGGGTATTTTGGATCTAGTGATTAGCAAGGGACAAGAGAAGATCATTCTCTGCAATATATACTTTCCCCCCCTCACAATAGAGCTCCTGATCCTGCTGACCTTTTCATACAGGATCTGAAAATGGCACTTGACGAATTGTCAGATAAGAGTATATCTTGTCCAATAATTATTTTGGGAGACTTTAATGCCAGAATTCCTTCTTGTTTCTTGGAGGATGTATATTCAGATACAATCCATACAGTATCTATAATTAATCCACATGTCTCATATACTAGGACTGCTCAGGATCTAAAATCTAACCTCAGAGGTAGGGAATTGCTAGCGGGCTTGGCCAGTACAAATTTCTGTATTTTAAATGGGAGAACTCAGGGAGATCTAGTTGGATCCTTAACGTATAGAGGACCTACTGGCTCTTCAACCCCTGATCAGGTTTGGACCAATTTGGAAGCAGTAAAGCTGATTCAAAAGTTAGAGGTCATGGATAGATTGGAATCAGCACACTCTGCCATTGTAATTAACATCAAATACCCTTTTGGGACTTTAAGGAGTGAGGCACAACAGGAAGAGAGTCTGGAAGTCATAAACAAGAGAAGGATTAGATGGGGGCCGATTCATCAAGCTAGTTTCACAGAAATTCTTAGTACAGGAGTCTTAGGTGATATTCACGAGTTGGTCCTAGACAAAAGTAAGGCCTTTAATATTTTGGAGAATTGGGAAACTATTCATTCTTTCCTTGGACCTAGATGAAAAACAACGTACCATCCTAGATCCCTTTATAAAAAGTCTTAGTTTAATTCAGCATGCCTACAGGGAAAGAAAGAGTTTGGAGGAAAACTAAGACAGCATAAGAAGAAAAGAAATAAGTCTGCATCAGATTTTAAATTGCAAAAGACTGAAAGAGAAAAATACAGGAAAGTTCTCTAACGGGAGAGACAAAAACATACTCAGGGACTTTGGGAAAAACTGAGGCAGGCTGTTTTGGATAGGGATGGAAGGCGATTTTGGAATATTGTTGCCCAGGGATATAATAAATATGCCAATAGGATTGAAGCCTATATTACACCTGAAGTTTGGGCATCTCATTTCTCCAAGCTCTATTATTCTTATGAAGAGCAGGAGATACCTGATGCTTTCAAAATACAGGAGGATGACATTTTTCCAAGACCTATCTTGATCATAGAGGACGAAATCTGGATGGTACTGATTGGGCTTAAGGCAAATAAAGCACCAGGGCTGGATGGGGTCCTAGGTGATCTCTGTAAGGTTTTTCCCAACTGGTGGATTCCTTTTCTTCTTTTGCTGTTTCAGGGGTACTCTTGCCCTGCCGGTTGGGCAGGTAGTGTCATCTTCCTAATTTTTAAAAAAGAGGATCCGAATGACCCAAGGATGTATAGGCCTATTAGTTTGATAGATGTTTCACAGAAGTTTTCTCTAGGATAATTTTGGGCAGATTGCTGTCGTGGGTCGAGGAAAACTCAGTATTGAATGAGGCACAGAACGGTTTCCAGAAGGACCGTTCTACAGTACAACACTGTTATGTGCTTCAGCACCTGATCTGGAAGTATACTAAAGTGAGAAAAAAACAGATTATATTGCTGTTTTGTGGACTTCTGCTCGGCCTTCAACAGCATTAGTAGAAAAATCCTTTGGGCTACATTAAGGGATCTGAAGTTGGAGGCCTCACTACTTGATGTTATTAGACTCTATGAAAATACGTGGGCAAGGGTCCAGTATAATCAGTATGGTCATCTGATAGATTTGAGACAAACGTGTGGGTCAGACAGAGGTGTATTTTGGCCCCCACTCTCTTTAACATCTACATTAATACAGTCTTGGATCAGCTTGGTAACCCAGATTTTCATACTCCAAAAATTAATGATCAAAGGATTGAATGTTTAGCATATGCAGACAATTTAGTCTTGCTCTCTACTTCAGTCCTAGGTCTTAAAAGAAAATTGGCTCACTTTGAATCTCTCTGTTCTCAAAGGAAACTAAAAGTTAATCTCGGCAAGACCAACAATGTAGGTTTTGGCTCTCAAACCAAGAATATGATGGGCTTTAGGCTAAACGGTAACCATACAGACACTGTTAAGTGTTATGACTATTTAGGTGCCCGTTTTTGCCTCTAGCGTATCTTGGACCAAACATTTGGAGGCTATTCGATTTAAAATGGGATCTTCAGTAAATGCCCAAAAATATTTAACAGCAAGATGGGGAAGTCATTTGTCAGAGGGGTATTAAGAGTTGTTCATGCCAAAATAAGAATAAGCATGTTATATGCCTCTGAAATCTGAGGTTATACTAAGGTTAGAGAATTAGAAATAATTCTGAATAAACTCTATAGATACATCTTAATGTTGTTAAATAGAACTCCAAGCTGTATTCTTGCCTTGGAGTTAGGACAATGTTCCTTGACTTCTCTCATCTTTGAACAACATTATTTCTTTCTGTTGAAACTTTTTATTTTGCCCCAACAAAGATATCCCAGAATGTGTGTAGAGGAAGCCGTCAAATTGGCCAGCATAGGATATGTACATCCCTTTATTCAACTTATTAAGGAAACAATAATGCTGGCCGGATTGGGACACCTCTTATATAAAATTTACACGAGACCATTTGAGGAGATTAGGCAGGATGTCAAATTGAGGCTTATTGACTTAGACATACATTCTTGCCATGTTCAACTCTCCAAGCTTAAGCTATATGGGTTTTATAAAAAAGTAAAGATTTCATGATGTTATGAGCTCTATCTCTCTTTTTTAACCTGTCCTAAACAAAGGAGAATCTACACAAAATTCAGAACTGAAAACTATAATGCTCAATGCATTCATTTCAGACAAAAAAGAGAGGGGGTACTTTCTCCATATTGTTTTTTATTTATTTATTTATTTATTTCAAATTCGGATTAATACCTTTGAGCCGGGGGCTCCAAGTCAACAAGGAATACAAGATATTTACAGGTGATGAAACATTGCAGAACAGAAAGACATCAACTAACAAGTGGTATTAATGTGCAGTTACAACATTAAGCAGGGTACAAGAAGTAAGAAGAAACAGGACCACACTTCCAGAGAAACATATTAATGCAGCACTAATTAAGTGCAGTAGTGTTTAACAATCTTCTTACAGTTCAGACGGGGTGCTCCAAGTCTGCAGAAATGCATGTTTTAGCAGCCAAGGTGAGGCTTTGTCAAGGGGAGGTAGTAGGTGGTGGGAGGTGGGAGGGGGAAGTGGACAGTTGTAGAACAGGAGGGTGGGAGTGAGAGAGGATAGCGTTTGACGGGTGTGAGAACCACCTTCAGAGGCCATGGGTTAACAGAAACACTGGCAGTCAGATTTGCTGGCAAGAAGAGATCAAAGCCCATTTTTAAAGTAGCAAAGTCTGGGGGAGTTGGCAAGGTCTGCAGGCAGATCATTGAACCATTTAGGTCCACAGTAGGAGAGGGATCTTTGGCCAAGGGTGGTTTGTTTGAAGGGAACAGTTAGAACTGTCCTGGAGGCACTCCTTGTGCATTTAGGTGGTTGTGCAGGCTCAAAGATGTTGTAAATGTGGAGTGGGGAACTATAGATGATCTCAAACATGTGGTACTCTTGTGCCTAGGTACGAATCAACTAGGAAAAACTGCTGGGTGGATTGTTGGGTATCTCAGCTCCCCTGGAGGATCTTTTGGAATATTTCTTTACTATGAAAGAGAAGAACATGGTAGAGATATTTGCAAGATTTTTAATTTCAACTCATTTGTAAAGTTTATTAGGGGGGCTTGAAGTCCTGTGGAGGCTTTTTATGTGAAAAGGTACTCAACGGACACTGTTAAATTGAATTGCACTGTAAAGATATTTAACTTCCTTGTTGATTTATTTATTGTCTATTTATATTTACTATGTATTTTGTCCTGATTTTAGTATATTGTAACTGTTTTATGCTGAACAATAAATTGTACTACAACTACTACTACTACATTCCAAGCTTCTAGTGCTGACTGTGAAAGAGGCTTCAGCCTCTTTAAATGCATTAAGAGCAAGCAAAGAAACCGTTTGGAAGAAAGCCATTTAGATATTCTGATACAAACAAAAATGCTTTTAGCATCTGATGGAAAAATGGATCTTAATAAAATATATGTCCACTGGAAGAATGGGAAAGACAGGAGAGAAAAAGAGTAAATGCTGATTTCTTAGCAATGCATCATCAGCAGCACCCCTTTTAGATGCATGCAAGACTCTTTAAAATGTACATAGTTTACACATGTTTCCAGTTCATACTATTATGGTGCACAATGCACATCCAAGCTTCGGACTGTCAGGATGTATATTTATACTTTGCATTGAGTAGTTGAGTGTTTGGTTATGTTTTCTACTGTTTATTGGCAATAAAATATATCGCTTGGGCCACCCAATTTGCACACATGAATCAATTTTTTTGCACAAAGTGCTGCACACACATATCAGTTACCCACCCACAGAGACTAAAAATTAGAGGGAACATTGGTGACAACCCGCCACCATTCGTGAACCCTCCCCATCCGGTCACCCTCCCAACTCCCTCGCCATCTGGGTATGCGCCGCAAGTGGGTCGTTGTTTGGGCAGGCACCCACTTGCGACGTGCCCAGATCACAGGATACCATCTTGAGGCTACTTTGGTGACGTCCACAAACGTGTCCACCAAGAGTGGGATGACCATGGGTTTCGGGTCCTTTTGGGGCAAGTACTTGGCCAAGTGGAGTCTCTCCGGGTCAAGGTCCTCCGTCTCCCAGCCCATGTTGGCCTGAAAATGCCGCACGATCTCCATGAAGGAGGGATCATCTGGCGGTGACTTGGGAGTGTACCTTGAGTCAAGGGGGGGACAGGTCCTCAATAGACGAGGGTACGGAGGAGGATGGGTCAGAGGAACAGTCCAAGTCCATGGAGGAGGGGGACTGAGACCTAGTGCACCAGCGTTTGTGCCTGTGGTGGTCTGAGGAGCCAGAGGAGCTCAGGCTCCTGGACCGGCACCTGAAGCAACATTTGCAATGAGCCTTGCCCTTACCAAGGGGTGGGCTCCATCGGAGGAGGGGCCCCAGTATCAATGGGGAGACTCTGACTGAGGAAGTTTTGGTGGCAGGAGGCCTACCCTGATGGTCTCTCACCAATAACCGAAGAGGCCCTAGACCTGAGATAGGTGGAGCCTAGGCTCTGAATCGGTCGTTGGATCCGACGTCGGCCCAGGGTCATGGTCCGGACTAGGGCCGTGATCCGGTGACGATGGGGTTGTAGTGGTATGCCTGACATTGGTAGCCAATGCCTGGTTTGAGGCCATCGTCCGGCTATCCTCGGAAGGACTGTATCTTGAGCGATCGTCAGCCGGTGGCGGTAGGGGCGGTGATGTCTCGAGGACTGGATCGGGAGTGCCGACAGCTGTGCCGCCAAAGCAGCAACGTCAGTTGCTAGTCTTTGGTGGGAATCACCACCAGATGAATGTTGTGTCGCCGGACGCTTGTCTGATGGCAGCTTCGCTGGCCTGGGCGGCTGAAAGGCAGATCTCCCGGAGGAGTGCCCGGAAGCCTCACGTTTATCCCGGGAGTCGGCACCAGAGACAGAGGCCGACTGGGAGTGAGCTGATGTCGGTCCTCTACCAAGGTCAGAGTGCTGGCCAGAGGCCTGAGCAGGCAGCTGGACTTTAAGTGGCTGCAGGGTGGTGCCCAAAGACCCGGAGCCACGGTCCTTAGCTCCCGACACCAGTGCCAGGGGTTTTAAAACCATTAGCCAGGAAGGAGGAGGGGTTGCCTGAGAGTCAGAGTCAGAGCTGCCCCTGGAGGCAGAGCGGGAGCCTGAGGAACTGGATTTGGAAGGATATCTCTCCTTTTCTCTCTCCTTCCGCTTATCCTTCTGCTTCCCTGAAGATTTGTGGTGGGAAGAACCCCTCCCTGAAGAGGAATCTCTGCATGGTGGCTAAACATTACTCTGTGAGAAAAGCCTGAAGAGCCTTCTGTCGGCAGATCCTCGTCCTGCTGTTGAGCTTTTGGCAGTGCTGGCAGGCCTGGGTTTTGTGGTTGGGGCCTAGACATATCAGGTAGGCAGAGTGCCCATCCTTGGACGGGATTTGTTTGCTGCAGGTACACTTTGAGGGGTGCTGTTCGATGGAAAACACTGGAGAAGATGACATGCAGAACAATCACAGCAAAAAAAGCACACTTTTTTTAATGAAGGAAAACCAAGAAATCCAGCTAAGAAATCTTAGCAAAATGGCGGTCAAACTAACGAGAGGCAATCCGTGCAGCCAATGAACACAAGTCGTCGGCGGAAAAAGAACTGGGGGATGTCTGGGACCACCCTCCCTTTATAACATGCGTGACGTCAGGGGCGGGCAGACGTTGGAGGCAGTCCCCGCTATGGGCTGTTAGCTAGAAGTTTTCCATGGGGTCCTACTGCCTGACGGCTTCAGTCCTACATGTGTTACCTGCTGCAAGAGCTGACTCTCGAAGTAAGATTGGCAGTTTTGCATTGCATTGTGTGGAGACAGAAAATGGTCCAACTCTGGCTGATCCACCTTGCGAAAAGGTCGTCTACCATGCAAGTCAATAGTTCCCATTCATGCATCTTGGACTGAGACCTGTTTAACTTGCCTGTTAAGATGCTTTGGACCCCTGGAGGATGCACGGCAGATAACTCCAGGCCATGTTCCAGTGCCCAGTACCACACTCTCATTGTTTTTTGACACAAGGAATAGGAATGAGCCCCCCTTGTTTGTTTATGTAATGCATAACACTGACATTGTCCGTCTGTACTAGAAGATGACCCAGAGTCAGATGCTCCTGGAAAACCTAGAGACTGTATAAGGCAGCTCTCATCTCCAGGACATTTATGCGTAATTTGGCTTCCACCTGGGTCCATAAACCTTGTGTTTGATAAGGTCCCAGATGTGCTCTTCAACCGTAACCTGAGACATCCGAGGTGAGAATCTGAGTTGGAGTTGGAATTAAGAAAGGAACACTGCTTAAGAGGTTACTGAAATCCAACCATGTAAGTGTTTCACGTAAATGGAATGTGACAAGCACCTTTTGATCCATGTTGTTCGTCAGTCAGTCCCACTGCACCTTCAGTGTCCACTGTGGTATCTATATGTGTACGCGAGCCAGCAGCACAGTCACAATGGCTGCTGCCATGAGTCCCAGGGGACACAGGAAAGTTCTAACTGGGATGAAATGATTGCTGTACACCACTGTGCTTGAAGCATGAGAGGTTCTGCCATGTCCGGGGTAGAAATACAGGTTACTCACCTGTAACAGGAGTTCTAGGAATGGTATATGTTGTTCATCCACACTGTCTGGCAGGTTCCTTGCCACTTTAAATCTTGCTGGAAGGTCTTCAAGCTGGCTCCTGCCACCCACCCGGGTGGTAAAACTCTCGGCTCTGCCCCATGACACAGATCTAGCCCGCTGGAAGCAAGGTTGCCTGTCGTGGCCGGGTGGGTTGTGGATGAACAACATATACCATTCCTAGAACTTCTGTTACAGGTGAGTAACCTGTATTTCTAGGGACATGGATATGTTGTTCATCCACACTCTTCGGCAGACCTCTAGCAGTTCTCTCTCTGGGAGGAGGGGAGGCAAGGCGCACACCCCCTACTTAGGGAATAAAGACTGGAGAACCGAGGCCCCAAAACCAGCATCCCGGCGTGACTCAAGGTCGATGTCGTAGTGGGTGATGAAGGTGTGTGCTGACTTCCAGGTAGCAGCCCTGCAGATTTCCTGGATAGGGACGTCCCTGGAAGCAGCCACCGATGCAGGGGTATGGCAGGTAGAATGAGCTCTTATCCCTCTGGGAGGCTCCATGCCCGCCAACCTATAGCAGAGATCTATGCAGGAGGTGACCCACCTGCCTATCGTCCGCTTGGCTGCAGGTCTGCCAGGTGCGGCTTCAGCATAGGTGACAAACAGCTGGCGAACCTCTCCCTGAACTTCAGCCGTCCGCTCCTTGTAATAAGCGAGCGCTCTTCTAGGGTCCAAAGTATGGAGCCTATATTTGGCCTCCGAGGTGTGACTGGGGTAAAACACCGGCACAGTCAACACCTGGTTAAGGTGAAACTCCGACATCACCTTCGGAAGGAATTTCGGGTGGGGGCGCAGGACAACCTTGTCGCTGTGGAAGACCAGATAAGAAGACTTGATGGAAAGTGCCTGGAGCTCTCCCATCCTTCTGGCTGACGTGATAGCCACCAAGAAGGCGGTCTTCCACGACAGGTGAGAGATGTCACACCTGTGCATCGGTTTGAATGGCTTGCCCATGAGCTTAGCCAATACCAGCAGTAGATCCCATGGAGGTGGAGGTTCTCGCACAGGAGGGGATATGTGATCAAGACCTTTGAAAAATGCCCGACCACCTTCTCCTCGCCATCGATCGCTTCCGCCCACGCCCGGTAAGCAGAGATGGCTGCCAGGTGCACCTTAAGGGTCGTCGACTGAAGCCCTTGCTGACAAAGGGACCACAGGTAGTCCAGAATGCTTGCCAAGGAATAGGAGGAAGGGTCCAGGCCCTTGCCCTGACACCAAATGGAGAATCTCTTCCATTTGAAGGCATAGAATTTTCTGGTCGACTCCTTACGGGACGCCTCAATGACGTTGAGGACCTCGTCAGAAAGACACAAGGCCTGGAACTCTAGCCGCTCAGGAATCAGGCCGTCAGGTGCAGAGATTGAAGATCTGGATGGAATACCTTCCCCCTGATTGACTGAGATCAGGTCCGGGCGGGCTGGGAGCCACCTCGGGAGCCTGGAGCTGAGACTGAGGAGATATGGATACCAGAACTGGCGGGGCCAGTCTGGGGCTACCAGAATCACCTGTGCCTTGTCCCTCCTCGCCTTGAGAAGCACCTTGTGGATCAAGGGAAATGGGGGAAAGGCGAGGCCCGGGGTCCACAGCCTTGAGAAGGCATCCCCCTGCAGCGAGCCCTGCTGAGAGGGGCTGGTAGGAAACAGTCTCAGCTTCGCATTCTCCCTGGAGGCAAACAGGTCCACCTGAGGCATGCCCCAGTAGGAGAACAGATCTTGTACTACCTCCGGCAGGAGACACCACTCGTGGGACGCAGCCCCTATCCGGCTTAGGGCATCAGCCAGAGTGTTGGAGGCTCCTGCCACATGGATGGCAAGGAGATCCGCCTCCAGGCTGCGCACGAGTGACCAAATGCAGAGAGCTTCCCTGGACAGAGGCATGGAGTGCATCCCGCCCTGGCAGTTTAGGTAGTACGTAGTCGTGGTATTGTCCGTCTGGACCTGAACCACTTGACCCCGTAGAAAAGGAGTGAAGGTGGTGAGGGCTAGACGAACCTCCCGAAGGCTGATGTGGCATCGGGACTCCCGAGGGGACCAGAGGCCATGCGCTCTGTGTTCCCCCCAGATGGGCACCCCAACCCATCAGAAAGGCATCGGTCGATAGAGAGACCGTCGGCTCAGGGCAGACGAACATGATGCCCTCCTGCAGATGTGCTGGAACGGTCCACTACTGGAGAGCGTTCTACATCCCCTGAGTCACTGTCACCAGCTGATCCAGCGGATCGAAGTGCTGTGACCATTGGCTGGCCAGCCCCCATTGAAGGGGACGCATGTACCAACGGGCCCAACGGACCACGCTGGTGTAGGCAGCCATGAGGCCCAGGAGGCGCAGGAAGTCCCGGGCAGGGCGCAATTGCCCAACCTGAAATGATTGGGCAAAGGAGGAAAGAATCTCGGCCCTGTCCGCCGGGAGCTGTGCTCTGGCTCGTACCGAGTCGAGCTCTGCCCCGATGAATTGGATCACCTGCTTCGGCACGAATTCCGACTTGGCTTCGTTGATGAGGAGGCCAACCTGAGAGCAAACCTGGAGGGGGCTGCAATCAGCCAGTCGTCCAGGTAGGGGTACACCCGGACCTTTCGGCGCCACATGAATGCTGTTACCACTGCCATGCATTTGGTGAAGACCCTGGGAGCTAGGAAAAGGCCGAAGGGCATGGCCCGGAACTCGTAGCGGGATCCCTCTGCCCTGAAGCAGAGGAATCTCTGGTGGGACAGACGGATTAGGACGTGAAAGAACACGTCCTGGATGTCCAGAGAACAGAATTACATGCCTCGTTCCAAGGATGGGATTATCTGAGCCAGAGTGACCATCCTGAAGGTCCGAGACCTTAGGAACCTGTTCCGGTCGTGCTGGTCAAGAATGGGGCACCAGCTCCCCGCCTGTTTTGGGACCAGGAAGTACCTGGACACAGGGGTCAGGCCCTTTCCTACCACCTCCAACACCCAGTGGTCCGTGGTGACAGCAGACCAGGTGGAAAGGAAGTGGTGGAGCTGTCCCCCCATGGGTGGAACCCAGGGGGGAGTGACAAGGCTGGAGGCGACACCCCTCAACCCGTCACTGGGCAGGCTTGGAGGAGGGACCGGCTGAGAGACCTCCTGGGCCTTTTCCTCCCTGCTTCCTATTAGGGGAAGCCGCATGCTTGGCTTTGGGGTGCCAAGCGCGAGCCTGCTGGCCCTGGTGTTGGTGCTGTTGGGCCGGATATGCCACAGGCGCAGAAGGGCGAAAGAACTTATGTTGTTGTTGTCGACGGCCCTTGTCCTTCTGGGCGGAGGTGACCGAGTCCAGAGTGGCACTGGACTTTTTGATCCGCTGGGGGTGACCTTTCACTCCAGGGCCGAAGAGGTCGGTCCCCAGGAAGAGGACATCCACCAGTTTATGCTGGGTATCCGCCGTGAAGGTGGATATCCTCAGCCATGCTCTGCTGCGCATGGCCACTGCGGCCGCAACTGATCTGGCACAGGAGTCTCCAATGTCCAGAGCCGTTTGGAGCTGCTGTTTTGCCACTGCCCTTCCCTGGTCCCGTACCTGCCTGACCGTGGTCTGCAGGTCAGCCGGGAGATGAGGGATCACCTCATCCAGGGAGCCCATGAGGGCGTGGGAGAAGTGTGCCATCAGCACGGCCGAGCTGGCCTGGCGGAGGCCCAGGGAGGACGCAGCATACACCTTGCACCCGGCATAGTCCAGCTGTTTGGACTCCTTGTTGGGGGGCTTATCCACATCCCTAGCATTCCCGGAACGCCGGAAAACGCTATCGGTGACCAACCCCTCGGCGGAGGGGTGTTCCGAAAAACTGGACAAAGAGCCGGTAGGGACCGCATACTTCCTGGCCATCCTGGCCGAAGGCGCAGGACAGGAAGCAGGCCACTGCCAGAGCTCCAAGGCTGGGCCAACAATGGCTTCAGCCACCGGAAAGGCCTCCGTGGGTGAATCCCCTCAGTCCAGTATCTCCGTTAGGGGATACTTGGCCCTCTTGGATACGGGCTCGAACTGCATCCCAGTGGACTCCGAGATGAGCCGAAGCAGACCAATAAAGGATGATGGGCTTTCGTCCATCGACTGGCCCCCGGAGGACTCCAGGTCGTCCGCGAAGAGCTGCCTGGGGCCTGAGCCACACTCCATCTGTGGAAGACGGTCAGGAGTGAGGGTGACCGACAACCTGTGGGGCAGACCCTGAGCCACAGAGAGTTCTTGTTCGGCGCCCCCGATTTCGGTTGTGGAGGCGGAGGTTCCACCACAGTCGGTGGGGCAGCTGGTTTTGGCCGAACAACTGGCCCAGGCTTAGGCACCTCGACTACAGCGAGGGGTTGTTTCGGCCATTCAGGTGACAGCCACTTGATGGCTGGGGAAGGCGACGGTGTCGGCTTGTTCCCGGACAAAAGTAACTGCTGCCACATCAGGTCCTCGTAGCGTTGACGCAATTTGTGCTGAAGCCTCTCCTCTTCCGAGGGGCAAGACGAGGATGAGTGGAGGGGCCGCTTACTTTGGTGCCGAGATAGAGACCGCCGATGTCGGCAGGATCGGCTGGACCGAGACGATGTCCGAGACCGAGATCCTTGGTGTTTCCGAGGACAGGTCTGGGAAGGGCCGGGGGACACCCGCTCTTCCCTCGGCTCGGAAGCCTTGACCGGGGACTCCGGCACAGGAAAGTCCTCGGTCTCCACTGGGGGAACCGGTGAAGAAGGGTTGTCGGCTTCACCAGTCGACAGCCCATCCGACGGGTCGAGAAAAATCTCGACCGCATCGACGGGTGTCTCGGCCAGCTGACCTGACGGGGACACCGTGAAGCCAGCGGCCTTAGCCGCAACAACGACCGGTCAGTGTCGACTGTCCGGGAAGGGGACCCTCCGCTCCCCACGAGCACCCGACGATGGGACTTACCTTCGAGTCCTTCTTTTGGACTGAGAAGAATGTCCTGGTGGCCCCCTCCCTTCGTGGAAAGGGATTGGCAAAGCTCCTTGAAAGAAGCTGAGTAGGAGGAACCCAAAGAGAGCGGGATAAATGCTGCGACCGAGGAAGAGGATGATGCGGCCTGGGCCGCCGCCTCCTCCTCCTCGAGGGCGATCATCTGCTCGAGTTGCTCAGCCGAGCCAGCTGCCGCGGTCACCACCCAACGGGCCTCCTTTGACTTCACCGGCGGGTAGCGCTTCTCGGGGCGCCCAAGCTGTAACCGGGCAGCGCGGTCTTCCAGGACGTTGGACAAAAACGAACAGCATAACTCCCAGGCCTGCGGGTCATGGTCTAGGCCGAGGCAGCAGACGCACATGGAGTGCGGATCCGTCCTGGACATTTTCTGCCCACATGGGCACCGCCGAAATCCGGGAGTCGATTTGTCCATCGCAGCCGCGAGGGAGTAATTTGACCGAAGTCTTGAAAATTTAAGAATAAGTTTCAGGTGAATCGAAGAATTAGGATCCGGTCTATACGCAGAGCGTTAAGGAAGGAACCTGAACTTCCAAGCGGTAAGGAACATCTGACGTCATGGGGCGGAGCCGAGAGTTTTACCACCCGGGTGGGTGGGAAGAGCCAGCTTGAAGACCTTCAAGGAAGATTTAAAGCGGCAAGGAACCTGCCAGACAGTGTGGATGAACAACATATCCATGTCCCTAGAAATGCTCTGCCCTGTTCTGTGTCCAAGGCTGCACCTATATTCTGCAGCTTCTGGCAAGGGGTCAGTACAGACTTTGGTACATTCATTGTAATCCCTAGGTCGTCAAACAATTGCCTTGTTTTCGGACAGGGTGTGTTCAAGCTAGTTCCTGGAACTGGCTTTCATAAGCTGATCATTCAGGTTTGGTAAGATATACAGACCTTCCTTGCGAAGGGCTGCTGCCCCAACTGCCAAGAATTTGGTAAAGACCCATGGCACAGAAAACAAGCCAAAGGGCAATACTCTGAATTGGAAGTGCTCCCCTTCCAGGACAAATCTTGAGATATTTTCTGTGATGCTGATTGATCTTGGTATGAAGGTATGCATCCTTCATGTCCAGGGAGCAAATTCAGTCCCTTGTTTGCAATAGGGGAATCAGATTTTGCTGGGAGATAATGCAAAACGTCTTGTATTCTATGTAGAAGTTTAGGTCTCTCAGATCTAACTAAGGTATGAGTTCTGTCCACTTGGGGACTGAGAAGCATCTGGAGTAGAACCCTTTGCCCTTCTGATGAGAAGGTTCAAGCTCTAGGGCACATTTGGTTAACAAAGCTTGTACTTCTTCATTCAGCAGTGACAGATGTCCCAGGGATAAGCTGAAAAAGATGGAGGATGCTCTGGAGGAGTTTCTAATAACACCTGAGCGTGTCCCTTTGCAATTATCTCCAAGACCCACTTGTTTGTGGTACTCTCCTTCTACTGTGTCAGATGAAGGGAGAAGCGACCATGTACCACCACCTCCTGTAGCTGACATGGAGTGGGGTTGGGGGGGGTCCGGTAGGAGTCAAACTGAGACAGTGGGGGCACAGCCACGAGCACTGGAATGGGCTCCTATGGGAGGGGAAGCTGGCAAGGCTCCACCACCTATACTTTGGTCTTGCTGATGGTAGACTTGATGGTGACCTCTGGCAGGAGACTGATGAAAGGATCCTTTGCCCCAACCTCTACCAGGTGTGGGATACAAGGATTTGACTGGCCTCAAAGCCATTTTAGAGACTTGAAGGCCTCTTAATGCTTCTTCTAAGTGGTACCCAAACAGTTTGGTGCCTCTGACAGGAGCATTCAGAACTGTTTATTGCAGATATCAGTTGCAAACCCAGACCCTAAGCAAAGAATACCTTCTCATGCAACTACCAGTGGCAGCTGTACTGGTAGATGTATCTGAAACATCATAAGCTGAGCACAGTAATTGTTTGCCTACCTCAGCTCCCCTGGGCTGCAGCTTTGGCAGCTTTCCAGAGGTTATTTTGATACTTGATCATGTGAGAGTGGTAGTTAGCATTACGCAGGCCTATTGAGGCAGAGGTGTACATGCACTTGCCCCCTACATCAAGCCTCCTGGACTCCTTATCAGGGGAAGGGGTACTCATATCCTTTGGTGCCCTGGATCTATCATGGACAGCAATTATGACCACAGAATCTGTTGCTGGCTGGTTGGTATAATAAGGCTTGGCAGCAGGAGCAGGGTACTGCTTCTCAGCCTTTCTGGGTACAGCTGTTATAGTATTTGACCTATACTATGCAGCACATTTTTTCCATCCTCCAATGCAGGATAAATGGGGTTGGGGGGCAATTATGGAAGTAGTACAGGTGACCTCCAGAAAATCCATCAGATTCTTTTTGGTGGAATCCTCTTCTTCCATAGCAAAATCAATTACATTTTGCATTTGCTGCATCATTGTTTGGAAGGTAGGGTCTTCAGGAGATCTAAGTGTATACACCACAAAATCCTCACTATAGAAAGATACTGTGGAGCTACAACATGGCGCATACTGTTCTTCTCTATAACCCTCCTCCTCTTAATAATCCTCCATTATGAGGTCTGTCTGGATATTCGTCCTCATTGTTGGTATTCCTGTCGGCGATGAGAATGGAGGACCTCACTGGCAATGCCATGGGCCGCTGCTCAGGAAGGAAACCTGCTGTGTATCAGCTGCTGATGTCAACGGGGCCTGTGACACAGGAATCCTCATTGACAGCAGTATGGACTGCATAGGCAAGCCGGGAAGTATGCACTGTATCATATCTGAGAATGACGTCAGTATTGCCTGCATGTCGACAACCCACTGGCCAGAGGCGATGACTACTGGAGTTGATGACTGGCCAGGAACCATCGACAATGGCGACATCTCATCCATAGTAGGTACAGTAGTATCTAAGCCAAGCCCAGACCTTGGTGTCTGGTCAATGGTCAGGGGGCTGGTGTCACCACCACCGGGGCAGACAATGGCAATGCAGGCTGATTACCTGCATGCCACAATGGCGACCAAACCTTACTGGGGGAGCAGATCTGTCCTTATCCTTATGCTTATGTCCTGACAACGTTTTTTATCGTGGTCTTTAGATTTCGATGGCCGCAAATCGGTTAATGGGGCTGGCAATGACGCTTTCTAACCCTGGACTTTTTGCATGGCTGCTCAAGTTTTCTCTAATAAAGACTTCTACAGTGCCTTTCTTTTGCATCACCTGGTTGCTTGATTGAAGCCCTGGAAAATTTCACAATTCCTGACATTGTGAGAGAAGCATAAACAGCAGACACACACTTCATGTGTGTCATCCTTGTAAATCATTTCTCCACACTCGCAATACCAGAACAATGTCATTGGTTTCGGCGGCATACAGAGGTGGTGGTATCTCTAAAATATCAGTGATTATATTAGAATAAAATTATAAACAACAATGGCTAGTTGGTCATTGTTTCCATGGTAGGTCCAAAGAGTGCAATCGATGGCGGAAAAAGAACCGAGGAGAGATAGGGCTGCCCACATTTATGTAGACACGGACACGCACGTGACACTGTCTTGGGTGGCCCCCCAGCTTGCAAAAGTTTCCATGTGGTCCTAGCACTGATGCGGGTATAGTTCCAAGGTGTGGCCTTAGGGAAGAGATATCCTCAAAGAAGATCAAGCACTCAAAATGTCAGCACACTGTCCAAGCACCAAAAGGTGCCATATACATCCAGCATTTCACCTGTAGTCCAACCAACTCAATGTTACTTACACTGATCACCTGTCTTGTATGGTGGACTTTTAAATTATTTCAGACTCCACTCATTGCGCCTGAGTTTTTTAGCAAGATTCCCAGCATCTGCAGGATCAGTATAGATGATAGTTTTGCCACCATATTGTACACTTCATTTTGCAGGACACATAAAAGAAGTCACCTAAAGTACTGAAAACCAGTGTCAGTGACGGCGCTGAATGACTTGTTTCTCTGCCTTGTGGCAAAGCCATTACAGACAAAACAGCAGAGTGTGCTTGCAGTTTACCCACAACTTGAGCAGCAGTGGCAGTGGCTCCTGCCCCTTCACAACAGAATGGAACTTGCCTTCTTTTCAATGTATTTCATTAATGGAATGAATGACCTTGACCTTGACTAAGCTATGTGCCTAATCTACCCATGGCTGGCTTACATCCCAGAAGTCCCCAGTGCTCCCAGGTCGCTCCTGTAAAAAAGCTTTCAGCTTAGTGTGCTATACCTGGTTAAACAACTAAATAAATTAAAAAAAAAAAAAAAAGTCCAACTCCACTCCTCTCCTCATCCGTTATCACTCCTCTTCCAACCTCTTCTCTCCTTCTCCTCCCTATCTATTTATTTATTTAGCTTTTGTTTACCAGGTAAGCACACTAGACAGGCAAGGGCCTATTTTCACGTGCGACTCGGAAGAATTACAGGTACAGGTAATAACAGTACAGAGTCAAGGACAGCAATCAACAAGGGATAGTCAGGTACAAGTTAAACAATACAGAGTCAAAGCATGGCAATAAACAAGAACATACAAAAAAATAACATCAGATAGCTGCAGTGCAGATAGGTGAGCATACCCAGTTCGTGTACACAGGGGGCACATAGTAGTGGTACATGAGCGGCATTGGAGGAGAGAGATGTTAGCAGTGAATTGCACCAGGAGGAAGGGGGCATGAGAAAAATGATGGGCTGCTTCGCCTGACAGAGGACACTTATCCCTAGCAGGGAGAAGCAGGGTCGATTAAGTGCATATGCAGTAGATGATGACTTAGGCATCAAGCAAGACAGGCCAGGGTGCTTAGGGATACTCAGTGCATTATCCCTGGCAAAGGTGGCAGCTGCCCAGTGTCCAGTGGCACTGTGTCCACCTCTCAGAGTGAAGGCACTAGGAGCAGGAGCAGGTGGATGTATGCTTTAGGTGGCCCCAGAGGGAGGCCCTGAAGCTAGTGTGTGAGGGAGCGGCTCTTACCTGGGCGGGGAGAAGTTTCCATGTCCTGGCAGCAAAGGCCCGATTCCCAGCAAGGGAGCGAGTTTTGGTGACCTTGAGGGCTTGAGAGTCACTGGACCTCAACTGGTAGGCAGGGGGAGACAGGCTTGAGCAGTTCTGTCAGTGCCGGAAGGGTGGATATTCTGACGATATTGTCAACCTACCATCTCTATGTCTCTTATCTTCAATCTGTTTCTTTGACTATTATTTTTAATCTCAGTTTCCCGAAAAACTATCTTGCCAGTCTACATCCCCTCTTATATCAGTCTTTCCACTACATACCTGCATTTGCTGTCTCATTATTATCTGTTACACTCCACTCCTCCCTGTTCATTCCCCACTATATATGCTTACCACTCCAGTGTACATATCTACAGTGGTGATCACACAAAAGTTTTAGATATACCTCGATTGTACTGAGGCAGGATCACGTTACAGCCAATGCAAATTGAACTTGAGTGCCTCAGTGGTACCTCGAACATTTAGATAACCATCACTGTATATTACACCCATGTATTACCGGAATTTGCCACTCAATGTTCTAATGGGTACATTCTATGTAAATATGTGTAGTTACCTGTATATTCTTGAATAATTGTTTCCCTATATTTACTATTTATTGTACTCTGTATTTAATCATGCTGTACTCCCTTCTCCAACAAAACGAAAAGGCACTTGCACACCTGATCCAGGAGCTTGAACGCTCCAGTGAAGTTCCAAACTCAAAATTAGGTTCAAAACAAAGTGTTTATTTTTACTGCCGGCTACAATAACCAAATCCAAGAACTGGAGTACACAGCTACGGAATTCTCCATGAGGACAGGTGCCCCGGAGCATCACCACGTAAGGCTTCATCAGGAAGTGGGTACCTGAATTGCCCGTCTGTCCTTTATACAGAAAAGTAAATCACATTATCAACTGTCAATGTTATAGAAAATAAAATAAATATGCGCAAAGTAGCATTAATTACAAAAGGAAATTATCAAGAAAAGAACATATGCTGTTTGCACTACAATAAAGCTTATTGTATTTTATAATTAATTATAAATAAAATATTTTTATTTATTTAAGAGTTTTACCGGGGACACTGAGCAGAGTACTGCTCGATTCCAAAGTGCGCCTAGGGAGAGGGACATCGGATACAATTTACAAAATTTAGAGAACAGTAGAAGACATTATACATAGCAGTGCAAGCTAGGCAAACACTAGCAAACATGTTGCATTTACATTTTACATTGACAGGCATTTGCACAGCAGTAGTGAACAAATTTGCATAATTAACAGAGCAGGCTAGTATTCTACAATTGATATATATAAGTGCCTCCTAACAGGAAATTCAATTTGCTATTTCACTATAATAAAGTGTAAAATCTTACATCACAGATTCAAGCTTAAGGAGCAGCCCTCCCCCCAAAATAGGAGCCGTTGAAGCAAGGTACGAAACGTTGAATCCCTGGGGCACTTGAAATTGCAACCAATCTATCTGTGCCACTGAGAGACTGCTTGCCCCACCGATGCTATGCATTGGCTGCCCCACCACCCCCCTTGGCAAACTTTGTAATATACAGGGTAGCCCACTTCTCCACTAACAGCTTATATTACACCACCACTAGTGGCCACTAATCACAGTCAGCTCACACAGTACAATGGGAGCTATCGTGGACTCTCTCCTACTAAGCCTAGTCTTTCTCACCTCCCTGATCTTATCAGCAGCCTTACCTATTTCCAACTGCCCTGCGAAGTTGCTACTAAGCAGGTCTACCAGTGGTTACTTTCTTCCCTGCCCCCCCCCCAAAAAAGCACCACTGGGGCCCCCAATTCACTTCTGAATCTCCCCCACCCCGATGCACCAAAATGCCTACACTCATTTCTGCCCTGAATTGCTAAACAACCTATATGTGCACATCCATCACTGCACTGCCACTCTAACTCACAAAGGGTTGCACCCCCTAACTCCTGTCCACAACAACCCACCCAGACACCAACCACCTGTGTCCCAGATAATCTTAGCCCCCCTTGTATGCACCCTCCCAATACCAGTCGTACCTACAAATGCTACCTCTAAAACTGTCCGTGCCTCACCAAAACTGTTCAGGCTAGCACTGCTCCACCATACCCTCCTCCTATCGGGGAATGTGCACCCAAACCCGGGACCACAAATCTCTGGTGTCCCTTAGAAGGGCAAACAAGGAAACCTCCTACTGGCATCCCTAAATATCTGCAGCCTTCAAAAAAGTTCACCTCTCTCCAGGGCTGGATTGTGCTGCACTCCCCTGATGTCCTTGCCTTATCTGAGACCTGGCTCTCAGATAAAGTCCCAAATGGATCTGTTGCCCTCAGTGACTACACCTTATACCATGCTGACAGAATAAGCAAGAGGGGAGGTGGATGCGCCATCTACGTCAAATCCTCCCTGCACGCCCTCCTAGTCTCCATCCCACCCACCCCCTCACCCCTGCCCATGGAGCCCAAACCTTCGCTATCAAGCTAAGCTTTGGCAATTCAGGTAAAACAGTATACATCTTGGCTGTCTATATTCCCCCAAGAAACCAAAAGCCGGCCTTTGACGTTGTACTGGTCAGTATTTCCCACCTCCCCCCAAGAGCAAAATCATTTCACTGGGAGACTTCAATGTAAACTGGATGTCCCTTGCATCTTCCTACTACAAAGACACTGTCCTTGTGTATGACCTCGCCCAAGTTGTTCAGTCCCCTGCTAGGCTGGACCCAAAAACTGGGACACCCACACTTATCGACCTTATCCTCACCAACCACCCCAAAAACCTCTCCCATATCAAAGTGTTCTCCGACTTGATAAGCGACCACTCCCCAGTAATCTGTTTGTGGTCTAATAAAATCCCCCCTACTCCCCCTAAGGTCACCGTCCAAAGACGCCTTAAGAAAGGTGCCCTCCCCCGCCTCAAATCCTATCTGGCGGCCTGCGATTGGTCTCCTATTCACTCTGCCCAGTCCGTTGATACCGCCCTCACCTACTTTATTGCCACTTTTAACCATGCATGTGACATCTTTTGCCCCTTTCTCCAAGCGTGCAGTAAAGTAGTGGGACATCTCATGGATTTCCCCTGCTATACTTGACCAAATGCACTAAAGAGATGCCCTCTGGCAAAAGGCCCATGACTCACAACTCCCCCAAGACAGACAGCATTACAGGGAGGCTCGAAATAGCTGCACATGGGCCATCAGGCAAGCCAAAGCGGCTTACTACAAACAAGCCCTTACCTCTTCCTGGGGATCTGGTAGAAATTTCTGGAGCAACATTAAGGAACTATCAGGGAGAAATGTATTCCCCTCCCCTCCCACTACAGCTTATAGTAGATGGGGTTACCTCACAAGACCCTGAAACTATCTCCAATTCCCTTAATACTTCTTTCTCTGACCTCAGCCATATCCTCCCCCCTAACTACTATGACCCAATCAGTACCAACCCCATTCACAATTATGCCACCCCCGACCAAACCCCTTTTTGGCTACGTATCATCTCCTGCAAAGAGGCTAAACACTATCTCAACAAAGCCCTGGAGAACTCACGCTATAGTAGTGACTCCGTGGACCTCAACTCATCCGGCTCACACTGGACGTGACCGTCCCCCATCTCACCAAAATCCTTAACCTATCCTTATGCCTCAGCCAATTCCCCACAACTTGGAAAGGAGCAGTTATCACCCCCATCCTGAAGGGTGGTGACCCAACGTCCACTAGCAACTACAGGCCAATATCTATCCTGCCCCCCCCAAGGCCCTTGAAAAAACTGTGGCTGACCAGCTCACAGACTACCTGACCGAACACAATCTTCTCTGTCAGGAACATCGCACTCGCCGAATTCACATCATACATACACAAGGCCCTTGAACAAGGCTCAGTGGTAGGGGCTCTATATGTGGACCTGACCAAAGCATTTGATATAGTTAGTCATGCGCTTCTTCTCCACACCCTACCATCCCAAAACATCTCCCCAGAGGTCACCTCCTGGCTCAAAGACTACCTCTGGCCGGACCCAGCAGGTAAGAATTAATACAACACTATCCTCCAGTAGGCCAGTCCTAACAGCTGTCCCACAAGGGTCCATTCTTGGTCCACTACTTTTCACCCTCTTCCTGAACTCCCTCCCCCAATCCTGCAGTGTGAAGCTAATGCTTTATGCAGATGATGCTGTAGTTTTTTGGAAGCACCCTCATCCTAATGTGCTCCAATCCGCCTTGCAGGGTTTCTTTAGAGAACTTGCAACCTGGTTCTCTGAACACCACCTTATACTAAACTACAAGAAGACCAAATCTATGATCTTTGCCCATCATCAAAACCCGATCAGTAACATTCCACTAACGGTGACAAACTCCCTGGGCACGGCCCTAGAGCAGGTGCACTGCTTCAAATACCTGGGAGTCATGTTGGACACCTCCCTCACCTACCACACGCGCATACAACAAGTTTCCTCCTCTGTTAACTCCAGGCTCGGGATCCTGTATAGACATAGACACTGCATTCCCCCGCAGGCAATGCACCTAGCAGTGTCTGCCTCCATACTACCCTTGGTGGACTACGGCATAGTAATCTATGGGTCTGCTGACCTTACTGCCCTTCGCAGCATCAACCTCGCCCTAAATAAAGCCTGCCGTCTGGTATCAAAGTGTGACAGGCTAACCCATACCTGTGAGCTTTACAAATCTACTGGTTGGCTAAACTTCCAAGATAGGCTAAAATATCACACCTACCTCCTTGCAAAAAAGATGCTACACAAACAGGGACCTATTGGCCTCCACTCCCTCATCCAAACAGTTACTCACAAGAGGGCACCAAGGCACTCTGCAATCACCCCCTTCCAAGTACCTCACTGTAGAACCTCCCTTGGCCAACAGTCCTTCCAATATCGAGCCCTCTCGTGGCTAAACAACCTAGCGTCCAGTATCTCCCTTGCATCCAGTCTGGGCCAATTGAAAGCTGATCTAAAATCCTTTCTCCATAACTCTGCGATCTGTGAATGTTCATAATGTACTAAAGTATTTAACCCCCCCCCTTCCAGGTTTCCTCCTCCATTGCAATGGGATAGCCCTCAGCATAGGGATTTCTTCTTTCTTCTCCCATGCTAGAGTTCATTCAAACTCATTGTAAATATTTTATGACTCTGGGCCTAGTATTATGACCCTCCAAAGCTTATACTGTCTTATTAACATATTATTAACCTAGAAAATACAAAATCACACATGCCCCCACAATGCAAAGCATCATGGGCAGCATATGCAAATCACCACAGAATGTTATGCTGGTCCAACTTTAAGCAGAATTGCATGGTGCCAAAAAGCCTCTCACACAGATTGCAAGGGTGCCCTTTGCAATCTGTGTGGCTGGCCTCATCTGCTGTGGGCAACGCCAACGATCTGTGTGTTTGCTACCATGATAATGGTATCGCTGTTCTGTTCTAAACAACTTCCTACCCAAATGCCATTTGGGGTTACCCTTGCCTCAGTGTTTGCGCTCAGAGGTTCTTTGTCTTTTAAATAGTTTATTAACCTAGACCTCTTTAAGATCACTGCTGATGTAACTGTGCTATGTTAACTGTACTGAATATTTTGACGTGTATATTTAAGTGATGCTTGTATATTTTCTTTTTACTGACATGGAGCCTTTGCAAAGGAGTCTATGACTCAAAGGTTGTAATTCCAATTCTTTCAATAAATAAATAAAATAAATAATCAGCAGTGAACCAAAATGATGAATACATACGAATACAGAACAGCAAGACAGTATAAGAGTCAGGAGCAAATCCACCAAAAAGGGACATGTAATTAGCCATACAAAAAAGTTAATGAAATCATCAACTGTCAATGTTACAGAAAATAAAATACATATGAATTCCATAGCTGTGTACTCCAGTTCTTGGATTTGGGTATTGAACCTAATTTTGAGTTTGGAATTCACTGGAGCGTTCAAGCTCCTGGCTCTGGTGTGCAAGTGTCTTCATTTTGTTGTATTCTGCTATGGGCCGCTGCCCAGCACTTGCACCCTGCCCTGGTCCTGAGCGTAGCACATTACCTGTTTTATATCCCCTTCTCCCCCTTCCCCAGGATGCATCTGAAGACAAGCTATTTCAGCTCAGTATGCCTTTCCTGGTGAAACTCTTTCAAATAAATTTATTAACTTCGTTAATGCTGCTGTTGCATACATTGGCCCAAGGAGGGAAGGGAGAAGACACAGAGGGATTCCAGACTCACGAGGAACACAAACAGCCCCACCGCGCTGATAGACACAAGGTGATGGGTCAGATACAGGGGACAGGGATGAAAGGATGGACATTAACAGGGCATTGTACCAGGGGATTTATAGCTGCTTGCCTCTAAAAGCTGGATGCCACTGCCAAACGAATTTGCTCAGCACTGACAAATGTCAGACGG
The DNA here is from genome assembly GCA_016271365.2 of Neoceratodus forsteri. Classification (NCBI taxonomy): domain Eukaryota; kingdom Metazoa; phylum Chordata; order Ceratodontiformes; family Ceratodontidae; genus Neoceratodus; species Neoceratodus forsteri. The sequence continues at coordinate 1,052,686,407 of CM057453.1, forward strand.
CTTGTGGGGGAGGATCGACATACACACAGTCAGACAGAAAAGAGACACAGCATGACACCACATCATCATACAGCTGCTCAGCTGCTTGCTCGCTGGCTTCATGCAAACGAAAGGACCAAAGTGCTCTCTTATGGGAGCGCTTCGGTCCTTCCAACTACATGAAGTGTCCACCCATCAGACGGTAACTAGTGTCATACTCTGCTTGCCTGGTCATTGGTCTGTCACTGTCGAGCCCAATGCAGCTTAACATGCATTGGACATGACAGTGGTACATCTCTTAAATGTTGTTCATCTTAACAAAATGTGTCTTGTACACTCATAAGCAAACATAAAAACAATTATCCAGCTATCCAGACACATCAGCAGCTGGGGCAGGATTACAAATGAGGAGCATCAGGGAGGGGGTAAATAGGAGGAGGGGAAGGGAAGGAGTTTCAGCTGAAACCTGAGAGAGTCGGGGAGCCAGAGAGGCGGATGTCAGTAGGGAGCTGGTTCCAGAATGTGGGAAGGTGACAGGATTACCCAGCAGAGGCGTGGGGATGGGGACTGGAGAAAATGCGATGATCCCTAGAGCAGAGAAAGCAGGAGGCAGAGGGGATAAGGGAGGGACGTGAGGAAAGGTAGGAGGGAAGGGACCCAAACCAATATGTGGAAATGAGTGAGGCACAGTGGATCTGGCAACAGGAGTGAGGAGGGAGAATGGATAGGGAGGAGTAAAGTGAGTAATGGGGGGGGGTTGGTAGCAAAGTGGCAAGAGTTGCAGAGGGTGTCCAGTCTGGCAGGGGAAGTGGAGGGGCCGGTGTTGTAAACCAAGTCTGCATACTCTAAGACCAGGAGCACTATTACGGTGACAAGCTTCCAGCAGACTTGCAGGGAATAAATAATTGCAAAAGTGAAATGTTATTTATAAGACTGGTAATGGGATTGAGTCAAAATCCTAGAAACATTAAAGCCAAATTCATGTGCTAAAAACATAATTATTTTATTACATTTTATTTTTGTAGATACACCGGGCAGGATTTTCAGTGCCACACGTCAAGTTTGGATCCTGGTAGGGAGGGCAGAGGCACTCATGCCTCACCTGTAGTCACACCGGCAACCCAACTTTGGGAATGATCCTGAGCCACTCAGTGGTCAGCCGGTGGTGGTGATGGATTAAGCATCCTATCAAGACTCTCTCCTCCTGCAGAAGTGAGGGAAGACTGCACGCCGGAACATCACCACCTAGGTGACCATGGGTGGCGATGTGGTCAAGAGAGGCAGTCCTGGGTTGGGGACTCTCCCTGATGGAAGATGTAAGCACGTCCTTTGACGTGCACACATCAGGCCGTCACCTCTGTGGAGCATCCATGGGTTGGTGGACCAATAATAATGGGAAATCTCCACTGGCAGCAGGATGCCACCCTGCAGGGCCTTGCAGACCCCACACCGCCTGTGTTTTCTTCTTCTTCCCGATCTTCTTCTGCAGCATTCTGCTGCTAGAGTAGCTGACGCACAGAGAGTACTGATATTTTGTGCTGATGTGTACACAGTATATTTATCTGGTGCATTTTCTCACTGTGTACACTTCAGCTTGCTGATATCAGTATGTGGTGAGAATGCTAGTATTTACCTAGCAGGTTATCCAAAGACCCCTACTGTATAAAGGTGCTTTGCAAGTTGTATTTCTATCTACCACTTTATCCTAGCAACATTCCTTTATCTTTCCTTTCCATCTCTTCCTGTTAGGCTCCTTATGAAGTGTTAAGCTTGCTATTCCCTTCTTCAGGACACAGGACTGCACATTGTTCACTTCCTATTAGTTTGCTCCCCCTCACAATAAATGTAACTTTCTCTTACCTTTTACATTTCTCTCGGTTTTTGCAGGCTGTTTTTCTGTTTTCCACAAAGAATTTTAGCAGATCAAAGTGATTATCATAAAGCCTGTCGCTCTATTAAATGCTGTTTGGGTTTTGTATTTAAATAGTACAAAACACTATGGGTAGCCAAAGCAAATCCATGTTTAGGACAGGCTGACAAGGTTCCAACAGAACCAGACGTCCCATGCACTTGGTGCAGTGCAGTTGTGTGCAACTGACCACAGACAAATGTTTTACCTTTAGGGGCTCAGTGCAATGGATGACGCTGTCTTAGACAGGCACCAGGTCAGCCCAAAGGGCAACAACATTTGGTTCAGCATTAAGTTGAACTTTGATAAAATGTTAAAATTATATAACTAATACTTTCATATTAAATACAATCTCAGACAATAATAACAACCCTTCCCCACGACAGACCATCTTCCTAGCTTTCACATGTTGACAGTTACTAAACTGTTATTCTGGGTAACCAACTTGCAGGCTTGTCTAGGGTTCAGTGGGGCAGTGGGTGAGTTCGCAACACCTGCTCCCATCAAGAGCGCTTCGAGTAATGTGCATCATCAAGGGTCTTCCAGTCGCTCATTTTGTTGATACCACCATCCACCCCTTCTCCTTCGGTGGTTCACCTCTTTATATCTTTGCATCTTCCTTAAGGTACCTTCAGCCAAGGGACCTTGCTCCCGTGGCCACTCTAAGGATGAAGCCCTTCTCAAAAGTGATTCTGTGCTATCATACCCTGAAACGGTGGTAGATCCTTCAGAGCAGAAAGCGTGAAAGGCCAAACAAATCCTACCATAACCTCTTCCACTGCAGCACAAGCATCACCATGCTGCACAAGCATTCCACACACTTAATTATCTGCTGGACCAGTGAACCATATTAGTCTTATTTATGATAAAATGAAAATCTTTTTGAACAAACCAGAGAGCCACATACATATTAGGAGATAGAGGAGTAGAAAAAAGACCCTCTGTAGATCAGATTCTAATTTAGAATTCTAGTGCATTCATTTAGAGAATAATTAAAAAAACTCTTACTCATAACAAACTGGTGACAGTTTTTCTGCTTGAAGATCTCGACCCAACAAATTTGCCTTGCTCTCCTCAGTGGGTTGGGGAGGGGTTATTGGCATTTCCACTTGAATTGGACAGTCCAAGCTGAAGCGAACTAAACAACAAAATATGGGTCATACACCACACAAGCATTTCAGTAGAGCATATATGAATTGCATCTCTTGAGACACGCCAATAAAAAATATTGGTGATAAATAAGTACTGCATTGATATGTCTCAGTGTCATTGTTTTGACTGATTTTATCATGTTCTATATATATTGCTTGATTTTTGTATGTATGTGAGAATTTCTATGTATGTAATTTGTTAATTGTTATTTGTGCAAATCCTCCAGGAAAATGGGCATTTGATGCTCTTGGAGTTACCTGGTTAACAAATTTTAAATAAAAAAAACAAATAAAATAAAAACAGAGCATGAATTAAAATAGGCATAGGCCACTTAGGGCGAGAGGTTCAAAGCAGTGAGGGCAGTGAGATTATAATGATTATTGCATCAATTTATTTAACAACGTTGTCTTGCCACTTTACTTAAAATAAGCAAACATACATTTACAGTCAAATACTCTACTGACATATTACAATCCAATTCATATTAAAAAAGTATTGACTCAAGCTACTGATCTAGTCTAGTACTATACGGATCCATTAAAATCCATTTCATATAAAATGTATTAGCTCAGAATGCTAACATAGAAAGTGTCGGCAGAAAAGGACCAGGAGGCCCATCAAGCTTGCTCCATGTTCCCTGCCTAACATTACACCCTGAAATCTATTTAGTCACAGGTGTCCTGCCCTCCTCCCTTACCTCTCTATTTATTATACCTACATGCGTGCCCATACCAAGCATGGTTGAAGCACTCCACTGTCTTTGCCCCTACCACTTCTTCGGGCAGGCTGTTCCAGGTGTCCATCAACCTTCCTGTGAAGAAGTAATTCCTCACATCCCTCTTCAACTCCTCCTCCCAAGCTCTATAGCATGCCCTCATGTTCTGCTCCATTTATAGAAGTGAAAGTCTGCCAGGGTTGGAAGCTCTAAAGTAAAATAAGGCAATGGGGCCAGATGGGATCCACCCACGGGTACTTGCCACCGATCAACTAGGCCTTCTTAGTGGATCAGTGGCCCTTATTAATCTCCAAGTCACCATCATATTGTATTAAACAGCATATAAAGATCAATTCCATTCATTTCAATGGGGCTCGCCCCCACGCTCTTCCTTGCTGGACGTCAGCGCGAGGGCATGTTCAACAATCAGGAAGTGGAATGGATCAGCTGGCCACCTTGTCGAGACCAAATTATGATCTCTTACCATTACATAATGTCTCACATTACAACTTTAAGATTTGCACCAAACGACTATTGCGGACCCCCCCTTCTGATCTTCACTATACCACCCCTTGCCTTCCTCTTTTCCCTCATGTACCTAAAGAAAGTCTTACCCTCATTCTTGACCTCCTGGGTCATCCTTTACTCAGTCTGAACTTTTTTTGTCATTACCCTCCTTCCTGCCTCCCTTTGTTTCTCTGGCTATACCTTCCTGTCCAACTCCATCTGAGTCTCCTGGTACTTTCTGAAAGCTGTTTTTTTTCCCTAATCACTTTAGCTATTGCCTTTGAGAACCATAGTGGCCTCTTTCTCAACTTACCCTTGCTTATTACCTTTAAACAAGTTGCCGTTACCTTAGTTATTCCCTCCTTTATTCTATTCCATTGTACCTCCATTTCCCCGACTATCCTCCCCCCCATCAAGGTATTTCCCATGACAGTCTCCCATTTCTTTAAAATCTGCACTCCTGAAGTCCAGGACTCTCATATTAGTGCATTTTTTCTCCTGCCCAATCTGTATGCCAAACCATACTGTACAATGATTGCTTGTACCCAGGGGGCTACACACAGTAACATCTGCAATGCTGTCCCTGTTCATAAGTACCAGCTCCAGCAATGCCCCATCTCTAATAGGATATGTAACCAGCTGCCTGAGAAATTCCCCTTGCAGGGAGTCTGGGAGAACCCTGCTCCTAGTCACAGCTGTGGCCAGGATGTTCCAGTCCACAACCAGCAGAAAATCACCTATAATTGCTACTTCCCTTTTGCTTGCCATTTTGCCTACGTCTTCCCCAAACCCTGTCCAATTCTTACCCATGTTGACCCTTGTGCATACCCTCTGTAGCCTCTCATCTGTGAAAAAATCCCTGCTTAACACCATCCTGAAAATTCATCCCAGACAGGGATGGTTCTGGCATAGTGCACCAACAAGGAAAGTCAAGGCCATTTTTAAGTTGTTCTACATCTTGTGTGCCACCCTGTCCTTTCTTTTCTGTCTATCCATGAACTGTCCTATATCGTTGATCTCAACCTTGGCTGCCTTGGGACATATCTTCAATGAGATCTTCTAAGAAATGAGCCCATATGCTTGTGGAGCTTTGAGGGTAGGCAGCATTTCCCTCCACTGGTAGAACAGCCTTGTGAATTAGGAAAGACAAAATGGGATCTGCTTGGGGACTGAAAAAAGGCTGCTGAGTCACCTGTCAAATGTATGTAAGTGGAGCAGAATATGTGTAATGGTGGAAGAAATGTCCCACTGTTTTTGGATTTGACAGGTCAGTGAGGAATTGATAATAAAGGCTTGCTCACTGAGAACAGGATGTCCTTGTCCCTCTTTAGAGCTCTTGTATTCTGGAGCTCTAGTGCACTGTTCATTATCCGATCAATACAGATAAATCTGCCAAGCAGAAGAGCCTATCTCCTGCTCCCTCCTCATCTGATACTGAAGATGAACATTCGTTCTCCCAGGACGGGGTAGAGGGGAAACTGATACGAACAGAAAGGAGTGTTCACAGCCCTTCAGAGGGTAAGAAAACAGAAGCAGAGGTGTACTTTATGCATCTTTTTTCAGTGCAGTCATGCTTCCTCAGAGGATGACACGGAGTCTCCCAAACAGAGCCCTGCTTTGATGCTGCCTCCCAATTAGGGTCCTTGCAGTCCATAAGCTTCAGCACATCTTTGCTTATGTGTTTTAGGGATCTTGTCTCCAGCACAGGAGTTTGTAGTAGTAGATTTATTAGGCATCCTATCCAGCAGCCTCAGGGCACCCCCATGCACTTTCCCTTGCTCTCCTCTTTGGCTTCTGAAAGAGTCATGCATAAATGCAACTGCACCTGGCCATAGGTACCCGCCATGGCAATAAACGTGAAACAGAAGTAGAACCGTCATGGAGAAGAAAGACAACAGTAGAGTAGACAGGAGCCCGGGGGAAGGAGGGTGGGATGGCATGGCCTGCTGCAAGAGATTCTCTTGAAGATCTAATGTTACATAAGTTCTACTGCATGCTCAAAAAACAGTGAAGTGTACTAACTTTTTCTGCAGGGGCTATGCCCTGCATCTTAATTTAAAATAACTAACTCCGGTAGGGCACAATTCAGGGAGGTAGAAACTTGGGGGCAGATGCAACTCAGTAAGGGGACAAAGTTGGGAGGTGGAAACGAAACAGAACAGAACTGGGGGCAAGAAAAATGCAGCGCAACATGTAAAAAAAACAAAAAAACACTACCACTCGGGGGCATTGAACCCAGGTCTGCTGCAGCTACAATGCAGACATACAACCAGTGACTCTTATCACTAGACTACACAGCACCACGAATTTCTGGCACAAAACAGTCGACTTCAATTTCAGCCACATTACACTGTATTACCGTAATACTACGCTGAATACACCATGCACTATTAAACCTATCTCGCCAAAAACACAGTCGCTGTTTTGTACTTGCTATTACTGCTTCACTCAAGTTCCTCCGCTCTTGTCATGGAATACCCTAAGATACCACCTTAGGGAGAAACGTGAGGTTTGCACGTAGAAACACCCTGGGTTCGATTCTCAAAGGCTGATGCAGGGCTTCCACAAGCCCTGCATCAAAGCCTGCACTGCTTGAACACATTGAAGCACCATGCACCTGACTCTTAAAGGTGACATGCATTTGCAACAGTTTACCCCTTTTATGGTAGCTTGCGCTAAATATGTGATACAAACCCCATAAAAATGTCCGCTAAGTTAGACCAGCAAAAGCTGGTCTAACGCGGGGCAGGTGACGCACGGGATCGAGAATCCCGATTGCCAGCCAGGGACTGTCAAGAGCCCCATACTCCATATGTTCGGCACACTAGGGGCTTGTGGCCATCAAACTCCTTTGAGAATTGAGCCCCCCGTTTTCACAAAAAAACAAATAAGGTGACTCGTGCATCAGAGCCTAAAGCTTGGAAATCATTTGAGCATAATAACAACTAAAAATAACACTTTCCACGACAGAAAGTGTAGCTCACATGTCGCAGCAGGCTCAAAAGGAGCCAAAGTAAGTTTCTCTAACATGAAATGTAAGTCCCATGGGTGGACTGGATTGTGAATAGGAGGCTTCAGGTGAAGAACTCCTCTCAAAAAGTTAGAGGACACTCAAGTTGTGCCACCATACAGCCTTCAACAGACACACGGAAGGCCAAAATGGCTGACAGATGCACCTTAATAGAGGAATATAATGGGACCAAGTCTGAGAGGGTCAGCTAGTAATCTAAGACCTGAGTCACTGAACAGGTGAAAGGGTCCAGGTGATAAGAGGTTGCACACAGAGCAAAGCATTTCCACTTCATGGAGTCGGTGGCCCTGGTGGAGGGTTTCCTAGCAGCCAGCAGTACCTTGGCCATCTTAGGAGACTCTCCAAACTTTGCCATGGCTATGTCAAGTCAAGATTTATTGGCAGGAAATACTCCATTGAGCAGGCTAATTTGCAAGGAGGTCCTGAACAGACAGTCTTATATATAACTCAGAGCTGGGTAACTATACAATATATAGGATAAAAACAAGCAAACAATAAAGTTACATGAACAGAATGCAATAATATACAAGGTTATATACAAATTATGTATACAATAATACCAGGAGTGACACAGAGCAGTGAGGTCAGGACATGGTGAGAACATTTAGAACATACTGCAGAAATTCATGGTACCAGCAGAGAATTTTGAGGGTAAAGAAGGAAGGGGTGGTTGAGGTGGAGGTAAAAGGGGGAAGGAATGTGAGACTAGGAATGTAGGTGATGAGGGCAGGATCATTAGGGAGCGAGAGGGTGTAGAGGAGTAGAAAAGGTGTACCAAATGGGCACAAAGAGCGGGTGAGAACTCAGGATGCGACAAGGAAGTAGAAACATAAGGAAAAGAGGGAAAGAGGAGGGGTGTGATAAGAGATTGAGGCTTATCCACAGGTACAGACTTCCTTGAGTCTGTTGGAAACCGGGTACCTGAAGCTGTTTAGAGGGATCAAGATCTTAATTTTAAGTCAGATTTGTGCTTTATCCCAGACAGCTGGGAGGGCACAGCTTTTAGCGATATCACCGAAGCAGGAGCAGGTATTTGGAATGTGTAACATAATATAAGGGCTCCTGCGTAGGGGGTAAGCACAAGCTGTATGCTGACAGAGGTTTGATATATAAGAAGGGAGTTTCAGCAGAAGTGCTTTGTAGAGCCAAATGAGGGAGTGTAGGAGCCTTCTTGTACGTAGAGAGGGAAAGCCCAAGGCAATATAAAGATCACAATGGTGTGTCTGACGATGGGCATCAGAGTTGAATCGTAGTGCACGGTGGTAGAGCATGTCTAGCAAGCGTAACAGGTAGTCTGAGCAACAGCAATACAAGATATCTGCATAGTCTAGGAGTGGTATGAAGGTTGTCTGAACCAACTGGAGCCTGGCCTCAGAGGTGAAAAGGGATTTATTTCTGAAGAAAAATCCTATCCTTTATCGTAGTTTCTTTGCAAGGGATGCAATATAGTCAGAAGAGGTTAGATGCTAGTCTAGAATACAACCTAGATGTCTGAAGTTATTGACTACCTCGAGCCCGTCACCTAGGAGGGTTTTAATAGGAGGCAGTGATCCTATAGCTTTTGAGACCTGTGTCAGATAATTTCAGTAAAAGTACATTAGCTTGGTTTTCTTTGCATTAAGGAGTAATTTAGATTGGATAAGGTTGTGTTGTAGCATATCAAATTCAGATTGTAATTCCTCCCTGACATCGGCTAACGAGGGTCTGGATAGGTAAATCACTGTATCATCTGCAAATAGGTGTAATTTTGCCTTATCAGTGTTGAGTCCAATAGAATTTATATAAATCCTGAAGAGAACGGGGCCAAGAATGGAGCCTTGCGGGACACCCTTTGTAACTGGCAGGAGAGGGGAAAGGGAGCCATCTGTTTTCACTTGTTGAAGCCTGTTTGTGAGGTAGCTGTTGAACCATAACAGAGCTAGGTTGGAGATGCCATGCCATTTCAGGGTATCAAGGAGCAAATTATGATTGACTGTCGAAGGCTTTGCTTAGATCCAGGAAAACAGCTCCTGTAACATGTTTCTTATCCATTGCAAGGAACCAGTCATTTGTGACAGAGGCAAGAGCGGTGGTAGTGCTGTGGTCGGGTCTGAAACCTGATTGGACTGGGTTCATTAGATTGGATCTGGTGAGGTAAGTCCCTTATCTGGGCATTCACTAGTTTCTCTAACAGTTTTGAGAGCAGTGGTAAAATTGAAATAGGGTGGTAGTTATGAGGGTGTATGGGATCACCAGATTTGAAAAGTGGAAGTACTTGTGCTATTTTCCAGATGTCGGGTACCATGCTAGCGGTGACCGAGAGGTTGAATAGGTGGAGTAAAGGCATTGTCAGATATACAATATTGATTTTTAGGAAGTATGGTCCTATGCCATCTGCACCAGCAACTTTCTTAACATCTAAGTATAAGAGGAGATCTTCTTCTTCTTTAAACTGAAAGGGGGTAAATGAGAAGTGGTTGCTTGTTGGAGGCTGGGAATTTTTTGGGAAGCCGGACGCAATGGTGGCTAGTTTACATTAATTAAATGCCAGGCCTGTGGTAGCAAAGTGATTACTGAAGCTATGCAGAATTTTGGACTTATCGGATAAGGTCTTGCTGTTGAAAGAGATCTTGGCAGGTAGAGAGGAAAATGGTTTGAAGCCTTCCGCTTGTTTAATAATCTGCCAGAATTTACTTGTGTTTCTCTGCGCGGAGCCAAAAGCTGATAGAAAGAAGTCTGCTTTCGTGGTCCTAATCATCTTAGTGCAATTATTTTGGCAGGCTCTAAAGACTGCCCAGTCTGATGGGAGTTGGGTCTGTCTGGCTGTGGACCAAAGGCTGTCCCTTGCCTTTAGCGAAGCCTTGAGTTCAGCGGTAAACCAAGGCCACGAGTGTTTCCAGATTCTACATTTTTTTTAAAGGGGCATGCCTGTTTATAATGTTGCTGAAGGTACTGTTGAAGATGGTGACAGTGTCTTCGACATTTTTGAAGAGGTAGAAGTTGACCCAATTGATAAAACTAAGATCTCTTAAATAGAAAGAAACGTTGAATTTATGGAAACTTCTTATCCATACGAATCTGCTCACTGTTTTGCTGGGAGTCTGTCTTCTAACAAGGGCCACAGCACAGTGATCACTAATGTCATTGTGAAAAACTGCAAAGTGAGTAATCTTGTGAGGTCTATTTGTGAGGATAAGATCAATCAAGGACCCACTGGTAGGAGACTTGGGGTTTGGACGTGTAATCTCCGTCACAAGCTTAGAGAATCCAGCTTTGTCACATAACTCTTTAATTTGCCGGCTTTTGGGGCAAGAATTTAGCCAACTGATGTTCAGGTCACCAATTATAGTGACCTCGTTCTGCCTCGAGTCAGCGTAGCCTCGTAAGTGGTTTAGTAGCACCATACATCCGGAAGGAAGTCTACAGCAGCTTATCACAGTGAGAGTTTCTACTGAGGAAAGGGATATGCTTAACAACAGAGATTCAAATTCTTTGGGCAAGCTAGTTGGGATGACCTCAGTAACTGTGAATCTGTGATTGATGTAAATGGCTACACCCTGCCACTGGTAGGTCTGTCACTTCTGAAAACACTGTAGGAGGGGAGGGATAATGCGGAGTCAGGCATTGAAGCTTTTAACCATGCTTCAGTTATTACTAAGATATCAGTGTCTGTGTGGGAGATCCATGTCTGGACTAGGTTTTTCAGTAGACTACATACGTTTATGTGAAGACATTTTAACCCTTTTGCAGCAGCAAAGGCTGAGGGTGATGTTAGTGTTTGCGGTGGTCCTGGATTCAGTTCAATGCTACCTGCACAGATTAATAGCAAGAAAATGACATATTTGATCCATCTGCAAAGCAGTTTAAATTTGGTGTAGTTGGGCTGCCTCCATGAGGAATATGTGCGAGTCCCGCTGTTGCCGTTGTAAAAAAGAAAGGAAGGATATAATGCACAGAAGAAGTGTGATCCTAGTGGGTTGTGGGTAGGAGGCAGTGAGCTGTATGGAAAATAGGACTACAGGGTAAGTCCAAAGAGGGTTTATAGAACTACATGTGACCATGGTGGATAGATCTGTGCTCCTGTCGCCAACTGTGTGAAATTCAAGTAACATGCAGCTGGGCAGGATGTATGGAATGGTCGTGTGGTAGGGGGTGTGGGTATATAGGCATGGGGAGAAGAGAACAAATGAGGATTAGTCCTGGAAGGGAGAGTATGGTTAACCACGAATATCACAGCTGGGCAAAGGGTCAAACATCTAGTGGTTACATTGTGCCTATCCTGGGAGTCAGAGGTAGAGACACTGTGACAGCTTCCAGGAACTATCAACTTATCAGTTGTGGGCAGCGCCTAAGGTTAAAATATGGTGAGTATTCCAAGAGGAGTTATGGCATCACCGTCTAAGTTGACACTGTGGCTTGACTTGCGAAGATATGTGTCTTAGAACTGTAAAACATTACTTGACTGTAGCAGGCTTAGAACACCGTGATTTATGGTTGGGTTGGAGGAGTGGCTGATACAGGGTAGCAGGCGGGGTGGGCAGTGCTTAAGACTATTTAATAGCAGCCGGGTTGGGGCGGGTGGGCAGGAAAAATATCTCAAATCAATAAATGTGTGGCAGCAGATGTGGAGCCTTGGATCAATCGTAAGCCAAGAATCGCACTCCACGGCCTGCAGGCATGTAAAAAGAAGATTCCAAAAGCACCAATAGCTTGTCTTCAGGAGCCGGGTGTGAAGGTGAAGTGACTTGAGGTCCAGATGGACCAGAGTGCCCTTTTCCTGGAAGAGCAAGCCTGTGCAAAGGGACAGGAGCACTGGAGGTTCCACCGCCAGCCATTATAGTAAGAGGAGCCAGATCCAACAAGGCCAGAAGGGGGCAATGAGGATTAAGGTGGCCCCTTCCATCTAAAAAGCTTGATCAGGGGCCGGCCCAGTGGTGCTGAAGCACTAGATGCCTTAGCTCGCGCTATGCCGTCGACAGGTTCGGGAACAACCCGGGTTGCGGCATGGGGAGGAAGAGACTGATTGAGCTGTGGCTCTCCTCTCCCGGGAGGGAGGGATCACCCACCCATAGTCCCGCTGTCACCGGATGGAGATGTGGTGATAGGTGCAGGTGGTAATGGAGCAACTGTCATGTCGGGGATGCATGGGAGTGGGACTAAGGAAAAAAACACAAAAAAGTAATAAAATTACTTACAGGAAAAAAAAATTAAAAGCTTGATCAGTACCCTCTGTATCAAAGGGAAGGCATAGAGGAAACTCCCTTTCCAAGAGAGGGGCAACGTGTCTCGACAGAAAACTACAGGCCCTGGAACAAGCAAGCAAAAATGTGGCAGTTTTGCATTGACTGGGGATGCAAAAAGGTCCAACTCTGGACGATCCCACCTGTCAAACAGGTCTTTTACGACTGAGATCAGCAGCTCCCACTCGTGCATCCGAGACTGTGACCGGCTGCGTCTGTCTGCCACAACGTTTTGATCACCAGGAAAGTACAGTTACGTAAGAATTTACCGTAACAGCAGATCTTCGAGAACAGCTCTTACAGCAGGTTACACCATTAGGACTGAAGCCGGCAGGCGCCAGGACCCCACGGAAAAATTCTAGCTAGCAGTATCCAGTGGGGGACCACCCCCAACGTCGGCCCCTCCCCAACGTCAGGCATCACATAAAAGGGTGCGGTCCCCCAGCATCCCCAGTTCTCCCTCCGGAGACTCCCAGCCCAAAGGTGACATCTGAAGGGGAGACTGAGGATCCGCTTCCAAAGGAAGATTTGTAGTAGGATGGAGTCAAAGACGCTGCAGTCTAGAAACTAGGTCAGAAGACTCAACCTCCAGAGGGGAAGGTGAGAGGGAAACTACCTGCTGCAAGAGCTGTTCTCGAAGATCTACTGTTACGGTAAGTTCTTACGTAACTGTACTATCTTACTTCGAGAAGCAGCTCTTGCAGCAGGTCACACCATTAGGACTGATTCACAAGCAGTTAGGGAACTATTTCCTTATCAGGAGGAGGACAGGAGAGATGTTGGTCAGATTTCAGGACAAAAGTCCCTGAAGGACCGCCAAGCCGAAACCTGCTCTGTGCCTAGAGGCAATATCGAGACTGTAATGCCTGATGAAGGTGTGTACAGTGCCCCAGGTTGCTGCTGCACAGATGGCCAATGTGGAGATGTTCTTGAGCGCAGCGAAGGAGGTAGTCACCCCCTTCGTAGAATGATCTTTTACCGGTCCCGGAAAAGATTTGTTGCGCTTCTGGTAACAGAATGAGATACATTTCACTAGCCATCTGGAGAGCAACTGCGTAGATACAGGTGCGCTTTGCATCCTGTGTGCGAAAGAAATAAAGAGCTGGTCTAACTTGTGATGGGCTCTGTTTCTGGCCAGATAGTAGCTGAGGCTCCTATGCACATCCAGGGTGTGTAACAGGGCTTCTCCTCTGTTAGAGTGATTGGGGTAATACACCGGAAGGTCTATGTCCTGGTTGAGTGTGACAGCCGAGACCACTTTGGGAAGGAACTTAGGATTTCTTCTTAAGGACACCCTGTCCTTGTGAAAAAACAAATAAGGATCCTTGCACATCAGTGCATGAAGCACAGAAATTCTTCTGGCAGAAGTAACAGCAACTAAAAAGAGCGTCTTCCAGGCGAGGAGACGCAGCTCGCAATCCACGGCTGGTTCAAAAGGAGGCAGTGTAAGCTGCTCTAAAATAAAGGGAAGATCCCAAGGTGGAATCGGGTCTTTGATGGGAGGTCTGAAATGCAGGATGCCGCAGGAAGCCTCAAGTTGAGTTAGAGACCTGTGACCTATTGGTGAATGGTATGCCGAAATGGCCCACAGGTGTACCTTAATGGAGGAGTAGGCAAGCCCTGCCTCATAAAGGGAGTGGACGTAATCTAAAACTGACCTCTCCAAACAATCCAATGGGGTCAATCCACGAGCTTGAGCCCAGATGCAAAATCTATGCCACTTCATGGCGTAGGTGGCATGAGTGGAGGGTTTTCTGACCATCACCAAAATGTCTGCAACTTCCTGAGAGACCCCGTATCTCAGGACCGCTATGTGCTTATGAGCCAGGCATGCAGGTTCAGCGACCAAAAATCCGGATGGACCAAGGAGCCAGCCTCCTGGGACAGAAGGTGAGAGCTGAATGGCAGAGGAACTGGAATTTCCTGGGCCAGTTGATGCAAGAGAGGGAACCAAATTTGCCTGGGCCAAAAGGGCACCATCATAATGAGAGATGCCCACTTTTGTTGGAGCTTCAATAGAACACTCTGGATCAAAGGGAAGGGCCGGAAAGTATAGAGGAACCTGCCCGTCTAAGAGAGGGACAATGCGTCTCGACAGAAAACACCAGTCACTGGATCTAGCAAGCAGAAATTGGGCAGTTTTGCATTGGATGGGGACCTGAAGAGGTCTAATTCTGGTGTCCCCATCTGTGAAACAGGTCCTCTGTGACTTCCTGAAGCAGTTCCCATTTGTGGACTCTGGCCTGTGACCGACTTAGACTCTCCACGATAGTGTTGTCCACTCCGGGTACATGTACTGCAATGATTTCTGCACCGTGTTGTAGTACCCAATTCCAAACCCTCTGGGCCTCCCTGCAAAGGGGGTAGGAATGAGTGCCTCCTTGCTTGTTGAGATAGTACATCACTGCGGTATTGTCTGTTTGTACCAGGAGGGTATCCGGTGGAATCTCTGACTGGAAGGCCTGTAGGGCGTACAGGACGGCTCTCATCTCTAGAACGTTTATGTGAAGGTGAGACTCTAAAGACGACCAGGAGCTTTGAATCCTGATCCTGTTGAGGTGAGCTCCCCATCTGGATTCCGAGGCGTCCGTGGAAAGAGTTACTGAAGGAGATGGCGCAATGAAGGGGACTCCTGTCAACAGATGGTCTGGGATGAGCCACCAGTGCCAGTCTTGGATGACGGCATTTGTGATCCAGACAGGATGCTGTAGATGATCTTGCTTCTGGTCCCATTGGGCCCGTAACATCCACTGGGTGACCCACATATGGAGTCGAGCTAAAGGAACCGTTGCAATGGCAGCCGCCATGTGTCCGAGCAGGCAAAGAACGGTCCTGGCTGGTACTGTCTTCTTTTCCATTATGTCCTTTATGAGGGATCTGATGCATTCCGCCCTGTCCTGAGGAAGGGATACCCCCCTTTGAGTGGTGTCCAGAATTGCCCCTATAAACTGCAAGTTTTGAGATGGAACAAGGTGCAACTTCTCTGGTTGATGGTGATGCCCAACGATTGGAAGAGGGAACAGGTATCCTGGATCGCGGACATCAGAACGTCCCATGAGGGTGCCATGAGGAGCCAGTCATCTAGGTATGGAAACACGTAGTGGCCCAGTCTCCTGAGAGCTGCTGCCATGACTGCCATACACTTCATGAACATCCGAAGTGCTGAGGACAGTGCGAAGGGGAGAGCTCGGAACTGGTAGTGGCGTCCCAGAAACTCAAAACGCAGAAACTTTTGATGCACTCAAGCGATCAGGAGATGTAGGTAAGCGTCCTGCATGTCCAGTGACACCAGCCATGCACCCTATTTGAGCATGGGAATGAGGCCCGGAAGGGTCACCATGTGAAAGCGCTTGTACAACACAAAGGTGTTGAGGTCGCTGAGATCTAAAATCAGGCGCAAGTCCCCTGTTTTCTTTGGAATCAGGAAGAAATGAGAATAATAACCTTTTCCTCTCTGGTTCGGTGGAACATACTCTATGGCCTCCTTGTCCAGGAGAGCCAAGCTCTCCTGCTGGATGAGCAGGGCATGCTGACCTGAATAGCGGGACAGCAGGGGAGGTCTGGACGGTGGGTGGTCTAGGAACTTGATAGAGTATCCTTGACTTACCAACTGCAACACCCACCGGTCAGAGGTTATCCTCTGCCATCCGAAAGGTGATGAGAGATGCGACCCCTGACCTTCTCGACCCTTTGATCCAGAGGAGGGGCGGGGGCCAGGAAGGAGTCATGCTGTGGTGGTACTGGACCCCGTGGGCTGGGACTTAGGGTGTTTTTGGCCCTGGCCCGCAGGGAACCTGGCTTGACCTTTACGACTGAAGTTTCCCCTGGGTTGCTGGCCAGAACGTGGCTGTTGCCGTTGTTGCCGGCCGCAAAACCGGTTCTGGTTTCTACGAAAGTAACCAGATTTGGGCCTGTACATGGCCTGTACAGTCCGGACTGCCTTCCCGGCATCCTGTAGCCTGGTGGTGACCCATTCAGATTCCTCACCGAACAGGACAGCTCCACTCAGCCAAGAGTGTCTCCGGCGACAAACGCCTGTGGCTGCTCCCCTGGCTGCCGAGTCCACTGAATTGTAAGCGGCTCGGAGAACCTGGGTCCTCACATCTGACCCAGTCCAAAGGAAACTGAGCAATTCATCCTTCTTGTCGCCATCCTGGAAATCCTTCATAAGGTCTTGGCCCTGTTCCCAAAGGGCGTTTTGAAACTGCAATATGTGCGTGAGGTAGTTCAAAGACCTTATACAGAATGTAGCAGCTGCGTACATGCATCTCCCCATTGAATCTAATTGCTTAGATTCCAGGTCCGGAGGATGGGTACTCAGGTGTTGAGGCCGCTGAGACCGATCATGAGATGCTGTAATGACCAGGGAATCGGCCAGGGGTTGCTGCGCCAAATACGGGCCCTCCAATGGAGCCCTATAGAGGCAGTCAGCCTTTTTAGGAACAGCCGGAGTCCAATGTGGACGCTTCCAAGCAGTCTTTGTGACGTCCGTAAAGGTGTCCACCAATGGTGGGACCACCACAGGCTTCGGGTCCTTTTGCCTGAGATAATGGGCAAGGCGCTGTCTCTTGGGGTCTAAGTCCTCTGTCTCCCACCCCATGTTTTCTTGGGTGTGCCTCATAATTTCCGAGAATGAGGGATCATCTGGTGGTGACCTGGGAAGGTCTCGTGGGTCTGGTGATAAGGTACTAAAAGGGGATGGAGACCTGGAAGTATCGGACATATCCGGCCTGTAGTCATCCCCCGGAGAGGGCCGTCTGCCTCTGGGTCATCTAGGGCTAGGAGACCCTGAGGGAGATCTTGATGGGTGTCTCTTTCGCTCTCTGGATCTGCCCCTAGGAGGCGGTGTTGGCTCCTTAGGGGTCAGGGGTCTTTCACCCTCATTGTCTCGAAGAGGAGGTGGACATAGAAGAGGCTTGGTGGGAACCACATCATTTTTAATAGTCTCCCACCAGAAAGTGAACAGGTCTTTTACCTCCTGCAGATTCATGCCCGACGAGCCTGGCGTCAGTGTGGGCCTGTCGTCGGGGTCGGGTCCTGGGGAACCACCGGATCCAGCGACGGTTCCCTGGGCAAGCCGGCATCCTCCGTGTCGCCTGTCTGGTCATCAGGCGGTGCACTGACTTCTTCTCCTGAAGACTCCTGATGTCCAGTGTCAACCAGCGTCGGTGGTGCGGGCGTCAGTTCTGTAGTCCGTTTGGTGGGTGCCAGGTCGGATGCCTTCTTCGGCTCCGACGTCTGTTTAAGGGACGTCAGCTCCATGGTCTTCCTTACTGAGGCCTTTGGAAGTTGGGAGACGGACCGGTGGTCAGTGTCCCGGCGTCGGTCTGACGCCCCACTAGATTTGGAGGAAGACTTGGCCTTGTGTCGGTCTGAGGATCCCAGCCGGGTGGCAGAGTCGGGCGCCCGAGAAGTCTTGAGCGGGTGCAGAGAGGCTGAAGAGCCCCCTGAAGACCTTACCTTAATGGGGGGTGGCTGGGAGCGAGCCCAGGAAGGCGATCGATCGGACTGCGTGGAGCTGAAGCTGGCCCGGCTCAGGGATCTCGACCTACCCGAGTCCCGATGCTTGTCCTGGTGTTTCCCAGATTTATGGGAGGATTCCCCTTTGAAGGAAGGTCTCTTTTCCATCTTTTTAAGTTTCTCCTCAAGAAGAAACCCCTGAAGGGCATTTTGGTGGTGGATCCCGGTCCTGCTGTTAAATTGCTGACAGATTGAACAGGCCTGGGTATCGTGCTCCAGGCCCAGACACCTCTCTCGCAGGTCGTGTGGTGCTCGGCAAAAGGAATCTGCTTGCCGCTGGCACACTTGGAGGGGTGTCCCTCGAGAGAAGGAGAAGGAGAAGTAGACATGGAGCATTTGTAGAAAAAATATGTTTAAAGATTTCACGCATTGTTCGTCTGTTCAGGCGTCCGTGAGGTCGATGCAGGCGAGTCGACGGCGGGAAAAGAACTGGTGATGCTGGGGTACTGACCCCTTTTATGCGATCCCTGATGTCAGGGAGGGGCTGATGTTGGGGGCGGTCCCCCGCTGGATACTGCTAGCTAGAATTTTTCCGTGGGGTCCTGGCACCTGGAGGCTTCAGTCCTAATGGTGTAACCTGCTGCAAAGAGCCATTTCTCGAAGTAAGATCAAGGAGGTCTGACAGTTCTAGACCGTACTGTAGAGCCCAGTACCATATCCCCATCACCTCCTGGCACAGGGGGTACAAATGTGTCCCTCCTTGCTTATTGGTGTAGTGGACTACACTGATATTGTCGGTCTGCACCGGGGACAGATGAGCCTGAAAGGCTTGCATAACATACAGGATGGCTCTCATCTCTGGGACATTGATGTGGAGGCCAGTCTGCACTCTGGACTATGTCCCTTGTGTCTGGTGAGACCCCAAATGAGCTTCCCAACCCAACCCTGGGGCATCTGTGGTGAGAATCTGCTGAGGGGAAGGAATGAGCAAGGGAGCCTCTCTCAACAGGTTGCTGTGTTCTATCCACCAGAGCAGCACCTACTTGACCGGAGAGGAGAACAAGGCTAGTTGGTTAAGGTTGTCAGTGCGCAGATCCCACTGGGTCCTTTGAAGGTAATGCCTCAAAATCCTATGAACGTCCAAGGTGTGCAATGGCACTTCACCTTGACTGACAAAAAAACAGATAATGAACCGGAAGGTTAATGTCCTAATTAAGAGTCAGCACTGACACCACCTTCGGCAAAAACTTAGGGTTCGTGCCTATGGTCACCCTGTCCCTGTGGAAAACTATGTAAGGTTCCTTACACATCAGGGCCTGGAGCTCCGAAACCCTTTGAGCGGAGGTAATAGCTACCAAAAGAAGGGTCTTCCATGAGAGGAAGCGTAGCTCGCATAAAGCTGCTGGCTCGAAGGGGGTGGAGGGGTGGGGTAGAGTGAGTTTCTCCAGAATGAAAAGCAAGTCCCAAGGAGGAACGATGTCTGTCCTGGGAGGTCTGATATGTAAGACCCCTCTTACATAGCCATTGAGCTGTACCAGCATTCTGTCTCCGGAGGGATCATGATATGCGGAAACCGCACACATGTGCACCTTAATGGACAAATAGCTCAGTCCTAAGTCCAGAAGGTGACGGAGATATTCTAGCATGTGCTCTGCCAGATAACCCAGGGGATCTAGGGCACAGGTCATAGCCCAAAGACACAAGCGTTTCCATTTCAGAGCATATGTGGCCCTGGTGGAAGGCTTCCTCCCTGCCACCAAGATCTCAGTCACCCTGCTTGACACTCCTAGCCTCTCTTCTGCTAGGATTGCAGGAGCCACGTGTGTAGGTGAAGAGAGTAAAGAGCAGGATGGATGAGAGTCCCCTGCTGTTGTGAGAGCAAGTGGGTGGAGAGTGGCAACTGTATTGGAGGTTCCGGAGACAGCTGCTGGAGCAACGGATACCAAATCTGGGAGAAATGGGGTGGGGAACCAGACGATCAGATGGATAGGCAATTGGCTCTAGGACCAGACCCAGAGGGTCGTAGTTGGTGGGATAGTCTCATCCCCAAGGAGAGTCATTAGTGGGGTCCCACAGGGATCAGTCCTTGGGTCCCTCCTGTTCAACGCCTACGTCTCTGACATAAGGACAGGTATCAGGAGTGAGATGAGTCTCTTTGCAGATGACTCAAAACTGAGGGCGGTGGTGGATGGGGAGATGGGGAGGGTGGCCCTACAGGGACCTGGAGGCTCTGAAAGATAGTCTAGAAGTGGGCTGAGGTTCAATGCAGGGAAATGCAAGGTATTGCACCTGGGGGCCAGAAACCCGGGCCAAGTGTATACCCTGGGGGGCGGAATGCTACAAGTCTCGATGGCTGAGAGGGACCTGGGGGTGGTGGTGGATGTCAAGATGAACAACTCGGAGACTTGTAGGAGGGCAGCAGCCAGGGCCAACAGGATGCTGGGATGCATCGTTAGGGGGATCACCTCCAGAAGGAGGGAAGAGATACTCCCTCTATATAACTGCTTGGTGAGGCCGCACCTCGAGTACTGCGTGCAGTTTTGGAGGCCACACTTAAAGAGGGACATTAAACTCCTGGAGAGGGTCCAGAGGAGGGCAACCAAAATGATTTGGGGCTTGGGGGACAGGACCTATGAGGAGAGGCTCGAAGAGCTAAATATGTACACATTGGAAGAGAGAAGGACTGGGGGGACATGATAGAGGTCTTCAGGTACATGAAGGGGGTAAACAGGGGAGAAACAGTCAGGGTGCTTTGAAGGAAGGAGGAGGGGCCACTAGAGGGCATGGGTGGAAGCTGGAGGGGGGAAGATTCAGGGGAGAAAGGAGGAGGTGCTACTTCACTGAGAGGGTGGTGGAGCCATGGAATGCGCTGTCTAGGGGCTGGTGGAGGCAGAGACGGTGGAGGGGTTCAAGAGAGGTGGGACAGGTACAGAGGAAGGGTTCTGGAAGCAAAATCCAATGCAGAGAATATCCGAACTGGGAAGGGAGAAGCCAGAGAAGGCGAGGGGGGGCAGCAAGGTCAGCTCCCAGGGTGGGGGCTGACCAAACGAGCAGACGCGAAAGACCGTTAGGCCTATTCTGCTGGCATTTTAGTATGTTAGTAAATCTGGCGAGGCCACAGAGGGGCCACCAGAATCATTCTGGCCCCCTGACTGCAACTTGAGTAGTACTCTCTGAATGAGGGCGAAAAGGGAGGAATGTGTACAGGAACTTCCCTGTCCAAGAGAAGGACAATGCGTCTTGCCAGAAAACACCAGGCCCTGGAGCAAGCGAGCAAAAACTTTGCAGTCTGGTGTTGTACGGGGGACGCAAAGAGGTCCAACTCTGGATGGCCCCAGCGATCGAACAGATCATCTGTGACTTCTTGGAGCAGTTCCCACTTAAGATTCAGAAAGGTGGAGTGGCTGAGACTGTTGGCAAGAACGTTCTGGAACCCTGGCAGATGAACTGCGATGAGATCCAGTCGGTGTTCTACTGCCCAATCCCATACTCTCATGGCCTCTCTGCAAAGGGGGTATGAATGAGTGCCCCCTTGCTTGCTGATGTAGAAGACCACTGGAGTGTTGTCTGTCTGCACCAGGAGAGGACCGTCGAGAACTGGTCTCTGAAAGCGATAAGTGCATTCAGCATGGCTCTCATTTGCAGAACATTTATGTGTAGAGAGCTCTCTATGGCAGACCAAGACCCTCGGGTCCTGTGATCCCCAAATGAGTCCCCCAACCGGACAGAGAGGCATCTGTGGTTAAAGTTTGAAGAGGAGTGGGGCTCCTGAATGGGAGCCCTCCCGCTAGACTGTTGTGAGGGAGCCACAATTCGAGGGAACGGTGTACCGCACGAGAGATCTGGATTCAAAGATCCAGATCGACCACCGATTGGTCCCACTGGACCCTGAGATGCCATTGGAGGGTCCGCATGTGTAGTCTAGCTAAGGGTACTGTGGCTATGGCAGCTGCCATGTGGCCTAGGAGTTGGAGAACAACCCGGGTGGGGGAAGAGGAGGCCTTCTGGAGCCTGCTTGCCAGATCCTGAAGGCGGTCTGCTCTGTCTGGGAGTAGGAAAGCTCTCCCCAGCTCGGTGTCCAGAATAGCCCCTATGAATTGCAGCCTTTGTGTGGGCCAAGGATGTGATTATGGCCAGTTTACTGTGATCCCCAGGGAGGAAAATAAATTCCATGTCTCTCGTGAGGTGATTAGAAGCTCCTCCTCCAACTGAGCGGAGAGGAGCCAATCGTCCAGGTAAGGGTAGATGAAGAGGCCCCTCCTCCGGAGGGCTGCCGCTACCACTGATAGACACTTGGTGAAGACACTGGGAGCGGATGAAAGGCCGAAGGGGAGTACCCTGAATTGGTAGTGCTCGCCCTGGAAGATGAAGCTCAGAAACTATCTCTCTCAGCACTTTGATATGCATGTAGGCGTCTTGCATATCTAAGAAGCACAGCCAGTCTGCCAGAGTGACCATCCGGAATCCCTGGTACTTTACCGAGAGATTGAGGTGGCTTAAATCCAGGATGGGATGAAGGTCTCCTGTTTTCTTCGGGACAAGGAAGAAGCGGGAGTAATAACCTTTTCCCTTCTGGGTCTGTGGGACCCTTTGGGTGGTCCTTTTTTCTAGGAGCTGATGGATCTCTGCTTCTAGAAGGGGACTGTGTGCCGATAGACAACAGGCCACAGTGGGGAGGAGGGGTTGTCCGGTGGGATAGAGATGAACTCTATTGCATACCCTTTTCGAACGGTGTCCAGCACCCATTGGTTTGTCATGATACTGGACCATTCGAGTGGGTGAAGCATGAATCGCCCTTCTACCTGCTCATTCTGCCTGAAGGGAGGAGGGGGCAGAGATAGTCAGGCTGAGGGGTGGTGGGGGCCTGGGCCCTGGGAGCTTTGGATTGCCTGGGGCCCTGGGAAGCTTGAGGGGCAGGGTGACCCCGCCTCTTGAACCCCTTGCCTTGGGACTGTTTACTCCTCTGGGATCCTGAGGGCCAGGTCGTGAGGGCATCACAGGCCCTCCCCACCCCAAAACAATCCAGTCTCTGGGATCCGCTAGAGGTCCAGTCGCAAGGCACCACAGGAGAAGCCCTCCCCCATCCCAGAAACAAATCCAGTCTCTGGTATCCATGAGGGTCCAGGTCACGAGGATACCACAAGAGAAGCCCTACCCCCACCCCTCGAAACAAATCCAGGTACGGACAACTGCGCAGCAGGATTGAAGTGTGCTTCCCTGCAATTGTTTTTGGTGCCTTTTAGAATTCGAATTTGTGCCAGTTTCTGTGGGCCCAACAGTGAAGATAGTTTTCTAATTGCATTTTCCTTGTGCAATGGGGCCTTTTTGGACATTGTTGACTGTACGTCTTAAGGAGTCTTGGGATTTGTAGCTGTTTTTTACTACTAGACAGTGTACTTTAAGTGTGCCTTATTACTTTTCTTGGTCTCTGTGCAAGGTACTCTAATCCACCTTGTCTCCCTAGCCTATTGTAGCGTGGATGGATTTCAAACACTTTCCAGCATCTTGCAATATTTTCTGAATGTTTCTTAACTTGAAATTAGAAGCTGCTCCTGCGTTTTCCCCGTGACTCTTAATTGAAATTTGTGGCCTAATCTGGCTATTACTTAAATTGAGGATGAGAAACTGCCCCAGTTAGAAATTGTGCCCCCCCCCCGCTGCAAACCCCTAGTCTGTCCGCTTCCATCTTGAATCCAACTTTTAAATATAATTCTATTAAGTTCACCATTCGGCTTTTTCCCAATCCCCTTGTGCCTCTGCCAAATGCTGGTCCCTGTCTAAAATCTAAAAGTAGCTGCAGAGTTAGGAAGTGTTACTTATGTTAATGACCAACTGAAACTTATGTTAATGTCCAACAGGGGCTTGTATAAAATCCTACCTCTTCTTTCTCCACAGTCTCTGGGATCAGCCGAGGGTCCAGGTCATGAGGGCACCACAGGAGAAGCCCTCCCCCCACCTCCCAAAACAAATCCAGGTACAGACAACTGTGCAGCAGGATTGAAGTGTGCTTCCCTGTAATTGCTAGCTTCGCGACTGCTCCCCTCCGCCCCATTACCCTCCCACCCTTAGCTAGCGTTAGTTTTATATAGCAGTCTCTCACGATAACTTGATTTTTTTTCCCTAACTCCTTTGTTTACCATCTGCACTTTATACTTTCTTCCCACTAGAGGTTGCCCTTACTGCTTCAATCTTCTTATTTCTTTGCTGCTCTCAGTTTTGCTGCTAATTCCTTCCTTCTAACCTACACTAACAACTCCGCTCTATCCTCATACCCACTCTCTCCCCCATTCTTTCCCATTTCATTCCACTACCTTATAATGGCTTACAGTTTTACCCTCACCCTTTGCTCCTTAGCGTTTAAGCTTTGGACACTCTCTGCTCTCACTGGTCCTGCTGAAAGTTCTCCATCCACCTCTATTTACTCACTCAATAATTTCTGCTTCTCTAACCTTCTAATCGACCCCAGCCCTACTCCTCATCCTCCTTCTGTGTTTATCTTCAAAGCTCTGGGGTTATTAATTAGCTATATCCAGATTAGGTTCTCTATCTACCCTGGACAAACCACTCGGGCTTGTTTTATCGCGTCTATCTGGATTTTCACTCTTTCACTTACCCTGGCGGGGGATGTAGAGTCAAATCCTGGTCCCGCAAGGGCCATTAATCCTATCTTGTCTCCTCCTTTGTGCTACCTGCCCCAATCAGCTGGCCTTACCTTTGCTCACATTAATATGAGAAGCCTCTTGGCCAACCTCCCCGACCTTGAGATTTGGATTAGTGCAAACTCCCCTGATATCCTAGCCATATCGGAAACATGGCTTAAGCCCTCCAATACAGATTCCCAGTGCTTCCTACAGGGATATAACCTGCTTCGGGTGGACTGATCTAGGGCAAAAACAGGCAGTGGCCTTGCCCTGTACTACAAAGCACATTTGAACATTACAATTATGCATGGTCCCTCCCTCACCAACTATGAGGTTCTCCATTCCCTCCTACTGCTTGGGGGTGTTAAAAAAATCCATATCTTTGGCATTTACATACCTCCCAGAAACTCTAGGCTAGGGCTCGAGGAATTCATGGAATATTTGCAATCTGTGACTGGGAAAACGTTATCATCTGCCTAGGTGATTTTAACCTTGACTGGGCCGAACCTGGCTCCTTTATCCTTTCCTCCTTGTTAAGCAAGGCCAACCTCTGCCAGCTTATTCAAGAACCCACAAGGGTCTCCAACAGTGGAGCATGCGCCACTCTCCTAGACTGGATCCTGACAAATAGGAAGGAGTTTTTCCTGGTGGCCGGTGTTCTCCCGGATACTATAAGTGACCATTACCCTGTTTACTGTACATAGGATACCTCCTCCTTCCCATCAAAAGTCTTAACACTTTCCAACCTCTCAAACCTGGATTTGGAAGCGTTCTGTCAAGATCTTAACCTGATTGACTGGTCTCCCCTCTACCATACAGATGATATTAATATCGCTACGGGCTATTTCACCTCTTCCCTACTCTCAGTACACAATAAACATACCCCGGTCACCACGAGAAGGGTAAAAGGGAAAGTCACCAAATGGCTCAAGCGTCCCCTGCTCCATCTTCTGAAACTCAGGGATAAACTGTGGTCTACCTGGAAGACCTCCCACCTATTTACTGACTTTGAAGCCTACAGAGCCCTTCAGAATACTTGCAAAAAAGAAATTAGCTCTTACTTCAGGAATCTCCTTGATTCATCAGCCTCCAACCCTAAGCGGTATTGGTCGAACATGAAAGAGACTCTTGGGAACAATAAACCTCTGAACCTAAACATATGTTCATAAATGATGCCCTCAGTAACAACCCTCTTACCATTGCTAAGGCATTCAACTCTCTCTTCTCTACTCTACCTTCCCTGACCCCCTCCTCTCTTCCCAATGCTTGGCCCGGTCCTTCCCCACGGGTCCCCTCTCCTCAAACACTTGAGCTGGCTCCAGTCACATACCTTGATGTCCTAAGCCTACTCAAAACTGTTCCAACTAATGGGAGCACAGGCTAGGACGGTATTCATCCTGGGATTCTTAGGCAGTTTGCTGCCTAGCTCGCAGAGCCGGTAACTAGGTTATTCAACCTCTCTATTGGTTCTGCCTCTGTCCTCTTGGCTTGGAAACTGGCAAGAACTATACCGGTTTATAAGAAGGGGGATGCTAAACTTCTGACCAACTACGGCCCCATCTCTCTTCTCCCCACTCTCAGTAAGCTACTTGAGAAACTAGTCCATCGTCAGGTCTCAGAATACCTTCTTAGGTTTAATCTTCTATCCTCCTATACAACATGGCTTTAGGGATGGGTATAGCACTACCACTGCACTGACCCAACTCACCAGTGATGCTGAAGGAAACATAGATAAGGGCTTACTCATGGGTGCCGTGTTTATAAACCTTTCAAAAGCATTCAATATGGTTCACCGTCCGCTACTACTGACTAGACTACAAGCCCTTGGCGCCTCTGACTACCCTATCTTGGTTTAGTAGTTACCTGGATAACCTCTCCCAGGCTGTTTCCTTCTGCAAGGTTCTCTCCTCCCCCATTTCTATCTCCTGCGGTGTTCCGCAGGGATCGATACTTGGTCCTCTTCTCTTTTCTCTCTTCCTAAATGATATCGCCACTCCTTCTCATCACAGTAGCCTACTCATGTATGCTAATGATCTTGTGCTTTACTATGCCTCTAAGTCAATTATGGACATAAACCATTACCTTTTACAAGACTTTCAATCACTACAATCCTGGCTCTCGGCCAACCGACAGATACTAAATATTGGTAAGACTCAGGCCATGCTTTTTGGGTCCTCTAAAAAAGTGCCCTTGGTGTCTCCTAAGCTCCTTGTACGCTGCCTGGATGGGACTAATGTCATGAATACCCCTTCTTTTACCCAGCCCTGGATTTTTCAGAGCATGTCAATGAGGTCTGCAGGTCTGTCAATGCCAAAATTGGCGCAGCCTATCGAGTGCGCCACTCACTTACCCCGTCAGCCAGAAAATCGGTTGCTAGAGGTGTGCTACTCCCCCAACTCCTTTATGTCCTACCGATTCTCTACCAATCCAATGCCAGCGTACTCTGCAAGTGGGACACTTCCTATAATAATATTTGCAGGTTTGCCTTATCTGCACCTCGACTGACTCATCGCTATTTACTTTACTCAGGATTAAACTGGTTGTCTCCAAAATACCTCCGGTCATACACTCTAGGGTGTCTTGTTGACTCCCTTACTAGAACCCCTCGTCCTGCCGCTCTTGGTGATATGTTTACCCCAGTCCCTCGGCCCCGCTTACTGAGGTCCTCTTCCATTCCAATGCTCTCCATACGGACCTGTAACACCAAAATGGGAGACAGGCCTTCTCCTATTTTGCCCCAAGGTTCTGGAACTCTCTCCCTCCCCAGGTAAAAATCTCAACCTTCCACCTTTCATTTAAGCGCTCCCTGTACTCACACCTCTGTGCCCTAGGTAATTGCAACTACACCTAACTGAGAGTCGCCAACTCTCTATGTCAGCTTCCTATGTATTATATACGGTGTTGCAGGTGAGTTATGTTACCTCCATTTCCACTGAACTTTCCCACTTTTTTGTTAAATGTTTTGCTTAACTTATTGGTGCTTGTTTATATGGCTGTGTGCACAAGCCTCGGATTGCTCAATCTAGTCTGTCATGACTACACCTGAAATTGTTTTTGAATTCTGTACTGTTGTCATTTCTGTATTCTCCAATATTGTTAATATTGAACTGTACTGGTTATCATGTTGTATTCTCAATTTTGTACCCTCCCAGGTTGTACCTGAAAATAGGCAGGATTGTTGCCTAGTGCACTTACCCGGTTACCAAAAGCTAATAAATAAATACTCCCCTGTCCCTGCCTTTATCCTTTATGAAAAGGGAATCAGCGGGGTTCCTGATGCTGGGATTTATACATCCGGTGCATGTCGGCCACCGCTTTCCCCGACTCCTGAAGTTGCTTGATCATCTCTTCAACTTCCGTGCCGAACAAAACAGGACTCTGAAAGGGGGAATCCAGGATGGACTCTTGTAAGTCCTGCTGGAAGCCCGTAAGTCTAAGCCATGGCTGCCGCCTCATGCAGACTCCCGAGGCGGCTGCTCTGGAGGCCATATCTATGGCGTCATAAGAACACCTCAGGGTGTGTTTGCCAACGTCCAGCCCCGACTGGGCACATGCCAATACTTCTTGTTTCGAGTCGGAGTCTGCAATAGAACTGATGAGGTCCATTGTCTTCTGCCACAGTGACTGTTGGTAGGCGAGCATGTGGGCCATGAAGTTCAGGGACCTGATGGCCCCAGTGGCTGAGGAGAAGACTTTTCGGCTCCAACCGTCTAACTTTTTAGAGACGAGGTCCAGAGGTTGGGAGCTCAAATGTTTTGACTGGGAACCTCTGCTGTGAGCAGCCGTGAGGACCAAAGAGTTGGCCTTCGGTTGTTTGGCTAGAAGGGGATCAGACTTCTGAGGCTTATAAAGTCTGTCTGCCTTTCTAGGGACTGCGGAAATGGAGGACGGAGTACGCCAGGTCTGGCAGGTTATGTCCTGGAATGGTTCCATGAACGGGGGGATAACCAAAGGTATGTGTTCCTTCTCTCCAAAGAACTTGGCCAGGCGCTTGCACTCTGGATCCAAGTCCTCCGTGTCCCACTCGTATATAGCCTGGATGTGCCTCATGATGTCCAGAAAAGATGGGTCATCCGGGGGGGGGACCGTGGGGAATCTTTGGGTTCCGGGGAGGGAGTACAAAATTCCCCATCTGAGTCAGGCTCTGATTCAGTGTTGCCCTCGTCTGAGGAGGACGCAGAAGGAGGGGAAGAGGGAGACGGAGACGAAGGGTGTTTCCTTCTCTTCCTCTTAGGGTCAAAACATGGGTGCTCACCTTCACCCCCTTGAGGTCTTGGGGTGAGACGGGAGCCCATGGGTGGTGGAGTACGGACAGTGTCTGGGGTCTGTACAGGAGATCCCCTTTAACAATATTACACCAGGTAGTGAAGAGGTTCCCAATGTCTGCTACTGGGACAACCGCTGGATCCTGTGCTGGGTTTGAGGGACCAGGCGTCAAGTCTACAGGCATGGGAGTTTGGGGATCAGGCTCATTGGGAGTAGGCGTCGGGTCCGGGATCTCGGCGTCAGTGGGCCAACGACCGGTAGTGCCTTTGTCTTGTGGTCCAGCGTTAGGTGGGACCCTGTCAGGCGTCCAGTCCCTTGAAGGAAGGGTGGACGGCTGGTCTTCATCTGGCGACCGACCCATGTCAGGCGTCGGGGAGTGGGACGATGGAGTAGGCGACCTGCTAGGTTTGTGCTGATCTGGAGGAGGGCACACCTTTGCCGGGGGAGGGAGAGGCGTCCGAGCCCAGATGGCCTCTTGCCTATGTGAGGGTTCTTCTGAGCGCCTGCGTTTGTCCGAAGAACCAGGCCTGTCCTGAGCCTTAGACAGGCTTCCCTGGGTCAACCCTGACGGTTTTAGGGGTCGATGTGCCAGGGAAGTGTCATGTCCCGATGAGGCCGACTCCTGATGTTTGTCCTGGGAAGAGGCGGGAGCGGACTTAGACATCTGGGAAGGTTTGGACGACTGGGCCAGAACCGAACCAGACCTCCAGCTGGAGGTCGAGGAAGATGAGGTCTGCTTAGCTGGTGACTTCGGGCGGGACTCAGACCTGGCCCAATCCTTATCCCTGTGGTGATGCCCCCGAGGACTTATCTTTTGCTGGGGAATCCCTGGCGGGAGATGATGAGCTGGCTCCTGATCCCCGCTGCATGGCCGCAAGCTTCTTCTCGAGCAGAAAGTTCTTGAGTGCGTTGGCCCTCCAAGCGAGTGTCTTCTGATTGAACTTCTTGCAATGTGTGCAGGTGTTGGGCCGGTGTTCTGGGCCTAAGTCGATGAGGCAGGCAGGATGGCTGTCTTTGGCTGGAATCTGCTTCCCGCACGCACACTTTGCTTTTCGCCGCAGTGGAGAGGGCGACAACATACACGAGGCGATATAAAAATGGTGAACAGAATGAAAAAATAAAGACTTCTTTCTTTGGCTGTCGACTGCTAATGAAGGTGTACGAGGAGCCAAACTACACGTGTCGACGGTGGGAAAAGAACTGAGGTGGCGCCAGGGGACCGCCCCTATATACTATGTCTGACGTCGGGTGCAGCTGACGTCGGGGGCGGTCCCCTACATCAGACTGCTAGCTACAAGTTTTCCGTGGTGTCCTGACACCTGCCGGCTTCAGTCCTAATGGTATTACCTGCTGCAAGAGCTCCACCCTCAAAGTCAGATCTGGCCGTTCACACTCCATTCCATGGGGAATTACCACCCTGTAGGGGTACCAAAGGCAAGGAACCCTCAAAGAGGGTTCCACCACTAAAAGTGCCATGGGAAAGATTCCCTTGGCTAAATGTACCTTAGGAAGGAGCCCCCCCCCCCCGAGGAGACAAGCGTGCCGCTGGAGGAGGATGGTGGGGCAAAGAAAAAAGTGCTTCAGAAGGAGGCTGGGAGGAACTGCTTATATAGTGCAGGAAGGGGGAGTGGCTGGTTCCTCACCCCACTGAACTACAAGCATAGTCTTTCAATTCAATGGGCGTACGCAACCAGAGTAGTGTTATGCCTGTGCAACTGTGAGAACTGTTTGGCCGTTTGCACTCTCTATTCCACAGAGAATTACCACCCTGCAGGGGTACTGAAGGCAAGGAACCTTCAAAGAGGGTTCCACCCCTAGGGGTGCCACAGGAGAGATTCTCTTGGCTAAAGGTACCTTAGGAAGGAGCCCCAAAAAGAACATTGAGCAGTAAATGTTGACTACGAGGCAGAGAAGCAGATTGACAGGAACGAGACAGCTTGATGAAACAAAAATGATATGCACAGGTTGTCAGGACTGCACTGGTAAAATGAACTGCATGGATGACATCAGGGGGCTTCATAAGGAGAGAGGGAATGGCAAGTAGGGCCACCATCCATCTCCATCCAACAGTGGAAACCTACCTAAAGAAAAATATAGTTACGTAAGAACTTACCGTAACAGCAGATCTTTGAGAGGAGCTCCTGCAGCAGGTAACACCTTTAGGACTAAGCTGCCAGGATCCCATGGAAAACTTCTAGTTAGCAGTATCCAGTGGGGGACTGCCCCCAACGTCAGCCTGCCCCGGACATCACGTACAGTATAAAAGGGGCAGTCCCCAAACCCATTCCTGGCTCTCCCACCGGAGACCCGGGCAAGTTGGTAAAATTGGAGAACCAAGGAGGTTCCTCTATGAGAGGAAAGAAAGGCATCTGAGATGGAGAAGCAGCTACCGGGGGAAGGAGGGAGGGAAATACAGTACCTGTTGCAAGCGCTCCTCTCAAAGATTTGTTATGGTAAGTTTTTACATAACTGTACTATCTTACTTCAAGATTCGCTCCTGCAGCAGGTAACATCTTTAGGACAGAGTCCCAAGCAGTAATGGAGAAACCCCAGGTAGAAGGGTGAGGCAGAAATCACCCAAAGAAATCCATTAAGAAATACAAACAATTCTATTTATGCAGAACAACTTTGTCATAGGACCTCTGAGAAACTGAGAAATCACAGGATTCACATGTCATATGCTCAAAAAGTTGTTCTTAACAAAGAGTTTGCTGAAATTGTAACCACTCTGGAAAGGGTGTCTGGGGAACCTATTCAAGACATCTTACGAGAGATACACATTAACTACCAAAAGACCTTAAGAAAAGCCATGCTTGTGAAAAATAGGAAATTAGATGCCCTTCAACATACCATACTTCCTAACAACCATGAAGCACACAATGGAGTCACTGAACAACTACACAATACTGATGGGCACCTTTCAGTTGTTAATTTGTCCAACCACACACTGACTACTGGAGAACTGAATGTACTTTCAAAGGCCTCACTTTCTGCCAACAAAACCACTGGATAACATACTGTTTTGTGGTGAACTGGAGGAGTACTTCCGTAGATTGAGACTTAAAGAATTCTTTCATGGCAGGGAAGAAATCACTGGTAGTGAAGACAGTGCAAACAGCAATAATGTAATGGATAAGAAAAAGGAATCTGATTTTACCCCAAGTGGGCGTAACAAAAAACTAGACAATTATATTAATTGTTTCCGCCAACAAGTCAGTGGTCAGATCCTTACCAGGCAAAACAAACCCATTATAACCTCTCTCCACTGGAGCAGCGAGCTATAGGGACACTGAAATCAAACCACAACATTGTCATCAAAAAAAGCTGATAAAGGTTCTGCAGTGGTGATTTTAAACAGAGAGGATTATATTACTGAAGCTAATAGACAGCTAACAGATCTTACATACTACAGAGAACTGGAGAGTGACCCCACTACAAGATATAAAGATGAACTATGTGACTTAATTAAAACTTTTCCTGACCATGTCCAAAATAAACTAGTTCACCTCATTCCTGCTGAACCAAAGCCAGGGACATTCTACATGCTGCCTAAAATACATAAACCTGGCAATCCAGGAGACCCATAGTCTCTGGTAATGGTACCCTGACTGAGGGATCTCAGGGTTTGTAGAGACCATTTTGAAACCGCTGGTTATGGAAAGAGACAGTTATATCCAGGACACTACACACTTGTTGCGTGTACTTTCTGGTTATAAGATTTACCACCTGATGCCATTTTAGTGACAATGGATGTAACATCCCTCTACACTAATATTCCACACACAGATGGCATTGCAGCATGCCTTAAATACATACATGAGAAAGGACCTGACCAAAACATCAACCCTGGAGTGGTGGGGAAACTTATGGAATTCATTTGACACATAACAACTTCAACTTCAATGGTAAACATTATGTTCAAACTATGGGAACAGCAATGGGCACCAAAATGGCTCCACAGTATGCTAACCTCTTTATGGCTGACTTGGAGGAGGATTTTAAGGCAGTATCCCCACAAACCACTGGCTTATTTCCGTTACATTGATGATTTGTTTATCATCTGGACGGAAGCACAGATGCACTCAAAGATTTTCATCACAAACTTAATAATCTCCACCCTACTATAAAGCTTACCTTGGAGTACTCTACCACCAAGGTTAACTTTCTGGACACCACAGTCATCATTAAGGATGGAACCTTACATACATGTATTTACAGGAAGCCAACAGACAGACAGAGATACCTGCACAGGAAAAGTAATCACCCTAACCATACAAAAAAATCTGTCATATACAGTCAAGCCCTTCGTTGTCAACGTATTTGTTCAAATGAGGATGACAGAGATACACATTTGGCTATGTTGAAAAACACATTTATGGAGCAGGACACTCTTCCAGGAAATTGACAGGATAACAGAACGGCAGCATAAGTACCAAGACAACAACTACTTCAATATAAAGAAAAGACAGCTACAGAAAGAATACCCTTGGTAGTCACATATCATCCAGACCTTGAACGTCTAAGTAAGATTATTAAAGATCTCCACCCAATATTTAGTGAGGATGACACCCTTAATTGTATTTTTCAGGAACTCCACTACTATCTTTTAAACAACATAAATTTATCCAGCCTAATTATTAGGAGCAAACTTTCACGGAACAGAATACCATGTCACAATGGCACACGAACCTGCAATCAACGCCCTGCAAGACCTGTAGGCTCATTTCTACCTCAGGACTGTGGTTTACATCACAAACAGACAATTCCAGGTGCATGGGAGTTATACATGCAAGTCACGATATGTTGTTTATTTCATTCAGTGCAAGAGATGTCCTCAAACAGGTTATGTAGGAGAGACACGCCAACAGCTCCGCACTAGGATGAACTCACACAGACATACTATTACAGCAAGGAAGACTGACAAACCAGTGGGGCATCACTTCTCCCAGCCTGACCACTCAGTCTCAGATATGTCAGTAATGGTCTTAAGAAATCTCAAAAACACACAACAGAGACAGAGCTTTTGAGATTAAACTTATCTTACATCTCAATATGGTAGCAGATGGGATGAACTTGGATATTGGCTTTATGGGACACTACAGAAACTAACATTCACAGACCTTTTCTTCTTCAAACTGACATATTATAGGACTTCAGCATATGTGAGATGTGGATGCATGTATGTATGCATGTGTGGGTATGCGCTGTGAAGTATGTGATATAACAGATGTGGGGCTTGCTGTCACATTGAGGTAAGTCTCTATTTAGCTATATGGAGTTATAATGTGTTACTATTTTATTTCACACACATAAAGAATTTCTTCTTACTTTTTATCTTTGCCTGTGGGGGGGTTGATTCCATTGCACCATATTCAGATTACCCAGCCTGCTAGTGTACATACAGGAGTGTTATCTTATACTGTTATATATAATTTTTGTAACTCTGTACATATTGAGATGTGTGATCTCATTTGCTGGGGGTCCTGCACATATCTTTTTACATTAGGCTTATATTATAGTACTTTACTCAGGATTTCATGACAAGTTGCATTCCTTTGGGGAACAATTACAGCGACTGAAGTTAATATAGGTTCACTAGGAGAGGGATTGAGAGTGTGTGTGTGTGTGTGTGTGTGTGTGTGTGTGTGTGTGTGTCTGTCTGTGGGAGAGAGAGAGAGAGAGAGAAAAGGAGGGTGGGGATAGAGAGAGAGAGAGACTACATCTCGTTTAAGCTATGTATCTCCCTCACCCACATTATTGTGATGTGGGGTGGGTTAGGTTGTATTGTTTGTATGAACAGGAGGAGATAAATTACATTTTTATCTCTTTTTCAGATTCCCTAGACACCTGTGGTACATGAAGTTGCTACATTCTCAGTATATATTGACATCAGTACATATCAGGCTGCATGGTCTGAACTCCTTGAGGTTCCTTGACTAGAGTTTTTTGCTTAACACTAATATTATCTATTTATATTTTAATTATCATGTATATAGTCCTGAGGTTTTTGTAATCTCTTGGGCCTTTTATTTAGCTTGAGAATACAGCTGGGTGGAAAGTCCAGCTAGGTTTTACATCACACAGTGAGCACTGATGTTTTTAGACAACTTTACTGGTAATTCTTGTCTTTAATGCATACATTGTAATTTCATGAGCCCTATAACTATCTCAGTCTGTCTTTAAGCTGGGTGGGGTTTTCAGTAATCACATCCTTATACTGACTGTGGCACTCATTGGCTTGATTTGGGAGTTATCTGCTTCTGCAGTGTTATCTTATGTCAATTAAATTTATGTGCAGTAGGATTCTTTATATGTGTCTTGCACTAGGAACATCTGAACCCAAGGTTCATTCGGACTGAGGGCAGTATTGTACTGTTAAACTTGTCTGACATCATCTGTTTTAATGAGTATTTTAAACCAATGGGATTTTTTCTGTTTTCTCTGCATTATCTAGCTGTTATAAGTATTGTATTTTCCAAACAACTGCCATGAGCTTCTGAAGAAGGACTGGTTGGTCCGAAAGCTAGAGCACTTTGTTCTTGTTACATCTATGTTGGTCCATTAAAAGGTATCAAATCATTTGCTTCTGGATCCAAAGAAATTAGGACAGGAGTCCTTGAATGACTGCAAGTTCAAGCCTGCCCTGTGACGAGAAACAATGTCCAAAGTGTAATGTTTCACAAAGGTGAGGACAGAACTCCAACTGGCTGCTGCGCAAATGTCAGCAGCAGACACATTCTTCAGTGAAGAAAAGGAAGCAGCCAGCCCGGCAAGGGTATGTTGTGATGTTTATAGCAAAACAATGGAATTAACCAACTATTTGGACAAACATTGTTTAGAAACAGAAGCCCCTACCATGCGGGGAGCAAAAGAACAAACTGATTAGATTTTCCCAAGGGTTTGATTCGTGCGCAAGGTAAAAATGCAGTGCCCTGTGACTATCCAGAGTATGTAGTAATGCCTTACCACGATCTGAGTACTCTGGGTAATACACCGACAGGTGGATGCCCTGATTCAAGGTAAACTCTGACACCACCTTAGGAAGAAACTTAGGATTCGTTCTCAAGGACACCCTGTCCTTGTGAAAAACCAAATAAGGCTCCTTACACATCAGGGCCTGAAGATCAGAAATCCTTGAGCAGAAGTAATAGTAACTAAAACAATGCCTTCCATAACAGAACACGCAGCTCACAACTTGCAGCAGGTTCAAAGGGAGGCAGTGTGAACTTTTCAAGAAAGAATAAAAGATCCCATGGCGGGACAGGGTCCCTGATGGGAGGCTTCAAATGCAAAATGCCGCACAGGAAGTTACAGGGAAGGTCCAGCTGGGCAATAGTCTTGCCTTCAATTGGCACATGGTAGGCCGAAATGGCAGACAAGTGCATCTTAAGCGAAGAGTAACTGAGTTCTGCATCGGATGAAGAGAGGAGGTACTCCAATACTGAGTTCACTGGACAGGAGAACGTGTCTAAATGCTGAGTGGTGACCCAAATGCAGAACCACTTCCATTTCATAGCGTAAGCTGCCCTAGTGGAGGGTTTCCTGGCTGCCACTAGGACATCCGCTACTCTGGGTGACATCCCAAATCTAGAGACTGCTAAGTCTGCAGGAGCCATGCACCGGAGATGCAGAGATGAGAGATCCGGATGTACCAGGGTTCCCTGTTCCTGGAAGAGCAAGTCTAATCGGATGGGCAGGGGAACTGGGGGCTCCACAGCCAGCTGCTGAAGCAGTGGAAACCAAATCTGTCATGGCCAGAAAGGTGCCACAAGGATCGAACACACAAAACTGCCAGCAGATACGAGCCATATGGTCTATCAAGTCTGCTCAATGTGTAGCTAGCACCCCTCCCTCTGCACTCCCTCACGGTGATCCTCTCTTCATTTTATCCCATCCCGTTTTTGAAGCTTCCCACTGTCTTACAGGACACCACCTCCTCAGGCAACGCGTTCCACTTAGAAATCACCCTTTCCGTGAAATAGTGCCTCCTCACTTCTCTCCTCCCTCCCTCCCTCCATTCTCAGCCTGTGTCCTTCCCTTCACTCAACTTAAAATTCCCCTCCATACTTGCCGTATTTATATCCTTCATGTACAGTATTTAAAGGTCTCAATCATATCCCCCCATCCCTCCTCTCCTCCAGGGAGTACATATTCAGCTCCCTCAGCCTCCCCTCATAGGGCGTGTCCTCCAATCCCTGCATCATCCTTGTTGCCCTGCGCTGGACCCTGTCCTGTAATCTAATACCATTCCTCAAATATGGGTGCCAGTACTGCACACAGTACTCCAGAAGCGGTCTCACCAACGACCTATACAGGGGCAGGATCATCTCCCTCCTTCTGGAGGTAATACCCCTAGCAATACGCCCCAGCATATTCTTGGCCTTAGCTGCTGCTTTTCTGCAGTGTACTGAGTGGCTCATTTGCCCTGTTATCATCACCCCAAGATCCTTCTCCTCCTCTGTAGTGGCTATCTACTCCCCTCCAACTGATAACGCCTCCACGGGTTCCTTGTTCCAAAGTGCATGACCTTGCACTTCTTAGCACTGAACCCCAGCTGCCATGTATCTGGCCAATCCTCGAGTTTAGCCAGATCATCCTGCAGCCCTTGCCACCCTTCTGTGTCATCTACCACTGCACCAATCTTGGTGTCATCTGCAAAAAGACTAATCTTGTTCTTAATACCATGTGAGATGTCAGTGATGAATATGCCAAACAACACTGGGCCAAGTTCCGAGCCCTGCAGTACCCTGCTTGTAACAGCCCTTGGCGATGAGAGTCCCCCACCACCACCACCCTCTGTTGCCTCTCCTGCAGCCAGTTTCTGATCCAGTTCACCATCTTTTTCCCTGCTCCCTGGTATTCTGCCTTACTAATCAGCTTCCCATGTGGCACCAAATCGAATACCTTGCTGAAATCCAGATACAGGACATCTACTGCATGGCCCTTGTCCAGTTCTCTAGTCACCCAGTCGTAACAGTCAACCAGGTATGTCTGGCAGGATCTGCCAGAGATAAACCCATGCTGCTTTCCATCCTGGAGTTCATTACCTTCCAGAAATGTTACCAACCCCTCCTTCAAGATTGTCTCCATTAACTTTCCCACAGTGGATGTGAGGCTTACTGGTCTAGTTGCCTGGCTCATCCTTGGGTCCACTTTTGTGGAGGGACACCACATGAGCCATCCTCCAGTCAAGTGGTACATCCCCCGTTTCCAGAGAGCTACTGAACAAATCTGGTAGTGGCTCCGCCAGGACCTCTGCCAATTCCATCAGTACCCGGGGATGTACACCATCTGGTCCTGCTGCGTTATCCACCTTCAGTGCCCTTAACCCTACTAGCACCCTGTCCACTGTGATTACCTTATCTGCCACCTCCTCCCCCCATGACTACCCTCCCTAATCCCTGGGACAGTGACCCATCCTTCTCCTTTGTAAATACAGAGCGGAAGTATTCAATCAGGGCTTCCGCCTGCTCAGCTCCTTTTTCTGCCCCCCCCGTCCTTCCTGATCCTTACTATCTGATCTTTACAGATCCTCCTCTCCCTTAATCATGTCTTCCCCTTCTGACTGCAGCTTGAGGACAACCCTCTGCAACAGAGAGAAGGCATAAAGGAACCTCCCCACCCAGAAGAGGGACAATGCATCTCACCAGAAAACACCAGGCCCTTGATCTAGCAAGAAGAAACTGGGCAGTTCTGCATTGGATGGGGAGGTGAATAGTCCAGTTCTGGCTGACCCCATCTGTCGAAAAGATCCTCTACCACTGAGGGATGAAGCTCCCACTCATGGGCCCTGGACCGAAAATGGCAGAGAAGGTCGGCCATGGTGTTTTGGATGCCCTGGATGTGGACTGCTGATAAGTCTAAGTGAAGGTCCACTGCCCAAGTCCACACTTGCATGGCTTCCATGCATAGTGGGTAGGAATGAATCCTCCCTTGCTTGTTGATGTAAAATACTACTGACACGTTGTCGGTCTGAATCAACAGGGGGGCCCAACAGCAGGGCTGTCTGAAAGACCTGAAGGGCATGCAGAACTGCTCTCATCTCCAAAATGTTGATATGGCGATGACGCTCATGTTGTTCCCAGGACCCCTTTGTCTGGCGACCTCCCAGCTGAGCTGCCCAGCCCTGACCTTATACATCCGTGGTCAGGATCTGTCTGGGTGCATATTTCTGGAGACAAACTCCTCTGGAAAGTTTTGGAGGAATTCAATCACCAAAGCAGGGCTTGCTTGACTAGGTTAGATACCAGGACCGGTTGGACCAGGTCGTCTTGACCTTTGGTCCCACTGAACTCTCGGGTACCATTAGATCATCCTCATGTATAGCCTGGCAAGAGGAACCGTGGCAATGGCGGCTGCCATGTGCCCTAAGAGCCTGAAGACATCCCTGGCCAAGACTTGACAAGCTGAGGAGAGCTGCCATGCATGGGCATGGAGGCGTTCCACTCTGTCTTGTGGAAGAAAGACTTTTCCCTGAGCCGTGTCCAGAAACACCCCTATGTATTGTAGCTGCAGACTTGGTCAAAGGGAGGACTTTGGGAGATTTAAAGTGATCCCCAAGTCCTGAAATAGATGAAAAGTGGCCTACATGGTGCACAGCAGCCGGTCCCTGGTAGGAGTGGTTAGGAGCCAGTCGTTGAGGTAGGGGAAGACGTAATACCCCTGCCTCCTGAGAGTTGCAGCCACCACTGTGAGGCATTTGGTGAACACTCTGGGTGCTGAAGACAGGCCGAAAGGCAAAGCCCTGAACTGGTACTGATGCCCCTGAAACCAGAAGCGAAGGAACCTCAGGTCCGGTCGAAAAACCAGAATATGGAGGTATGAGTCCTGCATGTCCAGGGAGCACAGCCAATCTCCCTGATGGAGCAAGGGTAGAAGACCCATCAGAGTGATCATCCTGAACTTCTTGTCTTCGATATACTGGTTCAGGTGGCTGAGGTTTAAGATTGGTTGCAGATCTCCAGTTTTCTTTGGCACCAGGAAGAAGTGGGAGTAAAATCACTTATACTGTTGTGCTGGCCGAACCAGTTCTATGACTCGCTTGAGCAGGAGGGCCTGGATTTCTTCCACGATGAGAACGCTGTGGGCCTGGGAGTAGTGGGACTGAATTGTAGGGATGTCTGGAGGAACCTCAGTGAACTCAAGAGTGTGTCCCTTCTCGACAAGCTGCAGGACTCACTGATCAGTGGTTACCTGATGCAACCCCTTGGTGTGCAAGGAAAACTGACCCCCCACCACCTCCCCTAAGGCGTCTTCCGGGGGAGGGCAGCGAGTCAGGCGGAGGCGCGGGGCGGGGGAGCGCAGACTGGGAGGATCTGGGGGCCCAAGAGGCTGAAGCACTGGAGGCAGGGATGGAGGCCCTCTGGTTGAAGCCTGACCTCTGCTGCTGCCCTCCGGGCTGACGTCTGGTGTTTCTCCAAAAGGACTGCTTGGAGTTCTGATTTGGCCAAGATTTGTGCATCGTATGTATGGATCTCATAGCATCGCCAGATTCCTTCCGCGGGCGATAATGTACTGTGAATCCTTACTGAACAACACCTGTCCTCTGACGGGGGCACCCATAATCTTAGATTGTACATCTGGCGCAAAGCCGGACGCCCGCAACCAGGAGTACCGCCTGATACAAACTGCCTAAGCAGCGGCTCTGCCGGCTGAGTTGACGGTACCATAGGACGCCCGGAGGATGTGGTTACTGACGTCAGATCCTGACTTCAGGATTGCCATAAGATCTGGGCAGTCTGGCATGGCCTGGGCCACCTCCACCACCTTGTAACATAAAGCATTTTGGTACTGAACCATGTGGGCAAGGAAGTTTGGGGAACGAATGACACACACAGAGGAAGAGTAAACCTTCTTGGCCAGATAATTGAATTGCTTCGAATCCTTATCTGGCGGTTGTGTACTGAGCTGCCAAGGTGGAGGGAGAGGAGGGACATGATAGAAACTTTCAAGTAGTTCAAGGGAATCAACAAAGTCCAAGAGGGTAGCATCTTTCAGAAAAAGAGATGTGCAAGAACAAGTGGACACAATCTGAATATATATGGGGACAGCTCAGGGGCAATGTGAGAAAGTATTTTTTCACAGAGAGGGTGGTGGACGCATGGAATGGCCTTCCTGAGGAGGTCGTAGGTTCAAAAACAGTGGGGGAATTCAAGAATGCATGGAACAGACATTAGGAAATTCTGGTGGGGGGGTAGGAAGAAGTAGGCTGCTGGTTAACTAGGATCTGCAGCTTATCCAATAGGTAGGGAAATGAGCAGACTAGGTGGGCCAGGCGGTCCTTATCTGTCGTCAAAGTCTATGTTTCTATCTTTCAGGGTCTCGTGGACCTGTCATGGGCAGCATTAATGACGATAAGAGACCACCTCTGGTCGCTCCCCGTAATAGGGGGGTCGTCGCTGGGTACAGTATACAGCTGGTCGCACTTCTTTGATACAGCCGGTGTAGAGAAGGGATGCTTCCAAGTGAACTTGTTCACATCTTTGTAGGACTCGACCACAGGAGGGACCACCATGGGCAAGGTCTCATTCCTCCTAAGAAAGATAGTCAGTCACTTACATCCTATGTCCAACTCCTAGGTGTCCCAGCCATTACGTTGTTGGATGTGACGCATCACATCCATAAATGGTGGGTCATCAGGTGGGGACCGAGGCATGTATCTGCCACCCTCCGGCTCTGACTCCCCTTGGTTGGAGCTGGAGGTAGAGTATCCATCCGAATCACCTAAGTCTGGGGAGGAGGACGGTGAGCATGGATGCTTTTATGGCCGACCCTGTGGAAGGGATTTATCACCCCCATCTGGCATCGGGATAGCCCCCTTGGGGGGGCAGGCGATCTGGCTGGTGGCTTGTACGGAGGTGGTCCCCAAGGGGATGGCTGAGGAGGCGCCACGGGTATCTGCTTACCCTTGAAAAAGACCCACCAGGCCGAAAAAAGCTTGTTTATGCCCTGTGGTGGACTCTCTAGAGGAGTTGGTGCAACCAGCATTGGGGGGGGTTAGATTTAGATGGCCCCGGCATCTGGTTGTCAGGCTGAGGCAACTCGGGCATCAGAGTAGGAAGATCTGGGGTGTCAGGCATTGGACCCAGAGGGATAGTACCATCTGGCATCAGACGAACTGGGTCCGGCGTCCGGTTATCGACTGTCTGGAGCTCGGGCTTCAGCTGGGGACGGGCGTCAGGCCCAGCCGATGGCTTCATAGGATACAGCAATGTGGTCCCCCGAGGTGGCACCAGGGAGGCAAGCGTCAAGGGGACTGGTGTAGACTTAGGGTGGGCCGGAGACTGACCCATCAGCTGCCTAGGCGGTGTCGCCTGTGAAGGGGAGCTAGCTCCCGAATGGGTTGAATGCCCCCCCCTTCCCAGGGGGAAGAGGGCGTCGATCTCAGTCACCCCCTGGTGTCGGGGTAGACTCGGAAGACACCCTGGCTGGGATGGCAACAGACAAAGGCCTGCCGCCCTAGCATCCACCAGCTGACCCACTTAGCTTAGAGACTGCAGTGACAATGGGCTTAAGCTTAAGTGGCTGGGAGGTGGGGGAGGAACCCCTGCGTCCCAAGGAACCTTCTCCCATTACCGAGAACAGGGAGGGAGGTTTAGACACAGACTTCTTCGGGGACCTGGAGCGATCTTCTGCCCAGGTTTTCTTGTGGTGTTTTTCCCGGTGCTTGTGTTTGTCGCTCGATTTCTTCCCTTTGTGAGAAGAAGAAGATGAAGCCGGAGAGGATGTCGAACTCTTGCGCTGAAGCTTCTTCTCCATTTCAGATAATCTTTTGGAGAGCAAAAAGGCTTTGAGGGTCTTCTGGCGATGGAGCCTGATGCACTGGTTAACATCTTGATAGTGTTGACAGGACTCGATGTCATGATCCGGGCCTAGGCAGAAAAGGCAGGCCCGAATAGCCATCCTTATGGGTAATCTGCTTCCCGCATGCACACTTCAACTGTCGTCACTCAATGGAAGACGATAGAGAAGAAGGCGGCACGTAAAATTTCAAAAATGGTACTTATTTTGATGGAAAAAAAGAAAACGCGGGTAGCATGACAGATGGTGGTCGACAAGCTGAAGCAGTCCATGGAGGTCCGACATGTGCGGTTGACGGTGGGAAAAGAACTGAGGATGGGTTGGGGGACCACCCCTTTTATACTGTACTTGACATCGGGGGAGGACGGACGTCGGGGGCGGTCTCCCCGCTGGATACTGCTAGCTAGAAATTTTCCGTGGGGTCCTGGTGCCTGGCAGCTTAGTTTTAAAGGTGTTATCTGCTGCAAGACTGAATCTCGAAGTAAGATTTAGGGGACATACTATAAACAACTAACTACATATTATGACCTCTGGCATGGAGGAGAGGAAATAAACCCCTTTTAACAGGAGGAAACCTCTGGGGATCCAAGCCCTAGGTCGCCTTCCCTCCAGGCTAGGGGTAGTTTATTTAGTGATGGCTCTGCAGCTGCAGTTTAGAAACCCAATCAAAGGGGAGGAAATATTCCAATTTAGTGGAAAGCTCTCATGATCCCTCTAACAGGAACGCCATGAAGGGTTGAGAGAGGCATCTGCAACAAAGGGTACTCTGAGTGAGAGTGGACCCCCAAGGTGGGAGGATGAGAGCAACAACTGCTGAGGCACTCAGCCGGCCTACCAACTGAAACAAACTGGGTGAACCAGAGGCGATCGTAGGAGAAAAGCTTTCAAAGGTGCCACAGCGACACCACAGCCAAAGGAGTGATGTTGGGCTGTGAGGGCTCCACTCCTCGGCAGCTGAAGTCTAAAATTGTGCATCAAGAGGTGCGCCATTTGATGGCATGCTAAAGCTCTACCCAGAGCGAGGAAACTACCACTATCAGCCAGATGAGAAGGACCCCATCCTGCGTTTCACATACTCAAGATGCGGAATTTGTGAGTGCAGAGTGAGACCA
Organism: Neoceratodus forsteri; assembly: GCA_016271365.2. Lineage (NCBI taxonomy): Eukaryota > Metazoa > Chordata > Ceratodontiformes > Ceratodontidae > Neoceratodus > Neoceratodus forsteri. Next base: position 1,052,730,198 of record CM057453.1, read on the forward strand.
TCGGCTTACAGGGTGAGCCCTAAGCCAGAAAAGGTAATGGACATGGTTGGCATGCCTCTGATTTATGAATGAGAGCATGAATCAACTCTGAGTGCTTGATAGGAGGAGGCCGGGTGAAACCAGTGGCCATAAATTAGATGGCAGGCCTTGAAAAGTTGTGAGAAAACTCTGCAACCACGAGATTCAAAGGTTGTGAGCGAACTCTGCAACCATGAGACTGAAAGGTTGCGAGGGAGCTCTGCAACCATGAGAACTACCAAGGTATGGCCTGGGTGAGGTAGAAGGCTGCAGTGTGAGCCAGCGTTTGGTGGTTTGATAGTAGGAGCAACCAGCAGAAAATAAGCCAACCAGTTCCATTACAGAAGTCGAATTGATGGTGACATAGAAGGTAGGTGCTTAGGAGAGGCTGTGATACCAGTGGCTGATTCAATGAGGTTTAGCGTAAATGAATCAATGAGGTTTAACAGATAGGAGGCATGTAGCAGGATTTGCAACAGCAATAAAATGGGCAGCAGCATAGGCAAGCATGATGTATCGCTGAATTATGTATATGCTTGGCAACCAGTTCCATAAAGGAGCAAACATAGCTTACATAAAAGCATTTGATGCTATGGTTTCAGCATGTATAGTGAACTGATATGATTGGCATGAATACCTTAAATGCCATTAAGGCGGAGCTAGGTTAATCCAGGTTAATCCTGTAAGGAGCATGCAGTGCAATAATGGAAAGCAATGAACATCTGAAGGCCATGTAGGCTGCATGAGTTCTTGAAAGCCATGTAGGTTGTGAGGTAAATCTATGCATGCAATGGATAACTGAAAGCCACGAAGGCAAGGAGCAGCAAAGGAACAGGTGATTCATTTAACTTACTTAAAACATGCTCCTGCTACCCAGGGCCATGATGCACCGCCGAGACACCACAGTCCTCCACCGCAGGAATAACAGGGAGCCAGAACCAAAGCATCATGATACCAGGCAGCTATATAATAGCAGAAAGTGTAAGTCTAGCAATGCAGCATTTGTCCTAGTGGAGCTAGCACTGAGTAAATCATGAGCAGAGCTGTAAAATGGAGAAACAGCTAGCTGAGCAGCAGAGCCAGGACCAGGTGCAATCAATTAAGGTGGTAGTACAGGAGGCAGAAAACTGCAGTGTGGGCTAAAACATACAATAAAAATAGCAGGAAAACTGAGGTTTGGTATGAGCCTGGAGCACAGGCACAGGCTAAACACAGTGTAAACAAAGGGCAGCAAGATGCCAGGAAAAACTAGAAAACCCCCAAAAGAAAAAAGAAAACACAAACCACAAACACAAGAAAACAGAAAAGTAAGCACAAAAAGGAAGCACACAGCAGCTGGAGGCAAAACAAATACTAACTAAAGCAGGAGAAATACATGAACAGAATCCAGCAAAAAAAAAAAATTTCAGAGCCAAGGGCACAAGCAATGCTGGGGGACAAGTCCCCAGCAAGCCAAAAGGAAGACAGACCAACAGAGCCTATAGCTGGCAAAAAAAGTGCTTTAGAAGGAAGTTGGGAGGAACTGCTTTTATAGCTCAGGAAGGGATCGTGGCAGGTTGCTCACCCCACTGAACTGCAGGCATAGCCTTTCAATTGAAATGATTGCAAAAAGCTATTTGGAACTCAAATGCGTAACGTTGAGATGCAGCACAAACTCTTTTGCAGAGCTAGCAACAGGAGGTCAGTTCTGGAACACCATATTCTATTTTGCTGCACCTACAAGAAAATTGACAAATTTCTGATACATTTAATGAGACAACAGGATATCTGTTATCGAGTTGAGGTTGCAAAAGTTAATTACCAGGCAAAGACTTATTATAAAAAAAGCAGCAATATTTCCTGGGGAGAGACTGACTGAAACTGGAATCAGAGATACACCCTCAGACGAATGACTTTGTTTTCTGTTTGTGCTGCCTTTGTAAATAGTTATATCGAACAATTGTTGTTTATTTTACCGTTATTGATAATAAAACATTACTTGTGAATTTTACAACTGCTTCTGGTCTTCCTATGCTTCTTGACTTATGCCTCGACAACACAGATTATAGGTCAGATGTCTCCTAGCAGGGTCCTGCTCTTCAGTCTCGTGCCTCATGGCCACTTGGAGTTGCCTCATGATGTCGATAAAAGCGGGGTCATCCAGGGGGAGGGGACCTGGAAGTGTATGTGCTCATGTCCTTGCCCCCCAAGGAGACTGTAGAGTGGGAGTGAGAAGGGCTCAAGGATCCATCCTCCTCACAGCTATCACCACCCTCCTCATCCTCATCTGGGGATGTGTGTGGTCGGGGTGGTACTCGTCCTCCTCCCCATGTTCAGAGATAAGCCCCGACGGCATCGAAGCACGGGGCTGGAGAGTCTGAGGTGCCGTAGAGGTTTGAGGCATGGGAGTGGTTCCTGTAGGTCCCTGCAGCCACTGCCTGGGAGGGGGAGTCATGTGGCGCATGAACTCCCAGAAAGAGAAACACAGAACCTGTAAGTCAATGACAGGTTGTATGGGAGCAACGGGCAGCACTGACGGAAGAGGCTAAGGCGTCGGTAGCAGGGCCAGAGAGCGCATCAGTGCGGACTGAGGCCCTGGAATAGCCCTGTGGCCTGGGACGTCTGCATGGAAAGACTTGGGGACAACGCCATAGCTGGAGGTGATGTCAAGGGGGACTTGGATCCCCAGGCCGCAGAGGAAGAAGCTGCAGTCAAGACAAGCCAAGGAAAATATTATTTCTATGGCGCACAATCCCGGAAGCTCTGGGCACCTAACAATAAAATAGTGATAGAACCAGCAGTCAACTTAAAACATAGCAATAAAACACAGTATTCATAGCAATCTTTAAAATACTAAAATAATTCAGCAAAAGTAAGATAAAAGAATCAGTAGTTGGGGTGAATTATTCCGGGTCTTCCAGAAAGGCAAGATGGAAGAAGTGGTCTTTAAGCCTCTGCTTAAACTACTCGACTGATGGTGACTCCCAGACAGTAGCTGGAAGGGAGTTCCGATCGGCCCTGCACGACACTAAATGAGCAGTGCACCAGGTCTTAAGCGGAATCCTGGGAACGTCCAGGAGGCTCCTGGTAAATGAATGGAGCAAGCAGACTGAAGTGGTAGGTGATAGGAGCTCAGACAGTTAGCCAGGGCCCAGTCCGTATAGGGCCTTGTAGGTGAGTAAGCCCACCTTGAAGAGGACCCTCCACCTGATCAGCAGTCAGCACAGAGCCCACAGGACTGGGGTCACATGACTGAATCTGGACAGGCCAGTCAGCAAACAGGCCACTGCATTCTGCACAAGTCCCTCCAATGACCCCGAAGTAAGCAAGCAAATTTTTTTTTAACTTTATGTTTATTAATAATATAATAGACGTACAGTCAAGTTTACTAATTTCAGATATAACATACAATCATCATAATCATGAGAGCGCCACTCCTCTTAATAATTACAATATATCCATCTGAAATTAAAAGATACGTCCTGGGGGGTTACAATAATATTAGACTTTTAAGTAGAATGTTCCATTTGGCTGCGTCTTGAGCCCATGAGCTGCATGGTCTGATAATATGTGAGTCAAAAAACAACATTCCAGTCATTAAAACTTAGTTTCCTTAGAAACAGAAGTTCACTACCATGCTTATCCAATGTAATTCTGCACCTAAAAGTGCTAAGTCAGTTAGTAGAGTCCACAACATCTAATAGTAAATCTGAGGAACACAGAGACCAAAATATCGGGTCACTTAAGTAACATTCAAAACCTCCCTGATATTAAATTTAACTAATGCAGTGCTATAACTAGGCATGTGTTACACATGGGTATGCACAACTTTTAGGACTACACATTCTCAAAGCCTGAAAAAGTTAATTGGGTCAGAGGACCCACTTTGCTATATGAATTTTAAACTGCTTTTCTTGAATCTCTGTGATGATAGACCTGATTCAAGTCCTAGTATAAGACAATCAGCCATCTTCTTCCCATGAGGAATTCTCCTCTTCTCTCCCCTTTTTTTGCCTGGATTGCATGTTTCTGGCACCATCTGAGAGCGTCATCCGGAGCCAAAAAGAGAAAAATCTTCCCACTGTGTGCTATCCTCAATCTTGCAGGAAAAACTATTCCGTGAGATATCTCAACTTCATGGAGCATTGCTCCAGCTCCATTGAACTGCTATCTTTTCTGTCGGGTGGCATATCCAACATCCGGGAACATCATCACCTTTTGGGCTTCACACAGCAGTACTCTCTTATGTCTGGCCTGTGTGAGCAGCAAATCTCGAGAGCCGACTCCATCAGTCACTATTACCACAGTACGTGGGGCCTCTAGGTTATCTGGACAGCCCCGAGGAGTTACTAGATACCCTTTTTGAAAACGCTGGACCAAGGAGGACACCTCATCTCCCAGCTGCTGTGTGAACCATTCCTGCATGAAAAAGATCAGGTGATCTCCCTTTGCTCGCTCCGGCACTCCAAGAAGATGAAGATTGGAAGATCGAACCTGATTTTCAAGGTTTTCCAACCCGATCTTAAGATGTGAGTTTTCCTTTATTATCGTCGATACAGCGCCCATTGCTGTGTCGGCTCTTTTTGTAGCGTCTGAAGACGCTAGGATTATTGACTCCATGTTCGTCTCAATGTCAGCTACCCTATTCGTAAGGTTATCAAATTTGTCTGCTAGTCCAGCGACTGAAGCAATCAGACGATTTATTTTATGTCCCAGCGACTGTAGTGTCTATTCTCCTGATCCTGCTTCCTTGTGGTTGTGGCCTTGTGTCGCTCGGGTTGCTGAGGTAGCAGAGATATTTTTAGATTTGGATCCCACAGCGGCCGCCTTGTCTCTCTTAGGATTGCCCATTGCAGTGAGGGAGTATTTAGCCACTCTTCTAGCCGATTTTTAGTCTTTCTGATCCCAAATAATCTATTTTGATTAGCAAAATTGCCCTCTGATGTACAGAGCTCTACAAGAATACATCCTCCAAGCTCGGGCTCAACAGCCCCCCAAAATTTTTATTTTAAATGCCATTCAAAAGACCAAGGCGTTGTACAGAAAAAAAAAATTACTCATCTTAGTAATTGTGTTTCTTCTAATGGAGTCTTGCTATATTCTGACTATATGCCGTTAGCCCCAGCACTTGACCTGCTCCGGAGATGAAAGAGTTAACTCTATGCCAAGGCACAGAACATTGAGCTCGAGCTCGGTTTTCAAACCTCTGTCCCAGGTACTCTTCAGTGTAACCATCAGATTCTTACGAGCCCTATACTAAGCAACTAACATCCCAGAAATTGTTTTTAAAACTTTTGAGCCAAAGGGCAAAAGACATCAATTGTAGGGTACAAAGACTCAAGTTGAGACCCCAAAAAGAATTCAAGTAGGTAATAAAACAAAGAAACAAGAAACAATCTTTAATTAAGAAGGGGCACCCAGGTATACCCTTGGGGTGCAACACTGCGCCTACCCACCCACATCCCAAAACAACTAAGTTCCAGGAGGGGAGGCAGGGAGGGAGGTCAGAACACAGCAAGACTCCATTAGAAGAAACACAATTACTAAGGTGAGTATTTTTTCTTCAAACAACTTGAAGTCTTGCTGTATTCTGACTATATGCAGACTACCAAGCAGTACCCCCAAGGAGGAGGGAACTACAGAACCTATTTTGGGAACAGGCTCTGCAGTACTGCAGTACCAAACCTAACATCTCTTCTCACCTGAATGTTCAGGGAGTAATACTTGGTGAATGTGTGAACAGTCTTCCAGGTGGCTGCTTTATAGATTTCCACTAAGGGTATGTCTCTAGCTGCTGCGACCGAAGCAGCTGTACCTCTGGTAGAGTGAGCCCTCAGGCCTGAGGGTGGCTCTTTCCCCAATTTTGAATAGCAGAACTGTATGCAGAAGACAATCCACCTAGCAATAGTTCTCTTGGTGGCAGGCTTGCCTTTACCCACCTCCCCATAAGTGAGAAACAGCTGGGAGCAGTCGTTTCTATGGGGCTTAGTGGATTCTAAGTAGTAACTTAGAACCCTCTTTACATCAAAACTGTGTAATCTCCTCTCTCCAGAGGAGGAGTGATCAGTGAAAAATACAGGCAATGTCATAGATTGGTTCAGATGGAAGTCTGATACCACTTCAGGGAGAAATTTCCTATTTGTATGAAGGACCACCTTATCCCTATGGAATGAGATGGTCAGGTTCCACTGATAGAGCCTGTAACTCACTGATTCTCCTGGCAGAGGTAATAGCAACCAGGAATACAGTTTTCCAAGTCAGATACTTGAGCTCAGCTGAGCAGAGGGGTTCAAAGGGAGGCTGCATCAGCTGTGCAATACAGATATTCAGGTCCCACAAGGGAGTTGGATCCCTGAAAGGAGGACTGATGCGAACCAAACCTTTAAAGAATTTCTTGAAAACTGGGTGGGAAGCTAGAGAAGAGCCCTTCCCAGCCGAAAGAAAAGGAGAAATAGCTGCCAAATGCACCTTGAGAGTGGTAGGCTGAAGGCCTAAACTGTTAAAATATACCAGATAATCTAGGGCGGTGGCAGTAGCAGTTGAATGTGGCTGGATGTGCCTCTGGGAACACCAGAACCCAAACCTCTTCCATTTAGAATCGTAAGTTTTCCTAGTAGAAGGTTTTCTACTGGCCTTAAGGATATCCAGAGCTGACTGTGAGAGACGCAGGTCTGCATATTCTAGCTCCTCAAGAACCAAGCCTTAAGACTGAGATTGTGAAGGCTGGGGTACAATATCCTCCCCTGAGCTGAGGTGAGTAGGTTGAACTGTCTGGGAAAACACAGGGGGATTGTCACTGATAGTGACAACAGTAGAGGATACCAAGGCTGTCTGGCCCAATCTGGGGCTATCAGAATCACAGTGTAGGGTTGGGACAGGATCTTGACTAGAACCCTGAATATCAGAAGAAAGGGAGGAAAAGCATAGAGAAACCTGTTGGTCCAATCCAACAGGAGGGCATCTAGAGGAACAGACCCCCGCAGAGGGGGCCTGCAGCAGAATAGAGGGCGCTGATGGTTGTCTGGGGCTGCAAAGAGATCTAGCTCTGGAGTGCCCCATCTCTTGAAAATGGTCTGAAGGATGAAAGGATTCAGGGACCATTCGTGGTGACCTTGAGAAATCCTGGTGAGAGCATCTGCAAAGTATATTGTCCTTCCCTGGAAGATGCACAGCAATCAGGGAAGTCTGCAGGGAATAAGCTAGTGACCATATTTTCATGGCCTCGTTGCACAAGGCAGAGGACCGAGTGCCCCCCGCTTGTTGATGTACCACATGGTTGTGGTGTTGTCTGTCCTGATCTGCACCACTTTCCCCTGAATTAAAGTCGAAAATGTCTGAAGGGCCAAAAAGACAGCCCAGAGTTCGGGAAGATTTATATGAAGGAGAGACTCCTGATGGTACCAAGTCCCCTGAGCAGTTTGCTGATCCATGTGGGCTCCCCATCCCAACAGAGAAGCATCTGTGGTGAGAGTCACTGTGGGAACCTGACTAAGGAAAGGAACCCCTTGCCTCAAATTGTCCTCTTCCAGCCACCACTGGAAGGCCTGAACCAAAGTTAGAGATACTGAACCCAACTTGGACAGGAAATCTTTTTTGAGACCAAAAAGCTCTTAGGTGAAATTGGATGTCCCTCATTTGAAACCCTGCCTCTTGCACTACTGCAGTGCAGGCTGCCATGTGGCCTAGTAACTGCAAGAAATGTCTGGCTGGCTGAGACACCAGTGGACGAAAAGAGGAAGCCAGAGAAGTGAGGGATTCTACCCTTAATAGAGGAAGGAAGGCCCTGGCCTGAACAGTGTCCAGCTCCACTCCTATAAATGTGAGAAGCTGAACTGGCTTAAGAACAGACTTTTCCAGATTTAGAATGAATCCTAGGGAGAGTAGAAGATTATGAATGACCCCTAGAGCTGATCTGACTTGGTCTGATGACTGACCTAAGAGCCAGTCATCCAGGTAAGGGAACAGGAGGATGCCTTGTCTTCTGAGGAAGGCTACCACTACTGCTAGGCATTTGGTGAATACCCTTGAGGCAGATGTGAGACCGAAAGGCATTGCTCTGAACTGGTGATGGCCTGAGGGCAGTTCGAACCGGAGGTACTTTCTGTGGGACTGCCTGATACGTATGTGGAAATAGGCATCCTTGAGATCCAAACAGGCTAGCCAGTCTCCTGGTCTCAGAGAGGGAAGAATAATTCCCAGAGTCACCATCTTGAACTTTGGCTTTAGTGTGTGTTTGTTTAGGTACCATAGATCCAGGATGGGTCGCCACTCCCCTGTCTTTTTTTGAGTAAGGAAGTACCTCTAGAACAACCCTTTTCCCCTGTGAATGAGAGGTACACTCTCCACTGCCTGCAGAAGCAGTAGAGAAGAAACCTCTGTTTCTAAGACCTGTGTTTCCTGTGCCGAGGAAGGACAGAAAGCCTTTGCTCTCAACTTTGGGAACCTGCTGAAGCTGAGAGCAAGACCCTGATTCACTACTTCCAGGACCCACTTGTCTGAAGTGACAGACTTCCAGGCCTGGAAAAAGTGAGCCAGTCTGCCCCCTACAGGAATTGGGGAGGCGACCCTGGCTGATACATCAGGGTGTCTGTTTGGCAGGGGGCTTAGACTGAGAGGAGGATGCCACCCTTGTCATCCCCCTTCTGCCTCTTCCCCTAAAGAACCCCCTCTGCTGAAAAGAAGAGGAGGAGGCCTGGGCCTGGTAGAAAGGCCTGTGAAAAGGCCTGCCACTGCCAGCCCCAGACTGCTGCCTCTGAAGAGTGGTCTGCTTTTTATTGGCTGCAGCACTCCTGTATGTGGTCCTGTATTCGTCCATCTTTTTCATGTACATCTCTGTTTGTTCCCCAAACAGAGAGTTGCCAGTGACAGGAAACTCCATGGCCTTGGTCTGGGTATCCTGAGATAAATTGGAACACCTGAGCCAGGCAAATCTCCTCATGGAAACAGATGTAGCCATGACCCTAGAATGAACATCATTCGAGTCCACAACAGCATGAAATTGGACCTTAGAAGCTTCAATGCCATCCACAGCCACCTGCTCCAGCTCCTTGGCCAGCTGGGGAGGGGCATTCTTAGCCAGCTCCAGAACTGTATCCCACCTGGACTTCTGGTATCTGGCTGTATAAGCCATATAATTGGATTGCCTGAGTCCCAAAGAGGATGCCAAGTATTGCTTCTTTGTCATGGCATCCACTTTCCTGGAATCCTTATCTGGTGGGTGAGATGCCAGGGGAATATTAGCCTTGTCACAGGCTACAGCTTGCACAACCCCAACATGGCTGTAATGGTTAATAAGGAAATCCATACCCGGGCCTGACAGAGCATACCTCCTGTCCATTTTCTTATCCACAGGAGGTATGGATGTTGGAAACTGTAATATTTTTTGGGTGTTTTCCCAGGGACTTGTGCAGAGGGATAGACACCCTTTTTGACTCTGGGACATCCATCATTTCAACATAGTCAGGCTCCTCCTGATCCTGTTCAGTTTCTTCCACTGGAAGCTGAAGAGTCTCAGCCACCTTCTTGTAAAACAAGAAGTGGGAGGGGGACTCAGAAAGCCTGGGAGGAGATACATTAGAAGGCCTGTCTGGGGAGATGTCAGGCTCAACAGGCTCATCTAGGTCTTCATAATCCTCATCTTCATCTCCTTCACACTTGCTCTCATAAAATGCTTCAGGATCATACTCAGAAGCAGAGAAGTCTGACTGAACCGACTGTTTCTGTGTCGGTTCGGTCGGAACCAGGCAAAGCGACTGCACAACAGCAATCGCTTTGACTAGCTCATCAGCGGTCGGACCATGGGATGCTTTCTTTTTGCAGGGAATGATTCAGCGGAATCGGCTCTCCTTTTGCCCAAGGAAGTATCGCCCAGGGCAGTGGGAACCCCCTCAGGTTCGGTCGGAACCAAACCGGGCTGGCCATCCGGGTCAGCTGATTTTTCGGCCTCCCTTTCCTTCAGCCTACTTAAACGTTTTTCAACAGTGGCCTTGGGAAAGTTCCTGCAGATTTGGCAGTCTTCTTTGAGGTGGTCAAACCCCAGACAATACACACAGATGAGGTGGGGATCAGCCTTGGCGAAAGCCTCCCCACACTCAGTGCAGTGTTGAAACCCAGTGGGCCCGGTTTTCTTTTTGGGTTTCTCAGACATACCTTTAAACACAAAGTCACCCTTACCAGCATTGAAGCCAGGTGACCACCAAATCTATCGGTTCCAACCGTGTCACGGGTCAGATGAAAGAACCGGAGAAATCAACATCTTTTTCAGGAACCGATAAGATACCGGAAAACCACACTAAAACACCTGTGAAGAAACGGACAACAAATTGCTTCGGTTCCCAACCGGACCGACCGGCAAGAAACCGAAAAACAAAAACAATTTCTTTACAAACCACACTACTACCTACTAATACACTTACTGCACCAGGACAGAGATGTAAAGACCGAAAAAATAAAGGAGCGGTTTATTAAACCGAATGATTTTACCACAACCGAACCGAAGTGAAGGAGAGAATCTCCAGAGTGACTTCACAGTAAGGCAGAGTAAAGAATCTGACGGTTACACTGAAGAGTACCTGGGACAGAGGTTTGAAAACCGAGCTCGATCTCAACGTTCTATGCCTTGGCATAGAGTTAACTCTTTCCTCTCCGGAGCAGTTCAAGTACTGGAGTTAACTGCATATAGTCAGACTACAGCAAGACTTCATGTTCTTTGAAACATAAATAAAAACAAAATATCATAAAACATATACTTAAAATCAGTTAATAAAACAGCAGGACTCAAACCTCAGAAAAAGCAAAGTTAAAAAGGCAGGTCTTTAAGGCAGATTTAAAAGCCTCAGCGGATGGGCACTCTCTAATCCGACGAGATAGAGAATTCCACAGGGTCGATGCTACAAAAGGAAAAGATCTAGCTCTAGACATAGTCAAGCGGACCCTGGGAATCTCTAGCAATCCCTCATTGGCGGAACGGAGTGGGCAAAGGGGAAGGTAGGGGCAAAGGAGATCTTGCAAATACTAAGGTCCCTGTCCATGTATGGCATTACAGGCCAGCAAACCGACCTTGAAGGTAATTCTCCACCGCACTGGGAGCCAGTGCAGTCCACAGAGCACAGGTGTGACACGGCAACATCTCGACAAGCCAGTCAACAACCTGGCAGTGGCATTCTGCCCCAGCTGAAGTAGACAGCATTATAGTAGTCGAGCCTGGAGGTAACCAAGGCATGTACTAGTGTCGGTAAGTCTTCGGGCGGAACGAGGGGCCTGATCCAGGGGATATTCCTCAAGTGGTAAAAAAAAGACTTTTTACAACAGAAGACACCTGAGCCTCAAGAGTCAATCTGCTGTCCAGGATCACACCAAGATCTCGCACCCTTGGGGAGGCCATCAACAGAGCAGACCCTAGGAACAGTCCTGTGCTCATCCTGGAGGCAATTCCATCACGCCAGCAACCTGGTTCGATCACCAGCACCTCTGTCTTGTCTGGGTTTAGTCTCAACCAGCTGGAGGACATCCAGTCATTGATTTAGGCCAGACAGTTGTTAATCACGTCTACAGTATTGCGTGTTCCAGGGGCAAAGGACAGATACAGTTGGGTATCATCTGCATAGCAGTGAAGACCCACACTGTATTGCCAAATGATCTCACCCAGTGGCAGCATGTATACTGTGAATAACATCGGCGACAAGATCAAACTCTGCAGTACTCCACATGACAGGGTCATTGGGGAGGAGGAGAAATTCCCCATCACTACCCGCTGCACCCTATCTGCAAGATAGGACTCAAACCAGTTGATGACAGTACCGATGAGTCCACAGTACTCACAAAGATGACTGAGAAGCACAGTGTGATCCACAGTATCAAAAAAGGCTGTCGAGTGGTCAAGGAGAACAAGAATTATCTTGTCACCTCTATTTCTGGCCCTATGGAGGTCATTATGCACCCTAACAAACGCCGTTTCAGTGCTGTGTCTGGCCTAGAAACCCGACTGGAATGGCTCGTAGATGTCAAAGGACACGAGGTACTCTTTGAGCTGTTGCGTCACAAGTTTCTCAACGACCTTGTTCAAAAATGGCAGGTTGGAGATGGTACAGTAATTCACTGGAATGTCAAGGTCAAAAGATGGTTTCTTCAAGATGGGTCTTACCAAGGCTTCTTTCAAGGACTCTGGGAAGACTCCCTCTGACATCGAACACTGGATAATCCCCGCGAACACTGAACCAACAGCCCCGGCACAACTCATCCAGAAACGGGTTGGGGCTAGGTCCAGTTCACAATATGTGTGCTTTAGCTCTAACACCTCTAAGACCTTGGCCACCTCCACCGGTTTAAACTTCTCCCAGATGAACAGAGTGCCACCATTCCTCCCAGCACGACCACTGCGAGGCAGAAATGGATGAAAAGGCTTTTTTCGGCTGTAGGCAGACTAGGTGAAGTAGTCTGTCCGCAGTTCGAAAAAGCTGAGATGGTCTGTTACTTCCTGCAGCAACTTCCTTGGACAGAAATTCTTACTTCTTATGGGTACTTGCCCCCTGGTACTCATCATAATGAGCTCACGGGGCAAGTTTGTCCTCCTCAGACCGGGTCTTCCGCTAGCAACACTCCAACTTCCGACCCTTGAATGTCATCACCTTGAGATCCCCATCAAACCAAGAGAATCTCAAGTGAGAGGATCTGAGTCATACATGGACCAGTGCGAGGGAGTCAAGCGATTCGGATACCACCTTATTATAGGTAGCCACGCCTAGTCGACACCCACCACACATGCAGCCTTTACCCTAGATAAGTCAGCCACTGCCAGCAGTCCCTCTGGGAACAAACCCCTTAAAGAGAGATAGCTGACAATCTCCACAGGGGAAGGACTTTAAGGGGGGCCCCAAATGTGAATCCCACTGTATAGTGATCGGACCAACTGACCTGACCAATCCTAAGGCTCTCAACCCCAAGACCCAGCTGAAACACCAGGTCGAGCATGTGTCCGCTGAGATGTGTCGCAGAGATAACCACCTGTGCTAGGCCCAGCGATGACATCAGCTGGAGGTCATAAGCGAATTGTGAGTATTCGTCATCAACCATGGCATTGAAGCCCCCAGGATTAAACACCTGGTGCACTCCAATACCTGATCGATAACAAAATCTGCAGCCTCCTGCAGGAAATCCCCCCAGCCCCAGGGGGCCGACAGAGAAAGAGGATCCTGCAACCTGCACCTGGAGACCCGCATACTGCCACACGCTCAAAAGACCTGACCGTTCCAACTGGGTATATGGTGAAACCCAGGCAAGATCTATAACATATGGCCACACCCCCACGTTCCCTCCTCGGACTATGCACTATGGAGTACCCAGAGGGGATGGCCACCTCCAAAACAGGCCCGGTGTTATCACTCAACCTGGTCTCTGTGATGCAAGCCAGGTCGATAGAGGAAATCAAGTCCGCTATAATTACGGTCTTGTTCCTTATCGACCTGGTATCGTACAGCACTGTCCGAAGGGGAATGGAGGGGGCTGCCGCCCCTTTGGCTGCACCGGGGGATTAAGCAGAGTTCCTGCTGAAGCCATATCAATCCTGGCCACAGCAGGGTTGGCAGAGCACCCTAACTGAACGCCTGTAGAGAACAGAGGCCGGAACAGAAGGGACTGGAAGGTCGGCTGGGCTGAGGAGAGGCCCGATGCTGTAGAGCCCACTCCTGTCAGGGTAAGTGGCAGGGGGCACTGCCATGAGTAGCACTGTGGAAATTAGGGCGTGGGTGGTGGAGGGGGCCACCACTGAAGCGGAGGACAACCCCATTCTGGTCGCCGACAGAAGCGGGGACTGAGCGCACTCTTGGGGGACTTTTCCTAAGTCCGTTACTTGTCCTGATGTTTGTGCTTTCCATTTGGGAAGAGGAGCCGGAGGGGGTTGGGGAAGCAGAGAAGCGCCTGGCTTGCAGCTCCTTCTCCATGCAGACCAACTTCTGCTCCAGATGGAAGTTCTGGAGAGCCTTCTAGCAGCAGTGCCGTGTGGCCTGGTTGAAGCCACAGTAGACGTCGCAGGCCTGTCCGTCACAGGGCCTAAGCAGTGGATGTAGATGTTGTGACTGTCCTTCTTGAGGATCTTCTTTAAACAGGGACAATAAGGACATACTGTAGCATCTCTGGATCTGCTGCTTTTGGCATAAAAGAAGGTTAATAAATCACTTTATAATAAAATGATAAACAAACTACGGAGAGAAAATAAAAAATCAAGATAAGTAAAGACTTTTGGTGGTCCAATGAAGCGGCAGTAGCTCTGTAGGGTCCGTGTGCAGTTTGACAGTGGGAAAAGAACTGAAGAGGATGCGGGGGCCACCACATTTAAACAGGAAGTATGACATCAGTGAGTAATGTTGCTGTGGGTGGCCCCCTGGTAGACTGCTAGCTAGAAAAGTTTCTGTGTGTTCCTAGTGCCTGGCGGCTAAGTCCTATAGGTGTGGCCTGCTGCAAGAGATACCCTCAATGAAGATCAGTGAGCTGGGAAGCTCAAAATAATCCTGTCAAACACAGCAGTCTGTTTCACCTGCCCTAACTACTGCGCAAAAGATGCTTTAAAACAAAATATCCACAAAACTCATAAGCTGTCCCTAACAATCCACAGCTTATTCATGACTTTGGAGTGTGCCTACTGTTCTTGAGGAAGCAAAACAACTGGGGTTTAGGTGAGACATGGGAGCAGTAGGTACATGACGGGAACCATACTTATCAGTCAGTTTTCAGTTAGGGCTGTGCCTCCACTTCTAATTGGCTATGCAGTGAAACCAAATGATAGCGCAGAAATTTAAGGTGGGAAGGAACTCTAGGTCCATCATGTCCATCACCTTGTTTCATTAACAGGTATGAACAAGCATGCTGTGCAAAATGCACTAATTTAAATGCGTTTCCCTACCCACTCTACTACTTACTAATTCCCTTGGTAAGCAGAAATTTGTGCACATTTAACTTAAAGGAATGTACAGTCTTCATATCCACTGTCTGCACTGCTAGGCTGTTACACAGGTTCATCACCTTGTGGAGAAATGTACTCAAATATTACCCCTGAATTTGCTACCTATGAGCTTTAGGGTGTGTCCCTGTGTCTTGCTGAGGAATACCAATGCATCCCAGCATACCGCTGGCCTTCTCGCACTGTTTACCTACCTTCAAGCTGTCTGAGATAATGATCTCAAATCGCGCTCTTGGGTGGAGGCCTTTCCCCTCCAAGGTAATATGCCTTATTTGGATTTCTTTTTCTTATGTGCATGACTTTGCACTTTTTGGTATTGAATTTCAACTGCCATGCTCCAGACCATTCTTCCATTTTCTTGAGGTCAGCTTCCATCTTGTCCACTCCCTGCTGGGTGTTGACCCTGTTGCATATTTTGGTGTCGTCTGCGAACAGACACACCTTTCCCTGTAGTCTATTAGTTATGTTTGATATGAAAATACTGAAGAGCAGAGGCCCCAGTACTGAACCTTGGGGCACACCGCTGGTTACCCTACCTTCTGATGACAGTGCTCCGTTTGCCTGCACTTTCTGGGTTCTGCCCTGTAACCAGTTTTTAACCCGTCTAACTACTTCTGATCCGACTCCCGTGTGGTCTAGCTTCTTTATCAGCCTTCTGTGTGGAACTGAGTCAAAGGCCTTGCTAAAGTCTATGTTGACCACATCTACCGCCCCGCAGTCATCTATAACCTTTGTAACACAGTCAAACAACTCAATCAGGTTTGTCTGGCATGACCTACCCGCTGTGAAACCGTGCTGCTTGGAGTCCTGATGGCCGCAAGCCTCCAGGAATGCCACGATCCTCTGTTTAAGTAATGTCTCGATTAACTTTCCCACTATGGATGTGAGGCTTACCGGCCTGTAATTTCCAGAGTCCTCTCTGCTGCCTGACTTGTGGAGCGGGACCACGATTGCCCTTTTCCAATCTTTGCATACCTCCCCACTCTTTATGGATTTGGTGAATAGTTTAGCCAGTGGGGCAGCCAACTATAATCTCAGTTCTTTTAATATCCGGGGGGTGCATTTCGTCTGGCCCCATGGCCTTGCCAACTTGGCAGTTTATTTAGTGCCTCCAGTACTTTGGTCTCTGTGAAGGGGCTAGTATCAACCCCCTGTCCAGGGGTGTTGCATTTGGCCATTTCTGGGCCATCACCTGGGTCCTCCTCAGTAAATACTGAGCAGAAGTACTTGTTCAGGACTTCTGCTTTTTTCTGGGTCATCTTCTGTTGTTTTCCCTTCCTGAGTTTTAATCTTGACTATACCCCCTTTTGCCTTCTTTCCCAGATGTATCTAAAGAAAGATTTGTCTCCTCTCTTTGCCCTCTCTGCTATACTTGCTTCTGTCTACGCTTTTACCGGTCTTATTTTTTTGCTGGCTTCTTTCATTTTCTTCTTGTATGACACCCAGTCTTCTTCCTTGTTTGTTCCCTGGTATAGCTTGAACCCCTTCTGTTTTTCTTTCACTATTTTAGCCACTTCCTTTGAAAACCATAAGGGGTTTTGTTTTCTTTTCACTTTGGTAACCATTCTGGCACATTGGTCAGTGACTTTCTAGATTGCTTTCTTAAGTTTCCCCACATGACACTGACCACGTCCACTTATAGATCAATTAAGTTGTTTCTTACATTGGTCCTTGTGACAGGATTGACTAGGACCCTGTCCCAGTTGTTATGGAGAGTCTGAATGCAGGGATCTGTTATGTTTTTCCTTTTCCTTTCTCTTGTCTGTCTTGTTTCGCAACCAAATTTTCCTGTGAGACCTACGACTTGCTCACCTCGACAGTCTTGCAATTCTTTGCCTCTCACTGTCTCTCAGTCTTCACTTGCTGTTTCTGTCTTTTCCTCCCTTGCATATCTACTGGTATAAAAATATATAATAATAATCATAAAACTTTATTTATACCGCGCCTTTCACAAATTCAAGGCACCTTAAATACTTACAAACATAGCAGATAAAACATGAGCCGACAATAATCTGAGCTCTTAAAATCACAATAATTAAGTAAAATAAATCTTAAACCATAAATAGGTCTTCAAGGCCTTTTTAAATTGCTCCAGGGACACACACTGATGAAGCGGATGGGGTAGAGAATTCCAGAGGGTAGGAGCAGCATACATAAAAGCACGAGCACCTGAAAATTTTAAAGAAACCCTTAGAACCTCTAGCAACCCCTCATCCATCGAGCGGAAAGATCGCTTAGGGCAGTAAGAAACCAGAAGCTCTTTCAAGTAATCCGGGCCCTGTCCGTGTAGGGCTTTGTAAGTCAAAAGATCAACTTTAAAGGTGATCCGCCACTGAATTGGCAGCCAGCGCAGGTCGCGTAGCACTGGTGAAATCTGACAGGCACAAGACGTACCCATCAGTAACCGGGCGGCAGCGTTCTGCACCAGCTGCAAGCGGCGGATATCAACCCCAGGAAGCCCTAGATAAAGGGAGTTGCAATAATCAAGGCGTGAGGTCACAAATGCGTGGATCAATGTAGGCAGATCGTCGGGCGGAACAAGGTGCTTAATCTTGGCGATGTTCCTAAGAAGATAAAAGGAAAGTTTGACAACTGCCGACACCTGCGAACACGGTGTCAGCTCATTGTCAAAAATCACCCCCAAGTTTCGCACCTGTTCAGAGGTAGGGAGCTGGACACCCCCCAGAAATAAACCTGAGGGTGAACCAGCTCCTGTCCCCTCTACCCTATGACCCGGGTCCACAACCATTACCTCCGTCTTCTCCGAATACAACTTCAGCCAGCCTGAATTCATCCAGCACTGGATTTTAGTGAGGCAGCTATTAAAGACCGAGAGAGCTCTATCCTGGTCAGGTGCAAAAGACAGGCAGAGCTGGGTATCATCTGCATAGCAGTGAAACCTCAGCCCATACCTTCTTACAATGTCTCCGAGGGGCAGCATATACACTGCGAACAACATGGGGGACAACACCGAGCCCTGGGGAACCCCACATGACAGAGAGACTGGGCAGGAAGAATTTATCCCCGACACCACTCTCTGAGTTCTGTCAGTGAGGAAAGATCTAAACCAACTGAGGACTGTGCCTGACAGGCCACAGATGAACTCCAGGCGCTCGAGAAGCACCCCATGGTCCACAGTGTCAAAAACTGATGAGAGATCCAGAAGAACCAAGATGGAACGGTTCTTCTTATCTCTAGCCATCAGGAGATCACTGAGCACCCGAACCAGCGCTGTCTCGGTACTATGCCTCTTTCGAAAACCAGACTGGAATGGTTCATAGATGTCATGGATAGTCAAATGGTTTTCCAATTGTGTGGCCACTACTTTCTCAATAATCTTCCCTACAAGGGGAAGATTAGAGATCGTCCTGTAGTTGGCATGGCAGTCGGGGTCCAAGGAAGCTTTCTTCAGGAGGGATGTCACCACTGCCTCCTTCAGGGAGCTAGGGAACTCACCCGTGTCCAAGGAGCACCAGTCTATCCATGCTAGGACTGACCTGATGATATCGTGACAACCCCTTATCAGGGAAGTCGGGCCCGGGTCCAAACTTCAGCATGTAGGGCGCATACTCTGGATAATCCTCATGACATCAATGAACTCAGGCTGGTCGAAGGAACTCCAGGAGAGACCAGAGGCTGCGATAAAACGCAGATCTGTAGCTTCTTCTGCAGAGGGAGCAGGCTGGGGTGTTGCCCTGATGTCAGCCACCTTATCCGCAAAGAAGCGAGCAAGCTCGTCACACTCCACTTGTGAAAAAGCTTTCCGAACCTGGAGACAGGCTGGGTTGCACAGTCTGTCGACAGTTTGAAAAAGCTGAGCTGGTCGGTTCTGAGCAGCCGCAATCTCCCCGGACAGAAACTCTGCCTTCTTATGAGAGACTGCGGAATGATAGAGTTGATAATGTTCCATCAGTCTAAGATGGTCGGTAGCAAGGGCAGTTCTCCGCCAACAACGCTCTAATCTTTGTCCTTGTCGCTGCATCTCCCTCAAAGTCCCATCAAACCATGGGGACCAAGGTAGAAGGGGGAGAGGACGAACACAGACAGGAGCAATTTGATCCAGAGCCGAGGAGATGGCCCTATTATAGGCCAGCACCAAGGCATCAGGATCATTGCTCACTCCAGAGAACTCCAACAGGTCAAGCACTGCTGCCAGGCCTGTAGAGCTAACATCTCGCAAACAGCAGTACCTGACCATCTCCACAGGGGTAGGCCCACAAGGAGAGGGTGCAAAAACTGAACCCCAGAGTGTACTGATCGGACCAACCGACAAGTTCCAGCCCCACGTCGAAGGCCTCAATCCCCAGGAGGAAAACTTAGTCCAATGCTGATCATTATGTGGAAATGTAACTAATATTGTGATCTCTTTGTTTAGAAATTATATAGTGTTACTATTGAAATGTATATAATTATAGTTTGAGATTATTGCAAAAAGCTATTGGGAACTCAAGAGGTTAACCTGAAATGCAATTTTTAAGCCTTTTGCAGAAGCTGTGGAAAAGGGGCCTCAGTTCTGGGACACTGTTTTCTAGCTGCACCTGCCTGATATTTACAAGACCATTTTAGAAAAAAACAGGATGCTTGTTAAGAAGGGGGTTGCAAGGACTTACAAAAACAAAGCTGCAATTTCTTGCAAGAGACATACAGAGATTCAAGGAAAACTGCCGTTAGTATACTCCAGTTTATATCCGGAAGGTTGAAGTTCCCGACCAGTACAACCTCTCCTCTCTGAGTCACTCTGTGTATTTCTTCTATCAAGTCTTTGTCTCCTTTTTGTCCTTGATTTGGAGGTATGTAAATGATGCCAATCTTGAAGGTTTTTCTGTTCCCTGTATCTATAGTAAGACACAGTAACTCGGTGTCCCAAGGGTGACTCTACACCTCTGTGTCTTTTATGTCTTCTCGAATGTAAATAGCTACTCCTCCCTCTCTTTGCCCCTGCCCATCCTTTCTGAACAGATTGTATTCGGGTACAGCTGTGTCCCATCCATGGTTTTCCGTGAGCCACGCTTCTGTCACAGCGATCCAGTCCAATCTTTCTACTACCATGATGGCTGCAATTTCAGGTAGTTTGATTGCAAGGCTTCTAGCATTTGCAACCATCACCTTCCAGGAATGTGCACCCCTTTGGTATGGGGCTGCACTCTCTCCTTGGACAGTGCCAACTTCCTGTTTGAGCTCGAGTGATGTTTGAGGTTGCCATCTTGTTGCAGAATGCTAAACGAGACCTCTGTGGTTGAGATGCCCAGGATCTGCATTTCTCTTTCTGGGTGTGTATGTGTTCCCTTGGATTTATGGGGAGTGGTGACAAGCCCAACAGTGGTGGTGTGAGCTGTCACCACAGCCTTCCAATCAAGGCCTTCCCCCTTCTGCTATAACCTCAGTGCCAACCGCCCTTTTCTGTGTCTGCCCCTCATGTACTTTACATGAGGTCCTCCTTTTTTACCTATGGCCACTCCTTGCTCATGGCTCATTTCCTTTAGTCCAATGTTGGGGGGGTTCCCTTCCATTCACTGATCCCTTTACCTTCGTATCTTTCTGCTGCATCCTCATTTAGGTCGTCTTCTCTGTGCTGGAACCTCCCAGTTTAAACCCTCCAAGAAGACCTCCAATTCTGCCTTAGTGCTCTCGTTTTTTTCTCTGGTGAGATGCAGACCATCATGCTTGAAGAGCTTCCTGTCCCAAAAGGTTCCCCAGTCTCCAATGTAGTGCATCCCTTTGTCTGCACACCAACTCTGGGGCCACCAGTTGAATTCCCTGATCTCTTTGTCCCTGATCTTGTCCTCACTCCTTCCCTTCCTCCAAACTGGCAACTCCTCCGAGAAGGCTAGTTGCGTTGTGTACTCCTTTAGGCTCTCCCCTAGGGTCTTCATGTCTGCCTTGGCTTCTTCCACAGTCCTATTTGCTGTGTCATTTGTCCCAAGGTGGACAATGATCCCCACAAAATCCTGATCTCTTCTCACCAGCCGTCTTATTCTGTCCTTAGTTCCCCTTGCAGATGCTCCTGGCGTGCATTTCACCGTGGTTTCTGCTCCCTTCGCACTGATGGACTGTGCCTCCACTTCTTGTAACATAAGAGTCTCCCATGACTAGAATCCTCCTGTTGCTCTATGTATTCTTCTTCTCCTTCCTTGTACCTTCTTCCTGCTTTATTGTATCAGGTTTGTCCTGCTCGATTCTTCCATTTTCCCTCACCTGGTTTCTGTCCCCTTGCTGGGGGGGGAGAGGTGAGGTGAAATGATTCTGTGTGTGGATAGCATGTGGCTGGCAGTGCCCCATCACAGCTCTAGGTGCCCCCTGCCCCTCTCACCACCCTCCATCCCCCCAGACCCGTGGGCCTTTGGGGGAGTGGGTGAGTAAGGGGGTGGGCTTCCCCAATCCAGTCTCCTCTGTGGCCTCGTGATCTCTTCTCTTGCCTGCCATAGCTCCCTCTGTAGTTCCGTAACTGTCCTGCAGAAGGGGCACCCCAGTCTCCAGAGTGTCTGCCTCACTATCAGTCCTCCACAGTTCTGGTAGATCTGGATGTCCATGTCTGTTTTCCTCCTGACCTGTAGGTGTCACTGTTTCTTTCTCCCTTCACTTCATTTTCTCTATCGTCTCTTCCTGTTCTCACTGGTGTCTTCTTTTGGGAGCCCTGCAGGAAGTTCCCTTGGGCTTCTATAAATGTAGAAAGAAACTGGGTGGGTAATAATAAAAATAATATTATACAATGGCAAGAAAATTTCCTGGACTCTGATTGGTCAGTGTGTCCCTGGCACAGTGAGGTTATCCCAGCACAACCTTACTGTATTGCTTTTGATGCCTTGGATGATGATTTGGATGTCATTGATGATTATATGGATGTCACTGATGACCATTTGGATGTCACTGATGACCCTTTTGATTCCTTAAAAATATATATTTTTTTTATTTTGTATAACAATGAGCCATTGTATAATAGCAATAATACACTCCAGGGTGTGGGTTGTGCTGGGATAACCTCACTTCTGGGACACTGGACACACTTGGCCTGCGGCCTCGTGCCCAACCACCCAGGCATGAGGTTATACCAGTACAACCCACACCCTGTCGTGCATTACTGCTTAAATAATAAAACTTTATTTATTAAGCACCTTTCAGCCACCAAGGCGCTGTACAAATTGAACAATAAAATCCCAAGAAATAAATTAAAGATAAAGATTAAAGTCATAATAATACACACATCAACTCATGAATGCTTGTCTCCACAAATGAGTCTTAAATTCCCGCTTGAAGCTCCCCACAGTCGTGCATTCCCGAAGCTGACGGGGCAGAGAATTCCAGAGGGTTGGGGCCATAAACGAAACAGCACGGGCCCCAGAAGATTTTAAAGTAACCCTCGGAACCTCCAGCAAGTCAACCCCTCGTCAGCTGAACAGAGCTGTTGCAAAGGGCAGTAAGGAATCAGAAGCACTTTCAAGTATTCGGGACCAAGTCCGTGCAGGGCTTTGTAGGTCAAAAAAAACTATTTTAAAGGTGATCCACCACTGTATTGGCAGCCAGTGCAGATTGCGCAATATGGGGGTAATGTATGACTTTTTTATTATCACCCATCAGCAACCGAGCAGCAGCGTTCTGCACTAGCTGCAAGCGGCAGATATCAACCCCAGGAAGCCCTAAGTACAGGGAGTTGCAATAGTCATGGCGAGAGGTCACGAAGGCGTGGACCAACACAGGTAAATCGCTGGATGGAACAATTGTGTTTTACCCTGGCAATGTTCCTCAGATGATAAATTGCTGACTTTACGACTGCCGACACCTAATAACGAAGGGTCAGCCCGTCGTCAAGTACCACACCCAGGTTACGCACCTGCTCTGAGGTAAGGATCTAATCACCCCCCAGAAATAATCCAGAGGGCTGATCAGTCCTCAACCCCTCTTTCCTGTGACCTGGGTCCACTACCATAACCTCGGTCTTCTCTGCGTTTGACTTTAACCAGCAAAAATTCATCCAGTCATGGATTTCAGTGAGGCAGTTATCAAATACCGAGACAGCACTAGCCTGGTCAGGAGCAAAAGACAGGTAGACCTGGGTATCATCAGCATAGCAGTGAAACCTCAGTCCATACCATCTGACTATGTCTCCGAGGGGTAGCATATACACTGCAAACAACATGGGGGAGAGCACCGAGCCCTGAGGAACCCCACAAGGCAGAGAGAAAGGGTCGGAAGAAAGAATCCCCTACACAACTCTCTGCGTTCTCCCAGACAGGAATGATGTAAACCATCTGAGTACTGTACTTGACAAGTCACACATAAACCTCAGGCACTCGAGCAAAAACCCAGCCACGGTCTACAGTGTCAAAAGCTGAAGAGAGATCAAGGAGTACCAGAATAGAGCGGTTTCTCCAAACTCTGGCCTTCAGAAGATCATTGAGCACCCAAACCAGAGCAGTCTCAGTACTATGCCTCTTACAAAAACCACACTGGAGAGGTTCGTAGATATTATGGATGGTCAAATGGTTCTCCAGCTGGTTTGCCACTACTTTCTCAATAACCTTTCCAATAAAGGGAAGGTTCGATATAGGTCTGTAGTTAGCAAAAATATCTGGGTCCAATGAAGCTTTCTTTACAAGGGGTGTCACCACCGCCTCCTTCAGGGAGCTTGGAAACTCACCCGATTCTAAAGAGCATCAGATAATTTGAGCCAGAAACGGGCCAATTATCTCAAAACAACCCAAAATCAAGGAGGTTGGGCCCGATCTAAAATACAGCATGTAGGGCACATCCCCTGGACAATCCGCATAACATCCTCGAACTCCAGCAGGTCAAAGGTACTCCAGGAGACACGGGGTACCGTGACCGAATGCCAACCAACAGCGTTCCCCGTAGAGCGGGTGAAGCAGATCTCCGATCTGATGTCAGCCACCCTAATCGCAAAGAATTGAGCAATCTCATCATACTCCTTTTGTGAAAAAGCTCGACGGAGCTGTAGACAGGCTGGGTTGCACAACCTGTCCACAGTTTGGAAGAGCTGAGCCGGTCGATTCTGAGCGACAGCGATCTCCCTGGACAAGAACTCTGCCTTCTTACTGGAGATCTCTGATTGGTAGAGCTGATAATGCTCCACCAAACTAAGGCGGTCGACTTTCAGGGCAGATTTCTGCCAGCAACACTCTAACCGTCATCCCACACGCCGCAACTCCCTCAAGGACCCATCAAACCAACAGGCCCGAGGGTGGAGAGGATGAACACAGACAGGAGCTATCAAGTCTAGGGCCGAAGAAATAACCTGATTATAAGCCAGAACCATTGACTCTGGACTTGAGCTGGCAAAAGGAAGCCCTGAGAGGTTAATCGATGCCATCAGGTCTTCTGGGCACACATCCCGTAAAAAGCGGTAACTAATCATCTCCACAGGGGCAGACCTATGAAGGGGAGCACAAAAGTTGAACCTCATGGTGTAATGATCAGACCAACTGACAGGTTCCACCCCTTAGCAGTAGCTGTTAGCAGTTAAGTGATGGGGTAGGGGAAGATTTAGCTCATTCTCCTTTTCCTCTCCAAAACGAGGTACTCTTAAAAGCAAATGCTAGCTCCCTTTTAGTTGCTAGCTGCTGCGTCTAAAAGCTGAAGCAAAATAAAGGCTAGTTCCCTTTCAGCTGCTAGCTGCTGCATCTAAAAGCTGAATTAAAAAAAACAACAAAATAAATAAAACAATTAAAAAAAAAAAAAAGGAAGACAGAGGTCACATCACCCTAGCCTTCTTTTCCCCAGTGTGAACAATTATCGGCCACCAGCGTCTCTTCATAAGATTTGTTCTTCTTTCTCTTCCAAACCCTGCCCTGATCGTTTCACCCTCTTGATAGCCTCACTCTCCATTTTCTACTGAGGAGCCCAAAACTGTGAGCATTATTCAAGGTGGGGCCTGACCAGGACCTAGTAAAGAGGATGGATTATTTCCCCTGCTGATGACCTCTACCAGCATTCGGCAGCTGCACACTGTGCTTGCCATGCTTCATCCCCCTTATCTATTATGACCCCAAAGTCATTTTCCTTCTCTACTGCAGCAAGATGAGCCCCACACGGTGTGCAGGTCTAACTTCAGTTTTTCCGCCCCAAGTGCAGCCCCTTGCCTTTGGCTACATTGAATTTGAGGCTTCAGGAGTCCAACAAACCACTCAACTTATTCAAGTTTTCCTGAAATGTGTCCCCATCCTCAAGTGAGTCCACTATTCTGGCCCTAATTAACTCTTGATACATCCGGAGGTTACTGGTTGGCTATGGAGGAACCACATTTTGGGCTATATGCAATCCACTTTGGCATACTGTACTATGCAAGTAAATAAACTGATGTTGCTACATTTTTGTCTTAGTGTGAGTAACTGAGTTAGCGGAAGTGTGCTGCTTTCTTAGATTGTAGTCACTGGGTCTTAAGCATAGCACATCACTTTACTTGAGCGACCCTTTCTCTAGATTGGAAACCAAGGTCATCAACAACTTAAGCAGCCTGCTGGAGAGCCCAGCTTTCAGAACATTGATGAAAATGTTGAACATCAGTGGCCCCAACACTGATCCCTGAGGGATGCTGCTGAGCACCCCTCCTCCTGGAGTGATGCCTGTCCACCACAGTCCTGCTTCCTGCCCCCAAGCCAGTTAGCAATCAGCCATGCATATGCCTTGTGTATTTTGCACTGGTGTACTTTTCCCAGAAGCATGACATGTGCCCAGTGTCAAGAGTCCTTGCTGATGTCCAGATAACCTATGGCCCTGAACCTATCCAAGAAGGTGATCAGCTTGGTTTGGCATGATGTTTTCCTTCATGAAATCATTCTGATAGGGCAAGAAACTTCACCTCAGCCAAGTGCTCCATTATTCTGTCCTTAACAGTGGTTTCCAGGACCTCATTCAGCAGTGTCAGGCTGACTGGTCTACAGTTGCCCATGTCTGGCCTTGAATCCTTTGTGAACATGGGACACTTTCCAGTCCTCTGGCATAACACCTGTCTAGATATGAAAGACTGCGTAAATGATCCTGCCATAGGTTACCGCAGCTTCAGTATGACCCTGAGGTATATCTTGTGCACCCAATGGGACTTAATTGGTTTAATCATCACCAGGTAGTCAGCTACCAGGGCAGGTAGGATATTCATAGGCTGCATTATGGCTACTCCTGATGCTAAATGCCCTCCCAGTGAGCACTCTCCTTCCTCGGGGGCCCCCTGTGAACACCACAGTAAAGTATATATTTAGCATCTCAGTCTTCACCGCCGGCTCTCTCACGGGTTCCTTCCCCATTCCACTTTTTTCAGACGTCCAGTCCCCTCCTTCACCTTCCTCCTTCAACTTATTTACCAGAAGAAGGTGCTGGTGTTGTCTGCAGCTCCTATTCTTATCGTGGCGTTAAGACCCTCCCTGGCTTTAATTCTAGTCATGAAGTTCCACAGTGCTGCACTTGACTCCTCTATGGCCTGAAAACAAACAGTCTTTTTCGAATAATCATTATTTTTTTTTTACATGATCTGTTGCCTTAGGTCCTCGTTGAGCTGGAGGGGCCACATCTTGTCCCGTTTCCTGTTATTGCTCCCAGGACAGCAGACTTCTGCCACTGCTTTAAGCACCTTCTTCAATGAGTCTCCCATATGCTCTCATCACTAGTCTCATGCAGCTGCTTCAGACCCTTGGACACCAGGTTCTTAATCTTGGGAAAGTCCACCTTTCTGAAGTTCCAGATATTGGTGGCTGAGCCCCAGCTAGTGTTTGATGCCACTGGGGAGAAGGTTATTAGGTTGCGGTCACTGCAACCCACGAGTTCCTTATTGTTCACGTTAGAGATGACTCCATCTTTACTGCTGTAAACAAAATCACGGCTGTCTTCAAGTCTAGCTCATATTGGGTATGCTGCTATAGGCTTACTCCTTGAAGGTGGGCAGGAACTCAATCTCAGCTCTGCCATTAGCCCTCTCAAGCTACCAGTCTATACTTGGGAGATTGAAGTCCCCCAGGATCACCACTGCATCCAGTCTGACTGATCTCGTAATTTCCTCAACTACTTCAATATCATGTTAACATAATGTTCCACTGAGCTCTTTGGGAACCTGTAGCACACCCCTAGGGTGACTTTTTAACCCCACTTTACCCTAGCTTGACCCAGATAGCCTCTGATACTGTCTCCAACCTGATGTCCTGCTTGTCCCCTACAGTGACTTCCTCCTTTACAAAGAAAATCACCCCACATCCTTTTCTGTCAACTTATCCTTATAGAATAATCTGCATTCTTCTATCATAGCATTCTAGTCATTTTCTTCCCCCACAAGGTCTCAATGAGTGCCACTAATTCTACAGTAAGCCCAAGCAATATTATCTTGGGCTGCTGCAAACTTCTTCAATGAATTTGCAGCACTCTGTTAATAACACCCCTCCAAAAAAGTTTAAATGTCTAAATGACTTCTGCAGCAGCCAGCCCACTGGCGCAGTGGTAGCACTGCCTCTTGTGGCACCAACAACCCGGGTTCAGGAACAAACTAGGAGAGTCGGTCAGGTGGAGGAGGATACAGCGTTCATTGGCCAGCTGTACTCTTCTGGGTGGGGTGGGTGACAACTCTCTGTAACACTGTGACTCCTGGCGGCAGCCAGGAGCCATTGTGGTTGAGTGTCTCAGCAGTGCTAGGACTGGCAGCTGTGGTGGACATTAGTATGCGGTGTGCAAGAGCACATGCTGAGTGCCACTGACGTCATTGCATGTCCGCACTGCTAAGAGCAATGCAACAAGCAAGATCACAAAAAACAAAACCCCTTTCACAGCTGAGCACAATAATGGCGAGGTTTTCCATCCTCAAACAAATGATGCCTAGAATGATTGGCAACCAAGGTGGATTTTGGCCTATCCATATGAAACAAACAGGAAAAAACAGTCTCTGAAAACTGGTGGTTTCTATTTACAGGCAATGTTTACCAAGTATGTATCTCAGCTTCACTATTCCTTGCCCATCAAGTGAAAACCTTCTTCCTGAGTATTCCTTACCCGAGACATTCTCTTCAAGTGTGACTTCATCTGTTTCTGCCCACATTTTTTCAAGGGTTGGGCAGTACGAGGAAATCTCTAACTCTAGTGTCAGTTTTGCGTTTAGATCTGAAAAAGAACAACGCAGAAATACAAACATCAATACTGTAAATCAGTACATTCTGTTTTAGAATCAGTCTCAGACATATATATATATATATATATAGAGAGAGAGAGAGAGCAAAAAACTTTGTTACTGCACTAGTTAGGGTTCCAGCAACAAAAGTAGGAAATGTGCTGTTAGGGTTTCCAACCCTGGCGCTCCACCCCCACCCTGCAGGCAGCAACAGGTGTGGGGTGTGCCTTGGGGTTGTCAGCACTAATGCTCACCCCATTCCATGAGTGAGTAAGCTGAGATTGGTATAGTACATGAGAATGGGGTGGGGTGTTACAGATGCATGTATGAATGTTGCCAAGGAAGCACTGCAACCAAAACAGCAACCAAATTGTTAGCATAGCCTTGTTATAAGCCCACCTCATGAATGCAGGTCTGAGAATTTTCAAATCCATGCCAAAACATCATTCCGTACCACCCCAATGGCATTCCATGCCTTAGGTGAGAAAATACATTTTGGTCAGGATTTGAAAACTGTCAGCTGTCATGTTCATGAGGTGAAGTAAAGAAATGGCTATGTTGAAAATGTGTAGAGAAAATGTTGAAAACTATCAAAGTTATAAGGGAACGTAGTTAAATTTAAGTGAATGTGCATAACTTGGTCATTTTTACATATTTTGACCCTAAATTTTCAACATACCCTTCTTATGACCCCGCCTCATGAACAAAGGCAGTGAAAAGTTTCAAATAAAGTCCAAAGGGTGATTTTGCCAAGCGATTGCGAAATCACCTTTTAGGTGGGAGTTGCGTAATATCAGTGATATTGTTCATGAGGTGGGGTCCCCAAAAGGCCACATTGAAACTTTGGTGTGAAAATGTCCAAAAATGGCTGAGTTATGCATCAAAGTTAAAAACCCATTGAAATACACTGAACTGCATTTACCTCAGTTTCTCATAGTGAAGTCGCTGGTTTCAGCAGCCAGATATATGTCTTGGATCTGGGTACTCGGGAGCATACAGTCATGCTGACTATTATAACACTTCAAACCTCCAGACTACAGTACTTTCACAATTGTTTACCTCGGCTAATCAGGGCCAATAAACTACACATTGTCATAACCTAGCTATGGCAGGACAAAGCATGCTGCTCCTACAACCCTCCAGTAGGGATAAAATTCCCACACTAATTCTGGTTCATATAATGAAAATTCAGTATCTGCGATGCACAGGTAAGCAAAAATAACAACTTGCCTTTTTAATGTAGGGAAAAGTGAAAAGACTACCAGCATAACCCACCAGCAAATGGTATACACAGGCAATCCCATGGGCCGATCACAACAAATAGCCTTTTATTCACTCTTTCATGACGCCAACAATGCAGCCTGGTACTCATGGCTTTGCCTCTTGTTGCCAGACAGCACTGTTAACAACATTCCAGACTGAATAAAAAGAATATTATCCCCTTTTTATACCATAAGAGTGATGAATACCAGTGCAGAATAAAAAGTGTTATTTTTGCCTGTTATCCAGCTGAGGTGAAAATAACATCCACAGCTCATGTTATTTTCACTACAGCCTAGTCAATGCAAGACGGAACTCATGATATAAATAAAACATTCCATAGAGCATCCAAAAATAAGCTTTTTATTCAATCTGGAATGTTGCCAGCAATGCAGCCTAACATTCATGGCTTCACTTTCCTCTGCCACTCGTTGCTAGGCAGCATTATTGGCAAAATTCCAGGTTCACTGACCTACGCAGTCAGTATAGTGTTATGCTCGTGCAACTGTGTTAGTTTGATTTTGGCTGTTCGCGCTCTCTATTCCAGAGGAATTACCACCCTGTAGGGGTACGAAGGCAAGGAACCCTCAGAGAGGGTTCCACCCCTAGAAGTGCAATGGGACAGTTCCCGTGGCTAAAGATACCTTAGAAATCCCCTAAGGAGAGAGTGCTGCCGCTGGAGGAGGAGGGGAGGATGGTGGGGCGAAGAAAAAATGCTTAATAGTGAGGCTTAGAGGAACTGCTTATATAGCTCAGGAGTGGGAGTGTTTGGCTGCTTGGCCACTGAACTACCGGCATGCCTTTCAATTCACTGACCTATGCAGCCAGTATAGTGTTATGCTTGTGCAACTGTGTTAGTTTGGTTTTGGCTGTTCGCACTCTATTCCAGAGGAATTACCACCCTGTAGAGGTACAAAGGCAAGGAACCTTCGAAGAGGGTTCCACCCAGGGAGGTGCAACGGGACGGTTCCCGTGGCTAAAGGTACCTTAGGAATCCCCAAAAGAAATGTAGCATCATCCCCAAAAGGAGGCAACATGAAGCATATGAGCAAGCAGTAACTATGACAGGAGCAGTAACTGTAACATAATAGTAGAGAAGCATAGGCAGTTTGATAATGCAATGAGATGTTCAGTTACATAACGTAATGACTGCCCAGGTTTGCGTAGCATGATACTGACGTTTTGCTTTGAGATTAGGGGATCCCCTAAGGAGAGAAGGAACAGCAAGACATCCTCCACCTCCATCCAACAGCGGAACCTACCTAAGAAACTAGGTGAAACAACTATGCTAACTAAGTGTTATGACCTGAGGCAACAGAGGAGAGAAAAAAAAACCCTATGAGGAGGAAATCTCTGGGGATCCAAGGCCTAAGTCGTCTTCCCTCCAGGCTTGGGATAGTTTAGTGACGGCTCTGCAGCTGCAATTTGGAAAACCCAACTAAAGGGAGGTGGAAAATATTCCAATTTGGAGGAAGTCTCACTCAAACCCTCTAGCATGAACACCATGGAAGGTTGCGAGAAAACTCTGCAACAATACGTGCAACCAAGGCACAGGAGGAAAGCAACAACTTCTGAGGCACTCACCTGGCCTACCCGCCCTACATCAAACCAGGTGAACCAGATGCAGTCGTAGGGAAAATGCGGTGAAGGTACCTTACTAGGGAAACCACTAAAATCAATGGCTAACCGTTATAGTGGAACACTACAGCCAAAGGAGATCGTCGTAACCACCATTCACCACTAGTCTTAAATTCTACACCAGGAGCTGCTGTCACGTAGCAGGCAGCTAAAGCCAAGCCCAGGGCGAGGATATTCCCAGCTATGGGCCAGGTGAGAAGGATCCCGCCCTAAGTTGGACACGCTTGAGATGCGGACTAAATGCAGAACGAGACCGTCGGCTGCAGGAACCCTCCTCCAGAATAGAATGGCTGGCATGCCCCAGAAATTGATTGAGAGCTGAAGCTGGTGAGCTGAATGGGCACAGCATGCTGAGATCATAATGTGCATTGAGTGCTGAGACCTGCAAGGTCGAATGCAGATTGAGTACAGCAGAACCCCAGAGGCTGAAGCTGAGGGGATGGCAGTAGGCATGAAGCAACGGTTGCGTAAGCAAGTGTGGACCTGGACGGAGGTCAGTAAGCAGTAGTAGTGATAGGTGGACCTGCATAAATACTGTATAGCAATTAAATAGCGCTGAATTGGGGGCAAGCCAGCCAGACATGAATAGCCAAATCAAGGTGACAAACTCTGAGGCTTTTTGGCAGCGAAGACAGGATTTAGAACAGAATTAATTAGCCACATAGGCCACGACTCCCCAAACACCTCCCAGTCCCCACTGTAGGACAAACAAAGAAGCGATGGAAAGGCCGAGAACCACATGCAGATATAAAAGCTAATTTAATAGCCTCAGCAGGAGCTTCAGCTAACCTCAGAGTAAAACAAGGTACAATAGCAATGGGAGTAAACAAAGCAGCAGCAGGAAGCAAGTAGGCCTGTACAGCAGTAGTAAAAACAAATGAGTACTCTTGAGTTGTAACTGCAAAATAAAAGGAGGCATAATGCTCTTAAGCACTGTCAACAGGCAGTGCAATGAGACTGCAGCAATGAGGTAATTAGAACAAGCATGAGTAAGCTTTATAGCTAGGTTCAAGTAAATCTGAGTCAGGTGAAAGTAGTAGAATATGCCACATGGACCAGCTATAGTTGAGCTGAAACACACAGATCAGGTATGCAGTTGCAGTGCAAGTAATTTGAGAGTTGTGAGTAACTGAAAGCAAGCAGTATGAGCTCTGAAATAGCAGTATGCTAGGAGCTTAGAACCCCCCCAAAAAAGGAAGGAAGCACACACAGCCGAAGGCAAAATAAAAACCAGAAGCAATAAAATAAACACGGAAGCCCAGCAGAAACAAGCAGGAGCAGCAAGGGAGGGGGGCAGGCCCCAGCCAGCCAGGGAGGCCCAACCAGTTCAGAGGACAAACCGACAAAGCCTTCGGCTGCAAAGAAAAAAGGCTTCACAGTGAGGCTTACAGGAACTGCTTATATAGCTCAGGAGTGGGAGTGGCTGGCTGCTTGGCCACCGAACTACAGGCATGCCTTTCAATTGAATAAAAATCTTATTCCTGGATGTCTTATGAAATATCCTCTGTATATATACACACCACACCAGAGGTGAATAAACTGGGCAAATAAATCATGCTATTTTAGGATATTTATTTTCAGTTACAGCACATTATTACACTTAGAACACATGTTACTTTGATCACCCCAATTTCCCAGCAATATCGCATCACACTGCCATGCAGACAACCCAGGTTTGGGAGCGAACCCAAGTCATTACATCAGGAGGGAGGCCAGGCTGTGGTAGCTACCACATGGCAGTAAACTTCAACTGGGGGGGTCGACCACAAACTCTAGCACCACAGCAGCCCCTGCAGCTGCACCAGGGAGCTAGCTCCTGCAGCAGGGGATGTGGAATGTGCTAGTGAGGCTGACATACTGTAAACTGCACAACACTAGGGAGGGACCAAGAAAAAGAGGAATAAAGCATATCCCTGGTCTGGGCCCTGCAGTCCCCCAGTTCTAGTGCCTGCTGGCAGTGAACCCCTTCCACATAGTGGACTGCCTTGGGGGAGGGGCCTTCTTGGAACCCCATGGGTGAAACCAGCAGGTTGACAGGCTAGTGGAGATGGGGGACATGAACAGGTTACACCACTGGGATCAGGGTATATCTCTGAATGATGGACTTGTTTGGAGAAAAAAATACCTCTGGAGAAAAGAACATATTATATCACTTAGAATGTGAAATTTCCATTTAGAATGTGGAAAAAGAATGCAAAGAACAATCAATCAGATAGCCAGTTTAAAGCTAAAAGCAAGGTAAAGCTCTGATAAAAACATTACGAATGGTGTGATATGTAGTAAATACCTAATGGGCAGCAGTGGAATAACCTTTTTATCTCTTGACATGAATGGTAATACCTTCATAATAAAACTGTGGCTTCACTGCTCATGAGTTATGACTCTTCTCACTCACTAGTGGAGAAAAATGTGCTATTCCACTGCAGCCCACTATGTATTCCCTATGTGTCTGACAATTTTTATTCTCACCGTCACTGTATAAAAATGAAAATTACGTACCTACCGTAATTATGATCTTTCTGTGTATCTTCACCATTCATCACATATGGGTACTGGCCGGAGATCAGGACCCCGCGGGAGCTTTTTTTTTATTGTAAAAAGGATAGGCGGGCCGACATAGCATCAGCGCCGCCCTTGAGGCCGGCGTATCGTGTGGCGCCGAGGCTGGCCTAGGGTTGTGTCGACATCTCTGCCTACCAGTTCTGAGTCGCCGGAGAGGTAAGAGGAAGGGATGGAGGGTGGGACAAGAGAGTCCAAGAGACAGAAAAAGGAAAGGAAAAACTGAACTAAAAGGAGAAATAACGACTGAGAGGACAGCAAAGAAGAGAAGAGACTAAGGGGATTGGGTAGGGGCCTCAATCTCTGGAAGCGGAAGAAGGAAGGGAAGGGATGGGATGGGAGAAAATTTAGGAGAGAGTGAGAGGTAACAAGGTATCCGAGACCCTTGTCTGTCACCAGATTACATAGGAACTGCAAGGAGTAGCAAAGCTCTCTGCCAGAATTCAAGGCACAGAATAACTGGCAAATACCCCAGAAGCAGAGTCGGCTATTCTGGAGAAGGACAGGGTACAGGGACTTAATACTCTCTCAGGAAAAATGTTTGGTGAAAAAAGGGGATCCCCCTTTTTTTTTTTTGACAGTTGGATGGAAACCAGAAAGAAAAGAGGAGGAGGGCAACCACCAACTCCCACCCCATCGGGGTGGAGACATGTAGCAGAGAAGGAGTGCCGCTAGAGCTGTACTCCTTAAAGGAGAATACCCCCCTGTGTGTCCCTACTTTACCCCGCTCCAAAAAGAGAGGGGGGCCACAGAGGGAGGGGGGCCCAGAGACTGAGGCCCCAGGGGATGGAGAGGGATGTGATGAATGATGAAGACACAGAAAGATCATACTACGTAGGCATAATTTCATATCTATCTGTGTCAATCTTCACCATTCATCACATATGGGTGAGTACCAAGCCCCGAAGGTTGATTCATTACACCCTAAGGAACAGAGTCCCTTAGCCCTCAGTGGGTGACACACTCAGGGGGGGAACCTTCAGGGCCCGAGGAGGTCCGAGAGTGGGGAGAGCGAGACGGGGTCCCCCCGGAGGGGGAAGGAAGTTGCCCCGACAAACACCATCTCGCCCTACAGGAGAAGAGGTAGGTTCCCTGGTGGGCGGAGCAAATCACCCTACGCTGGGCCAAGGGTGACAACCGGGAAAGACGAAGCGACGCCGATCTCCTAGTGCAGATCGCTGTCCCTACGACCCTGGTAGCTACCACGTTGGCGTCATAAGATGCCCTCGCTTGGTGCCTTGCTAGCTCCGGGCCACGTGCAGAGAGCGCGACGGCTTGTCTGGTTTGCTCCAAGTCAGGCAAAGCAGCTAGGATCTGACCTAGCGTGGACCACAAGAACCTGTTGTAGGCAGCACAGTGGGCCTGGTGAGCAGAAATGGAGAGGAGCAACCGTGCCGAGTAGAAGGTCCTCCTCCCCCAGAAATCAAAATCCAAGGAGTCTTGATCTGGGGGCCGGTCACGGTGGAGGGCGCGAAGCCCATCAAGGGTGTCCAGGTGCGTCAAGCCAGACTGCGGATGAGGCATAGAACCTGGAGACTCCGGGGGAGCGCAATACCTCTGGCTGAGGTCCCTAGGGGCAGGAACTCCGGAGAAGGGCCTCTGCCAGAAATGCAAGGATGCCTCCCGAAAGGGAGCAGGCCAGGGCTGCACCACAAGGTTGGTCCCGCCAAAATCGCCTAGAAAGGCATGCGCCGCATGCTCAGGATTGCTAACAGACAGGGGTGAAAGGTGAAGGTCCTCCATCATCCTCACGAGGAAGCGCTGGTACTCTGAGAGATCAGCGGCCGGAGAGATATGGACAGAGGGTTCCTCTCCTCCAGAAGAGGGGGATGAGGAGCTGGAGGTCACCATACGCTCCGAGGGTGGCTGCACGGGGAGGTTGAAAAACCTGGCTGTCCATAGCCCTAACGTAGGCAGGGAACCGAGCAGCCACCGCTCTGAACTACTCCCAGGTGAGAGGGCTGCTAGGACCAAGAATGCCCGGGAGTGCTGGAGAATACAGCAGAGGGATAGAGGCAAAGCTGAGAAAAGAAGTCGGCTGACCTCCACCAGGGCTAGGGAGCGGACCATGAGCACCTGAGGAGGGTGCCTCGGAAGACGCCACAGCCAACAGCTGTACAACCACGTTGGTACTGCCTAGGCTGCGCCCAGAAGAATCCCCCCAGTGAGGTGACCGGGGCCGTAAAAGTCCAGAAGGACGGTCCCCTGCCTCAAAAGAATGGGACCTCCTCAAGGAACCGGAAGGGGAAGGGTGGAATTCCACACTTCGGTCCGCCCAGGGCCCGGTGGACCCTAGAGAAAGGCCGACGCTACCCCCACACCCCTCGACCCTCAGAGTCCGAGAGTCCTCCTCCCGAGAGGGCCAGCCTAGGTAGCTGGCAGCTCTGGGCTGCCCCGAAGAGGAGACCCAGGAACAGCACCTCCCTCCTGTAGGCTTCTCGATGGGCCCCAAAGTTGGGCGATCAAGACACACTATTGAGGGGGTACCACCACCGAGGGTCGAAGAAACCCCCAAGGCCAGGTTGCAGAGCAATGGTGGCATGCACCACTGCCTGCTGGTCAGCACCACTGACCCTAACCTCGGGGACTACCTGACGCTCCTCAGAAGGGGGCTGGCTACGACTCGTCGACGAGACCACTGGATCGCTCTCCTACGCAGACAACCCCGAAGGGTGTGACTGCCCGTCTAACTCTGAGCCCGACTCCGACGAGGTAGAGTCTGAGGCTCTGAGCCAAACAGTAGGAGGGCGAGAGAAAACGACTTTGCCAGAGGGCCCGGCAGCCAGAGCAGTGCCCGAGGCGGCACCTGTGCCCTCCGCAACCCCGTGGACGGGGCTCACAGAAGGCGCTAGGACAGCTTGGGCCAAAGGTCCAGAGCCAGGGCCAGCCGCGGCGCCGTCAAGTCCACTAGCATCGGGGGTGGTACCAGGGACAGAGACGGCGCCGATGGCAGCCCCAGCAACAACCTCGGCGCCAACGACACTGCCAGGCCCCTCGGTGCCGCTCGGCGGCGCCGACGGCCCCAAGGGCAGACTCGGCGCTGAACGCGACACCGCCAGGCCCCTTGGCGCCGCGAGCAGCACCGAGAGCACCAACGGCACTGAGGACGGCACCGGCTGCCAACGCCTAAGGCACTTGGACGCCGAACCGCGCAGGCACGGCGCCATGCTCAACCTTGCGACATGGCGAAAGGCAACGCTGGATCCAGGCCCACGACGCTGTGAGCAGTGTCGGCGCAGACAGGGCCCACGGCGCTGAGCGACAAGTCGGCGCCGACAGGGACCCACGGCGACGCACCACTGCGGCGTCGACCGGGCCCTCCCGAGCCGGGAGCGACACCAGGAGCCTTCCCCGGGCGGGGCGATGGCGGCGCCCCGCCCGCCTCCCGGGAGGAAGGGACGGGCCTCCTGCGCCGCGGGAGGAGCCTCGGCAATGGCCAGGCTACAAGTAGCCGAGGCTCCCTCCTCCTCAGTCCATACAGAACCAGGAGGGGACCCAGAGGAAAGGCCGAGAGTGCGTGGCTTGGCCCGACGAGTGCGAACCCTACCCCCGAAAGTCGGTGGAGCTCGCCCCACTTTCAACGCACGCTGTTCGAGGACGCGGAGGTCCATGGAGAAGCAGGTGTCACTCGAATCCATGTCGTGAAGCGGGCCAAGACACGTGAGACACTGGTCATGCTGGTCGGTAACGGAATATTGACGGCCGCACGGGCACCGACGCTAGAGGGCCGACCCGTCTTAGAAAACTTCTTGCCCCCTGACCGAGACATGACCTACGGAAAAAAACACCAAACCAGACTCGACGTTGCAATACTTCAAATAAAAAGGAAAGATCTTACCGGCGATGTCGAGTGGAGGCAGAACCCAGAACTAGTAAGTTACCGACGGACTGAAACGTCGAATGAAAGGCTGAAAGGCCTAAAATTCTTCTCTGACAGCTTCCCACGAGGCAACCTCGACGGTAGGAGACGAAGAACTGGTAGGCAGGCGGAGTCAATACAGCCTAACGGCCAACCCTCGAGCACCACGCAGTACGTCGGCCTCGAGAGCGGCGCCGATGCTGTGTCGGCTCTGCCTATCCTTTAAAAAAAAAAAAAAAGCTCCCACGGGGTCCTGATCTCCGGCCAGTACCCATATGTGATGAATGATGAAGATTGACACAGATAAGATCAAGCATTTGGCAGTGTCAGTGGCTCAGTAGGTTGCACACTCGCCTCTGAGGCCGGGAGATCAGAGGGCTGTGGGTTCAGTTCTCACATCTGGCACTTGAGTTAATATCCCAGTACTGACATTGTAGTGCAGCATGAGAGGGGGTACTGCACTTCTGAGGTGCCGTCTTTCGGATGAGACATTAAACCGAGGTCCCATCTGCCTGGATTGGTGGTAGTTCAGGTGGATGTTAAAGATCCCATGGTACTTTTTGAAAAGAGTAGGGGTGTTTTTATTGACATAAAAAACATAAACAGCAACACTTTTAAGTAGGATAATCGATAGAACAAAACTTTTCCATAACATATAACATAACAAAATCAAAGAGATGTTCAAGCATTACATTGTAAACGCTACGAGAACACAAAAAAATCATGAGAAGTAAACTATTAACAAATATCCAGTCCACTTTTAACTCTTGTTATTTGAACTTAATAAAGTGAAGAAAACCTTTCCACCATTTACGTAAAGTTCCTGGGGTCACTCTTGATGCATCCTGTGTATAAATTATTATAAGCTCCTTGATGACTAACCTACTTACACAAGAGTAAGGCATTCTCTTTTGATAAAGGACCCATTGAACCCTAGCTTGCCATAAATAATATCTTAGACATCCCAAAAATAAGGATAATGTTTCTTCGTGAAATTCAGACAAATTCTTGGGATAACATCCTAGAATCAAAAATTCATAAGACATATTACATAACCATTTAAATCCCCAAAGCTTTTCTAGGTATAACCATAAACCAGTCGCATATGAACATCTAGAAAAAAATGCTCCATCGATTCTTCTACATTAATACAATCCAAGTATGGGCACAATCTTTCCTGTAAAGCCTTGTACTTTGCATTTCCTCTGACATTCAGTTTCCCATAAAAGATCAGCCACTGCGTCTCCCATTGTTTTTGAGGCATCCTCTTACAGTTTAATTGAGCTAATACACTAGAATTTAAAGTCATAGGACAATTTTTAAATCCTGGTTCTGAGGGAAGAGTCAACGACTATTAGAAACGATAAAGCCCCTTCATGTTATTATTCAGAATTACCTGTTTCATGCTTTCCATTTGAACAATTTCTGCTGGCCTAAAATATGATGGAATATATAAGTAGCGATCCAGTAGGGCCATAGTCTACCAATTCTTAAAGTATTTACCCATTGTTTTCAAGTTCCAAGACTCCACTGCCTCTAATTCTGCTTTTAACCCTTCTTTAATTGAGTTTGATAAAAACAAAGCATGCACAAAAATTACTGGGTCTACCATTCCTAAACCAACTTTTATTTTCATTAAATACGATAGCTCCTTTTAACAGGATTTAAGCGATTTCCATAACATTTGAAAAACACACTACATATTCTAGTCTCAAAAACACAGGAAGCGGAAAATCATCGCCACATACTGTATCGTTGGAAGAAGAAATTGCTTGATTACCTGAACCCTTTTTAATTTGGTCATTTTCCACTTTTCCATCTATTAACCTTTCTCTCTATTTTAATAATGACATCTTCCCAATTTTCAACAGGCATGTTCTGGGAACCGAATAATATCCCTAATATTTTAAGAGGTTTACGGAGATGTTAATACCCTCCTGACACACTTCCTCAGCACCAGTTGCTCCAATAAATAATCCTTTGTTTTATTTAAATTTATTTTTGCATTTGATACCTTTGCAAAGGCCTCAAATGCAGTCACAAAATGAATTACTGAGGCCCTATCTTCCAAATATACTACTAAATCATCAGCGAGGCTTGTATCCTTAATTGCAAATCCTCTGCCCATTCACTGTAACACCCTTCCAAATCTGTCTCAAACCATCGCTTGTAAAAAGGGTCTAGAGCGAAAATATAAAGAAGAGGGCTTAGAGGGCAACCCTGTCTAACTCCTGTAGTTAACTTAAAACCTTCCGCCTTCTGATCTTTTAAATATGGAATTACTGTATAATTATCATATAATTCTCAATTATTTTCACTAATTGCTTTGGAACCCCATAATGCTTAAGGGTAAGGAAAAGAAACGGCAAATAAACTCTATCGAAGGCTTTTCTAAGTCAGCTACATACATCTAGTTAACCCTAACTCAGTAAAATACTCAGTTACATCTCAATCAATATCAGAGCAGACTGGACTCTTCTATCTGGTAACCCACAATATTGAAAGGGTGAAATAACTTCTTTAGCTAAATTCTTCAGCCTATTATTTAAAATACCAGTAAAGATTTTATAATCAGAGTTTTAAAGAGTGATTGGTCTCCAGTTAGTAATGTTTTGCTTATCTCCTGACTTAAATATATAAGTCAATAACCCTTCTGTAAACGAGGGATAGATTGCAGCTTTATCTAAAAAATACCTAAATAAGATACACAGGCACTGACTAAGTTCGTCTGAAAAGATTTTATAAAAGTTATTGGAAATCCCATCTATTCCGGGGGAAATATTTAGTTTCAATAACCTAATGGAGCTTAAAATCTCTGAGTGATAGGTCCCCATACCTCCGATCTCCCAACTAGGTTAACTGGAACTAAAATATCTTTTAAATAGGCGGCCATAGCTGAATCGGGGATTGTCTCAAGAGGATTCAAAGAGCGGTAATGTTCTACAATCACTTCTCTTAGTTGGGCCACAGAGGATACCAAATTACCATCTGAATCTTTGAGTACCTCCAATTTCATAGAATCTCTTACCTGTTTACACATTTCGAATGGATCCCCAATGGGTGATTTTTTAATTCCATTAGTTAAAATGGCCTGCATGGTTTTCCCTCTATCATACTGAAACTCTTTCATTTTTTCTTTAAGATTAGCAATTTGTTCTGAGTAATCCATCCTAGAAGAATA
The DNA here is from genome assembly GCA_016271365.2 of Neoceratodus forsteri. Classification (NCBI taxonomy): domain Eukaryota; kingdom Metazoa; phylum Chordata; order Ceratodontiformes; family Ceratodontidae; genus Neoceratodus; species Neoceratodus forsteri. Next base: position 1,052,770,741 of record CM057453.1, read on the forward strand.
AGCTATAGTCATAAGCCTCTGTAATTGTTGTCTTAAACCTAAATAGTGCAGGAATTTGTCATTCTTTGCTCTAACTCCTTGCAATTTAAACCATTTCCTTAAGTCCGATTTAGTCTCTATCCACCAGTCTCCCAAATCTGAATATAAAAAGGCTACTGATAACCTGGCTCTTAATAGGTATCTCACCCCAGCTTGTATATAAGGAGTTCTAATGAGGAGTTATTGAGTTTCCATCTAACTAGCCTTTTTCTTGCCTGTCTGAAAAGCTAAAAGAACTTAAAAGAAAGGAATGGTCCTAGAATTCACTAGGAAATATTTTAAAAGATTCTATTGGCATATTAGGTGACACTAACATATGGTCTATTAGAAAAATCTCTTCCCTTTTAAGCGAAAAACCTTCTCCAACCTGTAAAGCATTATGACAGTTCAAGAGTCCAGCACTTTTATAATTTTGCTTAAAGCATTAGAGTCACAGTATGTTTTTATTTGTTATACTAGCATGGGTCGAAATGGGACAATTAAAGTCGCCTCCATAATACTCTAACTGTTGTTAATAAAAAGGCTGTACGATTTAAGACAATTAACTCTACCTGCTTTTGTTTGGGGTTATACATGTTGATAAACCTATAGCTTAGTCCTTGCCACTTCCATCAATAATCAGGACCCTTCCTGGTATTAGGTCTATCAAATTGTGTAACTGGAAGTCATATGAATTAAATACTATTCCTATACCATCTGCGGAATCTTCCCCAAGCGACCAAAATGAAGGCCCCAAAACCAATCTCTTTTAAATGCCACCAACTGATCTATGGAATACATCCATGTCTCTTGTAAAAACAAACAGAAACAGGAAATTCATGTATATAATGAAAGAGGGCTTGTCGCTTAACCATATTCAATAAGCTATGAACATTCAAAGAACCCCAAACCAACCTCATTAACCTTTTAAGTATTTAAATCATTGTTTTTCCTCTTTTCTTTTTTATCCTTGTAATTATCCATGATTTGTGACCTAGTTGAAAGTGAGGATTTTTGAGAGTCTGAATCTTCAACCTCTATCTCAGTGTTACCCCAAGAGGAAAACAGAGCCGCATATGAGTTACTGGTATCAATCTGTTCCACTGGGGGGGGTTTTTGATAGTGAATTCCTTAAAGATCTTCTTTGGGGCAGTACAGTCACTGGTTTATCAACGGCGGCTGCCACCACCACCTCATCTGTGACCCCTTCCGTATAACACACTGGAGGGAAATCTGAGAGGTTAGGGGGACCCATATTGCCCTTAACTATCTTAACAATATCTGAGGATATCTCACGCTGATCCTCCCTACTTGGTGAGTTTAACTTTTTTTTGTTCAACACCTTGCCTTTTAAACCTCCTTCTTTTTCAATTTCTCTCTTGCCTAGAGGGAATTTCATCTGATTTGTTGCAGGGGAAGGGGGGCACGTATCCTGGAGAGTAGCTTTAACCATGGATTCTTGTGCTTTTTGAATAAAAACCTCAGAATTAGAACAAAAGGATTTTTTTGGGGCAGCCCAAGGACATAGTTTGAACACATGGCCTTTAGTTTCGCACAAATCACAACTTGATAGATTGCTACAAAACATAGTTAAATGTCCTACCTCCCACAATTATCACAACGGGCTGATCACATACTTGAAAGGGTGCTCTAGCCCCACACTTGTAACATGCACGGGCTGCCCGCTGTAAAAACATACCTCTATCTTTTCTAACAAAAAGGAGTTAGGTATATGTTCAATTCCAGCCTCTGTTTGCCTTAATTTAACTTTATACTTCCATCCTCCAGTCCAGAACCCCTCTGTATCTAAAATAGGCTCTGGCTCACTTAGTACTTCACATTTTTTAAACCAAAAGGTTATGTCTTCCACCCATACCCCTTCATTTCGGAACATAACTGTAACAAACTTAATCAGGGGTTTTGAGAGTGGTATAACAATAAAGGGTGACCACATAGGAGAATACTTAACTTGTCCATACCTAACCCAGAACAACTCTAAAGCCTGTTGAGAACGAAAACTTATGTCATAATTGTCCTCCCCTGAAATATTAATGAAAGCATAAACATCCTGAGGGGTGAAATGCAGTGAGTCTTTCAACAAGGTTTTCCCCATAATGCCTATCCGCCTAGTTTCTAACCCTCCTTTATACCTCAGCTCACAGCATTGCGCCTAGGGGCTGCTTCCCTATGGGAATTTGAGAAAAGTTCAGACATCAAAGGCTTCTGTGAAGAGGGAGGGGGGGGAGGTTGTACAGTGACCTCATCTGTACTAAACCGAATGGGCTCCTGCAAGAGGATTTCCTCCCCTTTCTGCTGCTGTCCACCTGGAATCCACTCAGGAGAAAGCTGAGATAAAGATAAGTTCGAGTCCCAAGCAGGATCAGGCTTCCATTCACCAGCTACTGTCTGTTTCCACCCTGCTTCACTTAAAGCTTTATGAGGTGACCAAGAATCTTGCGAACCTTCTTTATGTAAAAAAAAGGGGTCTGCCATCTGTATATCAGCTTTAGACTTTTTTTGGTTCATTTTATCAGAAAAAAAGAAATCTGTAGCCCCACTTTGGGAACCGTCAGTCTTTTGATATGTAACAGCTGAGTCAGTTGCTGAAATCTCTTGACTCTGCTGTTTGAACACAAACCCAGCTACCTTGTTCAACTGTGCTGTTTTATTTTCACAAAAAGTAGATGGCAATATATTCTGTGCAGATAAATCATTTATCTTCACTTCGTTACTTCCTTTGACATTATCAGAAACCGAAACTGGCAGTAAACACTCACTTTTAGCAGCAGAGATAATACCAGCCTGCACTGAATTCAGAGAGATTATTTGTTCTTGGGAAATGGAGCTCAAGCCTTGCTGCTCTAAGCTCTCTTCCACAGAGCTGTTTACAATCTTGGGATCAACCTTAACTCTGCCTTTGTGCTCTTCATTACAATCAGGCTGACACCTGCTGCAGTCAGGAGCTCAACACACGCAGTGAAGCTTCATTAAACAAGGATAGAGCATTTTTTTAACACCAGAGGCAAACTCTTTGCTGGCAACTCTGTCCTACCAGAACTATAACTTAAATAAGACACAGTACCTTTTTGCTCCATATTTTGCGCCACTGTCCTGCAGTCTGTTTGCTGGTTTTAATATCTTGGCTTTCTTGTCAGCCTGCAGTTTTAAATTCATCTCGCTTCCTTGGAGCTATCTGATGAAACTGGTTCTTCCATTTCTCAGAAAACATTATCGCAGCATTATCTTGTTTCTGACCCACATTTAGTGGTTTAATAAGCGACTTTTCTGTAGAGGTTGCAGGTTCAAATACCGACAATACCTTTTCTCTTCCTGTTGTTGCAATTTCCAACTGTCCAGTTTCTTTCTTTGTTTTATCCAAAACCGATTGCTCCCAGCTCACAAAAGCATCCTGAAGCTCAATATCTGATTCAATTTCAGCCAAATCCATGGCTGGAGCCTCCACAACACCTGGAGCAAGAGTTGAGGCTAGCTCTCCTGCTCCACAGACTTCCTTCTCCTTCCCTTGTCCACTTGGAGTGGCCATCTTGGAAATGGCCTGTCCCCCTACTGGCCGCAATGCAGAAACATCAGCACAGCAGCATCAGAGTAGGGGAATTTCCCCGATGTCCTGGCCAAATTTCCCTCATTCACTAAAAATACCACCAACCGCTTAAACTGGTTCAAGGTCAGTTGGCATTCATCTGTATCCCCTTCCCCTGGGTCGTGCCTGAAAATAGGCAGGACTTGTCTAGTGCACTTACCCGGTCAACAAAAACTAAATAAAAATAAATAAAATAAAAAAAATTGTCAATGCTGAAGGTTCGCTTGTAGGTATCTGCATTTGTATTTGGCACTTGGAAATGACTTAAAAAAATCAGTGACAAAGAAGTAAAATGAGGGACACAGTTTAACAATTGGTTCCATCCCCTGAAGCAGGCAGCGCAAGAATATTGGTGTAAAATACTCTGTCTGCAGAAGAGCAAGTCTGTAACTCTGACAATATTGTGAGCATATAATATTCCCACTGTTCAGTCACAGAAACAAAAATTTTAAGAGGGACAGGAACATTCTGAGGCAAAATCAGGGACATCCCTGAAAAATCAGGGAAAGCTGAGAGGTATGGTCCGTCTTTCCCTTCTCTTTCCTCCCCCCACTGTCTCTCTCGCTCTCTCTGCCCTTTCCTATTCTCTCTTTTTCACTTCCTCTGCCTCTCTCTCTCTCTGTCCTTCTCCCCTGTCTCTCTCTCTCTTCTTCCCCTCTGTCTCTCTCAGCAAATAAGCATTTGTCAATGCCAAATGTTGTGCTAGCACTGGCATTGGCAGTGCAGGAGTTAGAGAGATGCACAATAGGACTGGCAGTGAAGTAAGCAATAATACCCGACAGGGTGGGCGGTATTGGTGAATACCGGACCGCCCAGGGCAGGGTGAGGCCCGACGCCACAGGTGAGTGGGCCTTATAACTCCTGGAAGGTCCGCATTCACCAATACCGCCCACCCTGGAGGGTATTATTGCACTTAGAAAATGGGCACTGTGAAAAAAACATACGTTTAATAAAAACAAGCTAAGGAAAATGTATTTTAAAGTAACTTATGTTATAAAATAGTTTTTCCACCTTAGAATTTTCTTTAATGATGTTTGTATGCTGCTAGTACTGTCACTAGAGGGCACTGTAGCTATTGTTTTAAAAGCAGTACTCTCTCTGTTTCAGCCCCTGTATTTCTATATGTTGCCATGGTGACTTTAGGTCAGAAGTAACAAGAGCAGCCTTCATAAACACAGAACTCCATTTGTTTTATTTATTTTGAGATGAAGGCATTTTTTTACCTAGTTTTATATGGGATTTAAATGAGTGAGCTGACACCCCCACGCGCATGAAGAAATATATGGCGCAATGCTGAACTTCTGTGCACACGGCGAAGCATTTCAGAAGGTGATGACTGGGGAAAACAAAACAAATTAAGGTACCGGGTTGTGTAGAGCAAAAACAAAATCCCACAGATTTGTATGTTTTGTTGTTTTCGTGGGTCGAGCGGAGTTGGAGGCAAGGTGATCGGGGAGAAGCTTTTGCCACTAGCGCTGACCACATGACGTGCCAGTGCTACTGATTTTTAAACGAACTAAAAACCAAAAAATTCTTCTGATGGCTGAAAACTGTTTTAGTTTTTGTCGAAGGAACGGTTTAGTGTGGAAGCGGTAATACAGAGCCGGCCTGCCGACTTGCTGACATGAATCTCGCTAAGCGAGATGAGAAACATGGCGGCCAGGGAGTTTGAAAGTTCGGGGTGCCCAATAATATTTTAAGTAATGGGCACCCCGACTTGGCACTTTTCTTTTAGCGGCTCTATTGAGAAATACCATCATTAGTTCAGCATCCAGCCAATCAGGACGCTTAGGTTTTAAATGCCCATTTTCTAAGTAGTGAACTGATGTTGACTCAGCCTCACCCTGAAGAGAGTGACAGCCATTGGGTGGGTTTTGGTCGCTGGCGATAACACTCACGTCATTTCACCTCACTCTACCCTGCAGACAATGACAAATGCCGCGGTGTGCCTTGGGGTCTTCGGGCCTTACGCTCACCCCATTCCATAAGGAAATACACAGAGATGGGTGCAGTATAGGAGAATGGGGTGAACTTTGGCGCCGAAGAGTCCAAGGTATACCTTGATGCCTGTCACTGGCTGCAGGGTGGGGGAGGAATGGCGTGAGCATTACGGCTGACAATGCCAAGTCACACCCCTGACACCTGTCAGTCTCTAAAGGGTGGGGCATTACAGTTGGAAACCCTAATGCTCTGAGCATTTGTTGGTATTTTCACTCCAAATTTTCAACATGGGCCATTTGTGACCCCACCTCATAAACAGTGGCACTATGAGTTCGTTAGCGGAAAGGTGACTTTGCACAACTGTGCCATTTGGTGCCACAGGTGCCAAAACATATTTCGGGCAGGATGTAAAAAATGACAGCTGCACTGTTCATGAGGAGGTGTAAAAAAATAGCATTGTTGAAAATCTGGAGTGAAAAATATGAAAAAATGGTGAAGTCCCGAGCATGCATAGAAACTGTGCAATGCACGCCGGTAATGCAATTATTTGGGAGATTTTTTTAACCACATTTTCAACATCATTTGGGGAACTCCGGTCATGAACAGTGTCACTGTGATTTTGTTAATCTGCCCCGAACATAGATTTCCCACAACAAACGCGTCATTGTGCGCCACACATGTGCAAAAATACATGTTGGGCAGGATGTGAAAAATGACAGCTGCACTGTTGGTTAGGAGGTGTATAAAAATGGCAATGTTGAAAATCTGGAGTGAAAATATTAAAAATTGTCAAAGTTAAGAGCGTGCGTTGAAACTGCCCAACGAACGCTCGTAACACTGTCATTTTTTGGAATTTTTCCACCAAATTTGCAAGATAGGCTATTTGGGACCCCATCTCATGAACCGTGGCACTGTTGTTTCGTTACTCTGTCCCAAAAGGTAATTCAGCGTAGTGACCGTAAAATGACCTTTTGGGAGCAAGTAACGAGATGACAGTGCATGTGTTCATGAGGTGGGATCCCAAGCACCACATGCTAAAAATGTGGAGGCAAAATTCAAAAAAATGACTGCGATAGCCACCTAAGTTGAACCCTCCGCATTTATGCCATTATACTGCTTACCGGCATTTCTTCGGTTCGCAGTTGGCTTTGAGAAGTGCAGACGTGTTCCCGCTCCACCGAAGATCGCGGCGCTGACCTCCGGAGGCAAAGTATGGGGTGAGGTGTGTGTGTGTGTGTGTGTGGGGGGCTGTGCAGAGGGGGTGTGCAGGTTGGGGAGGGACCCAACTATGAAGACCATTTTCTTTGTTTCAGGTAATAAAAATAAAAACAAACACCTTAGGACTGTTTTCTTTTTTTTTAGAGGTGTAAGAATGTTGTGCACACTGGGCGGGCCCCAGTGTGCCCCATGACTTTGGGGGGGTTGATGTTGGCCAGGGGTGATGCCTAGACTTTATCTTAGAAACATAAGAAAACAGCTCAAATGTTAGAGAAACACATATTTTTTGAAGAACAACTAGACATTGTGGTACTGGAGCCTCCAGTATCCACTTAATGCGATCTTTGTGTCTGAATCTTTTGACAGGCACCACTGCCCTCGGCTAGTTGGATTGTTTCCTCCCACACCTGCTTCATAAAAACTGACCCTGCTGCTGGAGGTGATGAGTTACTCATGCTTGGAGTAGCGAGATAGAGCTTGGCACGTCATCCGAATTCGGGCTCATCCCTCAGCGAGCGAGGAGGTCGCTTCCCCGACACCAAGGACATGTTTAGAGGGAATCACTCTGGTGGCACTGATGGGGACTACCGCAGCAGCAGCAGCGTGGGCCCATCTTCATATACACTTACACCGGGCACCTCAGTCAGCAGTGGGATTGGGAACCCCAACCATGGCAACCCGGCCTGGACATCAGTTCAGCAGGTAAGGAACAGAGATTCCAGATAATAACACGAAAGATAATGTCGATACCCAAAGAAATCAAGAAACTCAGACTATATCATGGAGGAGCCTTACTGGTTGAGACATAGTTAATACTTTTCATAGTATTTCAGCTCCGAAGTGTAACTGCGGGTGTAACTGTCGCCTGCTTTCTCAAATTCATCCTGAGCGGATAATGTTTCATTATTGGCTTGGAACCTTATGTATTGTCTATTTAGCTTTTGCTCGCCTTCTGTGGGCACACTGACAAGTTTTTACAACATGGACGTGCACATTATGTACACATTAGGTAGTTAAATGGAAAGTTTCCAGCATAGTTTACGTTTTGCTTCACCAGGAAAGGCACGTCGGGAGGCGTGTCATCGGTGCCTTTGCATGACGAGCTTGTCTCCGATTGCAGTGGCACTTTTCTTAGAAGTTGTGTCCACTTTACATAATGTTGGTGTCAACGCTAGCATGCGGGCTTATTGGGGAATGAGGAACACACCTACTATAGCGTGCCCTGCATTCGCCGACACCGACACATCTCTGAAATGTGCTACTAGCACAAGACGTTCCTTGCGCAAGCGAACGCAATAAAATATCAGTTTAAAAAATATAATGAGCATACAATCTAATGGCCACATACTTTATCCTTCAAGTTTCAAGTTTATTGATTCAGAAACAACCTTTAAGCTGGACATTCGTTTACAAAGGTTCCATGCCTAGACAGGACATACAATACAGAAAAATAGCGATGTCACAAGAATCAACTACAAGGTCACTTAGCAAGGTTCTAAACAATAATTTCACTCAGTAACAGACTTTAGAGTTGTTCATACATGTTAGTGTAAAGAGTGAAGACATGATACGTTATAGAGTTTAGAATATCACTTGATCTTAATTTAAAGGAGAATGGGAAAGAATAGAAAGGATTATAGAGATGGAAAGAGAAACCCGGTGCCACCACAGGAAGGCTCTGTCAGAGTTTAGTTAGTAATACAGCTCAGCGGCATGGGGGGGGGGGTTGAGCAATGTAATGGGAGGGGAAGTGTGCAGGGGAAAGTGGGGTGAATTGGAGGGAGAGGGTAGTGGGAGGAGCAGCCTCACAGGCATAGGTAGTGAGGCCCTAGGCTGGACTGTGGGGGTCCTCACATACATGAAGGGATGGGGTGGTGGGGGATTAGAGACTCACAAGGCAAGTGCTGCGAGTAAACGTTGTTACTATAGGTAGGGGTGGCTGGGGTGAGAGGCTAAGTGCTGCTACTAAGTGATGGGATGGATCTCACATAGGGAAGTAGGTACTGTATTACTTGAAGCAGTTGCAAGTGGACAAGATCCGAGAACTATTAAAACAAGTCGACCATGACTGAATTAAAATACACAACTCAAATGATAAAATCATATAAAACTACTTTTTTTGTTTTTTTAACCCTTTTACTGACAGGGCGATTTGCCATTTCAGTGCTAGTAATTTTTTTAAGTGCACATTTTTATTTAAAATGCCTAAATCTATTTCCCCCATTTATGCAACATCTATCTCTCTCTCTCTCTCTATATATATATATATATATATATATATATATAGTTACTGAGAGCACAGCCTTAGCATTTTGGGGCAGAAATATCTTTGTGGTTAATTTCATGTACTGCACAAAACTTGGTTGGAAGCTGAACACTGCTGCAATGCAGGCATGGTATATTAACCCTTTCACAGCAGTATCCCTGGTTTCCATATAAAGCAGGGATTCTGCTGTGAAAGGTCTATGCCTGCATTGCAACAGTGTTGCTCCAGCTCCTCAGCGATGTCCTAATTGAAATAATCCACAGCCCCTGATTGTAGAGATTTGCACTCGGCAGCTCCATGCACACACCTCGCCGATGTCTACTACTTGCTGGGTGTTTGAGGTCAGACTTGCATCAGGTATCCAAGATCACCTGACCAAACCTGCCCCATACATACGTTTAGCATGAGCCAAAAGTCTGCTTTTGTAATCCACGTGCCGAAAGTGAAACCCGTTTTGTTGGCTTCGCTCCTGGTTAATCAAAATGGCAGTGGCGTACGCTGTATGGCACGGGGCCATGCATACGCAGTTATCTTGTTGTACAGAGTATGTCAAATGGCAGTGAACCTGTTAACAGGAAAGACACGAGCTGTGACAGCTTGCTTCAAGGTACATTCTGGAGATGGGTTATATGACTCTGTCATACAGAATGTTGGCCGTGACACCAAGGAATCTCCCTTGCTCTTCTTCAGTAAGTGCCATGGGATCTTTCGACTTCCATCTGGACAGTGACCAGGGATGGGCAGAAGGGACCTTAAATTAATGCCTCATCCAAAGGATATTACACAGAGTAAGTTTAAAGATCAGCCACTGCTTACCTGACAGTATCTCTTTACTTGTGCTTCCTTCTGCCACTGTTTCAGATGACAGTTGTAAGAACTTTCTAAGTTCTAAAAGTGAGGGCGCACTAGATATCCCTTTCATATATGCTGCATTCCTGGCCTCCAATTCAACAGGCAGTGCCAAAGTCTGAAATAACACACACAAACATATAAATTAAGTGGTTTAGACTTATATTTATATAAATTTAAGTCGGGTGATAAGCAAATAATTACTAATTACAGGCTCATCTCCATTAACTTGCATTTGCAAAACTCTTACAAGAGGTGGTTTTCAACTCGAGTAAACATCTAGAAGAGAATCATCTGTTCACCCAAGATCATATGGATTGGGTTATAGCATCGCAATGACCTGGGCCAGGTTAACCAGTGACATATATGACAACATGGATCGTGGAATGATCACTGGAGGATTTTTATTGACCTGACCAAGGCCTTTGACCTGGTGGACCGCCTCTTACTGATTTATAAGTTAGAAAATTTAGGAGTAGGGAATTATACCTTAAACTGGTTTAAACATTATTTATCAAACAGAAAACAACTGCTTAAAATTGGGTCTGAAAAATCTTCATTGAGGACTGCTAACACTGGGGTGCCACAAGGTTCAGTTCTCGGGCTGTTCCTGTTTTCAATATTTGCAAATGATCTACCAGAGATTTGCAATGAAGTTTCTACTATACTGTGTGCAGGTGATACAGTACTTTATTTTGCTGGGAAGACAGGAGTGGACCTAGAAGCGAAAATGCAGCCTGTGTATTATGCAGTACAAAATTGGTTTACAGAAAACAACATTTTGTTGAATGAAAAAAAAAACATGGTCTTTGAAACTAAACAAAGGTTTGAGGCTGTTGGTAACAAAATGGTGATATGAGGGAAAAAGGGACAACATCTGAAGGAAGTATATAGATTTAACTATAGGGTAATGTTGCAGAAAACTTTGTCTTTTCATGAACACATAATGACAGTAACTAAAAAAGGTGAACAGCAAGTTAGGTTACTTGTATAGAAACGAAACAGCTTAACATCCATATTAAACAAATCACAGCGAACCAGGTACTTCTTCCACCCTAGGAACAGAATTCTGTCTTGCCAGTTAATTTATCAAATACAACACTCCAAAAATATGTGGTAACATTTAAGTACTGTTAGATTTGCTACCAATCAAAGCAAATTAGAACATCACTGTGGCTTATACCAAAAGTTTGAAATTTTGCCTCCTAAACAGAGAATTCAGTATTCCGCACTAATTTTTTTTCTTCAAAGTTTAAAAACAGAAATGCCTAAAGTTTTAACTAATAGACTACTAAGAGTAAACAGTAACAAATCACTGCATACATCTTCATTAAAATACTATCAAGAAAGTCAGAATAAAACTAAGATGGCTGAACACTCATTAACGTATAATGGTCCTAGATTACTGAATGACATCTTTTAGATCGGGGTTAGATATTCAGTCAAAAGCACGTGTCCAAAAGAAATCAACATATTGTTATCTGGTTAATACCGAAAAAGTTTTAAAATGATGTCCATTAGTTTATTAATTTATAGATGTACTCATGTAAATATGCACATGCTGAATATGCTTTCTCATTGTTCTTACTGCATGATTTTAAATTGATGTTTATGTACTTTGTAAACTTGTATTGACACACCCCTTATTTATCCCCTTCTTCCCAGGCATGACTGACAAAGGGTCTTTGATCTAGTCCACTTTCCTGGTAAATCAAACACATACATACATACATAAATACATACATACACACATAAATAAAAATATACATACATACTTAAACAAATAAACATATAGCTATACCATCCCACCCTCTCGTGGGTTCATTTTAGAAATTATACGAAAGAGAGCCCTAATGGCATGCAAGACTGACTGGAATATGAGAAACTCAGCAGTGTTTCACAGTCCCAGGATAACAGTCATGACAGCAGAGGCTATGCTCAGTCTCCAGGGGATATGCAATGTCTCCGGTGAAAGAAGGCAACATCTTGTGTTAATCAGCTATCCCTGATGGGTGGGGGTGGGTGGTTGGGGGGAGCAGATCAGCCGTGCACCCAAGCCACACACTGATATTCCATGGGGTATATATGGGCAGTGGAGCTGGACCATACTCTACCCCACAACACTGATATTACATGCGGGGCCTGATGCTAGATGTACCTTTAAATAGCCAAGATGTTTGATTCATTTTCTCTCCCTGGGGCCAGCCCCACCTGTGGGTATACTCTGAATAGAAGAAGGTATCTCCAGCAGGAGGAGAGAAGTGGTTTTGCCAATGTATCGCTCACTGGTGAAACCACAACTGCAGTAATCTGTCTAGTTCTGGAGGCTGCACCTCAGAAAGGACACAGACGGTGTGGAGGCAGTCCAGAAGGGGGCAACCAAAATGGTTCATTGATTGCACCCAAGAGCCATACGAGGAGAGATTGAGGGATCTCAACATGTACACCCTGGAATACAGGAGAGTGAGAGGGGACATAATAGAGACCTTCAAATACAGTGCACTCAACTTATGATGGACACTTAAAACAGACAGTTGGTTATAGCAGACAAAAACTGATTTCCCAAACCAAATAAATCCAATGCATTTTTCTCTGGTTATAATGGACAGAAAAATTGCTTATAATAGACACTATGGAGATTTTATGAGCATTTGTGGTGCTTTTTTTGGGGAGGGGGTCTTCGTCCCACTCAATTTAGGCTCCACCTTTTCAGGCTCCTTCAAGGAGATGTGCCAGTCTCTCCCAACAAAGGGGGAGGGTCCTTAGGGCATGCATGTCTCCCGCTCCCGTAAAAAGGACAAGGAGTCGAGAGAAGGTTTATCTCATCAATGACGTTCTTGGAATCGAGAGAGGTCTAGGTCCCAGGAATCTGCTGTTTCAACTTCGAGATTGCGGCCTCTGCTGCTGGCTTCACGATACCCCCGTCAGGCCAGCCAGCTAAGACGCAGGACAACAACCCAGTCGAGATTATCAACCCCGTCATCGCTAAATGAGGCTGACAATTTCTTATTCAGGACCCTGGTCCTGACCAGACTCACTGAGAAAGAAACCTAGCTGGCTGGGAACCTCTTCACGGTCCCTGTCATTGACCTGGAGGAGTCGCGGTTCTCCCCGGCTCCTTATGAGCACCCCCTTTGGTCAAAGTCAAGGTCTAAGACTCCTTTGATCAATGAGCGTTTCTGGGACTTGCTACCAAAATTTCGGAGCATCTCAAGATTTAAAATGTACTTAAAGGACGCGGGTACCCACGTTACCAAGAGCACTTGGTGAATAATCTATTTTTCTAGAGGCGTGGATATAGTTCACTATCCACACATTGGCAGACTTCCAGCAGTTCTCTTGGAGGAGGGGGCAAGGCATGCACCCCTATTTGGTGAACAGAGACTAGAGAACCAAGGTCCCAAACGTAGCATCCCAGTGAGACTTGAGGTTGATGCTGTAGTCGGAGATGAAGATGTGTGCTGCTTTTCATATCTCCAGTATGGGGATGAGGCTGTGGTATATCTGGTGGAATGGGCCCTAAGCCCTATGGGAGGCTCCCTACCAACCAACATAAGAACATTTGATTGTGCCAACAGATAAAGGCCTCATGGTCTATCTAGTTTGCCTGAGTGTGCAGCTCCTACTGTGTTTACAGAGGGAACTGCTCCCTTCACATATCCCTCTGATAACCTCTCAAATACCCCCTCCGCCACTCTCTCCCCCCCAGCTGCAACTATCTCCCTCACCCTGTCCCAACCTCTCGTGAAGGTGTCCACCATTTTTAGGGATACCACCTCCTCCAGCAATGCATTCAACTTAGCTACCACCCTCCTATAGCAGAGGTCAATTCAAGGTGGTTACTAATGGGGTGCCGCAGGGTTCAGTACTGGGACTGGTCCTCTTTAATGTTTTTATGGAAGACATTGCAGAGGGGCTGGAAGGAAAAGTATGCTTCTTTGCAGATGACACAAAGATCTGCAACAGTGTCGATACACAACGAGGGGGGGTGGAAAGGATGAGAAGGGACTTGGCATGGTTGGAGGAACGGTCAAATGTATGGCAGCTGAGATTCAACACAAGTAAGTGCAAAGTAATGCACCTGGGAAACAAAAACCCAGGGGAAGAGTACACAATGGGGGGTGAGGTACTAACAACAATAAAAATGGAAAGGGACCTGGAGGTAGTCATATCAGATGACCTAAAGGTGCGCAAGCAATGTGAGAAAGCAGTAAGGAGGGTTGGGGGGATACTGGGATGCTTAGGGAAAGGCATCAACAGTAGGAAACAGGAAGTTGTTATCCCTCTGTACAGACAACTGGTGAAACCCTATCTGGAGTACTGCATGCAGTTCTGGAGACCCCATCTCCGCAAGAACATAGACAGGATGGAGCCAGTCCAGAGGAGGGCGACTAAAATGGTGCAGGGTCTGCAACAGAAGCCATACGGAGAGAGACTGAAAGTGCTTAATATGTATACCCTTGAGGAAAGGAGGGAGAGGGGGGACATGATAGAAACTTTCAAGTACCTCAACATAATAAACAAAGTCCAAGATGGGAGCATCCTTCAGAAAAAAGATGTGCAAGAACAAGGGGGAGCAATTTGGAGATAGAGGGTGGACGACTCAGGGGCAACGTGAGGAAGTGTTTTTTCACAGAGAGGGTAGTGGACGCATGGAACCGCCTTCCTGAGGAGGTTGTGGGGTCAAAAACAGTGGGGAAATTCAAGAATGCATAGGATAAACATAAGGCAATTATAGTGAGGGGTAGGAGGAAGTAGGCTGTTGGTTAACTAGAATCTGCAGCTTATCCAACAGGCAGGGAAATGGGCAGACTAGGTGGGCCAAGTAGTCCTTATCAGCCGTCAAAGTCTATATTTCTAGCATGTTATCCATCTACCAATTATCTGCTTTGCTGCTGCTCTGCCAGGCACGGCTTCAGTACTCAATATCTCAAAGTATGTTATAACTGAGTATCTTTATTTTTTCTTTTAGTTGTTTTGGTTGTTTATTGTGCATTCTTTTACTACCTCTGTGTGTATGTTGACCCTCATCCTTTGACATGGAACCTTAGTAAACGAGCAGTTTCTGCTCAAAGGTATTTGTAATCCGAGAATTTAATAAATAAATAAATAAAGTATATGTCAAAAACAGCTGGCCAGCCTCACCCAAACTCCAGCTGTGTCCTCTATATGAGAGTGTATTCCATAGGTCCAGAGTATGAAAATTGCTGTTGGCTTCCAAAGAAGGGTTGATAAAATATACAGGAAGGTTCACTGCATGCGTACAGTGAAACTCTGATACAACCTTCAGGAGGAACTTTGGGTGGGAGCAAAAGACAACCTTGTCTATCTGAAAGACCAGATAAGAGACTCCACCTAGAGTGACTGGCGCGAGCTAATTCTTCTGACTGATGTGACGGCCACCAAGAAGGCCATTTTCCACGGAAGGTGTGACATCTCACACCTGTGTGTAGGCTCAAATGGCTTCCCCATGAGCACAGTCATCACCAGCAGTTGGTCCTATGGTGGTGGTGATTCCTGCACCGGAGGGGACAGGTGGTCAAAGTCCCTGAAAAAGCACCCATATCACCTTCTCCTGGACCACTGTCAGCATACCAGCCCGCGTCTGGTATGCAGCAACGCCTGCCAGGTGCACCTTGAGGATCGTCGCTCACAGCCCCAGCTGGGATAGGGGCCAGAGGTACTCTAGGATACTAGCCACAGGGCAGGCAAGGGGATCAACCTCCTTGCCATGACACCAAATGGAAAACCATTTCTGTTTAAAGGCATGTGACCCATGAATCAACTTCTTCTGGGAGAGATCCACAGCGTGAAGCATTTCCTCTGACAGTCTCTCAACTTGGAACTCTAGATGCTCAGGAACCAAATCATGAGGTACAGGGACTGAAAGCATACCTCTCAACCTCCTGCCTCATAAATCAGGGACAATGCAGAAAAAAATCAGAGACAAAGGATCAAAATCAGAGACATATCTTCAAAACTGGCGATATCCACTCAGGAAGCTGGTAGAATAAGGGTCTTAGTGTAAAATGCACTTTCTAATGAAGAACAAGTCTGTAACTTTAATATTTGACATTATTTTGTGCTTACAACCCCCTCTGATTGGTCATGGAAACACAATTTTTAGGAGGGACAGTGTAAAATTTTGAGGCAAAATCAGGGACAGTTGAGAGGCATGACTGAAAGTCCGGGTGCAGGACTGTCCCCTGTTGTATGGTCAGCAGCTCACAATGAAGAGGCAACCGCCACAGATGATGGTGATTGCTGCAGAGGTTGAGGAGATCTGGGCACCAGAAAGTACAGTTATGTAAGAACTTACCGTAACCGTAGATCTTCGAGAGAGTCTCTTGCAGTAGGTAATTACAGATAGGACTGAAGCCGGCAGGCGTCAGAACCCCATGGAAAAATTATAGGTAGCAGTCTCTGGCTGGGGACTGCCTCAACATCAGGTGACTGACGTCAGTATAAAGGGGCAGTCCCCCACACCCGCCTTCCAGTTCTTTCCCGCTAAAGGCCAAAAAAGGCAAGACAAGAGAAAAGTGGATGACTCCCTTCCTGGAAAAGGAGCTGAAAAAGCTAAGGGGGATGGAGGATGGGAAGGCATTACCTACTGCAAGAGCCTCTCTCGAAGATCTACTGTTACGGTAAGTTCTTATGTAACTGTACTATCTTACTTAGAGAGGGCTCTTGCAGTAGGTAATTACAAATAGGACTGAGTCCCAAGCAGTCTGGGACCAAGAAAAGCACTCAGGAGGAGGAAAACTAATACCAATAGAACCTCTGGCTGTAAGGGTTTAAGAAAGAAGACCTTGCAGAACAGCCAACCCGAAGCCTGCTCTACGGCGAGAGGCAATGTCAAAACTGTAGTGTTTCGTGAAGGTATGGACAGAAGTCCAGGTCGCAGCTGCGCAGATATCTGCCGCTGACATATTTTTGAAACAAGCAGCAGAGGCAGCTACTCCTCTAGTGGAGTGACCTCTGACTTGACCCAGCAGGGTCTTGTGGTACTTGTCATAACAGAAAGTGATACAATGAGCCAACCACTTCGATAGGCATTGCTTAGAAGCTGCATTGCCCTCTCTTTTGTGAGCAAAAGAGACAAAAAGCTGATCCGATTTCCTGAGATCCTTAGTCCTGGTAGTATAGTATCTCAGAATCCTATGAACATCCAAAGTATGCAAGAGGTACTCCCCTTGATTGGAGTGTTGCGTAAAGAAAGCGGGTAGCTCAATGGATTGGTTCAGTGTTGATTCCGCTACCATCTTAGGAAGAAACTTAGGGTTAGTGCGCAGAGCCACACGTTCCTTGTGAAAAATCAAATAAGGGATTTTGCACATCAGGGCCTGAAGCTTGGAAATCCATCAAACTGAAGTAATGGCCACTAGGAAGATAGTCTTCCAAGAGAGGAACTTCAAGTCTGCTGAAGCTGCTGGTTCAAAGGGAGGCAGGGTAAACTTCTCGAGAACAAAGTTCAGATCCCAAGGAGGAGCAGGGACATGGATGGGGGTCTCAGATGAAGAACCCCTCTGAGGAAAGTCTTAGAGACTTCCAACTGCGTGAAAGTCCTGTCTCCAAAAGAGACATGGTAGACCGAGATAGCCGCCATGTGGACTTTCAAAAAGGAATGACTGGGACCCAGGTTGAAGAGATGACGCATGTAGTCCAGGACTCTCTTGACAGGGCAAGAGTAAGGCTCTAAGTCCTTCGAAGAGGCCCAAATCAAGAAACGTTTCCACTTCACAGCGTAAGTGGACCTAGTGAAAGGCTTTCTGGCCTCCACCAAAATGTCTGCAACAAGCGAAGAAACCCCGAACCGGGCTTGAGCTATGTCAGCAGGAACCATGCATGTAACTGAAGGGATTTGAGACCTGGATGAACCAGGGTCCCCTGATCCTGGATCAGCAAGTGCTGTGACAGAGAAAGAGTAGGTGGAGGTTCCTCTGAAAACTGTTGCAGAAGAGAGAACCAAACTTACCTGGGCCAGAATGGAGCAATGAGGATCATCCGAGCTCCTTCTAAACTGAGTTTGTGTAAGACCATCAGAATTAAGGAAACTGGAGAGAAGGCATAGACGAATGTGTCCCTCTATTCGAGAGACAGAGCGTTCCGCCAGAAAATGCCTCACCCTGGAGCGAGCGAGAAGGTGGGAAGTTTTGCGTTTTGAGGAGACACGAACAGGTCTACCTGAGTGGTTCCCCATCGCAGGAAGATATCGTCTACTACCTCTTGATCCAGTTCCCATTTGTGGGCTTTGGCTGACGATCGACTGAGGTGGTCTACCAGCATGTCTTCTACTCCCGGAACATGAACTGCCACCAGGTGGAGATTGTGCTGAACAGCCCAACTCCATACTCTCATTGCTTCCCTGCACAGAGAGTAGGATCAAGTCCCTCCCTGCTTGTTGATGTACCAGACTACGCACATGTTGTCCATCTGGACTGTTAGATGACCGGGAAGAATGCAACAGTTCAGAGCCTGGAGTGCATACAAGACAGCTCTGAGTTCGAGCACATTTATATGAAGAGTTTGCTCGAGTCTGGACCAGGAGCCCTGAATCCTGTGAGACCCTAGATGGGCTCCCCAGCCCTCTCCTGAGGCATCTGTTGTCAATGTTTGGGAGGGGGGTTCCGTACGGAAAGGAACTCCCTGGCAAAGGTTCTCTTGCACCATCCACCATTGCAAGTGCCTGACCAAGGGATCAGAGACCAGAACTTCCTCGTCTAGGTCGTCCAATGTCTGGTCCCATTGAGACTGAAGCATCCATTGAGAGATTCTCATATGGAGCCGAGTGCGAGGGACTGTCGGAATAGTAGCCGCCATGGGCCTGAGGAGGCCAAGGTCTGACCTGGCGCCGACCCTTCTGCAACTGAACACCAGACTTGCATGAGCCTGGAGGGTGTCCACCCTGTCCAGAGGCAGAAAGGCCTTGCCGATGGTCGTGTCCAGGATCGCCCCGATGAACTGGAGTCTCTGGCAAGGAACCAGATGGGACTTGGCCTGGTTGATGGTGATACCCAGGCTGGTGAAAACCTGCAGAGTAAGGGAAAGAGAGTGTAGGAGTTCCTCCCTGGACGGGGCCACCAGGAGCCAGTTGCCCAGGTATGGGAATACCTGCACTCCCTGGGTATGCAGGTGGGTCGCTACCACTGAAAGACATTTGGTAAACACTCGGTGAACTGAGGAAAGACCAAATGGGAGGGCCTTGAATTGGTAGTGGTCCCCTTGAAATGAAAACAGGAGGAATTTGCAGTGGGAAGGGCGGATGGGGATGTGCAGGTAGGCATCCTGCATATCCAAAGCACACAGCCACTGTCTCCGCAGAAGGAGCGGTAGAAGGCTCTGTAGGGAGAGCATTCTGAAGCGTTTGTACTCCACGAACATGTTTAGGGAGCTGAGGTCTAAAACAGACCTCATGTCTTCCATCTTTTTTTGGAAATAGGAAGAAATGGTAATAGTAACCTGTCCCCAAGGGTGGGTGGGGACTGGCTCTATCGCCGCCTTTGAGAGAAGGGAGGAGATTTCTTCCAGGACCAGAGGAAGATGTTCCGGGAAGTAAAATGACCTGGGGGTGGTTTTCTGGGTGGTTTCTGAAGAAACTCGACTGAGTGTCCTGCTCTTATCTCTTGGAGCACCCTAGCATCTGATGTAATCCTCTCCCAACCCAGTAGATGGAAGGAGAACCTCCCTCCTACTGGTTCCTCTGGGGGGTCCAGAGGCTTAGGCTGTGGGAGAGTAAAGGAGTCAGGAGGTGTGGGGCAGTGCGGCCCAGGCTCCCGCAGCCTTTTTGGGCGGGAGAGGCTTGGCTGCCGGAGGGGCCCAACATTTGTTGACCCGCTTGCCTTGAGGTTTCGCTTTAGGCAGAGAACGTCAGCAAAAAGGGTGACGCTGTCCCTGAGGGGGCCTGTACAGAGAGTCAACGGACTTGAGTGCAGTGCCCTTCTCTTTGCAGGTCGGTGATGATGTCCTTGACAACCCCACTAAACAGCACCGAACCCCTGAAGGGTGCATCCTGAATAGCGGATTGCACTTCAGGGACCAAACTTGACACCTGGAGCTAGACATGACACCACAGACCTATGGCGAAAGCCGAACTCCAACCAGCTGCGTCCACTGCATCGTATGTGGCATGGAGCATGTGCCGACTGGCCAAACGAGCAGAGCGGACAAGGTCAGCCACTTCCTGCTTGGTCTGAGACTCAGGAAGGGATTCCAATTTGGATTCCACCTGACTCAGGATCATCTTCTGGTAGTCCCCCACATGTGCGACACAGTTCAGGGCCCTAATACCCAGAGTGGAAGAAGTGTACACCTTCTTCCCATACTGGTCCAAAAGACGGGATTCCTTGTCGGGTGGAGACGAGAGAAGGTGTTTCGGATTGGCCGACCGGCCGTGAGTGTCGCTAATCATGACCGAGCCGGCCTTGGGGTGTGTATTCAAAGAATCCACACCCTCAGGAGCCTGGTATAGCCTATCTGCCTTCGTCAGAAAGGGGGCTAACGCGGACGGTTGCTTCCAAATAGTGGAAACGAGGGCCGCGTGAGGCTCGATCCAGGGTGGAGTCAATGTCGGAGCAGTTTCGGGCAGATCCAAGTGAGCAGCAAGCTTCTTTTGCTGTGGATCTGACTCCAGAGATTGCTACTGGTGAACCTCCTGGATCTTTCTGAGTAACTCCAGAAAGAAGGGATCTTCCGGAGGAGACTTCGGAGGAGTCCTTGGCCTGGGTCAGTCTGGAGTACATGGCTCGTCGTCAGGATCGGAGCATCCCCCTGAGTCTGAGTCAGAGGTCTATGATGAAGAGGATGAAGACCCCCCTCCTTGATGTGGGGGGAGGAACGGTCCCCTTTGGAAGAGTTTGTGGAAGCGTATCCTCCACACCCCTGGTGCCTGAGGGCTCACCTCTGGTGTCGGGTAAGGGGGAGGGAGTCTCTCATCTCTGGCATATGGGGTCCTGTGCAGGGTCCGGTGCTGGCAGATGGCTATCCACCTCCCAGGTAAGCTGAGCCTTGGCCTCAGCCCACCAGGCAGCTACAGTCTCCTTCAGGTCCATCGGCGGCTGTGGGGGTGGTGGAGGCAGAGAGGGATACAGATACTGAGGGTACCCGTAAGGCGAGTATCCACAACCCAACCGCTGGAAGCCTGGCATCAGGTATTGAAGCTTGGGATAAAGAGGTGCCGGGTACTGCGGCATTGAATACTGCAGTCCCGGGTAGGTCGGCACCGGATTAAGCGTGCTCAGGTACCCGGGAACCAGGGGCTCTGATGCAGTAGATGGCCATGGGAAAGGCCCAGCAAGTGATCCGGGAACAGGTGGCCCCGCGGGCGTTGGGCCCAGCGCTGGGACGGCATCCATCAGACGGATGTCATTCGGAGTTGGGAAGGCCGGCATCGGAGCCTGTGTCCGAGGGTCCGGCCCTACAGGAGGGAGCCCTGACATCAACGTGCTTAAATCTTCCATGTCGCCTTAGGATGGAGGGTTAAAATCCCCGGGGTCCAATAGGGGAGCCTCGGTGAGCAGCGGCAAGCGCTACGGCGGCGTGGGATGTCGGACTTAGGTGGGGTGCAATGCAGGCTCTTTCACTGGGCGTTGTCAGGAGCCGGCGACCGCTTACCAGCGGATCCGGTGGCCGGAGAAGCCGGTGCGTGATCGACTTATCGGAACCAACGCTCGACGCGAGTTGCATAGGGGAAGCGACCTTGATGGGCATAAGAGGGACCGAGTGCCCCCTGAAGGAGCAGGCGTCTTATTGTCCCTGTCTGAGCCACAGGGCCTTCCCAGGACTGGAAGCCTTTGTTCCACAGGCACCCGAGCGTGAGCCCGACAGGAGGGATGACGCTGTTTTGGACACCACCAAGACAGCCGTCGAGGGTCGGTCCCCCGGAGGTGATGTTACCTGTAGAACGGCGACTCCGTTTGGAGTCGCGGAAGCCATGGAGGTTGGAGTCCTCTCCCGGGCTTCTCCTTTTTACGGCGTCCTCGGGCGGCGTGGATGCTCGCCTAAGCTTCTCAGCGCTTTCACCGTGGAGGCCATCTTCTTCTTTAAACGTGGGCCTCCAGAGACTGCTGCTTCCGTTTACGGGTGGCGGTGATGAATTGCTGGCAGTGCTGGCACTTCTCGATGGGATGTTTCGCGCCTAGGCAGAAGAGGCACAGGGAGTGACCGTCCTTATGCGGTAGCTGGGATCCGCACGAGTCGCACTTATTTTTATGCGAATCAGAGGGTGTCGGGGATGACATAAACGACCGTTGAAGGAAGAATAACTAGAAAAATTACGAAAAAACTCGGTAAACTAGACTGATGTAAGACTGACGAGTGAAGAACTTAACCGTGACGCACATTCACAAGTCAACGGCAGGAAAGAACTGGAAGGCGGAAGTGGGGGACTGCCCCTTTATACTGACGTCGCATGACATCGGTCACCTGATATGGGGGCAGTCCCCCGCCAGAAACTGCTAGCTAGAAATTTTTCCTTGGGGTCCCGAAGCCTCCTGGCTTCAGTCCTATCTGTAATTACCTACTGCAAGAGCCCTCTCGAAGTAAGATCTGCCATTGCCAGTTCTTTCAAGATCATCTGCGCCTTGTCCTTCCAGGCCTTGACCATCAGGAAAGGTGGAAGATGTATACAAAGCCTGGGTCCAGGACCTCACGAAGGCACCTCCCATCAGTGTCCCGAAATGAGTGGGGCAGGCATAAAATAGCCTGTCTTGCAATCTCCCAGCAAGCAAACAAGTTCACCAGAGGTGTGCCCAAAGGGGAGAACAGCTGGTCCACCACCTGCTGATTCGGGAACCATCTCCCATCCAACTGAGAGGATCTGCCAACTATCTGATTCAGCGTCATGAATCACCAGGAGGCCTGCACCCAGACTACGTATGAGGGTTCTGGTGTAGAGGGCCACCTGACACAAGGGAAGGGAGTGAGGTGCGTGCTGTCTTTCCTCTTCAGGCAAACACTGTTATGGTGTTGTCATTCTGCACTTGCACGACCTGACCCCTGACTAAAGGGATGAATTCCGTTAGAGCTAGCCACACTGTATGGAGCTCTAGCAGGCTGATGTGGTGACAGGACTTCCTGCGTAACCAGGCTCAGTGATCCCCTAGGTACACTCCCCACCCTACCAGAGACACATCCACTGCGAGAGGGATGGTTGGCTCTTGGCGGACAAATGGAACTCCTTCATCCAGATGTTCTGGGATCAGCCACCACTGGATGGCATCCCACACCGTCTGGGTCACTGTGACCAGCTGGTACAGATGACCTAGGTGCTGGGACCACTGATGGCCCAACACCCACTGCAGGTGGCAGATCCGCCAGTGGGCTCACCAGACCACGCTGAAGCAGGATGCCATGTACCCAGCAGCCACAGGACATGGGCAAGGTGTGAGCGCCCAACCTGAAATGATCAAGCAAAGCAGGTAAGATCCAGTGCCCAGTCTGTAAGGAGGTGGGCCTTGGCCTGCAGGGAGTCTAGCTCTGCTCCAATGAAGTGAATCACATGTGAGAAGATCAGTTAGGACTAGGCCAGGTTGATCAACAGGCCCAAGTCACACAGCCTCCTTGGACAGCCTGACAATCAGCCAGTCATCCAGGCAGGGGTACGCCCTATCACCCTCGCACCACAGGAAAGTTTTGAACACTGCCATGCCCTTGGTGAAGACCCTGAGCACGGACAAGAGGCTGAAGGGTATGACCTGGAACTGATGCAAAACACCTTCTGTGTGGAAAGTACGTTACGCAAGAACTTACGGTAACAACAGATCTTTGAGAGGAGCTTCTTGCAGCAGGTATTATCAATAGAACTAAGGCTGCCAGGCATTAGGACCCCATGGAAAAATCTGCTAGCTAGCAGTCTGTGGTGGAGGACCGTCCCCCACGTCAGACGTGGTATAAAGGGGTGGTCCCCTGGCACCATCTCAGTTCTCCCGCCGGAGACCCGGCTAACAATAGAATGGAGAACTGAGGAGGGTCTCCCCTACCCAGAAAAAAGGAAGAACTACTTGTCCCTGGGGGCCGGTGAGTGGGAAAGCCACCTGCTGCAAGAGCTCCTCTCGAAAATCTACTGTTACAGTAAGTTCTTACGTAACTATACTATCTCACTTCGAGGGGGCGCTCTTGCAGCACGTATTACCAATAGGACTGAGTCCCAAGCAGTACTCAAAGATAGGGCGAGGTCAGACGGGAGGGGGGACAAACAGATAACTGATGATCTAGATAGATGGAGTTTAAGAGAGCAGGCCCTGAAGGACTGCTAGTCCGAACCTTGCTCTCCTCCTAGAGGCAACGTCCAAATTGTAGTGTCTAATGAAAGTATGGACTGAGCTCCAGGTGGCGGCAGCGCAAAGGCCTGCCGAAGAAACAGTCCGCAAAAAAGGCAAATGAAGTTGCTACAACTCTGGTGGAATGACCCTTCAACGATCCCTATAATGGCTCATTGTGGAGCTGATAACATAAGGTGATACAGTGCACCAACCATCTGGTTAGCGTTTGCTTAGTGACAGGGGCCGTCCTCCTGTGAGCAAAAGAAATGAAGAGCTGATCCATTTGCTGAACAGAATTGGTTCTGCTGAGGTAATACATGGGTATCCTATGTACATCCAGAGTACGCATCAGGGCCTCCCCTTTTGTTAAGAGTACTCTGGATAATAAACCGGAAGCTGGATGTCCTGATTCAGAGTCAGTTCGGACACCACCTTCGCCAAAAACTTAGTGTTAGTACGCAGTGCCACCCTGTCCCTATGAAAACAAATATAAGGCTCTTTACACATTAGAGCCTGTAGCTCAGAAACTCTCCAAGCAGAGATAATGGCAACTAAAAGTAATGCTTTCCAAGAGAGAAAGCGAAGCTTGCATGTCGCGTCTGGCTCAAAAGGGGGAAGGGTGAGGTTCTCTAAAACAAAAAGAAGGTCCCATGGAGGGACAACATCCCTCCGTGGGGGGCTGATATGCAAGATTCCCCTTCAAGGTCTTGCACACGTCAAGTTGTGCTAGAGTTCTTCCACTCATAGGTGCATGGTAGGCTGAAAGAGCACAAAGGTGCACCTTACTGGATGAGTAGCTGAGGCTCAAGTCCAAGAGATGAAGGAGGTACTCCAGCACGTACTTTACCAGACAGTCCGGAGGGTCTAGGGAACAGGGTGTAGCCCACAGACAAAAACGCTTCCACTTCATGGCATAGGTTGCCCTGGTGAAAGGCTTTCTCTCTGCTACTAGGATCTCTGCCACTCTGCTTGACACTCCTAATCTCACCTCTGCTAGAACGTGCAGGAGCCAGGCATATAAGTGTAGAGGATGTAGAGCTGGGTGGACAAGGGTCCCCCACTCTTGGGAGAGCAAGTGAAAGGAGAGTGGCAACTGCATGGGAGACTCCGTGGCCATTTGCTGTAACAGCAGGTACCAGATTAGACGGGGCCAGAGAGGAGCTACCAGGATCATCCTGGTCTCCTCCGCCTACAAGTGGAGCAGGACTCTGAAGACGAGGGTCGAAACCAGTTATTTACAGAAGAAAGGGTTCTGAAAGAACTAATAAAATTGAAGGTGGACAAAGCAATGGGGCCTGATGAGATTCACCCAAGAATTCTAAAAGAACTAAGGGTAGAACTAATGACACCACTGACTACTCTCTTTAACAAATCATGGGAGGATGGGGTGGTACCTGAGGACTGCAGGAGGGCAGATGTGATTCCTCTTCGCAAAAGTGGGAGCAAGACAGAGGCAGGAAACTACAGACCAGTTAGTTTGACCTCAGTGGTAGGTAAAATGATGGAATCACTTCTGAAGGAAAGAATTGTTGAGTAGCTAGAGGCCAGTGGGGCACAGGACCCAAGGCAGCATGGATTCACGATGGGAAGGCTGTGTCAGACGAATCTAATAGATTTCTTCGACTGGGTGACCAAAGTAGTAGACCAGGGAGGGGCTGTGGACATGGCTTACCTAGATTTTAGCAAGGCATTTGATACAGTCCCACACAAAAGATTAATACACAAGTTAGCCAGCCTTGGAGTGGGTCCCAAGGTGGTAGCCTGGATAAAAAATTGGCTGGACAACAGGACGCAAAGGGTAGCAGTAAATTGAGTCCACAGTGAAGAAAGGAGGATTACTAGCAGGGTACCGCAGGGTTCAGTACTGGGACCGGTCCCTTCTAATGTCTTTATAAGTGACATTGCAGAGGAACTGGGAGGAAAAGTATGTCTCTTTGCAGATGACACAAAGATCTGCAACAGGGTTGATACACCAGATGGAGTGGAAAGGATGAGAAGGGACTTGACAAGGTTGGAGGAATGGTCAAATGTATGGCAGCTCAGATTCAATGCAAAGAAGTGCAAGGTAATGCACCTGGGAAACAAAAAACCCAGGGCAAGAGTACACAATGGGGGGTGAGATACTGACAACAGTAAAAATGGAAAGGGATCTGGGGGTAATTATATCAGATGACCTAAAGGTGGGCAAGCAATGTGAGAAGGCAGTAAGGAAGGCTGGGGGGATACTGGGATGCATAGGGAGAGGCACCAATAGCAGAAAACAGGAAGTAGTTATCCCTCTGTACAGACAGTTGGTGAGACCCCATCTGGAGTACTGTGTGCAGTTCTGGAGACCCCATCTCCGCAAAGACATAGACAGTGGAGGCTGTCCAAAGGAGGGCAACCAAAATGGTGCAGGGTCTGCACCAGAAGACATACGAAGAGAGACTAAAGGAGCTTAATCTGTATACCCTTGAAGAAAGGAGGGGAGACAGGGGACATGATAGAAACTTTCAAATACCTCAAGGGAATCAATAAAGTCCAAGAGGGTGGCATCTTTCAGAAAAAGAGATGTGCAAGAACAAGGGGGCACAATTTGTAGATAGAGGGGCATGCTCAGAGGTAATGTGAGGAAGTATTTTTTCACAGAGAGGGTTGTGGGTGCATGGAACAACCTCCCTGAGGAAGTCGTGGAGTCAAGAACAGTGGGGGAATTCAAGAATGCATGGGACAGACATAAGTCAGTCCTAGTGGGAGGTAGGAGGAAGTAAGCTGTTGGTTAATTAGGATCTGCAGCTCATCTGTTAGGGAGGAAAATGGGCAGACTAGGTGGGCCAAGCGGTCCTTATCTTGCCGTCAAATTCTATGTTTCTATGACTCTCTGAAGAAGAGGGAAGGGAGGGAAGACGTACATAAACTTCCCTGTCCAAGACAGAGGGACAATGCGTTTCGACAGAAAACACCAGGCCCTGGATCTAGTGAGCAGAAATGTGGCAGTTTGGCGTTGCATGGGGACACTAAGAGGTGTAACTCTGGTCAAACCCATCTTTCGAAGAAGTCTTCTGCCACTGTTTGATGCAACTCCCACTCGTGATTCAGAGAGCGAGAGCAGCTTAGGCTGTGGGTGAGAACATTCTGGACCCCTAGCACGTGAATCGCCATGATGTCCAGACTGTGTTCTGCTGCCCAACGCCACACTCTCATGGCCTCTCTGCAAAGGGGGTAGGAATGCGTACCTCCTTGCTTGTTTAGGCGGAACACTACTGGGGTATTGTCTGACTGGACTAGAAGTGGACCCCGGAAGAACTGGTCTTGAAAAGCCTGAAGGGCATACAGAACGGCTCTCATCTCCAGAATATTGATGTGAAGAAACCATTCTGTTGTATTCCAAGCATACTTTGTGCAGTGAACATCCAGATACTAACATACTAAAATGCAAGCAGAATAGGCCTAACAGTCTTTCGTGTCTGCTTGTTTGGTCAGCCCCCACCCTGGGTGCTGACCTTGCTGCCCCCCTCGCCTTCTCTGGCTTCTCCCTTCCCAGTTCCGGATATTCTTGCTGCATTAGATTTTGCTTCCAGAACCCTTCCCCTGTACCTGTCCCACCCCCTCTTGAATCCCTCCACCGTCTCTGCCTCCACCAGCCCCCTAGGCAGCGCATTCTATGGCTCCACCACCCTCTCAGTGAAGTAGCACCTCCTCCTTTTTCCCCTGAATCTTCCCCTCCAGCTTCCACCCATGCCCTCTAGTGGCCCCCTCCTCCTTCCTTCAAGCACCCTGACTGTTCCTCCCTATTTACCCTCTTCATGTACCTGAAGACCTCTATCATGTCCCCCGGTCCCTTCTCTTCCAATGTGGACATATTTAGCTCTTCGAGCCTCTCCTCATAGGTCCTGTCCCCCAAGCCCAAAATCATTTTGGTTGTCCTCCTCTGGACCCTCTCCAGGAGTTTAATGTCCCTCTTTAAGTGTGGCCTCCAAAACTGCACGCAGTACTCAAGGTGTGGCCTCACCAAGCAGTTATACAGAGGGAGTATCACTTCCCTCCTTCTGGAAGTGATTCCCCTAGCGATGCATCCCAGCATCCTGTTGGCCTTGGCTGCTGCCCTCTTACAAGTCTCAGAGCTGTTCATCTTGACATCCACCGCCACCCCCAGGTCCCTCTCAGCCATCGAGACTTGTAGCATGCCCCCCCCCCGGGTGTATACTTGGCCTGGGTTTCTGGCCCCCAGGTGGAGTACCTTGCATTTTCCTGCATTGAACCTCAGCTTCCACTTTCTAGACCATCTTTCCAGAGCCTCCAGGTCCCCCTGTAGGGCCACCCTCCCTCCTCCCCATCCACCACCGCCCCCAGTTTTGAGTCATCCACAAAGAGACTCATCTCACTCCTGATTCCTGTCCTTATGTCAGAGATGTAGGCGTTGAACAGGAGGGGCCCAAGGACTGATCCCTGTGGGACCCCACTAATGACCCTCCTTGGGGATGAGACTATCCCGCCAACTACGACCCTCTGGATCCAGTCCTGGAGCCAATTGCCTATCCATCTGATCATCTGGTTCCCCACCCCCATTTCTCCCAGCTTATCCAACAGGCCCACGTGAGGAACAGAGTCAAATGCCTTGCTGAAGTCTAGAAGAGAGACATCCACTGGTCTCACGAGGTCCAAGGCACTTGTCACCCAGTCATAGAACTCCACAAGGTTTGTCTGACACGATTTCCCAGGACGAATCCATGCTGTCTATCGTCCAGGCACCCTGACTTTTCCAGGTTCCCCCTAGCCTCTCCTTGACAATGCCCTCCATCACCTTGCCCACCACCGATGTCAGGCTGACAGGCCTGTAGTTCCCTGCCACCTCCCTTGATCCCCCCTTGTGGATAGGCACTATATGCGCCACCTTCCAGTGCTGGGGCACCCACCCTGTCCTCAGAGAGATGGTGAAAAGCTCCGCCAGGGGTTTCGCCAGGACATCAGCAAGTTCCTTCAGCACTCTGGGATGTAATTTATCCGGCCCCGGTGCTTTCTCCGTCTTAAGGAGCTGAGGGCTTCCTCACTCTCTGCTGTGATTTCACTTCCGGTACCTCTCTCCCTGCTTAGCCCTCCCTCCTGCCAGTGATGCATCCCCTCTCCCCAGACCCGCTGATCGGTAAGGGTCCCTCCTCAGTATCTCTGTCTCCTCCCATGTATGATGCAGCACCCCATTTTCCTTGGTGAAAACTTGAGGTGAAGTACTCATTTAGTATCTCAGCCTGCTCCCGGTCTTGTGTCCATCTCCCCTGATTTAATCCTGCTAATCTGCCCTTTCACCCTTCGTTTTTCCCCAGTGTATCTAAAGAACCCTTGTTCCTCTCCTAATTCCCGGCCAGGTTCTGCTCCTTGCCTTAGCCGCCCTCACCACCCTAGTGGCCCTTCTAGCCATCAGCTCATACTCCCTTGATCCCTTTCACCCTTGAGCACTTGAATTGCCTATAGGCTGCCTTCTTTCCCGCACCACCTCCTGGACCTCCCTGGTCCACCAGCAGGTTTTTGGGCCCTACCACATTTTTGTCTTACTCTTGCACAGGTGCTGGTAACATCCTGCACCCCTCTCCTGATGATTTCCCACCTACTGTCAGTGTCCATGTCTGACCCAATCACATTCAAATGCTCCTTAAGGATCCTTCCCATTTCCTTAAAATCCGCCCCCCTGAAGTCAGTTACCTCCTTCTTTGTGCAGCCTTCTAGCCCTCCTAAGTCCAGGCAGAACCAGACTGTGGCATGATCACTCCCCGCCAACGGGTCCCTTACCTCCAGGCCCCCAATCTGGTCACTGTCTGCCAGGACCACATCCAGTACCTGCGCCTCCCTGGTCGGTTCCCCCACCTGCTGAGTTAGAAACGCGTCTTGAAAGACATCCAACAACCTCTGTTCCCTGGTCACAGAGGATGTCATAGTCTCCCAGTCTGTTCCTGGCATGTTTAAGTCCCCCAACACCACCACGCTTCCTCTGCCCAGTCTGCAGTGTCTCCCAACGTCTGCCACCAGACTCTCCTCCAGCTCCTCCGCCAGTGCAGGGGGTCTATACACCACTCCTATTTTTACTCTCTTGCCCCCCTTGTTATCAAGGTGACCCAAATCGCCTCCACGGTTCCCTCCGCCTCTACTCCCCTATGCCAATGCAGATTTTGACTATCATTGCTACCCCTCCTCCCCTTCCCTCCCCCCTGTCCTTCCTGAACATAGTGTAACCCTCCAGGTTCAGGTCCCAGTCGTGTCCTGCAGTGGCCCAGGTCTCAGTGACCGCTGCCACATCCACTGCTCCCTCAGTTAGCATCACCTGGAGCTCAGGCATTTTATTGCCCAAGCTCCTGGCATTTAGCAGAACTACCTTCCACCCTTTCCCTATACTTCAATTTCCCTTGCTCGTGTTCCCATGGGGATTTTGTTTTGCTCTGGTCTGCACTTTAATAGTCGGCCTTTTCCCACAATCCTCCAGCTCCCCAGGGGGGTGGAGACAGAGTCCTCCCTTTATCGGCACCCCCTTGACAGCCTTTTCTCCCATCCCTCCCCACTTTTCACCAATGAACCTCTCTATTTTCAACTTAAGGATTCCCTTCCCCTCCAAACTGAGATGGAGTCTATCTCTAGCATACAGCTCCTTATCCTCCCAGGTCTCCCCCCAATCCCCCATCAACCCATATCATCTGGCCTCACACCACTCCCTGAGCCACTAAACCCAAGGTATCTGTTGTAAGAATCTGTATCGGAACGCTGGCCTGGTGGCGCTGAGGGTTGAGGCGCTGGATGCCACACCTCGCGCCACGCCAGTGACCCGTGTTCAGGAACGGGCATGGGTTTCCGGGGGTCGGCAGGGGCAGGGAAGGATTGAGTGACCTGAGGACTGCTCTCCTTCCCCGGGGAGGGAGGAACTGCAGCACTGGCACCTGAGTGCCCCCTGGCGGAGGCTGGGGAGCAAGGTGACGTGCGCGAGCATGGGGGGAGCAGAGTGCAGATGCATCTAGGGCAGCGTGCATGACACGTGCGAGTTCTGCCTTGGCCGGTATCACTGCATGCACCCGGCTCCAGAGGAAGCAAACAGAAATACCACCGCAGCGCCTCCATGATGCCGCTCACCGCTCAGACGCTTCTGGTTGGCTCTATTACCCGAATCTGTCCGTGACACTCTGACTGTGCCACAGCCCGCCTCTGGGGTAAGCCAGGGGCAAAGGGAGAACAGCTGATTTGGGAGAGGGGGCGATGAGGACCATGACTGGGCTGAAATTTGGCCCTGAGATGGATTAAAAAAAAAAAAAAGAATCTATATCAGGTTCGGTCTCTGGAAGGGAACTCCCAGTTCGAAGTTGACTGGATTTAACCACCACAGGAGAGAGAAAGAGAGCGACGAACTGCCTCCGAAATCCGGATGAGGCGGTCCAGCTTGTCTATGTCTTGGTCCCACTGAACTCTGAGGTGACACTGAAGAGTCCTCATGTTCAGCCTTGCCAAGGGGACCATGGCTATGGTGGCTGCCATGTGTCCTAGCAGCTGCAGGACAACCCTCGCTGTGACTCAGTCCGAGGTCTGCAGTTTGCGAGCAACTCCTCTGAGCCATTCTGCTCTGTCTGCTGGCAGAAATGCCTTGCCCAGAATGGTGTCTAGGATTGTTCCAATATAGTAAAGCCTTTGGGAGGGCCAGGAGAATGACTTCCCCAATTTAGGGTGATGCCCAGGGACTGGAACATTGAGACTGTTTCCCTGTAAGGCATTGGTCAGCTGGTCTCCTGACTGGGCAGAAATGAGCCAGTCGTCCATGTAAGGGTAGACAAAGTGACCTTTCCTTCTCAGGGCCGCTGCCACTACTGCCAGACATTTGGTGAAGACTCTTGGCACTGACGAGAGGCCAAAAGGAAGAACTCTGAATTGATAGTGCTGACCTTGGAAAAGGAAGCGCAGGAACTTCCTGTGTGAGGGCAGGATTCTGATGTGCATGTATGCATCCCGCATGTCCAGGGAACACAGCCAGTCTCCTCGATGGACCATGGGCAAGAGGCTTGCCAGTGTCACCATCCAGAATTTTTTGTACTGGATAAACTGATTCAGTTGACTGAGATCCAGTATAGGGCAAAGGTCTCCCATTTTCTTGGGAACCAAAAAAAAATGGGAAAAGAAGCCTTTGCCCTGCTGGGTGTATGGAACCACCTGGATGGCCTTCTTCTGAAGGACTTGGATTTCTGCCTTCAGCAGAAGAGAGTGGCTGGCTGAACAATGGGACTGAATGGGAGGATTGTCCGGAGGACAGCTTAGAAACTCTAGGGAGCAACCCCTCTCTATTGTCTGCAGGACCCACTGGTCCGAGGTGATACAGGACCATCCTGAAAGGTAGAGGGAGAATCTCCCTCCTACCGTCTCCCCCAGTGGAATCTGATGGAGGGGAAGGGATGGCAGAAAGTCATGCTGTGTTGGGGGGGTTGGGCAAGGGGGTTTGAGGCGCCTTGGGATGTTTTGGGGCCTGGGCGCTGGTAAGGACAGGGTGGTCAGGTCGTTTGAAGGCTCCCTTGTTGTGGGATTGTCTCTTTCCTTGTTGTCCTTGGTTTTTGTGAAAAGGTCGATGGGAGGCAGGTGGTTCTGATTTGTACCGCCTTGCCAGAGTCCTGAAGTCCCAGGATCACTTTCTCCACCTCCTGCACAAAGAGAATGGAGCCCTGGAATGGTGGATCCAGGATAGTATCCTGCACATTCTGACGGAATCCTGACACTCTGAGCCAGGTGTGCCTCCTCATGCAGATGCCCGAGGCCGCAGCTGGCTTCCATGTCAGCTGAGTCATAGGAGCACCTGAGCACATGCTTGTCTATGTCCATGCCCGACTGAATACAGGTCATGAGCTCATTCTTGTTGTTGGAAACTGGCTGAGCCTTCACCAGGTCCATGGTCTTCTCCCACAGGGACTTCTGGTAGAGCACCATGTGGGCTAGAAAGTTCAAAGAATGAATAGCCCCAGTGGCAGACATATAGACTCTATGGCCCATGTGGACCAGCTTTTTAGATTCAGGATCTTGGGGCTGGTCACTCATGTGCTTGGGCTGTTGAGCTCTCCCATGAGTTGTTGTGAGTACCATAGAGTCTGCCTTGGGGTTTTCCCCCCAGAAAAGGTTCCTCTTTTGGAGTCCTATACAGCCTGTTCACCTTTCTGGGCACAGTGGGCATTGTGGAGGGGCGCTGCCAGGTGAGCTTGGTTATATCCTGAAAAGGCTCCACCAAGGGTGGGATCACCAAGGGCTTCAGGTCCTTGGATCCCAAAAACTTGGCCAGGTGGTGCCTCTCAGGATCAAGCTCCTTTTTATCCCACTGGTAGATTGCCTGAATATGCCTCATTATGTCCAGAAATGAGAGGTAATCCAGGGGTGACCTCGGAGAGTCTCTTGGACTAGGGGACGGTAGTGGCAAGTCGTCCCCATAAGAATCATCAGAAGAAAAGGAGTCCTCCACATCATCTCCGGAGGATGACGGCAGATGGCCGCTCAAAGAGGGCACCAATGACGAGTGCTTTCTCCTTCGCTATGGGGCCAGGCGGCAGATGAGAGCCCTCATTGGGCGCCCAACCGTCATCAGGTGGAGGAGGCACTGAAGAAGTTTCCTTCAGGGAAGGCTCCAGAGGCCTGTATAGCAAACCCCCCTTTACTGTGTTCCACCTCGAGGTGAACAGTGCGTCGATGTCTGCTAATGGGACGACCAGAGGAGCAGGCTTCAGACTCAAAGTGTCAGGCATCAGAGTGTCTGTGTTTTTTGGATGACCCATTGGACTTACGCACCGAGTCCAAAGGCCTGCCGGAAGATGCCCTTCCCTCTTGGGCCGACCCTGAAGGTTTGTGGGGTTGGTCAGCCAAAGGGTGCTGGGTGGACGAACGTCCAGACGAAGACTCCTTACCTTGTTCCTTAGTGGAAGAGGAGAATGACTTCTTCTGTGTGGTCCCGGTGGCCATCAGAGGGGCCGACTGACCTCCCGCCGGAGGCCGAGGAAGAAGAGGCTCTGTGGGGGAATTTTGGGCGGGACTCCAACCAGGCCCTATCCTTCTCCCGGTGATGGTGGTGTTTCCTTTCCGAAGACTTCTCTTTAGGGGCAAACTCTAGTGGGGGATGAAGAACTGCGTCTCGATAGCAATTTCTGCATGGCTGCCACCTGCTTTTCAAGAAGATAGGCCTTCAGGGTGTTGGCTCTTCTGGTTGAATTTCTGGCAGTGTGGGCAATCGTTTGGCTTGTGGTTTGGGCCTAAGCAGAGGAGGCAGGTTGCATGGCTGTCTTTGGCCGGGATCTGTTTCCCGCACTTGCACTTCGACTTGCGTCGAGATGGAGATGGCGAAGACTTACAAAAATGGTGAAATACTGATAGATGAATTAAAACTGTCGAAGAACTCGAACTTGTAGAAACACGCGGTCGATTGCAAAAAAGAAGGCGCCCATGGAGCAGAACTAAGCGGGTCAAATAACTCGAACTTGAAAAAACACGCGGTCTACTGCAAAAAAGAAGGCGTCCATGGAGCAGAACTAAATGGGTCGACAGCGGGAAAAGAACTCAGATGGCACTGGGGGACCGCCCCCTTTATACCACATCTGACGTCGGACAGAGCCAACGTTGGGGGTGGTCCCCCACCACAGACTGCTAGCTAAAAGATTTTTCCGTGGGGTCCCATCGCCTGGTGGCCTTAGTCCTATTGGTAATACCTGCTGCAAGAGCTCCCCCTCGAAGTGAGATCGATAGGTGCCACCAGTTGGACAGACAGCCTGGGATGTGCAAGAGTGCATCCTGGAGGTCCAGGGAGCAGAACCACATGCCCTTCTCTAGGGATGGTATGATCTGGTTCAGGGCTGCATGCTGCAGTCTGGAAATTGTGCTTCCTCATGTACTGATTGAGATTGTGCAGATCCAGTATGCGGCACCCCCCCACACCCCCGTATGTTTCATTACCAGGAAGTACTTCAACACGTACCCCTGACTTGCATGGGCATTTCGGACATTAGGGCAAACAGCATCTCCTGTGACACAGGGAACTTCCTTGGAGCATGGGATTGGTAAGTTTGGAGAGCCTCAAAATCTAGAGGCAGCCCTCTGCCTACCACCTTGAGAACCCACTTGCCCATGGAAAAGATGGACCAGTGTGGTCAGAAGCGGTGAAACCGACCCCTCACTGGGAGCTGGGTCAGGGACTGGACAGGTGGGAGGTTGACACCTCCTGACTGGTTACTGGTAGCTTTGGAGGGGGTACCGGCTGCTGGAGGGGCACCACTTCCTAGAAACTGACCTTCCACCACTGGCCCAAAGAACAGGGACATCGGCCACCTTGTGTTGAGTGTCCACCGTGAAGGTGGAGGGCTTCATCCAGTACCTGCAATGCATCACAAATGGCTGCTGCCATGACACAGGTACAGGAGTTGCCCATGTCTAAGGCCATTTGGATCTGGCGTTAAGCCAGCGCTTGACCCATGTCTCTGAATAACTACACCAGCAGCTGCTTCTCAGCAGGTAAGTGAGGTGTGGTGACAGAGGACTGGAAAGTGGCCACTGTGGTCCACATCTTCAAAATGTGAGCAGATATGGACCTGAGTAACTACAGGCCAATCTGCCTAACATCAGTACTGAGCAAGGTCCTAAAAGCCATTATCAAAAATAGAAAACTAGAGCACTTGGTTGAGGCATGGTTTATTGCCCTTTCTTAGCATGGTGTTATTAGAAAGAAATCATGCCAAAAAATGTGCCCACCTTCTTCGTGTGGGTGATCAGGGAGGTGGACAAGGGCAGGGCCATGCCTGAAGTTTTACTTGACTTAAGTATGACCGTGGCACAGGACAAGTGTCTGGCAAGTACACCAGTGCAGTATACAAGACATACTCAAGATAGATTGCTACCTGGCTTGGGGCAAGAGGTTCAGAGTGCTGAACTTTCTTGAGTATAGGGATAATGGTCAGGATGATCTGAACAAGTTGGGTGATTAGTCAGACTCCTGAAGCCTCTCATTCAATGCAGCCAAAAGCAAGGTTCTACACTTAGGGATGAAAACAGTGAAATATGAATGTAAGTATGAAACAGCCAGCAGAAGAAGGCCTTATGGTGTATTAAGTCTGCTCGATTGCAGTTCCACTGATCCAGAAATTACAGTGGACCCTGCCCCGCCTCTCCTTCAACCCTGACCCCTCCATTTACCCTATCCCAACCTTTTTTGAGCCCCCTCCCCACCATCTTTTTATTCTGATTTTGGGAGGGCTTTAAGCCTGAGGTTCAATGGGCAGAGCAACGTCACTCCTCCATCAACCTCAAAACGTCACTCATCCTGGACTCTCCAAGGATTAGTTTTCATTGCAGCACAGAGCTGCCGTTCCTCCTCGCTCCTGTCACTTGGCTGCTGTCTTGCTTGGGGTACCTATGAACACCGTATATCTCTCTCTCTCTCTCATTCGAGTGTTCTCCTAGCCTTTCTCCCCATGCTTGCCCTCCTTTTATTTTTCCTTTGCCGCCGACGTTCACTTAGCCACGTAAGCCTGCCTCTGCCTTTTCGTTTTGTTTTACTCACTCACCGTTTCCTCTTCATGTGTCTACCTCTCAGTCCCGCGCGCTCCTCGAATCTCCGGATTACGTCCCTGCTACATTTTGCCATGCCTTTTCGATCCCTATCGCAGCATCACTGCCGTGCCTCTGGGGATGGCGGCTCTTTTCTGCACGCCGCGACGCGGAAATCCTGTATTTTACTCTGTCAGCTTTGATGCCTTTTCCCTCCTAACCACCTTCTTTCCATTTGCCTGCATCCATTCTTTCTCCCTGACCTGCTTTTTGGTCTTCCTCCCTCCCGCCATCCTCGTCCCTCCACCATCCTTGCATCCCCTCAGCTTCCCTCTCTCCTTGATCGGCCAGTCGCACTCCTGCGATTCCCTTCCCAGCGTCTTCCTCGAGCTCTCCGCAGTCCTGCTGTGCGGCTGCTCTGGGGTTCCCATACCTCAGCCCACGCTATAATCTACTCCTGCGCCGGCTTCCTGGCTACCTACTGTTCTGGCCTGCTTCCCATCCCGCTCGGTCCGTTGTGCCTCTCTATCCTCATGGCTCCCTTGCTGATGCCCTCCCTCGGCCTCTCAGCTCTTCCATTGCCTTCGGGGTCATTCCTGGACTCGGCTGCTGCCTGCTAGGGCTGTATCTGGCGGTTCCTTCCCAGGTACTTTCGTTCTTTTGCAAGGTACTGCAGTACGAGCGATTTGCTTTCATTGTTTTGTCCGATCATTTTTCTTCTTTTTTCTGCTCTCGGGGGCTCGGGATTGGAGTCCTCTAGCTCGTCTTCCATCATTTAGCTCCTTTCCACTCATCAGCCATACTTTATACATGGTTTGTCCCATTTAGCCATTCTTTTCTAGCGTTCTGTTCAGTGGGGGTGGGGGTTGTATTTTTTGTGGTCACCAATACTGGTTTTGCAACTTCTTATTATCCTCTATCTACGCTATATTTTCGGATGCTTTTATGTTTGGGTTTCTGCAGAGTGCATATGTGTGTGTGTGGGGGGCTTATTTCATGTTGTTTCTCTCTGCTGTTTTCTATGCTTGACTGATTCTGCCTGGCCTGCAATCGATCTGTCTTTTAGCATTTCTGTCATGTCTCTGTGGGGAGCGATCCGGATGCTCTCTCAATTTGACTTTCCTATCCTTGGAGTGGAATGTTTCTGGCCCGAGTGGCTCTCTCTCTGTTCCTATGCCCCCTTTGAAGTCTACCTCCTGTCAGGGAACTAACTTCTCCTCCTTGTCTTTCATCGCCCCCTCCATCACAGATCCTTCGAATTCTTAGCCCTCTCAGATCTATGGAACCTTGTCTTGACTGCTCTTCTCATTTGAGCTTTCACTCAGCACGCCTCTGCTGACTCCATCTTGGCCTGCTATCATTGCTTGTTTTAGGCATGCTTATCGTTCTGCCTTCTCATCAACCAGCAGCCCTCCTGCTGCATGTGTCAGGTTAATAATTCTGGTCATCACTCACCTCTTATTGCCTTGTACCACCCGTCAAGGATTTATTCCATCTTGGCTTCTCCTATCATCCCAGACTCGCAGCCATCCTCTCGCTTGCAAATGAGTTAGTTGCTCCAGTTTTATTCGCTCCTCCTTGCCTCTCTATTTGTCTATTTACAACGCTTACTCGAGCATTCCATCATTGATTTAGTTGCTACTCGTCGTTCACATCATCAGGATCTACTCGTTCACATCACACAATCATGCCTTTTCGGCCTCTGCGTCTCCTTCCTCCCCTCGCTCAATCACTCTTACCTTTCACTGGACCTTACGCCAATCACTCTTCCGGACCCATATGGGTCTCCTCCTTCCCCCTGACTACTTGGGCATACCCCTATAGAACCTGTACCTGCTGATATGCAGCAGAACCTGCCCCTGCCCACCTCAATAACTTTTTCCTGCTATCCTTTGTGCATCTGTAGCATCTTCGCTTTCCTCGTCGGAGTCAATCCTTCACTGTATCCCTGGAGCCTCTGGTTCTCCTTCCCTCCTTCTACCCCCATGGTCCGTCTTTCCTTCCCTTCCTCTGTATACCTCTCCTCGACTTGCATGCCTCTCCTTGGCTCATATGCTACTTCACTGAACTGTTGCGCATAACTCTCCTGCAGCATGCATCGCGTCCTCTAGCATTCCTGTTGTTGACTCCTATACTACCTCATCGACCCTGCTGCACGCCTTCAGCGCTCATCATCATCGTCAGTCTTCCTCATCTTCAGCCCTCATCTGGATACCTACCTCTCCCTGGATCCGCCTCCTGCGGTGATCATCTTCAGTCTTCATTGCTGTGCATGTTCTTTTTTCGATCCATGCTTTCTGTTTTTTTTCCCCCTATCCCGTCTTCGTCCCATCTCATATCCTTGATACTTTGTATATCTCCAGTATTTTGTAAGACCCTCGTTCCTTATGCCACAAATCATCTTGGTCGTCCCGTGCTCATCTTTACCATTGACTCCGAGCTTAGTTTTTCCTACCTCACTTCCCTCATCCACTACTTCTGCTTCAGCGTGCCCTCATTCTGCTCCCTCTCCTCGGCTCTT
Source organism: Neoceratodus forsteri (assembly GCA_016271365.2). Taxonomy (NCBI): domain Eukaryota; kingdom Metazoa; phylum Chordata; order Ceratodontiformes; family Ceratodontidae; genus Neoceratodus; species Neoceratodus forsteri. The sequence goes on from CM057453.1 coordinate 1,052,809,920, forward strand.
TGAGCACACTTAGCTGTCCTGGTTTCGGTCCGTCATGGCTCCTGTCTCATTATGCCACGATTTCTCCATTCCTCTGCTTTGCCATTTATATCCTCTGGCCTTCTATGGCTGCCTCCATCCAACCTTCCATCGACCCGGACCTCCGCGCCACCTCATCCGGTTCACCTTCCTGCCCTCTTGAGAAGCCTTTCTCCTTCTTGGAGTCTACTTGCATCATGTCGTCCACCGTCGATGATCCTTCATTTACTTAGACCCTTGGCTCTGCAATGCTTGGCCTCGACATGCTCATCTCGTTCACTACCTCTCTTGGCATTCCGTCGCATGGTTTGCTGCTAGGTCTGCGCTCTTCTGTTGCTCCACCTGGCCCTGCCTATGCTGGATCGTGTACCGCCTCATTGGACTCACCCCAGTGCAGTTCTCCTCCTGCATCGGCTGGGTCCTATGTTACCCTATTGACCTCCCTACCATCCTTCGTAATTTCATACCTCGCTTTCCAGTACCTGCCTTTATGGCGTCGATCCCTCATCATATCTCATCCGTTCCAAGACCCTTCCTCGGCCTAGTGCATATTCTCGTCCTGACCGTCGGGAATTATTTCCACTCGTAGCTTCCCTCCTCTTTGTACAACGTCTGATTTGACTCCCCTTGATTGCCGTCCCATGCTAGCCCTCTGGTTCGCAGACCATCTGATTTCTGATGCACCTTCTTGATCTCGGCATCCGTCTCCTCTTGAGGAGCATCTTCGTTCATCTCGGTCCCTGGTGCCTGCTACCTTTGTTCAAGTTCTGTTCCTGTTCATTTCCGTCTCCTCTTCTTCCAGTTTCGTACCTACTCTTCAGGATTCAGCCATCTTATGCTTCTCTCCGCTCTTCTCTTCACTCGTCATCATACTTCGTCCAATTTTGCTCACTCCTCATTATACCTTGTCCAGTTTTGATCCTCAATTACTTTACCTGAGTTGCCTCTGGTTCCAGATCTCTCTTCTTGGCCTCAGACTCTACCTTCTTTCACAGTGCCAAAGTGCTATACTTCCTTCGTGCCAGTTCATTTTCAGTTCTTTTCCATCTCCTTGTCTTCCAGTTCACTTCTGGCTGTCCAAGCTTCCTTCCACTCTTGGCCTGCTCTTGACATTCTTTTTGGGTATACCTATCATAATTCCTATGCCACCTATCAGCTGCGGCCCTCCTGCAGAATGCATCAAGTTCATAACTCCAGTCATATCGAGTTCATGAGTCCAGTCATCTTTCACTCAGCATTACTTCAAAGCTCATCCATTTACATCGCTTACTCTAACATTCCTATCATTCAGTACGTTCTACCTCATTGATTACAACCTCAGGATCTAATCGTTTACACTGCATAATCAAGAATGCCTCTTCAACCTCAGTGTCTGCTCACTTGCATAGTTCTACCAGTCGCATCACTCCATCAAGCCAGTCTACAATATTATCGGTCTCCTCATTGACTCATCTGGAATATCCCCGTGAGCACATCTGGATACCCCTTGCTGCTCTAACTCATAAATGGATTTACTCCCTCCTATCATTGCTTCCAGATCTACTATCTCACATTGACGACTCGAGTATACCCTCCTTAGTTCCAACAAGGTTTATCTAGTTTTATCATTCCCTCGAGCATTCCATCATTGATTCTGATGCTACTCTTTGACCATAACAACGGGATAGGAAAATTACGTACCTACCGTAATTCTTGATCTTCTCTTGTATCTTCACCATTCATTACTTCCTGGGTGTAAGCCGGAGGCACCAATCGGGAAGCTTTTTTTTTTTAAGTTGCCTAACGGCCCCGCCCCTCGAGAGCGACGCCATGCGCCATGCGCGAGGGGTGGCCACGTTAGAAGATCAATTCCCTCCTCCAACTCAGTTCTGTGAGCCGAGAGGCAAAATGAAAGCAGAAAATATAGATTACGGGCAAGATAGTCGAGGATAGCAAAGCAAGGAAGAATGAACTGAAAAAGGAATAAGCCGATGGAGGAAGGACAGAGGAGATAAGAACATCCGTAGCCTAGGAGTGCAGGCCTTACCTGGACTCTAGGAGGAGAGATGAGTAAGGAAATGAGAAAATAGAAGAAGAAGAAGAAAGAGAGAGAGAGATGGATGTTGAAGGGACCAGAATGCCCAACGAGCATAGTTAGCTTGTAGCTGAAGGCTTCGACTAAAGGGAAGCAAGAATCCCCGGAGATAGAGCTGAAGAGAAGGTTCACCGAACCCGCTAGACAGACTCAGGAGGGCATAGTCCTCATCTTCAACATGCCATTGTTCTTGACACTCACCTCGGGCTCCTGGCCGCGGAAGGCCTTTAACTGGAGGGCAGCCGAGGAGGGAAGAATAAAACCCCAGCAGCATGAGAGCGCTGCTCAGGGGTTTAGAAATGGAAAATGTAAGCCTTTCAGGCGTTCCAAGATAGAAACGGGACTCAGACTGACTGGCTAAGGCCGGCCAAGGCTTAGGCTGGCTAAGATTGGATATGGTCAGCAGAGTTTACTGTAAAATTGTCCAGGAGGACACTTAAAGGGAGAAACCACTTAGCAAACCAGCGAGAAGGATAGCCTACCTTCTCATTTGCCTTCTTGTTTGATTTCTCCTATTCCTTTTTTTTTTTTACAGATAAAAAATTTTTTTTTTTTTAACTAGATGCATGACCCAGATACCAAGATGCCTATAGCAGTCGGAGAGAGTTCCCTCAGCATTTTTTTTTTTTTTAGAAGAGAAAGGAACAGACATACTCGTTCCTCTGCTCTGCAAGGCAAGAATAGAGGAGGGGGATTAGATTTCAGGGCAACTACCTGAACACGGGATTGCAGGATCAAAACTGAATAGCCTGAGCCAGGCCAAAAAACCCCAGAGGTATCTTGCCATAAGAATAGCAAGAGATAGTTGTGCAGTCTGATCGCCAATGCAATCCGTGAGATGGCCCATTAATCTTAGAGTAAATAATTTTTCTGGATTTTAAACCCCCCAAGAAGATTTTTTTTTTTACTTTGTTTTTTTTTTTTTTGGAAAATGAAGCAATTTTCCTATATTTTATATAATGCAGAGAGAGGAAGGAGACGGGAGGTGGAGAAGGCCACAGGAAGAGGCCACTGAGGGATGTGGACGGCGTAGTAATGAATGGTGAAGCAATAAGAGAAGATCAAGAATTACGGTAGGCACGCAATTTTCCCATCTTCCCTTGTCAATCTTCACCATTCATTACTTCCTGGGTGAGTATTAAGCTCTCTTCCCCAGGAGGGAAGAGGCCACCCTGAGGGAACAAGACCCCAGCCTTCTGCTGGTGAGAAACAGAAGGAGAAGACCCTGGCTTATTCAGAAAGCCTAAGTGGGAGAAGAGCTAGGAGGTGCCTCCCGAGGACGGAGACGGAGGGAGCCCCTGTAAAGCCTCCTAGCTCTGGATGAGAAAAGACGGGTCCCCGAAGGCGGAGCGCATCACCCTACACCGGGCCAGGGGTGACAACCTGAGAGACGAGCTATGCCGTCCGCCTGATGCAGATCGCTGTCCCCGAAGCCTGGAAGCCACCCTCATTGCGCCATAAGATGCCCTTGCTTGGTGTCTGCCAGCTCCAGGCCTACCGCTGGAGAGGGCAACGGCTTGTCTGGTTTGTTCGTGTCAGGCATAGATGCCAGCAGCTGGGACATCATCGACCACAGATGCCGGTTGTAGGCAGCGTGGTGAGCCTGATGTGATACAATACATGCACTCGCACGCCAAGAAGAGAACACTTTTCGCCCCCAACGGTCGAACTGGAGAGAGTCCGAACTGTGTGCGGTCAGCGCCAGGCAACGGCGCCCAGAAGGAGTATCCAGGTATACCAAACCTGAGGACGGGTTGGAAGGGAACCTAGCGACTCAGAGGGGCACAATACCTACGCTGGCAGTCCGCCGCTGGGGAAGAAACGGCAGGAACTGCCAGGACCGGATAGACGCCCCTGGAAGGGATAGGCCAGGAAGGTACCACCAGATGCTGGGCACTGAATTCACCAAGGAATTCACAAGGCCACCTGCTCGCGTATTGTCTCTCCAACGTAGGAAATCAAGATCCTCACCATCCTCGAGGAAACGCTGATATTCTGTGAAATCAGCATCGGAGGACAGATGAGCAGGGTCTCCCTCAGAGGAGGGAGACGAGGATGATGGGAACTGGAATGTCCAGAGGATTCCTGCGGCGGGTGGGAGAGTCGAAAGACCCGCCTCATGCATGTAACTAACATATGAGGGAAGGCCAGAGAACCCTCTGAACTGCTCCCAGGATAACGGACCCGAGAGGACCGACATGGCCTGGGAGCGGGGTGGTGAAGGCAGAGAGATGGGAGAGGGGCACCCCGAGGAGGCAACTTCAAGTGAGGGCTCTGGAATCCGGGAAGGGAGCTCTAGTAGGAGGGATCCCGGATATCAAACCAGGCCGCAGAACGGAACTCTGGGGAAGCGAACCTGAAGAGCCCTGGGGAGAAACTCCTGTGACGACGCCGGACTGCATGGATCCAGAAGGGCAGTCCACACAACGCCGCCAGAGGACACCCTAGAACCCTGGGGAGGGGCGGGCTCTGCGCACGGCTCCTGGCCACCCCCTGAGGTGGCTAAAGAAGACCGAGCAGCAGGACGCCTGCCCCTCAACCCTCGGATTCCGGAGAGGCCCTCCCGACTGCAACGCTCCCCAACCCCAGAGGAGGTACAGCACCCCGGGGTAGCTGTCACCGACCTCCAGAGAGGGAGCCTCCTCCGTCACCCCACGCCTGCCCCCGACTTCTCGCCACCCCAGCCGAGGAACCCTCAGAGACGACGGTGGGGACAGAGGGAGGGGCCCGCTGCGCCGCCTGGTACCCCTAGCCACCGAGGACCCAGATTCCGAAGAATGGGGATGCCAGGATGGGTCCACATCTGAGTCATCATCCTCCGAGGAGGACGAGACCAGCAGGATCTCGATGCTGGCCACCCCAGGGGTCCCCGAGGCCACGGGGCCGCGAACGGCCTCGGTACCGAATGCGACACCGCCGCCTCAGCAAGCCGGGCAGCATGAAGGCCCAACCCCACACCCCAGCGGCCCGCAGACCCGCACCGCCTGGAGGAGGGGGAGGTCACCGCGACGCCGGGCGTTTCGAGGCGAGGCGGCACCGCTGGCGGCGCCGCTTAGGCTCCATCGGCACCGCTAACGGCTGGCGTTAAAACGCACCGCTTAACGGCGCCGTCTTTGATCACCGGCGCGCCGAACGGGCGCGATCCAAAGCGCGCCGATCACCGGTATCAGCGAGCGCGCCGATCTGAAATGCGCCGGAACGCACCGCTCAATCACCGGCACCGCGAACGGCGCCGATCCAAACGGCGCCAGCGAGGCGATGTCGGGTCCACCCGAGCGGGCCCAGCCAAGGGCCTCGACACGGGGAGCCTGCACTCCGGAGGTGACTGCCGAGGCGGTGTCAGCGCTGATGGCCCGGAGGGGGCTACGACGCCCCAACATCCGCGGAAGGGGCCTCCTCGGCAAGAAGGGAAGAGGAGACCCTCCTCCTCGGATCAGAGCAGGCCCGGAGGGGACCCGGGAAAGGCCAGGCGCCCGAGATTCCCGCGAGCGACGCCTGGCCCCGAAAGTCGGCGGGCCTTGCCGATGCGTATCACGTGACTTCGAGGACGCCGACGGTCCATCGAGAAACAAGCGTCGCACGAATCCATATTATGGTTGGGTCCCAGGCAACGAAGACAGACGTCATGCCGGTCCGAGACGGAGAAATGCCGGCCGCAGGAGCACCGACGCATAGGGGCACGGCCCGTCTTAGAAGAACGTTTCGCTCCAGAACCGGACATAACGCGAAATAAACAAGATTAAACACAGTCGGAAATACACCCGGCGCCGTACAAAGGAAAGAAAAAGGAACAGTCTTACCGTAGGCGTCGAGTGTAGAAAAAGGAGTCGGATACGCACTTTTCGGTTAGCTACCTCGAACAGGTGCTGCCTCGTCGGCGGGAGAAACAGAACTGAGTTGGAGGAGGAGTCGGTCGCTACTAACGGCCACCCCTCGCATGATGCATGGCGTCGCTCTGGGGGCGGGGCCCGTTAGGCAACTTTTTGAAAAAAAAAAAAGCTCCCGTGACGGGTGCGCGCCTCCGGCTTACACCCAGGAAGTAATGAATGGTGAAGATTGACAAGGGAAGATCTAATTGTTCATATCGCATAATTATGCCTCATCAACCTCAATTTTGACTTCCTCGCATCACTCAATCAATCATACCTATTACCGATCTTATGCTACCTCATCGACTTGCCGACCTCCTGCAGCGATCATCACCATCAACATTAATCTTGCCTAAAGTTCGCATTCGATCCAAGCGCAGCCTCATGTTCCATCCTCGATTCGTACTTCCTTTTAGGGATCTTCCGTATTCCATCATCATCCTCACTACTCGCATCCCCCTAGTTACTGAACCCTTTCTTTTAAAAAATATACATCCTCAATTCAAACGTCGCTAGCCTGGAGGAAAGGCGACCTAGGCCTTAGATCCCCAGAGGTTTCCTCCTCAAAGGGGGTTTTTCCTCTCCTCCGTGCCAATGGTCATAATATTAGTTAGAGTTAGTGATTTTCTTCTTGTTAGTTAGTTAGGTTCCGCTGTTGGATGGAGGCGGATGGTGGCTCAGCTTTCCCCTCTCTCCTTAGGAAGTTAGCCCTTCTCTCCATAGAATTTATCCATCATCCTCTACTCTTCGACACTCTTTATGTTTGGGTATTCTTTTTGGGCTTCCTCCTAACCTATCTTTAACCGATGCATTCTTTTCCGGCACCTGTGGGGGGGGGTGGGACCCTTCTCTAGGGTTCCTTGCGTCATACCCCTACAGGATGGAATATCCCACGGATAGAGAGATGGAAAGCCTCAAATGTAATCAAGTTACTCAAGCATTATCACATATCCAGTTGTGTAGGCACATTGAAATAGATTTTATGATCTTACAGTAGATACTATAATACATAAAATAACAGCAACTGAAGCACACAGATCTCCACACTGACTGTACAGTTAGATATTATTTAGAGGAATAAGTAGGTCTTTAAGTCCAAGCAATGAGGTAGGTGACCAGTATTAAATTTCTAGGAGAAAAGTTAGATCACATTATACTGTAGAGTAATGCCACTCTCACTAATAGCATTTAAAATAAGTCAAACAAACCAGCATATTAGATCCCTTGCAGAATTGATAAATTGTTGTGGGAGAACAGGGTAGCTTAGCACCTATAACAGGCACATACCATGATGGCCTGGACTCAATTAGGTTATATTGTAATTCCATTGCTTAAGGCAAAGCACGGCTACTTGCCCTATGGGTTTCAGGGAACAGCAATAAGAATTTATTCTTGCTCACAAACTGACTGGTGCACCTAGACACCTAATTATTTACTTTTATGGTTCTAGCTCAGAACAGTGAGCCCATCTCATAAAGGCTACTAAACAATGTTAGCAAATACAGTATCTAACAGTCAGCAATTGAGAATACATCCTAACAATATCAAGCAGGCATAATTAGCTTGAACATTAATATAGAGCAACCACATGTTTCATATTCTCAAACTGTATGTCAGAGTCCAGGTGAATCAGACTCGAACTTTGCCAAGAAACTGAATAGGGCCACAAGAGTCTAAATCCAGTACGTCACCCTTCTTCGTTAGAGGTATCAGCTAGTCGACTCATTTGTCCAATAATCTTTTCTGCAAAGGCTGCTGCTGCAATGGGGTCTACAAATATGTGCATTTTAGAATTATGTTGGATATGCAGCTGGGCTGGGAAGTTGAGCCCTGTCTCCACCCCATGTTGAAGGAGCTCCTTCTTAATTGCCTGTAACTCCTTTTTTTCAGCTTGGGTCTGTGCCGATAAGTCCCGAAAAATGGCCAGCCTACCATCTTCCCATATTACTTCCCCGCTGTCTCTGGCGGCTTGTAGGAGAGATATCCCGGCTTCCGGTGATGACAAGGTCACAATGGCCAAACACGGTCGCTGTGTCGGGTCTCCTTTTGGCCTAGGTTGTTGGGATACCATAAATGCTTTCAGGATTGATACTGGAGACTCCGAGGGCAGCAACTGAAGATCTTTGAAAATCATCTGGGTAACAGCCCCTATTATTTCTGTCGATCCTGCAAACTGGGGAGGAAAGCCAACTATCCTTATGTTAGACTGCCTTTGTGTGTTTTCAAGGCTCTCAATCTTGGTTTATAGGAATAAAATGATCTCGCACGTAGGCAGCATTACAGTCCACTTGCCTGGCATTAACGCCTTTCAGTTCTGTAATAGCAGCAGTGTTTTCCTGAATACGAGCTTCATTTTCAGTTAATTTAGCTTCCACCACTGCTAGTCTTTTATTCGTCTCTTCTCCGGTGGATTGTATTTTGTTTAGCATGGCAAGAATTCGTGTAATTGGGAGTTCAGGCGTCACCATTCCACCCGTGGTCATTGGCCCAGGCCCTTTGCTGGGGCTTGGAGAAGAAAGATAGACTTCCAGGTTATGCGATGCATGTTTCGAGTCTTTCTTCGGGCCCATAAGAAAAAATTACTCAATGCAGTAATCTTTTTTCTTCCAAGGGGTCCTTTAGCATCAGTAACTTTTTTGCACTTAGCTGGCTAGGTGCAACTGCCCTGGAGGTGTGCCTTTAAGAGATATTTAAATGAGTGTAGGGCCAAGCCAATCAAACAACAGGAGGGAGTGTGAGCTGAGTGAGAGCTGTTGAATGCTTCAGAATTCTTTCAAGGAAAAATGAGGGCAAATGCTCCAAAAAAGAATCAACAGGATTCAAAAAACATGCAAATGTCCACAAAAGTGGAAACAGAAACAGCAACACAAGCTAAAAACTCATCAATAAGAAACTCCAAATTTGGTAAAAGGTGACATAAGAGCCCTTCTCCAACAGGTAAACCGGGAAGGAAGGATGAGAGCTTACTGATGCTAAAGGACCCCTTGGAAGAAAGAAGATTGCAGCGGTGAGTAATTTTTTCTTCTTACCCCAGGAGTCCTTTAGCATCAGTAACTTTTTTGCAGACTACCCAGCAGTACCAAGTGGAAGGCAGGCAGAGAACCTACTTAGGAAAGAGGCTCTGCAGAACCGCCCTGCCAAATTTGGCATCAGATCAGGTCTATGCATCCAAACTGTAGTGATTCATAAAGGTGTGCACAGATTTCCAGGTAGCTACTTTGCAGAAATCCAGTAGGGGAATGTACCTTGCTGCTGCAAGCGAGGCTGCAGTGCTCCTGGTGGAATGAGCCCTGAGCCTCACTGGAGGTTGTTGACCAGCTTTTTCATAGCAGAATCTAATACAAGAGACCACCAATGAGAAAAAGTTCTCGTGGTAGCTGATCTTCCTCTGCCTACATCCCTGTAGGTGAGGAACAACTGAGTGGAAGAGCCTCTGGACTGTCTAGTATGCTCTAGGTAGTGAAAGATGGCTCTTTTGACATCCAAGCTGTGAAGCTTTTGCTCGCCAGGAGTGGATGGCTCAGTAAAGAAGACGGGCAGAGTAATGGACTGGTTCAAATGAAACTCTGAAACCACCTTTAGCAGAAATTTCCTATTTGTTCTGAGCTCAACTTTATCGTTGTGAGGGATGATGTAATTCGGCTCAGTGCACAGGCCTGTAGCTCTGAAATCCTCCTGGCAGACGTAATGGCTACCAGGAAGATGGTCTTCCAAGTTACAAAGTTGATGTGGGCCATGGACATAGGTTTGAAAGGTGGATTCATGAGCCCATCTATGCAAAGGTTCAGGCTCCAAGGAGAAACAGGCTCCCTGGTTGGAGACTGGAGGTGCAAGAGGCCTTTGAGAAACTGTTAAAAATTGTGGGGAAAAAGAAAAAATTACTCACCTTAGTAATTACTGTATCTTTATTCTAATGGAGACTTGCTGTATTCTGACTATTGCAGTTAGCCCCAGCACTCAAACTGCCCCGGAGAGTAGAGAGTTAATTTCTATGCAGAGCATAGAACATTGAGCTCGAGCTCGGTTCAAACCTCTGTCTGCTGCGCTTTGAAGCATAACCGTCAGATTCTTATGAGCTAATACTAGCCACTATGTGGAAATTGTAAAATTTTTACTAGCCAAATAGCAACCAAATATTTTGGATCCCCAAAAGACTCAAGTCAAGAAATCCAAAATCAAAAACCAGGTAGTGAACAACTTAAGACTGTTAAATTAATATAACCCACTACCCCTCTCTAAAAGGATGGAGTACCCACATGCACCCCTGGGGTGCAACACTGCACCTGTCAGCCTACTTCCCAAAAACAGGTTCTGAGAGGGGAGGCAGGAAGGGAGGTCAGAATACAGCAAGACTCCATTAGAAGAAACATAATTACTAAGGGGAGTAATTTTTTCTTCAAACAACATGAAGTCTTGCTGTATTCTGACTACTGCAGACTACCAAGCAGTGCTTCCATGGAGGAGGGAATCGAACCTACCTTGGGAATAGGCACTGCTGTACCAACTGAGCATCACTCCTAGCCTGGATGTCCAGGAAGTAATGCTTGGTAAATGTATGGACTGTTTTCCAGATGGCTGCTTTACATATCTCTAGCAAAGAAATATCCCTAGCCGCAGCCAGAGAAGCAGCTGTACCTCTAGTCGAATTAGCCCTCAGGCCTGAGGAAGGTATTTTGCCTAGCTTCTCATAGCAGAATTGAATACAAGAGACAATCCACATGGCAATAGTTCTCTTAGTGGCAGGTTTGCCCTTCCCCATAAGTGAGAAACAACTGGAGGGAGTCAAACCTGTGAGCCTTAGTACGCTCAATGTAGTAAAGTACAGTTAATGCATTTAACCCTCATCGTAACAGTAGATCTTCGAGAACAGCTCTTGCAGCAGGTTACACCATTAGGACTGAAGCCGGGCGGGCGTCAGGACCCCACGGAAATCTTCAGCCTGATCTTCAGCGGAGGACCGCTCAACGCCGGTCCCGCCCCCGACGTCAGGCGTAGTACATAAGGAGGCGGTCCCGCCAGAATCCCCAGTTCTCTCGCCGGAGACGCCCGGCCGCTGGATGACATCAGAAAGGAAGACCAAGGACCCGCCTTCAGATGGCCAAGACTAAACAATCTTGCTCAGCGTAGGCTGGAACTTACCTCCTCCAAGGGGGAATGGTGGGCGGGAAGGTACCTGCTGCAAGAGCTGTTCTCGAAGATCTACTGTTATGGTAAGTTCTTACGTAACTGTACTATCTTCTTCGAGGTACAGCTCTTGCAGCAGGTTACACCATTAGGACTGATTCCCAAGCAAGGGCGCCTAGAAAAGCCATCGGAGGAGACAACACTGATACCGCAACATGTCCTGAGCCTAGGACAGGATACCCTGCAGGACAGCAAGTCCGAAACCCGTCATTGCCGTGAGGCGATATCAAGGCTGTAATGCCTGATAAAATTGTGCACTGAGCTCCAGGTAGCTGCAGCACATATGGCTGAGGTGGATACATTTTTTAGTGCTGCAAAAGAGGTAGCCACTCCCCTTGTTGAATGGCCCTTAACCACCCCTGGTAAGGGTTTCTGTCTACTGTTGTAGCAAAGGGAAATGCACTGGATTAGCCAGCGAGAAATACAGGTTACTCACCTGTAACAGGAGTTCTAGGAATAGTATATGTTGTTCATCCACACTGTCTGGCAGGTTCCTTGCCGCTTTAAATCTTGCCGGAAGGTCTTCAAGCTGGCTCCTCCCACCCACCCGGGTGGTAAAACTCTCGGCTCCGCCCCATGACGCCAGATCTGGCCCGCTGGAAGCTCAGGTTGTGCGTCGAAGCCGGGGAGGTCGGGTGGGTCGTGTGGATGAACAACATATACCATTCCTAGAACTCCTGTTACAGGTGAGTAACCTGTATTTCTAGGGACATGGATATGTTGTTCATCCACACTGTCTGGCAGACTCCTAGCAGTTCTCCGGGAGGAGGGAGGCAAGGCGCACACCCCCTATTTAGGGAATAAAGACTGGAGAACCGAGGCCCCAAAACCAGCATCCCGGCGTGACTCAAGGTCGATGTGGTAATGGGTAATAAAGGTGTGTGCTGACTTCCAGGTAGCAGCCCTGCAGATTTCCTGGATAGGGACGTCCCTGGAAGCAGCCACCGATGCAGCAGTATGACGGGTAGAATAAGCTCTTATCCCTCTGGGAGGCTCTTGCCCGCCAACTTGTAGCAGAGATCTATGCAGGAGGTGACCCACCTGCTTATCGTCCGCTTGGCTGCAGATCTGCCAGGTGCGGCTTCAGCGTAGGTGACAAACAGCTGGCGAACCTCTCCCCAAATTTCAGCCGTGGGCTCCTTATAATAGTGGCCCTTCTGAGGGAGTCCAAAGTATGGAGCCTGTATTGACCTCGAGGTGATTGGGGTAGAACACCGGCAGAGTCAACACCTGGTTAAGGTGAAACTCCGACACCACGTTCGGAAGGAATTTCGGTTGGGGGCGCAGGACAACCTTGTCCCTGTGGAAGACCAGGTAAGGAGACTCGATGCAGAGCGCCTGGAGTTCTCCCATCCTTCTGGCTGACATGATAGCCACCAAGAAGGCGGTCTTCCACGACAGGTGAGAGAGATCACACCTGTGCATTGGTTCGAATGGCTTGCCCATGAGCTTTGCCAGTACCAGCAGTAGATCCCACGGAGGTGGAGGTTCCCGCACCGGAGGGGAAATGTGATCAAGGCCTTTGAAAAAGCGCCAGACCACCTAATCCTGTGCCACCGACTGCTCCCCGGCCCACGCCCGGTAAGCAGAGATGGCTGCCAGGTGCACCCTTAGGATCGTCGACCTAAGCCCTTGACTAGAAAGGGACCATAAATAGTCCAAGATGCTTGCCAAAGGACAGGAGGAAGGGTCCAAGCCCTTGCCCTGACACCAAATGGAAAACCTCTTCCATTTGAAGGCATAGCATTTCCTGGTCGACTCCTTATGGGACGCCTCAGCAACATTGAGGACCTCGTCGGAAAGACCCAAGGCCTGGAACTCTAGCCGCTCAGGAACCAGGCCGTCAGGTGCAGGGATTGAAGGTCCGGATGGAACACCTTCCCCTGACTGACTGAGAGCAGGTCCGGGCGAGCTGGAAGCTGCCTTGGGAGCCTGGAGCTGAGGCTGAGGAGATCTGGGTACCAGAACTGGCGGGGCCAGTCTGGGGCTATCAGAATCACCTGCGCCTTGTCCCTCCTTGCCTTGAGATGCACCTTGTGAATCAAGGGAAATGGGGGAAAGGCGTAGAAGAGGCCCGGGGTCCACAGCCTCGAGAAGGCATCCCCCTGCAGCAGCCCTGCTGAGGGGCGGGCATGAAACAGCCTCAGCTTATGCTCTCCCTGAGGCAAACAGATCCACCTGAGGTGTGCCCAGTGGGAGAACAGATCTTGTACTACCTCTGGCAGGAGAGACCACTGTGAGATGCAGCCCCTATCCGCTCAGGGCATCGGCCGGGGTGTTGGAGGCTCCTGCCACATGAATGGCTAGGAGATCCGCCTCCAGGGCGCACAGTGACCAATGCAGAGAGCTTCCTGCATAGAAGCATGGAACGCGGCCCCGCCCCTGGCGGTTTAGGTATACATGGTCATGGTATTGTCCATCTGGACTCGGACCACTTGACCCCGGAGAAACGGAGCAAAGGCGGTGAGAACTAGGCGGACCACCCGGAGCTCCAGCAGGTTGATGTGGCATCGACTCCCTGTGAGGACCAGAGGCCGTGGCGCCGTGTTCCCCAGATGGGCACCTCAACCCATCAGAGAGGCATCGGTCGATAGAGAGACCATCGGCTCGGGCGGACAAACGGGATGCCCTCCTGCAGATGAGATGGAACGGTCCACCACCGGAGGCGCTCACATCTCCTAGGTCACCATCACTAGCTGGTCCAATGGATCGCAGGCTGCAGACCACTGGCTGGCCAGTCCCTCACTGAAGGGCTGATGTGCCAGCGCCCAACGGACCACGCTGGTACAGGCCGCCATGAGACCCAGGAGGCGCAGGAAGTCCCGGGCAGGGCGCGATTGCCCAACCAGAAATGATTGGGCAAAGGAGGTAAGAACCTCGGCCCTGTCCGCCGGGAGCCGTGCTCTGGCTCAAAGAGAGTCGAGCTCTGCCCCGATAAACAGAATCACCTGCTTCGGCTCGAGTTCCGACTTGGCCTCGTTGATGAGAAGGCCGACTTGAGAGCAAACCTGGAGGGCCAGATCTCTGGACCGCTCCACCTCCTGTCTGGAGGGGGCTGCTATCAGTCAGTCGTCCAGGTAAGGGTACACCCGGACCCCTCGGCGCCGCAGGAAAGCTGTCACCACTGCAATGCATTTGGTGAAGACCCTGGGAGCTGGAGACAGGCCGAAGGGCATGGCTCGGAACTCGAAGAGGGATCCCTCCGCTTGAAAGCGAAGGAATCTCCGATGTGACGGACGGATAGGGACGTGAAAGAACGCGTCCTGCAGGTCCAGAGAGCAGAACCACACGCCGTGTTCCAGGGATGGTATTATCTGAGCCAGAGTGACCATCCTGAAGGTTCGAGACCTTAGGAACTTGTTCAGGTCGTGTAGGTCGAGAATGGGGCGCCAGCCCCCCGTCCGTTTCGGAACCAGGAAGTACCTGGACACAAACCCTGGGTCTGAAGGAGGTCCGCCACCTCCCTGATCACCTCCTTTAGAGGAGGAGAGGCGGTGTCGGCCCGACGAGCGACAGTGAGGCTGGACCTCGAGGCCCCAGGTGCGACGGCTCTGAGGCGGGGGGCCTGCTCGATTCAGAGGCAGGCCTTTTCCACCACCTCCAGTACCCACCTGTCCGTGGTAATAACGGACCAGGCGGAAGGAAGTGCTAGAGCCGTCTTCCACGGGGGAACCTGGGGTGAGGTGAGTTTAGGGATACACCCTCAGCCCGGCCACTGGGCAGGCTTGGAGGAGGGACCGGCCGAGGGACCTCCTGGGCCCTTACCTCCCTGCTTCCTGTTGGAGGAAGCTCCGGGCTTGGGTTTGGGATGCCAAGCCCGAGCCTGCTGGCCCTGACGTTGCTGGGCCGGGCGCGCCAGGGGCGCAGAAGGACGAAAGGGCTTAGGCTGTGGTTTGCGGCCTTTGTCCTTCTGACCGGAAGAGACCGAGTCCAAGGTAGCATTGGACTTCTCGATCCTCTGCAGGTGACCTTCCACCCCAGGGGTCAAGAGGTCAGTCCCAAAGGGAACATCCGCCAACTTGTGCTGGGTATCGAGTAAAGGTGGATATCCTCAGCCAAGCGCACGACGCATAGCCACTGCGGCCGCCACAGACCTGGCACATGAGTCCCCAATGTCTAAAGCAGTCTGGAGCTGCTGTTTGGCCACTGCCCTGCCCTGGTCCGCACCTGCCTGACCGTAGTCTGCAGATCCAGCGGGAAGATGAGGGCGACCTCATCCAGGGAGCCAACAGGGCATGAGAAAAATGTGCCATGAGGGGCGGCGAACTGGCCTGAGCGAAGGCGAGAGAGGGGCCAGCATAGACTGTTCGCCCGGCATAATCCAATTTCTTGGATTCCTTGTGGAGGTTTGTCCACATCCTCAGCGCTCCCGCACGGAAAACGCTGTCGGTAACCAACCCCTCAGCAGAGGGTGTTCAAACGGACAGGGAACGTGGGGACCGCATACTTCCTGGCCATCCTGGCCGAGGCGCAGGGCAGGAAGCAGGGCGCTGCCAGAGCCCAGGCGGACCCATTATGGCCTCGGCCACCGAAAGGCCTCCTAGAGGGGAACCTCGGTCCAGAATCTCCGTGAGGGATACCTGGCCCGTGAAACGGGTTCGAGCTTCATCCCGGTGGACTCGAGATGAGTCAAGCAATCCTAGGAAGGACGAAGGGCTATCGCCCACCGACTGTCCTCCTGAGGACTCCAAGTCCATTCGCTGGAGAAAAGGGAGGAATCATCCTGACTCGGAAGAGTCCTCAAAGAGCTGCCTGGCCTGAGCCACCTCCACCTGCCGAGGTCTATCGGGAGTGAGGGTGACAGACAGCCTATGGGGCAGTCCCTGAGCCGACCGAGAATTTTTGGTCGGAGCCCCAAATAACAGCTGTGGAGACGGAGGTTCCACCGGAATCGGTGTGGCAGCTGGAATTGGCCGAACAACCAGCCTGGGAACAGGCTCCTCGGCTAAAACGAGGGGTTGTTTTCGGCCGTTCCGGTGACAGCCACTTAATGGCCGGGGAAGACGACGGCGTCGGCTTATTCACGGTTAGAAGGAGCTGTTGCCACATGAGTTCCTCATACCTCTGACGCAACCTGTGCCGAAGCCTCCCCTCATCCGAGGAAGAGGAAGAGGATGAGCGGCGGCGCCGCTGGCCACGGTGCCGAGACCGAGACCGCCTATGACGGCGGGATCGGCTGGACCGCGAAGACGTCCGAGACCGAGAACCTCGGCTAGGCCGAGGACGGTGCGGGGAGGTGTCGCAGGGAATCGGCACTCCCCTCAGCTCAGACGATTCCACCGAAGGCTCCGGAACCGGAGGCACAGACGAGCCGACGGGATCTTCAACTCCCACCGGGAACCGGGAGAGGATTCTCGCCCAGCCGACAATCAGTCAACGGGTCGAGAAAAATCTCGACCAAGGCCGATGGGAGTTCCCGGTAAACTGGCCTGACGGGACACCGTGAAGCCAGTGGTCGGGCTAGGTTCGATCGAGTCGACTGTCGACAACTAGGGGAGGGGGATCTTTCCCGCTCCCAAGAGCGTAGACGGTGAGACTTACTCTTGTCTCTCTTTTTGGACTGAGAAAAAGGTCCAGAAGAAGTTGGACCCTCATCTTTCGTCCAGAGGGTCAGACAAAGCTCCTTAAAAGAAGCCGAATATGAGGCACCGAGAGAAAGCGGGACAAATGCCGCAGCCGAGGTAGATGCGGCCCACGCCGCTTCCTCTTCGAGGGCGATCATCTGCTCGAGCTGATCCGCCGAGCCCGCCGCCGCGGACACCGCCGACCTGGCCTCTTTTGACTTAACCGAGGAAATTTTTTTCGATGCCCCAGCTGTAAACGGCAGCACGGTCTTGAGGACGTAGGGTCAAAAAGAAGAGCACAGGTCGCAAGCCTCGCGGGTCGTGCTCAAGGCCCAACAGTAGCACGACGGGAGTGCGGATCCGTCCGGACATCTTCTGCCCGCAAGGTCATCTCCGAAACCGAGTCGATGGTCCATCGCAGCCGCGAGGGGAGAAGACCAAGTCTTTTAGCAAAAACTTTTAATTTTGAAAATTCAAGAATTAGGAACCAGTCTTATACGCAGAGCTGCTATGGAGGGAACCTGAGCTTCCAAGCGGTAAGGAAGATCTGGTGTCATGGGGTGGAGCCGAGAGTTTTACCACCCGGGTGGGTGGGAGGAGCCAGCTTGAAGACCTTCCGGCAAGATTTAAAGCGGCAAGGAACCTGACAGACAGTGTGGATGAACAACATATCCATGTCCCTAGAAAGGGTCTGTTTCGAGACTGGGTCTCCCAACATTCTCTCAGCGAAAGAGACAAACAGCTGTTCTGTTTTGCGGTGCTGTTTGGTCCTGGTCAAGTAGTATCGAAGACACCGGTGAACATCCAGGGTGTGAAGCAGTGCTTCTCCTCGATTAGCGTACTTTGGGAAGTACACTGGTAAATCAATGTCCTGATTAAGCGTGAGGGTTGAGACCACCTTAGGCAGGAACTTGGGATTCGTCCTCAGGGACACCCTGTCCTGGTGAAAAATTAAATAAGGCTCCTTGCACATTAGAGCGTGTAGTTCGGAGATTCTTCTTGCCGAAGTAACAGCAATTAAAAATAGCGTTTTCCACGACAGAAAACGCAGCTTGCAATCTGTGGCAGGTTCAAAA
The DNA here is from genome assembly GCA_016271365.2 of Neoceratodus forsteri. Classification (NCBI taxonomy): domain Eukaryota; kingdom Metazoa; phylum Chordata; order Ceratodontiformes; family Ceratodontidae; genus Neoceratodus; species Neoceratodus forsteri. Next base: position 1,052,827,705 of record CM057453.1, read on the forward strand.
CGTGGCAGTGTAAGCTGCTCCAGGATGAAAGGTAGGTCCCAAGGAGGGACAGGATCCCTAATGGGTGGCCTAAGGTGGAGTACCCCTCTTAAGAAGGCGCAGGACGTATCCAACTGTGCTACCGTGTGTTGGCCTACTGGGGTGTGGTAGGCGGAGATTGCACAAAGGTGCACCTTTATCGAGGAGTAAGCCAACCCTGATTGAAAGAGGGAGAGCAGGTACTCCAGAACTAATTTCTCTGGACAGTCTAAAGGGGAGAAACCGCATGCTTGAGACCACAGGCAAAACCTACACCATTTCATGGCGTATGTAGCGTGTGTCGCCGGTTTTCTGGCGGCAGAAAGTACTTCCGCCACCTACTGCGAGACCCCGTGATGCAAAATGGCTATGTCTCTAAGGAGCCAAGCGTGCAGGTTCAGTGAATGTAAGTCCAAGTGGACTAGTGAACCTTCCTCCTGAGACAGTAGATGGGAGCTCATTGGCAAAGGAAGCGGAGGTTCCCGGGACAGGTGACTCAGGAGCGGGAACCAAATCTGTCTGGGCCAAAAAAGCGCTATCAAAATCAGCATCGCGTGCTCCCTGCGAAGTTTGAGAAGGACTCTGGATCAACGGAAGGGAGGGAAGGCATAGAGGATCTGCCGCCCAGGAGAGGGCAGCGTTTCGCCAGAAAACACCAGGCCCTGGATCTAGCGAGCAAAAATTGGGCAGTTTTATTGGATGGGGACCTTGAACAAATCCAATTCTGGAGTGCCTCATCTGTGAAACATATCCTCTGCCACCTTCCTGTAGAAGTTCCTACTGTGGACCCTGGCCTGGGAACGGCTCAGGCTGTCTCATGACGGTGTTGTCCACTCCGGGAACGTGAACTGCAATGAGGTTTGCGCCGTGTTTACACACTGCCATTCCCACACCTCATGGCCTCCTGCAAAGGGGGTAGAGTGTGTGTCTCCTTGTTTGTTGAGGTAGAACACGCCGTATTGTCTGTTTGTAACAGAAGAGTACTCGGTGGAATGTCCGACTGGAAGGCTTGCAGGACATAAGGACCGCCTCATCTCTAATATGTTGATATGGAGATGAGCTTCCTGAGTAGTCCATGTTCCTGAGACTTCACCCATTCAAGCGCTCCCCACCCCAGCCCTGAGGCGTCTGTGGAGAGTGTCATCACCGGGGACGGCGCTGAGAACGGAACCCCCACATAGAGGGTTCCTGGGTCCAGCCACCATTGCCAGTCCTGAACCACAGCCTTCGTGATTCTGACTGGCTGCTGCAGATGGTCTTGCCTTTGGTCCCATTACACTCTGAGCATCCACTGGGTTACCCGCATGTGGAGCCTTGCCATCGGGACTGTTGGAATGGCCGCAGCCATGTGTCCGAGCAAGCGAAGGACCAATCTGGCTGGGACGGTCTTTTTCGCTGATAGGTCCCTTATGAGGGACCGGATGCGTTCCGCCCTGTCTTCGGGAAGAAAAGCTTTTCCTTGGGTGGTGTCCAGAACTGCTCCTATGAATTGCAGTTTCTGGGACAGTACCAGGAGAGACTTCTTGTAGTTGATTAAGATGCCCAGGGACTGAAAAAGGATCTGGGTGTGCTGGATAGCTATCAACAATGCCTCTTCGGAGGAGGCCATGAGAAGCCAATCGTCCAGGTACGGGAACACATAGTGGTCCTGTCTCCTCAGAGACGCTGCCACGACTGCCATGCACTTGGTAAAGACCCTGGGGGCTGATGACAGCCCGAAAGGAAGCGCTTGGAACTGACAGTGGTGGCCAAGGAACCCGAAGTGCAGGAACCTCCTGTGCGCTTGAGTGATGGGGATGTGCAGGTAAGCGTCCTGAATGTCTAAGGATGCCAGGAATGCGTCCTTCTTCAGCATGGGGATTAGGCCCGGGAGGGTCACCATGCAGAAGCGTTTGTAGGCGACCGACATATTGAGGTCGCTTAGGTCCAAGATTGGACAGAGGTCTTCTGTTTTCTTTGGAACCAGGAAGAAGTGTGAATAATATCCTGCTCCTCTCTGGTTCACTGGGACGTGCTCCAAAGCTTCTTTCTGCAGCAGCGTGAGCACTTCTTGCCTGATGAGCAGGGCGTGCTGACCCGAGTAACGGGAGAGCAAAAGAGGTCTTGTGGGTGGCTTGTCTGAGAATTCTATAAAGTGGCCTTTTTTCACCACTGGCAGCACCCACCTGTCGGTGGTGATCGACTGCCACCCTGGGAAGTGGTCTGCGATGTGACCCCCGACCTTTATTTCCCGTTGATCCTGAGGGTAGGGGACCGGGAAGGAGTCATGCTGTGGCGGCGGAGGGTCCTGCAGGTTGGGCCGACTTGGTAGAACGTTGGCTTCTACCCGAGGACAACTTGCCCTGGGCTTTCCGGGAAACAGAGCCCCTCTGTTGTAGTCTGGACGAGGCTGTTGTCTCTGAGTCCGGCTGCGAAAGCGACTCTGGTTCCTACGAAAGGAACTGAGTCTAGATCTGTACATGGCCTGGACAGATCTAACGGCCTTCCCAGCTTCCTGCATTTTGGTGATGATCTTCTCGGACGCTTCACCAAACAAGACTTCGCCGTGAAAAGGGGCGTCCAGAATGTTCTTCTGGATGTCCGGGGTAAATCCGGAGACATGGAGCCATGAGTGTCTCCGGAGGCATACGCCTGAGGCTGCTGCTCTGGCCGAGGAGTCCGCGGAATCGTACGCGGCTCGGACCACCTGGGTCCCCACGTCTGAACCTGTGCAGAGGAGCTGGAGCAGTTCCTCCTTTGGGCCACCGTCTGGCAATTTCTCTGCCAGGTCCTGTCCCTGTTCCAACAGCGTGTTCTGAAATTGAACCATGTGGGTAAGGTAGTTCAGGAACCTGATGGCGCAGGTCGCAGCTGCATAAGTGCACCTACCCACTGTGTCCAGTTGTTTGGACTCTGGGTCCGGTGGCTGCGTGCTCGGATGTTGCGGTCTCATGAGAGGCTGTGATGACCAGGGAATCGGCCACAGGATGATTAGCCAAATACTGGTCCTCCCTTGGGGCCTTGTACAGGCGGTCAGCCTTCTTCGGCATCTCCGGGAGCGAGTGTGGATGTTTCCACGCTGCCTTGGTGACGTCCACAAAGGTGTCCACCAAGGGTGGAACCACCACAGGCTTAGGATCTTTTTGCCGAAGATAACGAGCTAGGCGTAGCCTTTTGGGGTCAAGTTCTTCTGCGTCCCACCCCATGTTCTCTTGGATATGTCTCATAATCTCAGAGAATGAGGGGTCATCCGGAGGAGACCTAGGAAGTTCACGTGGGTCCGGAGAGGGGACGCTAATGGGAGAAGGAGATCTGGAGCCATCCGAGATGTCCGATCTTGAGTACTCCATAGACAGGGAGTAGCGGCATCTTCTGGATCTCTTGGGACTGGGTGAACCAGAAGAGGATCTGGACAGAGGCCTTCTCTTGTCCGTAGGTCTGCCCCTAGGAGGTTCGACTGGCTCCTGGGGGGGAGGTACTCGGCCTGCTGCCCCATTGGGTGAAGGAGGGGGCGCTGGGGCCGGTGGTGCCGCGGGTACGGGAGGAGGCTGCGTGGTGACCACATACTTTTTGATGGTGTCCCATCAGAAAGTGAATAACTCCTTCACTTCCGAGATGTTAAGGCCCGACGACGGGCCGGGCGCCGGTGGCCTGTCATCGGGTCCAGGCGTCAGCTCCCCTGGGGTCTCCGGTTCAGGGGAGGGCTCCTGTGGGGCTCGCCTGCCTGGTCCTCGGGCTGAGTGGATTCCTCCTCCGTCAACGCCTCCTGGCCGACGTCGGCGGGCGGCGGTGCGGTTCTTCTCGCTGCTGTATCGGACGTCGGTCCCCCAGCCGGCATCCAGGTAGGAGACTGCCTGACCGGCGACGAGTGTCGAACTGTCGTCGGTTCCCGGGATCTGTGGTGTTTGGCCGACGTCGGGTCCGACGTCCTCTTAAGGGATGTCAGCTCCTTAGTCTTCCGTTGAGGGGGAGGCGGCAGGGAAACTGACCGGACGTCAGGAGCCGAGTAACGATTGTGGTGATCACCAGACTTAGACAAGGCCTTGGAGGAAGAAGAAGGCCTAGAAGTCTTAGCAGGCTGCAGGGAGGAAGAACCGCTGGCAGACTTGACCATGACCAGGGGAGGCTGAGAGCGGGCCCGAGACGGAGAGCGGTCGGACCTGGAGCGGCGGGAGTCCGAGGCCCTAGAAGGGGATCTAGGTCTCACCTTCTCCTTGTGCCTCTCATGGTGCCTGCGGGATTTTTCCAAAGATTCCCCTTTGGAGGAAGGTTCCATGGCCTTGAGCTTCTCTTCCAAAAGGTAAACCTGGAGAGCCTTCTGTCGGCGGATCCGGGTCCAGCTGTTGAAGCCTTGACAGAAAGAACAAGCCTGGGTGTCGTGGTCTGGGCCCAGGCACCGGACGCAGGATGAATGTGGGTCTTTGAATGGAATTTGTTTCCCACAGGCGCACTTGGACGAATGGCCTTCCACGGAGGTTGGGGAAGACATCAGACAGAAGAATGAATCTGGAAGAAGAGATTCTTGAAGAATTCTCGGTTGAAGAGGCGGTAGAATGAATTTCCTGATCGTCGCGCTAGATACTGACCGAAGGGTCGAGACATGCAAGTCGACGGCGGTAAAGAACTGAGGATTCTGCCAGGACCGCCTCCTTATGTACTACGCCTGACGTTGGGGGCGGGACAGACGTTGGAGGCGGTCCCCGCTGAAGACTGCTAGCTAGAAGATTTCCATGGGGTCCTGACGCCTGCCGGCTTCAGTCCTAATGGTGTAACCTGCTGCAAGAGCTGTACCTCGAAGAAGATCTAAGGGCTCTTTTAACATCCAAACTGTGTAAACTTCTTTCTCCTGAAGAAGAAGAATGATCAGTGAAGAACACAGGGAGAGACATAGATTGGTTCAGATGAAAATCTGAAACCATTTAGGTAAAAACCTCCTATTAGTTCTAAGGACCACCTTATTTCTGTGGAATGAGATAAAATCAGGCTCCCCTGACAGAGCTTGCAATTCACTGATACGCCTGGCAGAGGTAATAGCTACCAGGAACACAGTTTTCCAAGTCAAGTACTTACGCCCTGCTGAAGACAAAGGCTCAAAAGGGGGTTGCATAAGCTGAGCAATGCAAACATTAAGATTCCAAGCAGGGGTAGGATCCCTAAAGTGGGAATTGGTATGAAGCAATCCCCTGAAAAATTTACAGAATACAGGGTGAGATGACAGTGAGGAATGCTTTCCTACAGACAGAAAAGCAGAAACAGCTGACAAATGTACTTTGAGAGTAGCTGGTCTGAGGCCTAGGCCATTAAGATGAACAATATAATACAGAACTGTAGACAATTCAGCAGTGTCTGGGGATATATGCTTCTTGGAACACCAAATGCTGAATCTTTTCCATTTGGAGTTATACGTTTTTCTGGAGGCAGGCTTTCGAGAGGCTTTGAGAATATCCAGAACCCCTTGGGACAGATGCAAATCTGCATAATCTTAACTCTTCAAGAGCCATGCCTTGAGATTGAGAGACCGAAGGTTGGGGTACCAAATACTCCCCAGAGAGGAGGTTAACAGGTTGCAATTCCTGGGAAGAGACAGAGGAAGATGGACTGCTAGGGACAGCGACAGGGGGTACCAAGGCTGCCTGGCCCAGTCTGGAGCAATCAGAAGAAAAAATTACTCACCTTAGAAAATGTTGTTTCTTCTAATGGAGTCTTGCTGTATTCTGACTATTGCAGTGATATCCAACCTTTGAACTGCCCCGGAGAGGAAAGAGTTAACTTTCCATACAAGGAACGCTGAGCTCAAGCTCGGTTGAGACTCTGTCTGTTGTTGTTTGAACCCAAACCGCCAGATCCTTACGAGCTAAACTCACTGGGCGTCCTGTGTGGAAACTGTAAACTTACACTAGCCAACTGGCAACTAAATCTAATAAAAAGGTTTTTTGGTTCCAAGGCAAAGACTCAAGTCAGGAAACCCAAAAACAAAACACAACACATACCCAAAATAACACGGTGAGAAGAGGGGGCGGCACTCTATGGTGCCAACATTGTTCCTGCTCACCCACATCCCAAACCCAGGTTCTGAGAGGGAAGGGGAATAGAATACAGCAAGACTCATTAGAAGAAACAACATTACTAAGGTGAGTAATTTTTCTTCAAACAACATGAAATCTTGCTGTATTCTGATTATTGCAGACTACTGCAGTACCTCCATGGAGGAGGGACAGAACCTACTGGAACAGGCTCTGAAGCACTGTTGTGCAAACTGAGCATCACTCCTAGCCTGGATATCCAGAGAGTAATGCTTGGTGAAAGTATGTACTGTTTTCCAGGTGGCTGCTGGACAAATCTCTAAGACAAGAATATCCCTGGCAGCAGCCAGGGAAGCAGCTGTACCTCTGGTAGAGTGAGCCCTCTGGCCTGAGGGTGGGATCCTACCTAATTTTTCATAGCAAAATTGTATACAAGAGACAATCCACCTGGCAATAGATCTTTTAGAAGCAGGTTTTCCCTTACCAACCTCACCATAAGTGAGGAACAGTTGGAGGGAGTCAAACTTGTGACTCTTGGTGTGCTCTATGTAGTAGCTAAGGGCCCTTTTCACATCCAGGCTGCGCAGCCTCCTCTTCCCAGAGGAGGAATGGTCAGTGAAGAAAACAGGAAGAGACACAGACTGGTTAAGGTGGAAATCTGAAACCACCTTAGGCAAAAACTTCCTATTAGTCCTGAGGACCACCAACTTATCTCTATGGAAAGAGATAAAATTAGGCTCCACCGACAGGGCCTGTAACTCACTTATGCGTCTGGCAGAAGTAATGGCTACCAAGAACTTAAGCTCTGCTGAGGACAAAGGCTCAAAAGGGGGTTGCATAAGCTGAGAAATGCAAACATTAAGGTCCCAGGCAGGGGCAGGGTCCCTGAAGGGAGGATTGGTATGCAGCAATCCCTTGAAGAATTTACAGAATACAGGAGGAGTTGAGAGGGAAGAGTGCTTGCCTGCTGACAAGAAGGCAGAGACAGCTGCCAGATGCACTCTAATTGTAGCTGGTCTGAGTCCCAAGCTACTGAGATGAACCATATAGTCAAGGACTGTAGGCAACCCAGCAGACTCTGGAGAAATATGCTTCCCAGAGCACAAAATAATAAACCTTTTCCATTTGGAGTAGTAAGTCTTTCTGGTGGAAGGCTTTTGAGAAGCCTTTAAAATATCCAGAACACCTTGAGAGATATGCAAATCAGCAAACTCTAACTCTTCAAGAGCCAGGCCTTGAGATTGAGAGATTTGAGATTCGGATACCAAACCCTCCCCTGAGAACATGTTAACAGGTTGTAATTCCTGGGAAGAGACAGGGAAGGTGGACTGCTAAAGACAGCAAGAGAGGGTACCAGGCTGTCTGGCCCAGTCTGAGCAATCAGAATCACTTTGCAGGGTTGAGACCTGATTTTGACTAGTACTTTGAACAGGAGAGGGAAGGGGGGGGGAAGCATACAGGAACTTCCCTTCCCAATTGAGAACTAGGGCATCCAGGGGGACTGAGCCCAACACTGGGGGTCTGCAGCAAAAAGAGGAAGTTGGTGATTGTCTGGGGCTGCAAAAAGATCTATCTGTGGGGTGCCCCATCTGGAGAAGATCATCTTCAAAATCAGGGGATCTAGGGACCATTTGTGATGGCCCTGAGATATCCTGCTGAGAGTATCTGCCAGGACATTGTCCTTTCCTGGGAGGTACACCGCTATTAGAGAGGTATTCAGGGAATAGGCCAGAGACCACAACTTCACTGCCTCTGTGCACAAGGCCGTAGACCGAGTGCCCCCTTGCTTGCTGATCTACCACATTGTGGTGGTATTGTCTGTCCTGATCTGAACTACTTTGTTCTGAACAGACTTGGAAAAAACTTGAAGTGCTAGAAACACTGCTCTGAGTTCTAAGAGATTGATGTGAAGCAGAGATTCTTGAGGTGACCACAACCCCTGGGTGGTCAGATCCCCAAGTGGGCTCCCAGCCCAAGAGGAGGCATCTGTGTAAGGATAAAGAATGAGATTGAGTGACAAAGGAACTCCTTGCCTTAGGTTGTCCTGATCCTGCCACCACTGCAAAGCCTGGATCAGGGTTCGAGTCACTGGGATTAGTTGTTAGAGAACCTTTCTCTGAGACCAGAAGGCTCTAAGTGGAATTGAATGTCCCTCATCTGAAATCTTGCTCCTTGGACCACTGCCGAGAGGCAGCCATGTGGCCCAGGAGCTGCAGAAAATGCCTTGTTGGTCGAGACACCTGGAGGGTGAATGAAGAGGCCAGTGTAACAAGGGTCCTTGCCCTGTCCAGGGGAAGGAAGGCTCTTGCTCTTATTGTATCCAGCTCTGCCCCTATGAAGGTGAGGAGCTGCACTGGCTCTAGAACTGACTTTGAAAGATTCAGAAGGAATCCTAGAGAAGTGAGCAGTTGCTGAGTTATCTGTAGGTGTGACTTGACTTGGTCTGGAGACTGACCCACTATGAGCCAGTCGTCCAGGTATGGAAAGATGGAGATCTTTTTCTCCTTAGGAAAGCAACCACTACTGCCAGGCATTTTGTGAACACCCTTGGAGCTGATGTTAGGCCAAGGGCATTGCTCTGGAATTGATAGTGGCCTGAGGGCAGCCTCGAACCTGAGGTACTTTCTGTGGGAGCTTCTGATGAGAATGTGGAAATAGGCATCCTTGAGGTCCAGGGAAACTAACCAGTCTCCTGGCCTTAGAGAGGGTAGAATTATTCCCAGAGTCACCACTTTGAACTTTGGCTTTAAAAGGTGCTTGTTTAAATATCTGAGATCCAGGATGGGCCGCCATTCTCCTGTCTTTGGGAGTTAGGAAGTACCTGGAGTACAATCCTTTTCCCTTGTGTAGGGGTGGAACTCTTTCTATGGCTCTCAGAGCCAAGAGGGAAGAGACCTCTGCCTCTAGGGCAAGGGCCTCTGAAGGATTTGCAGGTGGAAAGGACCTGGTTCTCATCTTGGGAAATTGTTTGAAGCTGAGAACCAGTCTCTGGCTTACTACTTCTAGGACCCATTTGTCTGATGTTAAAGAAATCCAGTCCTGGACAAAGTAAGCCAGCCTGCCCCCTACAGGTAGTGGAGAATCGGCCTGAGCAAACCCATCAGGGTGCCTGTTTGGCAGGGGCTTTAGGCTGAGGGGTGGTAGCATGCCTGCTTGTACCCCATCTGCCTCTCCCTCTGAAGAACCCCCTCTGGGCAAAGGCGGAAGAGGAGGCCTGGGCTTGGTAGAAAGGCCTATGAAAAGGCCCGCCCCTGCCCCTGGAATGCTGCCTCTGGGGAGTGGCTTGCCTTTCCTTGGCCTGAGCACTCCTATAGGTGGTCCTGTACTCATCCATTTTCTTCATGTAGCTCTCTGTCTGCTCCCCAGAGTATTACCAACAACAGGAAAATCCATGGCCTTAGTCTGGGTATCCTGTGACAGGCTAGTACATCTGAGCCAAGCCATCCTACGAAGGACCACAGATGTAGCCATGACTCTAGATGAAACATCATTGGAGTCCACTGCCGCATGAAATTGCATCTTGGATGCCTCAATACCATCTGCAGCCACCTGCTCCAGCTCCTTGGCAAGTTGGCCAGGGACCTGTTTAGCTAGAGCCATCACAGTGTCCCATCTAGACTTCTGGTATCTAGCTGTGTAGGCCATATAATTAGCCTGCCTGAGTCCCAAAGATGCTGCCATGTACTGTTTCTTTGCCATGACATCAATCTTCCTGGAGTCCTTACCTGGGGGATGTGAAGCCAAGGGTATATTTGCCTTATCACAGGCAGCAGCCTGCACTACCCCAACACAGCTGCATTGCTGGGAAAGGAACTCCGTATCTGAGCCTGAAAGAGTATACCTCTTGTCCATTCTTCTGTCCACAGGAGATATAGAATTAGGAGTCTCTAAAATTTTACATGTCTGTTTCCCAAAAGACTTATGGAGGGCAACAGACAGCCTCCTGGACTCTGGGATGTCCATCATCTCAACATAATCAGGCTCCTCCTGATCCTCTACTGCTTCCTCCATAGGAAGCTGAAGAGTTTCAGCCACTTTTTTGTAAAACATAAAGTGGGAAGGGGACTCAGAAAGCCTAGGAGGAGAAAACCCTGAAGGTCTGTCTGGGGAGATGTCCGGGTCAATGGGCACATCCAGACTTTCATAATCACCATCACTATCCTCGTACTCTCCTTCCTCCTCCTCCGGTTCATAAAAATCCTCTAAATTATAATCCGGAACCGGGAGAACCGACCGAACCGAGCCCCTAACCGATGGTGCCGGTTCGGTCGGAACCGGAGTTCGCGATTAAACAATCCTTATCGCTTTGGTTATTTCATCAGCGGTCGGAGAAAGAATTGTGGATCCAAACCGACTGACTTATCTCTTCTTTTTTCAACCGAACCGACTTCTCAGAGTCGGTTCTCTTTTGCTCAAGAAGTTTCGCCTGGTCAGAGGGCACTCCTTCTGGTTTGCTGGAACCGAACTGGGCTGGCCATCCGGGTCAGTGGACTTTTGACCTCCCTTTCCTCAGCCTACCTACTCTTTCCAGGGTAGCTGTGGAAAACTTTGCAAAACTGGCAGTCTGAATCAAGGTGGTCAAACCCCAGACAATAAACAGGTGGTGGGGGTCAGCCAGCAAAAGGCTTCCACACACACACTACAGTGTTGAACCCAGTGGGCCCGGTTTTTCTCTTGGGTTTCCAGACATGGCCAGTCCTAACCAAACTTACCCTTTTTCAGCAATCCGCCAGGCAAGACACCCTTATCGGTTCCTGATCGTATTACGGGTCATGAAAAACATAATGAAACTGCTTTTTAGAACCGATAAGACCAGTTACCACACTCTAAAAGCAGAACAAACTTTCTTAACAAACCTGATCGGTTCAAACTGAACCGATCCGACGTTTACAAGTTCCACACAGAAGCTAACAATAATAAACCTATCTAGTACTCACGGTACCACAGACAGAGACTGAACCGACAGGTTAGATGGAATAAATTAGTTTGAAACCGAGGGAAAAAAACGACACTTTAACCGACTAAATTGAACCGAGCAAAGAAGAAATCTCCGGAGCGACTGTTCAATGAGGCGGAGTAAAGAATCTGGTGGTTTGGGTTCAAACAACAACAGACAGAGTTTCAACCGAGCTCGAGCTCAGCGTTCCATGCCTTGCATGGAAAGTTAACTCTTTCCTCTCCGGGGCAGTTCAAAGGTTGGATATCACTGCAGTAGTCAGAATACAGCAAGACTTCATGTTGTTTGAATCACTTTGCAAGGTTGAGACCTTACCTTGACCAGAACCTTGAACAGTAGAGGAAAGGAAGGGAAGACACATGGAAATTTCCCGTCCCAATTCAGAATCAGAGCATCCAGAGGGACTGAGCCCAAGACTGGGGGTCTGCAATAAAACAGAGGAAGTTGGTGATTGCCTGGGGCTGCAAAGAGATCTATCTCTGCAGTGCCCCACCTGGAAAAAATCACTTTCAAACACCAGAGGGTCCAGGGACCATTCGTGATGGCCCTGGGAGATCCTGCTCAATGCATCTGTTAGCACATTGTCCTTCCCTGGAAGGTGGACTGCTATCAGAGAGGTCTGCAGAGAATAAGCTAGGGGACCACATTTTCATGGCTTCCGTGCACAAGGCCGTGGACCGAGTGCCTCCCTGCTTGTTGATGTACCACACGGTGGTGGTGTTCTGTCCTGACCTGAACCACCTTGTTCTGCACTGACTGAGAGAAAGCTTGCAGGCCAGAAAGACCACCCTGAGTTCCAAGAGACTGATATGAAGAAGGGATTCCTGAGGGGACCACAGTCCCTGGGCTCTGAGATCCCCCAGATGGGCTCCCCTCCCCAACAGAGAAGCATCCGTGGTTAGGACCACAGAGTGAGACTGAGTGATGAATGGGACTCCTTGCCTGAGGTTGCCCTGTTCCTGCCATCATTGGAGAGCCTGGATCAGAGTCTAAGTTACTGGAACTAGTTTGATTAGAGAATCTGTCTTCTGAGACCAAAAGGCCCACAGGTGAAACTGAATGTCCCTCATCTGAAATCTGGCCCCTTGGACCACTGCTGTAGAAGCTGCCATGTGGCCCAGAAGCTGAAGGAAGCGCCTTGCTGGCAGAGGGACCAGAAGGTGCAATGAAGAAGCCAGCTCTACAATAGCCCTTGCCCTTTCCAGGGGAAGAAAATCTCTTGCTTTGACTGTATCCAACTCTGCCCCTATGAAGGCAAGGAGCTGTACAGGCTTGACAACTGACTTGGGAAGATTGAGAAGGAATCCTAGGGAAGTGAGCACTTGCTGAGTCACTTGAATGTCTGACTTGACTTGGTCTGGGGACTGACCCACAATGAGCCAGTCGTCCAGGTATGGAAATATTTTTCCTTCTTAAAAAGGTCACTACTACTGCTAGGCATTTCGTGAATACCCTTGGAGCTGATGTCAGGCCGAAGGGCATAGCTTTGAACTGATAATGGCCTGAAGGCAATTTGAACCTGAGGTGCTTTCTGTGGGAGCATCTGATGGGAATGTGAAAGTAGGCATCCTTTAAGTCCAGGGAGGCTAGCCAGTCCCCTGGCCTTAGAGAGGAAAGGATTATTCCCAGAGTCACCATTTTGAATTTTGGTTTTAAAAGATGTTTATTCAGGTATCTTAAGTCTAGGATAAGTCGCCACTCCCCTGTCTTTTTTGGGGTAAGGAAGTACCTGGAGTACAGACCTTTGCCCCTGTGCAATGTGGGAAGTCTCTCTACAGCCTTTAGAGCCAGTAGAGATGAAACCTTGCCTCTAGGGCAATGTTTTCGGAGATGCTTGCAGGTGGAAAAGATCTGGCCCTCAGCTTTGGAAATTTCCTGAAGCTGAGAACCAGCCCCTGGCTTACTACCTCCAGGACCCAATTGTCTGAGGTAACAGACATCCAGTCCTGGACAAAGTAAGCCAGCCTGCCTCCTACAGGAATGGGGGAGTCAACTCGGGCTGACACATCAGGGTGCCTGCTTGGTTGCAGCCTTAGGTTGAGGGATGGATGCAGCCCTGTTCATTCCCTTCTGCCTCTCCCGCTGAAGAACCCCCTCTGAGGAAAGGGAGAAAAGGCCTGTGCTTGGTAGAAAGGCCTATGAAAAGGCCTGCCCCTAGCTTGCTGCCTTTGAGGAGTTGCCTGCCTTTCCTTGGCCTGTGCACTCCCATAGGTGGTCCTATACTCATCCATCTTTTTCATGTAATTCTGTCTGCTCCCCAAACAGAGAATTACCCACCACAGGGAAATCCATGGCCTTAGCCCAGTTCAGTTCCCACATCTGGCACTTGGGTTAATATCCCAGTACTGACACTGTAGTGCAGCATGAGAGGGGTGCTGCACTTCTGACGTGCCGTCTTTCAGATGAGACGTTAAACCGAGGTCCCATCTGCCTGGATTGGTGGTAGTTCAGGTGGATGTTAAAGATCCCATGGCACTTATCGAAAAGAGTAGGGGAAAGTTTTATTGAGACAAAAATCGTACAATAGTACACAAAGCATAATACAAAACAAAGGAAACACAGGATAAGTATTACACAATCATTCAGGTAACTGCAAAATCAGAGTCAGTGATCCAAGGAAGAGCTTTCCAAAGTTCCAAAAGTGTTGTATCTGAGTATAGAGTACATTCATGCTCATAAATTTCTTTTAAATCTTGTACAATCTTTTTTTCGAGCTCCAAATAGGAGCAGTCCTTTTGCTGTAAAGAAAACATGCAATGCACCATCCAAATATTCCATTTAATGCAGACAAAAACAAGGTTTAAAGTGTCCTGGTGCCATTTTGACCACTGGGGAGAAAAAACCCCGTATACAAGATTCAAATAAGTAACCGACTGAAGCAAGGGGGTATCCCATGCCTGTGCCAAAAAGGACCACCAATTCTTGATAAAGGAACAGTCAAAAAATAAATGAGGGATAGTTTCAAGTTCTGTAATACATAATAAGCGAGAACACATTCTATCTTGGGACTGCTTATGTTTTTGATTTGATTTTACATTAATCTTTTCATGGCATGAAAGCCAATGAAAATCCCACATTTTGGCTGGAAACCTCTTACATTTCCACAATAACAAAAGGGAAGGGAGGTGTTGCCCAGGACACTTATCGAAGGGTACTGATACAGCACAAACCGTCAGGAGTAATTTCTTATATAAAACTTTATGGGAATGATTTAATAACATCTGAACAGACACCTTCCATTGTTTGAGATGTAAAAACATATGTTTTACGTAAGTTGGTATACCATCAGTTTGTCTTAACACAGTAAAGGAATTAGTTTCCCATTGATGAAACCAAATCCTGCAAGAGTCATAAAACCAAGGTTCCCACCCCCTTTGGGAATGAATCAATAAAGGCCTAAGGTTTGCAATGAAATAAATACAAGAAAAAAATAACAAAGGGTTAACCATACAAACGCCACCCTCAGAGATAGGTAAATAAGTGATATTCCGCTTTATCGGGTTTAACCTACTACCCCAAAGAGCCTGAAAAAACAGGCTAAAGACAGCAGTTTCTAGCTGTCGTGGAATAGGGAATACATAACTCAGAAAAAGGAAAGTAGAGATCAAATAGTTTTTAATTAAGAAAACACGTTTTTTTCCTATCTGCCCGTTCCAGGAGGCCACCTGAAGTTTACCTTGTTGCAGTTTAACATTCCAGTTAAACAAATCTGAGTGCTGTGTCCCAAAAAAATTCCCAAATAGTAATAGGGCCCTCAACTAAACGGAACGGGCCAATACGGTCCGAGGGGAGGTTGCTGAACCAATTCAATAACCAAACTTTTAGTGTAATTTAAAACAGCACCAGAGAAGTTTCCAAAAATAGAGCACTCACGGAGAGAATGAACCACTGAGGCTGCATCAGCTACAAGAAAACAAACATCATCTGCATATGCGATCGCCTTATAAGGCAAGCATAAGGCACAACTAGAAATAGACTGAATCTGAGAATTAGTATTCAGCTGACGGAGCAAAACATCAAGAAAAAATACACATAACAATGGGCTTAAAGGACAGCCCTGACGAACCCCCCGTTTTATGGGGATCATGGGTCCTATCCAACCATTCACTATAGGCACAACAGTCGCCGTTCTATAGAAAGCACGAATCCAGCGTACCATAACATCAGGTACATGCAGAAAATGAAGTGCTTCCCATAAAAAATCATGCCTAACCGAATCAAAGGCCGCCTTCTGATCTACGGAAACAACAAGTCCCAAGCCAGACCTGCATAGCCATGAGAAAATAATTCCGTAAGAGGATCAAATTATCAGAAATTCTCCTTTGAGGCACAGAAAGGATTGGGCGGGATGCAAACCACCTCCCTATCCTCAGCAAATGCTTCACAATAATTTTCGTTAAGAGCTTAAAGTCGGTGTTCAACATACATAAAAGGTCGCCAATTCTAGAGAATGGATATCACCTTTCTATTTATAAATGTAAATCAAAGTACCCTTAGTAATTCCAAAGGGAGAGATTCACATGTTAACAGAGAATTAAACACAGATGTAAGTTCTGAGGCTAAATGGTCACCCAGCACCTTATATAAGCCAGCAGGGAGACCATCCGGACCAGGAGTTCTCTATACAGGTAATGAAGAAATAGCCAGTATCAAATCCTGCTCCGTGATAGGAGAACAAGCCTGGTCCTGACATAGCTGTGAGGGAGCTGGGATATCAAGGCCACTATACAAAGTCGCACTGTTACCAGCCACAGCAGGGAGGGGAGAAAAAAAAGGGCTGTAGTATACTTTGTTACAATATGACAAATCTCAGTTTGTGAGGAACATAAGGTCCCTTCTGAATTTAGAAGACACGTCATATTTTTTCGGGCGGACTGACGGGAATTATATTCAAAAGGACAAATAAGATCACGTGTTCCAACAGTGCAGAATTTATGTTGGTTATAAAGTTGTTGTGATTGCCGTAATTGGAAAGTCAACATATCATTCTGTAGGACTTTTATTTGTTGAGTAAGGTCTTGCCCTGTCGTGTATGCTATGGTTAATAATGACTGAAAATGTACCCTCTTCTGCAAATAGTCTAAGTATTCCCTCCTACATTTTAAACGACTGTAAGTTTTTAAAAAAGTGACCAGATCATGTTTCGTGTCTAACCACCACTGAATAGGATCTTCATAACAAATAAAAACAGATCTACATGCTTGTATGAAGGACAGGAGGGACTGCATAAACATCGGAATCTGCAACAAAGATGTGTTGAATTTCCAAATACCTGGACCTTCACGGGGAAGAGACAACAGAACCAAAACCAACAGAAAGCAGCTTATGATCAGAAAACTCAATCGCTTGAACTGTGGCAGAAATAATCGGTACTGTAGGAGAGGAAAATACATAATCAATACGTGTGGCTAGTTTACCCTTTTGGAAGGTAGGGGTGTGTTGTATAGTAAAGGAGAGATAAGAGTCCGTTAAGTGGGCGACTCGGACCAATTTACCCAATTCGTGGGAATCACAAAACAGTTTCTTTGTAGCAGCAAAGGAGCTCTTATCCTGAAGACTCAGGCCACAATTAAAGTCACCAGCAAACAATACCTGAAAGGAAGTATGCAAATAAGGACGAAGCAAAGCAAATAAAGCTATGCGTTCAGTTTTGATTTGAGGGGCATAAATGTTTATCACCCGGTAAGGACAGGACCCAATAACAAAATCTATAATAAGCGCCTTACCAGGGGCAACATCAAACAATTTTAGCAAACGGAAGTCTGGGATATTAATATTCCCAGTCCCGAACAAGAATCCTGACCAATCGACCAAAAAGAAGGACCCAGTAACCAGTCCTGTTGTGCTTGTCGGATCTCATGTGTAGTATGAAGTCTTGTATCCTGTAATAAAATTAAACCCAAAGGCAAAGCCGAGAAAGGAAAAATCTATCTCCTTTTAGCCATACGCTTCATACTATTTACATTAATAGTATGGCAAACAAAGTGAAACATACCAACAAAAAAAAGGAAAACAGACAAAAAATACATTTTACAATTTCCTTTTCCCAACCACCTTCTTCCCTTTAAGTTTTACTCTGGCCTTTCGCTTCTGAGAAAGGCCAGTGCCAAGCTGCAGCTCAGGGTCAGTGGTACCTTCCGGGAGAGAAGAAGCAATGGAGGAAGAGTCTGACTCACCTCCAGCGTCATCAGAAAGGGGTTGGAGAAGTTCAAAAGAATTAGATAAGGGCATTGGGGGAGGTTCCGGACCACTCACAGGAGATGATGCAACCCGAGGGTTGTTTCTCTGTGGCCTTCTACGTATAACATTTGTAAGCACTCGGGGGGACATAGTACTTGGACCTGGGACCGGGTCCAGAACAGGAAAATTAGACTGGGCAGGATCAGGGACAGGAGAAATCTCAGGCAAGGGGTCATCCGTGAAGGAAACCATCTGAGGTACGACCTCAGAGGATACAACAGGCACTGAAGCCTGCAGTAAGGGCTGGGCTGCCCTAGGGGGAGGTACAGCCAAGGTGGTCCGGAGACGGGCTTTCTGCGCCTGTGTAATAATAAAGCGCTGGTCCACACCACCATCATGAAATTCCTGGTTATGTGCAGCCCATTTACAATTCTGAAAGGTGTGCCCCTGTTCATCACATAGGTTACATCTACATTCATTCAAACAGTGTGCCCCTACGTGGCCCAATTCCCCACAGACATTGCATTTCATTTTATCACATACATTACTAAGATGTGCAGGGTCACCACACCGATAGCAAGCCTTCGGCTGACCCGGGTAGAACAAGACCCCCCTATCTTGGCCTATGAAAAAAGAGTTAGGCAGATGTACAACCCCAGAATCATTAGATCGTAACAAGACTTTAAACTTCCAGCCCCCAGTCCAAATGTTCTTGGTATCCAAAATGGCTTCAGGCTGTCCCTGGACGTCACAATGCTGTTTCAGCCAATACACAACATCCTCCACCTCAACTCCCTCATTACGAAACAGAATAGTGATCGCCTTTAGAAAGAGGAATAGCCTGAAATGGGGTCCATAATGCAGTAGTCCGTAGAGAATTATACTTTGACCAAATCCAGTCCCTAGATGTTTGGAAACTAATGTCAAAGCGTGGTTTCACCAGAGATATGAATTAACACATATATTTCATGGAAAATTTTTAAAGAATCCTTTAGCAGCGTCGGGCCACACAGACCCGATCAGGTGGTTTAGGTAACCCCCGATATGCCAAATGAACAGCATTGTGTCTCTTAGCAGCCTGGATTGGAAATTTAAAGAAAGAAGAATATGACTGGCGGTCCAGAAATTTGGGGGGCTTGTGGTGGTGGGGGAGCCAGAGCCTCTACAGAAATAGTAGAAAGAGGAATCTGAGGTGGAGAACCCTTCAGATAATCCAACACAGGGTTCTGTGTAAGCTCCAGTTCATGAGGGAGACACAAGGGGTCAGTAGTGACATTTGAAGCACCTATCTTGCTTTGTAGCTCTGGAAAATCTTCAGGGTGGGGGGACCGAATTGGAGACGGACCAGACTTCCAACTTCCTGGGACAGTACCCTGGACCCAGCCAGCACCTCTCAGCGCCGATTCAACAGTCTAGGTAGGTTCTTTATTAATATTTACTGTAGATAATTCTTGTACATGTAGGGAGCTCTGTGATGAAATAGAAGCAGGTAGTGAAAAGGAAAATGAATCTGTTTGTACTGCAGGTAGCAGGGGAGCATTTACTGTAGATAAGTTTTGTACATGTGAGGAACTCTGTGATGTTATGGAAGCAGGTTGTGAAAAGGAAACCAAATCCGTTTGTACTGCAGGCGGCAGGGAGCAGGCAGTAGGGCTTCAGCTCCCGACGCACTAGTCGGGTCAGAGCCTGTCACAGCAACAGGCAGTAAAGGAGACAAGTCAGGAGAATCTTCAAGAACTTCCACCTGAGTGGAATATGCATCTGCGCTGTCGGCTCTCAGGCGTTGCATATCTCTGTGCATTTTCAGTTTTGCACTAGCAAAACGGCGCTCCGCCGTTGCAAAACGCTCCTGGATCTCTTGTGTTGTCAACAGTGGTTTTCAGAATCAGATGAAGTAAAATCCTCCAGTAAGTCGACGGCAGGCACGCAGGTCAGCAAGTCAGTTCCATAAGAAGTAAGCAGAGGGCTAGGTATAGCAGCCTTAGTATGAGCAGCAGAACTTAAAGTTGAAGCAGGAACAGCAACAGGCAAAACATCAGTAGTTAGCATCGTGGTCTCTTTTGTTCAGAGGTAGGAGCAGAGACCAAATCTCCACCTCCATAGCTCCCTCCTCAGAAGGCAAGGGAAGCCCGCCATCTTGGACAGAGGTTCCCCCTCTGAAGAGTAGGGGAATTTCCCCGGTGTCCTGGCCAAATTTCCCTCATTCACTAAAAATACCACCAACTGGTTCAAAGTCAGTTGGTATTCATCTGTATCCCCTTCCCTCCGGGTCGTGCCTGAAAATAGGCAGGATTTGTCTAGTGCACTTACCTGGTCAACAAAAACTAAATAAAAATAAATAAAAAAAATAAATATCCTGTGAGAGGCTAGTACATCTGAGCCAAGACATTCTCGGAAGAGCCACAGATGTAGCAATGACTCTAGATAACACATCATTGGAGTCCACAGCAGCATGGAACTGTACCTTAGATGCCTCAATTCCATCAGCAGCCACCCCTCCATCTCCGAAGCTAGCTGGGGGAGGCCTGCTTAGCCAGTGCCAGTACAGTGTCCCACCTGGACTTCTGGTACGTGGCTGCATAGGCCATATAACTAGCCTGCCTGAGTCCCAAGGCGATGCCATGTACTGTTTCTTTGCCATGGCATCCAGCTTCCTAGAGTCTTTATCTGGGGGTGTGAAGCCAAGGGTATATTAGCCTTATCACAGGCTGCAGCCTGCACAACCCCAACATGGCTGCATTGTTGATACAAGTACTCTGTACCAGAACCTGATAAGGTGTACCTTTTGTCCATCCTTCTGTTGACAGGAGGTACAGAATTTGGAGTTTTTAAAATCTTTTGTGTCAGTTTCCCAAAAGACTTATGAAGGGGAATAGACAGCAGGGTTTTATTTAACTCTAAAAATTGATTAGCGTTTCGCTCATAAAAGTACTAAATCTTTTTGAAAATGCATAGCTCTTGCCTCGCTGTGTTTAACAAACACAGCACTTCTAGAAAATCTATATAAATACTTTCTGTACAGTAAGTATCATCCCAAGAAAAAAACTGCTAATCAATTATTTAAAACCCTGGACAGTCTCGTGGACTCTGGGATGTCCATCATCTCCACATAATCAGGTTCCTCTTGTTCCTCTACAGCGTCTTCCACAGGGAGCTGGAGGGTTTCTACCACTTTTCCTGCAAAACATGTAGTCGGAAGGGGACTCAGAAAGCCTAGGAGGGGAAACACCAGAAGGCCTGTCTGGGGAGATGTCCGGTTCAATGGGCTCAACCAGACCTTCCACAGCATCGTCATCATCATAATCTTCATCCCCCTCCAAATCCGGTTCATAGAAATCTTCAGGGGCATAATCTTGAACCGGAGGAACCGACCGAACCGAGCACCTGCCAGAAGGTGCCGGATCAGACGGAACCGGGCGAAGCGATTCTACAATCCTCATCACTTTGGCAGTCTCTTCGGCAGTCAGAAAATGGGTCTCTGGATCCGAACCGGCCGATTTTTCTTTTCTTTTTGTAGGAACCGATCCCTCAGGATCGACTCTCCACTTGCCCAAAGAAGTACTGCCCTGGTCAGAGGGCACTCCCTCAGTTTTGGTCGGAACCGAACCAGGCTGGCCATTCAGGTCAGCGGACTTCTTGGCCTCCTTATCTCTAAGCCTACCTAATCTTTTTTCCAGGGTAGACTTAGGGACATTTTTACAGATTTGGCAGTCTGAATCGAGGTGATCAAACCCCAGACAATAAACACAGGTGGTGTGGGGATCAGCCTTAGCAAAGACCTCCCTACACACACTGCAGTGCCGAAACCCAGTTTTTGTTTTTGGTTTCTCAGTCATAGCCATCCTAACCACAAACTTACCCTTTTTATGGCAAACAACCAGGTAAGACACCCTCATCGGGTTCTAACCGTGTCACGGGTCTTGGAAAAAAACACAAGAAAACGCAGTTTTTTTAAAACCAATAAGGGCCGGTAACCACACTCTAAGTTTAGAAACAAAGACAGAATATATAATTCAGTAAACAGCCGATTCAGCCGAACCGGTCGAAAAATCAATTTTTACAATTTCCACATGTTTACCATGTCTAGTTCACTACCTAGCACTTACTGTACCACAGACAGAGATCTGAACCGAAACTTGCAAAAAAAAAATCAGCAAAACCGAGGACTTTAACCAACTTTCAAACTGCGAGCAAAGGGAAAATCTCCAAAGCAACCGTTCAGTTAGGCGGAGTAAAGAATCTGACGGTTATGCTTCAAAGTGCAGCAGACAGAGGTTTGAACGGAGCTCGAGCTCAACGTTCTATGCTCTTGTAACCCCCTTGCAAATGGGGGTTCCTAACGTGCCTTATGCCTGGTTGGTAATCAGTATAAAGCCGCCTAAATGGGGACCTGGTGAGTGCTCTTTTAGGGCCTCCGTATTCTGTCCCTTTAAGGACTGCCTGTTGCAGTCAGAGTTAGTTGAAATGGGAGGGGGTTTGAGTGTTGCTATGCTCGACTCCCGCCGGTTGCAGAATAATCGCCCATTTCTGCCATCGCTAATTGCGCAGAAGGAGCTTCGTTAGAAGATGTGCTTGTTTGCTGACTATCTATTAAAGTAGTAATGATATTGTAGTTGTTCTAACCTGCCTTCCTTGCAGCCAGGACTGTTTTGACTGTCTCCCCATTTTGGTCCAGAACTGCTGAATTGGACCAATCAGTACCTCGGGACCCTACAGAGTGACTGACCAATAGAGGAACTGTTTGTATTTGGGAAGGCATTATGGGCTATGGCTTTTCGCACCAGTGAGAGGCAGAGGAAGTGACTGCAGGCTCAACCAGCTAACTGGATCGGCTCGCGCCCGAATAGAGAGGAGTGCCCCAAGCTGTGGAGAGCCAGATGCGTTGTGGTTAGTGAGGAGCTGTGTGCTTCGCGCTGCAGAGTGTTTGCGCCGGGAAGCGTGAAGGCCTGAAGTGCCGAAGTGCAGTTGTCGGCTCCAGCGACGCAAACCCGCCGGGCGCAGGTCAGAGGAGGCTGTGCTGTACAGCTACCCACCAGGCTCGACCTGAAGGAGGACTGAGAAAATTGCTGAATCGCGCTCGGTCCGAAGACAAGTGGAAGCTGCCGTTGCAGTATTTCAGGGACGGTGAGTCTGTGGGAGCATTGGAAGCAGCTGCCTGGTGTGGTACCCCTCTGTTGCTGTTTACCATATAAATGTGTGGAGGCTTGTGTGGCTCAAGTAAATCCTGCTGCAATTAAAGGACTTTTGCCAGTTGCTGTTTACCATATAAATGTGTGGAGGCTTGTGTGGCTCAAGTAAATCCTGCTGCAATTAAAGGACTTTTGCCTGTTGCTGTTTACCATATAAATGTGTGGAGGCTTGTGTAGCTCAAGTAAATCCTGCTGCCATTAAAGGACTTTGCCTGGTGCAGTTTGCCATATAAATGTGTGAGGAGTTTCGTGGGGCTCAAGAGTAGGCCTGTCAATGTTCAAGGACCCTATCTTGTCTGGAGGTCGTGAGTACTAATTCAGGGTAGTTCCCTGTTGATTTGCCACCTTGGAACCAAACGGGACTACTGTGCTGCTGACTGTTTAACTAACTTTTTCTTTCTTCTGTGTGAAAGGGCCCCTACCAGCTGCCACGGTTTGGACTAGCCACTAGGGCTTGGGTACCCAGGGACAGTAATTGATATGGACAGGCCTGTGCATAGAGCCCTAGGTAGATAAATTTAGTGATAAGCTAATCAACTTGATCCCCCCTGTCCTTGTTGTTTTCCCCCTTGAATAAATCAGATTGTTTTTGTACAGCTACATCCTGGCTATTGTGTACGTTAATGGTGAACTGCTGTTTGGTGATTGCAACATAACTGTGCCTTACTTTACAGGGGGTCCCCGAAGGGAGCTGGATTATATTTTCAGTGGGGTAAGTGTACTGGTGAACAGAATTGCTGCTACCCAGGGTGAGTCACTAGTGGGACGAGGGGGGGGGGTTGCAGTAGCTCAGAGGGCTGTAACCGTGGTAGTCTTAACTGTGCTAACCCCGACCTCTGGGTGGAGGCACCAGTCAACGGATCTGGGCCCCTCAACCTGCCTCTGTGGGGGCAGACAGGTGTAGTAGCCCTAAGGGTAGCGCCCCTTGGGGGTTACACTCTGCATAGAAATAAACCCTCTACTCTCCAGGGCAGTTTGAGTGCTGGGGCTAACTGCAATAGTCAGAATACAGCAAGACTTCATGTTTGAAACTGATTTTTTCTTTCCCACCGAAAGGTAGGCTGAAATTGCCGCTAGGTGTAGCTTGAGTGAAGATGGTTTCAAACCTGATGCCTGTAGGTGTACCAGGTAGTCTAACAGCTGAGGGTCTGAAGCTGATAGGGGTTCGACCTTTTCATTCTTGCACCAGAGGGAAAACCTTTTCCATTTGGCTACATAAATTTTCTTAGCATTCAGTTTTTAAGCCATCCTCAGTATCCTAAGGACCTGTTCTGAGTACCGTGAGGATGGAAACTCTAACTCTTCAAGAACCAGGCCTTGAGGTGAAGACAGTGTATGTCTGGGTACTGTAGTCCCGTCTGAGGAAGCGTCAACAGGGAAAGAGTCTGAGGCAAGCGAATGGGCCTGTTGCAGGACATTGAGAGAAGGAGAGGGTACCAGGCTTGCCTGGGCCAGTCCAGAGCCACAAGGATCATCGATGCAGGCTGCTGTCTGAGTTTCAGCAAAACTCTGCATATCGGGGAAAGGGAGGAAATGCGTATAGGAACCTCCCTGACCAGTCCAGGATCAGGGCATCCAGAGGAAGTGTTCCTGGAACCGGCAGCCTGCAACAGTATTAATGAAGCTGAAAATTGAGAGGAGAGGCAAACAGATCCACGTCTGGTGTGTCCCACTGCCTGAGCACTGTGGCTAGTACTTGCTTGTTCAGTGTTCATTCGCTCTGACCTTGACTGATGCGGCTTACAGCATCCGCCAGAGTATTGAGTTTGCCTGGGAGGTGAACAGCTGAGAGGCTGACTCCCAGGGAGAATGCTAGAGACCAGAGCTTCAGAGCTTCCAAACAGAGTATTCCTGATCTGGTACCACCCTGCTTGTTTATGTAGAGCACTGCACTGGTGTTGTCCATTCAAATTTGAACCGCCTGCCTTCTATGCTGGGAGCAAAAGCTTTGAGAGCTAGTAAGACTTCTCTGAGTTCCAAAAGATTTATGTGTAACTGTGACTCTTCGGGAGTCCAGTTGACGCTTACTGAGGCACTGTCTAAATGAGCTCTCCAGCCCAAAATGGTGCCATCTGTGGTTATCACCTTTGTGGGAAAAGGAGCTTGAAAGGGAACCCTTACCTGCAAATTTGCAGGGTTCTTCCACCACATCAAATTTTCACGGAACTGCTCCGACACAGATATCAACTCTGAAAATGTGTTGCTTCTCTGAGACCAGCGAGCTCTGAGGTAGGCTTGCAGGAGTCTCATCCTGTACCTGATGACCCCTTGGACTACTGAAGTCATAGAGGCCATATGTCCCAGAAATTTGAGGAAATGTCTGGCTGGTCTTGGCTGCCCTTGGGCGAAAGAATCTGCCACTGAAAGGAAACTCTGAATTCTTTCCTGCGGGAGGAAAGCATATCCCTTCTGAGTGTCCAGCTGGACACCTATGAAGGTGAGCAGCTGGGTGGGTTCCGGGTGAGATTTCTTTAGATGTACTAGGAAACCCAGAGACTCCAGAGTGTGTTCTGTGAGGGAAAGAGATTCCTTGACCTGGCAAGGAGACTTTGCTACTATGAGCCAGTCGTCCAGATAGGAGCAACACCCAGTCTCCTGAGATGTGCTGCCACCACTGCGAGACACTTGGTAAAGACTCTTGGGATCCGAGGACAGACTGAAGGGCATTGCGGTGAACTGATAGTGACTCGAAGGAAATTTGAACCTGAGAAACTTCCTGTGAGATCTCCTTATGGGTACGTGGAAGTAGATGTCCTTCAAGTCAAGGTAGGCTAGCCAGTCTCCCTGCTGTAAGAACTGTATGACCAGTGACAGAGTGACCATTCTGAATTTGTTTTTTTTTTCCAGATGTTTCTTTAAATATCTGAGATCTAAGATAAGTCACCAAGCCCCAGTTTTCTTTTGTGTCGGAAAATACCTGGAGTAGAGGCCCTTGACCTTCTTGTGGATGGGGACCCTCTCCACTGCTCGTAAAGCCAGAAGGTTTTGTACCTCCATTTCCAACAGCGGTATCTGTGTTAGGGACAGAGGTCTTGACACCTGAGTATGCTTGAGGTCTGGCAGCTGCCTGAACTGTAATGACAGACCCTTCTCCACTATCTCCAGCACCCACTTGTCCGATGTGATGAGGGACCAGTGCTGAAGATAGTGAGAGAGTCTGCCTGCAACTGGAAATGGGGAGGCGTCCAGGACACTCACATCAGGACATAGACTGAGAGGCAGATGGCTGGGTAGAGGTGGCCCTTTGGCCACTTCTGCCTCTGCAAGACCCCCTGCACTGGCTAAAGTCAGATTGGGGATAGGGATTGCAAGGCCTGGAAAAATACAGTTACGTAAGAACTTACCATCACAGTAGATCTTCGAGAGAGGCTCTTGCAGTAGGTATTCACATATAGGACACCTCTGGTGTTGGGGAAGGGAGTCTCCCGTCCCGGACGTAGGGGATTCTGTATAGGGTCCGGCGCTGATTGACAACTCTCGACCTCCCTAGTGAGCTGAGCCTCGGCCTCAGCCCACCAGGAGGTCAAGGTTTCTTTCAAATCCGCCGGCGGCTGAGGAGTGGGCGGCGGAGGTGGATACAGATATTGAGGGTATCCGTAAAAGGAGTACCATAACCCGACAGCGGGTAGCCCAGTGTCAAGTACTGCGGATATTGTGGTGACAGCTACTGGGGCGCCGGATACTGAGGAGTCAAGTATTGCAGTGTCAGGTACCCGGGGGCCAGGGGCTCTGACGGAGCAGAGGGACCTGGCAGAGGCCTTGCTGGTGGGCCAGACGGTGGTAACACTGGCCCTGCGGGTATCGGGCTCAGCATGGGTATACCTTTCGAGAGGGTCCGAAGGATCTGACAGAAGGATAGACCTATTGCCAGGTAAAGGGACGCCGGATGGCGGGTAGGCCATCATCGGGTCCGGCGTCAGGGGATCCGGCCCAGGAGGAGGGTTCCCTGACGGCAGCATTCTAGTATCCTCTGTGACGACCGCAGAAGGAGGATTATAATCCCCAGGGGTCAGTCGAGGAGACGCGGGGACCTCAGAGGGCAACATGGTGAGACGTTGTGGAGAGCCTTGGGCATCTGACTGTTCCATGGGGTCCAGCGCAGGCTTCTTGGATGGGCAGGCATCGGTGGAGCCGGCGTCCGACTGATCGGCCAAATCCGGGTGGATGTCAGAGGAGCTGGCGTCCAACTTATCAGACTCCCTGTCCAAGGAAGGCTGCGAAGGAGATGTGGCCTTGTTGGGAGGTGTTTTGCCTGGGCGCTCCCCCGAGGGAGAAAGCGACTTGGCAGCCTTGTCCGGGTGAGCGTCGGTGGGACCGATGTCCAACTTAGTGGACGCACTCTGACCTGAGGGCCGCGTGGAAGAAGCGGCCTTCACAGGAGTGGAGGCCTCCTTTGCCCCGGAGGCTCCCGATGGGCCTGAGCGTGAGCCAGATGGGAGGGGCGATGCCTTCTTGGTAACCACCAAGATGGCCATCATGGAGCGATCCCCCAGAGGGGATGTTACCTTAAGTGCCGCGACTCTGGCCAGAGTCACGGCTGCTGTGGAAACCGGTTCCCACTCCTGGTGCTTCTCCTCGTCTCGCTTTTTCTTATGACCTTTGGGGGAAGTAGACGCCTGCCTAAGTTTCTTTAACTCTTTTTCCATGGAGGCCATTTTCTTCTTTAGGATATGGGCTCCTAGGGACTGCTGCCTTCTTTTGCGGGTAGTGGAGCTGAACTTCTGGCAGTGCTGGCACTTTTCAACAGGGTGGTCTGGGCCCAGACAGAAGAGGCACAAGGAGTGGTTGTCCCTGTGTGGAAGTTAGGAACCACACGAGTCGCACTTGTTCTTATGCGATTCGGAGGGTGTCGGGGACGACATACACACAGAATAGTTTGAAAAAATAGAAAGTTAGAGAAAAATAGGTCAAAAAGTTTGAAAACTTAGAGACCGATGAACAACTGACGAGTGCTGTTCTACTGTAAGGAATTTTTCGCAAGCCGATGGCGGGAAAGAACAGGAAGGCAGGCATGGGGAACTGCTCCTTTATACCGTCGTATGATGCTGGTCACCTGACTTGGGGGCAGTCCCCCGCCAGAGACTGCTAGCTAGAAATTTTTCCGTGGGGTCCTGACGCCTGGCGACTTTGCCTATATATGAATATCTACTGCAAGAGCCCTCTCGAAGTAATATCAAAACTTCTGCCCCTACTGCCCCTGGGACGGGATCTCTGAGGGGTGGTGGGTTTAGGCTTGGATGAGTGGCTCTGCCAGGAGGCCTTGTACTCATCGACTTTTTTCATGTAGTCAGGGGTTCTGTAATCAAACAACATATTTTGATCACACATAAAATCTATGGCCTTGTTCTGAGTGTCTATGGTCAGACTGGTTGTTCTAAGCCAGGAGAAGCGTCTCACAGAGATGGCATGGGCCATTGCCTTAGAGGCTTCATCACTGTTGTCATCTGCCATGTGGAATTGGAACATAGTAGCTTCCAGGACAGTTTTTGACGTATCCACCAGCTCCTGCACCGTAGAATCTGATCCGTTGCGGGCGATAGCCTGGACAGATTTCCAAAGGGCTTTTTGATATTTGGTTGTGAATGCCATGTAAGAAGAAAGCCTGAGAAGCAGGGAAGCTGTGGCATACATTTTCTTTACTATAAAGTCAATTTTCTTGGAATCCTTGTCAGGGGGAGAGGACGACAAGGTGACTCCAGCTTTCTCACAAGCTGCCTGCTGCACTATACTGTACTTTCGTGGCTAGGGTGTACAGACAGGAACTCTGTACCATTTTTAGATCATTTATATTTTCTCTCAAGCCACTTATCAACCCCTGATACTAAAGTGGGGTGTTGAAGCAACTTCATGGTATTTTTTCTAAATGCATCATAGATAGGGACGACCAGAGTCTTTGAGGATGAAAGACCCTTCATCTCACTATAATCTTCGTCTTCATCGACATCCTGGCTGGGCTCCTGCGTAGGGAGGTCCAGAGTATCCAGCATATTTTGTATAGATGTAAACATAGAGGAAGGATCCTCGTGGTTACCCGGGGGATCCCCAAGGTGAGGGTCCGGGGACTCCTGGGGCTCAAGGCCCTCAATATCCATGTCAGGGGCATCATAAAATTGATCATCATCTGCGTCACCCTCATAGTCTACAGAAGAGAGAACTGAGGAAGAGTGCTTGCCAGCCCCAGGAAATCGAGGACCTATCTTTTGAAGGGTCTGAAACAGTTGCCATGTTTTTTCCACATCTTGCACTGATGAAAGAACCTGCGCAGTTTGTAAGGGTTTTATTTTTTCTGTATGCTTTAAGCTGCCTGTTGTCTCGCTATTGGCTTTCCCAGGAGCAACAGAAGCATGTCTGTCTTGACAGAGTTTCTTTTTAGCCAGTTCATCAGAAGCTTGATCAAGCTTCCTTTTTTCGTCACTCTTATTATTCTTCAATTTGTGAGGAACTTCATCTTTGGAAGCTTTATTTTTTGGCTGGGATCTGGAGGGTTCCTCAGCACCTCTGCTTCTGGTATTAGTACTTCTGAATGGCCCCTTGTCGGAAGCCTCTGATTTACCCTCAGCCATAATAATCAAAGGTTTGTCTGCTATGTTTGCCAATTTAAGCAAAGCAAACCAGTTCTGAACCTACGAACCGAGCGCAGGTTTCTGTGAAAATGGCACCAGCCAGTCCTGCCCCAGTTAATACACTCTGCCTTTTTTTTTTTGTTTGTAAAACTGGGACCTATACCAGTGCCAACCTTAATAGAAACCCAGTAGTATTCAACTGCGCACAGGTGGCTGCTGGAGCCTTATGGACAGTCCTGACACAGATGATACCAAGGTTCAGTAATATAACAAAAAAGGTTTCCTCGTAATTGTCAATCTAGAGAGAAACCCCCCAGGCACTGTTTAAATTTGAAATCTACTGCAGGTGCCTCGCAGTAAACCCCACGAGGTTTGAGGTAAAAAAACAAGGCAACTGTCCCTAATTCGATGGTTCCCATAAAAATTTGCCCCCAAAATTAAGGAAACCGTTGAAAATAAAGACCCATGAAAATATAAGGCTTTAAACTAAATAGTCGTGGTAAAATTAAAGTCAAAATAGCGCTGCTGCGCTAAAAATAAAAAATTTGCGCAGCGCTAATGAAAAAGTAACATTTTCACTCAGCACACTAAAGGAAATCATTTATGAGGAAAACTTTACCCAGATAAAGGAGGCTGTCAACAAGGAAACTTGGGAGACACCTCAGAGGCAATATTGCTCAGTCCAGCGGAGAAAAAATTCTGAAGCATTTAACAACTCTCATTCAGCTCACACCCACTCCTGTCTTTTGATTGGTTTGGCCCTATGCTCATTTAAATATCATTTAAAGGCACACCTCCAGGGCAGTTGCACCTAGCCAGCTAAGTGCAAAAAAGTTACTGATGCTAATGGACTCCTGGGGTAAGAATATAGTGTGATGCGTCCGACAACTATTTATTTGATTTTCTTTTTGCTTCTGTAGTAAGTTAAGTATTTTATGCTGAATATAGTGAGGAGATGATCATAGCTACTTTAAAGAAGTGTCACCATCTTGCTGCTCCACAGCGCCGCCCCCCCCCGCCATCTTTTGAGTAACGGCCTTAGATGGGAGTTCATTGCATCCCCACACTACCCGCTCTGTAAAGAAGTGTCTTCTTGCTTCCTTCTTGAATCTTCCCCATGCCAGCTTAAGGCAGCGCCCCCTAGTGGACACATTATCACTGAGACAGAAACATTTCCCAATAGTTATCTTATTTACACCTCTCAGGTGCTTGAAGGTTTCAATCATGTCCCCGTCTCCCTCCTTTCCTCTAGAGATGACATGCTCTTGCTGTACTCTCACTGCCTGTCCTCATATGTCCTGCTGTACTGTCCCTAAACCATCAATCTCACTCTGCTCTGAACTGCTTGATATCCTTTTTCAGGTAGGGGCTCCAGTACTGCACACTGTACTCCAGGTGCGGTCACTCAAAGGATCTGCTCAGCAGCATTACAACCTCCTCCAGCAACGAAGCCTACCATTCTATTTGCCTAGTCCACTGCCTTCCCACACTGCATGGCCTATTTAAGGTAACTGGTGATGGTTATTCCCCAAGTCCTCTCTTCCTCTTGTTTCAGTGATCTTCACCTCCCCGACTGTACTCAGCCCTCTGGTTCTTCCTTACTATGTGCATCACCTTTTCTTCGCATTGAACCCTAGCTGCCAGATGCCCGACCACCTCTCCAGTCTAGCCAGGTCTTCCTTTAGGTTCTGCAACCCTTTGTCTTAAGTCCACCCTCCCACAGAATTTTGTGTCATCCACAAAGACGCAGATCTTACCTTTAACTCTGTCCCCAAAGTCATTAATAAACACATTAAACAACATTGGGATGAACAATGACCCCTGAGGGACATCACTTGTAACCTCCCTTGTACATGAGAGTCCCCCACCACTACCCGCTGGGTCCTCTCGTTAATCCCGTTTGCCACCCACCTGCCTAATTTGCTCCCTCCCAGGTCGGCCCATCAGTGCAGAGGTATAGCTAATGTTTGCGACCCAGGTTCAGAAGGGAGCTCAAGTGATTTGGTGCTGCCCAGCGGGAAAGACGATCAAGCATTCTACAGGACACTCAACCCCACCAGGGAGAGAGGGAAGCCTGCTTCAGTATTCAGCTACTACCAGGATGACCACAGGTAGCAGTGCACTTTGGAGCAGTTCAAGTGAGCAGGGAGTTATCAGTGGATGATACGCACACTTGCATGCTTACATCACATCTCCAGACCCCAGACCGGCAGCTTTGATGGGAGAAAAGAGGAAAAGTGCAGGCCGGGGCAGCAGGAAGGACTGATCCTCCATAGGCCTCATACCAACGATGTGGCTGCCTGCCCCAGAATAAGATCGGCAGTGAGGGGTCATGTCATCCCCGCCATGGGGGAGGGGGCCATGGGGGCAGATACGGGCAGATTCCAGTAAGTCCATGAGAAGTTGGGTGACAGGGCTGGATGGGTCAGCTAGGATTGGGAAGGGGGGGGAGGATACAGGCCTGCAAGGAGAGCAGAGGTAAAAAGATTAACAATAAATAAATAAATACATTTTTTCCCTTCCCATAGGTCCTTCAACTTCCTGATCAACCTCTTATGTGGCACCAAGTCGAAGGCCTTGCTGAAACCAAAATACAAAATGTCAAGTTTGACCCTTGTCTAGCTGTAGGACCAGCATACCATGTGCAGCTTCTCTTGTTGCAGTGAAGAAGGAAAATTAACTGGGGGTCATAGGCTGCCCTGGTGAGTAATACTCTAGGATGTCCACCTAAGGCAAGGCAATTTTATTTCTCAAACGCCCTACGCCAGAGTCTCAAGGTGCTTTACATGCACATATCAGTAATAAATTACCACACAATAAATAATACACAATAATACATTCAGCAATTAATCTAAAAAGCAAAGGTAGTACTCAGAAAATCAGGTAATGGTCCAAAAGGCTTGATCAAATAAGTAACTAGTTAAACCACTTTTAAACACCTCCACTGAGGGGGAACGCCTTAGACGGACAGGAAAAGAGTTCCAGATAATAAGGAGTGCCACTGAGAACGCTCTGTCACTAAACTGAAAAAAGTTCCCCAGTGAAGCGGAGAGAGCAGCCTAGAGTATACCAGACCAAGCGGTCTTTCAGATAGGCTGGGCCCAATCTGTGCAGGGCTTTGTATGTTAACAATGCAGTCTTGAAGGTGGTGCAACACTTAACTGGTAGACAGTGCAGCTGCCGCAGCACAGGGGAGATATGGTCCTTGAATGACACACCTGATAACAAACCTGGCAACAGCATTCTGAACCAGCTGTAGGCAGTGCACCCCCCTTCCCCTTGACAGCCCTAGCTAAAGGGCATTACAGCAGACCAGTCTCAAGGTCACGAAAGCATGCACTAGGGTCACCAGATCCTCTTGCCCAAGATAGGGTTTGATTCAGGATATTTTCCTTAACTGGAAAAATCCACTACGGACCATGACAGACACCTGATGTTGTAGTGTTAGCCTAGAGTTCACAGTGACTGCCAGATTCTTCACCCTATCTATAGCTGTTAGCAGAGCACCAGTCAGAGACAGTAAACTAACTGCCCCAAACTTCCAGCCATCCCTTGAGGGCCTGGTTCCACCAGCATCAACTCCATCTTGATCAGATTGAGACTCAGTCAGCTAGAGGCCATCCAATAAGAAATTTCTTTAAGGCTTTGCTCCAGCACGCCAACTGCCTCCCACCTGTTTGATGTAAAAAAGTACAGCTGAGTATCTTCTACATAGCAGTGAAAACTCAGACCATACTGTCTTTTTTTTGCCATCTTCTGTTTACCCCGGAGGCCCCGGCAGGGAGGGTCTCCACACCTGTCGTCTGCCCTCGGCCTGCATCCACTCCCTCCGGTACCCCGGGCCCCATTTAACAGATTTCCGTGGTGGGGTGGGAAGGAAGAGGTCCGTCCCCCCAGTACACAATCCAGATTGGGGCAATCACGGCAGTTGGAGATGAAGTGGGATGCTGGGTAGTTGGCAAGCTTCACACAGCCTGCGGTAGCCCACTTTTCTGCTTTCTGGTCCCATCCCCTTGTGGCATACGTGCCGCCCGGCCTCGGAAGCTACCCTCTGACCTCCACCGGGGGGCAGCGAAGGAGCGGACAACATCCTCCCCTACCTCGGGAGAGGAGAGCTGCCATCAGACACTCGGTCCTCTCCCTCCCCTGCTGACCCCCGGCGTGAGGTGTGGCGTCCAACGCCTTAACCCTCAGAGCCACCAGGCCGGCCTCACACCATACCGTCTGATGATCCATCCTGGTGGTAGCATGTACACTGCAAACAACACAGGGGACAGAACTGAACCCTGAGGAACCCTACAGCAGACTGCCACTGACTGTGGCGAGTAAGTACCCATCACAACCTGCTGTGATCTGCCAGAAAGGAAAGACTCAAACCATTTCAAAGTTGTCCCAGCGAGTACCCCATATACCCCAAGATACTCTATCCAAACCCTATGGTCAACAGTGTCAAACATTGAGGACAAGCCCAGAAGAACAAGAATAAAACATTCTCCCCTTCCCTCACCAGGAGCAGGTTATTGAACACCATGACAAGACCAGTCTCTGTGCTGTAGCGAGGCCTGAAACCTGACTGCAATGGCCTCCAGCTGCGTCACAACCACCCTCTTGATAAACTTCCCCAAAAAAGGAAGGTTCCAGAAAGGTCTGTAATTAGCTAGCATATACTGGTCCAATGATGGTTTCTTCAAGGGAGTTTTACCACAGCTTATTTAACAGCTGAAGGAAAACAACCCTCCAAAAGGGATCACTGGATAATGACAGAAAACACTGAACCCAGGGCCTCACAGCAGTCCAACAACCATGTAGGTTCCAGATCCAAGATACAGTAGATGGGGTGCAGCATCTCAAACACCTTGAGGACCTCCTCCATAATAACTCTCTAGAACTCACTCCAAACCATGAAGTGCTAACGTGTCTCCCATTAGGATAACTGCTGGCCCAGGACAGGCCACCTGTAGAGATCCCCACCCAAACAGAGGACACTTTGTCTGGAAAGAAAGACCCAAAATCCTCACACTTTTCTTGGGACAACACTCCTCCAGACTGTATATAGGGAGGACTAAGTAACCCGTTCACAGTGCAGAAGAGATAAGCAGAGCTATTTCATCCTGAGGCTATAATCTGAGACAGAAACACTACCTTTTTCAGGGTTATAGCACTTTGATAGTCCCTACAGTGTGATTCAGACCTATCCTGACCTTCACCAGTGGATCTTCTTCCAGGAAATAAAAAATTACATACTCACCGTCATTTCTGATCTTCTAGGAATATCTTCATCATTGATTCATACCAACGGGTTCTGAGCTGGGGGTGCTAGGACCCTGCCAGAGCCAGAACTTTTAAGGCGGGCTGGCACCGAGGCTGCACATATACGCGGCACTGAGAGACTAGCTCGTGCTAAATGGCTTACCTCAGCACTGGCCCTCAACCGCCTCAGTACCCTTTTTACTCAGGAGGTACAGCATAACCCAACACTAATGCACTTAACCTAATGGCATAAGACAGCCCTTGTCACTCAAATAAGAAGGGTCAACAATAAAGAACACAGTGTTTTCACAGCCCAAACCAAGAAAAAAGGGTGAAGACCAATGAACAGAAAGAGTGAGTCCTGGGGATTGAGGGTGGGTGTGTGAATCAACGGTGAAGATATTCCTAGAAGATCAAGAATTATGGTGAGTGTGTAATTTTTATATCTTCCAGGAATCAGTTTTCACCGTTGATTTACACCAATGGGTTAAGAGTACCAAGTTCAGATGAAAATCCCCCCCCAGCAGGATAATAGGAGCCAAAGCTCCCTTAGGACAGAAATCCACTAAGGATGGCCCTGCCAAAGAAGGCATGCTCCCTGACATGGACCTCCAGGGCATAGTGCTTGTTGAAGGCGTGTACTCTGGTCCAAGTGGTAGCTCTGTAAATATCAGTGATAGCTACAGAGCGAATCTCTGCCACAGATGTAGCAACCGCTCTGGTGGCATGGACAGTACCGGCCTTACAGCCTGACTTGCGCCATAGAATAGCAGTGACAAAGGCAACCGACAACCAATGCAGAAATGCATTTGATTGTAACAGGCTGACCCATTTGATTTGGATCAAAGGAAATGAAGAGCTGCTTAAACTGTCGGAAGTCCTTAGTTTTATTAAGGTAGAACGTGAGGGGTCTTATAATGACCAGAAAATGGTTCTGCAAATTAGGAAAGTATGTAGGCAGCACTAGAGGCTGATTTAAGTGAAACTCCGACACCACCTTACGTGAAAACTTGAGATGTGTACAAAGAAAGTACAGTTAAGTAAGAACTTACCATAACAGTAGATCTTCGAGAGAGGCTCTTGCAGTAGGTACTAACCATAAGCACTTGGGCCATCAGTCACTAGGACCACATGGAAAACT
Source organism: Neoceratodus forsteri (assembly GCA_016271365.2). Classification (NCBI taxonomy): domain Eukaryota; kingdom Metazoa; phylum Chordata; order Ceratodontiformes; family Ceratodontidae; genus Neoceratodus; species Neoceratodus forsteri. The sequence continues at coordinate 1,052,863,005 of CM057453.1, forward strand.
CTAGCTAGCAGTGTCTGGCGGGGGACCACCCACCCGATGTCACATGATGGAGGTCCCCACGCCCGCCCTTCAGTTCTCTGGCCAGAGACCTAAGAAGGAGCAACAGGAGAAAGGAGGGGGCTCCTGGAGCCAAAGAACGGCTAGGGAGAAGTAGTAACAGAAGCAGGGGGAATAGAGGAGGGAAAAAAGGTAACTGCAAAAGCCTCTCTTGAAGATCTACTGTTACAGTAAGTTCTTACATAACTGTACTATCTTACATCAAGAGGGCTCTTGCAGTAGGTACTAACCATAAGGACTGAGTCCCAAACAGTGTAATTCAGACAAAAGGCTGAAGCACGGGAGGCAGGAAAGGTCTGCAGAACAGCAGGGGATCCAAGACAGTAAGCCCCGTAGGACGGCTAGTCCAAAGTCTGCCCTGTGCCAAGAGGCAATGTCCAAACTGTAAAGCCTAGTAAAAGTGTGGACAGAGCTCCGAGTAGCTGCCACAGAGATCTCAGCAGTAGAAACATTTCTGACACAATTGGAAGATGCAGCCATGTCTTTGGTTGAATGCCCTTTAACTTCCCCCAGAAGTTTTTTTTTTTTTTTTTTCTTTTTTGTTAATCTCTTTATCTGCCTAGACCGTGGCGCAATGCCTCCCTATCGGCTCCCCAGCCCCATCCCCGCTGCAGCCTACCCTGCAGCTGCCCCATGGCTTCCCCGTGCAGGGGCGGCAGGGATCCCTCAACCTGCCTAACTCCGGATCCGTGCTGGAGGGATTACTGCCCATTGCGGGTCGGCGCCTACGGGACGATCATCATTCTGCAACGCCAGTACCTAGATTTTCCACCTTGTAATTTTTTATCCCCGTGGGGGCGTGCAATGAGGCCCACAAGGAGGCGGCGTGCACGCTCCCGTACCTCGCAGCTTCAGGCGTCTGCTTCATCTACCCAACTCTGTGGTGTTTGGTTTGCTACCCCTAGCCTCTGAGGAGACAATCAGGCACTGATGCGCAGGTGTCCCCCCTCCCAGAGAGGGACAGCAGTCCTCACGGACGTCAATCCTCTCCTCCCTACCGACCCCGGCGGCCATGCCCGCTCCCAAACACAGGTCGCCAGCGTGGCCGGGTAGGCGACCAGCGCCTCAGCCCTCAGCGCCACCGGGCCAGCTCAGAAGTGGTTTGTTGTACCTCTGGTAGCAGAACAGAATAGAGTTTACCAACCACTTGGACAAACACTGTCTTGAAACTACTGCACCCTCACTTTTGGGTGCAAAAGAAATAAAAGTACAGTTACGTAAGAACTTACCGTAACGGTAGATCTTTGAGAGGGGGTTCCTGCAGGAGGTCATAACATGTAGGACTGCGTCCTCTGGTGTTAGGACTGCACAGCAAACTTTTGCTAGCAATGTCTGGCGGGGGACCGCCCACCCGACATCACGTGACTGATGTCAGCGTGACCCTATAAGTGGACAGTCCCCACGCCCACCTTCCAGTTCTCCCACCAGAGAACCAAGAGAGTACAACAGGAGAAAAGGATATCGTCCCTGGAGCCCAATCCAAAGAGGCCTGCAAGAGCAAACAGAAGACTGGGGGAAGGCGGGAGGGAAAACGATGACCTAGTGCAGGAACCTCTCTTGAAGATCTACTGTTACGGTAAGTTCTTACGTAACTTTACTATCTTACTTCGAGAGGGTTCCTGCAGTAGGTCATAACATGTAGGACCGAGTCCCAAGCAGTCAACTGATCAGGACAAACTGAAGCGCAGGAGGAAGGAAGGAAGGTCTGCAGAAAGACCAGGGCAGGTCTATGACAGAAGGCCTTGCTGGACGGCTAGCCCAAAACCCGCACTATGCCTCAAGGCAATGTCCAGACTGTAATGTCTAGTAAAGGTATGGACTGAACTCCAAGTGACCGCAGCACAAATCTCCACTGCGGACACATTCCTGAAAAAAGCTGCAGAGGCAGCCACACCTCTGGTGGAATGACCTTTGACCTCTCCTGGAAGAGGTTTGTCATGCTTCTGGTAGCAGAAATGAATGCAGTTAACCAACCATTTGGACAAGCTTTGCTTAGAGACTGCCAACCCCAGAGTCTTGGGGGCAAAGGAAACAAAAAGCTGATCTTCTTTACGGACATCCTTGGTCCTGTTAATGTAGTAGAGCATATCCTATGGACATCTAGAGTGTGCATGAGCGCCTCACCCCTATTGGAGCAAGCCGGATAATAGACTAGGAGTTGGACAGTTTGACTCAAAGTGAACTCAGAAACCACCTTGGAAAGAAACTTAGGATTTATATGCAGTCACCCGGTCTCTGAAAAATCAGATAAGGCTTCTTAAACATCAGGCCCTGGAGCTCAGAGATCCTTCGAGCAGAAATAATGGCAACTAAAAAGAATGCCTTCCAAGAGAGATAGGGCATTTCACAGCTTACTGCCAGTTCAAAGGGAGGTAAAGTAAGCTTTTCCAACATAAAATTCAAATCCCAAGGTGGGGTGGGGTTACATATAGGGGGTTTCAGACAAAGGATCCTTCTCAGAAATGCTTTGGATACCTCTAACTGAGCAATCGTCTTCCTGTCTACCAGGGAGTGGTAGGCGGTATAGCGGATAGTTGGACTTTTAGTGAAGAGTAGCGGAGTCCTGAGTCAGACAGGTGCAAGAGGTACTCCATCACCTGGGTCACCGGGCAAGAAAGAGAGTCCCTCTCTTTCCAGGCCACCCATATGGAAAACCGTTTCCATTTCATAGCGTAAGTAGCTCTAGTGGAAGGCTCTCTAGCCTCCACCAGAACTTGGGCAACCCTGTCAGAGACTCCAAAACAGTTAGCGATTATGTCTGAAGGAACCACGCATGGAGCTGTAGGGACCTGAGGCCCGGATGTACCAGTCTGCCCTGATCCTGTGTCGACAGGTCGCACTGAAGAGACAGAGGTACTGGGGGTTCCACAGCCAACTGCTGTAGGAGTGGAAACCAAATTTGCCTGGGCCGGGGTGGGGGCGATCAGCAACAGTTGTGCCCCCTCTGCCCGAAATTTCAGCAGAACCTTCTGCAGAATGGGAAAGGGAGGGAAGGAGTACAAGTATCTCCCTGTTCAACAGAGAGATAACGCATCTAGCCAGATAACACCAGGCCCTTGAAAGAGTGAGCAGAGCTTGGGAAGCTTTGCACTGGATGGGGAAGGCAAGTAGATCTACCTCTGGATGCCCCCAGCGGCGGAACAGATTTTCTGCCACTTCCTGATGTAATTCCCATTCGTGAGCTAGAGCTAAGGAATGGCTGAGGCTGTCCGCGAGGATGTTGTGCATTCCTGGAACGTGTGCGGCCGTGAGATGTAGACCATGCTGGACTGCCCATACCAGACACGCATTGCTTCCCTGCACAGGGGATACAATAGTGTGCCTCCTTGCTTGTTGATGTATCAGACCACGGACGTACTGTCGGTCTGTATCAACAGTGTTCCCCCGTAAGAAGGGGCTGGAAGGCCTGAAGGGTGTACAGGACTGCCCTCATCTCCAGAATGTTTAAGTGGAGTGAGGATTCCAACTGGGACCATTTCCCCTGGGATTGGTGGTCTCCCAGATGAGCTCCCCAACCCAGACCCGATACATCTGTGGTGAGGGTCCAAGAGGGACGGTGAGGGCCTGATCGGAGTCCCCAAAGACATGTTCAGAGGGTCCTACAACACAAGCAGTCCTTCTTGAGTGCACTGGACACCAGAATAGGGTGATCCAGATCGTCTGTACTCTGATCCCATAGGGTCCATTGGGTGACTCATGTGGAGCCTGGCCAGAGGTACGGTTGGAATGGCTGCAGCCATCAAGCCAAGGAGGTGAAAACATCCTGGCTGGAGGAGACAACCAGTGTGGCCTGCTCCTGTAAAGTATCCACACTGTCCACCGGGAGGAAGGCCTTGCTTTGGACCGTGTCCAGCACCGCCCCACTGGAGGTGCTGAGATGGGACCAGAGATGACGTGGTGTAACTGACAGTAGTACCCAGTCATGCAAAAACCCTTTTCACCTCTGCGACCAGGGAACTGGCTCTATCGTGGATTTTTGGAGTACAGCCTGGATCTCATCCCTTACCAGAGTTACGTGGTCTGAGGGATAATGAAACCATCTTGGAGGGGAGTCTGGAGGCTTTTCCAGAAACTCGATGGTGTGCCCTCTTGCTATGAGCTGAATGACCCAGGAATCCAACGTGATGCCCTGCCACTCAGTTAGGTGGAGGGCAAATCTTCCCTCCACTGGCTCCACATTGTCTGGAGGCGGAGGGGGTCTGAAGGAGTCAGGAGGTGGAGGAACGGGCGGGGAAGGCACCACTTGTAGCTCACTGGGTCTTGGAGGCAAGGGGTGAGGTCACTTTTTCCTTTTCCAATTGTTTAATCAGGAGTGGCAGACTAAGCTGAAAGCTTGTTTACAGGTGCGACCTGGGAGCACAGGGAAGTTAAGTGACTTACTCAAGGTCACACTGTATGCAAGTGGGGGCTGTGGGATTTAAACCCAGGTCTCCAGATTTGCAGCTGAGAGCCTTAAACCACTGTGCTATACTGCCTCCCTAGGTCCTGATGTTCTCTTATTTTGATGCCTGTTAAACGGCTGCTTGCCTTGGCGCTTTTGCTGGCGTCGAAGGGGCCGCCTAGACTTAAAGCTCGCCTTGTACATGGACTTAACTGATCTCAGGGCCTGCCCACTATCCCGGAGGCCCGTGATGGTGTCTTTGGTATTGCCCCTGAAGAGGACGGATCCTAGGAATGGGGCATCCTGTGTGGCTTCCTGAACATTCTGCGAGAGTCCGGAGATGCAGAGCCAAGTGTGGTACCTGAGGCAGACTGCTGCAGCCAAAGAGCGAGCCACAGCATCTAGAGTCATAGGTAGCCCTCAATGCATGCCTATAAGATATTTTTGACAGCCTCAGGGCCTTGGTGAGCGCCGACTTAAAGTTTGAGTCCTCCACCATTTCTAGTCTGGCATCGAACTGAGCCATGGTAGCTTTTTGGTATGAAATCATATGTGCCACATAGTTTAAGGAACGTAAGCCACATATAGATGAAGAGTAGATCTTATGGCTGAACTGATCTAACTGCCTTGACTCCTTGTCAGGAGGGGAGGTGCTCATATGTTTAGGTTTGGCAGTCCAGTCGTGAGCCGCGGCGATTACGATGGAACCTGCCTATGGGAGGGAGCACAGATAAGGAGCGCTCTCAGGTGAATGGTAGGCCCGGTCCACCTTCTTGGGGATGGCCGGGATGGAGTGAGACATCTGCCAGATAGTGGAGGTGAGATCCTCGTGTGGCTCCATCCACGGGGATCATTATGGTGACGCTCAGCTAAGTCCAAGTGTTCTGCTAGGTGCTTGCATTTCGGGTCCTGCTCCTCTGCATTCCAATCACTGGCTTGCTGAAGGATGCAGAAGAGTTCGGTGAAGAAAGGGTCTACGGGAGGAGACTTGAGAGACTCCTTACCCTTGGACAGCATGACTTCCTAAAGGTTTCCAGAGGACAAGTTGGAGGAATCAGCTTCTGAGTCCGAGGATTCTACCTTCTCAAGAGATCTTCGTCCCTGTCAGAGGGACCTCTGGAGTATTGCCATCAGAAATGTGTGCCATAGTGGAATGGCCTGACCTGTGAGAACCCAGGGGAGACAAAGAGCGTGGGGAGGGGGCCACCACTGGGGGTATCATTCTCTTATCCAAATCCGCCACCAACTCGGATCTCGCCTCCTACCACCAGGTCTGGAACACAGCCTGGAAGTCCAGCTAAGGCGGAGGCTGAGGTTGAGGTGGAAGATGGAGGTATTGGTAACCCGCCTCTGGATAATGGGGGGGGTAACCTGGAGCCTGAAAGGGGGCCCCATAGCCCGGCGCCTGATATCCATGGTAAAAACCATGGGAAAAAGGAGTTGATGTCGGGCCTGACTGTCATCGAGGCACAGGTCAGGAAGCATAGAAAAACTAGGAGCAATTGTAGAATTCATCAAAATATTTATTTACACTAGCAGTAACATAAAAAAAATTAACTTGTTCAGTATAACTATTTACAGAGGCAAAATAAAATAAAGATTCATCAGAGCTTTTCTTCAATCTCCATCTTCATTCTCTCTCTAGCAATTGCAGCTCAGCTATCTTATAAGTCTTACAACCCCAACTCTTGACAAACATCCTGTTCTTGTAAGTGTTCTGTTCTTGTAAGTTTCAGGAGCTGTTAGAACACAGTGTGCTTGCTGAGGTCCATACAGCTTTTGCAAAAAGCTTACAAATTTGCAGCCAGGTAACCTCTGGAGTTTTTCATTAGTTTTTTACAATCATCTCAAAATATAATTATATACATTTCAATAGTAATGCTATATATTTTCCAAACACAAGGGATCCCAATATCAGTTACATTTCCATACAATGATTTGCACATTTTTTTTTATCAGATCTAGATATGCAAGGGAGAAAAACAGACAGCAAGAGAAAACTGAGAGACAGTGAAAGGCAAAGAACTGCGAGCCTGTCCGGTTGATCAAGTCCGAAGTCTCACAGGAATACTTGGTTGTGCAACCAGACAAAGAAGAGACAGAAAAGGAAAGATCCTTGCATTTTAAACGGTTTCTCTAACAACTGGGGCAGGGTCCTTATTCCACCCTGTCACACATACCCCCCCTCCTTAAGAAGGAACCTGTTTTATTAAATAGGTTTCCAAAACTTTTAATTCTCTAATAACATTTGCTGCTTTCAGCAATTAAGCAAATATGCATGATGTTTTTTTTTTTTTGAGTGATCTATTTTTCTCCCCTCCGTGCCCTGAATCCGCCTCTCCTTCGGGCATCCAAGGTCACCAGCACCACTTCTAACCCCCCCCTCGCCTCACACTGCAGCCTACCCTGAGGTAGCTCGGCACCACCCTTCACCGAGTGGGTCCCTCTCCTCCGACTGGGGCAGCCCAGTATGCTATATTTTTCCTCAGCCTCGGGTGCTGCTGAGATGGCCAGCCAGCAGGAAGTCTCCCGGGTGTGCTGGTAGACCGGATGCCGTCATCCAGCCAATCCAGAGCATTTTTTCCATGTTCTGGTACTTCCCACATTGTGACACTTTTGTGCAGTGCTCCCGGCCTCCACTGGGGGCTGCTGCAGAGCGAAGCAACCCTGGAATCCACCCAAGGAAAGAAGAGGAGAGCAGTCCTGTGGATGCTCAATCCTCTCCTTCCCCTGCCAATTCCAGATGACCCTGAGTCCGTTCCCGAACCTCGGTCGTCGGTGTGATGTAAGGTAAAAAAGGTAAGGTAAAATTGATGTAAGGTAAAAAAGGTAAGGTAAAATTTATTTATATAAGGCGCCCTTCCTGAGCTCAGGGTGCCTTTACAAACTTTCAACATAACAATATTAAAATCCATAATAATTAAAACACCTTTAAACTTAGCAGACATTATATTTCCAGGAATGCTTGTTTGAATAAAAAAGTTTTCAGGGCCTTTTTAAACCCTTCCACAGTCAGGCTATCACGTATCTGACAAGGTAGAGAATTCCACAGGGTAGGTGCCATAAAGGCAAAAGTTCTTCCACCAGGTGTTTTCAAGGTTACCCTGCGAATCTCTAGCAATCCCTCGTCAGAGGATCGGAGGAGCGGGAGAGACAGTAAGAAACCAGGAGTTCTTTCAGGTAGAGGGGTCCCAACCCGTGTAGGGCCTTACAGGTCAACAACGTGACACTGAAGGTGATCCGCCACTGTGCAGGCAGCCAGTACAGTTCATGCAGCACAGGTGTTATGACTAGATCTAGGGCTTCCAGTCAGCAACCTGGCCACTGCATTCTGCACCAGCTGCAAGCGGTGGATATCCACCCCTGGCAGCCCTAGATAAAGGGCATTGCAGTAATCAAGACAACTGGCAACTAAGACGTGGACCAGGATAGGAAGATCTTCAAGTGGGACCAGGTGTTTCACCCATGCTATATTCCTTAGAAGGAAAAAGGATGATTTGACTATGGCCGACATCTGTGCCCACAGGGTAAGGCCCTCATCAAACATAACACCAAAATTATGCACCTGGCCAAACGCCATAAGCGGGGTCCCCCCAGAAATAAACCTGAGAGTTTCCCTGTCCATGAGCTTAACATCCTCACCCCTGGCTCTACCACCAATACCTCTGTTTTACCTGAGTTCAACCTAAGCCAGCTGGTACTCATCAAGTTCTGTATCTCCAGAAGGCAGTTGTTAAAAACCGACTGAATCGGACTCCTGCCCGGGGCACAAAAGACATGTACAGCTGAGCCATATCAGCGTAGCAATGAAAACTCAGCCCATACTGTCTTATAATGTCCCCCAATGAGAGCATATACACCGCAAATAACATGGGGGACAACACTGAACCCTGTGGCACCCCACAGGGCAGGCAGTGAGAGGCCGAGGAATAAATCCCCGACACTACTCTCTGAGTCCTGCCCTGAAGGAAAGACTGAAACCAGCTGTGGACCACCCCTCTCAGTCCACAGAGAAACCACAGGCACTCGAGCAACACCCCATGATCTACGGTGTCAAATGCTGCTAAGAGATCAAGGAGAACCAAGATGGAACAAGCTCTCCGATCTTTCGCCATCAGGAGATCATTCAGTACCCATACAAGAGCCGTCTCAGTGCTATGCCATTTCCTGAAGCCAGACTGGAAAGGGTCATAGATACTGTGGCTGGTTAGATGACCCTCCAGCTGCAAAACGACCACCTTTCAATAACCTTCCTAAAAAGGGAAGGTTTGCCACTGGTTTGTAGTTTTCTGGGCAGTCGGGATCAAGGGAGGGCTTTTTCGGAAGTGGGCACACCACTGCCTCCTTTAAGGGATCTGGAAAGATCCTTCGCTCCAATGATTCCATCACTATCCCAGTCAGGATTGGGCCAACAACTTCTACACACCCCACAAGTAGGCGAGTAGGGCCCAGATCCAGACTACAGTAGGCTGGACGCAAAGTCCGGACAATCCTCACTATATCCATGACTGCCGGTTGACTAAAGGTGAACCAAGTCAACTGGGCATTAGTGCCGTTCGGTTGACCAGTGCAAGACCCAATGGGGATGCGCTGGCTGATCTCATCCCGGATGGTGGACACCTTATCAGCGAAGAACATCGCAAACTCCTCACACTGTAACTGTGAAAATGCTCGACCGGCTTGAAGACAGGATAGATTGCACAGTCTGGGAGAGATGGGCCGGTCTATTCCTCGCTGCAGCAATTTCCCTGGACAGGAACTCTGCCTTTTTATGGGAAATTGCTGATTGCTAGATCTTATAGTGATCCAGCAATCTAAGCTTGTCCACCTCCAGGCGAGTTTTCCGCCAGCATCTCTCCAATCTTCGACCCTGTTTCTTCAACCCACACATCTCCCCTGTGAACCATGGAGCCCCCAGGCGACGAGTACAGGGGTGAACACGGGATGAAGCAATGACATCCAGCGCCTCCACAACTGCCCTATTATAGGTCAGCACTAGGGGCCCTGGGTCAGTGCTAACCATTGGCAATCCCGAGAAGTCCAGCTCCGTCATCAAACCTTCCGAGGTAACTCCTCCCAAAGGACGGAACTGTACTGTCTCCTTAGGGGCACGCCTCTTTTGGGGGGCTGAAAACTGAATCTCAGGGCGTGATGGTCAGACCAACCGATAGGCTCCTCCTCCACATCGGAGATTTCCATCCCCAGATGGAATATCAAGTCCAATGAGTATCCCTCCTCATGAGTTGCAGAGGAACCCATGTCAGGCCCAATGAATCCATCAATTGGAGGAGGTTTTGTCCAAAAAGCGAGAGTTCATTGTTGACCCAGGCATTGGAAGTCCTCCAAAATTAACCACTGGGGGGACTCCAGTACCAGCGCCTCAACCCTCTGCGCCACTGGGCCGGCCATTTTTTTTTTAAACAGTACAGCAAACAGTAAAGTTTAAACTCATACATTTGTTTTCAACCTTCAGAACCCTCAGTTCCTGATCCATATCTTGACAGAAAATCAGCATTGCTATTCTCTTTATCAGATTTGTGTATCACTGTGAATTTAAACGGCTATAGTGCCAGGTACCACCTTGTGATTCTGGAATTTTTATCTTTCATCTGGTTAAGCCAACAGAGAGGATAGTGATCTGTTACAAGACAAAAGTCAGTTCCTAGCAAATAAAACTTCAGGGACTCCATGGTCCACTTTGCTGCTAAACATTCCTTTTCGATAGTGGAATAACTTCTTTCTGTCATAAAACTTCCTACTTATATACAGAACAGGATGTTCTGTCCCATCTAAATTTTGACTCAGGACTGCACCTAGACCTACCTCGCATACATTTCTTTGTAGCAGAAATGGTTTCTTAGTGTCTGGGCTTCTTAAAACGGGCTGACCATAATGCAGCCTTAATGGCTTAAAAAGCTTCATCACATTCTGAGGTCCATTTCACATTATTTGGGTACCGTTTTTTCATGAGTTCAGTGAGGGGAGTAGTTAACTCAATGAAGTTGGGGACAAATCTCTGCTAATAACCAGCCAGCCCTAAAAATGATCTGACATGTTTCTTTGTTTTAGGTACAAAGCTGTTTGCTACAGCTTCTATCTTAGAAACCCCCAGCCGAACTTCTCCATTTCCCAACACAAAGCCCAAATATTGGGTTCCTGCATGCCCAATGCACATTTGGTAAGATTAATAGACCTGCATTTTTGATAGCTTAGATAACTGCTCGTAGGTGTTCCAGGTGGCTTTCTAGTCTGGACTGTAAACCACAACATCATCCAGGTAGGCAGTACAATAACTAGTGTGAGGGGATACAATGACATCCATGTATCCATGGACTGTAGCTGGCGCACCATGTAAACCAAATGGCATGGTGGTGAACTAATAGAATCCTATAAGGGTGGCAAATGCAGTTTTGTCTCTGGATTCTTTAGCTAAAGGTATTTGCCAGTAACCCTTGGTGAGATTGAGAGTACTGATATACTTTGCACTCTCCAGTTTGTCCACTAAATCATCTATTCTGGGCATAAAATAACTGTCAAATTCTGATACTAGATTAAGTTTCCTAAAATCAAGGCATATTTTAACACCCCCTTCTTTTCTGTTTACAATTATCACTGGAGATGACCAAGCACTCCTCGACTCCTCTATGATACCCAATTCTTTCATTTCTTTTTTTATTTCCTTAACCACATCAGCTCTTAACAGCTCTGGCATCCTATTTGTATTTTGCCTAATAGGACGAGCATTCCTTCTCACTGTCACATGCTCAACCCCTTTTGCTCGGCCTGGTACCGTGGTAAAAGTACTGTTAAATGTCTTTAGCACATTACGAATTTAGTTTGTTCTGAGGTTAAGGAAACATTCCCCTTTACAGCATCAGCATTTACAGTTAGTTCTAGTCTATCATAAGCTACATCAATATCTTCTTTATCAGTTTCTGGTAAAACTAGCAAAGCAGGTTTTGGCATTTTTTCAACCCATTTCTTGAGGAGCTTAGCACAATATATCTTACTAGGATTTTTCCTGTCAGGGGTCTCAATCTCGTAGTTAACGGTGCCAGTACGTGTAAACACTCTATAAGGAAGGCCCTTGCCACTTCATTAACATTTTATTTTCTGTTGTGGGTAACAGTAGCAAAACCTTTTCACCTGGCTCGAAAACTTTTTGTTTTACCCCATGGTCACAATATACCTTCTGCTGTTTTTGGGCCTCTTTCTGATAACAATGGGCAATTTCAACATATTTTGCCAGCTTCTTGCTTAGGGCACACCTATAAGATGGTACAGATTGTTTCTGAGTAGGGTTATCTTCCCACGTTTCTTTTATCACATCCAGTAGTCCTTTTGGCTGCATACCATACAGCATTTCAAAGGGTGAAAACCCAGTTGATGCCTGTGGCACTTCTCTGTAAGCAAAAAGTAGGTAACGCAAGTATTGGTCCCAATCTTTCCCTTCCGCTTTAACAAACCTTTTTAACTTGCATTTTAGGGTTTGGTTAAAACGCTCAACAAGACCATCTGTCTGAGGGTGATAGGGGGAGGTTCTTATGGCAGTGATACCTAGTAGTCTGTACAGCTCCTTAAGTAATGCAGCACCAAAATTACTACCCTGATCAGTAATCATTTCTTTAGGTACAGTATGCCCACTCTGCTGAAACTTTTGGCAAGTTCTGCTGCAACTTTTGGGGCTGTAACATTACGCACTGGAACAGCTTCTGGGTATCGAGTAGCATAGTTGCATACTAACAGGATAAATCTATTATCCTTTTTACTTTTGTCTAAAGGACCAACCACATCCATTACAATTCTCTCAAAAAGGCACATCTATCAAGGGTAAGGGCACTTTGTCTTTTCTAGTGACTGGGGCTACTTTCTGACACTCACCACAGGAATTACAATATGTAGCAACATCTTCATAAATTCCAGGCCTGTAAAATCTAAACAGCAATCTGGCAAGGGTGCGATCCCTCCCTCCCTGAGTGACCAGCCATAGGACTATCATGTGCTATCTGTAACAACTCTGTTCTGTACTTCTGTGGTATACTGTAACTAATTTTTATGTTTGCTTGCACACATGTGCAAGAAACATAGTGCCACCATACGAGTTTTCGTAGGTGTGCCACCCGCACTTCCAATGCCCTGCTCCTTTTTGAAGGCGCTGCCGCACCTCACCAATGAATGTCCAAGCTGTCTATGACAGCAGTTCAGATGTAGTGACGTATAGCTCACAGAAAACCACTGCTACAACCAGCGGTGGTAACATGTAGGCAATTTGCATACTGCCCTTGCAAACTGCCTACACATCAGCACTGCACATGAACTGCTATCATAGACAAGCTCGTTTGTAAGTAGACTTCACTTTGGGAATTATCTTTGGCGACCGGAAGCAACACTAAATGATGGGGAGTAAGCAGTGTTATCATCGTAACAAATAACCATTAGTGAATCAACTTTTCCTCAGCTTGTCTCTCGTGAAAGTCTTACTTGCTCCCACATGCTCCAGCATAAACACATCTTGCATACTCCTTCATTCGCCCTGGTTTTTTAACAGAAACAAAAAAAAAAAAACTGCTAATGACAGCCTCCATGCCCCCACCCCCCCACAGACACCATGTCTGGCCCCTAGCAATCCATGCACCGCATGCAAGATTCCCATCTTGTCTTCTGGAAATGCATTATAATCTTGGGAGTAATGTTGAGTGTGTTTACTTTATCAAAAACAGTTATTGTCCACGTTAAATAGCTTTAAAGGGACACTGTGTGAAATTGCACTTACGCCCCTATGATTATAATTGTTTTTTTCATTCATTTTATTCAGTTAATTTGTACTGTTACATCAATTAAAATGTTGATTTGAAGCTTAAAATTGTTCTCTTTTTCTTATTTAAGCGTGTGACAAATGCTCGTCAGTACTGTGTTTCAGCAGCCATTTAGGGGATGAATTAGACGTTTTACAACCACTAAAGGTGATGAGCATGTAACGGTATTTGCTCCTAACAGTTGTTCTCTTACTGAAGCGGGATCATGGATGGGCTTTGTATTGCAGCACCTGCTGTTAGTCTCTGGCGGCACTGTCTACTTCCTTGCCATCCATCCTGTCTCCATCTGGATCTTTATCTGAAAGCTAAAAGTGTGTTTAAGTTTCAATAGACTCTTTTTCATCATCAATAAAATAAGTTGTTTTAGATATTATCAAACCTAGTACTTAAAGCTGACATGGGGTTTTTAGAGGTTAACAATCATGTATTTTTACTCTGTCTGTAACTATATTCATTTTTTTTTGAAGGATGGTTACCATCATTATGGAATGAATTAATTCAGGGAGCTGGGTCATGGATTTCCAGAGTTCTGTGCAAGTTGTTAATTGTATAATATCCGTTTAATCTGTAGTCTCTCCATTAAAATCCACAAGTTTTGTTTACAGAATCGCTCCTTGTGACTGGGAAGCTTTTTTTTTTAATTATTATTTGTGACTGACTTTCCACCTAGCCATCTGCATACGTTTCCGATGTGTCCTAATGTCACCAGGCTAACTTGTTCCCTCCTCCCTTTAATACTTATCAGCTAAGATCATAATTTGTTCGTGATTTCTAACAAACACTGACAGTCTGACATGGTCTTCCATTTCATAACTAAAGTTGTACTGTCATTCCTTTCCAACTCACTGGAAGCATACTTGAATGGGACATTGCTTTCTGAAGTATGAGTGGTACAAGTTTATTACTATTATTAATTAATGTGAACATGCCATTTGCCAGTGTTAATAGAAAAAAAAATATTAATTTTGTGCAGAAGGGTTATGTGTGTGGTGCTTGAACAGAGGTTTGCTTCTAGTTAACTGTATTATTATGTTCACATAATGATACATTATCACTGATTTTAAAAATAATATATCCATCGATTATACAGATTCATACATTATATTAAATTGTGCATTCGACAGCAGCAGTCTTGTAGATTGAGGTATCTTCCCAGCCTTCCCGTTTGCCACCTCTCAATCTCGTTTCATCATGTACTATTTATTGGTAGCCTAGATCTATTCTTTTCTTTTTAACTGTGTTCACTCAGTACTCAAATTTGTCTGGAAGCAGTTTTTTCTCTCTCTCTCGCACACAGTCTCTCTCTCTCATTTCATTATCTGTATGCACCTACCAACGTCTCTACTTTTCATTCCATTTTTTCATACAAATTGATAATGTTTTTTAACCCTTAGTCAATATAGTGATATCTATCAACAAAATACAGGTTACTCACCTGTAACAGGAGTTCTAGGAATGGTATATGTTGTTCATCCACACTCATCCACACTCATTGGCAGTATCCTTGCCGCTTTAAATCTTGCCGGAAGGTCTTCAAGCTTGCTCCTCCCACCCACCGGGTGGTATAACTCGGCTCCTTCATGGCCTTAGATCTGGCCGCTGGAAGCTCAGGTTGTGGCCAAGCCGGGAGTAGTCGAGGGAAGTCGGGATGAACAAATATACCAGTTCCTAGAACTCTGTTACAGGTGAGTAACCTGTATTTCTAGGGACATGGATATGTTGTTCATCCACACTCATTGGCAGACTCCTAGCAGTTCTCCGGGAGGAGGGAGGCAAGCACACCCCATATACTTACTTGGGAAGAGAGACTGGAGAACCGAGGCCCCAAAACCAGCATCCAGGCGTGACTCAAGGTCGATGTGGTAGTGGGTAATGAAGGTGTTTGCTGACTTCCAGGTAGCAGCCCTGCAGATTTCCTGGATAAGGGCGTCCCTGGAAGCAGCCACCGTTGCAGCAGTATGGCGGGTAGAATGAGCTCTTATCCTCTGGGAGGCTCCATGCCCGCTAACTTATAGCAGAGATCTATGCAGGAGGTTACCCACCTGCTTATCGTCGCTTGGCTGCAGGTCTGCCAGATCTCTGACTTCCAGCGTGAGTGACAAACAGCTGGCGAACCTCTCCGAATTTCAGCCGTGCGCTCCTTATAATAAGCGGCGCCCTTCTAGGATCCAGAGTATGGAGCCTATATTCGACCTCCGAGGTGTGATTGGGTAGAACACACGGCAGAGTCAACACCTGGTTAAGGTGAAACTCCGACACCACCTCGGAAGGAATTTGGGTGGGCCGAGGACAACCTTGTCCCTGTGGAAGACCAGGTAAGGAGACTCGATGGAAGCGCCTGGAGCTCTCCCATCCTTCTGGCTGACGTGATAGCCACCAAGAAGGCGGTCTTCCACGACAGGTGAGAGAGAGCACACCTGTGCATAGGTTCAGAATAGCTTGCCCATGAGCTTTGCCAGTACCAGCAGTAGATCCCACGGAGGTGGGGTTCCCGCACTGGAGGAAATGTGATCAAGGCCTTTGAAAAGCGCCAGACCACCTTCTCATACCGACACCTTCCCGACCAGCCGGTAAGCAGAGATAATGCTACCAGGTGCACCCTAGGGTAGTCGACCTAAGCCCTTGACTAGAAAGGGACCATAAATAGTCCAAGATGCTTGCCAAGGAACAGGAGGAAGGGTCCAAGCCCTTGCCCTGACACCAAATGGAAAACCTTTTTCCATTTGAAGGCATAACATTTTCTGAGTCGACTCCTTACAGGGGACGCCTCCAACTACATTGAGGACCTCGTCGGAAAGACCCAAAGCCTGGAACTCTAACCGCTCAGGAACCAGGCCGTCAGGTGCAGGGATTGAAGGTCCGGATGGAACACCTTCCCTGATTGACTGAGAGCAGGTCCGGGCGAGCTGGAAGCTACCGCGAGTCCTGGAGCTGAGACTGAGGAGATCTGGGTACCAGAACTGGCGAGGCCAGTCTGGGGCTATCAGAATCACCTGCGCCTTGTCCCTCCTCGCCATGAAGCACCTTGTGGATCAAGGAAATGGGGAAAGGCGTAAAAGGCCGGGGTCCATTGCCTAGAGGCATCCCCTGCAGCGAGCCCTGCTGAGGGCGGGCATGGAACAGACTCAGCCTGCGTTCTCCATGGAGGCAAACAGGTCCACCTGAGGTGTGCCCCAAAGGGAGAACAGATGCTGTACTACCTCCACGGGAGAGAACCACTCGTGGGATGCAGCCCTATCGGCTCAGGGCATCGGCCGGGTGTTGGAGGCTCCTGCCACGTGAATGGCTAGGAGATCCGCCTCCAGGCTGCGCTGAGTGACCAAATGCGAGAGCTTCCTTGCATAGAAGCATGGGCAGCGTCCAGCCCTGGCGGTTTAGATAGCAATTAGGTGGTTATTGTCCGTCTGGACTGGGACCACTTGACCCGGAGGAGCAGGAGCAAAGGCGGTGAGAGCTAGGCGGACCGGGCTCCAGCAGGTTGATGTGGCATCGGGACTCCCCTGGGGACCAGAGGCCATGAGCCGTGTTCCCCAGATGGGCACCCCAACCCATCAGAGAGGCATCGGTCGACAGAGACCCGTCGGCTCGGGGCGGATGAACGGGATGCCCTCCTGCAAATGATCTGGAACGGTCCACCACTGGAGAGCATTCCACATCCCCTGTGTCACCGACACAAGCTGGTCCAAGGGATCGCAGCGTTGTGACCACTGGCTGGCCAGTCCCCACTGAAGGGACGCATGTTCCAGCATGGCCAACGGACCACGCTGGTACAGGCCGCCAGAGACCCAGGAGGCGAGGAAGTCCCGGCAGCAGGCGCAATTGCCCAACCAGAAATGATCGGGCAAAGGAGGAAAGAACCTCGGCCCTGTCCGCCGGGAGCCGCGCTCTGGCTCGAAGAGAGTCGAGCTGCGCCCCGATGAATAAAATCACCTGCTTCGGCTCGAGTTCCGACTTGGCCTCGTTGATAAGGAGGCCCAGTTGAGAGCAGACCTGGAGGGCCAGATCTCTGGACCACTCCGCCTCCTTCCTGGAGGGAGCTGCTATCAGCCAGTCGTCCAGGTAAGGGTACACCCGGACCCCTCGGCGCCGCAGGAATGCTGTCACCACTGCCATGCATTTGGTGAAGACCCTGGGAGCTGGAGACAAGCCGAAGGGCATGGCTTGGAACTCGAAGAGAGATCCTTCCGCTCGGAAGCGAAGGAATCTCTGGTGAGACGGACGGATAGGGACGTGAAAAAACGCGTCCTGCAAGTCCAGAGAGCAGAACCACACGCCGCGTTCCAAGGATGGTATTATCTGAGCCAGAGTGACCATCCTGAAGGTTCGAGACCTTAGGAACTTGTTTAGGTCGTGTAGGTCGAGAATGGGGCGCCAGCCCCCCGTCCGTTTCGGAACCAGGAAGTACCTGGACACAAACCCTGGGTCTGAAGGAGGGTCCACCACCTCTCTTACCACCTCCTTCTGGAGGAGGAGAGTGATGTCGGCTCGACGAGCCGCCAGTGAGGCTGGGGATCCCGAAGCCCCCCGAGGGGCGACGGCTCTGAAGGGTGGTGCCTGCTCGAATTCCAGAGGCAGGCCTCTTCCCACCACCTCAAGACCCACCTGTCCGTGGTAACAGCGCGGACCAGGCGGGAACGGGAGGCCGGGCCGTCCCCCAGGGGACCCAGGGAGTGGGTGGACGGGGATGGGGCGACACCCCTCAGCCCGTCACTGGGCAGGCTTGGAGGAGGGACCGGCCGAGGGACCTCCTGGGCCCTCCTCCTGCCTCCTGTTAGAGGAAGCCGGTGGCTTGGGTTTGGGATGCCAAGGCCGAGCCTGCTGGCCCTGGCGTTGCTGGGCAGGCGCGCCGGGGCACAGAAGAGCGAAAGGGCTTAGGCTGTGGTTTGCGGCCTTTGTCCTTCTGAGCGGAAGAGACCGAGGTCAAGGTGGCATTGGACTTCTCGATCCTCTGCAGGTGACCTTCCACCCCAGGGCGAAGAGGTCAGTCCCCAAAAGGAACATCCAGCCAACTTGTGCTGGGTATCCGAAGTAAAGGTGGATATCCTCAGCCAAGCCCTGACGCGACAGCCACTGCGGCCGCCACCGATCTAGCACATGAGTCCCCTACATCCAAAGCAGTCTGGAGCTGCTGTTTGGCCACTGCCCTGCCCTGGTCCCGCACCTGCTTAACCGTAGTCTGCAGATCGGCGGGAAGATGAGGATGACCTCATCCAGAGCCCAACAGGGCATGAGAAAAATATGCCATGAGGACGGCCGAACTGGCCTGACGAAAGCCGAGAAGAGAGACATAGCGTAGACTTTTAAGCCCGACATAGTCAATTTCTTGGACTCCTTGTCAGGAGGTTTATCCACATCCCTGGCGTTGCCCGTGGCAAGGCAGCTGTCGGTAACAACCCTCAGCAGAGGGGTGTTCCAAAACCGGACAAGGAACCGGTGGGGACCGCATACTTCCTGGCCATCCTGGCCAAGGCGCAGGGCAGGAAGCAGGGCGCTGCCAAAGTTCAGTGCTGGACCCACTATGGCCTCGCCACGGAAGGCCTCCGTCGGAGAATCCCTCGGTCCAGAATCTCCGTGAGGATACCTGGCCCGTTGGAAGCGCTAGAGCTCCATCCCGGGTAGACTCGAGATGAGCCAAGCAGTCCTAGGAAGGACGACGGGCTATCGCCCATTGGCTGACCTCCTGAAGACTCCAAGTCCAGTCGCTTGGAAGAAGGAGGAATCATCTTCGGCACTCGGAAGAGTCCTCGAAGAAACTGCCTCTGGCCTGAGCCACCCTTCACCTGCCGAGGTCGGTCGGGAGTGAGGGGTAACTGACAACCGATGGGGTAAACCCTTAGCCGACCGAGAATCCTTGGTGGGAGCCCCAGTGTGGTGGCTGTGGAGGCGGAGGGTTCCACACGTCAATCGGAGCAGCTGGTTTGGCGAACAACCCGGCCTGGGTATAGACTCCTCGGGCAAATCGAGGGAGTTGTGTCGGCCGTTCCGGTGACAGCCACTTAATGGCCGGGGAAGGCGCCGGAGTCGGCTTATTCCCGGCCAGGAGGAGCTGTTGCAACATAAGGTCCTCGTACCGTCGACGTAATTTACGCCGAAGCCTCCCCTCATCCGAGGAGGAGGACGAGGACGAGCGGCGACGCCGCTTACCGCGGTGCCGAGACCGAGACCGCCTATGACGGTGGGAACGGCTGGACCGCGAAGAGGTCCGAGACCGAGACCGAGAGTCCCGGAATTTCCGGGGTCGGTGCAGGGAGGTGTCGGCCGGAACCGACACTCCCTTCGGCTCGGAAGGTCCATCCGAGGGCTCCGGAACCGGAGGCACAGGCGAGCCCACGGGATCCTCAACTCCTCCCGGGAACGGGAGAGGGAATCTCGGCTGCTAAAGCGACAGCCGGTCAATGGGTCGAGAAAAATCTCGACTTCATCAGTGGGAGTCTCGGTCAACTGACCTGACGGGGACACCGTGAGGCCAGTGGCCGAAGCCGAGCGGTCGACCGAAGCCGACGGTCGACGGCCCGAGGAGAGGGACCTTTCCCGCTCCCAAGAGCGTCGACGGAGGGACTTACCCTTGTCCTTCTTTTTGGACCGAGAAAAAGGTCCAGCAGACGCAGGCCCTTCTCCTTTAGTGGAGAGGGACAGACAAAGCTCCTTAAAGGAAGCCGTGTAGGAAGAACCCAGAGAGAGCGGGATAAATGCCGCGGCCGAGGAAGATACGGCCCGCGCCGCCTCCTCTTCGAGGGCGACCATCCGCTCGAGCTGATCCGCCGAGCCCGCCGCCGCGACACCGCTAACCGGGCTCCTTGACTTCACCGAGGGAACGCCGACGGCCCAGTTGCAATCGGGCAGCACGGTTCGGTAATTTGAGGCCGAGAAAGATGAGCACAGGTCGCAAGCCTGGGGTGGTGCTCAAGGCCTAGCAGTAGACACACGTGGAGTGTGGATCCGTCCGAGACATCTTCTCCCGCATGGGCATCTCGAAATCCGGAGTCGATTTATCCATCGCGGCAGCGAGGATCAAGACTGAAGTCTTTTGCAAAATATTATTTTTAATCCGCAAACGGAGAAAAAGGAACCAGTCACAAACGCAGAGCGTTAAGGAGGGAACCTGAGCTTCCAAGCGGTAAGGAAGATCTGGCGTCATGGGGCGGAGCCGAGAGTTATACCACCCGGGTGGGTGGGAGGAGCAAGCTTGAAGACCTTCCGGCAAGATTTAAAGCGGCAAGGATACTGCCAATGAGTGTGGATGAGTGTGGATGAACAACATATCCATGTCCCTAGAACTGAGGTATACTGGAGTATGCTGTAGCTTTAATTTAACATGCATTTTATTTGCACATATTTCTTAGAATGGGTGACCAAAGTAGTAGACCTAGGATGGATTGTGGACATGAAGTATACAATGATCGGTGAGATACCAACAACAACAACTAAAACAATGAAAGGAACCAGGGTGGCCATATCAGACTGACTGAAAGTACGCAAGCAATGTGAAAAGGCAGTATAAAAATCCACAAGTTTTGTATACAGAATCGTTCCTTGTGACTGAGAAGCATTTTTTTAATTATTGTGACTGACTTTTTACCTAGCCATCTGCATATGTTTCCGATGTGTCCCAATGTCACCAGGCTAATTTGTTCCCTCCTCCCTTTAATACTTATCAGCTAAGATCATTTAAAGCTTTATTTAAGATGCAGTGACTGGCATATTTTACATGGAGTCTTTAAAATGTTCTTGCTAACCCTGTTTCCAATATGAGTATCTCTGTCTCTAGAGAATGAACAGAACATGTTCGTATTAGCATAAAAAAGCAGTCACTGAATGAAATGCCCTGTATTATTACATCGCTGGTATTTTGCATTATTGTGAATCGATGAATTGGGGGGGGGGCACGGCGTTTGTGATTTCTAACAAACACTGACAGTCTGACATGGTCTTCCATTTCACAACTAAAGCTGTACTGTGTTGATATGCTTTTTGTGTGTCCAACAGAAATATGCTTTAAAGGCTTCATATGATCGTATTACATTTTCTGCGATTAAACATTAATGTCTTCTGCTCACTGAAGTTGCTTTGCTGATTTGGGGAGGGAGAGAGAGAGAGCACCTCACTGCTATAACAATGAGAACATATACTGGGAAACTGTTGTTTCTTGGTTGTTTTTTTTTACTGAACTGTCATTCCACTCCAACTCACTGGAAGCATACTTAATTGGGACAGTGCTTTCTGAAGTTTGAGTGGCACAAGTTTATTACCTCTATTATTAATTAATGTGAACATGCCATTTGCCAGTGTTAAAAAAACAACTATTAATTTTGTGCAGCAGGGTTATGTGTGTAGTCCCTGAACAGAGGTTTGCCTCTAGTTAATTGTATATTATGTTCACAAAATGATAGATTATGACTGGTTTAAAAAAAAAAATCCATCGATTATACAGATTCATACATGATATTAGATTGTGCATTCGTCAGCAGCAGTCTTGTAGATCAAGGTATCTTCCCAGCCTTCCCGTTTGCCCCCTCTCATTCTCATTTCATCATGTACTATTTATTGGTAGCCTAGCTCTATTCTTTTCTTTTTAACTGTGTTCCTCAGTACTCAAATTTGTCTTGGAAGCAGTTCTCTCCATTTCATTAACTGTATGCACCTACCAATGTCTCTACTTTTCATTCCATTTTTTTATATGAATTGATAATAACATTTTTTAACCCATAGTCAGTATGGTGATACCTGTCA
This sequence comes from Neoceratodus forsteri, assembly GCA_016271365.2. Taxonomy (NCBI): domain Eukaryota; kingdom Metazoa; phylum Chordata; order Ceratodontiformes; family Ceratodontidae; genus Neoceratodus; species Neoceratodus forsteri. The sequence continues at coordinate 1,052,884,989 of CM057453.1, forward strand.
ATAAATTGAGGTATAGTGAAGTATGTTGTACCTTTAATTTAACACGTTTTATTTCTACATATTTCTTTGAATGAGTGACCAAAGTAGTAGACCTGGGATGGATTGTGGACATGCAGTATACAATGAGGGGTGAGATCAATCAATCAATCAAGACTTTATTTATAAAAAGGCGCCTTTCTAAAAACCAAGGCACCTGTACAACACATGATAAGACAATATTAATAAAACAATAAATTAACCACACTAATAATATATTAAAAGTCATTATATGCTTGTTTAAAAAGATATGTTTTAAGTGCTCCCTTAAAAGTTTTGACGGTCGGGCAATCTCATACCTGACAAGGTAGAGAATTCCACAGGGTCGGGGCCACAAAACTAAAAGATCTGGCCCCGAAGTCTTCAAATGAACCCTGAAATTCTAGCAATCCCTCATCAGTGGATCGGAGAGAGTGTGGGGGGACAGTAGGGATGAAGAAGATCTTTCAGGTAGCTAGGTCCCTGATCATGTAGGGGCCTTATAAGTCAGCAAACCGACCTTGAAAGTGATACGCCAGCATATTGGCAGCCAGTGCAGATCCGCGAAGCACAGGCGTTATATGACTGGTCCTAGAAGAACCTGGCAATAGCCTGGCTGCCGCGTTCTACACTAGCTGCAAGCGTCGAATATCAACCCCCAGTAGCCCAAGATACAGGGAATTGCAGTAGTCGAGACAGGAGATAACGAAGGCGTGGAACAAAGTAGAAAGATCATCAGGAGGAACCAGGTGCTTCACCCGGGCGATGTTCCTCAAGTGGTAAAAAGAGGCTTTGACAACTGCCAACACCTGTGATTTAAGTGTCAGACAGCTGTCAAAAACAACACCCAGGTTTCACACCTGATCTGAGGTAGTTAGCCGGACACCCCCGAGCCATAAGCCTGAGGGAGATCCAGCCAACAAACCCACCTCCCGGCGACCTGGGTTCACGACCAACACCTCAGTTTTTCTTGGGTTCAACCGCAGCCAACTCACATTCATCCAGTCCTGGATTTCGGCAAGACAGTTATTAAAGACCGAGAAAACGGCATCTTGGCCAGGTACAAAGACATGTACAGTTGAGTATTATCTGAATAGCAGTGAAAACTCAAACCGTACAGCCTAATGATCGATCCCAACGGCAGCATGTACACAGCAAACAACATGGTTGCCAAAATGGAGCCCTGTGGTACCCCACAGGATGGTGGAATGATGTCGAGGAAAAAATCCCAGACACCACCCTCTGAGTCCTACCCTCAAGGAAAGATCGAAACCAGCTGAGGACTGTACCAGACAGTCCACAGATAAACCGCAGGTGTTCCAACAGCACACCATGGTCCACCGTGTCAAATGCCGCAGAGAGATCAAGAAGGACCAAGATAGAATAGGTCCTTCGATCTTTCGCTATCAGGAGATCATTTAGTACCTGAACCAGAGCCGTCTCGGCCCATGGTCCGGAAAAGCTGAGCTGGTCTATTCTGAGCAGCAGCAATCTCTCTGGACAGGAATTCTGCCTTCTTACGAGAGATTGCTGATTGATAAACCACATAATGGCCCATCAATCTAAGTCTGTCACAATCTAAGCCCGACCTCCGCCAACATCTCTCTAATCTTCGTCCAACTCTCCTCAACTCCCTTAGAGTCTCATCAAACCAAGGAGACCTAGGGCGAAGAGTGAGAGGACGAACATGAACAGGTGCAATGGAATCCAGGGCCCCTGTCACTGCCTTATTATTGGCAAGTACCAAGTCCCCCTGGATCCATGCAATCGCTCGGAAAACCTGATAGGTCCAGCACCGCCATCAGACCATTTGGGGGAAACACCCCTCAAAGGGCGGTACCGGACCATCTCTATAGGGGCTGGCCTACTAGGGGTGGACTCAACACTAAATCCAATGGAATGATGGTCAGACCATCCGACTGGTTCCACCACCAAATCGGAGATCTCCATCCCCAGTAGAAACACCAAGTCTAATGAATGACCACCAATATGGGTCGGGGAGGAAATAACCTGTGTGAAGCCCAGTGAAATCAGATACTAACAACAAACAAACTGAAAGGAACCGGGGTTGGGGGGGGCATCATATGAGAGAGTCTGAAAGTGGGCAAGCAATCTGAGAAGGCAGTATGGAGGAATGGGTGGATACTGGGATGCATAGGGAGAGTCATCATAATTAGAAAAAACAGTTGCTTTCCCTCTGTACAGACAGTTGGTGACATTATATTTTTAGGTTTGTTGCATGCCATGTTTATGTCTACCATGGTAACCATGTATCCCTCTTCAATAGCTTTAAAGGTTAATTGTCATTTCCAAGGATGGTTCTGGAAGCGGTGTGGGTGAGGGTGGGTGTGACATATCACGTAACTCTGAAATTGTAAGACAATCCCAGCATGGAATTATGTAAGGTAATATTTCAGTTGTTCTAAGTAAGTGGTTACCTAGATTACTATATTAATCACATACCTAGATTTTTTCTTTTCATTGTTTTCATACTTTAAAAGTTTACTTTTAATTGTATGCACACTGGTGAAACTATATATATATATATATAGTATATATATATCTATATAAAATGCAGTTCTTACTTTACAGTGATTGTGTCTCAACTGACAACAGTGAAGAGATATTGCACATGTCCTGGAGTTAGAAACAAGATCATGCTAATAAAATGGATAAGCCTGCAAAAGTCAGAAAGGGTAGAACAGCTAAACCGTTGAGCAGTACAAGTGAAGGTCAAAGTTGCAGATCAGCAAACTCTATTGCCACAAGGAAGAGACTAGGCATTCGATATGGAAAGCCGTCAGTGGGAAAGGCGCCAACAGGAGGTGCGACTCATTCCTGCTCAAGACAATTTTGTGTACATAGAACAATACAGAGTGCAGTTCCTACAAGGGAAGGTAGTACATCAGAAACCAGAGGACAGACTATACAAGTGAGTTTAACATATGTAAATGGTAATATCTCCAATCATTCAATGAATATAAATACAATAGTTCTTGGTCTGTTGGCCGACTTTAGATTGTACCTGTTGACATTAAATGAGCTACATTATTTTGGTGTCTGTGCGAGCAGTAATTTACTGGCCGGTTCTCCAGTCCTGATGTACCCACATGAATGAAGGGAGGAGTTAAAAAGGTCCACAAGGGGTGTGGACAGGCTATCAGCCAGTTCCTTTAGCACCCTGGGATGAATCACATCAGGGCCCTGTGCTGTATTTACTCTTAGTGTCTTGAGGGCATCCCACACACTCTCAATGGGGATTTCAGCATCCATTTCTTCCACTTCAACTGCTGGTCCCCCCTTTTCTCTCCCCTTTCAGTGCTGACACCCACCCACTTGTCCTCCTTGGTGAAGACCAAGGCAAAAAGGGCATTTAGTACCTCTGTGTGCTCCCCGTATCCTCCACCTACCCACTCCCAATCCTCATCCTACTAATCTGCACCTTCACTTTTCTTATTTCTGTGATACACCTGAGTAACTACTTTCCACAAATCTATAATTTTATGATGAACAACTTTAAAAAAAAGAAATCAGGAACGTGTAATTTCAGAGAAAATAGAAATGATATATCAACACATCATCCAAAATGCTGAATTATTATCAGAAGAAGGCAGTCAACAGTCAGAGACAGTGGACAGAGGTAGTTTAAAATGCACAAAACATAATTAACATGTTGTCATGGTGAGTCAGCACTTCTTGATGGAAGACAGTAGGAAGGGAGGTTGGCATAAAAATAACACTGATCATAAGCTGGTAATTTGTCTCGAGAGCAGCTGGGCTCTCAATCTGTGCATCAAGTATATTATATACAAGACATAGAAAATTGTGCTTTCATCTTTGCCTCTGCACTCTTATACTTAAGGTTTTAAATCACGAGGGAGACAACAAAAATCTTACTGATTTGTTGTACCATCCTCAAGTATTAGCAGTGCAAGGAATACCACCTGGAGAGCTCCGTCAAAATCCACAGGTGACCTGCAAGGCCAGCTACCCTCCCTGCCCCTGAGAACCACTCCTGTCACAGAACGTTTGGCATCATGAGTATATCTGGCCAATAACTCAGTGCTCTGTGTGGAAGCTTGGTGCAGTGTGCCGAAGTGCTGGCCTCCCTGCCCTTCCCCCACCAATCCCATTTGCCCAAAGCCTTCAAGTCTTGGTCAATTATCATGGGATAAACCCATCTGCAAGTGGCTGAATCACCGTTTTAGCTAAGTGTCTCAGACCACAGCTCCTCCTTCCCTACAATGATCAGGGCATAAGGTAAGTACTTGTGGTGACACTGAAGTGCCCAGTCTCTTTGGGGTTCACTGCATCACTGTTCACTAGATATTGTTAACCACAGTATCTGTCATACAGCCTTTAATCATACAAGGAGATGACAGGCAGCAGAGAGCACAGCCCAACCCCCAAGTTATTATTTAGGCAAGTAACAGAAACAAAAAAAAAGAAGCAAAGCTGTCCGTGCAGCTTGTATGATTGAAAGTCTTAATATCAGTTACTTAGCCAGCTGTTCACATCTTTTTTTACCTTAAAGCAGCAGTACTATGCCAAAAAAAAAAAGTGCTTTTTTCGACTGTTTATTCCCTCTGCTCTGCTAAGCATGTACGTGGCACTCTTTCCCGTCAGCTATGTACTATCACCGAGTTATTTGCTCAGTTATCCTTTGTGTTTGTTTACATTTCTATCCCCCACCCCACTCCATTGACTAGATAGCAGCTGCCATAATTTTTGTGGTGCTACAACAGTCATAACGGATCACTTTCTGGTTGGGTAGCACTGCTGCTTTAAGCTATATGGCCATTTTAATTTTTAAGTAGGGGGTCATATCCCCACCAGTGGGAAAAAGATGATAGCTCAAGGTTGCCCACTGCTGCGCCCATCCCCCAAGGGAACCCCACCCTAATAGCATGCCTTAGCCCGGGGGGGGGGGGCTGAAAAGAAAATCAGTATTGCTAATTCCATCAGGATACAATGCCAAAATTCAGAACCACTTCACTGATGTGGTGCACCAAGATATGCAACTTGAAATCAAAGAAAAAAAACAAAAACTGGTGCAACACGTACATCAAGCACCAGACAATGAAAACCACACACAGATAAAAGTGTTAAAATGTAAGTGTCTTTACTGTTCAGCACTGGAAAATACAGGCACGTCCAACAAACTGCTCAGCTCTTTTCTGTGCTTAGTGCATTATTTATTTTACCAGCAGTCCCTAGGTCATTGTACACACACACACACACACAGCAACCACATTCTGAGGCAAGCAAAAGGAAAGGAGATTCTCACTAGTGTGCAAATTGTATGGTGTAGGTGTAGTTAATAACAAGTAATGAGTACACTTTCCCCAAGTGTGTGGACAGCATTCGGGGGGGGGGGCATGTGCAATTACTGTGAATAGTCTTTACACTTACACAGCATTGTAGCAACAGTGCAGTGCCCAAGTATACAGCACTGCCCCACAGTGGAGCTGAACTCTGTGCAAGTTGGTTTCCTTTCAAACTACCCTGCAATTCACCAAGGCACAAAAAGCATTTCCTGATCTTGCATAACTTCTAAACATCTGTCTTTATTTTCTTAATTTATGTAATTCTTTGTTAACCAGGTAAGGCCCACTAGTCATTGCTGCCTGTTTTCATGGGCAACCTGAGAGCACTGGGGAGGTTAAATTACTTACTAACATACTACCATACTGCGAAGCCAGTAGATTAGGCCCTATGGTCTATCGAGTCTGCTCAATGGTCAGTGCCTTCCAAGGGCACCGTTGGTAGCCCCCCCTCCCTCCCTACAAAGCCCCCCATTTCCCAACGAGGCTCTGAGATGCACCTTCCCTCTATACCTATCTTAGCCTTTCTTGAACCCCTCCACAGTAGTAGCAGCCACCAACTCCCTGGGCAGCGTATTCCAGAGCTCCACCACCAATTCTGTGAAGTAGCGCCTCCTTGTTCCTTGTCACTTGCTCACAGTCACAAAGTATACAAGTGGGAGATTGTGGGAAGCCACTCTGCACACTCCATTACTTACCCTCAACTCCCCCCCCCCATCCACCATAACCATCACAACTTGAATACATCATATAAGTGAACACTCACAGATGTGAGGATACACAGATCTGCAGTTAATTCCCCTATGTCTGAGTCATGTAAATTCAGATGGGTGCCATAAAATGTGTTCCAATGTATTTCACCCTGCCCTTTGCCATTTACACACATAGCCAGACTAATGCTTTAGCACAGCATACTATTTGATAAATCAGTAAGAGTTTCAGCAATTACACTTTTTTTGATTCATAAAACACACACACTTGCTTTACTTACTTTTATTTTTTATTTATTTTGTTTATTCTAGGATTACAAGTACCTTTGAGCCAAGGCTCTTTTACAAAGGTTCCACGTGAGAAATAACAAACAAGGAAGCAACAGTGAAATAACAGTAAACAATTTATGTACAACAGTGCTATTGAAAGGGGTCAATTATAGGAAGAGTAAGGTGTACAGGAGGAGAAGTGTAGGTAGCTAACAGAGGCAGCTATAGTAAAATGGTGAACACAGCTAGGACGCATGTGCTCAAAAGCAATGGGTAGCGTCAGGGGCCCGGGGGTGGCAGAGAAACAGGGATGAGAGGAGAGGGGGAGGATGAAGATGCAGCCGGAGGCATTTGTCGAAAAATAAATGGGAAGGAGTGATAGAAGAGAAAAAGGGGTCAGGGAGTTGGGGGTGGGGAATAAGTGCTGTAATGGGCAAGGAGAGACTAATGAGGTGGTATGAAGACCTGAGATTTGAAGTGGCGCCTCAAGAGCTGAGGGAAGGGGGACTGCGGGGGCCTGGGGTTGAGCAGTATATACTGTAAGTTAGGATTAAAGCTGTGTAGGTCATTAGCTAGGAGAGGAAGTCACAGGAGCTAGAAGCTATGAGATGGGCCCGGAGCCTGGTTTTGAACAGACCTAGTGTTGAGGCAGAGGAGATGGTGTGGCCGAGACCATTCATCCATAGAGGAACCCTACAGGCGAAGGAGCGTTGGTCCTGCGAAGTCCGACAGCGAGGAACTTGTAGAATCTGGGTTGTCAAGCTCCTGGTGTTCTGTCGGTTGGTGTTTTGATGTAACAAAGCAGTAACACTGGGGGGTGTGAGGCCAAGGTTGATTTTTCCTGCCATAGCACACGTGAGATACTTTATACAACTAGAGAGTTGGAGCCATCCGGATTATTCATAAAGGGTACAGGTGTGGGTGAGGCGGTGGGCACTAGTTGCGAGTCTGCATGCTTTGTTAAGTGCAGTTGTTATACGTCGGAGAGCGGACATCGTGGCGGAGCCATAGATAATGAGGTCATAATCAATAATTGACACCACAGAGCTCTGGACAGCAATCTTCAGGGCTTCTGGGGTGAGGTGCTGCCTGTGCTTGTAGACTAATCCAAGGCATGTGTTGGCAGATTTAGCCACGCTGTCAATGTGAGCCGTATAGGAGAGATTGGGGTCAAGCAGAATACCTAGGTATCTGAATGAGTAAACTTGTTCGAGGACAGTCTACTGCTTGGTGGAGATGGTAAGGGGGTGTTGCTTGTAACGGTTATGTCAAATGCAGAATAGCAATGACTTGGTTTTCTTGTGATTGAGGACTAGTTTATGATTGGAGAACCATGTTTCAGTGGCACTTAATCCAAGTTGGAGGCTGTGTTGTAGTGGTGAAATGTCCTTGTGCGTAGAAAAGACAACATCATCATCCACATACAGCATGATTTGTTCCGAGCAGGATTGTGGTACGGAGTTTAAAAAGAGGTTGAAAAGGAGAGGACCCAGTATGGACCCCTGAGGGGCTCCGGAGCGGACAGGCAAGTTGTCCGAGTTAGCACTGGCAATTTTTACTCTTTCAGAGCGGTTGTCAAGGTAGCTTCTGAACCAGCAGGCTGAGTCCGGTGCGAGGCCAGCAAGGAGTAGTTGGTCATACAGCAGTCGATGATGGACCATGTCAGTTGCCTTCGAGAGGTCGATGAAGGCAGCCCCAGTAAGAAGACCTTTATCAAGGGAACTATGCACTGCACCAGTAAATTCAAGCAGGGCAGTGGTGGTATTATGCCCTTTTCTAAAACCGTGCTGTTTTGTGCACAGAATATTATACTTGTCCAAATAATCAGTGAACTGGTCTGCAACAATACGCTCTAGGGCCTTGGATAGTGGTGGTAATATGGAGATTGGGTGGTAGTTAGAGTGGCAGGTCTTATCCCCACTTTTGTGAACCGGGCTCACAGTGGCAGTTTCCATATCTCAGGGAACGTACTGGTGTGGAGTGAGTGGTTAAGAATTTTAGTTAGGGGCCTGAGGACCTCGTCAAGTGTAAGTGATAGCAGCTTAAGCTCCAGGGTGTCACTGCTGATTCTGGAAGTGGAGATATCTGAGGCGATGTGGCGGCGAGCTTCATTCATCTTAATCTCCCTGAAATAAAAATGAGAGTGGTTTGACAGAGTGCAGGGTGTGACTGATTGTGAAGAAATCAGGTGGTAGAACAGTACTGAGGTCAGTAAAAGCCATGTTAAAGGAATTTGCAATGACCATGGGATCAAGGGTAGTGGACCCTTCAATAATTAACATGGCCGGAGGGGACTCGTGATTGTTTCCCAGTAATGTCCTTGATACTGTCCCATAAAGCACGACCATTTCCCCAGGTGTTGGTGAGGACATCCTTATAATAAGAGCTTTTCGTGAGACTAATGGATTTTGTGCAGGCATTACGGGCATGTTTGTATTTTTGGATGACAGACTGTTTGCCTGTGGCTTTAGCCACTGCCCATAGGTGGTCCCTAGATTTCAGCTGGGAAAGGAGCTCTGCAGTTATCCAAGGGTTACAGAGGGCTTTTGTTTTCCGTTTTTTTGAAGGAACGAAGAGCTCACAGGCCTTATTTTTTTTTTTTTCTTTCTCTTTATGCCCCCTTCCTCGCTGCACTGGGTTCCTTTCTTGAGGATCTCTAGGCTGTGGGTTCCGTAGTCCCTTCCAGGTAGCTCCCCTCAGTTGCTTGCTCGTCTTCCCATTTGCCTGCCGCGGTTTACCCCCCGGGCGGGGAGGAGAGGGACCTCTCCCTTAGTCCCTCTCTCACACCTTGAGACTGTGTCGGAAGGCCTCGCGAGCCCCATCTATGGAGCCTGGTTAAGGGTTTTCTTGGGACAGCCGGGTCCTGTCTACAGGAGCCCAGTGCAGGGTTCTTTCCACTTTTCTGGTCCCAACCCCCCGGATGTCTGCACACAAGGGGAGCCAAGGAGTCACGGACGCCTTCGATGTGCTGCGCGCTCCGGCTCCCGGCAGGCGTCCGCCCTCCTGTATGCTGTCTGCTGCACCTCCACCGTGGTCACCCAGGTGGCGGTATCGCAGCGGGACCGCTATCCACCCCACCGGAGGAGGCAGCCCTGGGCGCAATCCTCCTCCCGGCCGACCCTCCAGCCGCCCAAGTCCGTTCCCGAACCCGGGTCACTGGCACCACAAGCAGTAGTCCTACTGCTGTGCCGGCAGGCCGGCCTCACGGGCCTTATTGAAGGAGGTGATGAAGTAGCCGAGGGCTAGGTTAACATCCGTCGCCTTGTAGATGGGCAGCCAGTCTTGCAAGGATAGGTACTGTTTGAGATGGGTAAGTTGACCACAGGGGAGGACTCTGCTGGTAATGATTATAGTGGGTGGCTTTAGAAATTTATTAGACCATTCACATATAACTGGGGAGTGGTCACTGAGAGAGTCTGGGAGAACGGAGGTACAAGAGATCATGGTATGGTGATTGGTGAGAACCCAGTCCAGCAGGGTACTGGTGCCAGTTTTGTAATTTATCCGAGTTGGTGTGGTGACAAATTTTGAGAGGTTGGCAGCTGCAAGAGCATACTTATGAGTGTAGACATCACATGCGAGCCAGTTTATATTGAAATCACCAAGCAGAATGTGTTCAGAGCCAGGAGGTTGGCAGCTGACGAAGTTAAGAACTTCTCTGATGCCAAGATCTTGATCTCGAGGTGGAATATA